>JAULJL010000029.1:7500-2407500 GCA_030761205.1 Fremontodendron californicum | reverse complement strand
ACCGCTTTATACGGGCATTGTGGGGGTGCTAATCCTTCCCCGCATGTAACCAACTCCCGAACCCGCTTCTTTGATTTCTCTAGTTTAAAAGCGCAGACTTTGAAATTGGTTTTAAGAATGTTTTAATTAATTTAAAATGTCTTACAAAACCGGTTTTAGTAGGTGGCCGATCACACCTAGCAAAAAAAGATTGGTGGCGACTCCATTTCGTTTTCGAGGTTGCTTTCAAATCCTCATTTTATTTCAAGAGGAATTAAGTCGTCTTTTCCTCTGTTTCCCTTAATGTCACACTTAACGAGTAATGTCTCGCGATGAGACTTGTTATTTTTTAGGTTGCGACAATTATGTTTATTTGTTAATTGTTTGTTTAGTATTTTAGGATTATTTAGGTTGCATAAGTTTGTTTTGTTTTGAGTCTTAGTTATTTTTATTGTTATGTTATTAGTTCTTTTCTCTAACACATGATTCTTTCATTGGGAATAATAGCATTACATTGAGAACAATGTAAGAATTAAGTGTGGGGGGAAGAATTTAGGATTTCCTTTAGTTTGTTTACTTTTTAGTTTGTTTTAGTGTGTTTTTAGTTACTTTCAATACTATGATAAGATATGAATTGAATAGGTCTAAAACTAGTGTATTGGTGAAAAGACTTTCATGAGAATTAAGCTTGATAATATATTTTCTTTATAAGCCAATGTTAATATGATATGTTGATTGAGAAAGAAGCATATTTAGACTTAAATCTAACTTGTATAATCATCCTTGTGAGTTTTTGAGCCTATATGTTTGATGCATTATACATATCAATCCACTTTCTTTCTTGTGTGCTCTTATGATAACATGTTTCTCTAGAACTTGCTTTAAACTGTTTGAGACTATATTGATACATATGACAACATGGATATGATAGAGGCATTAGCATTTTTAACAAGGGCCAAATCAGCCATCCCTATTGATATTCCAAGAGAACATCCCCCCTAGTGAGCCAATTTGAGCCTACATTGAATAAGCTATTTCTTTGGTAACCACATCTTACACCTAGCCTAAACACATTTATATCTTTACCCTTGTTCTAAAGATGGATTGAAAGTTTGAGACATATTGCAAAAACAAGGGACACTTATTGAAAAGTTGGGTTGGAAACAAAAGATAAGTGTGGGGGAGGAGAAAGGTAAAAGTTAAGAGAAAAAGAAAAGGAGCATTATAAAAACACACTCCCATGTAAAAAAAAAAAAAACATCTCTTGAACTTTTGGTTAAAGAAAAGATGTTACAAGGTAGGTTAGAATGAAGCAAAGGCTCAACATGAATATTTAGCCTATGATGTATGTGTTTTAAAGAGTTTTGGGAAATTTTCTTTGTAAAATTTAGTATGTCTCTAAACTCTATGAAATCTTTGGAACCTTTGTAATATCCTTTATCTTTTATTCTTTAGCCACATTACAACCCCTTGGCTCCATTACAACCTTGAATAAAGACCTTTTGATTTATGAAGTTGTATGATCTAAATAGTGGAGAATAGGTGGACAAGCAAGCATATGGTAGGACTGTTTTCATGAGAATGATTGAGTGTAAACACCTTACCACTACTATATTGATTGAAAATCATGAGAGTATCCCATGTGAGAAGTTGAGATTAAGTTGAAAATGCATTATTTTGATCGAGATATGTTATGTTAATATTGGTTTAACTCAAATTTTTACATTCAAGTATAATTCTTTATGAACTCTTAAGCTATTGATTAGTTTATAAGACTCATCCAATGATTGTCTCTAATTTTTATTGAAAGTTGACTAAATTAGGTTTTCTTACCTTGTGTCTATTTTATTTTTGCAGCAGAACTACCAAAAGATTAAGTGTGGGGGAATTTGATAAGTGCTTAATTTCATATACTTTTATATCTACTTTCCTTATGCTTTGTGCTTTAATTATTAAGTTCCTTGACATTTTACTAGGTTTTGTGTTTTGTAGGTGATTTGGAAGACAATGGAGACTATGGAGATTAAAAGCATGAATTTGGAAAAGTTTGGAGACTTCAAGCATAAAGGAAGGCTGCCCACTCTTTAAAGGAAACCCTAGATGGCTAAACCTGACCTACCAAGCCACCCTCACTCTTTTAAAACCCCTTGGAGCCGCCACTTGACCTTTTAAAACCAACCAAGCCGCAACATCACCACTTTAATGGACCCAAGCTGCTAGCCTATTCTTTTAAAACTAACCAAGACACTTCCCTATTCTTTTAAAATACCCAAGCCACTTCCCTACCTATTAAAACATCCAAGTCAGCTCCACCTCATTAAAAAAAATAGGCAAGTCACTTCCCACTTAATAAAACCCTACAAAGCAACTTCCTACCTTTCAAAACCCATCCAAGCCAGCTCCACATCATTTAAAACAAGCTAGCCGCCAGCCCTACCCTTTAAACCCTAGCTAACTAGCATCATATCCTCTTTTAAAACCCTAGATGCCCATACCACCTTATAACCTTGGCCGTCACTCAACATTAAAGCACAAGACCTAGAGGCTGCCTATAAATAGAGACACAAGGGAGAGCTGATCTCTACATCTCTTGTACTCTTGTATTTTGATTTTCTTCTTCATTCTTCTAGTTTTCTTCTTATTTTCTCTTTAATTTTATGTTTATGTTATTAATGGCTATGCTAGGCTAAACTTCTTTTTGGTTAAGGGTGATTTCAAAGCCCTAGACATGTTTTGTAATTGATTTTTAGATTTTATCTATCATTGGTTTCTATCGAAATTGCTTAAGTTCTTCTATAAGAATTGTTCATGATCTTTGTCTTGATTTGTTTAGGTGCGCAACTATATAGATCTTGATAATTATCTAATGTTAGTTTAGGAGACATGATATATAATTGTCTTGAGTTCCTATTCAATAGTGGCAATTTGTGATTAATGATTATGGTCAAGTTTTCACTAATTAATTGCAAAGTGGAACATAACCTAAGTTAAATGAATCCATGTTTATTGCTTAGATCAACCTATCTTTCTTATCATAAAGTTGCTATCACTTTGAATCTAATGATGTTTATCTTAGGTTATTTGGTGGTTAGAGATTAAGTAATGGCGTTTATCCTATTTAACGACGAACTAAGGAAGGATTGGGGTAACACGGGAGGTTGTTATCTACGATTGATTGTTTTTATAGTTAATTGATGTTGATAGATCTGATTATTGATTCTCAATGATGTCTAGTAGTGGAGAATGAAACCTTAACCATATTTCTCACATTTGATATTTTCTTACTTATTTGCTTCTTACTTTTATTATTTGCTTTAGTTTTAAAATATCTTAAAACCCCTTTTTCTTTTGTTTTCTTTGAATCTAAGTTATAAACTAGTAACTCATAGATTAAAACCCAATCCCTGTGGACTCGACCTTTGCTAATTACTATACTTACAATTGATCTTTTTAATGCAAGGTTAAATAAGATATACTCTTTTGAGTGCATCAATACCTGGCATTCAGCCAGGGTAGGTGAATTTGTTAAAGGAGAAACAAACCTTGAAGACCTTGCAAGCTATGTTGCGAAACAGTGGCATTCATTCTTATGCATTCATGATCTCTTCAGATGCTCAAGTTCAGTTGCATAGGCATAATAATGCTGGAGATGGTAAACTTCCCAGAAGTGAGGATTTGACTTTACTGTTACAAAACTATCAGGACTTATTTGAGCTGCCAACAGGACTTCCACTAGCCAGACCCTAGGATCATCGAATCACTCTCAAGAACGAAGGAGAGACAGTCAGGCTACAACCCTATAGATATCCAGCTGTTAAAAAACATTAAATAGAGAAGATGGTGAAGGAAATGCTAACCACTAGGATCATCAGGGGTAGTAGCAGCTCATTTGCTTCACCCGTTGTCATGGTGAAAAAGAAGGATGGGACATGGAGAATGTGTGTGGATTATAGGAAGTTGAATCACATAACTATTAAAGACAGGTTTCCCATCCCTCTAGTTGAAGAATTCTTGGATGAGTTAGCTGATGCTATGGTGTTTTCCAAACTTGACCTAAGATCAGGATATCACCAAATTAGGATGCATGAGGATGATATGCATAAAACTACATTTTGGACTCATGATGGTCGTTACGAGTTCCTGGTTATGCCTTTCGGCTTAACCAATGCACCATCCACGTTTCAGAACCTAATGAACTGCATCGTTCGACCATTCTTAAGGAGGTTTGTATTGGTTTTTTTTTATGACATTTTGGTATACTCCACAGACCTTGAGCAGTATTTGAGGCACTTGGAAATAGTTTTTGAGGTGCTCAGAACAAATCAGTTGTTCTTAAAGGAGACAGAATTGTGAGTTTGCAGCTATAGAAATAAAGTATCTGGGTCATGTTATCACAGGACAGGGGGTGGTGATGGATCAGAAGAAAATTCAGAGTGTGCTAGATTGGCTTGCACCAAGGAACTTGAAGGAGTTGAGGAGTTTCTTGGGCCTCACCGGATACTATAGAAGGTTCATCAAGAACTATGGCATATTAGCTAATCCCTTAACTGAGCTCTTAAAAAAAGATGCATTTCTGTGGGGGGAAAGCAGCTGAGGAAGCTTTCAATGGCCTCAAGACAGCTATGACCAGCAAAACTGTCTTAGGTCTTCCCAACTTTTCCAAGGAATTTGTAGTGGAAACGGATGCCTCAAGACTGGGAGTAGGAGATGCTCTAACACAGTAAGGTAAGCCCTTAGCTTATTTAGCAAGGCATTGGCTTCTAAGCATCAAATTCTGTCTGTATACGAGAAGGAAATGTTGGCTATTATTTTGGCAGTTAAAAAGTGGAATGCTTATTTGGTTGGGGGACATTTTAAGATTAAGATAGATCACCAAAGTCTTAAGTTTCTTCTTAACCAGCAAACAACTACACCAGCTCAACAGCTCTGGGTTACTAAAATGATGGGCTAAGACTATGAAGTCTGTTACAGGAAGAGAAGTTCCAATATTGTGGTAGACTAGCTATCCAGGAAGCCTAATGTCCAATTTGAGGCTGTCCTAGCAGCCATGACATCTATAAGCAGTGATTTGTTAAGAAAGATTCAGGATTCAGGAATCTGGATACATTATTGCTTAAGATAGTCACTGACTTGCAATCAACAGTTAGTGTCGCAACCTAAAAAATAACAAGTCTCATCGCAAGACTTTATTATTCGTTCAGCGTGACATTAAAAAAAATGAGGAAAAGTCGACCTAATTCCTCTTGAAAAAAATGAAGGTTTTGAAAATGAACTTGAAAAAGACATGGAGTCGCCACCAATCTTTTTTAGCTAGGTGTGCTCGGCCACCTATTAAAACCGGTTTTATAAAACATTTTAAAATTAATTAAAACATTTTTAAAACCAATTTCAAGTCTGCGTTCTAAACCAGAGAAATCAAAGAAGCGGGTTCAGGACTCGGTTACGTGTGGGGAAGGATTAGCACCCCCACAACGCCCGTATAAAACGGTACCTTATTAATCGTGTATTATCTCAAGTCTCGGTAAAAAAGTCGATTTTTAATTTGGTATTTCAAGTTAATTCCCAATTTAAAGAAAAATAATTCCATTTTTAATTGAAAATAATCCAGAATTTATTAATTCAAAATTTTCCTATATTTCCCAACAAACGTGGCAAAATATAGAAATTTTTATTAGTTTGAAATTTTCCTAATCATTCTCATTTTAAAGAAGATATTCCGTTATAAATGATAATTGATGATATCCTCTCCAACAAACCTGACAGAGAACTCATGAATTATTTTAACTCGGGAATATCTTTATTTTACTGAAAATCATTACCTTTTTCAAGACATTAAAAAAAATATGAATATGAATATGTGTGACATAAATAAAATGACATAGCAAAGTCTAAATAATATAATGCAACCTAAATGGTATGACATAATATAAATGTTTTAGCATATTCTAAATGAAATGAAATATCCTAAGTTATATGATATATTCTAAATGAAATGAAATGACCTAGGTAACATAATATATTCTATATGAAATGAAATAATTTAAATGACATGGCAAATATAAATGATATGGCCTATAATCTAAATGACATGAAATATAAAATAATGCTATCATATAATATGCATGGAAATAAAAATAAAAATAATAATGCATGAACATAGTATATGCTAAATAATATGACAAAAATAACTAAATAAAAAGCATAGGATATCATGAAATATTCAAAACCATATAACAAATAATATAATATCAAAAATTTAAATCCAAGATAATAACACCATCATGAAATTTAAACATAACAAAAATTACATATTATATAATATGCATGAATATGAAAAATACAATGCATGAGAATGTATTTTTTTCCTTTAATTAAGGAAATCCGTATATCCAAAAGATATCCGGCTACCTTAGGAAAATATATCAAATTAAATATTCTAAAACCAAAATACTTTGTGATTGTTTGAAAACAATTTTGAAAAGCTTAGGTTAAAAATAAAAACTTAGCTAAACCCTTTTTTAAATGGCTCTAATTTCCTAAGTTTAAAATCCCGGACTTGACCACCCTTAACCCGAGACTTAAAAAATCATTTTTAGAGTTTAAAAAGGCTTAGAAACTACCCTAAGTCAGTATCTAAACTTCCTAATCAGCCCTCTCTAAGTAACTTAACCAAAACAGAAAAATGATCTTCCTTCAAATTCAATTCTGACTCTACTGTCCAGTTTTAAATCATGATTTTTTACCCTATTTTAAAAATTCAAAAAAATCTAAAAAAAATATTGCAGACTTAGGACACATAAAACTAAACGGAAAAAAATCGGCTTAATTTTTTTTATTAAAGATGACTGCCCAGAAAAATCGATAAAGTACGAGTACTGGGTGAAAAAACTGTTATGCCAAAACACTTTTTTTTTTTTTGCCTTTAATAAAATCATTCAAAAATAAAAGTAAAAATATTAGAGACTCTCTAAAAGACTCACAAACAGTAGCTTATACTTTTGGAAAGTTAGGCAAAAATTGTCTAAGTAAAAAAATCACAAAGGTAGAATAATCAATTTGACAACTCTTTAATTTTCCACAAGTATGCTCAAGTGAGCATGACTTTGAACCATTGATTGGTCTAAGTCATAAATCAAGTGGCAAGGACATGAAATGCATGAAAAATACAGCAAATATGATGCATGAAATGCATGATTTAAAACCTAAATAACATGAAAAATGCATGGCATCAATAAAATGACCTAGACCTAAATGAACTTGCATGGCATTTAATACAACCTAGGTCTAAAATGCATGAATATGCATGGCAAAGCAAACCAATCATAAACCTAAAAAATGCATGGCAATAACACAAACATATGGCATGCTTAAACAAAATACTCAATCAAATATCATGAAAATGCAAACTATCAACTAGCATGATGAAAATGTACATGCAAAGCATAAAATAGAGGGGTGGCCGAATGGCCTCATGCTTCAAAATGAACATGGCATTTCCACAAACACATGATATACTAACATGCATAACTAAAGAGTAACACTCAAATCATGTAAACATAAAGTAAAGGCATGAAAATAAATAGGCATTTTCACAAACACATGGATTACAAAATGTAAAACATAAACAAACTTAAACATTTTGAAAATAGAAAATAAAAAATGCAAGATAAGTAAAATAAACATGATAATATACTCAAAAATGGAAATAAGCAAGCAACCAAATTAAAACACGCTTCATGTTTATGTATTAGAAGAAGATTTAAAACATTAAAACTTGTTAAACATCAAGAATAACATGAAATAAAAATGCAAAACAGCAACTACAAAAATACTAGGCCATTCGGCCACTTCAAAAAATGAAAAGAAAAAAAAAAGTTTCAAAAGCTTTTTACAAGGAAGAATCAAGAAGGAACTTAAAGAAGAATATTAAAAACACTTATTTAAAAAGAAAAATCAAAAGAAATCACCAAATATTAAATGAAAATAGCAAATCAAGAATGGAAAATCAAAGAAAGTGCAAGAGTATGGTGCTTAAAGCAACCTCTAGAAGCTATTTTTCAAGCTTTTTCTCTTCTAACTTTCTTTTCTTTTCTAAACTTTTCTTTTTCCCTTTCAACAATGGAGAGAAAAATCAGCAAAAACCAAGAGAGAATAGAGAGTGAATAGCTGAAAATGAAAAGAGAGAGCCTTTCCTCTAGTAGTGGCCGAATGCCCCCTAATGCTAGGATGTTGTCATTTTTCATTCAACCAATTTTCATCCAGAGGCTATTGACCCAAGATGTTTAAAATATTAAATTATCACCCTTACATTAGGCCATCAGCTATCCACAATTACAGTTGTTCAAGAATCTTAAGCCATTATGTTGACACTCTCCCTCTTCATGCATTGGTCCATGTGGTTTATTTGCAAAGGCTTGATCAAAAAATAACTAACTTCCTCTTCATTGTTGGCCTTTTGATTAAAAATCAGAAAATATCTACCCATCCTTAGGCCTTGGCCGGCCAGCCCCTCTTCTTCCAGTCCATGCTTCATTTTTTTAAAAGGCAAGAAAAGCCCTTTTCGGTTTCTTGGGTAAAATGACCTTCTTGCCCCCCGAACATAAATAAATAGCAAACGGACTCCAAATTCAAATTTTATTTTTTCAATACTTTCAAAATAATAAAAAATTGAATTCTATAGGTTTTCAAAATTTTTTGAGTCCATTTCCTTTTATATGAATTTTTTTTTCCAAAATTGCCCTTTTCTGCTCCCAAACTTTACCAATTTTAAACGAGCTCCAAATCCAAATTTTTATTCACCAATATCTTCCAAATAATTTAAAAGTGTGATCTGAAAGTTTTCATAATTTTTGGAACTCATTTGGTATTTTTTTGAGATTTATCTACTTGAATTACTACATAAGGGGCCCGGGATTTGGCCATTTTGCAAACGAACTCCGAATTTGGATTTTATTTTTCCAATCTCTTCCAAATAATTTAAAAATGAGATTTGCAAATTTTCAAAATTTTTGGAGTTCATTTGCTATTTTTTCGAGATTTATCTTCTTGAATTTCTATAAAGGGGACCCAGGATTTGGCCATTTTGTAAACGAACTCTGAATCAATATTTTCTTTCGTCAATCTCTTCGAAATGATTTAAGAATGAGATCTGAAATTTTTTAGAATTTTTGGAGTTCATTTTCTATTTTTCGCAAATTTTCCAATTTTGCCCTTTTACCTCCGAAACCCGGTTTTGCTCAAAATAAGTCCGATTTTCAGATTTTCTTCAAACTGAGCCTTGGGCTATCCTTTCTTAATCACTCCTTATCCATTATGGGCTTTAGTCTTACCGAATCGGGTCATTTCTATAATTCTTCCAAATTTCACCGAAATCCACCAAAAACCCTAATCCTCGGTTTTCTTCCGATTGACTTTTATTTCAGTTTTTCTTCCAAGTAGCTTCTCTATTTCCTGTAGTCAGTGTTTATCTTTCATTTGGAACCTTCAATTCTGACCAATTTGATCGTTTAAGCACTTTTCCCTAAATTTCTCGAACTAGGATTTCCGTTCTACTGAATCTCCGTAACCAAACTTCCGAACTACATATCTTTCGATGTAGACCTCGGATTATCAAAATTCTTTTGCCATTTTTCAATTGAACTTCAAATCTTGATTTTGAAAGTGGGTTGACTTTTTCCGTAGTTGACTTTTTGGGGTTGACTTTTTGAGGTTGACTTTTTATGCTCGCCTTCTTAGACTAAGTCCCGGAGTACCACCTGCAGGATGAAAAAAGTCTTTTTACATTTTGAAACATCAATTTGGGAAGAAAATATACATGTTTTAGTGGTTCGAACAAAATTAGGTGTCTACGGCTGCCCCTCTTTGGCTATTGCTGAGAATCAAGAATCAGGCAAAGATAAACAAATACTAATTTTGTCCGGTTAGTGAAATCACATATGAAAAGAAAGGGGGTTTCTTTTTTCTTTTTTCTTTTTTTTTTAAATCTCTAAATTGAAGATTTTGTCCTTAAATTGAATTCCCGGACTAATCTTAAGGCAAAGATAGGCTCGACCCATCTTAAGGAAACGAGTTCAATTTGCAAGAGAAGAAAAGACCTCAACGATGGTCTCGAGGGCTTAACCTGTCTTGTGCTAAGCTGTGTTTAAAATTCTAGGTATCTCCTCAAGAAGCTTCGGCTATCACCACCAAAGACTTGCTCAAGCAAATGTATCTCCACCAGAGGCTTTGGCTATCACCACCAAAGACTTGTTCAAGCAAATGTAAAACTCTGGATATCTCCACCAAAGACTTGTTCAAGCAAATGTAAAAACTCTGGAAACTTATGCCTGGAGGTCTTAAAAATGGTGCCTGGAGGTCTTAAAAATGGTGCCTGGAGGCCTTACTTGTGATTTGAAAATATGTGTTGTATGCGACTTTAAAAATGATGCATGGAGGTCTTAAGAATGGTGCCCAGAGGCCTTACCCGTGATTTGGAAATACCTCGACGGTGGTCTCAAGGCTCGACTCATTTGATAAACAGAATGAATTCGATTTAAAAACAAAAGGAAATACCTCGACGGTGGTCTCAAGGCTCGATTCATTTGATAAAACATAATGACTTTGATTTAAAACAAAAAGAAATACCTCGACGATGGTCTCAAGGCTCAACTCATTTGATAAAATAGAATGAATTCGATTTAAAACAAAAGAAAATTCATCGACGGTTGTCTCAAGGCTCGACTCATTCGATAAAACAGAATGAATTCGATTTAAAACAAAAGGAAATACCTCGACGATGATCTCAAGGCTCGATTCATTTGATAAAACATAATGAATTCGATTTAAAACAAAAGGAAATACCTCAACGGTGGTCTCAAGGCTCGACTTATTTGATAAAACAGAATGATTTCGATTTAAAACAAAGGGAAATACCTCGATGGTGGTCTCAAGGCTCGACTCATTTGATAAAACAGAATGAATTCGATTTAAAACAAAAGGAAATACGAAGAATGATTCTGGGTTTGGTTCATTTGGAAAAAATAAATTTAACTTGAAAATGAAAGGAACGTACCTCGACGGCGGTCTCGGGGTTCGATTCATTTGAGAAGCAAAATGAGTTCGATTTGGAAAGTAACGTATCTCAACGATGATCTTGGGGCTCGACTCGTTTGAAAAGCAGAACGAGTTTACTTTGGGGAGTCCAAGTTTTCCTGATTTCTACAATGTTAGCTAAATGCAATGATGAGAATGACATGCTTTGCAAATGCTTGTATGTTTCCTAAGAATGAATGCAATCAAAGGATTGTGTTATGATTTCTAATCCATGGTTTCTTTGAGGTTCACAGATTATCCGACTTCATGACGGAGTCTTCAATTGTTCATTGATGCCCCACTTAAGGAATCCTTCACTCAAGACAACTTGTCAAACAGTCTGAATTTCTGACTTTCGCTGAAATTCACAAATTTTTTGACTTCTTGATGGAGTCTCAACACGTTAACTGTTTTCCTTTCTTGGTGAACTTTCCACACCTTTCCGAAGATTTAAATCTATTCCTTAGTAATACTCTGAAATCCTTTTATTTAAAGATTTCTTATTACTAATCATCATTCAATTTAATAACAATCATAACGCATCTCAAAAATGTATGAAAGAAAATATAAATCAAGCAAAAATTTCATGAAAAGGATAACAAGATTTTATTGAAAGAAATGTTTTAAAATTGTAAAAATAAATATCAAGGATATGAAAAACAAATGTAAAGTTATACGTTGTAGATGCCCCAAATGCGAAAGATCTTGGACCCCTCTTTTTTCAAACCACCTGAAACTTCTCTTGAACGAGCAATTTACTTGGGTAACATCTTAGCTTCCATAGTTACATCAGACTGAGTTGTTCTCCTTTCCTCTGATTGTCAGATACTTTCTCCCCCTTTACACGGAGCATTGATTCGAACTTTAATCAGTACCTGAGGCACCCTTTGCGAGTTTTCAACTCAAGTGTCCTCCATTCGATATTAAGTCGCCCTTTGCGGGTTTTCGGCTTAAACCTCTCCTTTTATATTTTTTCATCATTTTTTGTTTTCTCTTTTTTCTTGTATTCTACAATGCATCTGAGAATTCTAAATGCTTCCAAGGTAAAAATATCAATTCAAAAGATGGGATAAATTCAGAGAACAACCTTTCAAATTAAATATCGATGCTTGATCAAAATGGACTTTAAAAGCACATAATGTAGGCCAAGGTTCGGCTTTAGAAAGAAAGGATAAAATAGGCCCAAAGTGTGTTTAAGGGTGATTGGATCAAGGATCATTTCCTGAGGAGAACTCATTCTTGAAACATTTGTCCTTTTTTTGGACTTTCTTATCTTTTTTTTTTCTTTTTGCTTTGTTGGCTTTCATTTGCCATATTTTTCGATGGCTTTCCTTTTGCAATGATTTTTGTTTATTTTTCCTCGCATTTTCCTTCCAGTGTAGAGGATGATCCTTGATCAAGGTTTAAAGAAAGAAATAATTCCTAAGGCTCAAAGGGGTGACTAAGGATAATTTCTTCCTAGTGAAAGGAATATGAAATAAGGCCATTCATCATATCAAGCATGAATATTATCACTAAAAAGCAATCCACAAGGGAAATAGATATATAGAATTTCCATTTTTACGCTTGGAATCATTCGAATATCCATGTACACAGCATCACATTTTTTTAAAGCATAATATTTCTTCAGTTCATCAGCATTCACGGGATTTCTGAAATCATCCCCATCCATTCTAGTTAAAATCAATGCTCCTCCAGAAAAAGCTCCTTTTACCACATAGTATCCTTCCCAATTCGGAGCCTATTTTCCTCTCGGGTCCTTCACTATAGGGAGAATTTTCCTCAGTACCAACTCCCCTTCTCGGAACTGTCTGGGACGAACTTTCTTGTTGTGGGCTCGAATCATCCTTTTTTGATACCCCTACCGTGACAAATTGCTTTCAATCTTTTCTCCTCGATCAGATTCAACTGTTCATAACGAGCTCTAACCCATTCTGCTTCCTCTAGGCCAACTTCCATCAAAACTCGAAGTGAAGGGATCTCAACTTCAATAGGTAGCACTGCTTCCATCCCGTATACCAAAGAAAACGATGTTGCCCTTGTAGATGTAAGGACCAAAGCACGGTATGCATGAAGAGTAAAAGGCAAGATCTCATGCCAATCCTTGTACACATCAGCCATCTTCTCAACAATCTTCTTGATGTTCTTGTTAGCTTCTTCTACTGCCCCATTCATCTTCAGACGGTAAGGTGCCGAATTATGATGTGTGATCTTGAATTGAGTACACACTTTTCTCATTATCTTATTGTTCAAATTGAGAGCATTATCCGAAATAATTCTTGCTGGCAACCCGTAACGGCATATGATTTCTTTCCCAACAAATCTACATACCCCTGACTTTGTTACATCCGCATAGGAAGCAGCTTCTACCCACTTTGTGAAATAATCTATGGCCACCAAGATGCAACGATGTCCATTTGAAGTTTTCGAGGTAATAGGCCCGATCATATCTATTCCCCACATTGAAAAGGGCCATGGTGCAGCCATGACATGTAATGGCGATGGCGGCACATGAATCTTATCTACATATATCTCGCATTTATGACACTTCCGGGAATAACTGATACAATCTCCTTCCATTGTCAACCAATAATGCCTTGCCCTCATAATCTGCTTAGCAAGCATGTGGCCATTAGCATGAGTGCCACATATCCCTTCATGGACCTCTTCTATAATTCTCTGAGTTTCGGCAAATCCGACACATCTCAATAAGCCTTGGTCTTTTCCTTTCTTCTAGAGAATTTCACTATCTAGAACAAAACCCATTGCTAGCCTTCTCAGAGTCCTCTTGTCATTTTCTGTTGCTTGTTCTGGATACTGTTGACTCTTGATGTATTGCAAGATGTCGTTATACCAAGGGAGGCCATCTGTTTCTTCTTCAATACTCAGACAGTGGGCAGGACTCATATATACTCATCTTTATTGGCACCACTTCAGCCCCTTCATTCACTTTAAACATTGATGACAAAGTAGCCAGAGCATCTGCCATTCGGTTTTCTTCTCGAGGGAAGTAATTGAAATTCACTTCTTCAAATTCCTCCAATAAACTCAGTATGAGTTCTAGGTATCGGATTAGCTTTGTATCTCGGGTTTCCTATTCTCCTCGTAGCATTCTTCAACCCAAATGGCATTACCTTGTAGCAGAAGGTTCCCCACATTGTAACAAATGTGGTTTTATCCATATCTTCATGTGTCATCTTAATCTGATTGTATCTTGAGAATCCGTCCATGAAAGAAAATAAAGAACTCTTTGCGGTATTATCCACTAGAGTATCGATATGGGGCAAAAGGAAATTATCTTTAGGGTTTGCCTTGTTCAAATCTCTGTAATCAACGCACCTCCGCACCTTGCCATCCTTCTTTGGTACTGGAACAATGTTCGCCACCCATTCTGGATATTTTGCCACCTCTAAGAACCCAGCATCAAATTGCTTCTTCACTTCCTCTTTTATCTTTAACAGCATGTCCGACCTCATTCTTCTCAACTTTTCCAGTCCTGCAGCCTTTTCCCACTATGGTTCTTACTCCTAGCCTTATGTTCTTGGACAACTTTGGTTTTGGAATTTTTCATCTTTCAGTGACCAAAATTGCATTTACGAATTCCTGAGACCAAAAAAAACATTCTACGACATCTTCATTGGGTTCAACATAAGGAGATTTAGTAGATGCAGAGGCTATTATGTCTTCTTCTCCTGATATAGTGACCAAACGGCCCTCCATCACAAATTTTAGCTTTTGGTGGAGAGATGAGGGTACAGCCTCTACTGAATGTATCCACGGCCTTTCCAACAAGCAATTATAGGATGGATTAATATCCATGAGTTGAAAGTTCACCGTATAGGTGCATGGCCCTATCTCCAGAGGCACCTAAATAGTTCCCATTACCTCTCTCCAGGTACCATCGAAAGCCCTGACTACTGTGCAACTCGGTAACATATAAGACATATCAACTAGCAACTTAGACAGGGTTGCCAAGGGCATTACATTTAATGAAGAACCATTATCCAGAAGCACCCTTGGTAGTATATGCCCCTTGCAGGTGGTTGTTATGTGAAGAGCCTTTGTGGACCCAATACCATTGGTTGGTATTTTCATCGTAATTGAAAAATATATGGTCGTTTGCCATAATGTTTCCTACAGCCTGTCTCACTTTTCTATCCATATGTTGTTAGCCACGTATGCCTGATTCAACACTCTTAACAGGGCATTTCTGGTGGCTTTTAGTTTAATAGCAAAGATAAGATGGAGATTCTTGCTGGCTGACGCTGCAATTCCTCAACCATACTATACTCACTATGTTTTATGAACTTTAAAAACTCGCAGGCCTCCTTCTCATTTGCCGGCTCTTTTATCCTCTTTACTAGGGCTGATCCCCTATTTGCTTCTTTTGACAAATCCATCTCAATATAGATTGGTTCAACTGCTTTCTTCCCTTTGTCTAGTCTTCCATCATTTCTTGTTGATCCCTGTTCAACAACCTCAGAGGCATAACACCTTCCACTTCGTGTTAAGTGCCCCACACCTGTAATATCTTGCTGACATAAAGACCCGGGCATAACCATACTGTAGTCATATTTCCATGGTGTAGTTTTGTTTTCCTTGTATGAAAAGAAAGAAGGCAAATCTATGATGAGCTTAGGCGCAATTTCCCCAACAACCAAAGTAGTCTTCTCTGGTTCATCATAATAGATGATCAAGGGTCTTCCTATTCCATAGCCAGCTACATTCTCAATAACCTCTACTTCCTCCTTTGTCTCCTCGTAAAACTTGGCCTCTCCATTATCCATCATCTTTTGGACTTTAGCCAGAAAGTTCTCGTAGTCTTGTATGATATAACCTGAACATTTATGGAATGGGCACCAATTCTGTACCCTTTTTGCAACCATTTTTAAACTGTCTACATCCCCCACCATTCCTGCCTTAACCATCTCGACCCATATTGTTAACATCAGAGTCTTGACTTCCCTAGCATCCCTTTTTAACCTGACTTCCCCTGTTAATACTGCATTTACCCGATACTTAGCATGATCGGGTAATGGGTTTCTTGCTACATTCGGCCTATTCTTTGACCCAAACTTCACAACTTTGGTATTGATTAAACTTTGGACTTTCTTTTTGAAGGCAATGCAATCCTTCGTCGAATGCCCCTGAATTCCTGCATGATATGGGAAATTGGTATTTGCATTGTACCACCTTGGGTATGGTGGGGTCAAAGGTTTAAGATATACGGGCACAACAAGTTGGCCTTATAGTAGTTTAGGATATAACTCCCCATAGGTGGTAGGAATGGGATCAAACTAGGGTTTTTGATCGTTCCTTGGTGAATGATAGTCATTGTGCACGAGACCTTGAGTGTTTGGGACAGTGTTTTGAGGAAGGGTTATCTGTGGGGATATGCTAGTTGGAAACGGCTATTATGGTATATTGGTATAAGGAAATGGATTTTGGGTAAGGTGGTTCACATTGGGGTAGTAAGGATTATACCCCGGGTAAGGTGTGTAAGGTGTATGAGGCGCATAAGATGTCGTAGGAGTATAGGGCCTGGGAGATGTGTATGGTTTAGAGGTGTATAGGGATATTGATTGAAATTCTGCATGTGACTCCTCCTTCTTCTTTGCAGGAAAAACCCTCTTCGAGTTAGTAGACTCACCCCCTTCCATTTTCCCGTTCTTAATGGCAGACTCTATCATCTCCCCCGATATCACCATATCTGCAAAGTCCTTGGTGGCACTTCCCACCAATTTATCATAATAAGGTGCTTTCAGGGTATTGATGAAAAGCACTGTAGTTTTCTTGTTGGTTAAAAGGGGTTGCACTTGTATAGCCAGGTCTCTCCATCTCTGAGAATATTCTTTAAAGCTTTCAGTAGCTTTTTTTCGATGTTTTGGAGAGTTAGACGGTCAGGCACCATGTCTGTCACATGCTTGAATTGTTCCATGAAAGCTTTGGCTAGATCCATCCAGGAACGGATCTTAGTATGGGTAAGCTGGTTACACCACTGAGTTGCAGACCCTATCAAGCTATCTTCAAAATAGTGGATGAGTAATTTTTTGTCTTCATCATGTCCGGTCATCTTTCGCCAATACATGGTCAAATGCGCTGATGGGTTGGTAGTTTCGTTATATTTTTCAAAGTCTGGTACTTTGAACTTTGGAGGAATCACCAGACCGTGCACTAAACTCATCTCTTTGGCATCTAGATTGCCAAATAGCTCCGCTCCTTCAGCTGCCCTCAGTCTTTCCTCCAGCAGCTAATATTTTTTTTGGGATTCTACCGTTTCAACCCTCTTCAGCTCAGTCATCTTTGCCTTTTCCTTTTCAGCTAATTCCTCAAAGTCTAGAATATCCACATCAATTGGATCAACCCTAATATTACCCCTTTTAGGACCAAAATTCTGTGCTTTGGTCACTGGTTGGATGTAAATATAGGATGCTGCCCTAGTCAAAAGTTCATTTCCCACAGGCTAGGATGTCTGGCCATTCTTTTGTACCATCTCTGGTCGGTCTTCCTGGTTTATTGCCTCCATTCTTGTAACTGAATTTTCCCTTGGCCATTTCTGCCTCATCATGGTACTCATCATCTCCATGAGTTTGGTCATTTGTTCCCGTGACTCCTTTTGAGACTTAGCCAACTGTTCCTGCAGTTCTTTTTGAATTCTTTTCATCCTTTCAATTCTAGCAAGCTGATCGTTCTCCATAGCTCTTGCTTGAGATCGAGTATTGTAGGGTTGTCGAAAGTCTGATTCTTTCTGAGTGCGACCAATTGTACCTTTAGTTTTTAAAAACCATAGATTAGAAATTATTAACACATTTTTTTATTTTATAAAAATGAATGGATAAATGACTAAATGTTAATGAATTAACAAATAAGTAAATGACTAAGTGTATGAACATGAATGACTAATTGTAAAGAATAAATGAATGGACAAAAAAAATAAATGACTAAGTGTATGAACAATTTATAAAGAATAAATGAATGAATGATTATAAATATAAATAAATGAATGAACAAACAAAATATATAAAGGAAAGAACAAATGAATGATGAATGCATTTAAAAGTATCGGCCCTGTTATAATTCCAACCAAACGGTCTTTCATTGATTTCCTGGAACTAAATACATCAAAAAAAGATCACTGCTTAAGACAATCTGATAATCTGTCTATCCTAATTTAAAAATGCTATTACAAAACACTGGTCCTATAGTAACTCCCTCGGATCTTGGACCTTTTTCACTGTCCTCTTTTGATTACCTTGCTTTTCAATCTGACCCCTTCTTGTTCACGGTCCTTTGACATGTCAGCAGAAGCATCGCCGTGTAAGTTTTCCTTAGCTTGTTTCTCTAGTTGATTGGCTTGGGCTTCCTCATGCTTTTCCCTCTATGTCCAATAGTTCTTCTCCTTCTTGAGGTTTTTGACCTCTTGCTCTCATTCTCCAGAAGTCTTGAGGGTCCCCTCAAAACTAAGCTCGAAGCGGTACCTCTTGTTGTCCAAGTGTAATTCCTAAAGATAGCTTTTAGCAGTGTCCCTTTCTCTCTTGATCTTTTCCTTTTCACTTTCTTGAGCTGATTCTTCATTTTTCATATCCTCAAGCTCTTCTTGTAATCAGGCAATTTTCTTGCTCATTTGGGCCTTTTCTTTTTCGAATTCTACCCTTGAAATTTCTAACTCTGATGGCGCTTCCTTAGGTGGTGGACTCATGAATTGGACCTCTTCCCCATCTGATGTCAACAACCTATCATTGACCCTCAATTCCCTCTATACCAGGTAATCAGGTGTGATGATGTCGGCATATCTAGCTACCTCCACCCGATGAGTTTCCTTCCATGCTACTACAATCTCACGTACCTTTCCCGAGTATCCATCTTCTCCATAAGCAAATTCCAAATTACTAAGGTCATGGGTCATAGAAGTAAACTGATGGGATTCCGATTGTCTTAGTACCAGTAGTGGTGCATAGCTCACTCCTCCCCATACTCCCAATAATGGAATCGAAGCTTTATCTCCGCACTTGTACAATGTCAGCATAGGAGCTATCCATGGAGCTCTCCAAATTATCATCTCAGCCCTGATATTCCGGAATATGTTAATCCATTATTCCTCAGTCCCATTTTCAAGCTAATCCCTCTTAAGAAATTCACCAATTGGTGTAAAAGACTTCCAATATGAGCGAAGAGGGAAATCTCCTATTTACAAAAATGGCTCTGAACCCATATGTAAAGAAGCTGTATACAACTTATAAAATGCCCTTTTCATTCCTGTCTACCGAAATTCAGTGATCGGATTGTTTCTTCTATAATTGTCGGGGCTGGGTTTATCCTCTGCTCAAGCCTCTCAAAAACATCAAATATCGCCACATCCACATACACCAATGTGTTTGGGAAAATAACTAAACCATAGATAGCCAAAGAAAAAATATTCCTCGCTGTCTCCTTACTTGAATGGCTATGGATTAAGGTCTGTAAAATATCCCTTGATATACAGTAGCTTACCCATTTTCGGACAACATGGCTTTCGACCCAATTTCTTTCCACTCCCAGAATCTTAGACACATTTTTCTTGAAACCCGACGTGTTTGTATCCTTCAAATAAATACGGTCGGGAATAACGTTCTCAATATGCAACAAGGTCAAATATTCCTCTATGGTTGGAGTCATATCCTCTCGGTTGAAGGTAAAACACCGATAAACGGGATTCCAGAATTGTACCACAGCCCAGATCACCTCACCACTGACCTTAACCTGAACTAACAGTGCTATGTCCCCATAAGCCTGAGTGAAGGCTTCTTTTTCTAATATGTTCCATTGATCCCATATATCCATCAATTCCCGGAGATCATTTTACCTGATAGTAAGATCAACCTCGACTGGCAATACTGACACATATCCCATCTTCAAACAATCCCCATTATCCTGCTGACCTTTCTCAGACTGTTTCCTAAACTCTAAATGCTTCTCGACCACTGAGACATTTTGACCCTCCATGGAAGCCCTTTTGGTTGAATATTATCCTGAGACCAATAACCTTCCATGTGTAAAAAATGATACAAGAATGCAAAAAAAAAAAAAAACAACAAACTAACAACAACAACAACAACAAAAAGAAAATGAATTAGTGACGGGAATAAACTCGAATAATACAAAAAACATATAATTTAAAACAATAATTATCCCTGAGGATGCCAACAAAATTTTGGCATTATAACACCCCAGGGACGAAATGCCAACACTTATTACGGGCATTGTGATGTACGTTCATCATTGTCCGATTTTCTCCATTGTGAAAGTAGAATAGAAGGTAAAAGGATTGGAAATATTCCTCCATGTGTTCTTCACTTCGGCATATCTAGTTGGAAATCCGGCATGGCTTCGCCTAGGTTTACTATATGAAGGTGAATTAGTTCTAAAAGCCCCAAATTGTTCCTCACTGTCACCGGTGAAGGCTAGTAAGGCACCCCGATAAAAGCTGGTTCAATTCGTTAGAGTCTATATCCCTAGCCCATGCGGATTGTTAATCATGAAGGCTTAGGTAATTTAGTACTCCGGAAGTGTTTCACTAGCATGCGGATTGTTAATCATGAAGGCTTAGTTACTTTGCTCCCACCTAAAAGGACGGAACCCGGGATTCATGATATGCAAATGCACGTGTAGTGTAGTGTGTGAGGAGAAATAACAAACATTTCACCACCTATTCTACATCCTTTATTCTGAATGCCCCAACAAGATTAAACAACATAAACCATCAATTAATCAATAAATGAATATATGCACCAAAATAACCAGAGAACAATTATAATATGTATACACATGAATATAGACATATTTAAAAACATTTTATTATTTTTGAAATTATCCTTATTTTAAGAAAATGTGGGAATTAAAATTAAATACCAATTAAACCTGACAAAAACGAGATTTTCGATAACACAAGACTAATTCTAGGCCTGACTCTCTAAATGTCCCCAGCGAAGTCGCCAACCTATTGCAACCTAAAAAATAACAAGTCTCATCGCAAGACTTTATTATTCGTTAAGCGTGACATTAAAAAAAATGAGGAAAAGTCGACTTAATTCCTCTTGAAAAAATGAAGGTTTTGAAAATGACCTTGAAAAAGACATGGAGTCACCACCAATATTTTTTAGCTAGTTGTGATCGGGCACCTATTAAAACCGGTTTTATAAAACATTTTAAAATTAATTAAAACATTTTAAAAACCAATTTCAAGTATGCGTTCTAAACCAGAGAAATCAAATAAGCGGGTTTGGGACTCGTTTACGTGTGGGAAGGATTAGCACCCCCAGAACGCCCGTATAAAACGGTACCTTATTAATCATGTGTTATCTCAAGTCTCGGTAAAAAAGTCAATTTTTAATTTGGTATTTCAAGTTAATTCCCAATTTAAAGAAAAAATTCCATTTTTAATTGAAAATGATCCGGAATTTATTAATTCAAAATTTTCCTATATTCCCCAACAAACGTGGCAAAATATAGAAATTTTTATTAGTTTGAAAATTTTCCGAATCATTCTCATTTTAAAGAAGATATTCTGTTATTAATATAATTGATGATATCCTCCCCAGCAAACCCGACAGAGAAATCATGAATTATTTTAACTCGGGAATATCTTTATTTTATTGAAAATCGTTGCCTTTTTCAAGATATTAAAAAAAATATGAATATGTGTGACATAAACAAAATGACATAGCAAAGTCTAAATAATATAATGCTACCTAAATGGTATGACATAATTTAAATGTCTTAGCATATTCTAAATGAAATGAAATATCCTAAGTTATATGATATATTCTAAATGAAATGAAATGACCTAGGTAACATGATATATTCTATATGAAATGTAATAACCTAGGTAACATAATATATTCTATATGAAATGAAATAATTTAAATTGTCGCAACCTAAATAAATAACATAACAAGTCTCATCACAAGACTATATTATTTGTTAAGCGTGACATTTGAAAAAAAATGAGAAAAAGTCAACTTAATTCCTCTAGAAAAACGAAGGTGTCGATACGTGATCCCGTTCGCAGGGACCCATTCGAGTAAGGGGGAAACAGAAGCAGAGGGAAAGACGACTTAATTCCTCTATATTGAAATAAAAGGTCGAGGGTATGAAAACGGCCTCGTAAAAAGACATGGAGTCGCCACCAATCTTTTTTAGCTAGGTGTGATCGACCACCTATTAAAACCGATTTTATAAAAAATTTTAAAATTAATTAAAACATTTTTAAAATCAATTTCAAGTCTGCATTATAAACCAGAGGAAATCGAAGAATAGGGTTCGGAACTCGGTTACGTGCTGGGAAGGATTAGCATCCCCACCACGCCCGTATAAAACGGTACCTTATTAATCATGTATTATCTCAAGTCTCGGTAAAAAGTTGGTTTTTAATTTAGTATCTCAAGTTAATTCCCAATTTTAAGAAAAATAATTCCATTTTTAATTAAAAATGATCCGGAATTTATTAATTCAAATTTTCCTATATTCCCCGATAAAATCGGTAAAATATAGAAATTTTTATTTATTTGGAAAACTTTCAGAATCATTCTCATTTTTTGAAAGAAAGATATTCCTTTATTAATGATAATTGATGATATCCCCTCCAACAAACCCGGTAGAGAACTCATGAATTATTTTAACTCGGGAATATCTTTATTTTTATTAAAAATCATTATCTTTTTCAAAACATTTAAAAACTATGAACATGAACATGTATGACATAAATAAAATGACATAACAAAGTCTAGATAATATAATGCAACCTAAATGATATGATATAATTTAAATGGCATAATATATTCTAGATAAAATGAAAAATCCTAAGCATTATGGTATATTTTAAATGAGATAAAATGATTTAAATGACATGGCAATTTTAAATGATATGGCATATTTTAAATGGCATGGCATATTCTAAATAATTAAACCTAAATGACATGGAATATGATGAAATGTCATGAAACATAAAATAATGCTATCATAAAATATGCATGAAAATAAAATAAAAATGCATGAACATATTATATGCTAAATAATGTGACAAAAATAAATGACTAAATAAAAAAAAATATGGGATATCGTGAAATATTCAAAATCATATGGCAAACAATATAAGATCATAAAATGTGAATCAAAATAATAATAATACCATGAAAAATATCATAGCAAAAATCACATATTAAATAAAATGCATGAACATGGAAAATGCAATGCATGAAAATGTATTTTTTCCTCCAAATAAAGAAATCCGTATATCTAAAAAGATATCTGGCTACCTTAGGAAAATATGTCAAATTAGATTTTCTAAAAAACAAAAAAAAAAATAGTGATTGTTTGAAAACAATTTTAAGGAAAAACGTGAATAAATATTAAAACCCTACCAAACCCTTTTGAAATGGCTCTAATTCCCTAAGTTTAAAATCCCGGACTTGACCGCCCTTAACCCAAGATTTATAAAATCACATTTAAAGTTTAAAAAGGCTTAGAAACTACCCTAATACAGTAGCTAAAGCTTATACCCAACCCCCTCTAAATGCCTTAACCAAATTCAACCATTATTCTCTTTCGAATTCAAATCTACCTCTACTGTCTGGTTTTACCACACGATTTTTTAGCCTAATTTTAAAAAATCAAAAAAATACTGGGACTCAGAACATGTAAAACTACACGAGAAAAAATTGGCTTAATTTTTTGATTAAAGATGACTGTCTAGAAAAATTGGAGATGTTCGAGTACTAGGCGAAAAAAACTGTTTTGTCAAAACACATTTTTTGCCTCTGATAAAGTCATTCAAAAATCAAAGTAAAAATTGTTGGAGATCATCCTAAAGACCTAAAGAAAGTAGCTAAACATTTAAAAACCTTGGACAAAAATTGACTAAGTAAAAAAAATCACAAAGGTAGAATAATCAATTTGACAATTCCTTAATTTTCCACAAGTATGCTCAAGAGAGCATGACTTTAAGCCATTGATTGGCCTAAGTCATAAATCATGTGGCAATGACATGGAATGCATGAACATACAGAAAATGAAATGTATGAAATGCATGATCTAAAGCCTAAATGGTAAAGGAAATGCATGACAATTCAAAATAACCTAAATGCCTAGCATGAGTTTGCATGGCAATAAATGCTATTCTAACTCAATATACATGCAATGCTTGATAATGTAAATGTGACTTGGACCTAATATGTTATGAATATGCATGAAAATGCTAATGTAACCTAAGACCTAAATAGCATAGTAATGCATGACAATACCAATGTGATTTAAGACTCAATATGCATGGCAATACCAATATGTCCTAGACCTAAAATGTAATGAACATGCATAACAATACTATGAACATACAATGACCAATGAAACTAATTTTAATGTTGGAACAAACAGTAACTAATACACAATTTCAAGATATGATAATGTAAAGCATGTTACCTAACCAAATGCAAATGCATGATAAGGCAAGGGATGCATGAAGAGGCCGAATGTGGTTACATGATACTCCAATGCAATCCTATCTAGTAAATGACACAAGTATATGAAAAATCATATTAAGATGCATAATGTCATGACATTTTCATAAGCATATGACACACTAAAATCAAAGTGCACAAGCTCATGGCATGGAGATGAAAACAAGTCAAGAGGCAAGATGAAAAAAAAAAAAAAAACACATGTAAGGCATACTAAATGGAATAGCCGAATGGTCATATACCCCAAATGGTGGCATTTTATCATAGCATTTTCATAAGCACATGGCATACTGAAATCAAAATGTACAAGCTCATGGCATGGAGATGCATACAAGTGAAGAAGCAAAAATGAAAATGCACATGCAAGGCATACTAAATATCAAGATATGCTAACTCATGGCATGGAGATGCAAACAAGCCAAGAAGCAAGATGAAAATGCACATGCAAGGCATACTAAATATCAAGATATGCTAACTCATGGCATGGAGATGCAAACAAGCTAACAAGCAAGATGAAAATGCACATGCAAGGCATACTAACTTGGAGTAGCCGAATGACCATATGACAATATATGAAAAATGCAAACATGTTTATAATATAAGACATGATACATAAAAAAAAATGCACAATATGAGCATATGACACAATGGCCAAATCTTCAAGGACACAATATCAAGCATGGAAATGACATATGGAAACAAATATAGCATAGAAAATAATGTAAAGAACATATAAAAAAATTAAACATAGACATGCAAAGCAAATAGCAAGCAAAACTAGTAAATAAAATAAGGAAAGTTAAGCTCCATAGTTGGTATCAAATGGGAATAGCCTCTCACCTAACCATAATCACTTGGTTTTGCCAAGATCATGAAGCCTTTCCATTTCAAAAATAGAAAATAAACCATGCACAGCAAAATTAAGGTGAGCTTCATGGTAGGTAAAAATGGGCATAGCCTCTCCCCTAACCATGGTCACTTGGTCTAGCCAAGATCATGTAGCCATTTCAACCTTTTTGCTTCATCTTTTGTAAAAAATCAGAACCTTAGAATAATCTAAAAAACCTTCTAAAAATCATTTTTTCGCAACAACATGTAAGGAAGAAAGAAAAAGACCAAGGCAAGCAAACATGCCATATTCGGCCAAGCATAAAACCATGTAAAAAAAAAATTTGTTTTACACCATTTTAATGAAGAAGAAGATATGAAAACATAAGTAAACATTAAAAAACTTTATTTCTATGAAAAATGTAGTAGGAAAACAATATAGAAAATAAAGAAAACACCATGGAAAATAAGAAGAAAGTTATGCTAGAGCTTGGTAGAGATAACTACCTTCAAGCTCTCTATTGAAAACCTTTTTTTTCTTTCTTTCAAAACCTTTTTCTTTGCTAAACTAGCTACTTACTTCAGACAAAAAACCTATAAAAAAATGAAACCAACCCCCCCTCTTTAGCCTTGGTCGAATGGCCTTTCACCCTTGGATGGAAATTGCACTTTCTACTCCTCCAATCTTGGCCTTTAGATTAAGATATTTTGATGACAACATAAAAATGTCATCTTTCCAATTGGTAGCAGCCCTTGAGATGTGTACTCATCCCTTGTAGTAACCTCATCCCTTAGATGCAAAAGAGGACCAATCCCATGCACTCCCTTGCTTGCCCCCTTGAGTGCCTACCCTTGGATTAGTTGTGCTCTTCCATTCTTGGTCATTGGATGAGGACAACATAAAAAAGACATCTTGTAGATTAAATCCAGCTCTCAACATGTGTACTCATCCCTTGTAGATGGCTTAAGCCATTGGATGAAAAGAGACAATCCCATGCACTCCTTTGCTTAACCGAATGGATGTTCACCTTTGGATGAATTGTGCTTATTTTTTTCTTCCATTCTTGGCCATTAGATGAGGGTTCTTTCATGAAAAATAAAAATGTCATCTTGGCATTTAAACTTGGCCATTGGATGGTGCATTCAACTTTCCTACAAGGCACATAAGCCATTGGATGAAGGGGGGACCATTTGCAAGGTGTTAGTGGTAGCATGGGGCTTGATAGTGACAAGGAAATTAAATTGCTCAAGCTTCCTTCTTCTCCTCTATGCTGGCTGACCAAGGGAAGAAAAATTCCAGCAATTCCTTCTTCTTTCAATTTTTTCTCAATTACAAATCTGCCCTTTTTTGGTTTTTTCGGTGAAATGACCTTTTTGCCCTCGAACCTAAATAAATAGCAAACGGACTCCAAATTCAAATTTTATTTTTTCAATACTTCCAAAATATAAAAAATTGAATTCTGGAAGTTTTCAAAAAAATTCGAGTCCATTTGCTATTTATTTCGGATTTATTTTCAAAATTGCCCCTTTTATGCACCCGAACTTTACCATTTTTTTAAACGAGCTAAAAATCCAGATTTTTCTTCACCAATATTTTCCAAATAATTTAAAAATGTGATCTGAAAGTTTTCATAATTTTTGGAGCTCATTTGCTATTTTTTCGAGATTTATCTGCTTGAGTTACTACATAGGGGACAAGGGATATGGCCATTTTGCAAACGAACTCCGAATCAGGATTTTCTTTTACCAATCTCTTCAAAATGATTTAAGAATGAGATCTGCAAATTTTCAGAATTTTTGGAGTTCATTTGCTATTTTTCCCATATTTTCCAATTTTGCCTTTTTGCCTCCAAAACCCGATTTTGCTCAAAACAAGTCCGATTTTCAAATTTTCTTCAAACTGAGCCTTGGGCTATCCTTGTTTAATCATTTCTCATCAATAAGGGGCCTTAGTCCTACCGAATCAGGCCATTTTCTGTAATTCCTTCAAATTTCATCGAAATCCACCAAAAAAACCCTAATTCTCGATTTTCTTCCGAATTGATTTTTTTATCAGTTTTTCTTCCAAGTGGCTTCTCCATTACCCATAGTCAGTACTTATCTTTCATTTGGAACCTTCAATTTCGACCAATTTGATCGTACTTTTTCCCAAATTTCCCGAACTAGGGTTTCTTTTCTACTAAATCTCTGTAACCCAACTTTCGAACTCCATATCTTTCAATGTGGACCTAAGATTATCAAAATTCTTTCATCATTTTTCAATTGAACCTCAAATCTTGATTTTGAAAGTGAGTTGACTTTTTTAGTAGTTGACTTTTTTCAAGGTTGACTTTTATGAGTTTGACTTTTTCTGTCTGCTTTCTTAGACTAAGTCTTGGAGTACCACCTCCAAGATGAAAAAAGCCTTTTAGCATTCTAAAACATCAATTTAGGAAGAAAATGTACTTGATTTAGGGGTCTGGACAAAATTAGGTGTCTACAGCTGCCCCTCTTTGGCTATTGCTAAGAATCAGGAATCAGGCAAAGATAAACAAACACTAATTTTGTACAGTTAGTGAAATCACATGTGAAGAAAAGGGAAAGGGGTTTTTTTTCATTTCTTCTTTTTCATCATTTTTCATTTTTTCATTCTTCCTCAAATTTTTTTTTTTTTGAAAAAACTGTAAATTGAAGATTTTGTCCTTAAATTGAATTCCCTGACTAATCAAGGCTCGACCCGTCTTAAGGAAACGGGTTCAATTTCAAAAGAAAAAATTGTGCTTGAAGATCTTAAAAATGGTGCCTGAAGCTCTTAAAAATGGTGCCAGAATGCCTTACCCGTGATTTGAAAAATTATGCCCGAAGGTCTTAAAAATGGTGCCCGAAGGTTTTAAAAAGGGTGCCCAGAGGCCTTACCCTTGATTTGCAAAATTATGCTCGAAGGTCTTAAAAATGGTGCTCGAAGATCTTTAAAATGGTGCTCGGAGGTCTTAAAAATGGTGCCCGGAGGCCTTACCCGTGTTAAAAAATTATGCCTGAAGGCCTTAAAAATGGTGCCCGAAGGTCTTTAAAATGGTGCCCGGAGGTCTTAAAAATGAAGCCCGGAGGCCTTACCCGTGATGAAAAATTATGCCTAAAGGCCTTAAAAATGGTGCCCAAAGGTCTTTAAATGGTGCCCGGAGGTCTTAAAAATAGTGCTCGGAGGCCTTACCCGTGATGAAAAGTTATGCTCGAAGGTCTTCAAAATGGTGCCTGAAAGTCTTTAAAAATAGTACCCGGCCTTACCCGTGATGAAAAATTATGCCCGAAGGTCTTAAAAATGATGCCTGAAGGTATTTAAAATGGTGCCCGAAGGTCTTAAAAAATGGTGCCCGGAGGCCTTACTCGTGATGAAAAATTATGCCCGAAGGTCTTAAAAATAGTGCCCGGAGGCCTTACCCGTGATGAAAATTATGCTCGAAGGTCTTAAAAATGGTGCTCGAAGGTCTTTAAAAATGGTGCCCGGAGGCCTTAACCGTGATGAAAAATTATGCTCGAACGTCTTAAAAATGGTGTCCGAAGGTATTTAAAAATGGCGCCCGTAGGCCTTACCCTTGATTTGAAAAATTATGCCCGAAGGTCTTTAAAATGGTGCCTGAAGGTCTTACCCGTGATTAAAATACCTTGACGACAGTCTCAAGGCTCGACTCATTTGCTAAACAGAATGAATCCGATTTAAAACAAAAAGAAATACATCGACTGTGGTCTCAAGGCTCGACTCATTTGATAAAACAAAATGAATTCGATTTAAAACAAAAGGAAATACCTCGACGGTGGTCTCGAGGCTTGACTCATTTGAGAAGCAGAACGAGTTCGATTTGGGAAGCCAAAGTTTTCTTGATTCCTGCAATGTTAGCTAAATGCAATGATGAGAATGACATGGTTTGCAAATGCTTGTATGTTTCCTAAGGATGAATGCAATCAAATGATTATGTCATGATTTCTAATCCATGGTTTCTTTGATGTTCACAGATTATCTAACTTTATAACGGAGTCTCCAACACATTCACTGTTTTCCTTTACTTGGTGAATTTTCCATCAAGATTAGTGGTTCCTAAACTTTTTCTAAGATTTAAATCTATTCCTTAGTAACACTTTTAAACTCCCTTTTATTTTAAAAATTTATGTTAACTAATCATCATTCAATTTAATAACAAACAAAATGCAATCTCAAAAATGTGTCAAAGAAAGTATGAAACAAGCCAATGTCATAAAAGAATAACAAGAATTTATTGTAACAAATGTTTTAGAATGGTAAAAGTGAATATCAAGGATATAAGAAACAAATGTAAGTTATAGGTTGTTGATGCCCTGGATGCAGAATATCTTGGACCCTTCCTTTTTCAAATCATCTGAAATTTCTCTTGAACAGTCAATTTACTTGGGTAATCCCTCGGCTTTCGTAGTTACGTCAGAATGAGTTATTCCATTTTTCTCTGATTTTCAAATACTTTCTCCCCCTTTACACGAAGCATTGATTCAAAACTTAATCAGTACTTGAGCAGCCTTTTGCGGGTTTTCAACTCAAGTGTCCCCCATTCGGTATTAAGTCGCCCTTAGGGGGTTTTTGGCTTAAACCTCTCCTTTTTTTTAATCATACATGTGAGAATTCTGAATACTTCCAAGGTAAAAATGTCAATTCAAAAGATGGGATGAATTCTGAGAAAAACCTTTCAAATTAAATACCCATGGTTGATCAAAATGGACTTTTAAAGTACGTAATGTAGGCCAAGTTTCGGGTTTAGAAGGAAAGGATAAAATAGGCCCAAAATATGTTTAAGGGTAATTGGATCAAGGATCATTTCCTGAGGAGAATTCATTCTTGAGACATTTGTCCGTTTTTTGGACTTTTCTTTTTTTTTTTCTCTTTATTTTTTAATTGCTGGCTTTCATTTGCCATTCTTTGATTTCACATTTTCCAATGGCTCTCTTTTATTGCCATGATTTTGATTTTTTTTCTCGTATTTGCCCTCTAGTGTAGAGGGTGATCCTTGATCAGGGTTCAACGAAAGAAATAATTCCTAAGGCTCAAAGGGTGACTAGGGATAATTTTCTTTTTAGTGAAGGGAATATGAAAGATGACCATTCATCATATCAAGCATGAATATTTTTTTTGAAAAGCAATTCTCAGGGGAGATAGATATATAGAATTTCCATTTCTAAACTTGGAATCATTCGAATTCCCATGTGCATAGCATTACACTTTTTTCTTTAAACATAATACTTCTTCAGTTCATCAGCATTCGTGAGATGTCTAAAATCATCCTCGTCCATCCGAGTTAGAATCAATGCTCCTCCAGAAAAAGCTCTTTTTACCATATAGGATCCTTCCCAATTTGGAGCCCATTTTTCTTGCGGATCCTTCACTATGGGGAGAATTTTTCTGAGTACCAACTCTCATTCTCGGAACTGTCTAGGTCGAACCTTCTTGTTATAGGCTCGAATCATCCTTTTCTGATACAACGCCCGTGACAAATTGCCTTCAATCTTTTCTCTTCGATTAGATTCAGCTGTTCATAATGAGCTCTAACCCATTCTTCCTCTTCTAGGCCAACCTCCATCAAAACCCGAAGTGAATGAATCTCAACTTCAATAGGTAACACTGCTTCCATACCATATACCAAAGAAAATGACATTGCCCCTGTAGATATGCGAACCGAAGTGCGATATGCATGAAGAGCGAAAGGCAAGATCTCATGCCAATCCTTGAACACATCAATCATCTTCTCGACAATCTTCTTGACGTTTTTGTTGGCTGCTTCTACTGCCCCATTCATCTTCGGACGATAAGGTGCCGAATTATGATGCGTGATCTTGAACTGAGTACATACCTCTCTCATCATCTTATTATTCAGATTGAGAGAATTATCTGAAAATAATTCTTGTTGGCAATCCATAACGGCATATGATTTCCTTATTAATAAATCTGCATACCACGGACTTCGTTACATTTGTATAAGAAGCAGCTTCCACCCACTTTGTGAAATAATCTATGGCCACCAGGATGAAACAATGTCCATTGAAGCTTTCGAGGTAATAGGTCCAATCATATCCATTCCCCATATTGGAAACAGCCAAGGTGCGATCATGACATGCAATGGTGATGGCGGCACATGAATCTTATCTGCATAGATCTGGCATTAATGACATTTTCGGGAATAACTGATACAATCTCCTTCCATCGTCAGCCAATAATATCCTGCCCTCATAATCTGCTTATCAAGTATGTGACCATTAGTATGGGTGCCACATATCCCTTCATGGACTTCCTTTATGATTCTTTGAGCTTCGTCAGACCCGACACATCTCAACAGGACTTGATCTTTCCCTGTCTTGTAGAGAATCTCACTGTCTAGAACAAAACACATTGCTAGCCTTCTTAGAGTCCTCTTGTCATTTTCTGTTGCTTGTTCTGGATATTGTTGACTCTTGATGTACTGCAAGATGTCGTTATACTAAGGGAGACCATCCGCTTCTTCTTCAATACTCAAGCAGTGGGCAGGAGACTCATATATGCTCATTTTGATCGGCACAACTTCCGCCCCTTCATTCACTTTAAACATTAATGACAAAGTAGCCAGAGCATCCGCCATCCGGTTTTCTTCTCGGGGGAAGTAATTGAAACTTACTTCTTCAAACTCTTCTAATAAACTCAATAAGAGTTCTTGGTATCTGATTAATTTTGTATCCCGGGTTTCCCATTCACCCCGTAACTGGTATATCACTAAGGCTGAGTCTCCGAAAACTTCCAAAACTTTGATTTTTTTGTCCATTGCTGCACGAACGCCCATAATACACTCCTCATACTCAGCCGTATTGTTTATACAATCAAAATCCAATCTAGTAGTGAAAGGATAATAATCTTCTTCTGGGGATATGAGGACTACACCAATTTCGTGCCCCACGGCATTGGATGCCTCGTCAAAATACATCTTCCATATTTTCTTCTTCGGGGGAACCTCACGCTTGCGAAACATACATCAAATCTTCATCTGGGAAATCAAAACTCAACGGCTCATAATCTTCCACTGCCCGACTTGCTAAAAATTCAGCCACTGCACTGCCCTTGATAGCCTTTTGACTTACATATACAACAAAACCTGCCATCTTGCCGTCCTTCCTGACAAAGAATGTGCATCCAACATGTACTTGATTGGATCTAGCTTGGCAATCAACCACGTTGTGTGATACAGCATGTACTGTCTGAGCCTTCGAGCAGTCCAAGCTAAGGCACAGCATAGCTTTTCTACCGACGAATATTTCAACTCATAATCTGTGAACTTCTTGATGAGGTAGTAAACTGCTTGTTCTTTCTTTCCAGTCTTATCAAGCTGCCCCAAAACACAACCCATGGATCTCTCAAATACTGATAGATACAATATCATAGTTTATCCGAAGCCAGTGGCATTAATACTGGTGGGTTTGATAGATAATGCTTAACCTTTTCAAAAGCAATCTGACACCCTTCATCCCACTCTCCTGGATCAGGTTTTCGAAGTAACTTGAATATTGGATCACATTTATCGGTTAACTGAGAAATAAATTGAGCGATGTAATTCAATCTCCCCAGAAAACCTTTTACTTCTTTTTGAGTACGTGGAGGTGGCAAATTCTGGATGGCCTTCACTTTATCCGGATCAATCTCAATTACCCTTTTTCTAACAATAAAACCTAATAATTTTCCCGAAGTGACTCCAAAAGTGCATTTTGCCGAGTTTAACTTAAGTTGAAACTTTCTTAGTTTTTCAAAGAGTTTCCTAAGATTCGCAATATGCTCCTCTTCTCCTTGTGACTTTGCAATCATATCATCAACATAGACCTCAATTCCTTTATGCATTATGTCAGGAAACAAGGTCACCATGGCTCTCTGATATGTTGCCCCAGCATTTTTCAACCCAAACGGCATTACCTTGTAGCAGAATGTTCCCCACATTGTAACAAATATGGTTTTCTCCATATCTTTCGGTGCCATCTTAATCTGATTATATCCCGAGAATCCATCCATGAAAAAAAACAAAGAACTCTTTGCCGTATTATCCACCAAAGTATCAATGTAGGGCAAAGGGAAATTATCTTTAGGACTAGCCTTGTTCAAATCTTGGTAATCGATGCACACACCCACCTTGCCATCCTTCTTTGGTATCGGAACAATGTTTTCCACCCATTCTGGATATTTTTCCACCTATAAGAATCCAGCATCAAACTGCCTCTTCACCTCTTCTTTTACCTTTAATAGCATGTCCGGCCTCATTCTTCTCAACTTTTGCTGAATTGGCTAGCACTCTGGCCTTAAAGGGAGCTTATGAACTAAAATGTTTGGATCCAAACCCGGCATGTCTTGGTATGACCATACAAATACATCTACATATTCCCAAGGCTATCAATTCACCCTTTATTGATGATGACAATGTAGTCCTGATTTTAACCTCTTTTATCTCCTCACTACTTCCCAAATTCAACAATTCCAATAGCTCCTCATGAGGAAGTACTTGTTTCTCTTCTTGTTCTATTTTTCTTAAAAAGTCCGGAGGTAGACCATGATCCTCAATATCTTCGTCGACTTCAAAATCACCCGTGCAAATGGGTCTCTAAAAGTCAATTTCAGAATTACTGACAGAAAGGTCCTCATATTCCGCATTCGTACACCCGTAAATAGGTGGGGAAGAAACAATATAGGAAATATATATACAATGAAAGCAAAATAAATAGCATAAATGAAAGAATATGGACACATCAATATGAAGGAAATGCATCATGTTTATTATTTATTGGATGAAAACTTTTAGACAAAAGCCCATTACAAAAGAAATTCTTAATATCTTCGGGCAAAGATATTTAAGATTTGTTTAAAAGCATTACATTGGAATAAACCTAAAAACTATGGGCAGCTCGATTGCACTCCAATTGGTTAGTCTATATCCTGGTGGACAAGATCGCACCATCCAGTTAGCATTCTCACTTTCAATTCAGTCTTCCCCAGTCGTGTAGATCTCCATATCATACATCTGCTCATCCCTATTCACCTGGAATCTCTCGAAGGCTTGCTCGATCATTACAAGCACATCATCAGAATTCTTTTCTTCGAACAGAGAACCGACTGAACGAAAGTTGTAAAAGGATAGGCGAGAATATCATAGGCTCCCATTCAATATCCATACCCGCAAGATGGGCCATCCTCCTTCATCGATTCTTTTCAACTTGTTTCCTTTTCTCATGGGCCTTCGAAAGATACCCTAGGCCAAACCGATATTTCTTTCCCACTACTCCCATTGCTTAGGCCATCCCCTGAAGATATTTTTTGAGACCTTTTCCAGCCCTGCAGCCTTTTCCCAAGGTAGTTCTTACTCCCAGCCTTGTGTTCTTGGACAGCCTTGGTTTTAGAATTTTTCGTCCTTCAGCGACGAAAATCGTATTTATGAATTCAAAGACCAAAAGGAACATTCTACGACATCTTCATTGGGTTCAACATAAGGAGATTCAGTAGATGCAGAGGCTATTACGCTCTTTTCTCCTGATAAAGTGACCAAATTCCCCTCTATCGTAAATTTCAGCTTTTGGTGGAGAGATGAAGATACAGCCCCTGCTGAATGTATCCACGGCCTTTCCAACAGGCAATTATAGGAAGGATTAATATCCATGACTTGAAAGTTCACTGTATAGGTGTATGGGCCTATCTCCAGAGGAACCTCAATGGTCCCCATTACATCTCTCCTGGTACCATCAAAGGCTCTGACCACCGTGCAGCTTGGCAGCATATAAGAAATATCCACTGGCAATTTGGACAAGGTTGCTAAGGGCATCACATTTAATGAAGAACCATTATCCAAAAAGACCATTGGTAATATGTGCCCCTTGCAAGTGGTAGATATGTGAAGAGCCTTTGTTGACCCAATAGCATTGGGTGGTATTTCCTCATAGCTTAAATATATATGGTCATCTGTCGCGATGTTTCCCACCAGTCTGTCTAATTTTTCTATCGATATGTTATTAGCCACATATGTCTGATTCAACAACCTCAACAGGGCATTTCTGTGTGGTTTCGAATTCAAAAGCAAATATAAGATTGAAATTCTAGATGGTTGACATTGCAGTTGCCCAACCACGCTATACTAACTATGCTTTGTGAATTTTAAGAACTCGCAGGCTTCCTTCTCATTCATCGGCTCTTTTATTCTGTTTACCAGGGCTGACCCCTTTTCTACTTCTTTTGATAAATCCATCTCAATATGGATTGGTTCAGCTGCTTTCTTCCCTTTGTCTGTTCCTCTATATTTTACTGTTAATCCCTGATCAATAGCCTCAGGAGCATAACACCTTCCACTTCGTGTTAAGTGCCCATCACGTGTGATATCTTGCTGACTCGAAGACCCAGGCATAACCATGCTACAGTCGTATTTCCATGGTGCAGCTTTGTTTTCCTTGTATGAAAAGAAAACAGGCAAATCAATGATTAACTTAGGTGCACTTTCCTCAATGACTTACATAAGTTTCTCCTCTGGTTCATCATAATAGATGATCAAGGGTCTTCCTATCCCGTAGCCAACTACATTCTCAATAACCTCTACTTTCTCCTCTGTCTCCTCGCAAAACTGGGCCTCCTATCATCCATCATCTTTTGGACTTTAGCTAGAAATTCCCCGTAGTCCTGTATGATATGACCTCCACACTAATGGAACGGGCACCAATTTTGCACCCTCTTTGCGACCATTTTTAAACTGTCTGCATCCCCCACCATTCTTGCCTTAACCATCTCGACCCATACTGTCAACATTGGAGTCTTGACTTCCCTGGCATTCTTTTTTACCCTTCTGACTTCCCCTGTCCATACTACATTTACCCGATTCTCCGCATGACCTGGCAATGGGTTTCCCGCTACATTCGACCCATTCTTTGCCCCAAACTTCACAACTCCGACGTTGATCAGGCTTTGGACTTTTTTTTTAAAGGCCAGGCAATCTTCAGTCGAATGTCCTTGAATTCTTGCGTGGTACGCCAGTCAGTATTTGCATTGTACCACCTTGGATATGGCAGTGTCAGAGGTTTGAGGTACACAGGTGCAACAAGTTGACCATGCAACAGTTTGGGATATATCTCACCATAGGTGGTAGGAATCGAATCAAATTAGGGTTTTTGATCGTTCCTTGGTGAACGTTGGTCATTGCGCCGGGCTCCCTGAGTGTTTAGGACAGTGTTTCGGGGAAGGTTTATCTATGGGGATATACCAGTCGAAAACGGCTGTTGTGGTATATTGGTATAAGGGAAGGGATTTTGGGTAAGGTGGTTCACATTGGGGTAATAAGGATATACCCCGGGTAAGGTGTGTAAGGTGTAGGAGGTGCATAAGATGTGGTAGGAGTATAGGGCCTTGGTGGTGTATGTGGTGTGGAGGTGCATATGGGTATTGGTTGATACTAACTGTGTGGGTCTCCTCTTTCTTCCTGGCAGGGAATACCTTTTTTGAATAGAAGGCTCACCCCCTTCTATTTTCCCATTCTTAATGGCCGACTCTATCATCTCCCCAGATATTACCATCTCTGCAAAGTCTTTGGTGGCACTCCCCACCAATTTATCATAATATGGTGCTTTCAAGGTGTTGATGAAAAGCACTGTAGTTTCTTTGCTAGTTAAAAAGGGTTGCACTTGTGTGGCCAGATCCCTCAATCTTTGCGAGTATTCTTTGAAACTCACTGTGGTCCTCTTTTCCATGTTTTGTAGTGACAACCTATCAAGTACCATATCAGATACATGCTTATAATATTCCATGAACGCCTTGGCTAAATCCATCCATGAACGAATCTTGGTACGACTCAATTGGTTGTACCATCGGGTTTCAGACCCTGTCAAGCTATCTTGGAAAAAATGGATAAGAAATTTCTCATTATCATCGTGCCCTGTCATTCTTCTGCAGTACATGGTCAGATGTGCTAATGGGTTGGTAGTCCCATTATATTTTTCAAAGTTCGGTACTTTGAACTTTGGAGGAATTACTAGGTCATGTACTAAACTCATCTCTTTGGCATCCAGACTGCCAAATAACTCCGCCCCTTCAATGGCCCTCAGCCTCTCTTCCAGCAGTTGATATTTTTTCTGTGATTCTGCCATTTCACCCTCTTCAGCTCAGTCATCTTTGCTTTTTCCTTTTCAGCTAGTTCCTCAAAGTCGAGAACGTTAGCATCATTTGGGTCAGCTACCATATTACCCTTTCCAGGAACAAATTCTGTGTCTCAGCAGCTGGCTGGATATAAACATAGGAGGCTGCCCCAATTGGCACCTCTTGGCCCTTTTGCTGTATGTTTTTAGGTTGATCCTCTTCAATTACTACCCTTTTCCCGGTGACCGAATTCTCTCCTGGCCCTTTTTGTTTCATCATGGCACTCATCATTTTCATGAGTTTAGTCATCTATTCTCGAGACTCCTCCTGAGATTTAGCTAACTGTTCCTGCAGTTCCCTTTGAGTTCTTTTTATTCTTTCAATTCGAGCAAGCTGATCATTTTCCATAGCTTTGGCTTGAGATCGAGTATTGTAAAGGTGTCAAAAATTCGATTCTTTCTGAGTACGACCAATTGTACCTTTAGTTTTGAAAACCATGAATTAGAAATTTTTGACACATCTTTTTTATGATTTATAAAAATGAATGAATGAATGTATGACTAAATATGAATGAATGAATCAAATAAAATGGATACGTACATGACTACGTATATGAATATGAAAGAATAAATGAATGAACAAGTGAAATGAACAAATAAGTGTTTTAAGTGTATGAATATGAATGAATGAACAAGTAAAAGGAATAAATAAGTGGTTAAGTGTATGAATATAAACGAATTTCAAAAATGAATGATTATAAATATGAGTATTTACAAATGCACAAACAAAATATATAAAATATGAATGCATTTGAATGTATTGGCCCCGGGATACTTTCAACCGAACGGTCTTTCATTGATTTCCTGGAACTAAATACATCACAGATAGAATAAAAAGATCACTGCCTAAGATAAGTCCGTAATTCGCCTTTCAAAATGCTATTACAAAATTAGTCTTATAGTGACTTCCTCGAATCTTGGACTTTCTGTCACAGTCTCCTTTTGATTGCCCTGCTCTTCAATATGACCCCTACTTGTTCACGACCCCTTGACGCGTCAACAGAAGTATCACCGTGCAAACTTTCCTTAGCTTGCTTCTCCAGTTGATTGGCTCGGGCTTCCTCATGCTTCGCTCTCTCTTTCCAATAGTTATTCTCCTTCTTGAGGTTTTTGACCTCATGCTCCATTCCCTGAAAGTCTTGAGAGTCCCCTCAAATCTGAGCTCAAAGCGGTACCTCTTGTTCTCCAAATGTAATTCCTGAAGATCGCCCTTAGTAGTGTCCCTTTCTCTCTTGATCTTTTTCTTTTCTCTTTCTCGAGCTGATTCCCTATTTTTCATGTCCTCAAGCTCTTCTTGTAGTTGGGCAATCTCCTTGCTCATCTGGGCCTTTTTTTTTCAAATTTCACCCTTGCGATTTCTAACTCTGATGGCATTTCCCTCGGTGGTGGATTCATGAACTGGACCTCTTTCCCATCTGATGCCAATAGCCTATCATTAACCCTTAATTCCCTCCATACTAGGTAATCAGGTGTGACGATGTCGGCATATCTGACCACTTTTATCCGGTGAGTTTTCTTCCTTGCTTCAATCACTGCTCGTACCTTTCCAGAATATCCGTCTTCTCCATAAGTGAACTCTGATGATCCTAGATTATGAGTCACGTGTATTAATTGCCGAGACTCAACCTGTCTTTGCACCAACAAAGACGCGTAACTCATAGACCCCCAAATTCCGAGTAGTGGAAATCCCGAGTTGTCCCCACATTTGTACATAATCGGCATAGGAACCATCCATGGAGCTCTCCAAGTCACCATCTCCCCTTTTAGATTCCGGAACATGTTGACCCATTTCTCTTCCTCCCCTTCTTCAGGCCAATCATTTTGAAGGAATTCCTAATCCGAACTAAAGACTTCATGTACGGTTTGAAGAAAACCTTTTCTATCTTCCAAAAGTGACTTTGAATCCAAATATAAAGGAGTTGTACACACCCCTTGATTCTCCCTTGTCCTTCCCTTTTGCAAAAATTCAAAGATCGGATAGTTTTAGCTAGGATGGTCGGAGATGGGTTGATCTTTTGTTCCAACTTTTCAAAAAAATCAAACACGGCTATATCCACATAACCCAATATCTTCGAGAATCTGATTAATCCGTAGATGGCTAGAGCAAAGATGTCCCTGGTTCTTACTTTGGCGGAATAACCCAATATCAATTGTCAAGATTTTCCCACAGAATGCATCCATTTTTCTGCTTTGTATCCACATGACTCTCAACCCATGTTGTATCCATTCCTGTGATCCTAGCCACTTTTCTCTTAAAACCTGAAGGTTTCACTTCCTTCAAATATACCCGATCAGGATTAGGACATTGAATACGTAACAGTGTTGAGTATTCTTCAATCAGTGGGGTCATATCCTCATTGTTAAAAGTAAAACATCTATAAGCAGGATTCCAAAACTGTACCATAGCCTGAATCAACCCATTATTGACCTGAATCGGAATTAAGAGTGCTATATCTCCATATTTCTTAGTGAAAGCTTCTTTCTCTGATACATTCCACTGATTCCAAATGTCGTCTAACCCTCGAAGATTATTCTGTCCAAAATCCACTTTGACTCTTTTCGGCAATACTGACACATAATCTTTCTTCAAGCAATCACCATCCTTCCTTTGATCTTTTTCCAACTGTGCCCTCACTACTGCATGATCTTCTATCACTGAAATAACCTTACACTCCATGAAAGTCCTTTGGGTTGATGACTATGCCGAGGCCAATAAACTCTAAGTGTATGATGATGTGTATGATGCATGTCAAAGAAAAAAAAAACAGAAAGAAATAGATTAGTAAAGAAATGAATTCACCAATATAACATATATAACAACATGCTTTTTCAAAAAAAAGTCCCAAAAATTTTAATAGAACTTCGGCATTATGACGCCTTTAGGACAAAATAATAAATTAATTACGAGCGATATGATGTTCGTTCATCATCATCCAATTTGTAAAATCTAACATATAAAAAGATAGTAAAAGATTGGAAATGTTCCTCCATATGTTCTTAGACTTCGGGTATCTAACAAAAATTCGGCATGGCTTCAGCTAGGTTCACTAAATGAAGGTGAATCGGTTCTAAGGCCCCGAATTGTTCCTCACTGTTGTCTGTGAAGGCTAGTAAGGCACCCCGATAAAAGCAGGTTCAATTCGTTAGAGTATATTTTCCTATGCCCGTACGAAGGATTATCACGAAGGCATTAGGTACTTTATACTCCGAAAGTGTTTCACTAGCCCATACGGAGGATCATGACGAAAGCGTAGTTACTTTACTCCCACTTAGAAGGACGGAACCCGGGTAGAGAGTTCATGTTATGCAAATGCAAATATAGTGTGTGTGGAGGAACAAAACAAACCTGTCACCACCTATTCTACACCCCTTATTCTAAATACCCCACTAAAATCAAACAATGTAAAGCATCAGTGAAGCAAACATATAAATATACGCAACAAAATAACAAGAGAACAAATAATAATATGCATGCATATGAAGAATGACATATTTAAAACATTTTATTATTTTCAAAATTCTCCTTATTATTTTAAAAATGTGGAAATTAAAGTTAAATACCAATTAAACCAACAAAACTGAGACTTTGATAACACACGACTAATTCTAGGCTTGAGTCTCTAATAGTCCCCAGCGAAGTCGCCAAGCTGTCGCAACCTAAATAAATAACATAACAAGTCTCATCACAAGACTTTATTATTCGTTCAGCGGGACATTTAAAAAAATGAAGAAAAGTCGATTTAATTCCTCTAGAAAAACGAAGGTGTTGATACGTGATCCCGATCGCGGAGACCCGTTCGAGTAAGGGGAAACAGAAGCAGAGGAAAAGATTACTTAATTCCTCTAGATTGAAATAAAAGGTCGAAGGTATGAAAACGGCCTCAAAAAAAGACATGGAGTCACCACCAATCTTTTTTAGCTAGGTGTGATAGGCCACCTATTAAAACCGATTTTATAAAATATTTTAAAATTAATTAAAACATTTTTAAAACCAATTTCAAGTCTGCGTTATAAACCAGAGAAAATTGAAGAATCGGGTTCGGGACTCGGTTACATGCGGGGAAGGATTAGCACCCCCACCACGCACATATAAAACGGTACCTTATAATCATGTATTATCTCAAGTCTCGGTAAAAAGTTGGTTTATAATTTAGTATTTCAAGTTAATTCCCAATTTTAAGAAAAATAATTCCATTTTTAATTGAAAATGATCCGGAATTTATTAATTCAAAATTTTCCTATATTCCCCGACAAAATCGGCAAAATATAGAAATTTTTATTTATTTGGAAAACTTTCCGAATCATTCTCATTTTTTGAAAGAAAGATATCCCTTTATTAATGATAATTGATGATATCCCCTCTAGCAAACTCTGTAGAGAACTCATAAAAATTTTAACTCAGGAATATCTTTATTTTTATTGAAAATCATTATCTTTTTCACAACATTTAAAAAATATGAACATGAACATTTAAAAAATATGACATAAATAAAATGACATAACAAAGTCTAGATAATATAATGCAACCTAAATGATGACATAATTTAAATGGCATAGTATATTCTAGATAAAATGAAAAATCCTAAGTGTCATGATGTATTTTAAATGAGATAAATGACATGGAAATTTTAAATGATATGTCATATTTTAAATGACATGTCATATTCTAAATAATTAAACCTAAATGACATGGAATATGATGAAATGTCATGAAACATAAAATAATGTTATCATAAAATATGCATGAAAATAAAATAAAAATGCATGAACATAGTATATGCTAAATAATGTGACAAAAATAAATGACTAAATAAAAAAAAATGGGATATCATGAAATATTCAAAATCATATGGCAAACAATGTATCATAAAATGTGAATCAAAATAATAATAATACCATGGAAAATATCATAGCAAAAATTACATATTAAATAAAATGCATGAACATGGAAAATGCAATGCATGAAAATGTATCTTTTCCTCTAAATAAAGAAATCTGTATATCTAAAAAGATATCCGGCTACATTAGAAAAATATGTCAAATTAGATTTTCTAAAAGAAAAACAAAACTTTGTGATTGTTTGAAAACAATTTTAAGGAAAAACTTGAATAAAGATTAAAAACCCTACCAAACCCTTTTGAAATGGCTCTAATTTCCTAAGTTTAAAATCCCAAACTTGACCGCTCTTAACCCGAGATTTATAAAATCACTTTTAAAGTTTAAAAAGGTTTAGAAACTACCCTAAGAGAGTAGCTAAAGCTTCTACTGTAAGACCCTCGTAAGTCAAAGATCGACTCGGGTCTCTTTAAATGATTCATAGAAAATGGATCAAGTTTATGTATGCTTGTAGACAAAGAACACTACCATCTGGTCTTATTGTTATATTAATAATTTTTAGAATAAGGGGTTTAATTGGCTATTTAACAGATTTAGCCTTAAATTGACCACGAGTCTGGAATCAAAATCAGGACAACGTAAAGTCCGTATATTTTGGTTTTTTAACTTCACATAGTGTTAAAATATGATATATTACTGATCAGGTTTATTGGAAAATCTAATAAGCACAAAACCGATAAAATATGAACCAAGGGTATTTCGGTCATTTTATCCAAAATTTTGTTTTTGGTTCGAATATGGTACCAATAGACTTCGTGATCATAGAGGATCTCAATATCATTCTTAGATTGAAAATTTTGACATTTTTTTTACTCGAAAAGTAAATTGGAAAATGAATACGCCCTTAGTTAACTTAAAAGAGTGAAAAAAGGGAACTGGCCGAAGGAAGGTTCGAAAAAGGTTTTAAGTGAATAAATGGATTCATATGGACATAAAATGATGTTAGAAAGCAGTTGTTGAAATCAGAATGAGCATCGGAGCTAAAATCGAAAAAGTCTTAATGCTGACTCGTAAACGGTCCGAGGCCCGGATTTGATGCTCGAGATATCAAAAAATTATGAAAACTTGCGTATTAGTGTAAAAGATATTTGAAACATATTCGCGTCAAGAAAAGTGAAAAACAAGCTTCCGAACGTAAAAATTTCATGTGGGCCCCATTTAGGCACTAAAAGACAAAAAGTCGGCTAAAAAGGGTATTTTTGTCATTTGGCTTGTAAATGGCCATAAAAATCAGCCAAGAAGCCCATGTTCAGTCGTGACCTTTATTTTTTCATGCCTTAGGGTTTTTTCTTCTTCAACCTTGAGAAAACCTAACCAAAGTGAAGAAAACTCCATAACCAAAAGCTTGTAAGCTTGATCTCTTGATTTCTACTCATCACCAAGCCAACAAAACACATAGTTTTACAATCTAGAAGGAGCTCGGATTAGCTGAGTCCGTGGTCGGAAGAGTTTCGGAGCACGAGGAACCAATTTCTCTCGCTTAGCGCACTGTGAGTAAATGTGTAGCGATAGACTTAGGATCGTTAGATTATGTTATGACATTCTGACTGTGATTGAATGAGTGTATGATGAAGAATTAAAAGACGTGAGAAAAAGGTCCAAGGAAGGGACAAGTGATGATTATGTAATAATATGGGATTGTTGTAAAGTGGTCGACCGTATGGCGCCACATTGTTCCATGCTAGTATACTTATTTAAAAGCTATGTGATGCAGTTTACTGTAATGTTAAGCTATACCGGATTTGTAGGCTGCCATTGTGCTCTACCAGATTTGTAGGCTGCCATTATGCCCTACTGGATTTGTAGGCTGCCATTGTGCCCTACCAGATTTGTAGGCTGCCATTGTGCCTTACTGATGGAGACTCAATTAAGAGTTGTAAACCCAAGTGCAGGTTATGTTCAAGTAATAAATTCTCGGGTGTCCGAGGTCGAACCACAGGGAAGCGTATTAGTAAGTATAAGTTTATAAATATATAAGAAAAAGAAAGTAAACAAGATATTAGGGAATTAACAACAAAACAAGATATTAGAGAACAAAATAAACAAAATTAAATAAAAGAAATTAAACAAGATATAAAAAAAACAATAAGAAAAGATGTTGAGGTTAGAGAATCCACTCTTGGTGTTATGCTAAGATTAATCTTGTTTTATTACACAATTGAAATTCACACATAAGGGAGATTCCAATCGGAAGGTTTAGCAATTCAGTCCAAATTGTCCAACGTCCATAGCATATGATATTATGTTCATTTGGTGTCCTCAAAACTTACAAAAAGAGTCAAAGCATTCCTTATGCCAAGGTACAAATCAAGGTTATGAAACCAAGCATTTACTGTGCCATTTTCATTGTCAATAATGAATCAAGATCCCTACTTTGCAAGTATGATTTTAAACCAAAAGAAAATATTATCTATACTGGTGTTTATAAATGATGATTCATTTTAGCTCATGTTTAAGAGACTAACCTTAGCATTTACCAAAAGCTTCACCTCATCACCTCAACAATATGATTAGCAATACATACTAGATATGAATAAAATGAAAAGAAATGTAAGAAGCATAAGTAAATATAGAAAAAGAAAATTAGAGAAAGGAAAGAAGAAGAAAACTTAGAGAATTTTATTACAATGGCTAATATCCTACCAATATACAATGATACTCATCCAAGGCCCTCTATTTATACACATTTTGGAGAGCTAAATGACAAGAGACAAGCTTTATAAATTTCAAAGGTAGGTATAATAGGTGGGTGCATTTTTCTAACAATTTTCGTCATATTGTATGACAATTCTGAGCAGCCAGCTTGATGGTCGATTTTGTCAATGTTGGAGGCTCGATCTGATCAAATGGTCTTCTAGAAAAATATACCCCTATCAGTTACGGATCCATAGCCGTTGGAATCATATCATTTGCTCATGTGGATCGGAAGATATGGTCAAAATACCAAAACAGGTCAGCACAGACGTCATTGCACATCAGCCAACTTGATGGTCGATTTCGCTAGGGAAAACGACTCCGTTTCAAGAAGTGTAAAACATGAAAAAGATAGATATGCCTCTTAACTTTGCACTGTAAAAAATTCAGCCTTATTGCTTCAGTGAAACGCCAGATATAGCGGATATGGCAAAAGGTGTCGGAACTGGAACTGAATTGGATTTGCCCTTAATTCTTGATTTAACCTAGTAATCTGAAATCACTCAAAGAAACTCGTGAAAAACACCAAATTACATAAAAATATAAAATATCATAAACACAATTAGACTAAGCAATAATAACTCGTATTTGACACAAAACAATAATAAAACATAACTAAGAACTATATAATTATACGAGTTATCACACCTCCACACTTAGATTGTTGCTAGTCCCTAGCAACGACTCAATAAAAATAAAATAAGAAAATCTAATCTAATCCATTTTCGTTGGAAATCACGGTGGCACTTAGCATGTGACACAAGCCTTTAAACCCCTAGGTGTCCCTAGTGGACGAGTTTAGTCTCGTGAGGGTTTGCTAGAACGATACCCACAAACATTGAAAAACTAAAATATAAGTAAACTACATACACTAAAAATATTTACTCCTAATCCTTTCAATATAAATTAGAGACAATCTTTGAACAAGTCTTATAAACTAATCAATAGCTCAAAGAATTTCACAAAAACTCATGCTTGAATGTAAATAAATGAGTTAAGCCAATATTAACATAACATATTTCAATCAAAATAGTGCATATTCAACTTAATCTCAACTTCTCACTATACTCTCATGATTTTCACTCTTTAAAGTAGTGGTAAAGTGTTTACACTCAATCAATCTCATGAAAACAGTTCTACCATATGCTTGCTTGTCCACCTATTCTCCACTATTTAGATCATACAACTTCATAAATCAAGAGGTCTTTTTTCAAGGTTGTAATGGGGCCAAAGGGTTATAATGTGGTTAAAGAACAAAAGGATAAAGATATCACAAAGGTTCCAAAGAGTTCATAGAGTTTAGAGACATAATAAGATCATACAAATAAATTTCTCAAAACTCTTTACAAGTACATAGTCACATAGGCTAAATATTCATGTTGAGCCTTTGCTTCATTCTAACCAACTTTGTAACATCTTTTTCTTTACTTTAACTAGAAGTTCAAGAGAAGAATTTTTTTTTTTTTTTGAATATGGGAATGTATTTAACAATGATCCCTTTCTTTTTCTCTTGACTTTTTCTTTTCTTTTCTTCCCCCACACTTATCTTTTGTTTCTAACCCAAATTTTCAACTAAAAATATCCCTTGTTTTTTTGCAATATGTCTCAAAATATATAATCCATCTTTAGAACAAGGGTAAGGATATAAGTATATTTAGGCTAGGTGTAAGTTGTGGTTACCAATAAAACAACATATTTAATGTAGGCTCAAATTGGCTCACTAGTGGGGATGTTCTCTTAGAACATTAATAATGGATGGCTGTTTGGCTCTGGTTATAATCCTAATGCCTCTATCATATTCATGTTGTCACATGTATCAATATAGTCTCAAACGGTTTAAAGCAAGTTCTAGAGAATCATGTAATCATAAGAGCACTCAAGAAAGAAATTAGATTGATTTGTATAATGCATCAATCATTATAGGCTCAAAAACTCACAAGGATGATTATACAAGTCAGATTAAGTCTAAACATGCTTCTTTCTCAATCAACATATCATATTAACATTGGCTCATAAAAAGGTTGACATCAAGCTCAATTCTCATGAAAATCTTCTCACTAATAAATCTGTTTTAGACTTATGCAATTCATATCTCATCATTGTATTAAAAGGAACTAAAACACACTAAAAAAATAATAATAATAATAAAGACTCATAAAAAAAAATAGTAGACAAAAATAAAAGAAATCCTAAATTGTTCCCCCCACACTTAATTCTTACATTGTCCTCAATGTAAGTCTATTAACCCAAATGAAAGAATCATGTGTAAGAGAAAAAGAACTAATAACATAAGAATAGGAATAACTAAGACTCAAAACAAAACAAACTCATGCAACCTAATTAATCCTAAAATACTAAACAAAAATTAACAAGTAAACATAAAAAGATTAAAATCAAACTGACAAGGTATGTCTCAAGTCTCCCTTACTCAGACCTTCTTCAGAATGAATACTTCTAAATTGCTTAAAACACAACAAACTTTTTTTTTTGTTTTTTTTTTTTTTGAAAGAAGAAATCAAACTGACAAGGTATGTCTCAAGTCTCCCTTACTCAGACCTTGTTCAGAATGAATACTTCTAAATGGCTTAAAACACATCAAAATTTTTTTTTTTTTTTTAAATTAGCAAAATATGTCCCTTACCCCCTACTAAAGGTAGAATTTAGGAGATATTACCTGCAGAGGTTGCTAACCACTTATTATAACTGAGACACAACAAACAAAATGTTAGATAATGTCACAAAGACAGAGTGCAATCCACTCCTTGCTCGTCCATATCTCTTTTTCTTTTTCCGAGCGTTTGCGAAACAACCGTAGCAGATAAATACTCATAAGCTTGGAGCTTTTTGAGTAAATCTTCAATGGTTGTAGCAGAAATTATGGTTCTCCTTGCCTCTGAAAACATGAATCCATTATCCACAGCATTATCTAAATATGAAAGCAAATTACTAAAATAACCATTAATATTAAGCAAACCAATGGGTTTCTTATTTGTGACCAAAGATGACCAAGAAGCCACGCAAGCTATTTCTTCCAATGTACCCAGACCTCTTGGTAAAGCAATGTATGCATCGGCAGAATGGTACATGATTGTCATCCGTTCAGGGATACTCCAGACTTTTATTTCCTTACCCACGGTAGGTCCACAAAAACCTGTGAATAGTTTTGGCACGATTCCTAGAACTGGACTTCCTCCGGCGTGTGCTGCTGTAGCGACTGCTCCCATTAAACCCGTACTACCGCCTCCATAAATCAACTGGATCTTTTGTTGGGCAAGTATTACTCCAACTCTTATGGCTTCATCAGCGAATATTTTATTTTTCCCTGGATAAGCACCTCCAAAGACACAAAATTTTTCAATGCGCTGGGACGAAGTACTTTCCATTTTTTTTTTCAAGTGCCTGAAAGAGAATGAGTACATGGTGTAATATATAGATGACTGAGTAGTGAATCAGACAAGAGTAATAATGTCGCCGAAAGTGTATTTGACCTGTCAGAAGAAAATGTTAACCTAACAAAAGATTTTTGCGTGATTTCAGGAAGAAAATCAAAAAGAGAAGAAAAATCAACCGTAAAAGACCAATGCAAAGAAAAAAGAAAATGAGAATAATTACACAAATTGAACAACACGTAAATTAAACCGAAATGAAGTTATTGCAAATCAAACCAAAAGCTGAGAAGTCATTTATTGTAGTTGTGATTGTGGCTCACATCTTCCTCTGGTTTTACGTCCAGAAACGGCTTAAACGCCTTCTATGAGTCGATGATATGCTTCCCATCCAGTTTTCTTACAAGCTGGCAAACAGGGTCTTTTAACATCAGATTCCCAAGATGTTGCCATTCCCTTTGGAATTGCGGCCATAAATCAAGAATTTCTCTTTGTACGTCTCCACTAGGATGCGTCTCAAGAGAAAGTTGGATATTACCCAAATTCTCCTTACTCAGTCCATCCTTAATGAATTCAATTTTATCATCTCGATTAGAGGACGGAATCCCAATAGAACGACATTTACCGTTACACGTCCATCGTGCACATTTGTGGCAATTTGAACTCATGCGCTTTGCTCGTCGCTTCTTTGCAAAAGTGCTTCTACCTGTACCTGGTAAATGCAAAACAGGAAGATATTCATCTTCACGTACCTTGGCTTCAATTATCCAACGTATGTCTTCAGGAATCCCTTTGTGCATAAGCATTCTTAATCTTTCAAATCGAACTTGGTAAAGCTTCAGTAAAATATTCGAGGAAAAGGAGGAAATCGTTTCTGCAATCTTGTGAGAATATCATCCATCCTGAAAAAAAAAATAAAAAAAATAAAAGAGAAATTGAAAGAGAAATTTATATACAATATCAGTTTTGTGGGTAGCTGATGGAACCGACTTAAATAATCACGGAGTACCGTTATCCGCCATTTAACCGGGGTAAAAAAAATGAATTTTTTTTTTTTTGGAAATTAGTAAAAATTATATTTACATCTAGTTATTTTCAAAACAAGGATCAGAAAGAAAAACAACCTCTTCTTGAGTAACATGATTTTCCAAAAAGAGTTTGAGTCTTTGTCCATTTACCTTGAATACGTTACCATTTTGAGGATTCTCAATGTCAACTACTCCATAATGATACACATGCTTAACCACAAATGGGCCAGTCCATCTTGATCTCAACTTACCAGGAAATATGTGAAGTCTAGAACTATAAAGTAGAACTTTTTGCCCAACATCAAATGTTTTTCTTGAAATTAACTTGTCATGAAAGGCTTTAGTTCTTTCTTTATGAATTTTAGAATTCTCATATGCATCTTTGAATAAAGTTGGCCAGTAAAATCCACACTGTAAAATTTTTGCAGCAGTTTTCTTTGATGAAAAATGACCACCACATGCCTTGGAATGACAAAACTTAATTACACTACTTACCTCATTATCGGGAATGCATCTTCGAAAAATATGATCAGGACAATATTTGAACAAGTAAGGGTCATCCCAGTAGAACTTCTTTACCTCATTCAGAAACTTCCTTTTATCTTGGGGGCTCCATTGAGAAGGAATTTTTCCCAAAAAGGAATATTTTAGCTCGGATGGCAATGGTTTTAAATCCAGCTTGGGCGGTTCAATAGTTGATGGTACAGTGACATTTGTGAGTGATGGGAGTTCCTCAAACTTTTGTTTCCAACGATGCTTATCCTGAAAAGAATTTAACAAAGAATCAGTGTGTGAAATTTCTGAAGCATTATCAAACTCACATTCAATTAAATAAGCTTCTAAAGGATCATGGAATGTGGTAGTGGTGAGATGTTCATGAACAAGTTCTTCAATGAAATCCACTTCATGTACTTCTGAATCATCACCAGGTTGCTTGCAAATGTTGAACACATTTAATTCTAAAGTCATATTTCCAAAAGAAATGTTCAAAATACCATTCCTGCAATTTATCAGAGCATTAGAAGTTGCAAGAAATGGACGGCCTAATATAACAGGAATTTGAACATTTGGATTTGAAACAGGATGTGTGTCCAAAACAATAAAATCAACAGGGAAGTAAAAATTATCAATTTGAACCAAAACATCTTCAACTATCCCTCGAGGAATTTTTACAGAACGATCAGCTAGTTGAAGTGTAACAGGTGTTTCCTTGAGTTCACCTAAACCTAACTGTTGATAAACAGAAAAAGGCAAAAGATTAACACTAGCACCAAGATCAAGCAATGCACGTTCTATTCTAGTGTTTCCAATGATGCATGAGATTGTTGGATATCCAGGATCTTTGAATTTTGGTGGAGTAAGGTGCTGAATGATTGAGCTCACACTTTCCGTCAGAAATGCTTTCTTTTGTACATTATGTTTCCTTTTAACTGTGCACATGTCCTTCAAAAATTTAGCATAAGATGGAACTTGTTTGATTGCATCCAATAAAGGAATGTTAATCTTAACTTGTTTGAAAAGTTCATAAATTTATGCATTTTGATTCAAATTCTTTATTGTTTGCAACCTTTGAGGAAAAGGAGCAAGATGCATACCTTTTTCTTTGTCCAAATTTTCAAGAAGTTCAGACTTACCATCATCCTTACCATTACTTTTCGGAGGGGAAGGAGGATCTTGGTCTTTTGATGGAATGTTTTTGTCAATTGCCTTTCCACTTCGAAGAGTTGTGATAGAACTGGCATTTTCCTGTTGAGTTTCATTGGAGCAAGAAACAAGACATTGAGTAGAAGGGTTAGGCTGAGGTTGAGCAGGAAACTTACCTTTTTCTTGAGTGCGTAATGAAGCTGTCAATGTGGACAAGGTGTTTTTGATCTCATTGATGTCTTGTGAAGTTTGGTTATTCATATTTGCTTGTGTTTGCATGAATGCTTGCAATGTCTCTTCCAAGGTTTGTACACGTGAAGGTTGATAGGAAAAAGTGTTGCCCGGCTTTTGAGATTGTGGTACCTGAACATGATTATTATTCCGCAACTGAAGTTGGGATGATTTCTCCATTCAGGGTTATACGTTTCAGAGTAAGGAGAAGGAAAAGGCTTTTTAAATGTGTTTATGGAATTTACTTGATCATGCAACGCTTCTTTAAGAATGGGAATGTTTGGACATTCAGAAGTGGGGTGTCCCATGATTTCACAAATTCCACAACTTCCTTCATTTTTAACCGTTTTGACTTCTTTTACTTCTCTAAGTTCCATGGCTTCAATCTTTCTAGCCAAATTAGCTACTTTAGCTTTTATCTCATCTTCTTGACTAAAATGATATTTACCTCTGTTAGAAACAAGATTAGATCTATTGGAACTTTCAGAGGAATTATCTGTGTGCCAGGCTTGAGAGTTATCTGCCAAATGGTGTAGGTAGTCAAAGGCTTCTTCAGGTTCTTTTTCTAGAAACTCACCGTTACACATTGTTTCAACAAATTGTTTAGTTTCGGGAGTTAAACTTTCATAAAAGAAACTAATAAGACGCCATTTTTCAAAACCATGATGTGGACAAGAATTTAACAAATCTTTAAAACGCTCCCAGCACTGAAAAAATGCTTCATTTTGATTTTGATTGAAATTTTGAATCTGTCTTTTCAAAGCAGTAGTTTTATGTGCTGGGAAAAATTTCTTTAGAAACTCAGTTTGTAATTCTTGCCATGTGCCAATTGACCTTGGTTTTAAATTATGAAGCCAAATTTTTGCTTTATCTTTTAAAGAAAAAGGAAATAATTTTAGCTTGACAATTTCATTTGTACATTGTTGGTCATTAAAGGTGACACATACATCTTCGAAGTCTTTTAGAAACAAGTAAGCACTTTCCGATTCTAACCCATGGAAATTTGGAAGCAAAGCTATCATACCTGCTTTAAAACGAAAGTTGTTTGCATTGAGAGGAAAAATAAAACAAGAGGGTGATGAGCTTCGAGTTGGTTGCAAGTAGTCACGCATGGTGCGTACTTGTCTGTTCTCACCTTCAGCATGAACACTTTCATTGTCAGCCATGGTAGGAGTTGTATTAGAAAGATTACCTGAAAAAGTTTCACAATAAAATCTAACTAAACGACGAGATCTAAAATCACGTCGCCAAACAAGCATAAAACAAAGTTAATATACAGATTAGGCGGTATAACCAGCCAATAAAAATAAATATACTTATAAACTTATATACTTAGTATTGCCTCCCCGGCAACGGCGCCAAAAACTTGATGGAGACTCAATTAAGAGTTGTAAACCAAAGTGCAGGTTATGTTCAAGTAATAAATTCTCGGGTGTCCGAGGTCGAACCACAGGGAAGCGTATTAGTAAGTATAAGTTTATAAATATATAAGAAAAAGAAAGTAAACAAGATATTAGGGAATTAACAACAAAACAAGATATTAGAGAACAAAATAAACAAAATAAAATAAAAGAAATTAAACAAGATATAAAAAAAAAATAAGAAAAGATGTTGAGGTTAGAGAATCCACTCTTGGTGTTATGCTAAGATTAATCTTGTTTTATTACACAATTGAAATTCACACATAAGGGAGATTCCAATCGGAAGGTTTAGCAATTCAGTCCAAATTGTCCAACGTCCATAGCATATGATATTATGTTCATTTGGTGTCCTCAAAACTTACAAAAAGAGTCCAAGCATTCCTTATGCCAAGGTATATGTCTACAACAAATCAAGGTTATGAAACCAAGCATTTATTGTGCCATTTTCATTGTCAATAATGAATCAAGATCCCTACTTTGCAAGTATGATTTTAAACCAAAAGAAAATATTATCTATACTAGTGTTTATAAATGATGATTCATTTTAGCTCATGTTTAAGAGACTAACCTTAGCATTTACCAAAAGCTTCACCTCATCACCTCAACAATATGATTAGCAATACATACTAGATATGAATAAAATGAAAAGAAATGTAAGAAGCATAAGTAAATATAGAAAAAGAAAACTAGAGAAAGGAAAGAAGAAGAAAACTTAGAGAATTTTATTACAATGGCTAATATCCTACCAATATACAATGATACTCATCCAAGGCCCTCTATTTATACACATTTTGGAGAGCTAAATGACAAGAGACAAGCTTTATAAATTTCAAAGGTAGGTATAATAGGTGGGTGCATTTTTCTAACAATTTTCGTCATATTGTATGACAATTCTGAGCAGCCAGCTTGATGGTCGCTTTTGTCAATGTTGGAGGCTCGATCTGATCAAATGGTCTTCTAGAAAAATATACCCCTATCAGTTACGGATCCATAGCCGTTGGAATCAGATCATTTTCTCATGTGGATCGGAAGATATGGTCAAAATACCAAAACAGGTCAGCACAGACGTCATTGCACATCAACCAACTTGATGGTCGATTTCGCTAGGGCAAACGACTCCGTTTCAAGAAGTGTAAAACATGAAAAAGATAGATATGCCTCTTAACTTTGCACTGTAAAAATTTCAGCCTTATTGCTTCAGTGAAACTCCAGATATAGCGGATATGGAAAAAGGTGTCGGAACTGGAACTGAATTGGATTTGCCCTTAATTCTTGATTTAACCTAGTAATCTGAAATCACTCAAAGAAACTCGTGAAAAACACCAAATTACATAAAAATATAAAATATCATAAACACAATTAGACTAAGCAATAATAACTCGTATTTGACACAAAACAATAATAAAACATAACTAAGAACTATATAATTATACGAGTTATCACTTACCGTATTTGTAGGCTGCCATTGTGCCCTACCGAATTTGTAGGCTGCCATTGAGCCCTACCGGTTATGTAAGAGCCTTCGAGCCTTACTGGTTTTGTAGGAGCCTTCGTGCCCTACCAGATTTGTATGAGCCTTCATGCCCTACCGATTTTTTAGAAGCCTTCGAGCCCTACTGGTTTTGTAGGAGCCTTCGTGCCTTACCAGTTTTGTAGGAGCTTTCGAGCCCTACCGGTTTGTAGGAGTCTACGGACCCTATCGGATGTTATAGTTGTTTGTGATGTTGGATAGAAACATCCAGGTGATATTAGTTAATATAACTTGCGTTGCACACTGGGTCCTCATGACTTACTCTTTAGTTATTTTTCTTTTTCAGATACTGATCGACCCGGTCCCTCATCCACCCCACCGGCTTAGTTCGTGACACTAGTTGGTGAGCATGATATGTCGTTTGATGAGTTGATCCGTTGCTTGATGGAGGAACCATGCACAGTCACCTAGGGATGTCATATGTTATTTTGTCTAAGTATGTTGTATTATGTGTCTTTCAGTTATTCGGTCGGAGACTGAGATTGTTGTGTATATTTTTGGTATTGTATATAAATATATGCATTGTGGATCACTTTGTGCGTCTGGTGCGGGGCATCTCGATTACTCCCTAGTTGGAGGTGTCTTAACCGAGATGTCATGTGTTATTATTATTGTGTTGCATGTTTTGCAGGTTCAATAACCCCCTCTTATCGGGTGAGGTCATGTCAAAATTTTGTTAGGTAGATGAATGGTTAAGGCTTCGGAGGCAAGGGTATATACTTGTCTCTGGCCGATCACACTCTCGGATTTGGGATGTGACAAAGTTGGTATCAAAGCATTGTTTAGAGGTCGGTGTTGTACACGTGTCCATCATGTAAAGGACCACTTGTCGGTTATATTAGATAGTGAGGGGTTGGATTGATGAGGGTACCTAATGATTAAATTTTTGTCCCAGGCTATTATGCTCTCGGTACAGAGAAAACGGGGTAGGCAGAGGGGATGGCCACCTAGGGTTCCCGATCAGGTCTCGACGGGACATCTGAATCTTGTAGCTGGAAATCTAGAGCAGACCGCTGGATCTGCTAGGGGGTCAATAGTAAATGATAGGGTAGAACAGTTAGGTACTGAGATTGGTGAGATACGTCAGGAGGTTAGGACCCTTATAGATCTACTAGCAAATCAGCAGCAGCAGAGACATGACCAGGTCCCTCTAGATCCTCCACGGCCACAGAATCCCCCTGAGGGATAGTAACCCGCCCAACAAGGTCCGTATCTCCCAGTGAAATTATATGAGTTTCGACGAAATAAGCCACCAGTAATTTCTGGGATTGAGCTTGATTCAGATCCACAGGACTTTGTGGATGTATGTGATCGATTATGTGTGGCTCTCGGATACTCACCAGTTAGAGCCATGGAGTTGACTAATTATCAGTTGACGGTGGTGGCCTATGAGTAGTATAAGACCCTATTGAGGAGCCGGCCAGCTGTTAGCCCTCCATTAGAATGGTTTGAGTTTTATAATGCTTTTATTAAGCGATTCATGCCTGAGAGTCTACGGGATGCAAAGGCTCGAGAGTTTGAATTACTGAAACAGACTGAGGGCATGTCAGTGTTGGATTATGATACTAAGTTTAATTAGTTGGCAAAGTATGTGTCACATATGGTGATGACTGATACTATGAAGGCCAAGCGGTTTGCTAACGGCCTTGATAAGTGCTTATTTTCATACATTTTCCTATTTAATTTCTTTATACTTTGTGCTTTGATTCTTACTTCCTTGACATTTTACTAGGTTTTTATGCTTTGTAGGTATTTTGGAGGAGATGAAGTCAATACATGTCAATTAGGATGTTAAAGACCTTACAAAATCACAATCACAAGATGGAAAAAGAGTTGGGAGTCAAAAAGATCAAATTCTTGGTGCAAAGCAAGAAGACAGATTTGACCTCCAGAGCTTGTTGCTAAGAAAACATGATGTTAGACTCTTTATTCGAAGAAACTTCCTTCTTGACTTTTGAAGATCACTTGATTACCTTTCCAACGGCTGGTCATGGGCCTAAATCGGATAAGAAATGGTCATCCAAACCGGCATTGGAATATCTCCCTAAAAACCCTATTGGCAGAAAAAAAACCCAAGCCGTAAATGACAACTTTTTCTTAATACCCTAGTTGACATTTAAGTTTATCCTTGCCAAAGAAGGATTAGTGGCTGTCAACTTGCATTAATTGCATTAATTGCAAGTATCTTTCCTTAAAGCTAATCCTAGTCAAAGTAGGAGAATTAAATCAGCCTAGACTTTTCTTCCTTACACTTACTTTGGCTACAAGAATATAATCTCTCTTCATTAAAGAGTGCTTTGACTAAAACTTTCCTACTTTATTCAAACTTGGCTGCCAAGGCTTATATCTTTCCTTAAAACACAAAAGTCAGCCACTTTTCCTTAACTTTAGCCACAAGTCAGCATTTATTGAAGGGAGAGAGCTGAAATTCACTTCTTTGATGCCCTAGCTATTGCCTATAAATAAAGACCAAGGGGGCATACAAAATTGACACTTCCCCAAGCATCAAATTCTGATTTCTTCTTTGTTTCTTTGTTTTTGAGAGAGCAAGAGGCTGGATAATTAATATTCTTCTTCTTTCTTTCTTTTATTTTCTTCTTAGATTCTCTTTAATTTTATGTTTATGTTTACAATGCCTATGCTAGGCTAAACTTTTATTTGGTTAAGGGTGATTTCAAAGCCCTAGACATGTTATGTAATTAATTTTCAGAATCTATTTATCATTGTTTTCTATCAAAGTTGCTTATGTTCTTCCATAAAAATTGTTCATGGTGATGTTTTGATTTGTTTAGATGGCCAACTAGATAAATCTTGATAATTGTCTAATGCTAGTTTAGGAGTCTTGATCCGTGTAATTGTCTTAATTTCCTATTCATAAGTAGCAATTTGTGGTTAATGATTATGGTCAAGTTTTCAATAATTGCAAAGTGGAATATAACCTAAGTTGAACAATCCGAGCTTATGTGTTTGTTGCTTAGATCAACCTATCTTTCTCATCATAAAGCTGCCATTAAATTGAATTTAGAGAGCTTATTCTAGGTTGTTTGATAGTTAGAGATTAAATAGAGAGCTTGTTCTATTTAACGACAAACTAAGGAAAGATTGGGGTAACAGAGCTTGTTGTTATCTACGGTTGTTAACTTTGATAGCTAATTAATGTTGATAGATATGAAATTGATTCTTAATGATGTCTAGTGGTGGAGAATGAAACCTTAACCATATTTTTCATATTTGATTCTTCTTAATTACTTGTTTTCTCATTCTTATTGTTAACTTTAGTTTAAATCTGATTTCAAAATCCCCTTTACTTTTGTTTACTTGTTTTTAAGTTTTAAACTATTAACTTATAAACTAAAACCCAATCCCTGTGGACTCGACCCTTGCTAATCACTATACTCTACAATTGATTTTTTTTAGTGCAAGGTTAAATAAGATACACTCTTTTGGGTGCATCAGGCCTCAAGGAGTACTTATTTAGGGTGGTACCAGTGACGAGGACCTCTACATACTCCGATGTTCTTGATGCAGCCTTTCGATTTGGCACGGGCTAAAGAGAGGCAGGTTGACCATGAGCCTCGAAAGAAGGCCAGGACTGGGAGATAAGGTTTTAGGCAGTCTAGTGCAGGTGGATCAGGAGCACCTAGTGGTGCTGGTATTGTGGCCCGAGGACAGAGCAGTCAAACTAGATCGGTTACCCAGTCATCAGGTAACATTAGGAGATTAGGAGCTCCCCATTGTCAGAGTTGTAGTTATCCACATTTTGGACGATGCGGAAGGCCTAGTAATGGTTTCAGATGTGGTCAGCCAGGGCATATGAAGAATGACTATCCGCTGAATTTTTCTCGACCCACGTATACTACAGTTGCACCGCCCCCAGTTGTTACGCCAACTATTACTACTAGATCAGTGGCCCAGTCAATGGGCAGAGGCACAACAGGCAGAGGTACACAGTCTGGAGGTAGGGGACAGACTATGGGGGTAGAGGACAGACTATACAGGGTCGAGGACAAGCCAAGGCATTTGTGCTGAATCCTCAGGATGCGCAGGCGTCAAATGCCATCGTGACAGGTACGTTAAATATTTCTTCCAAGCATGTTGTAGTATTATTTGATTCGGGTGCTACGCACTCCTTTATATCCCCTTCCTTTGCTTCATATTTGAACATGAATTATGATATGTTAAATAATCCGTTGATAGTGCTTACTCCGGTAGGGGAGGTTTACCCTGTGAATAGGATATTGAAAGGATGGGAAATACGGATCGAGGTTGAGATATTTTTGGTAGATCTAATTGAACTAGATATACTTGAGTTTGATGTAATTTTGGGCATGGGCTGGTTGTCTTCCTATCATGCGGTATTGGATTGCCACGAGAAGATGGTAGTGTTGAAAATACCGAGAAAACATGTGTTGAGGTATCAAGGAGATCGTAGAAAAACTGTTAGTGAAGGGTTGCCAAGGATTCTTGGCATATGTATATGATGTTGAGATGAAGTCTCAAGATTTGAGAGGGATTCCCGTGGTAAAGGATTTCCCTGATATTTTTCTCGAAGAGTTGCCAGGACTTCTACTGAAAGAGATATTGAGTTTTTCATAGATGTACCCCCGGGAACACAGCCGATATCCATTCCTCCTTATCGTATGGCTCCGTTGGAGCTAAGGGAACTAAAGGTTCAATTGCAGGATCTTCTTGATAAGGGCTTTATAAGCCCGAGTACCTCTCCTTGGGGTGGTTCGGTTTTATTTGTTAAGAAGAAGGATGGATCGTTACGGTTGTGTATTGATTATAGGCAGTTGAATAAAGTGATGACGAAGAATAAGTATCCGTTGCCTAGGATCGATGATTTATTCTATCAGTTGCAAGGAGCTTAATGCTTTTCTAAGATAGATCTTAGATTGGGGTACTATCAGCTTCGCATCAAGAGGAAAGATATTCCCAAAACGGCTTTTCAAACTCGATATGGACATTATGAGTTTTTGGTCATGTCGTTTGGACTAACGAATACACCGACAGCGTTCATGGATTTGATGAATAGGGTGGTCATGTCCTTCCTCGACCAGTTTGTGATTGTGTTCATCGATAATATCTTGGTGTATTCGCGAGGCGAGGATGAACATAGGGAACACCTCTGTATTGTCCTCGAGACTCTTAGAGCACACAAACTGTTTGCCAAGTTCTCCAATTGTGAGTTTTGGCTATCGAGTGTGAGTTTTCTTAGCCATATAGTTTTGAAGAAAGGTATTTCTGTAGATCCTAAGAAGATTGAGGCACTACGAGACTGGGAGAGGTCGACTACAGTAATAGAGATCAGAAGTTTCTTAGGGTTAGCTAGATATTATAGGAGGTTCGTGGAGAACTTCTCGAGGATAGCCGTACCACTAACCAGGTTAACATAGAAGAATGTCAAGTTTGGTTGGTCAGATGAGTGTGAAAAGAGCTTCAATAAACTTAAGGAGAGCTTGACTTCAGCACCAATGTTAGCATTGCCAAATGAGACAGATGGCTTTGTGGTGTATTATGATGCTTCTCACATAGGTTTGGGCTGCGTATTAATGCAGAAGAATAGGGTTATTGCTTATATGTCGAGACAGTTAAGAAGGCATGAACAGAATTATCCTACGCACGACTTGAAACTGGTAGCCATTATCTTCGCATTGAAGATATGGCGACACTATTTGTATGACTGATCATGTGAGATTTATACAGACCACAAAAGTCTCAAGTATATATTTGATCAGCGAGAGTTGAATTTGAGATAGAGGAGATGGTTGGAATTACTCAAGGATTATGATTGTACCATCCTTTATCATCTTGGTAAAGCCAATGTTATAGTAGATGCCTTGAGTAGAAAGTCCATGGGTAGCTTAGCCCATGTAGCAGTACAGAGGAGACATATGGTTCGGGAAGTGAGAAATTGCATCAATGATGGTATGGTACTTAGTGTTATCGACACGGGGGAGATGTTAGTTGATAACTCGTATAATTATATAGTTCTTAGTTATGTTTTATTATTGTTTTGTGTCAAATACGAGTTATTATTGCTTAGTCTACTTGTGTTTATGATCTTTTATATTTTTATGAAAATTTGGTGTTTTTCACGAGTTTCTTTGAGTGATTTCAAATTACTAGGTTAAATCAAGAATTAAGGGCAAATCCAATTCAGTTCCAGTTCCGACACCTTTTGCCATATCAGCTATATCTGGAGTTTCACCAAAGCATTAAGGCTGAAACTTTGACAGTGCAAAGTTAAGAGGCATATCTATCTTTTTCATGTTTTACACTTCTTGAAACGGAGTCGTTTTCCCTACCGAAATCAACCATCAAGTTGGCTGATGTGCAATGACGTCTGTTCTGCACCGTTTTGGTATTTTGACCATATCTTCCGATCCACATGAGCAAATGATCTGATTCCAACGGCTATGGATCCGTAACTTATAGGGGTATATTTTTCTAGAAGACAATTTGATCAGATCGAGCCTCCAACATTGATAAAATCGACCATCAAGCTGGCTGATCAGAATTGTCATACAATATGACGAAAATTGTTAGAAAAATGCACCCACCTATTATACCTACCTTTGAAATTTATAAAGCTTGTCTCTTGTCATTTAGCTCTCCAAAATGTGTATAAATAGAGGGCCTTGGATGAGCATTAAAAGATAGATTGGTAGGATATTAGCCATTGTAATAAAATTCTCTAAGTTTTCTTCTTCTTTCCTTTCTCTAGTTTTCTTTTTTTATTTACTTATGCTTCTTACATTTCTTTTCATTTTATTCATATCTAGTATGTGTTGCTAATCATATTGTTGAGGTGATGAGGTGAAGCTCTTGGTAAATGCTAAGGTTAGTCTCTTAAACATGAGCTAAAATGAATCATCATTTATAAACACTAGTATAGATAATATTTTCTTTTGGTTTAAAATCATACTTGCAAAGTAGGGATCTTGATTCATTATTGACAATGAAAATGGCACAGTAAATGCTTGGTTTCATAACCTTGATTTGTTGTAGACATATACCTTGGCATAAGGAATGCTTGGACTCTTTTTATGAGTTTTGAGGACACCAAATGAACATAATATCATATGTTATGGACGTTGCACAATTTGGACTGAATTGCTAAACCTTCCGATTGGAACCTCCCTTATGTGTGGATTTCAATTGTGTAATAAAACAAGATTAATCTTAGCCTAACACCAAGAGTGGATTCTCTAACCTCAACATCTTTTCTTATTGTTTTTTTTTTATCTTGTTTAATTTCTTTTATATTTTGTTTATTTTGTTCTCTAATATCTTGTTTATCTTATTTTGTTGTTGGTTCCCTAATATCTTGTTTACTTTCTTTTTCTTATATATTTATAAACTTATACTTACTAATACGCTTCCCTGTGGTTCGACCTCGGACACCCGAGAATTTATTACTTGAACATAACCTGCACTTGGGTTTACAACTCTTAATTGAGTCTCCATCAAGTTTTTGGCGCCGTTGCCGGGGAGGCAATACTAAGTATATAAGTTTATAAGTATATTTATTTTTATTGGCTGGTTATACCGCCTAATTTTCTTTATATTTATATTTATTGTATATTAACTTTGTTTTATTTTTATTGGCTGGTTATACCGCCTAATCTGTATATTAACTTTGTTTTATGCTTGTTTGGCGACGTGATTTTAGATCTCGTCGTTTAGTTAGATTTTATTGTGAAACTTTTTCAGGTAATCTTTCTAGTACAACTCCTACCATGGATGACAATGAAAGTGTTCATGCTGAAGATGAGAACAGACAAGTACGCACCATGCGTGACTACTTGCAACCAACTCGAAGCTCATCAGCCTCTTGTTTTATTTTTCCTCTCAATGCAAACAACTTTCGTTTTAAACCAGGTATGATAGCTTTGCTTCCAAATTTCCATGGGTTAGAATCGGAAAGTGCTTACTCGTTTCTAAAAGACTTCGAAGATGTATGTGTCACCTTTAATGACCAACAATGTACAAATGAAATTGTCAAGCTAAAATTATTTCCTTTTTCTTTAAAAGATAAAGCAAAAATTTGGCTTCATAATTTAAAACCAAGGTCAATTGGCACATGGCAAGAATTACAAACTGAGTTTCTAAAGGAATTTTTCCCAGCACATAAAACTACTGCTTTGAAAAGACAGATTCAAAATTTCAATCAAAATCAAAATGAAGCATTTTTTCAGTGCTGGGAGCGTTTTAAAGATTTGTTAAGTTCTTGTCCACATCATGGTTTTGAAAAATGGCGTCTTATTAGTTTCTTTTATGAAAGTTTAACTCCCGAAACTAAACAATTTGTTGAAACAATGTGTAACGGTGAGTTTCTAGAAAAAGAACCTGAAGAAGCCTTTGACTACCTAGACCATTTGGCAGATAACTCTCAAGCCTGGCACACAGATAATTCCTCTGAAAGTTCCAATAGATCTAATCTTGTTTCTAACAGAGGAAAATATCATTTTAGTCAAGAAGATGAGATAAAAGCTAAAGTAGCTAATTTGGCTAGAAAGATTGAAGCCATGGAACTTAGAGAAGTAAAAGAAGTCAAAACGGTTAAAAATGAAGAAAGTTGTGGAATTTGTGAAATCATGGGACACCCCACTTCTGAATGTCCAAATATTCCCATTCTTAAAAAAGCGTTGCATGATCAAGTAAATTCCATAAACACATTTAAAAAGCCTTTTCCTTCTCCTTACTCTGAAACGTATAACCCTCAATGGAGAAATCATCCCAACTTCAGTTGGCGGAATAATAATCATGTTCAGGTACCACAATCTCAAAAGCCGGGCAACACTTTTTCCTATCGACCTTCACGTGTACAAACCTTGGAAGAGACATTGCAAGCATTCATGCAAACACAAGCAAATGTGAATAACCAAACTTCACAGGACATCAATGAGATCAAAAACACCTTGTCCACATTGACAGCTTCATTACGCACTCAAGAAAAAGGTAAGTTTCCTGCTCAACCTCAGCCTAACCATTCTACTCAATGTCTTGTTTCTTGCTCCAATGAAACTCAACAGGAAAATGCCAGTTCTATCACAACTCTTCGAAGTGGAAAGGCAATTGACAAAAACATTCCATTAAAAGACCAAGATCCTCCTTCCCCTCCGAAAAGTAATGGTAAGGATGATGGTAAGTCTGAACTTCTTGAAAATTTGAACAAAGAAAAAGGTATGCATCCTGCTCCTTTTCCTCAAAGGTTGCAAACAATAAAGAATTTGAATCAAAATGCAGAAATATATGAACTTTTCAAACAAGTTAAGATTAACATTCCTTTATTGGATGCAATTAAACAAGTTCCATCTTATGCTAAATTTTTGAAGGACATGTGCACAGTTAAAAGGAAACATAATGTACAAAAGAAAGCATTTCTGACGGAAAGTGTGAGCTCAATCATTCAGCACCTTACTCCACCAAAATTCAAAGATCCTGGATGTCCAACAATCTCATGCATCATTGGAAACACTAGAATAGAACGTGCATTGCTTGATCTTGGTGCTAGTGTTAATCTTTTGCCTTTTTCTGTTTATCAACAGTTAGGTTTAGGTGAACTCAAGGAAACACCTGTTACACTTCAACTAGCTGATCGTTCTGTAAAAATTCCTCGAGGGATAGTTGAAGATGTTTTGGTTCAAATTGATAATTTTTACTTCCCTGTTGATTTTATTGTTTTGGACACACATCCTGTTTCAAATCCAAATGTTCAAATTCCTGTTATATTAGGCCGTCCATTTCTTGCAACTTCTAATGCTCTGATAAATTGCAGGAATGGTAATTTGAACATTTCTTTTGGAAATATGACTTTAGAATTAAATGTGTTCAACACTTGCAAGCAACCTGGTGATGATTCAGAAGTACATGAAGTGGATTTCATTGAAGAACTTGTTCATGAACATCTCACCACTACCACATTTCATGATCCTTTAGAAGCTTATTTAATTGAATGTGAGTTTGATAATGCTTCAGAAATTTCACACACTGATTCTTTGTTAAATTCTTTTCAGGATAAGCATTGTTGGAAACAAAAGTTTGAGGAACTTCCATCACTCACAATGTCACTGTACCATCAACTATTGAACCATCCAAGCTGGATTTAAAACCATTGCCATCCGAGCTAAAATATTCCTTTTTGGGTGAGAATGAAACTTTTCCAGTCATAAATGAACTTGAGGAACTCAGAAAAGATGCATATGAGAATTCTAAAATTCATAAAGAAAGAACTAAAGCCTTTCATGACAAGTTAATTTCAAGAAAAATATTTGATGTTGGGCAAAAAGTTCTACTTTATAATTCTAGACTTCACATATTTCCTGGTAAGTTGAGATCAAGATGGACTGGCCCATCTGTAGTTAAGCATGTGTATCATTATGGAGCAGTTGACATTGAGAATCCTAAAAATGGTAACGTATTCAAGGTAAATGGACAAAGACTCAAACTCTTTTTGGAAAATCATGTTACTCAAGAAGAGGTTGTTTTTCTTTCTGATCCTTGTTTTGAAAATAACTAGATGTAAATATATTTTTTTTAACCCCGGTTAAATGGCGGATAACGGTACTCCGTGATGATTTAAGTCGGTTCCATCAGCTACCCACAAAACTGATATTGTATATAAATTTCTCTTTCAATTTCTCTTTCATTTTTTTTTCCAGAATGGATGATATTCTCACAAGATTGCAGAAACGATTTCCTCCTTTTCCTCGAAATATTTTACCGAAGCTTTACCAAGTTCGATTTGAAAGATTAAGAATGCTTATGCACAAAGGGATTCCTGAAGACATACGTTGGATAATTGAAGCCAAGGTACGTGAAGATGAATATCTTCCTGTTTTGCATTTACCAGGTACAGGTAGAAGCACTTTTGCAAAGAAGCGACGAGCAAAGCGCATGAGTTCAAATTGCCACAAATGTGCACGATGGACGTGTAACGGTAAATGTCGTTCTATTGGGATTCCGTCCTCTAATCGAGATGATAAAATTGAATTCATTAAGGATGGACTGAGTAAGGAGAATTTGGGTAATATCCAACTTTCTCTTGAGACGCATCCTAGTGGAGACGTACAAAGAGAAATTCTTGATTTATGGTCGCAATTCCAAAGGGAATGGCAACATCTTGGGAATCTGATGTTAAAGACCCTGTTTGCCAGCTTGTAAGAAAACTGGATGGGAAGCATATCCTTGACTCATAGAAGGCGTTTAAGCCATTTCTGGACGTAAAACCAGAGGAAGATGTGAGCCACAATCACAACTACAATAAATGACTTCTCAACTTTTGGTTTGATTTGCAATAACTTCATTTCGGTTTAATTTACGTGTTGTTAGATTTGTGTAATTATTCTCGTTTTTTTTTTTTGCATTGGTCTTTTACGGTTGATTTTTCTTCTCTTTTTGATTTTCTTCCTGAAATCACGCAAAAATCTTTTGTTAGGTTAACATTGTCTTCTGACAGGTCAAATACACTTTCGGCGACATTATTACTCTTGTCTGATTCACTACTCAGTCCTCTATATATTACACCATGTACTCATTCTCTTTCAGGCACTCGAAAAAAAAAATGGAAAGTACTTCGTCCCAGCGCATTAAAAAAATTTGTGTCTTTGGAGGTGCTTATCCAGGGAAAAATAACATATTCGCGGATGAAGCCATAAGAGTTGGAGTAATACTTGCCCAACAAAAGATCCAGTTGATTTATGGAGGCGGTAGTACGGGTTTAATGGGAGGAGTCGCTACAGCAGCACACGCCGGAGGAAGTCCAGTTCTAGGAATCGTGCCAAAACTATTCACAGATTTTTGTGGACCTACCTTGGGTAAAGAAATACAAGTCTGGAGTATCCCTGAACGGATAACAATCATGTACCATTCTGCCGATGCATTCATTGCTTTACCAGGAGGTCTGGGTACATTGGAAGAAATAGCTTGCGTGGCTTCTTGGTCATCTTTGGTCACAAATAAGAAACCCATTGGTTTGCTTAATATTAATGGTTATTTTAGTAATTTGCTTTCATATTTAGATAATGCTGTGGATAATGGATTCATGTTTTCAGAGGCAAGGAGAACCATAATTTTTGCTACAACCATTGAATATTTACTCAAAAAGCTCCAAGCTTATGAGTATTTATCTGCTACGGTTGTTTCGCAAACGCTCGGAAAAAGAAAAAGAGATATGGACGAGCAAGGAGTGGATTGCACTCTGTCTTTGTGACATTATCTAACATTTTGTTTGTTGTGTCTCAGTTATAATAAGTGGTTAGCAACCTCTGCAGGTAATATCTCCTAAATTCTACCTTTAGTAGGGGGTAAGGGACATATTTTGCTAATTTAAAAAAAAAAAAAAAAAAAGTTTGTTGTGTTTTAAGCAATTTAGAAGTATTCATTCTGAACAATGTCTGAGTAAGGGAGACTTGAGACATACCTTGTCAGTTTGATTTTAATCTTTTTATGTTTACTTGTTAATTTTTGTTTAGTATTTTAGGATTAATTAGGTTGCATGAGTTTGTTTTGTTTTGAGTCTTAGTTCTTCCTATTCTTATGTTATTAGTTCTTTTCTCTTACACATGATTCTTTCATTTGGGTTAATAGACTTACATTGAGGACAATGTAAGAATTAAGTGTGGGGGAACAATTTAGGATTTCTTTTATTTTTGTCTACTATTTTTTTATGAGTCTTTATTATTATTATTATTTTAATGTGTTCTAGTTCCTTTTTAATAAAATGATGAGATATGAATTGCATAAGTCTAAAACAGATTTATTAGTGAGAAGATTTTCATGAGAATTGAGCTTGATGTCAACCTTTTTATGAGCCAATGTTAATATGATATGTTGATTGAGAAAGAAGCATGTTTAGACTTAATCTGACTTGTATAATCATCCTTGTGAGTTTTTGAGCCTATAATGATTGATGCATTATACAAATCAATCTAATTTCTTTCTTGAGTGCTCTTATGATTACATGATTCTCTAGAACTTGCTTTAAACCGTTTGAGACTATATTGATACATGTGACAACATGAATATGATAGAGGCATTAGGATTATAACCAGAGCCAAACAGCCATCCATTATTAATGTTCTAAGAGAACATCACCACTAGTGAGCCAATTTGAGCCTACAATAAATATGCTATTTTATTGGTAATCAGAACTTACACCTAGCCTAAATATACTTATATCCTTACCCTTGTTCTAAAGATGGATTATATATTTTGAGACATATTGCAAAAACAAGGGATACTTTTTGAAAATTTGGGTTAGAACGAAAGATAAGTGTGGGGGAGGAGAGAGGCAAAATTTATGAGTCTTTATTATTATTATTATTTTAATGTGTTCTAGTTCATTTTTAATACAATGATGAGATATGAATTGCATAAGTCTAAAACAGATTTATTAGTGAGAAGATTTTCATGAGAATTGAGCTTGATGTCAACCTTTTTATGAGCCAATGTTAATATGATATGTTGATTGAGAAAGAAGCATGTTTAGACTTAATCTGACTTGTATAATCATCCTTGTGAGTTTTTGAGCCTATAATGATTGATGCATTATACAAATCAATCTAATTTCTTTCTTGAGTGCTCTTATGATTACATGATTCTCTAGAACTTGCTTTAAACCGTTTGAGACTATATTGATACATGTGACAACATGAATATGATAGAGGCATTAGGATTATAACCAGAGCCAAACAGCCATCCATTATTAATGTTCTAAGAGAACATCCCCACTAGTGAGCCAATTTGAGCCTACAATAAATATGCTATTTTATTGGTAATCAGAACTTACACCTAGCCTAAATATACTTATATCCTTACCCTTGTTCTAAAGATGGATTATATATTTTGAGACATATTGCAAAAACAAGGGATACTTTTTGAAAATTTGGGTTAGAACGAAAGATAAGTGTGGGGGAGGAGAGAGGCAAAATTTATGAGTCTTTATTATTATTATTATTTTAATGTGTTCTAGTTCATTTTTAATACAATGATGAGATATGAATTGCATAAGTCTAAAACAGATTTATTAGTGAGAAGATTTTCATGAGAATTGAGCTTGATGTCAACCTTTTTATGAGCCAATGTTAATATGATATGTTGATTGAGAAAGAAGCATGTTTAGACTTAATCTGACTTGTATAATCATCCTTGTGAGTTTTTGAGCCTATAATGATTGATGCATTATACAAATCAATCTAATTTCTTTCTTGAGTGCTCTTATGATTACATGATTCTCTAGAACTTGCTTTAAACCGTTTGAGACTATATTGATACATGTGACAACATGAATATGATAGAGGCATTAGGATTATAACCAGAGCCAAACAGCCATCCATTATTAATGTTCTAAGAGAACATCCCCACTAGTGAGCCAATTTGAGCCTACAATAAATATGCTATTTTATTGGTAATCAGAACTTACACCTAGCCTAAATATACTTATATCCTTACCCTTGTTCTAAAGATGGATTATATATTTTGAGACATATTGCAAAAACAAGGGATACTTTTTGAAAATTTGGGTTAGAACGAAAGATAAGTGTGGGGGAGGAGAGAGGCAAAAGTCAAGAGAAAAAGAAAGGGATCATTGTCAAATACATTCCCATATTAAAAAAAAAAAAAAAAATCTTCTCTTGAACTTCTAGTTAAAGTAAAGAAAAAGATGTTACAAAGTTGGTTAGAATGAAGCAAAGGCTCAACATGAATATTTAGCCTATGTTATTATGTGCTTTATAAGAGTTTTGAGAAGTTTTATTTGTATGATCTTATTATGTCTCTAAACTCTATGAACTCTTTGGAACCTTTGTGATATCTTTATCCTTTTGTTCTTTAACCACATTATAACCCTTTGGCCCCATTACAACCTTGAAAAAAGACCTCTTGATTTATGAAGTTGTATGATCTAAATAGTGGAGAATAGGTGGACAAGCAAGCATATGGTAGAACTGTTTTCATGAGATTGATTGAGTGTAAACACTTTACCACTACTTTAAAGAGTGAAAATCATGAGAGTATAGTGAGAAGTTGAGATTAAGTTGAATATGCACTATTTTGATTGAAATATGTTATGTTAATATTGGCTTAACTCATTTATTTACATTCAAGCATGAATTTTTGTGAAATTCTTTGAGCTATTGATTAGTTTATAAGACTTGTTCAAGGATTGTCTCTAATTTATATTGAAAGGATGAGGAGTAAATATTTTTAGTGTATGTAGTTTACTTATATTTTAGTTTTTCAATGTTTGTGGGTATCGTTCTAGCAAACCCTCACGAGACTAAACTCGTCCACTAGGGACACCTAGGGGTTTAAAGGCTTGTGTCACATGCTAAGTGCCACCGTGATTTCCAACGAAAATGGATTAGATTAGATTTTCTTATTTTATTTTTATTGAGTCGTTGCTAGGGACTAGCAACAATCTAAGTGTGGGGGTGTGATAACTCGTATAATTATATAGTTCTTAGTTATGTTTTATTATTGTTTTGTGTCAAATACGAGTTATTATTGCTTAGTCTACTTGTGTTTATGATCTTTTATATTTTTATGTAATTTGGTGTTTTTCACGAGTTTCTTTGAGTGATTTCAGATTACTAGGTTAAATCAAGAATTAAGGGCAAATCCAATTCAGTTCCAGTTCCGACACCTTTTTCCATATCAGCTATATCTGGAGTTTCACCAAAGCATTAAGGCTGAAATTTTTACAGTGCAAAGTTAAGAGGCATATCTATCTTTTTCATGTTTTACACTTCTTGAAACGGAGTCGTTTTCCCTACCGAAATCAACTATCAAGTTGGCTGATGTGCAATGACGTCTGTTCTGCACCGTTTTGGTATTTTGACCATATCTTCCGATCCACATGAGCAAATGATCTGATTCCAACGGCTATGGATCCGTAACTGATAGGGGTATATTTTCTAGAAGACCATTTGATCAGATCGAGCCTCCAACATTGACAAAATCGACCATCAAGCTGGCTGATCAGAATTGTCATACAATATGACGAAAATTGTTAGAAAAATGCACCCACCTATTATACCTACCTTTGAAATTTATAAAGCTTGTCTCTTGTCATTTAGCTCTCCAAAATGTGTATAAATAGAGGGCCTTGGATGAGCATTAAAAGATAGATTGGTAGGATATTAGCCATTGTAATAAAATTCTCTAAGTTTTCTTCTTCTTTCCTTTCTCTAGTTTTCTTTTTTTATTTACTTATGCTTCTTACATTTCTTTTCATTTTATTCATATCTAGTATGTGTTGCTAATCATATTGTTGAGGTGATGAGGTGAAGCTCTTGGTAAATGCTAAGGTTAGTCTCTTAAACATGAGCTAAAATGAATCATCATTTATAAACACTAGTATAGATAATATTTTCTTTTGGTTTAAAATCATACTTGCAAAGTAGGGATCTTGATTCATTATTGACAATGAAAATGGCACAGTAAATGCTTGGTTTCATAACCTTGATTTGTTGTAGACATATACCTTGGCATAAGGAATGCTTGGACTCTTTTTATGAGTTTTGAGGACACCAAATGAACATAATATCATATGCTATGGACGTTGGACAATTTGGACTGAATTGCTAAACCTTCCGATTGGAACCTCCCTTATGTGTGGATTTCAATTGTGTAATAAAACAAGATTAATCTTAGCATAACACCAAGAGTGGATTCTCTAACCTCAACATCTTTTCTTATTGTTTTTTTTTATCTTGTTTAATTTCTTTTATATTTTGTTTATTTTGTTCTCTAATATCTTGTTTATCTTATTTTGTTGTTGGTTCCCTAATATCTTGTTTACTTTCTTTTTCTTATATATTTATAAACTTATACTTACTAATACGCTTCCCTGTGGTTCGACCTCGGACACCCGAGAATTTATTACTTGAACATAACCTGCACTTGGGTTTACAACTCTTAATTGAGTCTCCATCATTAGTCCATGTGTAAGTACGATCATCATTGGTGGAGGAGGTAAAACGGTTGCAACATGATGATGATTTTTGCACAGGAAAGAAAGCCCAGGTTGGACAAGGATTGTGCAAGGAGTTTCGTATAGATGATGATGGAACTTTATGGTTACATGACCGCCTCGTGATACCGTTGGTAGGTGATATATGGCATAGACTCCTCGAGGCAGCTCATAGCTCATCGTACACTATGCACCCTGGTTCCACCAAGATGTATCATGATCTATGAGCATATTATTGGTGGGAAGGCATGAAGAAGGATATAGCAAACTTTATGGCTAGATGTTTGGTGTGCCAACAGGTTAAGGTCGAACATCAGAAACCGCCAGGTACACTTCAGAGCTTGGATGTCCTTGAATGCAAATGGGACAAGATTACGATGGATTTACTCATGGGGTTGCCTAGATCAACCAAAGGATTCGACTCGATATGGTTGATTGTCGATAGATTGACCAAGTCTACACGTTTCTTGCCAGTGCACATTACATATATGGCAACCCAGTATGCTAGACTATATTTGGACCGGATAGTGCCTTTGCATAGAGTGCCTATTTTTATTGTGTCAGATAAAGGCACACAGTTCACATTGAGGTTTTGGAGATCATTTCAAAGGGCACTAGGTACTTAATTGAGATTCAGTATCGCGTTCCATCCCCAAACTGATGGTCAGCCTGAGAGGACCATCCAGACTTTAGAGGATATGCTTCGAGCATGTGTTTTAGATTTTGAGGGTAGCTGGGATCAGCACTTGTCTTTGATTGAATTTGCATATAATAACAGCTATCAGAGTACCATACATATGGCACCATATGAAGCATTGTATGACCGAAAATATAGATCTCCAGTGGGATGGTTCGAGGTGGGTGATCATCCATTATTAGGTCCGGATATGGTTCGGGATGCATTAAGAAATATGGAGTTGATCCGTGACAAAATACAAGTGGCACAAAGTTGGCAAAAGTCTTATGCCGATAACAGATGTTGAAAACTAGAGTTTGATGTGGGGGATCATGTGTTCTTGAAAGTGTCTCCTTTTAAAGGTGTCATGAGATGCAGTAAGAGAGAAAAGCTGAGTCGAAGGTACATTGGACCGTTTGAGATACTTCAACGACATGGGGCAGTAGCGTATGAGTTGGCCCTTCCTCCTGAGTTAGCCGCTGTACACCCGGTATTTCATGTGTCAATTCTTGGAAAATACCTCCCCAATGAGTCCCATGTGTTACAACTGCAGGCGGTAGAGATAGACCCCCGCATGTCATATGTAGAAGAACCCATAGCCATAGTAGAACAGCAGGTAAGGAAGCTACGATCGAAGGAGATTCCTTCTGTGAAGGTTGTATAGAATCATCATGGGAAAGAGAAAGCTACTTGGGAACTTGAAAGAGACATGAGAAGACATTACCCCTAGTTTTTTTGGGAGTAGGTACGTAACTCTTTAAATGAATTATTCAATAAGTTCAAATTAGGAAAATTTGAGGACGAATTTTTTTTTTAGGGGCAAAGAATCGTAAGACCCTCGTAAGTCAAAGATCGACTCGGGTTTCTTTAAATGATTCATAGACGATTGATCAAGTTTATGTATGCTTTTAGACAAAGCACACTACCATCTGATCTTATTGTTATATTAATAATTTTTATAATAAGTGGTTTAATCGGCTATTTGAGAGATTCAGCCTTAAATTGACCACAAGTCTGGAATCAAAATTGGGACAATGTAAAGTCTGAAAATTTTGGTTTTTTAACTTCACATAGTGTTAAAATGTGATATATTACTGATCAGGATTATTGGAAAATCTAATCAACACAAAATCGGTAAAATATGAACCAGGGGTATTTTAGTCATTTTACCTAAAAGTTTTATTTTTGGTTCGAATATGGTACCAATAGACTTCGTGATCATAGAGGATCTCAATATGATGCTTAGATTGAAAATTTTGACATTTTGTTTTACTCGAAAAGTAAATTGGAAAGCGAATACACCCTTAATTAGCTTAAAAGAGTGAAAAATCGAAACTGGCCCCGGAAAAGTTTGAAAAAGGTTTTAAGTGAATAAATGGATTCATATGGACTTAAAATGATGTTAGAAAGAAGTTGGTGAAATCAGAATGAGAATCAGAGCTAAAACCGAAAAAGTCTTAATGCTGACCCGTAAACGGTCCGGGGCCCAAATTTGATGCTCGGGATATCAAAAAATTATGAAAACTTGCGTACTAGTGTAAAATGATATTTGAAACATATTCATGTCGAGAAAAGTGAAAAATGATCTTTCGAACGTAAAAATTTCATGTGGGCTCGATTTAGGCACTAAAAGACAAAAAGTGAGCTAAAAGGGGTATTTTTGTCATTTCGCTTGGTAAATGGCCATAAAAATCAGCCAAGAAGCCCATGTTCAGCCGTGACCTTCATTTTTTCATGCCTTAGGGGTTTTTCTTCTTCAACCTTGAGAAAACCTAACCAAAGTGAAGAAAACTCCATAACCAAAAGCTTGTAAGCCTGACCTCTTGATTTCTACTCATCACCAAGCCAACAAAACACATAGTTTTACTATCTAGAAGGAGCGCGAATTAGCTGAGTCCGTGGTTAGAAGAGTTTCGGAGCACGAGGAACCAATTTCTCCCATTTAGCGCACTGTGAGTAAACGTGTAGCGATAGACGTAGGATCGTTAGATTATTTTATGACATACTGACTGTGATTGTATGAATGTATGACGAAGAATTACCTTATGATATCGAGTTCTCGTAAAGACGTGAGAAAAAGGTCCAAGGAAAGGACAAGTGATGATTATGTTAATATGGGATTTTCGTATGAGTGGTCGACCGTATGGTGCCATATTGTTCCATGCTAGTATGCTTATTTAAATGCTATGTGATGTAGTTTATTGTAATGTTAAGCTATACCGTATTTGTAGGCTGCCATTGTGCCCTACCGGATTTGTAGGTTGCCATTGTGCCCTACCGAATATGTAGGCTACCATTGTGCCCTACCATATTTGTAGGCTGCCATTGTGCCCTACCGAATTTGTAGGCTGCCATTGAGCCCTACCGGTTATGTAGGAGCCTTCGAGCCCTACTGGTTTTGTAGGAGCCTTCGTGCCCTACCAGTTTTGTAGGGGCCTTCATGCCCTACCGATTTTGTAGGAGCCTTCGAGCCTTACTGGTTTTGTAGGAGCCTTCGTGCCTTACCAGATTTGTAGAAGCTTTCGAGCCCTACCGGTTTGTAGGAGTCTGCGGACCCTACCGGATGTTATAGTTGTTTGTGATGTTGGATAGAAACATCCAGGTGATATTAGTTAATATAACATGCGTTTGCTCACTGGGTCCTCATGACTCACTCTTTAGTTATTTTTCTTTTTGAGATACTGATCGACCCGGTCCCTTATCCACCCCGTCGGCTTAGTTCGTGACACTAGTTGGTGAGCATGACATGTCATTTTGTCAAGTTGATCCGTTGCTTGATGGAGGAACCATGCACAATCACCTAGGGATGTCATATGTTATTTTGTCTAAGTATGTTGTATTATGTGTCATGCAGTTATCCGGTCGGAGACCAAGATTGTTGTGTATATTTTTGGTATTGTATATAAATATATGCATTGTGGATCACTTTGTGCATCTGCTACGGGGCATCTCGGTTACTCCCTAGTTGGAGGTGTCTTAACCGGGATGTCATGTGTTATTGTTATTGTGTTGCATGTTTTGCAGGTTTGGTAACCCCCTCTTATCAAGCGAGGTCATGCTGAAATTTCGTTAGGTAGATGAATGGTTAAGGCTTCGAAGGAAAGGGTATACACTTGTCTCTGGCCGGTCACACTCCCATATTTAGGATGTGACATCTACCCAACCCCCTCTAAATGCGATAGCCAAATTCAACCATTATTCTCTTTTGAATTCAAATCTGCCTCTACTGTCCGGTTTTACCACACGATTTTTTAGCCTATTTTTAAAAATTCAAAAAAATACTGGAGACTCAAAACATGTAAAACTACACGAGAAAAAATTGGCTTAATTTTCTGATTAAAGATGACTGCCCAGAAAAATCGGAGATGTTCGAGTACTAGGTGAAAAAAGCTGTTTTGTCAAAACACATTTTTTGCCTTTGATAAAGTCATTTAAAAATCAAAGTAAAAATTGTTGGAGATCATCCTAAAGACCTAAGGACAGTAGCTAAACATTTAAAAAGCTTTGACAAAAATTGGCTAAGTAAAAAAAATCACAAAGGTAGAATAATCAATTTGACAATTCCTTAATTTTCCAAAAGTATGCTCAAGAGAGCATGACTTTGAGTCATTGATTGGCCTAAGTCATAAATCATGTGGCAATTACATGGAATGCATGAACATACAGCAAATGAAATGTATGAAATTCAAGATCTAAAGCCTAAATGGTAAAGGAAATGCATGACAATTCAAAATAACCTAAATGTCTAGCATGAATTTGCATGGCAATAAATGCTATCCTAACTCAATATGCATGCAATGCTTGATAATGTAAATGTGACTTGGACCTAATATGTTATGAATATGCATGAAAATGCTAATATAACCTAAGACCTAAATAGCATAGTAATGCATGACAATACCAATGTTATTTAAGACTCAATATGCATGGTAATACCAATATGGCCTAGACCTAAAATATAATGAACATGCATAGCAATACTAAGAACATACAATGACCAATGAAACTAATGTTAATATTGGAACAAACAGCAACTAATACACAATTTCAAGATATGATAATGCAAAGCATGTTACCTAAACAAAATGCAAATGCATGATAAGGCAAGGGATGCATGAAGAGGCCGAATGTGGTTACATGATACTCCAATGCAATCCTATCTAGTAAATGAAACAAGTACATGACAAATCATATTAAGATGCATAATGTCATGAAATTTTCATAAGCATATGACACACTAAATTCAAAAAGCACAAGCTCATGCCAGGGAGATGCAAACAAGTCAAGAGTAAGATGAAAAAAAAACACATGTAAGGCATACTAAATGGAATAGCCGAATGGTCATATACCCCAAATGATGGCATTTTATCATAGCATTTTCATAAGCACATGGCATACTAAAATCAAAGTGTACAAGCTCATGGCATGGAGATGCAAACAAGTCAAGAAGCAAAAATGAAAATGCACATGCAAGGCATACTAAATATCAAGATATGCTAACTCATGGCATGGAGATGCAAACAAGCCAAGAAGCAAGATGAAAATGCACATGCAAGGCATACTAAATATCAAGATATGCTAACTCATGGCATAGAGATGCAAACAAGCCAAGAACCAAGATGAAAATGCACATGCAAGGCATACTAACATGGAGTAGCCGAATGACCATATGACAATATATGAAAAATGCAAACATGTTTATAATATAAGACATGATACATAAAAAAAATGCACAATATGAGCATATGACACAATGGCTGAATCTTCAAAGAGACAATATCAAGCATGGAAATGACATATAGAAACTAATATAGCATAGAAAATAATTTAAAGAACATATAAAAAAATTAAACATAGACATGCAAAGCAAATAACAAGCAAAACTAGTAAATAAAACAAGGAAAGTTAAGCTCCATGGTTGGTATCAAATGGGCATAGCCTCTCACCTAACCATAATCACTTGGTTTTGCCAAGATCATGAAGCCTTTCCATTTCAAAAATCAGAAAATAAACCATGCTAAACAGCAAAATTAAGGTGAGCTTCATGGTAGGTAAAAATGGGCATAGCCTCTCCCCTGACCATGGTCACTTGGTCTAGCCAAGATCATTTAGCCATTTCAACCTTTTTTCATCTTTTGTAAAAAATCAGAACCTTAGAACACTCTAAAAAACCTTCTAAAAATCATTTTTACAAAAACATGTAAGGAAGAAAGAAAAAGAAAACCAAGGCAAGCAAACATGCCATATTCGGCCAAGCATAAAACCATGTAAAAAAAAATTGTTTTCCACCATTTTAATGAAGAAGAAGAAGAGATGAAAAATAAGTAAACATTAAAAAACTTTATTTCTATAAAAAAAATGTAGTAGGAAAACAAGATAGAAAATCAAGAAAACACCATGGAAAACAAGAAGAAAGCTATGCTAGAGCTTGGTAGAGATGACTACCTTCAAGCTCTCTATTGAAAACCTTTTTTTTCTTTCTCTCAAAACATTTTTATTTGATAAATTAGCTACTGACTTCAGCCAAAAAACCTATGAAAAAATGAAACCAACCCCCCCTCTTTAGCCTTGGCCGAATGGCCTCTCACCCTTGGATGGAAATTGCACTTTCTTCTCCTCCAATCTTGGCCTTTAGATTAAAATATTTTGATGACAACATAAAATGTCATCTTGCCAATTGATAGCACCCCTTAAGATGTTTACTCAAACCTTATAGTAACCTCATCCCTTAGATGCAAAAGAGGACCAATCCCATGCACTCCCTTGCTTGCCCCCTTGAGAACCTACCTTTGGATGAGTTGTGCTCTTCCATTCTTGGTCATTGAATGAGGAAAACATAAAAATGACATCTTGTAGATTAAATCCATCCCTAAACATGTGTATTCATCCCTTGTAGATGGCTTAAGCCATTGGATGAAAAGAGACAATCCCATGCACTCCCTTGCTTAACCGAATGGATGCTCACCCTTGGATGAATTGTGCTCATCTTTTTTCTTCCATTCTTGGCCATTAGATGAGGGTTCTTTCATGAAAAATAAAAATGTCATCTTGGCCATTGGATGGTGGATTCAACTTTCCTACAAGGCATCTAAGCCATTGGATGAAAGGTAGGTGTTAGTGGTAGCATGTGGCTTGATAGTGACTAGGGAATTAAATTGTTCAAGCTTCCTTCTTCTCCTCTATGCTGGCTGACCAAGGGAAGAAAAATCCCAGCAATTCCTTCTTCTTTCATATTTTTCTCAATTACAAATTTGCCCTTTTTTGGTTTCTTAGGTGAAATGACCTTTTTGCCCCCCGAACCTAAATAAATAGCAAACGGACTCCAAATTTGAATTTTATTTTTTCAATACTTCCGAAATAATAAAAATTAGAATTCTGGAAGGTTTCAAAATTTTTCGAGTCTATTTGCTATTTATTTCGGATTTATTTCTGAAATTGCCCCTTTTATGCACCCGAACTTTACCATTTTTTAAACGAGCTCCGAATCCATATTTTTCTTCACCAATATTTTCCAAATAATTTAAAAATGTGATCTGGAAGTTTTCATAATTTTTGGAGCTTATTGCTATTTTTTCGGGATTTATCTGTTTGAATTACTACATGGGGACCTAGGATTTGGCCATTTTGCAAACGAACTCTGAATCAGGATTTTCTTTCGCCAATCTCTTCGAAATGATTTAAGAATGATATTTACAAATTTTTAGAATTTTTGGAGTTTATTTCTATTTTTCCAACATTTGCCTCCGAAACCCGGTTTTGCTCAAAACAAGTCTGATTTTCATATTTTCTTCAAAATGAGCCTTGGGCTATCCTTGTTTAATCATTCCTCATCAATTAGGGGCCTTAGTCCAACCAAATCGAGCCATTTCTGTAATTCCTCCAAATTTCACCAAAATCCACCCAAAAAAAACCCTAATTCTCGGTTTTCTTCCGAATTGACTTTTCTATCAGTTTTTCTTCCAAGTGGCTTCTCCATTATCCGTATTCAGTACTTATCTTTCATTTGGAACCTTCAATTCCGACCAATTTTATCGTTTAGGCACTTTTTCCTAAATTTCCCGAACTAGGGTTTTTTCTACTGAATCTCTGTAACCCACCTTCCGAACTCCATATCTTTCAATGTAGACCTCGGATTATCAAAATTCTTTACCATTTTTCAATTGAACCTCAAATTTTGATTTTGTAAGTAGTTTGACTTTTTAGTAGTTGACTTTTTTAGGGTTGACTATTTCGAGTTTGACTTTTTTGGGGTTGACTATTTCGAGTTTGACTTTTTCTGTTTGCTTTCTTAGACTAAGTCTCAGAGTACCACCTGCAAGATGAGAAAACCCTTATAGCATTCTGAAACATCAATTTAGGAAGAAAATGTACCTGATTTAGGGGTCTAGACAAAATTAAGTGTCTATATAAATGACATGGCAAATATAAATGATATGGCCTATAATCTAAATGACATGAAACATAAAATAATGCTATCATATAATATGCATGAAAATAAAAATAATAATAATAATGCATGAACATAGTATATGCTAAATAATATGACAAAAATAACTAAATAAAAAGCATAGGATATCATGAAATATTCAAAACCATATAACAAATAATATAATATCAAAAATTTAAATCCAAGATAATAACACCATCATGAAAATTAAACATAGCAAAAATTACATATTATATAATATGCATGAATATGGAAAATGCAATGCATGAGAATGTATTTTTTCCTTTAATTAAGGAAATTCGTATATCTAAAAAGATATCCGACTACCTTAGGAAAATATATCAAATTAATTATTCTAAAACCAAAATACTTTGTGATTGTTTGAAAACAATTTTGAAAAACTTAGATTAAAAATAAAAACTTAGCTAAACCCTTTTTTAAATGGCTCTAATCCCGGACTTGACCACCCTTAACCCGAGACTTAAAAAATCATTTTTAGAGTTTAAAAAGGCTTAGAAACTACCCTAAGTCAGTCGCTAAACTTCCTAATCAGCCCTCTCTAAGTAACTTAACCAAAACAGAAAAATGATCTTCCTTCAAATTCAATTCTGATTCCACTGTCTAGTTTTAAAGCACGATTGCCCTTGCTGCAGTCGCCTCACCTGGCCTACCCCTTGCAACGACACCCACCAGCACCCCACTTGCACTGACCAGCCTAGCCTAGCCGCCCTACCCATCACCCACCTAGGCCCTAGCCACCACCCAAACCCTGCTATAAAACCACCCCCAAAAACCTAGAAAGGTTTCGGTTACAAGCCCCCAGATTCGGATCCCAGATCTCAAAAGTTTGATTCCCACCCCTAGAAAACCCAGGTCGACTGGCTCTCGGCTTCTCCCATGAAACCCGAGCCTCTCCACCACATCCACAGAACTAAGATAACCCAGGGGAGCAAACCCATCGTTCGGCACCCTGCAAGGGAATCACCACAATCCACAATCATAACCCAATAAACAAAAAAAAAATAATAGCAAAAAAAGACGAGAGAACTAAAACTAAAACTAAAAAAAAAAAAGAATAAAACGGGGAAGATCGAAACAGTAGGAGGTTCTTGTTTGGGATTTAGATCTGCTAGGCTCGGTGGGGATTGGGGTAAACCTAAGGGGATATTCGGGTAGGGGACACGAAGAGGCTATTTTTGGGGCTAACTTTCGGATCGAAAAGGAGCGACAGCAGCGACAGAGACAGAGGCGTTTGCGTTGGCTTCTGGCTCGACAGGTGAGAAAGAGAGATAAATTGTAAAGAGAGTGGGAAAAGGGATTCTGAAGAAAAAACAAAACAAAAAAAAACCCTATATTATAGTGGTGCCAAACGACATCGTTTCGGCAAGGGGAGGGTCAGCATGCGGACCCGGATCCAACCTGGGGTCCGCGCGCCTGACCCGGGTCCAGGCTGGAGGAGAAAAAAAGAAAAGAAAAAAGTAAAAAATTTAAAAAGTAAAAAGTAAAAAAAGAAAGAAAAATCCAAAATTTTCTTCCAAAAATTAATCCGAGCATTCAAGATTCAAATTTTGCGATTTTCGAGGTAAGTTTTTATTACGTTCATTTTTCATTTTTCTTAGCTATTTTCTATTTTATTTTTGTTTTCTTTTAATCTTTTGGTGATTTCTTATATTTTTTATTTATTATTATTTTATTTTTTTATATAGTAGTTATTATTATCATAATAATTATTATATTTTGAATTTTATTATTATTATTTTTTTATGTCCTTTACATATATATTTCTTTATCTTATTATTTTCACTATTATTAAATATATTATAATTTTTTTAAAACATAATAATAATATAAATAAAATCAAATATGGTATTACATTGCACACATATGAAAATGTGTCCTTTAAATTATTTTCGTTAAAGGAAATCCTCTAAAAACGGATTTTTTCTTAGGATGGTTGAAGTATCAATCGTTCTCCAAAACGGTTCGAGTGAAAATAGTTATTGAAACATTATCGAAAGTATCAGAGTGATTCGAGAATTATTTTTACATAGATGATTTCTTTTATTTCAGAAACAATTATGAAGGCATTTTCATCAGTTTTTTTTACGAAAGATAAAAATGTTTTAAGAAAGGTGATCCGCCGACGACAGAATTCGAAGGATGTCACAGTAGTGATTCCTAAGATATCTTGAGGTGAGAAAATTTCGTTAAAATATCACCAAAAGTATTGGGAGTATTTAACGAGCATTTTCAATAAAAGATTCGCATTCACTTCATAAATAATAAAAAAATAGTTTCTAAGGAAATTTAAAAATAAATGTGGACAATGAATCTCCGACGACAGAAGTCGAAGGGACGTTACAATAGTGATTCCTAAGATATCCTGAGGTGAGAGGATCTCGTTAAATACCACCAAAAGTATTGGGAATATCTAATGAGTATTATCGATAAAAGCTTCACTCTCGCCTTCATTCTCATAAAATGACAATTCCTTTTCTTTAAAATAATAAACATGTTTTTGGAAAATAAATAAAAAGAGAATTAATTTTAAATACCGTCGTCGAATCCATTAAATCGATGTTTAGGATAACACATGATTAATTGGTACCGTTTTATTAACGGGCGTCGTGGGGGTGCTAATACCTTCCCCATACGTAACCGTACTCCCGAATCCGTCATGATTTTTCTCTGGTTTTCAATCGCAGACTTCAAAATTATCTTTTTAAAAGGTTTTAATTCATTTAAAAAAAAAAAATTCAAAGATAGATTTTCTTATGTGACCAATCACACCTAGTTAAAAAAAGATTGGTGGCGACTCCCTGTTTTTCTTTAAAATCGTCTAGCAGTCGCAAAATCGTTACGACAACTTGTTGTTAGGTAGGCTGAGTCTTAGGCCAGTATCTTTATTTCTTTCACCCTTTTTTCTTGTAAAGCCCATAGTGGCCCGTTACGGTTTGTTTTAGCTGTTGATAAAAAGGTAGAAGGAATGAGATGGAATTCACGTGATTGGTGATTCCGAATTTGGAGGAGCATTTTCTCTTTTTCTGTTATTCTATTTCTTCCACTAACTCTCCACTCTCCTTCTTCCTCTATTCTTCTTCTAGTTCTTCTGTTCTTCAGGTTATTTTCTTGATTGTTCAATGTTCCAGTTGAGGGTGTTAACTTAGAATTTTTGTGCTTATCACAAGCCTAAATATCTGCCCATGAACTCGTCGACCCATTTCAAAACCCTGTAATCCACCACAAGGTTTAAGAACATGAGGGTAAGTATAATCATCAGGACTAACCCATAAAGCTTGCATTCTTGAATAAATTTCAATAGCATTGCCAAACATATTATAGTTGGAATAACCTCTAATGATTGCATTCCATAAAAACACATCTCAATCAAGAAATTCATTGAACACTTTATGTGCATAGCTGATTTCTCCAAGTTTTACAGCTATAATATCAGTTTTGTGATAAAATAAAATAAAATCGTTCTGATGGATACCAAGGAGGAGTAACTTAGCATGGGGATTTGGGTTAAGTTGGTTTTGGGGTTGAATTGTCGATTAAATTAGCATAAAATGAGTCGAAATTGAAGTTGTGAAAGATGGTTAAATTATCATTTGAAAAGAAGTGTTTGAGAAATTTGAATAGGGTGGCGGGAAACGTAATTGAGTGTACCGTAAAAAAAAAAAAAAGAAATCGAACAAAAAGGGAGTGAGATTTTTCTAAGGAGAGAAGGACTTGAAGCCATAGATAGTGATTAATGGCATCATTCCATTTGGTAATTGATACTTATTTTGGGGGGAAGAAGTTGCTGCAAGGGTTGCCCTAGCACGCACTGCCCTTGTTAAAAACTTAAGCCCTCAGCCACTGCCTGCAAAGTTGCTTGTATGTGCCTTTGGGTGTTTGACTGAAAGCAGTGGCTGAAAGGGAACAGCAATTGCTGTTGTGACTCTTTAAAATATATGGGGACTCTATGGGCACCCATTCTGGTCAAGGCCGGTAGACCATTTTTTTCATCAAACAATGTCCGTTCTTTTTTTTTAAATAATAAATTTGATGATTCGTGTATTCAATTAATATTTATATTAATTTTTTATATTATAATTGTAATAGAGGTATTATATATATATATAAATTTTAAAATGTTAATAACTCATTTTATATAGATTTTGACACGTTTTAATATTCATGTCGTGTTCATTTATTTTTTCGTGTTATGTCGTGTTTTAGTTATTTTTATCATACATAAAAGATGATCTTTCGTTAACCTTATAAAAGTTCGTTTTATAGAGGTTTGGCCTGTGCTTACATCCTCTCCTTTAGCTTTCCTTGCAAAGAAGTTTCAATTCACTATCTTTGAATTGCTACCTTTTCTAAGACAAGGTATAACATTTACACGCCCTATATTTTGCTTATATTTAGATAGAAACCTAACCCTACCTTTCAAGGCTTAGAAAATAACCTCCCCTTTTACACAAAATAATTTAGGTAAATAATAAGAACCTCTAATAGGCTAAGTGTTTACAAGGTTTAACATAAGAAAGAGAAAATATACAATGATATTTTAACAAATAAAAACAAAGAATAGAAAAGGATTAAACTTAGAAGATTGAAGAATCCTTGTAAGCTTGAGAGAGATGAATTTAGCTTTTGATCTTTCTCTCTTGGTGTCTCTTGTTATTGAAAGTGTTGGAGAGTCCCTTTTATAATTTGGGTATGATTTATGACCGTTGGAAATGGATTAGGATGGAAAAGAGCCGTTGAATTTTTTAAAAAAAAAAATTTTGAGCTTTAAAAACTATTCTGCGCTCCAAGGATCGATCCTCTACTGTTTGAAACTCAAAATATGATCGTTAGGCATCAAGGGATCGATCCTTGGCTTGAAGTGGTAGATCTTCTATTGTCTTCTAAAGTGAAATTAGGTTCTATTTCAAAAGGATCGATCCTTAGGAGTTAGAGGATCGATCCTTACACAAATTTCAAAATCTAGAGCACTAAGGGATCGATCCTATAATGTTATCTTCCCATCAATTTAATTTTCAATAATCATTGTCGTAACGATCTCGCGACTGTCAGAGGATGTTAAAAAAAAATATAATAAGTGTCCCCAGCGGAGTCGCCAAGCTGTCGCAACCTCAAAAATGGTTTTCGAAAAATTTTCCCTATCGCGGGACATCGGCCATTCGCTGACATTAAAAAAAATAGAGGAAAAGATGACTTAATTCCTCTTGAAATAAAGGTTGAGGGTATGAAAACGACCTCAAAAACGAAATGGAGTCGCCACCAATCTTTTTTTGGCTAGGTGTGATCGGCCACCGATTTAAACTGGTTTTGAAAAATATTTTAAAATTAATTAAAACATTTCAAAACCAATTTTGAAGCCTGCGCTTTGGACCAGAGAAAACAAGTGCGAGTTCGAGAGTCGGTTATGCGTGGGGAAGGATTAGCACCCCCACAACGCTCTTATAAAACGGTACCTTATTAGTCATGTGTTATTTCGAGTCTCAGTGAAAAGTCGGTTTTGGATTTGGTATTTGAAAATAATTCCCATTTTAAAAAAAATCCTATTTTTGTTCGAAAATGATCCGGAATTTGTTATTGCAAGATTTATTCTATATTCCCCGGCAAACAGGCAAAAATATAGAATTTTATTGTTTTTGAAAATCTTCGCATCATCCTCTTTTAGAAGGGTATTCCTTCGTTAATATAGTTGATGAAGACTCCGGCAACCCGGAGGAGAATTCATGAATTATACTAACTCGGGGATATTGCCTTATTTTATTACAAAATACCAATTTTCAAAAATTTAAATGATCATGAATGTATAAATTATCATTAAAACATGAATGTATAACATGCATAATTAACATGGCATGGCAAGCAATTTATTATAACATGACAAAATTTAAATGACATATTCAAAAGAATGAATGGCATGGAATATGAAGCAAAGACATGGCATATGAATGATATGGTGCATTAATGAATGACATGGCATAATCTAAATGACATGGCATGTGAATGAATGATATGGCATGTGAATGACATGGCACATGAATGAATGACTTGGCATATGAATGTCATGGTACATGAATGAATGACATGGCATATGAATGTCATGGCACATGAATGAATGACATTGCATGTGAATGACATGGCACATGAATGAATGACATGGCATATGAATGTCATGGCACATGAATGAATGACATGGCATAGTCCAAATGACATGACACATGAATGAATTGTCTAGCATAATCTAGATGACATGGCATATGAATGACATAGCACATGATGACATGGCACAATCTAGATGACATGGCATGTGAATGGATGACATGGCATAATCTAGAAGACATGGCACGTGAATGGATGACATAGCATATGAATAAGATGGCATATGAATGACATGGCACAATCTAGATGACATGGCATATGAAAAACATGGCACATAAATGACATGGCACAACCTAGATGGCATGGCATGTGAATAGATGACATGGCGTATGAATGACATGACATGCTTGACATGGCAAAATCTAATTATGGCAACATGAATATAAAATGACATCAACATGGAATATTCATGGACATAGAATTTTCATGTGAGGAATCATACAAATAGCATATATCGAAAAATATTACCACACTCTCCGGCAAACCCAGCAAAGCTTGGAAAATAATTATTTCTTATGACAATTATATGATTCCGAATAAAACAAAATCTAATATCTTTCAATTTCATAAACACGTGCGTTGAACAATTTCCTAACCTCTCCGGCAACTCGGAAAATATTAGGAACTAATTCTCGCCAAATGTTTAGGAAACCGAAACATACGTTTTATGTCAAATTAAAATAAAATAAAAACATTTTAAAACATGCAATGCATGAAGGTGTATTTCTCTCTTGAAGTAAGGACATCTGTATACCTAAAAAGGTATCTGACTACCTTTGAAAGAAACTTAAATTCGATTTTCAAAACTGAAAGACTTTGGGCTCAGATTTTAAAAAAATGGAATTTTTGGGATGAAAAAGCCTCATGGCCGAATACCCCTTTAAAAAGGCTCTAGTTTCTCTATATTTTGAAATCCGGGTTGACCACCCTTGACCCGATTTTTGGAAAATCAATTTTTATCCTTAAAATGACATAAAAATCAACATAAGACAGTAGCTAATGACCCAAATCATCCCCCTCTTTGTATACAAATAAAAACAGAAAATTACTAGTTTTAAAAAACAATTCTGACTCCCAAAACCAATTTTGAAAAACTATTTTTTTACCCTTCGTAAAAAATTCAACAAATTCTGGAAAAATTAGTGTCGACTTAGAACATAATGGTAACCATGAGAAAAAATCAGCTTAATTTTTGGACCAAGAATGCCTTGACCGAATTTGCACCAAAGTCATAACAGTGAGCTAAAAACTGTTTCATCGAAAACCATTTTTCCAACTTTGATAAAAAAAAAAATCTAAAAATCTTGGAAAAATTACCTGGGCATCCTCTAAAGGTCTACTACATGTGGTAAAAAAAATCATTTTATTTTGACAAAAAAAATAGTGAAAAAAAAATCTCAAAGTCAGAATATCCAACCTAAACTATCACTCTTTCAACTAGTATAGACAAGGGATTTTTGGCTAGAGATCATTGGTTGATCTTAGCCAAAACCTAGTTGAAGATGGCATGAAATACATGATTTTAAGGTTAACAAACATATGACAATGAATCAACCATGAGCTAATAATATGAACAAACAAACAAGCAAGAATAACCAAGCAAGAACAAGCTCAAAAACTCCCCTAGGTTTCGGCTAAAGCAAGGAGTATGTAAAAAAAAAAATTGCCAACTTGGTTATTTTGTAAATAATAAAGAATAAAGGAGAGAAAACCTTTAAAATTTATTTTTGAAAACCTTTTATTCAACAAAAAGTTAACGAATCATATGGAAAAAAAAAAAAGGAAAAGAACATGATATCGAAGAAAATAATTAAAGAAGAAGAGAGGGAATAGCTACCTAGCAATTGCTTTCCAAATCAAGCTCTCTAAATTTTCTTCTCCCTCTTTCTCTCTTTTTCTTTTTCTCCTTTTCTCCTCCAAAAGTATAGTGAAAATGCCTTAAAAAATGAATCCCCCCCCTCTAATGCTTACTTTTGTATAGTGAGAGTTTGTGTGTTTTATTTTTTTGCCCTTTGTCATGCTTTACATGCTCCTCCAACATCCTTACCACATGGCTAAAAAATCTTCCCTCCTTGCATGATGCTTTCCTTAAATTAAGGGTGCTTGTCCCCTATTTGCATGATGCTTCTCTTAAATTAAGGGTTTTCTAGCCTCTCATTGGCCAACAATGCCACCTAGATTATTCTTGTCTCCTATCTCTACAAAAATATCTAAGCCACTTGTCATGATCATATGGCTTACTATTAAAATATCTTCCTAGGTGGCATTTTTAATCTTACTTGGCATCATCTCATAGCCTTCACATGCTCTTCACATGGCTTTGCAATTTGGAGGCCTCTCATTGGCCAAAAATGCCATGTAGGCAAGTAGTGGAGAATCTTGTCCTTTTAAAAATGTCATCTTGCTATTCAATCTTAGCCATTTGATTCAAGATGATCACACCTCCTCTTCTAATCAGCAGGTTGGCCGAAAATGGCCTGGAAATTTCCAGGCCATTTCTTTTTTTTTTTTTTGCAAAATGTCTCTTTTCAGTTTTTCGGTAAAATTGCATTTTGGGCCCCAGACTTAATTTAATTGCAAATGGACCCCAATTTCGGATTTTTCTTTTCTAATCCATCCCATCCAATATAAAACTCAGTTATAGAGGTTTTCATATTATTCCTAGCTCGGATTCTATTTTTCTCGAATTTTTCTCTAAAGTTTCGGTTTAATGCCTCCCATATTTTGTCTTTTTCAATTTGAGCTCCGATTTCGGATTTTTATTCTCCAACCCCTTCCATAAATATAAATCAAATCTGAAAGTTTTCATAATTTTTCAAGCTCATTTTCTATTTTTCCCGAAATTTTCTCTTGGAATTTCGGATTAGTGCACCCGAACTTTGTCTTTTTTCGTTTGAGCTCTGATTCTGGATTTTTCTTCTCCAATCCCTTCCATAAAATATAAAATTCAGATCTAAAATTTTTCATAATTTTTCGAGCTCGTTCGCTATTTTTCACAGAACTTTCTCTTAGAATTTCGAATTAGTGGACCCGAACTTTGTCTTTTTCCATTTGAGCTTCGATTTCGGATTTTTCTTCTCCAATCCCTTCCATATAATAAAAAACTTAGTTCTATAAGTCTTCATAATTTTTCGAGCTCGGATTCTATTTTTTTCGGATTTTCCAAATTGCCCTTTAACCCCCGAAGCCTCAGTTTTACTCAAAACGGACCCAATTTTTGGATTTTCTTTTTCCACTGCCTTTGTTATATATTGAATTGGAGTTGGTCCGAAAACGCCCAATTTTTACATCCGAATTCCTCTCCGATTTAGTTTTCCCCTTTTCTCAATATTGAAAATTTTCTCGTTTTTCCGTTTTTCCTCCAACCGGCTCTTCCTTGGGATCCACTTCAAATTGAAACTTGGGATATTTTTATTTATCCTTTATCAGTTGGGGGCTTCAATTTCACCAAATCAGGCCATCTCTGCAGTTTTACTCAAATTTGTAAATTTCCTATTTATTAATTAAATCCTTATTTTCCTTTTTCTCTTCAAACCAATTCTTCCTTCAACTCCACTTCAAAATTGGACCTTCCAATATCCATATTTATGGATCTTATTCCATTTGAAACCTCCAATTTCGTCCAATTTGATCGTTTACACATTTTTTCTCAAATTTGCAATTAGGTATTTCTCTATATTGAACTTCTGCAACCTGTCTTTCAAACTCTCTATCTTTCGTTGTAGACCTCCGATTATCAAAATTCCTTCACCATTGTTCAATTCAACTTCGAATCTTGATTTTGACTGAGAGTTGACTTTTTTAGTAGTTGACTTTTTGGGTTGACTTTTTTCGAGTTGACTTTTTCGCTTTGACCTCCGAATTAAAGTCTTGGGGATCCATCTGAGGAATGGTGAAAGTTTTTTTTCATTTCGAGAAGTTGAAAAAAGAATTTGTCCTGTTTAGGAGACACAGACAAAATTAGGTGTCTATAGCCATCTTCCCTTCAATCACATTCTATTATAATCACGTGGCTCTCAATTGATTTTTTTTTAATAATTTAAATTAGAAGAGAGAGAAGTAGAGAGATAGAGGCAAAGGATGAAGGAAGTAGTGGCCACCCTCGATGGAGCCAGGCTGACGACAAAGAGAACGACGATAAGATGAAGGGTAAAAAGGAAAAAAGCAAATTTTACCAAATTTCAAGTAAAAATCTACCAAATCCCTTAAAGTCAGAATTATTACTCAAAATTCAAATCATAAATCAAACTCAAACAAAATAAAACCAAACCAAATTAGAAATCATGCCATTTGATCAAACCAAAAATCAAATCTATACACTTGAGATCTAAAAATCCAAAACCACAAAATCCACAAACACTTACCATATTTTATATATTTAAATTAGCTAAATCCTTATAGTTTAAACTTTTATTTAATTATTTTTAGTTGTTTTTAGATTATTTTTATTTATTTATTTATTTTATTTAAATTAGTTATTAATTTAATATCGTTTATATTTTTGTAGTCCTAAAGCAAGAAGGAGAGAATCAGTTCATATATGGAATGTCCAAGCTAGAAACTGTTACTTGGTCACAAAGTTTTTTTTCTTCAGGCTTTTAAAGCTCTATATGAGAACCCTTAGGACTTCTTCCTAACTTTAACACCTTCTTAGTTTGTACATATATTTTATCTTTCTTAAACCTAGTTTTCTTAAGAGGAGAGCAGCTACCACAAAGTTGCAAGGAGCCAAGAGAGATTTTGGAGGATTGAAGACTGAAGACCTGACACACCTTAGTTTTCTCTTTTCCCTTACTATTCTTTTATCTTTCTTATAATATTTATGATGGTGAAACTCCTTTGGTTTGTATTTTCTTTAATTAGCATGAACTAATTTCTTTTTTTAAGATTGCAATGGAACTCAACATGTAGTTTGAATTATTTTACTCTATTTCTTGATTTAATGATATCTGATGTTGTTTATTCAATCTTATGCTTAATACTTCTAATTGCTTAGCTACCAGTAAGATTGATTTGATAACATAGATACAACTTGGAAAAGGGAGTTTAGTGTTAGACATGGATTGAGTAACACATGTTTCAGATTCATTTATTATGATGAATTAAGTTGCATGTAGTACGTGTCATGTGTAACCAATTTTAGAGTCTAAACTTAATAAGTTTCTCTTTAATTCAATTTTCATACGAATATTGTTAATTAGTTAAGAGAGATATTTTTATAAGACCATTTAAAGATACTTACAAATAGATTAAAACTCTAGGTTAACAAATCAATATCATTAGTGAAGTTAAAGGGATAAGAGAGGTTCATACGAAGTGTTGAGAAAAATTGTAATCCTAGGTTTTTCTCAATTGATTTATCTAAGTTTAAATTTGTTTTCTTTTATTTAGTTTTTAAATAACAATCTTTAATTAAGTGTTTGAATAAGGTTAAGTTGTTTTAATTTTAATACTTAACGAATTTAATAAAATTCATCGTGGAATCGATACTCTACTTTCATTATATTACTTGATTACGATAACGTGCACTTGCGTGGTTAAATCCAATAACAACACACATACCAAACCATAACCAAAAATAAAAATAAAATTCTAGCACATACACACACATACAACCAAAAATCAAATTTCAAACCTTATAAAAAAAACTTGTAGCATAAACCATAAATCTACTTAAACCCATTATAAAAACCAAAACAAAATAAATACATAAATAAATAAATAAATAAAAACCTAACAATTTTGTAAATATATATATATATATATATTTGATCTCGATTTATATTAGGAAAAAGAAAAGAGGAACAAGACTCACAAGAGTTAGGGTTTTGAAAATAAAACAAAAGATATGATGTATGATAACATATATATAAAGAATGTGAGAGTTTTTGAAAATAAAAAAGAAGAGAGTTTTGTTTGAGAAGAGATTCAGTGAGGGAGAGAAAGAAAGAAAAAGAAAAAAGGGAAAGAACAAGGAGGAAAACGAAAAGGAAGTGGTTGCCAAAAATACCGGTGACACTTCGACGGCGGTGAAAAGTGTAAGGAAAATGAGCTAAGGGAACTAAAAGAGGGGTCACTTGAATTGGAGAGAGAGAGAAAAAGAAATGAGGAAGGATTAGACTAAATGACGCTTTTTAAAGGATGAAAAGAAAAACAAATAGAAAAGAGAATGGATTGTTGGTTTGCTCTAGTCCATTGAATTTGAGCCAAATGAATTATTTTAACTTAATTCACTAAATCAAAACTCAAATCTAGAGGTGGCAATTGGGCTGATTTGAACGGATTCGAATTGGATTATTTTGGGTTCAAATTATATCGGATTTAGATTATTTCAAGTTAAGATCATTTCAAATTCGGGTCATACCCTGTTCGAATCTTTTAGAATTTAAATCATTTCATGTTCGGGCGATATTCGGTTCAGGCTCTTTTGGGTTCGAGTCATTCGGATTCGGACTACCTCAAGTTCGGGTGTTGCGGATTTTACGTTATTTTTTATTTTATGTTAGATGTAATCATATCTACATAATTTAAATGTTCAAATCCAAAAATAAATTATTATTATTATTTTAAGTAATATTTGGTATATAATATGATTTTTTTTTTAATTTTATATATTAATATCAATATTTGTTAGCACAAAAAATATATAAAATTAATTTGTTATATAAAATCAATTTGTTAAATAATTGATTATAAAAAAATATGTTATATTATCATATAAATATTTAAAATAATTGATTCAATGAACTTTAATAATCAACATGTAAATTCATTATGATTTATATTATACATACATATAAGTATAATTGTATACACTACTAATTAAATAAAATAGGCAAATGACTATATTTGAAGAAAAAAAATAAGATTAAGGTATAAAAACTGGTAAGACAACGTTAAAAAAATACTACTATTAGTTAATTGCTCAATATTTGTCCTAATAGTCTAATCTTAATTTAAAACTAATTTTTTTTAAGAAATCATGATTAATAATTACTTGATTTATATAGTATATATCTAAATATTTTAATAATTTATTGTTTCAATAGTAAATATTAAATAGTAATGACGAATGAAGATGAGACGACATAATAATTTGTAGACATGATAAGTTTATATACGATATGATTACACGACATGAGAAAGGCCCAAATATATAAGATAATATCATGATCTTATTAATTAATTAGGTTGTGATTGGAGAAAAATAATTATTTATGAAAAGAAATTTGTGAATTATAAAAGAATAAGGAATATAAATAAACTAATTAAGTTTAGACATGAAAAAAAAACAATTTGTATGAATATAAACATTATGTTTTGATGATTTATATTATAAAAATTTATTGAATAAGAAGGATTATTTAATTTAAATTAAGAGTTTTTCGATGAAAATTCTAATGATATTTTGGTTAAAATTTAAAGTTATACTTTGGAAGAATTTAACTTGAAAGTTGCATTCAAATTTATCAAGAAATTAAATAATATACACGAAACTAAATTTAACTATAACTATTAAGAAAGATCAAATGTTTTTGTTGATCTTGACATAAGCTAAAACTTTTCAAAATGTTTGAAGTGATTTTAATAATTTGTTTATACAATTCAAATTATTTTATATTTATATAATTTCAATATTTTCAAAAATTATAAGTATAAAATATAATTTACTTTTTTATGATAAAATTATTATTTTACCTTATACATATTAAAATAAAATTGATAATTAAAATTTTATTTTATAAATATTTATTTAATTACAATTCGATCATTTTTATTTTTAATATTAAATTCAAAATATTTCGAATTTATGATCCAATAAATATTTCAAGTTCAAATCATTTCGAATTCAGATTATTTCGAACTCAAATCATTTTAAATTCAGACCATTCCTAAATTTGAATTTTTTCGAATTCAAATCTTTGATTTCTTTTATCAAATCGAATTTGACGAATTCGAAATTAAATTTTTAGTGAATTTTTAAATTCAAGTCCTCTACTTAAAACCCTCTCCCCCTGACTTTACTTATATTGCTAAAACTGCAATCTGAGTCCTACAACACAATAAGTCCTAGCGCCTTCTTCAACACCGGATGCCACTAAACCAAAGCTCAATTGACATAAATTAGAGTGCAAATATCCACGCAAAGCCAACAAAAAGATTGATCTAATTACTCTATCCAATGCAATTAATTACTCTAAAATAAATAAACAGACAAATGAAGCTTAATTTGTCCATCAAACTTTTTCTTCAGGCCTCTGTAATTGGATATTCAAAAACTACATCTTTCCCTGTAAGCTTCCTGTATACTCCTGCAACTGTCTCCAGCTTGTACTCGGTATTGTTTTTCTCCTTTGGGTCCAAGAAAACCTGACAAGTGAGGGTATAACAACATTAGGCATGGCATAGTTGATTGCTATGTCTGCGAGTGTCAAACACGGGTACGTGTCCGACATGGGTATGTTCAATTTTTTCCAAGATTTTCATGTATTTAGAGGATGCTTGAATGATCATATCCCCGTACCCATATTCGGGTATGCGTCAGACACGAGTACTTCAAGAAAAATAAAGAGTCGGAGCAACATAGGTTGAATGCAAGCACGAGCTTAACCAAAAGCATCTCAACTATACCTTCATTATTTTGGTTCCATCAATTCTGTATCTACTGCGCTTCCCAACAATCTCAGCAGGGAACACTACATCTTCAAGCATGGCATCATGAACAGCAGTGAGTGTGCGGGTTCGGGGTCGCTGAACAGCAGAGCCTTTCTTTGGTGGCCTCAATATCCTCCTGGTGGCAAGCACGACAACATCCTGCAAAAGAAAATACATGAACCAATTTACAACCAAAACTAACTCTAATTGCCAACTAACTTTCAATGGGGCAACATTGGACTACACAGGCACATGATTAAGTTTTTCTGACTTTTTGATGGAAAAGTCCGAGTAAATTACCTTTCCACTGAATTTTTTCTCTAATTCTCTAACAAGGCGTAGATGAACCTTGCGAAATGCCTTCCTCAATCTGTACGGAACATAAATGACAACTGCCTTACGGTTTCCAGAAACATCCATTTGACTGTAGGATTAAAATGCATCTTCAACAATTAGTTAAAAAAAATTAGCAATTTAAGAGGTAAAAAAACACATGAAAGTCTGGAAAAGGGCATGCGCTTGAATCCATACACTGCTGAGTTGATAAACAGATCGTGCAACTCAGTCTTAAAATCCTGGTTGGTATTCTCCAAATCAAACAATGCCTGCAGTACCATCAAGCATTACAAATTGCCAATGTTTGAATTGCTACACAGCAATAAGGTTCCTAAATACGAGCTTGACAAACCTGTGCAACTGTCTCTTCGAATTCAGTGGGTTCAGCATCCTTGTCCTTGTGGATCTTCTTCCTTGAGGTGTACATCCTGGCACTTCTGGAAAAGAAAAATATCAATTAAGCTTTTGAAGTGGTACTATTCATTCACATAAAATGAAGTTTTGACTAAAGACTACTATCTACAAAAGTTTAACTCGTGGCCACTGTAAAATCCTATGCACAAACATGAAAGAGATCAATTACAAACATTTTCTTACACAGTTAACAAAAGGAGATCAATTGCAAACATGAAACTAAATCGGGAAATGCTAGTCATAGTTCATTTTCTTACATAGTTAACAGAAACAGATCAAAATGTTCATCTTTCTTAGATAGTTACAGAAAGAAATCAACTGCAAACATGAAATTTTAATCACGAAATACTCATCATAGTTAAATTACATAAGCTCTAAAAGGTGTAAAATCTAGAAGTATTTCAATACCTCCTTGCAAAGTTCATCAAATAGTTACAGTATTCTTCTTCTAGGACAACTACAAAGCATTAATGTTCATTCTACTGTTCTTTTTCCTAAAAAGTCCAACATTTTCTGCGGCAAAACCTTATCTTTACAAAAAATCTAAAACACCAAACAATAACACAAAGAAAAAAAAAAAAACCATTAAAAAAAAAAAAAAAAAAAACTCAAAAGGCTCGGATAATACTCAAGATACATATCAACTAACCTTCTACGCCAAAAATCTATAAGCAAAAAAAAAAAAAAAAAGAGAACACAAAAAGAACCCAAATGATAAAAACGTAAAAGAAGATAACCCATTTGGTCAATCCATCTACATATGATAAACAAAAGGAAAAGGAAGTTTCTTAGAATCACAAAAATATAAGAAAAATAGAAGAAAAGAAAGAGAACCCAATTCGATAACAGGTAAAATAAGGCAACCCATTTTTTCAATTAATTGAAATAGGCTGAAACATGGCTTAAATGAATCTAAGCTACATAAAAATGAAAATAAGAGGCTTCCAAATATAAAATACAAGGGCAAAGAAGAGGGAAACAAAGAAATCCCAGATGATGAAAAAGGCTTACCTGAGAAGCGAAACGAAGGTCGATAAGAATCTGCAAAGGTCTCCTTTGGGCTTCGGCTTCAGCTGCTACAGCCTATGAGGAAGAAAGACCGCTGAGTGCTTCGGAGGGTTTAATAGAAGTATGCCAAAATTAGGGTTGAGTGTTTTGCTACAGATCCAACGGTTCAGATTGAAGCTCTTAGAAGGATGTCGTTTTCCTATATACAACTTTTCATTTCTTTTTCATATATACGGAAAAAACCTGAGTTTTGTTGTGGGGGAGCTAAATTTTCAAAAAAATTAATAATAAAAATAAATTTTTATGTTTGATGGATAAAATTATTTTAATTTAAATATATTTAAAAATCACTAAATTTTCACCTAAAAACTACATTTTAAATTTGTATGTCTCATAAGTAAAGTTATTTTAAATTATAAATATTTAAAAATAAAAAATAAAAAAAAAAATGATCAAGAGTGTTGAATTAATCTCTTGTCACATTAAATCGAACAAGCGTGCTAGTTAATTTTGAACATAAATTAACAAAGTGTAGTCTAGATCTGTCCAAGGACTTAGTTACACGTCCAAACTCGAAAGTCTGCTCATATTTGGAAGGGTTTGAAAAAAAATATTAGCCCATAAAAATAGATTTGGGCAAAAAAATTAGGCCCGTTTAAAATATAGGCCGAGCCTTCTCCAACATTCAAGGCCCGAGCCCTATCCGGTCCTTTTTTAATTAAATAATATATTATTTATATTTTTATGTAATTTATGTTATATGAAAATTAAATATATATAATATTATAATGTAAACATTAAAAAATATGTTAAGTTATCTATGTTTAAGAATTTTAATAAAAAATATATATTAATTTATTAAAGATTAAATAATAAATTTTTTTTTTAAATTAGAAAAAAATAATATGGGCGGGCCTAAACGGGTTTGGGCTATCCATTTACAAATATGATCGGGCTTGGACAAAATTTAAGATCCATATTTTGGATCGGGTCGGGCTTGGACAAACAAATATAGTGTTAATACTATACATAAACTCGACCTGAATCCTGTCCCACCCTATCCATGGAAATCTTTAGTGTAATCTTGATGGCTTTCACTCTTTGAAGCAATGCAGTTATTGAGACCTGATCAAATGATATTTTTAATGAAAATCAATTGACCAATTACAACTTTGAAAAATGATAAAGTCTATGAATTTCTTTTAAAATTGCAAAAGATTGTTTAAATCATTAAAAGTAGGATTTGAAATGCAACAATTTATCAGTAAGCAGGAAAAACAAGTCTAACATTATTGAATTTAAGTAAAATAGAATAAAGTAAAAAATATATATATATATATATATATATATATCTTATTGATTAGAAGCTCTTAATCACAAAGAACTTGTATGAACTCAATGCAAAAAAATGTTAGAAATCAAGCGTTGATTGATCGAATGCTTAATAGCTTTTTAAAAAAACAACCAAATCAGACAAGTCTATTTGTTGAAAATAGAACTTGATTATAAAAAAATTGCTCGAGGAACTTCATAAATATAAAAATAAATTTAAGGAAATATGAGAATAAGAGATTAATTAAGTTGTTGGACCTTTGTATGTGAAGTAGGTGTGTGTCAATTGGCGACTTCCTCCATTTATAGGCACTCTTCCAACAATTGCTTCCTAGTTCCTTCCAACTACCTCCTTTGATCTTGGCTCAAGCTTCAACAGATTAAAGGTTAGTTTAGTATTATTGTTAGAAAAAAATTCGGGTTAAATAAATTTTAATTTGAAAAAAGTCTGATGAAAAATGTAGTTTAAATTTTTTTTAAGTGTTTGGTATTACTATGAAAAAATATTGTGAGGAATTAAAATGTAAAAAAAAAAAGTTATGTTTAAAATAATACAAGTTTAAAGATGTGAAAATGATAAAATCATTTTATGCAAAAATCAGCTTTCAAACCACAAAAGCTTCATTTTTTTTTTTTTTAGCTTGGGTTTCCAAACCATGATTTTAACCTCAAAAACCAAAATTTTTATCCGTTTAACATTGCGTTTAAGTGAAATACAACTTTTGAGAAAGTTGATTTTTGGATTAAATAATTTTATTATCCTCACATCTCTTAGCTTTTATTATTTTAAATATATCTTTTTTAATATTTCAATTGCTCACAATATTTTTTCATAGTAATACCAAATAATTAAAAATTCTTAAATCATATTTTTCAACTATACTTTTTAAGTATATTTTTTTCAACTTAAATTTTTTTAATCCAAATTTTTTTCAATAAAAATGCTAAACTTGTCGTAAGAGTCGGCCACAAAATCAGCTATTGATACTCCATTACTTGATTTTATGCTAAACTTTGATAGTTAGCTGCTAACCATTTCCTTCTTCAACGATTGTAAACTCTGGCTCCCAAATGGGACTCTTTCATTGGTCCAACTAAGCATTATGGTAGCTGACTCAGCTGCTTCTTTAAGCTTTTCAAATGAAAAATGCCACATCAAATGCTATACCTATCAACAAAGTTTAAGTGGCTAACATGTCTCAATTTTGTCATTTGTCATTTATTGATTATTTCATCATATGCCATGTTATCTTTATTTTGCTGAATCACACTCATTAACCACATGTGATCCTCCAATTGGGCATATTTATTTTAAGTGTAAACATAGCCACCTAAATAGTAAATACTTTTGTCTTTTTGAGCATTCAAAAGGGAAGGTATTTAAATTTAAACCTGCCATTTTTTGTCAACTTATCAACTCAGCCAATTAAGGACAATTAGAGTTTTAAGTCAAACTCTCAATCATACCATTAAGGCTCTGTTTCTCAGTTTTTAAGATTAAAAATTATGTTTTATCTTAAAATCATGAGTTGGCTATCCAACCAAATTAAAAAGTCAAAAAAAATTGAGTTTTTGTAGTTTAAAAACTGATTTTTGATAAAATAATTATATTATACTCACATCTCTAAATGTTTATTATTTTAAATATATTTTTGATATTTTAGTTTTTCACATCACTTTTTCATAATAATATCAAACACTTAAAAGTTCTTAAATCATATTTTTTTCAACATATTTTCAATATGCTTTTTCAACCCAAACTTTCTCTAATTCAATTTTTTTCCAACAGTAAATCTCTAGATTTTGCTCCAACTTTTATCTCTTTCATGTTTTTCAATCCTCCTCCAATTCTACCTCTTTTCTTTTCTCTTCTCTTTTGCCTAAATTTTCTTAAACCCTTCTCACATAACCATGGCCAACCAATTTTTAATAGTGATAAAAAGAAATTAATTAAATTAAAGTTCTTTCTTTGACCCAAGATTTAGCTTGATGACATGTTAATTCTTGGTTTATTGAGTTTAAAGTTGAAATGCATGGTAGGAGTAGATTCTATGTCATTTTTAATTCTCTTTTATGGATCCAAATTTTACTCAATTGCGATCCAACAAGACTCATCTTACTTCTTTTTTCAGGAAGTGGAGACAGCTTCGATTAATAATTAAATTAATCAAAATTTTATTTTTTTAATTTAACTGAATTAAATTACAAAAGATTTATTTTTATCCGATCAAAATCAATCGAATTTCAATTGTTCTATCATCAATAAGTTAAAATTACATTTTAAAATCTTAAATTTCTAATTTTTTTATAATTCAAATAAGCATAATCTTTCAACAAATATTCAAATGTCAAATATAAGTAAAAGGTACATCCATAATAAATCAAAAACTTCAATAATATAAATTTTAAAACATCTAATAAAAATACAATATTTTATATATATTTCGGATAATTCGATTAATTTAGTTATTTTCAAATTTCAAACCGAATTAACCGATAATCGAAATTTTTAAAAATCTTATATCGACCGATAAACGATCGAATTTTTTTTTTTCCGATTAACCAAAATTAATTCAGTTTTGATCGGTTAATTCGATTAAAATCGAATTATGCACACCCTAACCTGCCTAAAAGAACTTCTGTATTTCTATTTGTTTCCCCTATTCCATTCCTTGTAATTGCTACCTTACTTTTCTGATATGATTACATAGCTCCCACAGAAATAAAGCCTTTTGTCAGGACAGGATCATCATCACTGATAATCCTGTCAGGAGTTAGGATTCAAACTAGATCAAGCTGTAATGAATTTTCCCCCCTGCAAACTCCATCCTTAGCCACATAATATTACTAGTCATTATTCCCTAATCAAATGGCAGCCTCCTTCATAATCCGAAATGGAGCAGGCTTAGTAAGTTAGTATTTCATGCCTTCATCTGCATAGTAATCAGTAAAAGACTGGTTTAATTGATTGCAGCAAAAGAAGGCATTTCCAGAGATTGAGACTGATGCTACCATTGTCTTCCATTCTTTTTCCATGAATCACTATACCTATGTTACCCGGATTCGAAAGTGAGTGTCGAATACGGATATGTGTCCGTTACGGGTATATTCAATTTTTTTAAAGTTTTCCCATATATTTGGTTGATCATACCCCATACCCAAGTCCGAGTATGTGTCGGACACAGGTGTCGGACACAAATACTTTTAAAAAAAATAAAAAGTCCGTGTAACATGGCACTATACTAGTAGCTAAAAACATTCATGATAGATTTGTCATTTCAGTGTCTGATCTTTTTTGGATGGCTCAGGTTTGATTGTGCTATAAGGAGAAAAATGTTGTAGCAGACCTTTTAGATACATCAAAGCCATCAAGCTACCTTGAGTCAGTTTGAGAATATACGATACTCAGCTTCTGGACAGTCTGTTTGATCTCCATTGTCGACAGTGTAGATACCTAATTTTGTCTGGACCACTAAAACAAGTATGTTTTCTTCCTAAATTGATGTTTGAGAATGTAAAAAAAAAATTCATCCTGCAGGTGGTACTCCGAGACTTAGTTTAAGAGGGCAAACATAAAAAGTCAAATTTGAAAAAAGTCAACCCCAAAAAGTCAACCCGAAAAGCGAACCCACTTTCAAAATCAAGATTTGAAGTTCAATTGAAAAATAGCAAAAGAATTTTGATAATCCGAGGTCTACATCGAAAGATATGGAGTTCGGAATTTGGGTTATGGAGATTCTATAAAAAAGAAACCCTAATCCGAAAAATTTGGGGAAAAGTGCTTAAACGATCGAATTGGTCGAAATTGAAGGTTCCAGATGAAAGATAAGCACTGACTACGAGTAATGGAGAAGCCACTTGAAAGAAAAACTGAAAAAAAGTCAATCCGAGAGAAAACCGAGAATTAGGGTTTTTGGTGGATTTCGGTGAAATTGGAAAGAATTACAGAAATGGCCCGACTTGATAAGATTAAAGCCCCTAATAGATGAGGAGTGATTTAAAAAGGATACCCAAGACTCAATTTGAAGAAAATCTGAAAATCGGACTTGTTTAGAGCAAAATCGGGTTTCGGAGGCAAAAAGGGCAAACTTGGAAATTTTGGAAAAAATAGCAAATGAACTCCAAAAATTCTGAAAATTTGAAAATCTCATTTTTAAATCATTTGGAAGAGATTGGCGAAAGAAAATCTTGATTCGGAGTTCGTTTGCAAAATGGCCAAATCCTGGGTTTCCTATGTAGTAATTGAGGAAGATAAATCCTGGAAAAATAGCAAATGAACTCCAAATCTTCTGAAAATTTGAAAATATCATTTTTAAATTATTTGAAAGAGATTAGTAAAATAAAATTTTGATACGGAGTTCGTTTGCAAAATGGCCAAATCCCGGGCCTCCTATGTAGTAATTCAAGAAGATAAACCCCGAAAAAAATACCAAATGAGTTCCAAAAATTATGAAAAATTTCAGATCAGACTTTTAAATTATTTGGAAGAGATTGGTGAAGAAAAATCTTGATTTGGAGCTCGTTTAAAAAATGGTAAAATGTGGGGGCATAAAAGGGCAATTTTGGAAGAAAAAATCCAAATAAATAGCAAACGGACTCGAAAAATTTTGAAAACTTCCAGAATTCAATTTTTTATTATTTTGAAAGTATTGAAAAAATAAAATTTGAATTTGGAGTCCGTTTGCCATTTATTTGCATCCGGGGGGCAAAAATGTCATTTTACCCAAGAAATCGAAAAGGGTTTCTCTTGCCTTTAAAAAAAAAAAAAAAATTGGCCTGGAAGAGGGAGTGCTAGCCGGCCAAGGCCCATAGAGGGGAAGGAGTTTCTGATTTTTCAATCAAGAGGCCAAAAATGAAGAGTTAGTTAGTGTTTTTTGATCAAGCCTTTGCAAATAAGCCACATGGGCCAATGCATGAAGAGGGAGAATGCCAACATAATTCTTGAACAGCTGTAATTATGGACAGCTGATGGCCTAATCTAAGGGTGATAATTTCATGTTTTAAACACCTTGAATCACTAGCCCTTGGATGGAAATTGGTGAGAGGAAAAATGACAACATCCTAGTCTAGGAGAGAGGGAATTTCGGCCACTACATACCAAGGGGTCTCTTTCATTTTTCAAGACTCATTTTTCATATTCTCTCTTGTTTTTTGGCTGAGTTTTCTCTCCATTGTTGCAAAGAAAAAAGAAAAGTTTAGAAAAGAAAAGAAAGTTTGAAGAGAAAAAGCTTGAAAGATAACTTCTAGAGGTTGCTTTTAGCACCAACTCTTGCACTTTCTTTGATTTTCCATTCTTGTTTTTGCTGTTTTGATTATTATTTTGGTGAGTTTTCTTTTGATTTTTCTTTTTAAACAAGTGTTTTTTAATGTTCTTTTTAAGTTCTTTCTTTATCTTTTCTTAAAAAAGTTCTTGCAAATTTTTTTTCTTGATTCCTTGGTATGGCCGAATGGCCCATGATTTTTGTTGTTGTTGTTGCTGTTTTGCTTTGATTTTTCATGTTATTTTTTTTAGTCTTGATGCTTTAAATCTTCTTCTACTACATATACTTGAAGCTTGTTTTAATTTGGTTGCTTGTTTATTGCCATTTATGAGCTTATTATCATGTTCTTGCATTTTTAATTTTTTGTTTTCAAAATATTTAAATTTGTTTATGTTTTATATATTGTAATCCATGTGTTTGTGAAAATGTTTGTTAGTTTTAATACCTCTACTTTATATTTGCATGATTTGAGTGTTATATTTTAGTTGAGTATGTTAGTATATCAAGTGTTTGTGAAAATGCCAAGCTCACTTGGAACTTGAAGCCATTCGACCACCCCATTGTTTTTGCTTTGTGTGTGCATTTTTGCTATGTTAGTTGATAGGTTTGCATTTGTGTGACATTTGATTGAGTATTTGGTTTAAGTATATCAAGTGTTTGTGAAAATGCCTTGCTTATTTGGACATGAGGCCATTCGGCCATCTCTCATTATTTTGCTTTGTGTGTGCATTTTTGTTATGTTAGATGATAGGTTTGTATTATCATGACATTTGATTGAGTATTTGGTTCAAGCATGCCTTGTGTTTGTGTTATTGCCATGCATGTTTTAGATGCTAGGATTGGTTTGTTTGCCATGCATATCCATGCATTTTAGACCTAGGTTGCATTAAATGCCATGCAAGTTCATTTAGGTCTAGGTCATTTTATTGATGCCATGCATTTTTCATGACATTTAGGTTTAAAATCATGCATTTTTTGCATCATATTTGCTGTATTTTTCATGCATTTCATGTCCATGCCACTTGACTAATGACTTAGGCCAATTAATGGTTCAAAGTCATGCTCTTTTGAGTATACTTGTGAAGAATTAAAGAGTTGTCAAATTGATTATTCTACCTTTGCGATTTTTTTTTTTACTTAGCAATTTTTGTCTAACATTTCAAAAGTCCTAGCTACTATTTGTGGATCATTTTGTGAGTCTTAAATATTTTTACTTTGATTTTTAAATGATTTTATCAAAGGCAAAAATGTGTTTTGGCAAAACAGTTTTTTCACCTAGTACTCGTACTTTCCCTATTTTTCTGGGCATTCATCTTTAATTATAAAATTAAGACGATTTTTTTCCGTTTAGTTTTACATGTCTTGAGTCTCCAGTATTTTTTTTTAGATTTTTTAGAATTTTTCAAAATAGGGTAAAAAATCGTGGCTTAAAACTGGACAGTGGAGTCAGAATTGAATTTGAAGGAAAATCATTTTTCTGTTTTGATTAAATTACTTAGAGAGGGCTGATTAGGAAGTTTAGCTACTGACTTAGGGTATTTTCTAAGCTTTTTTTAAACTCTAAAAATAATTTTTTAAGTCTCGGGTTAAGGATGGTCAAGTCCGGATTTTAAACTTAGGAAATTAGAGCTATTTTAAAAAAGGGTTTAGCTAAGTTTTTATTTTTAATCTAAGCTTTTCAAAATTGTTTTCAAGCAATCACAAAGTATTTTGGTTTTAGAATATTTAATTTGACATATTTTTCTAAGGTAGCCGGATATCTTTTTAGATATACAGATTTCCTTAATTAAAGGAAAAAATACATTTTCATACATTGCATTTTTCATATTCATGCATTTTATATAATATGTGATTTTTGCTATGATAATTCCTATGGTATTGTTATTATTTTGATTTATATGTTATATTGTTTATTATATGGTTTTGAATATTTCATGATATCCTATGCTTTTATTTAGTTGTTTTTGTCATATTATTTAGCATATACTATTTTCATGTATTATTATTTTCATTTTTATCTTCATGCATATTATATGATAGCATTATTTTATATTTCATGTCATTTAAATTATATGCCATATCATTCATATTTTCCATGTCATTTAAATTATTTCATTTCATATAGAATATGTTATGTTACCTAGGTCATTTCATTTCATGTAGAATATATTATGTTACCTAGGTTATTTCATTTCATTTAGGATATATATTATGTCATTTAAGATATTTTATTTCATTTAGAATATATCACATGACTTAGGATATTTCGTTTCATATAGAATATATTATGTTACCTAGGTCATTTCATTTCATTTAGAATATATCATATAACTTAGGATATCTCATTTCATTTAGAATATGCTAAAACATTTAAATTATATCATATCATTTAGGTTGCATTATATTATTTAGATTTTGCTATGTCATTTTATTTATGTCATACATATTCATATTTTTTAAAATATTTTCAAAAAGGTAATGATTTTCAATAAAGTATAGATATTCCCGAGTTAAAATAATTCATGAGTTCTCTGCCGGGTTTGCTGGGGAGGATATTATCAATTATCATTAATAACGGAATATCTTCTTTAAAATGAGAATAATTCGGAAAGTTTTTCAAACTAATAAAAACTTCTATATTTTGCCACGTTTGTTGGGGAATATAGAAAAATTTTGAATTTATAAATTCCGGATTATTTTCAATTAAAAATAAAATTATTTTTCTTTAAATTGGGAATTAACTTGAAATATTAAATTTAAAACCAACTTCTTACCGAGACTTGATATAACACACGATAAGGTACAGTTTTATACGGGCATTGTGGGGGTGCTAATCCTTCCCCACACGTAACCGAGTCCCGAACCCGTTTCTTTGATTTCTCTGGTTTAAAACGCAGACTTGAAATTGGTTTTAAAAATGTTTTAATTAATTTTAAAATATTTTATAAAACCGGTTTTAATAGGTGGCCGATCACACCTAGCTAAAAAAGATCGGTGGCGACTTCATGTTTTTTTCAAGGTCATTTTCAAAACCTTCATTTTCCAAGAGGAATTAAGTCGACTTTTCTTCAGTTTTTTTTTTAATGTCACGCTTAACGAATAATAAAATTTTACGATAAGACTTGTTATTTTTTAGGTTGCGGCAGACAGATTGATGTAAAATAGAACCTGAATTCTAAAGCTTATGTAATTATATAACTTTATTATGCCAAAAAGGTGAAAAAAAAGATGGGACCATGGAGACATCAGACCACTATGAATTCAAAATCTAATAATGGGAAACCTGTTTAAAGTTCTTAAAAGAATAGGAAAGAATGAAAAAGAAAGAATAGAAGAAGAAAGCGGTGCCCATGAATGTTATCTACTTCCTAAGTTACATGGATTCGGATACAGGTATTCGATACTGATATGTAATCAAATGTTTGATTCATTTTTTGGTTAAAACTTAGTATACACAGAGTCCACACCTATACGGCGGCCATATTTTTGGATGATGAATCGGACACATATTCCATGTTGATAACGATATCCTGTCACATCGATACGACGGTCATAACCGGCGATTCCATGTAACATACATTACTACTACCTTTATTTCCTGAACTTTTATAGTTTATACCATCTTTTTTTATATTCCAATGTTTCAACTCCACTTCAAAAATTACAATGGCCCATTCCATTGGATATACGTAATCTTCTCAGTGGAGCCTACCAAAAGAAAATTCAGGATTAGAAAAAGAAATCTCCACTTGGAACTCCCATGTTTTCAATTTTACTTGATTGAAAAGCAAAAACAAAGCCAACAAGCTCTTGGCTGAGTGGCTAAGAGTCTTGGGGGCATGAAGTCTTGGGTTCAAACCCAAGCAACCCCTCCCCTTACCCAATTATCAAAAAAAAAAAAAAAAAAGCAAAAACAAAATTACTCTGATACCCTAGAGCTATGTTACTTCAACTCGAATATGAGTGTCGAAATATGCATCGAACACGAACTCTTTAAAAATAAAAAATAAAAAAGTTGGAGCAACATAGCCCTACAGCTTTATGATTTGGACATGCTATTAACTCACTAATAAGGTACCCCTGTATTTAGTACTCTCAACCTGTTTATAATACATTCCATAATTGAGGTCTTTAATTTGCTTCCAGGGTTGAAACTTTCTATATGGGTGAGTTTAGACAACATCTGCAGGGTTTTAGGCCTTCTCAGCCTATGTCAGAAATGGATATCAGCATGGAAATGACAAAGCAGTCTTCAGAGCTGAATTCAACTCTGTTGGAGAATTTCAGCATTGCTGACTTCTCATTAGAAACCCTATTGGCCCACCAACTACCTGAATTCCCAGCAAGCTCTACCCATACTGTGCCTATCGGCAGCCTCACGGTGGATGAAGATGTTTTCGTTGAAAGCAAGAAGAGAAAAGCAATAAAACAATCAAGCAGCAACTACCACAACATTTCTCCCGCAGTTTCCACAAATGAATTTGGAGGAAACTCCAATACCAGGAAAAAGAATGTGTGTGATCCACTTGTTTCTTAAACTCTTCTTTCCTTTACAAAATTCAATTTCTCATGTTGATTTGAGGTTTGAGCTTTATATGTCTATGTTACTTGGACTCGGGTGTGAGTGTCGGATACGCTATGTGTCCGACACGGGTATGTTTAATTTTTTCTAAGTTTTTCCATGTATTTGGAAGGTCTTTAGAGGGTCATATCCCATACCAATGTCCGACATGGATGTCGGACACGGGTACTTCAAAAAAATTAAGAGTCAGAGCAACATAGCTTTATCTCTCTCTTTAACATAATGATATTTTCAGAGATTAGGCAAAGGGAAGAAAGCAAGGAGCAATGAGAAAGAACCAGAGGAAGTAATTCAGGTTAGAGCAAGAAGGGGCCAAGCTACTGATAGTCACAGTTTAGCAGAAAGGGTAGGTTTATTGGTCTTTGCTCTAATATACAACTGCATAATGAATATAAATCCATTACAAGCATGTTATTGATCATTTTTTTTATCAGGTAAGAAGAGAGAAAATAAATGAGAAAATGAGATGCTTGCAAGACCTTGTTCCAGGATGCCACAAGGTAAAACTTTCCCAGATACAAACATGTTATTTCTTGAATGAATCTCTACTTAGCAGCTATGTTGCTCCGACTCTTTATTTTTCTTGAAGTATCTGTGTCCGACACATATCCGGACATGGGTATGAGGATATGATCCTCCAAGAACCCTCCAAATACATGGAAATCTTAGAAAAAAATGAACATACCTGTGTCGGACAAATACCCGTGTCCGACACTCGCACTCAAGTCCGAGTAACATAGCTTAGCAGTGAACATATATAATTTAACATGAGTTTATGACTGGAACTGGATTCAACAGACAATGGGGATGGCTGTTATGCTGGACGAGATAATTAGTTATGTTCATTCATTACAGAATCAAGTAGAGGTAAATTGAATGTCAAGAAATCCTGTAAAAACAAATTCTTGTTTTTAGCTCCCAAGTTAATACTACCACACTTTTGAACTAAGTTTCTTCTTCTAATTTATTTCCCTAATTCAGTTTCTTTCAATGGAGCTTGCGGCAGCCAGTTCTTCTTATGACTTGAACTTGGAAACTGAATGCATAAAAAAGACACAGGTATACATCAAGCAACTTCTGAAAGCTATCACCATTATTGAATTGCTAATAAAGTACACGAAATTGAATGTAACAAACTTAGTTGGAATCTCAATAAATGAGTTGCTGCATAAACCTATGTTATTCCAATTCTTCATTTTTCTTGAAGTATCTGTGTCCGACACTCATGTTTAACGTATATCCGGACATGGGTATGGGGATATGATCCTTCAAGGACCCTTCAAACACATGGAAAAACTTAAAAAAAATTGAACATACCCCTGTCGGACACATACTCATATCCGACACTCACACCTGAATCCGAATAATATAGGAATAAACCTGAATAAATGTCCTATCAAAACTAGAAATATAGTTGAAATCTAGCAACTTCATTTCACAGATGTAATTTGGTAAACATTTCATACATAATTAAGTAAAAGTAACTAAAAATTTATGCAAAGTATTGTGATTGTGTATATTTAGTTAGAATGAGTGATTCTGGATGCTAAATGATGCAGGGGACAAATTCACATGTAGCACAACGGATGGAGAAATGGGCAAAAGATAGATATGGAGAACAGAATTGCTTTCTTTCGGCATGGCCACTTTGACTGCACTTTTGGCCCTTCTTGTTTGCTATAAAGCACATGAATATGCACTTTTGGCCCTTCTTGTTTCTAGTTAGATGTCAATTGTCCTAATGAAAATTATAGCTATTTCACGAAGGGTTGAGTCCAAAATACATGAATATATATCCCTATTTCTATAGCTATTTCACGAAGGGTTGAGTCCAAAATACATGAATATATATCCCTATTTCTATTTTTTTTGGGTCTAAAAAGAGGAGAGATCCACTTAAATTAGTGTAAATCTAAATTAGTTTTACAAACTTTCATAACTTTTTATACGATTTATATTTGTTTGATTCAACCGTCGTATTTCATGTTATATTCACGTAGATCATGCATGTCGAGTTTCGAGTAAATTAAAAATATCTAATTATTTGTTCGATATAAAAAAACTTTCAACCATTAAATATATATTGAAAAAGATAATATTTTCGATCGATATGATAGAGATATTTAGATCGATTTGAAATTTTACGTGTACGACGAGTACAATTATTTTGTTAAAATATAATTCGTATAAAAAATTATAAAAGTATGTAAAACTAATTTAATTTTATACTAATGTAAATGAATCTGTATTCCTGTAAAAATTTATTTGTGGGCTCCACCTTATGCACCAATGATGGAATGTCAGGTAGAGAAAGTTAGGCATGAATTGGCTTTAACAAGGACTTATGTATTCATTGTATATTTTATTTCCATTTTGTGAAGTATTTTGTCAATTTATGATTTAAAACATGGCTTTTGGCCACTTCACTTACCAATTCCTCTCATTCAACTTGATACTTGTGTTTGCTTCACGGTTTCTTTGAGAGATAAAGAGTTCTGAAATGTTTAAGGTTTTTACAGATCATATATGGACATGAATAATTATATTTGACTAGTGCTGTGCTCCTATATAGATCTGTCATGCGCCCACCTTGACATAGACGGACTTGATATTCTCAGGTATAAATCAACTTTGTCAAGCTATATTATTCGGACTCGATGGTGAGAATCGGATATAAATATGTTCAATTTTTAATTTTTTTTTTTTTAATATTTGCTTGAAAAATTATACCCGCATATTCATAATTCGAATATATGTCATATAGACAGATACAAATACTTAATATACTTGTCAAGCGGCAGCAAACCATTGAACTAACCTCTTCTAATCAAGATTTAAAATGGGAAAAAGTGCCATTTAATAAGACATGCAGATCATTCTGACTCAGTACCATTCCTGCAAAGAAATGATAGGATTGATAGGGTTTTTTTACTGAGATATAGCCAAAAAAAAATATATATTAAAATACCGTTGTTTTTGGATTAATTTCTAAAATCTCATTTTTTTTCTAGCCGGGAAATCGCCACTCCCCATGACGATTTTCCAGCGTTAAAATTTGAAAATTTGTAAAAAACACCAAGAGAAATCGCCATGGGGGGTGGCGATTGCCCTTGGTGTATTTTGCAAATTTTGCAAATTTAACCAAGGGAAATCGCCACCCCCATGGCGATTTCCCTTGGTTAAATTTGCAAAATTTGCAAATTTTATGAAGGGAAATCGCCATGCGGGGGTGGCGATTTCCCTTCATGTATATATATATATATATATTTTTTAAAATTAATAAACAAAAATTAAATTTATTTTTATTTGATAAATTTATTTTTTATTTTTAAAAATTATAAATTAAATTAAAATATATTTTTTTATAATTTTAAAAAAAAAATCATAAGGTATATTTTAGGTTTTTTTATAATTTAATATTATAAAATTTGTTTTTTAAATTTTGTTAAAAACAAATTAAATAAATAAAAAAAAATTTAATTTTAAAGGAAGGCAACGATCATATGTAGAGTGGCACCAAACTGACCGGGTGTTGCGACAATTTGGGATGCAACAACCAATTCCTGCAGCCCCGGTGAACCTTGATAAGCTTCACAAGGTCGACATGCGTGGTCGTAATGATGAATTCTGGCCTGCGAAGCATGAACATTGGATCCAATGGTGGAACATACGTTTTCAACGAATTCCGACAGGTTACCCGATTGTTGGTAATAATTTCAACCCATCTGCTGATTACATAAGATGGTATAGAAATGAAGGTCGGCCTTTCGTTTGTCCACCGTCGATGTATGAGGATGTTAGGAGTATGCCATTTACCGGACAAACTTCAGCTCCAGTCCCTCCTACACAGGATACGGATGCTCCTAGACCTCGCCGACAACGTGGGCGAATGCGTCAACCGACCTCATCGGAGTTCACAGCACCGAGGATGTCATTTGATCATCCTGAACCTGAACGGGATCATGGAGTACCATCCAGTCATCGTTATTCCGTAAGTCACCCCGGATATGACGTTGATGAGTGTTACCGACCATCACCGCCAAGACCGAGGTTAGATGACCAGCTCCTCATCCTAAGTCCAAGTTCAACATATCTAACATCCATGTATCAGTTTGGAACCCCTTCGTCAGCATTTGATGCTACATCATTTATGGGTGCATCTAGTAGTCAGGTTCCCGTTATGGGTGAACTAGGTGTTGGCTCATCCAGCAGTGGGTTTCAAATTTTTGATACGGATGAAATGACTGATGACATACAACCGGAACCAGTGGCGGTTATAGCAAGAGGTCGTGGTGGACCGCAAATACGTGCCACTGATAGGGATGGCAATGGAGCGGGGCGGGGGCGGATTTTGCAGTATCAGCCCCCGCCCCGCCATTGTACTGCTCCGCGCCCCGCCCCGCCCCGCTCCGCCATGGATGTTGAAATTTCAATACCACTACCATCTCCATGGATGTCGGTTACATCCATAACCGCCCCGCCCCGCTCCGCCCCATTTGATATTTATTAATTATTTTTATTTTTTTCAAATAATAAAGCATTTTAAAAATAAATTAAATATAAACATAAAAATAATAAGTTTAATTATATTATTTTATTATTCATTTAAAAGCTAAATATGTAAGGGTAAAATTGTAATTTCACTATTCGGGGCGGGGCGGTGCGGAGCAGGCAATTACCACAACTGCTCCATCCCCGCCTTTCAGACAAAAAAAAACCGCCCCGCCCCGCCCCGCCTCCATTGTTCAAAAAATAAAAACCTCTCCATTCGGATCGGATCGGTTCGAAATCCATCGGTCGGATCGGGTTTTGCCATCCCTAGCCACTGACGAGGTTGAACGACGGGTGCAACCACCACGCACTAGAAAAGCTCGACACTGTTGCTCTACACCACGCAATAATTAGAATAATTGTAATGTGTTTTAAATTTCTATATAAATTTATATGTTTTGCATTTCATGTTATTTATTTTAAATTTGTTCGGAAATTAATTGTTATATTTTATTTTAATTTATATCTTAATGTTGTTATTTAATATAATAATCCAAATTACATGATAAGTTGATTTTTTTTTTCATTTTAATTTAATTTTCTTTTTAAATTTTAATAAGAAATAAAATTTTAATCATAAATTAAATTAAAATTATTTTATCAAATATCCAGTTTTAAACTGTAACAATCTATACTATTATTAAAAACAATGATTAAATTGATGTCACGAGTTAATCGAATACGAACTCAAAAAAACTAATCAAATTAAAAAAATTATTTTACGATACCAACTTAAAAATAACTTCTTTATTTAAAAAAGTGACTCGATAAATTTCTTTAAAAAAAAAATTTATTTACATTTTACATCATTAAATTATTTTTGATATAAATTAAATTTTCCTTTTTATAATATTACAAAATTATAAAAAATACAATTTTTGATATAAAAATTTAATAAAAAATATAATCTTCTTTTTAAATTTTAATAAGAAATATATTTTTATTTTTTATAAAATTATAATAATAAATTAAATTACATTTTTAATATATATTTAAAAAAAATAAATAACCAAACCTATAAAAAAATATTTTCATTTAATTTATAATTTTTAAAATTAAAAAAATAAAATTATCAAATTAAAAAATAAATTTAATTTTTGTTTATTAATTTAAAAACAATTATACATGAAGGGAAATCGCCACCCCCCATAGCGATTTCCCTTCATGAAATTTACAAATTTTGCAAATTTAACCAAGGGAAATCGCCATGGGGGGTGGCGATTTCCCTTGGTTAAATTTGCAAAATTTGTAAAATACACCAAGGGAAATCGCCACCCCCATGGCGATTTCCCTTGGTGTTTTTTACAAATTTTCAAATTTTAACGCTGGAAAATCGCCATGGGGGATGGCGATTTCCCAGCTAGAAAAAAAAGCGTATTTTGGGAATTAATCCGAAACCAACGGTAATTTGGTATTTTTTTTGGCTATATCTCAATAAAAAAACCGATTGATAGCTATCTAAAAAAATCAACTTTGCCGGATTATTTGTCTAATTTAACAGGTTTGATTTGAATTGAATCGAATTTAGATAAAAAAATTATAATTTTGAATTATTATTTATTAAATAATTTTTTTATTAAATTTAATTACAATATATATATATAAATATTAATATAAAAATAAAAATAAATTTTTAATAATGAAACTGATTTAAATAAAAAAAAAAATTTTTTGAATTGCAACCCGACTTAACCCATAAACAAATCTATTTGATAATAGTGACTTGATTTTTGCCTTAGCAATCTAGGTGTTGTAAAATACATAATATATTTTCCGGATTGCGACCTAACCTATAAATAAATCTATTTGCTAATAGTGACTTGCTTTTTCCCTCAGCAATCAAGGTGTTTTAAAATCAATCATAAAAAGAATTCCAAAGCAAATACATAATACATACATAATAATATATTAACAATAGCACAGAAGTCAATTGTGGAGGAGCATCACTGGTTTAATCACTTGCTTTTCATAAAGTTTTAAACAATGTTAACATCCATCTATATCATCAATTCTCTGTTCTTTGGATAATCACTAAGACTTGAGGAACTTCATTTTTTTTTTTTTTTTTTTTCAGTATATGCTATATTTTTCCAACCAGTCAGAAATGAGTAATTCATCAGATGAAAGGTGCAAGACATTAAAATAAATATTGCTTTATCCAACATCTAGCAATAAAGATAATGGGAAACAAACAGTTTTAGACTATGTTGCTTCGTTTTTTTTTTTTTTGAAATATCTATATCCAACACATATTCGGACATGGAAATGGGGATATAATCTTTCCAAAACCCTTCAAATACATAAAAAAAAAAACTTATAATAAATTAAATATACCCGTATCGGACACATACCCGTGTCCGACATTTACATCCAAATTCAAATAATATAAATCTTATGATTGGACAAAAATTAATAGGTCTAAAAATATATTGATGAATAGAATCTCACAAATGTTGCCAATTCATATGGTGAATGATTGAAATGAGGGAATACAGAAACATATAGAAGGGGCATTAAAAGTAGGGGGAAAATAAAAGAACTACAGGTGCATTGCATCCAAAAAATTTGGGATTGGGAGAGGACAGCTTGAATGGGCCATATCATGTTCATAAGATGGGGCAGTATGGGTTCTCAACATTGTTAATGAGAGTTCTATTAAACCTTTAAATCCTTTTCTTTGATTCCTTTTTCACAAATTTCTCACTTGGCTTCTTTGGATACAATGCACCAACAGAAAGACAAAATATCCTGTGTTAAGTCAGGTTTCAATGACTAAAATTACCATTAGCCTCTATTACTCAGGTAAGTGTCAGATATAATATATGTATCTGCCGTTATTTATCACAATTTATCGCAATAGGATTTATTACGTTCGCAACAGCGATAAACGTAACGCGACAAAAAACGCGTATGCTATTGTAATTTAAATCCCTGATGGAGGATTGAACCTCTATACCTATATCTGTTGGATATATGTCAGATCTAAATATTTAAAAAAAAAAATAGAGAATCAGAACAACATAGCCATCAGCTAGTGTCAGTACATCAAGCCTCTACTCGCGTTTGTACTGATATTGATCACACAATTAATCCGCAGAAGTTTGGAAGAGACAAGAAATGGTGTGAACAATATATCCTGTTTCTAATGCAAGGAGGCAGCATTGCATTCTTCAAATGAAAGGGAGAAAGAAAAAGAAAAGCACTCTATAAACAGCTCTTCTGGGGAGAACGGGCATGAAGACGTAATACGGGTATGATATAAGAATTTTTAGAAAATTAAGATACGGATACGTCAGAATACGATAATAAAATATTTTTTGTATGATAATATACAATAAAAATGTAAATTTGATATTTTTTTAATTGAATATTAACATTGAAATAACTTTTTAATTTTTTAAAATTATTTTTGAATTTAAAAATTTAAACTTTAAAAATTTCATTAGAACCAAATTACTCATTGTTGATTTCATATTTGGGAGAAAAATATAATAAAAAAACGTTCATCGCGTGTCCGGACGTGTCCAACCGTGTTTTGGTTATGTTTTCACTGTATCTGATTTTATTTTTTTTGATATGTTTGATACGTATTTCGCCGTGTCGAGCACGTGTCCGACTGTTGAACACTCTCCTAACAAAAATGCACGTGCTTCATAGCAGCTCCTTTAATAATGATCTCATCTTGGTTTTCCTTTTGTCCCTTTTTGGATGTCTAATGGCTGAGACTCCAGTCAGTTGAATCCTATATATGATTAAAACAAGTTCTAATGCCTTCTCAAAAGCTTTTTTAAAAGATTCTTAAGTTTTTTCTTAATATTTTGGCTTACAACTGTTTAAATGGACACAATGCTGAAATCTAAATACTGTGATGTTTCTAACTGTGATGTTTCTAACTATGTTGGTCCAACTCTTCATTTTTCTTGAAGTACTCGTGTCCGAAACCCGTATCTGATGCATATCCGGACATAGGTATGGGGATATGATCCTCCAAGGACTCTTCAAATACATGAAAATCTTGGAAAAAATTGAAAAATACCCGTGTCGTATACATACCCATGTCCGACACTCACACCCGAATCCGAGTAACATAGGTTTCCAACACCTTCCAATAGAAATATATCTTAAATTAAACTTTTATGATTCAATGACTACTAAGATGTGATTTCATATTCACCTTTGATCATCTAACTCAAATTGTTTAGAAATATATTACTAATTAGCTATTTAAGAACACGGATTAACATCAAGCTAGGAAGAACGGACACATAATACGAATATGACACAACACGGACAAAGAGATACGAGAATTTTTAGAAAATTAGGATACAAATATGGTATTAAAAAATATTTTTACATAATAATATACAATAAAAATATAAAATTGATATTTTTCAATTAAATATTAACGTACAAATAACTTTTTAATTTTTAAATTATTTTTGAATTTAAAAACTTATACTTTAATCGGGCTTGGAATGTTGACTTTTTTTTATCAAATCAGATTGGATTTAGATTTGAATTCGGATTCGGATGAATTAATCGGATTTTATGAATTCGAGTTAGAAGTAACAGGTACATGGGCAGGTATAAGCACACAGTTCTAACTTTGTCTGCATTTTTTGTAGGATCTCTGCTTAAATCTAATACTAGTTTGGATCCGACATTATGGAAAATGAATCATTGAGTTATGTACCCTTCAAACAACGCTTTTCCATGATATGCTGATGATTTCATAGCCATAATCACCAGTTTCATACTTCATGTTTCATGTTTCATTTTTATTATTATTGTATTCCAAGCTACCCCATATTAATTTGGTTGCATTGCAAAATTTTCTGGTCCCAATCAAATTTTGTGCTAAACCTAAGTTTTGTTTGCTTATATTTTATCTTAATATTACTATAAGGCTCCTTTGATGCACAATGAGGGGATTTTCACAGTGCAGGACTGCTTAAATGGCACTGGACCCTCCTCAGACTACATATGGATTGCAACACAGCTTGGTGCAACATTGAGCCACCAATCACGTTACAACACTCATTTGGGTAACACTTTTAGTTAGGGTAGTCGGTACCGTATCGATATCGGCAGGTACATATCGGTTTTAAAGTAAAACTAAATGGTATCAGTATTGTACCGTTTTGATTTTTGTATTGGTCTGTACAGACCTGTACCGATAAGTATCGGTACGTATCTGTTTGTACCGATTGGTACAAAAATTTGATTTTTTTTTTTTAATTTTCACTTATTTGATTTTTTAAATCAATTTCTATTTTTTTTTTGTCTTAATCATTTTTATTTTTTTCATAATTACATTTAAAAATAAAATATGTTCATTAAATTAAGCTATTGAACCTAATTAATAATAATTTACTACATTTTTAAAAAATTTATATTTATTTTATTTATTTGATATTTAAAATTTTTGGATATTAAATATTTATAATTTTAAAATTTATATTTGCGTATAAACATATATATATAATGTAATGGAGGTATAATTTCATGTGTATATAATATATATTTTATTAAGGAACTTGAAAATATGTTATATATATAATGCCTACAAAATTGTTACTTAGTTATTTTATTACATGCATCCAGCCCATTTACTACAATATTATTTTAGGCCGAGTACGTGTTATTAGTTACTTTACTTTTACCTAATAACAAAAAGGGTTTGTCTTATTTGTTTTACATTCTGTGTTTGTCAGATAGACAGTTAAGTATTTTGGGATAACCTAACCCTAGAGAAGAGGAAGATGACAAAGGAAAGGCAAATCTATTCAGAAAAACACTGATTAAGGCTTCTAGGAGATTTGTGTGATTTGCTGCTTATGTGTCGGTTTAGCGAATCAGGTAAGTGACTTGACGTTCCTTCGGTGTTTAAGTCCCGAAAAATCAGCTTTAAGGATTCTTATATTATGTATGCAATATATAATATTTTATCCCATGTTTTATTAAACTGGGTTAAGCATGAAAACTAAAGTTATTTTGAATCGACTATGAAAAATCATTTGTACTAATCATATGTATACCTTCATAACTTTAATTTTACTACATAATTATGTGGAAGAAGTATGCTTATGAAATATATTTTTGTATAAAGTATGCTTTGTTTCTTATAAAGAAAATATAATTATGGTACATTATGGATAATCTGATTTTTGTGTGTTTTGAATGCTCTCCTGATATGTTATGTTCTGATCCTGTCAACGGGGGTTAAATGTTGGCTATGTCGATATGTACTTTATGATAGAAATCGACTTCAACCGTGTCATCGGTTTAGAATTGTGGTTTTTGATAAGCTCATAAAATATACATTTTATGCCTTTCTACCTTTAGTTTTTGTTATGTTTTCGATCTTTATCTTGTTTACGTATATTATGTTTTTGAATTTTATGTACAATAGGGAGAAAAAAGTCAAAAGATGTCAATAATGATGGTAAAGAGCTTACAAAATCATAATCACAAGATGGAAGAAGACTTGGGAGTCAAAAATATCAATTTCTGGTTAAAAAGCAATCAGGCAGATTTGACCTCCGGAGCTTGTTGTAAGGAAAACATGATGTTAGAGTCTTTATTTGAAGAAACTTTCTCTTGACTTTTGAAGTTTACTTGATTATCTTTCCAACGATATATTATGGGCCCAAATCGGATAAGAAATGGGCACCCAAATTGGCACTAGAAGATCTCTCTAAAGAACCCTATGGCCAGAAAAACCCTAATCGCAAATATGAAAAAAAGGCAAAAACGTGATTTTTGCACCTCCATGCTTACTTGTGCCATTCTCAGGGTTTTAAAGCTCTATAAATATCATCTTTTGAGCCACAAACTAGACATCTTTTGAGGAGACTCAAGGATCATCATTCTTCTTCTTCTTCTTCTTCTTCTTCTTCATTCTTTTATTTTCTTTTTAGTTTTATGTATATATTATCTATGCCTATGCTAGGCTAAACTTTTATTTGGTTAAGGGTGATTTTAAAGCCCTAGACATGTTATGTAATTAATTTTCAAAATCTATCTATTATTGTTTTCTATCAAAGTTGCTTATGTTCTTCCATTAAAATTGTTCATGATGATGTTTTGATTTGTTTAGGTGGCCAACTAAATAAACCTTGATAATTGTCTAATGCTAGTTTAAGAGTCTTGATCCGTAATTATCTTGATTTCCTATTCATAAGTAGCAATTTGTGATTAATGATTATGGTCAAGTTTTCAAAAATTGCAAAGTGGAACATAACCTAAGTTGAACAATCTGAGCTTATGTGTTTGTTGCTTAGATCAACCTATCTTTCTCATCATAAAGCTGCTATTAAATTGAACTTAGAGAGCTTATTCTAGGTTGTTTGATAGTTAGAGATTAAATAGAGAGCTTGTTCTATTTAACGACGAACTAATACAAGATTGGGGTAACAGAGCTTGTTGTTATCTACGGCTGTTAACTTTGATAGCTAATTAATGTTGATAGATATGAAATTGATTCTTAATGATGTCTAGTGGTGGAGAATGAAACCTTAACCATATTTTTCATATTTGATTCTTCTTAATTACTTGTTTTCTCATTCTTATTGTTAACTTTAGTTTAAATCTGATTTCAAAATCTCCTTTACTTTTGTTTACTTGTTTTTAAGTGATAAACTATTAACTTATAAACTAAAACCAATCCCTGAGGACTTGACCCTTGCTAATCACTATACTCTACAATTGATTCTTTTTAAGTGCAATGTTAAATAAGATAAACTCTTTTGGGTGCATCAAGTTTTTGGCGCCGTTGCCGGGGGTTGCTTTCTTTAGTTTATTTGTTACTTGGTTTATTCTTATTTTCAGTTCTAATTAGTTTTATTTTCTTTCACATACAGGTTTTTCTTTTCAAATTTTGAAAAAAAAAGAGATGGAATTGAGCAATCTAACACTTGAAGAGTTGGTGGCATACATGAACATGGAGAATCAACAAGCCAATCTCACCTCCCCAGTTCAACAATTGGCCATGGGAGGATGTCAAGGCCATCAAGGGTTCCAAGACCAACAGTATGATCATTACTCAAACACTTACCATGAGGGATGGTGGGATCATACTAATTATGGCTACTCGGAAAATTACCAAGAAGAAGATCCTTATGCCAATTACACTAATCCATCTAGATTTAATCAATCATGGTCTCAAGAACCAGATCTTTTTCAGCCACCACATATAACTCAAAACTCAGGTACTTCTTTAGAAGATCTTGTCTATTCTCTTGTTACTGATACTTTGCAATTCCAACAGGAAACAAGGGCAAGCATCCAAAGTTTGGAAAATCAAATGAGCCAATTGGCTAGTAGTATGGTGGGATAGGTAGTACAAAGATCTGAAGAACTCTCTGCCCAAACGATGATTAACCCAAAGGAGAATGCTACTACTGTGACCTTGAGGAATGAGGAACAAGATGAGCATGAGACAAAATTAGAGATGGATTCTATTCTTGAGGATAATGAAGCCATAGATCCAAATAAGAGTATTTCGGCACCTGAGGTAACGTTTAAGATTTCAATTTTTACTAGTGTTTCTTCTCCACCTTTTTCTAGTAGATTCACAAAGTTCAAGGAGGAGGAACATGAACAAGACATGCTGGAAACCTTAAACAGTTTGTTTGTGGATGTCATTCAACAAGTATCAAAATATGCTCCATTCCTCGATGAGCAATGCACTACAAAGGATGATGGAATAATACTTGTAATGGAGAATGCATCCATTTTTGTGCAAAGAAAGCTTCCTATCAAACGTCAAATTTGGGAAGTTTCATGTATAAGCCTAACAAGCCTAAAAAGCCAAGAAGGGGTGTTGGTTAGGTCGGACAACTTAAACCAAGTACTAATTGGGAAGGCAGCCCAATTAATGAAGAAAATACCAACATGCCATACTCAGATTTGGTTTCTTTTCCTTTTTCTTCTATTATTTTTATTATTTTTCTTTATTTATCTTTTATGTTTATTTGTTAATTTTTTGTTTAGTATTTTAGGATTATTTAGGTTGCATGAGTTTGTTTTGTTTTGAGTCTTTGTTGTTCCTATTCTTATGTTATTAGTTCTTTTCTCTTACACATGATTCTTTCATTTGGGTTAATAGCATTACATTGAGGACAATGTAAGAATTAAGTGTGGGGGAAAGGATTTAGGATTTCTTTTATTTTTGTCTATTATTTTTTTTATGAGTCTTTAATAATAATATTATTATTATTATTATTAGTGTGTTTTAGTTCCTTTTTAATACAATGATGAGATATGAATTGCATAGGTCTAAACTGGTTATTAGTGAGAAGATTTTCATGAGAATTAAGCTTGATACTAATTTTTATGAACCAATGTTGATATGATATGTTGATTGAGAAAGAAGCATGTTTAGACTTGATATTGACTTGAATAATCATCCTTGTGAGTTTTTGAGCCTGTATGATTGATACATTATACATATCAATCTAAATTCTTTCTTGAGTGCTCTTATGATTACATGATTCTCTAGAACTTGTTTTAAATTTTTTTGAGACTATATTGATGTATGTGACAACATGAATATGATAGAGGCATTAGGATTATGACCAGGGCCAAATAGCCATCCCTATTGATGTTCCAAGAGAACATCCCCCTAGTGAACCAATTTGAGCCTACATTGAATAAGCTATTTCTTTGGTAACCATATCTTACACCTAGCCTAAATACATTTATATCTTTACCCTTGTTCTAAAGATGGACTAGAATGCTTGAGACATATTGCAAAAACAAGGGATACTTTTTGAAATTTTGGGTTAGAACAAAAGATAAGTGTGGGGGAGGAGAGAGGTAAAAGTCAAGAGAAAAAGAAAAGGGAACATTGTAAAATACATTCCCATGGAAAAAAATGAAAAAAAAAAATTGAATCATCTCTTGAACTTCTAGTTAAAGAAAAAAAAAAGAATGTTACAAGGTTGGTTAGAATGAAGCAAAGGCTCAACATAAAATATTCAGCCTATGTAATTATGTACTTCCAAGGAATATTGAGAAAGTTTTATTTGCAAAATCTTATTTTGTCTCTAAATTCTATGAAGTCTTTGGAACATTTGTAATATCTTTTATCTTTTATTCTTTAACCACATTATAACCCATTGGCCCCATTACAACCTTGAATAAAGACCTCTTGATTTATGAAGTTGCATGATCTAAATAGTGGATAATAGATGGACAAGCAAACATATGGTAAAACTGTTTTCATGAGATTGATTGAGTGTAAACACTTTACCACTACTTTAAAGAGTGAAAATCATGAGAGTATAGTGAGAAGTTGAGATTAAGTTTGAATATGCACTATTTTGATTGAAATATGTTATGTTAATATTCGCTTACCTCAAACTATTTGCATTCAAGCAAGATTTTTTTGTGAATTTTTTTAAGCTATTGATTAGTTTATAAGACTTGTCCAATGATTATCTCTAATTTATATTGAAAGGATTAGTTGTAATTATTATTATTATTATTTTTCTTATGTCTTCAATGTTTGTGGGTATCGTCCTAGTAAACCCTCACGAGACTAAACTCGTCTACTAGGGACACCTAGTGGTTTAAAGGCTTGTGTCACATGCTAAGTGCCACCGTGATTTCCTACGAAAGTGGATTAGATTAGATTTTCTTATTTTATTTTTATTTTGTTTTGCTCGAGGACTAGCAAAAAGCTAAGTGTGGTGGTATTTGATAAGCTCATAAAATATACATTTTATGCCTTTCTACCTTTAGTTTTTGTTATGTTTTCGATCTTTATCTTGTTTACTTATATTATGTTTTTGAATTTTAGGTACAATAAGGAGAAAGAAATCAAAAGATGTCAATAATGATGGTAAAGAGCTTATAAAATCATAATCACAAGATGGAAGAAGACTTGGGAGTCAAAAATATCAATTTCTGGTTGAAAAGCAATCAGGCAGATTTGACCTCCGGAGCTTGTTGTAAGGAAAACATGATGTTAGAATCTTTATTTGAAGAAACTTCCTCTTGACTTTTGAAGTTTACTTGATTATCTTTCCAACGATAAATTATGGGCCTAAATCGGATAAGAAATGGGCACCCAAATTGGCACTAGAAGATCTCCCTAAAGAACCTATGACCAGAAAAACCCTAATCGCAAATCTGAAAAAAAAAGGCAAAAACGTGATTTTTGCACCTCCAGGCTTACTTGTGCAGCAAGGACTTATTCTCAGGGTTTTAAAGCTCTATAAATATCATCTTTTGAGCCACAAACTAAACATCTTTTGAGGAGACTCAATGATCATCATTCTTCTTCTTCTTCTTCTTCTTCTTCTTCTTCTTCTTCTCCATTCTTTTATTTTCTTTTTAGTTTTATGTATATATTATCTATGCGTATGCTAGGCTAAACTTTTATTTGGTTAAGGGTGATTTCAAAGCCCTAGACATGTTATGTACTTAATTTTCAGAATCTATCTATTATTGTTTTCTATCAAAGTTACTTATGTTCTTCCATTAAAATTGTTCATGATGATGTTTTGATTTGTTTAGTTGGCCAACTAGATAAATCTTGATAATTGTCTAATGCTAGTTTAGGAGTCTTGATCCGTAATTGTCTTGATTTCTTATTCATAAGTAGCAATTTGTGATTAATGATTATGGTCAAGTTTTCAATAATTGCAAAGTGGAACATAACCTAAGTTGAACAATCCGAGCTTATGTGTTTGTTGCTTAGATCAACCTATCTTTCTCATCATAAAGCTGCTATTAAATTGAACTTAGAGAGCTTATTCTAGGTTGTTTGATAGTTAGAGATTAAATAGAGAGCTTGTTCTATTTAACGACGAACTAATGAAAGATTGGGGTAACAGAGCTTGTTGTTATCTACGGCTATTAACTTTGATAGCTAATTAATGTTGATAGATATGAAATTGATTCTTAATGGTGTCTAGTGGTGGAGAATGAAACCTTAACCATATTTTTCATATTTGATTCTTCTTAATTACTTGTTTTCTCATTCTTATTATTAACTTTAGTTTAAATCTGATTTCAAAATACCATTTTCTTTTGTTTGCTTGTTTTTAAGTGATAAACTATTAACTTATAAACTAAAACTCAATCCCTGAGGACTCGACCCTTGCTAATCACTATACTCTACAATTGATTCTTTTTAAGTGCAAGGTTAAATAAGTTACACTCTTTTGGGTGCATCAGTTTTTGCGATATCGATATGAGCAACCATTGGTTGCTTTCGATATATTTTGACCCATGCCACTAGGGTTTATTGTGATCAATTTAGATATTATTGCGAAGATTGAGTGTGGGGTAGGAAAATTAAAGTTTGGGACGTAATCTTCCATTCATTTTTTTTTCTTTCGTTATGATTGCTTGTTGTTCTTTTTGTTAAAATCTTTACTTTTAATATGTTTGTTACTATGAATAAATTAGTATGCCTCATCGTCATAATAATGAACCTAACCTTCCTGAGATTACAGCAAATGCTAGAGGTGATGGTGTTGGGAGTAGCCAAAATGCCCAGAATCAAAATCGAGATCTTGGTGTTGAAATTGCACCAAATACTGAAAGAGGTGCTGGGAATCACCAGCCTCCTGCAAATCAAACGGTGGAAGCACAAGGTGCAGTGGCTGCGAATGATGATAGGGTGGAGCTTTTGATTAATGAAGTAATTAACTTAGTAAGAGATCATCGATAACATCAACCATCGGTGCAACAAGCTGATAATCTGTGGAATGGAAAACTTTGGGTGAGTTTAAGGAGATAGCATCTCCTGCTTTTAAGGGTTCTACAAACCCTGATGATGCTGAATTATGGATTGAGGAAATGGAGAAAGCTTTTGATGCAATGCGTTCCTCAGATCAAGATAAGATTAGATTTGCTGCTTACTTGCTGCAAGGGAGTGCAAATAACTGATGCAAGGAAGTAGCTCGTACTCATGAAAATGATCTTGGATTCTTCACTTGGGGTAACTTTCACACTGCTTTCTATACAAAGTATTTTCCTTGAAGTAAGTTGTTGTAGTTGGAACAAGAGTTTTTCAATCTGGTTCAAGGTAGTATAACTGTGGATGACTATGAGACTGAGTTTGATCAGTTGTCAAAGTTTGCCACTTCTCTTGTTTCTGATATGAGAGTAAAGCTAGAAGGTTTGAAAACAGCTTGAATGCTCATATTCATAGAGGACTTGCTCTGTTGCCTTTGACCAGATATAATGAAGTGGTTGGTAGGGAGAAGTCCCTAGATTCAGTCTGGAGGGAAACTCAGGAAGGAAGAAAGGAATTTTTGAAGAAAAGGGACAGAGATTCTGATTTTCAAAGTAAGAGGGCTTTTAGTGGTCCTTCCAAATTTCAGGCCACTAGAGGGTCTCAAGCTTCTTTTACCTCTAAAGGTAAGTTTCCTCCTAAAGGAATTCAATCCTCTCTTGGTAAGATGTCTCAACAAAGTCCTAGGTGTTCGGTTTGTGGTGGAGGACATCGAGTTGCTGATTGTAGGCATGTCACTAGTGCATGTTTTAGATGTGGCCACATGATCATCGTATTGCTGATTGTCCTCTAATTCCCCAAGATTCACAATCAGTGCAGAAACCTTAGAACTTTCGAGCCCCTGAACCATCAGTAGTTCAAAGGACACAACCCAATCAGGTTGTTCAGGCTGCGCAGATGCCCTCTTCTGGATCGCAAAGAGGGGGGAAACCTCGGACTCAAGATCGTGTGTTCACTTCAACTCAGCAAGATGTTGAAGCATCAAACACTGTTGTTTCAGGTATTCTATCAGTTGCCTCTGTTTATGCTCATGTCTTGTTTGATATTGGTGCTTCGCATTCTTTTGTTTCATCTATTTTTGTTCATCAAACTACTTTTGTCTTCATTGTCTTGTACACCTTTGGAATATGAATTATGTGTTGACACACCAACTAGAAGTCAACTTGTGTCTGATCAAATTTGCCAAATGTGTGTGGTAATAATTGAGGAAAGAGAATTGGTTGCCAATTTGCATGTTTTAAGTATGCACAATTTCGACATGATTTTAAGGATGGATTGGTTGTCTGCTCATTATGCTAAGGTTGATTTTCAGAAAAGAAGAGTAGATTTTGAAATCCCTGGTGAAATACCTTTTAGATTCTATGGTAGCGATGCATATGTTCCTTTAAAAGTTTTTTCTTCTTTGCAAGCTAGTCGGTTAATGAAAAATGGTTGTAAAAGGTACTCGGCAGTAGTAATCGATACTAAAATCGATGAGATGGCGCTAGAGGGTATTCCTATTATGAGGGACTTTCCTGATGTTTTTCCTGATGATGTTTCTGGATTGCCTCCTAATCGAGAAATCAATTTCTCTATCGATTTGCTCCCGGGCACTGGTCCTATTTCTAAGACTCCTTATAGAATAGCCTCGGCAGAATTGAAAGAGTTGAAAGAGCAGTTGCAAGAGCATCTTGATAAAGGTTTCATTAGACCTAGTGTGTCTCTATGGGGAGCTCCGGTGTTATTTGTGAAAAAGAAAGATGGTAGTATGAAGTTGTGTATTGATTATCGTGAGTTGAATAAGGTAAATGTGAAGAATAGATATCCTTTGCCTCGAATTGATGACCTATTTGATCAGTTAAAGGTGCTCAGGTGTTCTCTAAGATAGATCTTCGATCTGGGTATCACCAATTGAAGGTTAGAGCTAAAGATGTACCTAAACTGCTTTTCGAACTCGATATGGGCATTATGAGTTTCTAGTGATGCCATTTGGATTGACGAATCTCTAGCTGCTTTTATGGACTTGATGAATAGAGTTTTTAAGCCTTACTTGGATAAATTTGTGGTTGTCTTTATTGATGACATATTGATGTATTCTCGTAGTTTAGAAGAGCATGAGGAACATTTGAGAATTGTTTGACTTTGAGGCAAAAGCAGTTGTTTGCTAAATTAAAGAAGTATGAGTTTTGGCTTACTTGTGTGGCCTTTCTTGGACATGTGGTGTCGAAGGACAGGATTTCTGTTGATCCAAAGAAAATTGAGGCGGTAGTAGAATGGAATAGGCCAAATAATGTTTCTGAGATTCATAGTTTTTTGGGCTTAGCCGAATACTATAGGGGCTTTGTGGAGGATTTGATGTGAACCCTAAGGGTTAAACCTTTTGGTTGACCCATATAGAAATTGCCATGGGATTGGGTCATCTTGGATCCTATCAGGATTTCTCTCATATTGCTATGCCTTTAACTAGATTGATTCGGAAGGGAGTTCGATTTGAGTGGTCGAATGATTGTGAGAAAAGCTTTGAAGAATTAAAGAGAATATTGGTTTTCGCTCCTATTCTTACTGTACCTATTGCTGGAAAGGGTTTCACCGTCTATAGTGATGCTTCAAAGAAGAGATTAGGTTGTGTTTTCATGCAGAATGATAAAGTGATAACCTATGGTTCTCGGCAGTTAAAACCATATGAGGAGAATTACCCTACTCGTGATTTGGAGTTGGCAGCAGTAGTCTTTGCATTGAAAAATTGGAGACTATCTATATGGTGAGTCTTGTGAGATCTGTACGGACCACAAGAGTTTGAAAAATCTTTTCACCCAGAAGGAGTTGAATATGAGGCAAAGGAGATGGTTAGAACTGTTGAAGAATTATGACTTGACCATTAGTTACCATCCTGGTAAGGCGAATAAGGTAGCCGATACTTTAAGTAGGAAATCTGTTCGGAATTTGACTTCAGTAATTACTTCTCAAAGACAGATTTTGAAAGACCTAAGGAGAATAGATATTGATGTGTGTGTACGAGGTTCTAGAGCTTATTTGGCTAATTTACGAGTTCAGCCTAGCCTAATTAAGAGGATTAAAAATGGCACTAGGCAGCGCTTGCTCACCTTGATCTTATACTCTTTTGGAGCCAACAAAGTTGGTAAGGATGAGGATGAGGGACTGTCTTGAGGCTTAGTTTTTGTACCATCTAATTAGCCACCACATTTTCAAAGCTGCCACTATCAATAATCACCACACCTTTCCCTGAGAAGTGCACCGGGTATGAAAAGCATTCTTTCTCAACCAATCCTCCCCTTCACATGTAACACTTAGATTACGTTGAACAACAATAGATAAATCATTATTAGCATAAGTTACCTCATTTTCATCATCTTGCCCTTGATAATCATCATATCCTTCTTCTTCGACATCTCCCATGTCTTCTTCCACCAAGTTAACTATCCTACGATTCGAACATTCAGATGCAATATGTCCAAAATCATGGCATCTGAAGCATTTACGGTAACTGGAATTTGATGGATTAGGCTGTTGCTTGTTAGCTTCAGCCCCATCATTCTTAGGTTGCACCTTAGGAGATGGCTTGGCTATTGCATTCGGTTTGGAGCTGTTTCCCCTAATGAATCCATCCCGTGTCCCAAACTTTGAGCCACTGCCACGAGCTTCCTTTTGTTGCTTCTCCACCTTATGGGCCAACTTACACACATCATTCAAGGACCAATAAGGCTGCAACTGCACCACATTAGCAATCTCATATTTCAACCTTCCAAGGTAGTATGCAATGGATTGCTCTTCTGGTTCCACTAGTTCACCCTTCAACAGGAGACTATCGAACTCTGCAGTGTATTCTTCTATAGAGAGATCCCGTTGTTTCAGATTGTGGAGCTTGAGAAAAATATCTTGCCTATAGTTCTCCGACAAGTATTTCCTCTTTAGTTCCCTCTTCATCTTTTCCCAAGTCACAATCTTGCTTCTCCTTTCTCTCTCCATTTGTCTTTTAAGATTTTCCCACCAAAAATAAGCATGTTCTCTAAGTTTAATGGCCACCAACTTTACCTTGCGATGCTCTGGTGCTTCATGGTATTCAAAATTATGCTCCACTATGTGCAACCAATCAAGGAACTCATCTGGTTGCCTCTTTCCCTCAAACTCAGGAACATCCACTTTCGGGTTGAAGTGAATATGACCATCTCGATCATCACGGTGCCTCCAACAATAGTTTCTTAACTCCCGCGGATGTGGAGGTGTGCTATCATCAGAAGCATGACTGCGTGCATGGTGAAAAGGGTTATCACCCTCTCCATCATCGCCTTGCAAATCATCTTCTGGCTCACGCCTTTCATAAGCCCTCAAATGCTGCTGTAGTTGCTGAATTTGTTGTCTAAGATCATCCATGACAAGATCTCATTCATCCACTTGAGCGACTACCTCTTCCTCAACATTTTGAGCACGATGACGCCTAGCAGCCTTGATCAACCTTGGGCTCTGATACCAATCTGATGTCGGAACAAGTGGATTAACAAGTTTAAATAGAAAAGTGAAGTTTAATAAACTAATAGCAAGAATCATCCAATGGGATACAGGAATCACCACCCAAATTGGAAGATTTGGTAAAGGAAACAAAGGTTCACCACTAAGAATGGATCAAAGAGGATATAGAAATTCACCACCCCAATGATACTATTCAAGGATACAGAAACCAAGAATAAACCCACCAGTCAAAGGAAATCCACCAAAGAGATACATAATTTGGGTAGTCTCGAAGAGAACTTAAAACTTTCATTCAATCCAATCTCTCCAATACATAGTTTTAAGCCAATTTAATTACTAATGGCTGGAACAACCCTCCAAACTTTAGGAAATATGAAAGAGAACAAGAGTTGACTAAAAATAAAAGAAAATCAACTAAATAAGGAAAGTAGGAATTTCAATCCCAAAATTCCAGCAAATCTGTCTCCTGACCATTATGTAGTAATCTTGCCATAACTTTCTCCACAGAACTTCAATACTCAACAAGTCAAATGTTCTAAAAACTAGACTTGAATATCTTTCCATCCATATATGGCTTGCCTCTTAACTCTTTCAGAATCAAGACAGATTAGTCTTCCAAGTTGACCTATGTGCTGTGATTGTTGCATTCAATACACCAAAGTCAGAATTTGTAATTGCATTGAACTAAGACTTGCATGGGTTTCATGGCTTGCTCCCATGAATGTAGACACTCCTGTATCAGTTACGCAAGACAAACACATGAATTCCTCAAGAAATATAGACTCTAAGGTGCAGGATATACCCTAGACATTGCAGGCGCTTACATGACATTACAAAAGTTCTAACTAAATTTCAAAGCCAAATCAAGAACTTCATATATAAAAGGAAAAAAAAAAAACCTTTAAATGCAAACAAATAATTATAAACCACCAAATCTCAGACAAATAGCTATGTTACTCGAATTAGGTCTCGGGTGTGAGTGTCGGATACGGGTATGTGTCCAACACGAGTATGTTTAAGTTTTTTATTTTTATTTTTTTTATATGTATTTGGAGGGTCTTTGGAGGATCATATCTTCATACCCATATCCGGATATGTGTCGGACACAGGTACTCCTTAAAAAATGAAGAGTCGGAGCCACATAGACAGATAGTACAAATTTACAACTGGTTCACCAAACTTCTCAATCCATAAAGGTTTAGGACCAGTAAACGGACTGTCAGAAAAAGAACAAGCAATCAATGTCCCAACAAGGAAACATTGAATTTAAAACTTTTGTTCCAACATAATTTTCCCAAGTAATCATTTCTAGATTCACAAAATTCTTTAAGAAAGTTCAGATTCTTTAGCTATACATGGAAAACAGAAACTTAATAATCAATAGAAGAGATTAATGATAAATGAGATTTCCCTAGTAATGATAAGAAACTTTACCAATTCAGCTTTTGGAGCAAATATCATGCGGGTATAGAATGGAAGAACAGCTGCTGTTTCGAAGGTAAATACGCTGCTAGCAATTTGAGAAGTTGTCAACCCTGTAAAAGTGTTAGCATATGCCAGTTAGGAAGATCGAAGGAAAATGTTAGGCATATGTTGACTTCTTTCAATATTCAACCAATACTCAAAATTATCAATTCCATTAGTTATTGGCCATCATGAGAAACACTCCCAAAATTAGATGGCATTTAAGAGGATGTCTTGCATACATGCTACAAATTAAGTACCTTTAAAGAGCACTTCAGCATAAGCATAGATAGTATAAACCATTGATGAAAATACCAGATGGCTGCAAGTAGGACCTCAGTAAGCATGTGAGACCCTCGTAAGCCAGAGATGACTCGGGTCTCCTATAACACTCTAATGGTTCGGAACTACACATGTAAAATCCACTAGGAAGGATGGACTATCATGTGGTATACATGTTGTATGATAGGTTATAGAATTGGAGGTTAAATCAGGTGGTTAAACGATCTGACCCTAAAATAGTTTAAAATTCAGACTAAAATCGGGAAGGGCAAAATTCCATATAATATGCTAAATTGAGTGGATATGATGAGAAAATACTATATAGAATCCATACCTATTATCAGAGCAACAATCGGCATCAAATTCAAAAAAATATGCATTAGGGGTATTTTGGTCATTTTACACCCCTTTTCATTTTTAGTCCGAGAAATGGTATAAATGGGCTTTTTGACTATATAATATGTTAATATGACATTTGAATCTAATATTTGGCATTAAAAAAAAAAAAAAAGTCAAAGTTGGTCAACTTTTTTTGACCAAGCTTAGGCAAGATGAGAAACATGGGATAATTTCCCATAAGATATCAGCCCTAATATGAAGACACAACGTCTTCTTCTTTTTTTTCATGCCGTAAGGCATTTTCTCCCCAAAAACACCATTAAAGCTTGCTAAAGCTTTCTCTCTCCTCCAAATTTCAAGGGAAATCACCAAGTATTGCAAGGATTCCACTAACCTATAGGTAATTTCATATTCTAAGCTTGATTTTGATATTAGATTTTGAAGAATTTGTCTCTATCTATGAGAAATCATTTTGGCTGAAAATTGGTAGTGATGAATCACCATGTTGCCGCCACTTTTTTCGTTATGGGAGGTGTTCCTCCACCTCTTTAAACCGTAAATTAGTATCGGATAGCTTTGAATCAAATTTAGAGGCTAAAACAAGCTTGGTTAAAACCCTAGCTTGCCCATGAGGTGGTGCTGCCACCTACCTTGGTTGTCCGAGGCCACCGTTAGCTTCATTGTTATTGTGTGAGCAACTTTTCAGTTGATTGTTGCTCCGAATTTTGACTCGAGCTAAGTGTAGGAATTTATTTGTAAAAAATTCTTAAGCTGAAAATTTTTGGATAGTAGCTAACTATTATAAATTATGGGAATTTGAGTGTCCCGTAGTTGTTAAATACTTACAGAATATCCTGACGATGTCATGGTACCCATATCGTGGAGTTCGCCTGGGATCGCGACAGAGTAACGAAAGTGTCGCTTTAATACTCGAAATAACACAGTGAGTATTTAGGTTAATCTAGGAAGTAGTTATTGTTTTATATGCAATGTTGACTGATATGGAAATTGAAACACGAAAGATTGCTCGGATTACAAAAATGGTAAGTTTCGAACCTTACGCGGATCAAAGGCGTAAGTGTGGTGTTAGTATGGTTACACGAGGTAAGTGTTGTGGAGTTGAATAATAATGAATGTTAGTTAATTGTAATGCTTTGAGAAACATAAGTAGAAATATATTAGTGTAGAGATTGTTTCCTAGCATAGTATATATATATATATAAATATATATATATTACTCCATGAAATTAGAGAATTAATATATCATACTATTATTGTACGGATAGGGTGATGTCCGGGATGCTATTTTATACGGACAAGGTGATGTCCGGGATGCTATTTTATACGGACAAGGTGATGTCCGGGATGCTAATATTGTACGGACAGGGTGATGTCCGGGATGCTAATATTGTACGGACAGGGTGAAGTCCGGGATGCTATTTTATACGGACAAGGTGATGTCCGGGATGCTAATATTGTACGGACAGGGTGATGTCCGGGATGCTAATATTGTACGGACAGGGTGAAGTCCGGGATGCTAATATTGTACGGACAGGGTGATGTCCGGGATGCTAATATTGTACGGACAAGGTGAAGTCCGGGATGCTATTGTTGTACGGGCAAAATAGTCCAGGATAACAGATATTACGGACTAGTATAAGTCCGGGATATTTTGATAATGTAGACATGAGAAATTCTTCATTTATAATTGTGAAGGTATACACGTAAAATCGATTGCTAAATATTTTTGGCTATCAAGTTAGGCTAGCCAATAGCTTATTTATATTCAACACTCAGTATAGAAGATTTCATATGGGACAAATAATTTTTATAAGTCCCGGAATAATTTTTAAATATTACTTTTCGGTTAATTAGTCATACTTGATATGTCATGTTTATACTTTAATGGTAAAGAAAGGAAGTACGAAATTTCCAAGTACTCATCCTAGTTACCTTATGCTCACTGAGTTTTTCGACTCACTTTGTTTATTTTTAATTTCTTTTCAGATTCTAACAAACCCAGCTCTTCCCATATTCCGGATAGCTAGCTGCTCACATACTTTTGGTGAGCGAATTGACCCAAGACGTGGTAAGCTGTGGCGATGGTTGGGTACATTTTGCAGTCACTAGGGTATCATGGGTCCTTTGTATTTTGTGTATGTTGAATATGTTCTGTATATTTATAAGCGGATGTAATTAATTGATGTATGATGTATAACAGTCTTAGAGGCCTGGTATGACATGGTGATGTTTATTTTGTTATGATATAGTATAAATATATGTTTGTATATAAGATGTCATAAAGGTTGAGTCTGCTGCGGGGCATTTCGGTTACTCCCTATCGGAGGCGTCCAAACCGAGATGTCATGTGTTGATGAATTATTATATTGTGAATGTTGATGATTGAACGGTAAACGCCCATGTAGGGCGAGATCATGCCAAAATTTTCTTTAATTTGGTTTGATGAGTATAGACAGGCTTCGGAGGCAGGGGCATACCTTGTCTCTAGCCGGTCACATGCCCTGAATTTGGGGTGTGACAAAGGTGGTATCAGAGCATGGTCTAGAGGTCAGTGACTGCAAAAAAAAAAAAAAAAAAAAAAAAAAAAGTTGTAGGGTAGTAGTGCATTGCTTACAAGTAATCCCGAGATATTAGTAAGTAGTGTACTACCCCTATTGGTGTGTATCGTCACATGCTACTACGTCCGGTGATTTTTAAGCTAGCTAGCACATATTGAACTTTATAAATAATATTATGGAATTATTGACATATGTTTATTTTCTAGATACGATGCCTCCCCAAACAAGAACTCGTAGACCTAGAGATAAATCAAGGGACCGAGAGCTTGAGGTCCCGGATCAGATTTCTGCTGGCCCTGAGATTAGAGGACAGAGTGGGGAAAGTAGTAGGACTTCTACTAGGAATACTACAGAGACGGAGATGAGATTTGATAGGATGGATGCTAAAATGGATGAGGTATTACACCAGGTAGAGGCTCTGACGCAGGTTGTGGTAGAGCAACAGAGGAAATTAAATCAGGCCCAGCAGGCACAGCCACAGCCACAACAGGCAGCTGCACCGGTAGAGTCAGAGTAGGGCCGACCAGAGGGATACCTTCAGGTTTCGTTATCTGAGTTTAAGAAGAATCAACCACCTTTGTTTACAGGGAAGGATGCGAATGCAGATCCCAATGACTTTTTGGATCAATGTAGTAGATTGTTCATGTCATTGGGATGTTCTCCGGTACGATCTGTAGAGTTAATTAGTTTCCAGCTTAGGAATATAGCTGGGACGTGGTATACGACCTTGCTTAAGAGACGACGAGCTACTGATCCTCCATTAGCGTGGCCAGAATTTTGTACTGAGTTTCTTCGTAGGTTCTTACCACAGAGTGTTCGCGAGACTAGGGCTCGCGAATTTGAGCAGCTAAAGCAGACAGAGACCATGACTGTGACTGATTATGATATTCGATTTTCAGATCTTTCTGTATATGCACCACAGTTGGTATCCACCGAGTATGATAGAGCTAAGAGGTTTGTGGATGGTCTTCGGGAGTATTTGTTTAGGTCAGTTCAGTTGACAGAGACATCCACATATGCTGATGTCCTAAATTCTGCTCTAAGGTTCGAGCAGCGAGCTCGAGATAGGCAGAGTGATAGGGGCCTACAAAAGAGGCCCAGATTTGGTGGACAGGGTTCTAGGGCAATAGGGTTATCAGGGCCAGTTGGTGGTATCGTGTCTAGAGGAGAGACATTTACTAGTGGTGTACAGAGGGACTGGGGTCAAAACAGTCAGCATAGACCTGGTGGTCGCCCTCAGAGTACATCAGCAACTACTACTACTGGGGGAGCTTCTACCCCATTATGTCAGATTTGTGGACGCCGACATAGAGGCGTATGTTGGAGATCAGATTTATGTTTTAGATGCGGTAAATCGGGGCACATGAGGAGAGACTGCCCATTGGGTTCTGGCTCACTCCCACCAGTAGTAGCTCCACTCCCAACTACAGCTGCACCAGGACAGTCAGCAGGATCAGTCGCACAACAGGCTGTCAGAGGTACTCAGGGTCGGGGACATCAATCTGCTGGTAGGGGACAGACGTCAGGCAGCAGGGGGCAGGCTCGAGTTTTTGCACTGACACCTAGGGATGCCCAGGCATCCAATGCAGTTGTGACAGGTATTATTATGGTTTGTTTACAGCCTGCACATGCTTTATTTGATCCGGGTGCCACCCATTCATTTATTTGCCCTCGATTTGTGGATATTTTGCTCAGAGATGTTAGTGAGTTAAATGAACCTTTGCTAGTTTCAACACCTGTCGGGGTAGAGTATGTAGTTAGTCAAGTTTTGAAAGGGTGTGATATTGAGATTGGTGGGGAGGTGTTCATAGCCGATCTAGTGATACTAGATATACTAGAATTTGATGTGATATTGGGCATGGATTGGCTAGCTGCCAATTATGCTGTGTTAGATTGTTTCGAGAAGGTTATTACCTTCCAAATACCAGGAAAATTAGTTTTAAAATATCAGGGAGATCGAAGTATGAATACAACAAGAATGATATCGGTCTTAAAAGCTGAGAAGTTGTTAAACAGTGGTTGTCAAGGCTATTTAGCCTATGTGTGCGATATTGAAGGCAAGGTTTCGGATTTGGATAAGATACCAGTAGTATCTGAGTTTCCAGATGTATTTCCAGAGGAGTTACCGGGACTGCCTCCTGAACGAGAGATTGAGTTCTGTATTGATGTGTTGCCAGGAACCCAGCCTATTTCAATTTCCCCTTACCGTATGGCTCCCCTTGAACTGAGGGAATTAAAGGTACAACTTCAGGATTTGTTGGACAAGGGATTCATACGCCCAAGTACTTCACCCTGGGGTGCTCCGGTATTGTTTGTTAAGAAAAAGGATGGATCCCTGCGGCTATGTATTGACTATAGGCAACTTAATAAAATGACTATTAAAAATAAGTACCCACTACCGAGGATTGATGATTTGTTTGATCAGTTGCAGGGAGCTAGTTGTTTTTCTAAGATTGATCTTCGATCAGGTTATCATCAGCTCCGTATTCGGAGGGAAGATGTGCCTAAGACTGCTTTTCGCACGCGTTATGGGCACTATGAGTTTCTTGTAATGTCTTTTGGACTGACTAACGCTCCTGCAGCTTTTATGGATCTAATGAACAGGGTGTTTAAACCCTATTTAGATCACTTCGTGATAGTATTTATTGATGATATTTTGGTGTATTCACGGACTGAGGATGATCATAGCCAGCATCTTAGGGTGGTACTTGAGACCTTGAGAACACAGCAGTTATATGCTAAGTTTTCAAAGTGCGAGTTCTGGTTGAGTAGTGTAGGATTTCTTGGACATATTGTATCCAAGGAAGGTATTAGTGTGGACCCTAAAAAGGTGGAGGCAGTACGTGATTGGAAAAGGCCTACCACCGTTACTGAGATTCGGAGTTTCTTGGGGCTGGCAGGGTATTACAGGAGGTTTGTTGAGAATTTTTCAAGATTGGCAGCTCCATTGACTAGACTTACCCAGAAGGATGTCAAGTTTGAGTGGTCAAACGAATGTGAGAGGAGCTTTCTAGAGCTCAAGGAACGTTTGACTACTGCTCCAGTTTTGACATTACCCACGGGATCCGGTGGATATGTTGTATATTGTGATGCATCTAGGGTTGGATTGGGATGTGTATTAATGCAGGGTGGCAAGGTTATAGCATATGCCTCAAGGCAGTTGAAGAAACATGAGCAGAATTATCCTACACATGATTTAGAGTTAGCAGCCATTATCTTTGCATTAAAGATATGGCGACATTACCTATATGGCCAATCATGTGAGATATACACCGATCACAAGAGTTTAAAATATATTTTTGATCAACGGGAGTTAAATTTAAGACAGAGGCGGTGGTTGGAGTTACTCAAGGATTACGATTGCACTATCCTTTATCATCCAGGCAAAGCCAACGTGGTTGCAGACGCTTTGAGCCGTAAATCTATGGGAAGCATGGCTCACTTGTCCCTAGAGAAGAGACCGTTGGCTAAGGCTATTCAGGATTGTTTGGGAAGAGGTGTTACCTTGAGTTTTATCGGGACTGGTGCACTTATTGCACATGTACAGGTTAGATCCTCCTTAGTAGAGGAAGTTAAAGCAAGGCAGCATGTCGATGCTTTTTGTACTGAGACTATAACTAGTGTGAAACAGGGTAAAGATGATGGATTTCAAGTAGATGAAGAGGGAAGTCTCCGTTTCCATAGTCGATTAGTAGTTCCTGAGATAGAGGGAATTCGAGGTAAGATCCTTGATGCAGCACATAATTCATCATATACGATGCATCCTGGTGCTACCAAGATGTATCGTGATCTTAAGCAATTCTACTGGTGGCAAGGCATGAAACGTGATGTAGCAGATTATGTGGCTAAATGCCTAATATGTCAGCAAGTAAAGGCTGAACATTTGAGACCAGCTGGTCTATTGCAGAGTCTTGAAGTGCCAGAGTGGAAATGGGATCATGTTACCATGGATTTAGTAATTGCTTTGCCTAGAACTAAGGCAGGATATAATTCGATTTGGGTGATTGTCGACAGATTGACTAAGTCGGCACATTTTATTCCAGTGAAAACTATTTATCCAGCTAATAAGTATGCTAAGCTTTATTTGGATCGAATTGTGCCTTTACATGGTGTACCATTATCGATTATATCAGACAGAGGTTCGCAGTTTACAACGAGATTTTGGAAATCATTCCAGGAGGCCCTCGGTACGCAATTGCGGTTTAGCACTGCTTTTCACCCCCAGACAGATGGACAATCGGAGAGGACTATACAGACCCTTGAGGATATGTTGCGGGCCTGTGTATTAGATTTTGAAGGGACTTGGGATGATCATTTACCTTTGATTGAGTTTGCTTATAACAACAGTTATCACAGCAGTATACAGATGGCACCATTTGAGGCACTATATGGTCGGAAGTGTAGATCACCTGTTGGTTGGTTTGAGGCAGGCGAGTATCGGCTACTTGGTCCAGATATTGTGCAAGATGCAGTGCAAAAGGTTGGAATAATAAGAGAGAAGTTGATGGCTGCCCAAAATCGGCAAAAGGCCTATGCTGATAACCGAAGACGTGAGTTAGAGTTTGATGTTGGAGATTATGTGTTCCTAAAAGTTTCACCTTTCAAAGGGGTTATGAGATTTGGGAGACGAGGTAAGTTGAGTCCAAGGTACATTGGACCATTCCAGATATTGAGCCGTAAAGGTGCGGTAGCATATGAGTTAGCATTGCCTCCAGACTTGAGCTTTGTACACCCTGTATTCCATGTGTCTATGTTGCGAAAATACATTTCAGACGATTCACATGTTTTACAGCCACAGGCAACACAGATAGACTCCCAGTTAGCATATATTGAAGAACCCGTAACCATTGTAGATCGTCAAGTGCGAAAGATGCGGTCCAAGGAAGTTCCTACAGTTAAAGTTTTGTGGCAGTATCACAATACACAGGAGGCTACATGGGAACTCGAGGATGAGATGAGACAGCAGTACCCCCAGTTATTTCAAACATGAGGTAATTCTTTATAGATTAATTTTATGTAAAATTCGAGGACGAATTTTATTAAGGGGGAGAAATGTGAGACCCTCGTAAGCCAGAGATGACTCGGGTCTCCTATAACACTCTAATGGTTCGGAACTACACATGTAAAATCCACTAGGAAGGACGGACTATCATGTGGTATACATGTTGTATGATAGGTTATAGAATTGGAGGTTAAATCAGGTGGTTAAACGATCTGACCCTAAAATAGTTTAAAATTCAGACTAAAATCGGGAAGGGCAAAATTCCATATAATATGCTAAATTGAGTGGATATGATGAGAAAATACTATATAGAATCCATACCTATTATCAGAGCAACAATCGGCATCAAATTCAAAAAAATATGCATTAGGGGTATTTTGGTCATTTTACACCCCTTTTCATTTTTAGTCCGAGAAATGGTATAAATGGGCTTTTTGACTATATAATATGTTAATATGACATTTGAATCTAATATTTGGCATTAAAAAAAAAAAAAAGTCAAAGTTGGTCAACTTTTTTTGACCAAGCTTAGGCAAGATGAGAAACATGGGATAATTTCCCATAAGATATCAGCCCTAATATGAAGACACAACGTCTTCTTCTTTTTTTTCATGCCGTAAGGCATTTTCTCCCCAAAAACACCATTAAAGCTTGCTAAAGCTTTCTCTCTCCTCCAAATTTCAAGGGAAATCACCAAGTATTGCAAGGATTCCACTAACCTATAGGTAATTTCATATTCTAAGCTTGATTTTGATATTAGATTTTGAAGAATTTGTCTCTATCTATGAGAAATCATTTTGGCTGAAAATTGGTAGTGATGAATCACCATGTTGCCGCCACTTTTTTCGTTATGGGAGGTGTTCCTCCACCTCTTTAAACCGTAAATTAGTATCGGATAGCTTTGAATCAAATTTAGAGGCTAAAACAAGCTTGGTTAAAACCCTAGCTTGCCCATGAGGTGGTGCTGCCACCTACCTTGGTTGTCCGAGGCCACCGTTAGCTTCATTGTTATTGTGTGAGCAACTTTTCAGTTGATTGTTGCTCCGAATTTTGACTCGAGCTAAGTGTAGGAATTTATTTGTAAAAAATTCTTAAGCTGAAAATTTTTGGATAGTAGCTAACTATTATAAATTATGGGAATTTGAGTGTCCCGTAGTTGTTAAATACTTACAGAATATCCTGACGATGTCATAGGTACCCATATCGTGGAGTTCGCTTGGGATCGCGACAGAGTAACGAAAGTGTCGCTTTAATACTCGAAATAACACAGTGAGTATTTAGGTTAATCTAGGAAGTAGTTATTGTTTTATATGCAATGTTGACTGATATGGAAATTGAAACACGAAAGATTGCTCGGATTACAAAAATGGTAAGTTTCGAACCTTACGCGGATCAAAGGCGTAAGTGTGGTGTTAGTATGGTTACACGAGGTAAGTGTTGTGGAGTTGAATAATAATGAATGTTAGTTAATTGTAATGCTTTGAGAAACATAAGTAGAAATATATTAGTGTAGAGATTGTTTCCTAGCATAGTATATATATATATATATATAAATATATATATTTTACTCCATGAAATTAGAGAATTAATATATCATACTATTATTGTACGGATAGGGTGATGTCCGGGATGCTATTTTATACGGACAAGGTGATGTCCGGGATGCTATTTTATACGGACAAGGTGATGTCCGGGATGCTATTTTATACGGACAAGGTGATGTCCGGGATGCTAATATTGTACGGACAGGGTGAAGTCCGGGATGCTATTTTATACGGACAAGGTGATGTCCGGGATGCTAATATTGTACGGACAGGGTGATGTCCGGGATGCTAATATTGTACGGACAGGGTGAAGTCCGGGATGCTAATATTGTACGGACAGGGTGATGTCCGGGATGCTAATATTGTACGGACAAGGTGAAGTCCGGGATGCTATTGTTGTACGGGCAAAAGAGTCCAGGATAACAGATATTACGGACTAGTATAAGTCCGGGATATTTTGATAATGTAGACATGAGAAATTCTTCATTTATAATTGTGAAGGTATACACGTAAAATCGATTGCTAAATATTTTTGGCTATCAAGTTAGGCTAGCCAATAGCTTATTTATATTCAACACTCAGTATAGAAGATTTCATATGGGACAAATAATTTTTATAAGTCCCGGAATAATTTTTAAATATTACTTTTCGGTTAATTAGTCATACTTGATATGTCATGTTTATACTTTAATGGTAAAGAAAGGAAGTACGAAATTTCCAAGTACTCATCCTAGTTACCTTATGCTCACTGAGTTTTTCGACTCACTTTGTTTATTTTTAATTTCTTTTCAGATTCTAACAGACCCAGCTCTTCCCATATTCCGGATAGCTAGCTGCTCACATACTTTTGGTGAGCGAATTGACCCAAGACGTGGTAAGCTGTGGCGATGGTTGGGTACATTTTGCAGTCACTAGGGTATCATGGGTCCTTTGTATTTTGTGTATGTTGAATATGTTCTGTATATTTATAAGCGGATGTAATTAATTGATGTATGATGTATAACAGTCTTAGAGGCCTGGTATGACATGGTGATGTTTATTTTGTTATGATATAGTATAAATATATGTTTGTATATAAGATGTCATAAAGGTTGAGTCTGCTGCGGGGCATTTCGGTTACTCCCTATCGGAGGCGTCCAAACCGAGATGTCATGTGTTGATGAATTATTATATTGTGAATGTTGATGATTGAACGGTAAACGCCCATGTAGGGCGAGATCATGCCAAAATTTTCTTTAATTTGGTTTGATGAGTATAGACAGGCTTCGGAGGCAGGGGCATACCTTGTCTCTAGCCGGTCACATGCCCTGAATTTGGGGTGTGACAAAGCACCCAGGCAGCAGCACAGGGAAAGAAATGGTGCATCGGCCAAGCACAAAACGGCACAGGTAGAATCAAGGAAGCAGTAATGGAACTATCCAACTTAGACCTTTTCACAACCTTTCAGCAACAATAGTTTATAACCAAACCAACAAGCCTTAATCCCAATATATTTGTGGTCAGCTAGCAGCAATAATTTATACAGGAAAGAAAAACACGTGGAATATGCCTCCAGCTCTGACTCATCATTTTTCTTGAAGTACCCGTGTCCGACACATATTCGGACATGGGTATGAGGATATGACCCTCTAAGGACCCTCCAAATACATGAAAAAACTTAGAAAAAATTGAAAATACCCGTGTCGGACACATAGCCGTATCCGACACTCACACCCAAGTCTGAGTAACATAGCCTCCAGCATATGCCATATTTTTGACTTGGCAACCAATGTCAAAAACAGATCAATTTCTTTTCTTCACTCTTTCCCCGATGCGTTTACTAATATTCAGTAATTTTTTCTAGCAAAATACTGGTTTCTGCTACAAAACTATAAGTGAGGCGCCAAAATTAACAGCAAGAAAGGACCTAATGCAGATGAACTTTGCTTAACAGATGGATGCTAAGAATTGAGAACAAAATTTACTAGGTATAAGAGAGGAACGACCTAAATAGCCAAAAAAGTATATTCATAGAAATCCTTGAGATGACATGGCAAAAAACTACCAAAAGTTTAGCAGACAACTATGTTGCTCCGAATGTTCATTTTTCTTGAGGCACTCGTGTCCGATACATATTCGGACATGGGCATGGAGATATGACCCTCCAAGGACCCTCCAAATACATGAAAAAACTTAGAAAAACTGAACATACCGGTGTCGGACACATACCCGTATCCGACACTCACACCCGAGTCCGAGTAACATAGGCAGACAAGACATAACACGATCATTTGTTATACATTTCCGTTAATCGCTAAAGATAAAGGAGCTTCAGAAGGACCATGCTGAGACTGGAAAGAAGAATGTAAGACACTCTCTCAGAAGGTGCAACTCCTCCTTTCAAGATAGTGCATGATTCACACAATTCTGACCATGTGACAAGCATGAAAGCTAGAAACTATTAAAGCAAATAAAAAGCGGTGTGTAAACTTCTACTGAAAAGTAAGCACCAAAGCAGGTAAAAATGATTACAAGAAGCTTGTACTTCAAAGCTTTTTCTACAGTGAATGAATGTTGAAACATTTTGTCTAATAACAAGTCTTGTTCCTCTAGCAAAACCCTATTCACCAAGTAAGCCAGTTCAAATTCTTGCTTGCTGGCCAAGATGTTCAGTAGTCCTGCTTTTGAGAGCAGAAGTGAATCTTTGTTCCACTTCCACATTATGACGAAGGTTAATAGGCTGTCCAAAGTGGCTTATCTATAAGGAAAAAAAACCTTAAATGTAAGGATATCTCTTTAGCTTGAAAGGTAAATAGCAAACTGTCAACATGTTATAAACAATATGATTACACAAATTCACTAGGTCAATGAAAGGGCTGATCACAATTCAAGTTCATTGACATTTAACATGTTCTGATAATAATGCCTAAATTGAAATAAATAACATGTGAGTCGAGCAATGAAACAAAATAAACCAAAGATTTTAAGTTTTAACTCATAATATTCTATCATATTATGGGTAATTATCTATTTTTGGGATAATTTAAACTTAGCAATTCTGGACATGATATGAAAACACAAAACAAACACAACAAGTTTAATCGACACGAAAGTAGTGCAATAAACACGACACTACACATTTAAACACAATTAACACGACACGTTTAATAAACGTATCATATTCATATTTTAAGATTTTGACACATTTAAGAATTTGTGTTTTGTTTACGTATAACCGCTAACATGAAAAATACATGAGATATGACACGAATACACGGATTGCAAGATTGCAAGGTCTAATCCAATTGATGTATGCATTATTAATTTAAGTTGAAAATGTAACAAACCATGCCCAGACACACAGAAAGGAAAATTTAAAGAAAAAAACAGAAGGAACAAAGAACAATGGACAGTTTAAATTTCAGAAGAAGAATTTTATTTGACAATATAATCATTTGAAAAGGGAAACTGCAGTTCCCAGTATACTTCGATTCAATCAAAGTTCTGATATTGTCAATTGAGCAAGCAAAAATATGGTGAAAGTTATGTCATCATGCAGATTACCAAAAATCACTAAATTTTCATTTCTGATACTGACAAAGGTAAAGTCTTTTTCAACAAAACACTACTCCACAACTAAGCCATAAACCTCATATGAGATTTAGCAGAAACTAGACCGAAATGTGCCTATTAAATGTCCAAATTGATTGTTCCAAAATAATAATAATAAAAAAACCATTTCCAGTCATATAAAGCTCTTTTTCCATCAACTATTACAAATTAAACAACAAAAAGCAGAAACTTTCAATAACACCCAGATTTAGAAACCAATCAAAAACTCCAAAATCCTCAACAAAAAAAAAAAAAAAGTATTGAAAAAAGTAGGCTAAAGAACATAAAAAAGAAAAAAAACCTTTGGTCAGACTAGAGAACGGGAAATGCAAGAAGAAGAGACCATGATTGCTGAAAAAACTGAAATACCCTTTAACAAAACCAACTATAATGGCTTCTTCATGAGCTTTATGTAGTACCCTAATGCCTAACAGTTGGTTATCAAAGTAGTACTACCTAAAATTTTATAGGTCGGTGACAAAAAAAAAAAAAAACTAAAAAATGGTGACTTTGGTGAGGTGAGAAATTTCATTAATGGCTAGTTTAACATTGTTGAAAAAAATTTGAGTTGAAAAAATTTCGAGTTGAAAAAAGTATGTTTATAAAATATGATAAAAAAGTGTGATTTAAAATTTTTTTAAGTGTTTAGTATTGTTGTGAAAAAATGTTGTAAGAAATTGAAATGTCAAAAAAAGATATGTTTAAAATAATAAAAGTGTAGAGATGTGAGGATAATAAAATCATTTTATTCAAAAGCCAGCTTTTAAAGCCTAAAAGTTATATTTTTTAGCTTTTTGGTTTGGCTTTTCAAACTATGGTTTCAACAACAGAAGCCAAATTTTTTTATCTGTTTAATATTGCGTTTGCGATGAAAAATAATTTTTGATATCAAAAATTGTGTCAGAAGTAATGTTAAACGATACATTAGAGAGAAAAGAGGAGAGACACGCAGCCTGAAAGAGGAAGGAAAGAGAAATTGCAAAGTCCAGTTTAAGTTTTATTTAAATTAAAAAGGAGAAAAAATAACTGCTCAAACCAAGACAGCAAGGAGCGTCCACTGGCAAACTTGTTTTGTCTTGCATATACTAGTAGTCTAGTAGGATATTAGAGTCGATAATGTGTATATGTACCGTATTTTATATATTTTTAATTAAATAAATATAACATAATTATTAAATATATTAAAGTTTTAAATATAAATATGATATATATATTAAACATATCATATTTATTATACTATTATTATATTCATTAAATATGTTGTATTTATATGATATTTTTGTATCGTACCAAAAATTATTAGATATACTATATATAATAATGTAATTATGCTCTCAAGTCTCAAGTAGAGGTGTTCATAAGTCGAGATGGGTCGGGCTTAGTATGAGATCAACATTACATATATTTGCTCAAGTTTGATCCAGCTTAAAATATGAGCCACAAATTCTACTTAAGTCTGCTCATATTCGTAAATCGATAATCCAAATCTATTTAGATCCGTCCATATTATTTTTTAAAAAAATAATTTAATCAAATATATTATTTTTTATTTAATTCTTAATAATTTTTATCTATTTTTTCTTTTATTAAATTTTAAAACATGAATAATTTAATATATTTTAAAATATTTATATTATAATATTGTATTTATTTATTTTTTCTATGATATAAGTTACATAATATTTATAAATATAAATATAAACATAATATATTATATAAATAAAAAATAGATCGGGTCGGGTTGGTTCAGACCTTAACTGTTAGAGTTAAGGTCTGGCCCATTTTTAAACGATTTTTTTTTTCAAACTCATATTTAGATTCTAATATTTTTATTCAAACTCTCTCAAATATCGAATAAATCTTTAAATTTAAACGAATTATCCAATCCTTAATCAGAGCTAAGTCTCAATCTATGATTATATTGTTTGTGATGGGATGGGATGGATAATTGGTGCACATTTGTTTTCACTGTCCATCTAGATTTTGACACGTGGATGCTGTTGATTGGGTACATAGATTTTTTTCCGATAAAAAGGAAAGAATATTTGTACTCTTATGTTTGTTAGTGTGGTTGAGCGTTAATAATGATTTTTGGTAGATTCCAACAAATATAAACCGTTAGATGTATAATGGTTCATCTGAACCATTAAAAAAAAAAAAAGTGATTTATGTAACCGATTAACTTGGTCATGAAAAGAGAAAAAAAATTAAACCCTAACTCTCTCCTTTGAAAGTCATTGAATCCAAAAATTTCTAATAGCCCTCGCCTCCGATTTCTTCTTCTGAAAAATCCAAAATCTAAATTTGAAAAACCCTCACCCCGATTTCTCTTGTTGAACAACCCAAACCGTAACTAGAAAGGGTGTCAATTTTTCAAAGATTTTTTAGCTTCATTTGGGATAGAATTATTATTTGTTCTGTATGAAGGCCTATTCACTACAGGAGATTGACTCGCCGGGATTCTTCTTCTTCTCCGGTGGAAGTTGTGGTGGTAGACGACGACAAGGCCTTACCGGAGTATCATCCTCCGATTATATGTAATGGGTATGAGACGGATTCGAATATGGTTAGTTTGAAGATCAGTTTGTTAGGTGACTGTCAAATTGGCAAAACAAGCTTTCTGGTAAGCATTGGTTTTTTTTTTTTTTTACTGTTTCGTAATGACTTAATGAAATTTCACTTAAATAAGTAGTTTTTAATGGTTTTTTTTTTTCCTTTTTGAAGATCAAATATGTTGGGGATGGACAAGAGAAAAGCTTACAAATGACAGGATTAAATTTAGTTAACAAAACATTATTTGTTCAAGGTGCCAGGATTGCTTTCAACATATGAGATGTAGGAGGTATTTTAATCAATAAATTTGTTTTTGATTTATTGTTTTCTTGTCTTGTTTTTGAATTTTCAGTTTTGTTGTTATGCTGCTAAGTTGAGTTTTTTTTAATTTTATTATTATTTTGATTATTTGGTTGTAGGTGACAGTAACTCACTTGATCATCTTCCAATTGCTTGTAAAAATACAGTAGCAATTTTGTTTATGTTTGTTCTAACTAGCTGAATCTAAATGTTGTTTATGCTGAGATTTGTGGACCATATCTAAATGTTGAATTTTCTATATACATGGCTGGGGAAACATTTTTCATGGTGCTATGTGGTTGGATTCACTCTTCTTGATGAGACCTGCCAAAGGATTGTCCTCCAGGATCTTTAGCAACAACATTCATGGTCTTTGATCATTACAAAAACTCTTTGAATAGAAATTGACCCTCAATTTTATATTTTATTAGGATATAATTTCTATTTTCTACAAAAAGAGCTGATATGATTGATATTGCAGGAAATATAATTGTTGATGGAAGCAATGGTGAATAGCAGTGGACCATTATCATCAGTATTTGGTATGCTTAGCTACTTCCGCTTGCACCTTTAATTGGGTCCTAACTTTTCACCTTTTAATTTTTTTATTTATTTGGATCATACTTCAAAACTCAGTCATTATGTGATTTATTGATAAAGTGTTGAACTTTTAATATCAATAATTAAGATTTAATTTTTAACGGTCTAAAGTATAAAAATAAAAAAAATAACCCACCCACTCCTTATGATGATTGTGACAAATTATTTTGCAATGTAGTTCATAACTGAATTATGAAAGCACTGTGGTCAACATATGGATTTGGATATAACTCGTTTAAAATTAGCTAACAGATTGTGATGGTGAGACACTAACCTTTTGGATTTTAATGGAACCATCCATATTTACTTGTTGGAGTATTCACCTCTTGAGATTCTCTAGATTTCTCAACAAAAATAATCAATTACCTTAAAAATTACCTACTCAATATATATATATATATGATATCATCATAACATTAATTAGTAGCAGTAAAATTTTAATTTGTTACTGTATTATACTTGAGAATTCTTTTAAAAAGAGATTCTGAAAAATTATAAAGACCACAGCCTATTGAAGTGGAATATCCAAAAATAAGGCCTTGGTGCATTTTTTTTTATGATTTAAAATAGAATTGTAGAAGAGGATTTTTGTTAAATGATTTTGTCTAGAAAGAAAGCACATTTACAAGCATTGGAAATTGACTATCATGGACTTTGAAATGTGAGGCGCTGGAATATACTTTGTAATAGGTATAATATGGTGAAACTGAAGTGTTAGACTAGGCTGACTACTTTGGAAAGTTTTTTTTTTTTCAATTCAATAAGAAGTTTGCCATAGGAGGTTAGTATTAATAATTTTATCAAGATATAATTAGTTCAATAAGTAGTATTGCACAACTACTTTATGTTTAATTTTTTAAAGAACCATGATTAGGAAATGAACAATTGTTCCAGCATGTGTTTTAAGCTAATAAAGTTGGAGAAAAGAGATTAAGTTATGTTTAAGTCAATTTCTTTGATTTAGTGAAAGTGGGTACTTTTGTTTTCCCTTGTTTTTAAATAGCCTCACCTAGTTCAGCTCTCTCTCTCTCTCTCTCTCTATATATATATATATATTATCTTTTTTTTTAATAAACTTTTTATGTTCTTGTTATGAGTAGTTTGGCCTTTCGGGGACTAGATGAAGCTTTGAGGCAAGGAAAATTAGCAAATGAAAAGTTAACTCACTCAGATGTAATTACTAATCTGTAACCCTGCTTGATTTCTTTTTTATTCTCTTTTCGATGCATTATTTTTAATTAAAATGAACCCTTTGTATCAATGAATTATTCAAAGAATTAATTAATTGATTAACTGTGCTATTGAGTGCTTTAAAAAAACATGATGAATTATGTATATTTATGACTCTCTGATGTTATGCCTGTAGTGATTTGAAGGTAATATTATTTCTTGCCTTTTTATCATCTGTCTTTTTATCATCTGTCTTTTTATCAATGTTCTTAGCCATTTTTGTTGTTATTGTTATTATTATTATTATAATGATTTTGTTTTATTTACTATTTAATTAAAAATTAGAAATTGTGTGTTGCAGATTTTGAGTTAACGCATATTTGCACATTTTATTTATTTATCTTTCTTGTTTGACCCTTAATTTGATTTTTTTATGGATTGAAGCTATATTCATCTTTTTATATCTTCTGAGGTCAAAATTTATTCTTCCTTCAGCATGTAGTAAAGATACTCTTTCATAGGTGCATTAGACTTAGTAATATATCTTCAGATGCAAACAAATGAAATAGAGTTTGATCCAATGCTTTAGGAAGGTCATATTGATAATTGTGAAAGTATATATACAATGGCATAGAATATGGTATTCTAAGTGTTGTCAAGGCGTATGCCTAGGCGCGCCTACGCCTTGCGTCTTAGCGTTAGATAACAAAAGCGTCTTAGACCAGAAAATTCTAAGGAAAGCGCTTAAAAATAAGCTTCCCATAAGCTTCAATGTATTGTGACCGTTAGATTAAAATAAAATCATCTGAACCGTTGAAACAAAAAAAAAAAAATAAATTGGGTATGTTTATTTATGCATATATAAATTTGGGTATCTCTTTATTTGTATGTATGTATGGATGCCTGCATTTGAGTATGTTTATTTATGCATATATACATCTGGGTATCTCTTTATTTGTTAAAATATTGAGAAAATATTAATGGGTTTTTGTTTTTGTTGTTCTTTCGGTGTTGTTTTTATTTGTGATCTAGTTTTTTTGGGGACATGGGATGGTATGGCAGGGGGCAATGAGTCCAACAGGAAGGAGTTATGAGAGTGGAGGAGAGTAAAGCAGTCCTCACTCAATAAATAAAGGAACAAGACCGTACCTTCCAATTGCTAATATAAGTAGAATCATGAAGAAAACTTCGCCTTCTAATGAGAAAATTGCTAAGGATGCTAAAGATAATGTTCAAGAATGTATTTCTGAGTTCATCAGCTCTATCACTAGCTAGTATGTGAAGTCTTAATCTTGGTTTTATTAGTTTTTTGGATTTTTTGTTTTTTGTTTTTTGTTTTTTTGTTTTTTTTTTTACTTTGTTTAATTGTGAATTTGGTGATTCTGAAATCGTGTGTTGGAAATGGATACCTTTGTTCATAACTTTGTGAATTTGGTGATTTTTTAAATATTTTACCTGTAATTCACATTTACACTCTAAACTTTATAGTTTCTGTCCACCCTCATTTTATGTTTGTTCTAACCATTAGAAGACTGATCTTCCCCAGCTATAAACTCAATTTTCAAAACTTTTGCTAAATTATGGCAGCAATGGGGCATTAAATACTAGTTAAATGATAAATTTTGCAGGCAATTTATGAATATAAATAACATAAGATTTTTATACCTTTTGAAGTGTCCATGTAAAATATTATTATGGCATACTTCAAACCAATGTCCTATGTAATCAAATTTTATGCATAAAAGGTACTTTGAAATGCTGAATTTTCTCCACTTATTGAATTCTCCTTGTGTTTTGCCATCTTATGATTTCTGAATCTTGCTAGCTTGCTTTTTTATGGATTTGAAAAATAGAAAAAAGCTTAATGTGCAGGAAGGCTCAATAAATAAAGTGATAGATAGCATTCTTTGTCTGAAAGGATATCATGAGTGGAAGAAAGTTGGTGGAGTTGGGGTTTGGAGGTATGGAGGGATTGTAAAGATCACATCCTCCCCAAATGGATTACACTACCACATGCCTTGACTGGAAGTGAAAGAGTTGATGAATCTAGGGAAGAATTGCAATTATCAAAATATGAGCAGCTACTAGACTTTATCCAGCTCTCTAGTGAGGCCTCTATTGAAGAATCCAGAATTTAATTTTTGTATTCTCTTTTTCTGTATAGTTTTATGGAGCTTTTGGTGGTTATGTTGCTGCTGGTGCTGATTTTGGTGGTAGTTATGATTATGAGGAAGTAGTGATAAAATTAAAGGATTGTAATTAGTTTTAAACCATAAATTGTAAAGCTGGGGAGATATGAAACAGGATGGTTTTGGCTCAACAAAGTTTGCTTGTGCTAATTATATACTATTGTGGGTGGCTTGAACTGCAAAATCATATATATACTATTGTTCTTTGCCAATGCCAATCTGGCTTGAACTGCAAAATCATATATATACTATTGTTCTTGCAGATTTGATGGTTTTTTTGATGAATGAATATATATAAGATTGGCCAAGTTGTGTATCATAAATTACACCCATCTTCATACAACTTTTTTTGGATACGATACAATAAGATTGACCAAGTTGTGTTCTATTTTATGAAAAAAAAAGCAAAGGTGGAGAGACAAAAGAACCACCATGTTTATAGATCCGGTAATTTTGGATACGATACGATTACACAAAAAGAAATTTGAACCTTATTCTTTGAGTGATAGACTTTATACTAATTCGGCATGCAGTTTGAAAGATCTTTGAGTGATAGACTTTATACTAATTCAGCATGCAGTCTGAAGGATAAATAAGATCTTTCATGAGATGTGTTTAATTATTTAAATGAGATAAATAGTTCAATGCATAATTTATCATATACTGTAATGATTAATTTTAACATATTTTCATTAAATTAAGGTTCAATCAGAAAACTATTTTATTTATGCAATTAATTTTTAAAATTATAAAAAAATTGATTATTTTTAAAAAAGGTTAAAGAACAAAATTATCACCGTAATTTATGTAATATATTTTAGTAATTTTCAAACAAAAGTTGTAAATATATTAGAAGAGTAAACAAATTTAAGTCAAAGTTGTAAATATATTAGAAGAGTAAAAAATTTAATGTTAATATAAAATTAACAGTTTAAAAATAAATAATTAAATTAATAAAGTGCATATTAACATGTAATTTTTTTCATGTATATTAATATATCATATGTTAATTAACATAAATTTATTACATTTAGTATTAATTTAAAATTAAAACTAAAAAAAATGTAATGTAAATTTTAACTCATTTTTATTCTTCAAATATATTTATTTAATGAAAGTAGATTTTTATTTATAAATTAGATAAATATTATTAGTATTTATTTAAAATGGAAATTTAGAAATATAATAAACATATATGTCTATTTTCGTCAATTCAAAAGATTCTCTATATTCGTGCTTTTATATATAATAGTCATTGTGGCACATGCATTGCACGTGATATTACACGTTAATTATCTTATATTTATTAAATAATTTATGTTTAACAAACCAAATGACAAAAAAAAAAAAAAAAAGAAAAACCCATGAACATTTATCTATTCTTAAATAATCAGAACTCCCAAACATTTTTCACACTTTATGCGATGAATAGATTAAAAAGTTGTCGTAATATATATAATCACATGAGATTTAGTTACTTAGGAAATCCTAATTTTGCAATTATTGTTTGATAAAAATTTAACTAAGAGTCTACACATAATTTGACTGTTAAAAGCATTATCTTAAATGTTCTAATAATTACTTTTTTTCTAAAAAAAAAAATCTATCGTGATATTAAAATTTTCAATGATAAATTTTATCAATATTTATAATAAAAATTCGTAAATAAGAATAGAATAAATCTATTACTATTTATAATACAAAATATTTATATTATAAAAACTTATTTATTTATAAAAAATTATATATTGAGCATAAAGTTGCATACTACATAAATAATCAAAATTTGTATTAACATTTAAAACTAGATTAATATAATATATATTTTTTTAAGGTTAATGAAAAATTATAATCTTAAAAATAAAATAAAATAATTCAATGTCATGTTTATATTTAATTTGTCATGTTTATATGTAATTTGTCATGTTTATATGTAATTTTTCATGTTTATATGTAATTTGTCATGTTTATATGTAATTTGTTATGTTCATATGTAATTTTTCATGTTTGTCATGTTTATTTGTAATTTGTTATGTTTATATGTAATTTGTCATGTTTATATGTAATTTATCATCTTTATATGTAATTTTTCATTTTGTCATGTTTATATGTAATTGGTCACGTTTATATGTAATTGTCATGTTCATATGTAATTTATCATTTGTCATGTTTATATGTAATTTTTCATGTTTATATGTAATTTGTCATGTTCATATGTAATTTGTCAGGTTTATATGTAATTTGTAATTTGTCATGTTTATATGTAATTTGTCATGTTTATATGTAATTTATCGTCTTTATATGTAATTTATCATGTTTATATGTAATTTTTCATGTTTGTCATGTTTATATGTAATTTGTCATGTTTATATGTAATTTATCATGTTTATATGTAATTTATCATTTTGTCATGTTTACATGTAATTTGTCATGTTTATAGGTAATTTTGTCATGTTTATATGTAATTTCTCATGTTTATATGTTAATTGTCATGTTTATATGTAATTTGTTATTTATCATGTTTATATGTAATTTATCATGTTTATATGTAATTTATCATATTTATATGTAATTTATCATGTTTATATGTAATTTGTCATGTTTATATGTAATTTGTCATGTTTATATGTAATTTGTCATGTTTATATATAAAAATTGGTAACCTGATAACCTGCTATTCAGGTTTTCTAATTTTGGAGCCTACCAAAAGCCTATTTTAGGGAGCTCATGGTAGAACCCCCCATCTCTAGTTCTACTCAGAATGTGCATGTCAGAAGAAAATAGGGCCTCCTGACTCTTGACCCACCCCGCAGGGTACATCCCTCTTATTTTTAGAATCGTCTTGCAATCAGGTAGTCAGTACCGTATCAGAGAGCATATCATTTTTATTTTGATATTGATAGATATTGGTATCGTTGTAATTTCAGCGTATCGTTTTGGATTTATCGATATTTTTGAAATATTTTTTCATATATATAAAACTTATTTTCAAGTTTCATAATAAAATATATATCATATACATGTAAACGCCTATTTTGTTCGAGTCCCCTAAATCGGGCAGATTCTCCTTTTCAACTCCCCGAAACGCAAGGAGACTTCCATCGTTCCACAGATGGATCTCCAAGACTTTGTTTCGGAGGTTAGCACAAAAAGTCAACCCCAAAAAAAGTCAACTATCAGTCAAAATCAAGATTCGAAGTTGAATTGAACAATGACGAAAGAATTTTGACAATCCGGGGTCTATGACGAAAGACATAGAGTTCGAAAGATGGGTTGCGAAAATTCAGTGTAGGGGAAGACCTAATCCGGCAAATTTGGGGAAAACTCCAGAGATGGCCCGATTCGGTGAAATTGAAGCCCCCAGTTGATAAAGGATGAATAAAGAAAAATAGCCCAAGGCCTAGTTTGAAGTGAATCCGAAGGAAGAGCCGGTTAGAGCAAAAACGAAAAAACGAGAAAATTTTTGAGTTTGAAAAGAGGAAAACTAAATCGGAGGGAAATTTGACCGTAAAAATTAGGCGTTTTTAGACCAACGCAAATTCAATATAGGACAAAGAAAGTGGAAAAAGGAAATTCGAAAATAAAACCTGTTTTGAGTAAAACCGAGGTTTCGGAGGTTGAAAGGCAATCTCGAAAAATCCCAAAGATAATTCTTGGAAAAATAGCAAACGAGCTCGAAAAATTATGAAAACTTTCAAATCTCAGTTATATAATTTTTGAAAGATATTAGTGAAGAAAAATCCGGAATCGGAGCTCATTTGAAAAATGACAAAGTTCGGGTGCACTAACCCGAAATTCCAAAGGATAATTCCGGGAAAAATAGAAAACGAGCTTGGAAAATTATGAAAACTTTCAGATCTGAGTTTTATAATTTTTGGAAGAGATTGGTGAAGAAAAATCCGGAATTGGAGCTCATTTGAAAAATGGCGATGCACTAACCTGAAATTCCAACAATTCCGGGAAAAATAGCAAACGAGCTCGAAAAATTATGAAAACTTCCAGATCTGAGTTTTATAATTTTTGGAAGAGATTGGTGAAGAAAAATCCTGAATCGGAGCTCATTTGAAAAATGGCAAAGTTCAAGTGCACTAACCCAAAATTCGAAAAGATAATTCCGGAAAAAATAGCAAACGAGCTCAAAAAATTGTGAAAACTTTCAGATCTGAAATTTATAATTTTTGGAAGAGATTGGTGAAGAAAAATCCGGAATTGGAGCTAATTTGAAAAAGCTAAATTTGGGAGGCACTAAACGGAAATTTTAGAGAAAAATCCGAAAAAAATAGCAAATGACCACGAAAAATGTGAAAACCTCCAGAACCAAGTTTTATATTGGATGGGATGAGTTGGAAAAGACAAATCCAAAATTGGGGTCCATTTTCAATTAAATTAATTTCGAGGGTCTAAAAGGGTAATTTTATCGAAGCAACCGAAAATGGGACAATTTGTAAAATTAAAAAGTGAAAAAATGAAGGAAAATTCTAGAATATTCTAGCCCTTGGCCGGCCAGCATAGGATAAGGGTGGAGATTTAATTCATTTCATCCAATGGTCACTATCAAGTAGCAAGATGTCATTTTTATTGCCTTGCAAGTGGTCTTCCCTCATCTAGTGGCCAAGATCAAATTGCAAGATGACATTTTTATTGTAATGAAAATATCCTCATCCAATGGCTTAGATTGTTGGAGAAAAGATGAGCACAATTCATCCAATGGTGAGGAGGCCATTCGGCCAAGAGCATGAAGGAGTGTCCTTGTTTCACCCAATGGCCTAGGTGCTTTGTAAAAGATGAGTACCTCCTTCAAGGGCCAAGATCAAATTGCAAGATGATATTTTTATTGTCATGAAAATATCCTAATCCAATGGCTTAGATGGTGGGAGAAAAACGAGCACAATTCATCCAATGGTGGAGATGCCAACCGGCCAAGAGCATGAATGAGAGGGGAGGATATTTTTTTTTCCTTAAGTTGGCTGGTCATTTGAAAGAGAATGCAGTAGCTAATTTGGCAAAAAAAAAGGAATTTGAAAGAAAAGGAAGAGAGAGTTGTCTAAGAAAGCTAGGAAGGTAGCCATTCCTACCTTGCTCTTGCATTGTTTCTTCTTCTTCTTCTTCATTTTCATGCTTTGTTCTTTGTTTTCCATGTGATTTCTACCTCTTTTCTTGTGAAAATAAAAGTTTTGAAATATTTTTCTCAAGCTTTCATCTTTTCCTTTTCATCAAAAAAGAAGAAAATAATGTTTGCAAATTTCTTTACCATGGCCGAACCTTACTTGGGCTTGCATTGTTTTTTTTTTTTTTTTTTTTTGTTTTGGATGTTTGATGTTGGGAAACATGATTGTGGAAGTTATATTTCTTTTTTATATTCTATTTTTTTTAAAATAAATGAAGTAAAAGAGGTTGAAAGGCTTCATGATCTTGATAAAAATCAAGTGACCATGGTTAGGGGAGGGCTATGCCCATTATACCAACCATGGAGCTCACCTCCATTTTTCTTAGTTTGCTTAGTTTATTTTCTGATTTTTGAGTTGGAAAGGCTTCATGATCTTGATGAAAAATCAAGTGATAATGGTTAGGGGAGGGCTATGCCCATTTGTACCTATCATGGAGCTCACTTTCCTTGTTCTTTGTTTGTTTATCCTTTTAGTACCTCCATGCTTGTTTATGTATTTTTGGTTATGTTTCTTTACATTATCTTCATGTCTTACTAATTTTTGTATCATTTTCATGGCATATTAGACTCCTACACCATTCGGCCAGCCCATGTCATTTGGTTCATGCCATGCCTTGCATCATACTTGGTCATGTCATGCATTTTAGGTCATGTAGTTATGTTCCCTTGCATTTTGTACTCATGACATGCACTACATCATATTCGGCCAGCCCATATATTTTTGGTATATGCCATGCCTTGCATCATATTTGATTATGTCATGCATCTTAGGTCATGTGGTTATGTCATGCATCTTAGGTCACTTTCCATGTTATTTAGAGAATAGGCCATTTTCGGCTTGTTAATATCATTCTAGTGGATATGTCACCTTCATGCCATTCTTTTTATGCCATGTCACTTATGCCATGTCATCATTTCATGTCATGTCATATATGCCATGTCATTATTTTATGCCATATCACCTATGCCATGTCATCATTTATGTCATGTCACCTATGCCATGTCATTCATTTTATGCCATGCCACATATGCCATGTCATTCATTTTATGCCATGTCATCATTTTATGCCATATCACCTATTCCATGTCATCATTTATGTCGTGTCACCCATGCCATGTCATCATTTTATGCCATATCACCTATGCCATGTCACCCATACCATGTCATCATTTTATGCCATGTCACCATTTTATGTCATGTCATCCAGGTCATGTCATCATTTTATGCCATGTCATTTTGTATGCCATGTCAATTTCATTCACTTGACATTCATTCTTATGCCATGTCATGCGTATGCCATGTCATTTTGTATGCAATGTCGATTTCATTCACATGACATTCATTCTTATGCAATGTCATCCATATGCTGTGTCATTATTTATGCCATGTCGATTTCATTCACATGACATTCATTCTTATGCCATGTCATCCGTATGCCATGTCATTTTGTATGCCATGATGATTTCATTCACATGACATTCATTCTTATGCCATGTCATCCATATGCCATGTCATTTTGTATGTTGTGTCCATTTCATTCACATGACATTCATTCTTATGCCATGTCATTCTGTATGAAATATCATTTGCCATGTCATTAATTTTTTAATATTAGGTCATAATAAAATGTTTGTCATATCATGATAAATGAGCATGCTCATTTCATTTTTATCTTAGTAACATTTTGGCATACTTATGGTCATTTTCAATTATTTTTGAAATATATTAGAAACAAATGATATTTTTTTATATATCAAGATTATTCTCGAGTTAAAATAATTCATGAGTTCTCTTCTAGGTCTGCCGGAGAGGGCATCATCAATTATCATTAATAATAGAATATCTTTTTCAAAAGAATGATTCAGAGAATTTCAAAATCGAGGAAAAATTCCATAGTTTGCCAAGTCTGTCGAAAAATATGGGAAATTTTATGCTAGTAAATTTTGGATCATTTTCAAATAAAATATGAATTTTTAAGGGAATTATTTACAAACACCAATTTTAAAACCCATTTTTTATCGACTCGAGATAACACACGACTAATAAGGTACTATTTTATACGGGCATTATGGGGGTGCTAATCCTTCCCCGCACGTAACTGACTCCCGAACTCGCACTTGTTTTTTTTTTCTGTGGTTCAAAGCGCAAATTATAAAATTGGTTTTAAAAATGTTTTAAAACATTTTATAAAAATCGCTTTTAATAGGTGGCCGATCACACCTAGCCAACTCCATTTCTTTTTCAAGGTCTTTTTCATACCCTCAACCTTTAATTTCAAGAGAAATTAAGTCGTATTTTCCTCCGTCTATTTTGTTTTTCATCAGCTCACTCAAGCGGGTCCCCTGCGACAGGGTCTATATCGATAGCTTGGCGACTCCACTGGGGACTTTAGAGAGTTAGGCCTAGAATTAGTCTTGTGTTATCGAAAGTCTCGATTTTGTCGATTTTGGTTGGTGTTTACTTTTAATTCCCATTTTCTAATAAAGAAATTTTTTGAAAATAATCAAATGTTTTAAATATGTTCATTCTCATGTGCATGCATTCTTTTACAGTTCTCTGGTTATTTAATTTTATATGTCATTATTATTCTTTGTTTAATTAATGCTTTACATTGTTTAATCTTGTCTTTATTAAATTGCTAGGGTTTTAGAATAAGGGTATAGAATAGGTGGTGAAAGGTTTGTTTGTTCCTCCTCACACACTATACTTGCATTTGCATAACATGAGCCCTCTATCCGGGTTCCGTCCTTTAGGTGGAAGTAAAGTAACTACGCTCTCGTGAGGTGTTAACCTTTGCATGGGCTAGCGAAACACTTTCGGAGTAGTAAACTACCTACGCTTTCGTGAGGTGATAACCTCCGTATAGGCCTAGGAAATACACTATAACAAATTGAACCCATTTTTATCGGGGTGCCTTACTAGCCTTCATCGGCGACAGTGAGGAACAATTTGGAGCCCTTTTAGAACCTAATGCAACTGCATATAGTTAACCTAGGCAGAGCCATGCCGAATTTCCATTAGAAATATCGAAGCTAGGGACACTCGAAGGAACCTTTCTCACATTCAGCTATTTATTTCAATATCGCATTGATTTGATTATTATACCCTTGTACTGACTCGTTTCCATTTGTTTTGTTTTGTTTTTTTTTTTTTTTAATTTTGTTTTTATTGCATGCATCATGGTCACTTAGGAGTGTTTGCCTTAAGAGAATTCCAGTCAGAGGGGTTTTTGTTATGATCATCGAACACCGAGATCTTGCACCAGTGTCAGTTACTTCCAAAACATACCGAGAGGTCCAAATAGAGTCAGAGAAGCATTAGGTTGACAAGGGACATTGCTTGGCTAGAAGCTTCGTGTCTGTTCTTCCCAAGTCGATTAACTTAGATCTAGGTTAGAATGATATGACAGAATTAAAAGAGATGTGGGGACGGTGGGGAACTGCAAAGAAAAACGAGTTCACAAAGGAGTATGGCTACATAGCATTACTTCTCCCGATCCAGATAGATGAGCAGTTGATCAGGGCAGTGGTATAGTTTTGGGATCCCTCATACCGATGCTTCACGTTCAATCGAGAAGATATGACACCTACCATCGAGGAGTACTCAATCTTACTCTGTAAGAAGTCGTCCACCCCTGATAAGATATATTGCAAGCAGCAAAAAACAGTTAGCTTTCGGAGAAAGCTATCCGACATATTGGGTATAGAGATTTCGATCAACTCCCGAATATTAAGAAAAAGTGTTCGAGTGCTTGTATCCCATAGGTATTGTTACGAGACTATATCATGAACAATTTGGAGAGTGATCATGTGGTAGATGTTTTTGCCTTGGCGATCTATGGTTTGGTGATATTTTCGAAGATCTTGGGGCACATTGAGATGGTCGTAGTGGATTTCTTTGGGTGCCTGGGCAAACAAATTGATCCTGCTCCTGCTATCCTTGTCAAGACGTTTAGGTCACTCAATTTCTGTCGAAGAAAAGGCGAGGGACATTTTGAGGGATGTGCACAGCTCCTGTATGTTTGGATCCAAAGTCATTTATGGGGAAATGATAAGGAAAAGCTTCGTCCCTACATAAAGACTTTTATTCCTCTTAAGGAATTCTGCAAGAAAGGTGTGGCTGAGAAAGGGAGATAAGAAACAATGGATAATGACTCTTCGTCGCTTAGCCCGAGAGGACGTCACTTGGAGAGATCCGTGGATGTCGATGGGATCCATTCTATATAGTTGTAGAGACAAACCATGGGTTCCGTTAATGGGAGTTTGGGGGGCTATCAGCTATACGCCACTCCTGGTATGAAGACAGTATGGGTCTGAGCAGTTCATCCCGATGACTTATGGGCTCACTTTGGTAGATTTCGCATATAATGGGCCCGGGTACATGAAGGAAACATGTGAGCTCATCAAAGCGTGGAAGAACTTGCACTAATCCGAATTGGATAGATATACCGATAACGCTACTCTCAGATACCTGGTTTGGAGAGCCAGGAGGATCCACGACATAGTGCTCCCTTCCGAAGATGCTTTTGTCTATCCAGTAATCCTTAAGCCAGAGCCGGTAGTACCATCATAGATAAAGCTTGTCAGGCAAGAATTAGAAAAAGATAAGGAGAAATTGAAGCGAGAATGTGATAAGCTTCAAGAAGATATCGAGGATTTGAAGACTAGGCTTGAGATCCAAGAGGTCAAGACACAGAAAGTGGCCAGAGAGCGAGACATGGCACAATCTGATGTACAGAACTTGCGTCAAGAGAACAAGAGGCTAAGAACCAAGGGGAAGTTCACTGGAACTAGCATGCCTCTGAACGCCCATGAGAAAGAGATAGAAAAGCTTCAGAAAGAATTGACTTCTGGAAGGGTAAGGCTAAAGAAAGCAAGAAAAGGAGTTCCGATTTTCTCATGAGCGGCAGAAGTGGGGAGATGCACGTTCATTGATCTCTGCCAAGTTAGAAAAATGCCTGCAAGAAAATGGGCTGTTGAAAGCCAAATTGGGAAGTGAGAGGGAAAGGACGTCCATGCTACGCAAAGAGAAAGAGACACTCCATGCGACCATTCAGACCTTAGAGCATCAGTTGCAAGTCCAGAAGACTGACATCGACGCTATCATCTGAGAATATAGAGAGAGGAAAGCTGAATGGAGCCAAGCAAATGACTTAGCTTTAGATTCCAGCACCAAGTGGAATACTGAGACCTTGGGGAGGCAACAGTTTATAGACCACCTGACTAGGCTCAAGACCAGTATGAGTAGATACGATCTTTTTATGTAACCTGAGAGTGAGAGATGAGTTGTAAAACGTTTCTATAAATTAATGAAAAACCTTTGTGTTGGAATTTGATCTTAAGGCAAATACTATTATTTGCATCATCTCATTTCACACAATTTTAGAACCATACACTCATCCATTTGTTTGATCAGTCATGCATTGATTTATTTATCCTTGCATACATTTCATAAGCAAAAAAGAATAATGTGCTGTGAAATTCTAATCCGTGGTATTTACACCAAGGTTTTAAAAATTGGGCGTCCAACGAAACTCCCAGAGAGAAGCAATCCGCATCAGTATAATACTCGATCGCAAGTCAGGATCATGGAAAATGAACAGCTTGCCCGAATGGAGAGAATGGAAATAGAACAAGATGAGTTAAGGGAACAGTTGGCCAAATCTTATGCCGAATCGAGAGATCAGATGATTAAATTGATGGAACTGGTGTCCGTCGCAGTTAAGGGAAAGGGACACATGGAGAATTCAGTCCTAGGATCAGAACCAAGAAATCAAGAGGGCAAACAGGGTCAGCAAGAAGCCGTACTAACAAACGGTCAATCTGTGCAGAATACATAAATTCCACCACCGGCAGCTGCAATGCCTTTCGTGTATGTTCAAACCAACCCTGGGGCACAGAAACATATGCTAATTAGGGTAAATCTTGGGGCAATCTAGACAGATCCTATTGATATCCCAGCCCTGGATGAGCTTGTCGAACAAGAGAAGAGGAAAATGATGGAACCAAAAAGGGTTGAAACAGCTGAATCACAAAAGAAGTATTAGCTATTGGAAGAAAGGCTAAGGGCCGTGGAAGGGGCTGAGCTGTTTGGAAGCCTCGATGCTAAAGAGATGAGTTTAGTCTCCGGCTTAGTGATCCTACCCAAGTTCAAAACGCCAGATTTTGAAAAGTACAATGGGACCACCAATCCTTCCGTACATTTGATAATGTATTGTCGAAAGATGACCGGACATGATAGTGATGAAAAGTTGCTTATCCACTACTTCCAAGATAGCCTTACGGGATCTGCCACTCGATGGAACAATCAACTCACCCGAGGCAAGATCCGATCATGGACGGACATGGCTAGGGCCTTCCTGGAGCACTACAAACACGTATCTGACATGGTGCCTGACAGACTATCCCTGCAAAACATGGAGAAGCAAGCTATTGAAAGCTTCAAACAGTATGCCCAGAAATGGAGAGACATGGCTACCCAGGTGCAACCACCGTTGACTAATAAAGAAACTATGGTTCTCTTCATCAATACTTTGAAGGCACCATACTCTGAGAAGTTAGTGGGGAATGCCACTAAGAATTTCGCAGATATGGTCATATCTGGAGAGATGATTGAAACCGCCATCAAAAGCGGGAAGATGGATAGTGGAGAACCAGCCGCCCAAGAGAAAACAACTCCTGCCAAGAAAAAGGCAGGGGAGGCTCACGCAGTCAGTTTCAATAGCCAATATTTTGCACCTCCAACACCCTATACACCTTACCCAACCTACAATCCATATTATCTGACTGTAAACAGCCTCACTCAGAACCCTTTTCCTTACACAACTATCCCTCAGCAACCATATCCGACTGGCATATCTCCTCAGATAGCCATTCCACCAAACACTACCCCAAACATGCAAAACATTCCCCAAAATGATCAAAGGCCTGGAATACCCAAAAGCCTCATTATGACCCTATCCCCACTACTTACAGTGAGTTATACCCGAAGCTTCTACAGGGTCAACTCGTTGCATCTGTCTATCTTCAACCTTTAAAACCTCCTTATCCCAAATGGTACGATTCCAACGTTCATTGCGCGTACCATGCGAGCATCCAAGGACACTCAACCGAGACTTGCACTGCTTTCAAGTGCAATGTTCAGAGCCTAATTGATGTAGGAATCTTGAAATTTGGGCCGAAAAGTGAATCTAATATTGCGGGAAACCTGTCGCAACCTAAAAAATAACGAGTCTCATCGCAAGACTTTATTATTCGTTAAGCGTGACATTAAAAAAAATCGAGAAAAAGTCGACTTAATTCCTCTAGAAAAATGAAGGTTTTGAAAATGACCTTGAAAAAGACATGGAGTCGCCACCAATCTTTTTTAGCTAGGTGTGATTGGCCACCTATTAAAACCTATTTTATAAATTTTTTTAAAAATTAATTAAAACAATTTTTAAAACCAATTTCAAGTCTGCGTTTAAACCAGATAAATCAAAGAAATGGGTTCGGGACTCGGTTACGTGCGGGGAAGGATTAGCACCCTCACAATGCCCGTATAAAACGGTACCTTATTAATCGTGTGTTATCTCAAGTCTCGTAAAAAATCGGTTTTAAATTTAGTATTTCAAGTTAATTCCCAATTTAAAGAAAAATAATTCCATTTTTAATTAAAAATGATCCGGAATTTATAAATTCAAAATTTTCCTATATTCCCCAACAAACGTGGCAAAATATAGAAATTTTTATTAGTTTGGAAAACTTTCCATCATTCTCGTTTTTTTATTGAAAAAATCATTATCCTTTTGAAGACATTTAAAAGATATGAATATGTATATGCATAACATAAATAAAATGACATAGCAAAATCTAAATAATATAATGCTTCCTAAATGATATGATATAATTTAAATGCCTTAGCATTTTCTAAATGAAATGAAATGTCCTAAGTTATATGACATATTCTAAATGAAATGAAATGACCTAGATAGCATAATATGTTCTATATGAGATGCAATATCCTAAGTCATATGATGTATTCTAAATGAAATGAAATATCCTAGGTAACATAATATTTTAAATGAAATAAAATATCCTAAATGTCATAATATATCCTAAATGAAATGAAATAACCTAAGTAACATAATATATTCTACATGAAATGAAATGACCTAAGTAATATACATATTCTATATGAAATGAAATGACCTAAGTAACATACATATTCTATATGAAATGAAATGATTTAAATGACATGGTAAATATGAATGATATGGCATATAATTTAAATGACATAAAATATAAAATAATGCTATCATATAATATGCATGAAAATAAAAATGCAAATAATAATGCATGAACATAGTATATGCTAAATAATATAACAAAAAAAATAATTAAATAAAAAGCATAGGATATCATGAAATATTCCAAATCATATAATAAACAATATAACATAGCTCAAAATCATAACAATATCATAGAAATTATCATAGTAAAAATCACATGAATATAGAAAATGCAATGCATGAAAATGTATTTTTTCCTTTAATTAAGGAAATCTGTATATCTAAAAAGATATCCGGCTACCTTTGGACAATATGTCAAATTAAATATTCTAAAACCAAAATACTTTGTGATTGTTTGAAAAGCTTGAATTGAAAATAAAAACTGGGCTAATTTTTTTAAAAATGGCTATAATTTTCTAAGTTTAAAATCCCGAACTTGACCACCCTTAACCCGAGACTTAAAAAAAATCATTTGTAGAGTTTAAAAAGGCTTAGAAACTACTCTAAGTCAGTAGCTAACCTTCCTAATCAGCCCCCTCTAAGTAACTTAACCAAAACAAAAAAATGATTTTTTTTTAAATTCAATTCTGACTCCACTCTCTAGTTTTAAGCCACAATTTTTTATCCTATTTTTAAAAATTCAAAAAATTCTAAAAAAGAATATTGGAGACTCATGACATGTAAAACTACACTGGAAAAAATCAGCTTAATTTTATGATCAAAGATGAATTCCTAGAAAAATCGAGAAAGTACGAGTACTGGGTGAAAAAACTGTTTTGCCAAAATACATTTTTGCCTTTGATAAAATCATTTAAAAATCAAAGTAAAAATATTTAAGACTCACAAAATGACTCACAAACAGTAGCTAGGACTTTTTGAAAGTTAGATAAAAATTGGCTAAGTAAAAAAAATCACAAAGGTAGAATAATCAATTTGACAAAACTTAATTTTCCACAAGTGTGAGAGATCATGACTTTGAACCATTAATTGGCCTAAGTCATTATTCAAGTGGCATGAACATGAAATGCATGAAAAAATACAACAAATATGATGCATGAAATGCATGGTTTTAAACCTATATGTCATGAAAAAAATGCATGGTATCAATATAGTGACCTAGACCTAAATGAACTTGCATGGCATTTAATGCAAAATAGGTCTAAAATGCATGAACATGCATGGAAAATAAACCAAACCTAATAACTAAAATATGCATGGCATGTTCACAAACACAAAGCATGCTTAAACCAAAAACTCAACCAAATATCATGCAAATGCTAACCTATCAACTAACATGGCAAGAAATGCACATACAATGCTAGAATTCAAGGAGTGGCCGAATGGCCTATAGTTTCTAACAAGCATGACATTTTCACAAACACTTGGTATACTAACATGCAAAATTAAATCAAATGTCATGCAAATGCAAAACCTACCAACTAACATGGCAAAAATGCAACACACAATGCAAAACACATGGAGTAGTCAAATGGCCTCAAGCAACAACAAGCATGGCATTTTCACAAACACTTGATATACTAACATGCTCAACTAAAATATAACACTCAAAACATGCAAACACAAAGTAGAAATACTAAAACCAAACAAGCATTTTCACAAACACTTGGTATACTAACATGCTCAACAAAAATATAAAACTCAAATCATGCAAAAACCACTCAAGCATTTTCACAAACACTTGATATACTAAATATGAAACATCAACAAATTAAAACATTATGATAACAGAAAATTAAAAATGCAAGAACATGATATTTAAATCATAAATGGCAACAAACAAAGCAACCAAATTAAAATATGACTCAAGTATGAAGTAGAATAACACTTAAAACATCAAGATTAAAGAAAATAACATAAATAACAAAACAAAATAAACAAAACAACAACCTTAATAAAGAATGTAGGCCATTCGGCCATGTGAGAAATTGTAAAAAAAAATTATAAAAAAAAATATTTAAGAAAGAAATGAAAAAAGAACTTAAGAAGAACAATAAAAAAACATTTATTTAAAAAGGAAACTCACCAAATAGTAATCAAAATAGCAAAAATAAGAATGGAAAATAAAGAAAGTGCAAGAGTTGGTGCTCAAGAGAAACCTCAAGAAGCTATATTTCAAGCTTTATCTCTTCAAACTTTCCTTTCTTTTCTAAACTTTTTCTTTTTTGCTTTCAACCAAGGAGAGAAAAACCAAGAAAAAAATCAGAGAAATCAGCAAAATGAAAGTGAGAAAAATCAAATTCTGCCCCTCCCATAAGTGCTGGCCGAATGCCCCTCTCTCTCCTCCAAAAATGTTGTCATTTTTTTCCAACCAATTTTCCATCAAATGGCTAATAATTCAAGGTGAAAAATCATTAAATTACCACCCTTAGATTAGCATGGCAGCTGTCCATAATTACAGCTATTCAAGAATAATGTTGACATTCTCCCTTGGCCTATGTGGCTTAATCACAATGGCTTGATTAAAAAGAATCTCTAACTAACTCTTAATTCTTGGCCATTTGATTGAAAAATCAGAAATTTCCTCCTTTCTTTGGGCCTTGGCAGGCCAGCACTTCTCTTTTCCATCCCAAGCCTGATTTTTTGAAAATCCCAAAGAAGCCCTTTTCGGTTGCTTGGGTGAATGACCGTTTTGCCCCCCGGATGCAAATAAATATCAAACGGACTCCAAAAATGCCCTTTCATGCCCCCATATTTTACCATTTTTTAAAAAAGCTCCAAATCAAGATTTTTCTTCACCAATCTCTTCCAAATAATTTAAAAGTGTGATCTGGAAGTTTTCATAATTTTTGGAGCTCATTTGGTATTTTTTCGGGATTTATCTACTTAAATTAATGCATAGGGGCTCGGGATTTGGCCATTTTGTAAAAGAACTCCGAATCAAGATTTTATTTTGCCAATATCTTCCAAATAATTTAAAAATGATATTTGCAAAATTTTAGAATTTTTGGAGTCCGTTTGCTATTTTTTCGGGATTTATCTTCTTGAATTATTGCATAGGAGGCCCGGGATTTGGCCATTTTGCAAATGAACTCCGAATCAAGATTTTCTTTCACCAATCTCTTCAAAATAATTTAAAAATGATATTTTCAAAATTTCATAAGATTTGGATCTCATTTGCTATTTTTTCGGGATTTTCCTTCTTGAATACTACATGAGAGACCCGGGATTTGGCCATTTTGCAAACAAACTCCGAATCAAGATTTTATTTTGCCAATCTCTTCCAAATGATTTAAGAATGAGATTTGCAAATTTTCAGAATTTTCGGAGTTCATTTGCTATTTTTCCCAAATTTTCCAATTTTGCCCTTTTGCCTCCGAAACCTGGTTTTGCTCAAAACAAGTCCGATTTTCAAATTTTCTTCAAACTGAGCCTTAGGCTATCCCTTTTTAATCATTCCTCATCCATTGGGGGCTTTGGTCTTACCAAGTTGGGCCATCTCTTTGATTCTTCCCGATTTCACTGAAATCCACTAAAAACCCTAATTCTCGGTTTTCTCCCGGATTGACTTTTCTTTCAAATTTTCTTTCAAGTGGCTTCGCCATTACTTGTACTCAGTGCTAATATTTCATTTGGAACCTTCAATTCCAACCAATTCAATCGTTTAAGCACTTTTCCCCAAATTTATCGTATTCATGTTTTCTTTCTACTGAATCTCCAAATCCCAACTTTCGAACTCCATATCTTTCAATATAGACCTCGGATTATCAAAATTCTTTCACCATTTTTCAATTGAACTTAAAATCTTGATTTTGCCTGCTTTCTTGGTCTAAGTCTCGGAGTACCACATGCAGGATGAGAAAAGCCTTTTAGCATTCTGAAACATCAATTTAGGAAGAAAATGTACCTGATTTAGGGGTCCGAAAAAAATTAGGTGTCTACAGCTACCCCTTTTTGGCTATTGCTGAGAATCAGGAATCAGGCAAAGATAAACAAACACTAATTTTGTACGGTTAGTGAAATCACATGTGAAGGAAAGGGAAAAGGGGTTTTCTTTTTTCATTTCTTCTTTTTCATCATTTTTTCATTCTTCCTCAAAATGTTTCTTTTTTTTTTTTTGAAAAAGCTGTAAGTTGAAGATTTTGTCCTTAAATTGAATTCCCTGACTAATCAAGGCTCGACCCGTCTTAAGGAGTCGGGTTCGATTTCAAAAGAAAAAATTATGCCCGAAGGTCTTAAAAATGGTGCCCGAAGGTCATAAAAATGGTGCCCGAAGGCCTTACCCATGATTTGCAAAATTGTGCTCGAAGGTCTTAAAAAAGGTGCCCGGAGGCCTTACTCGTGATTTGCAAAATTATGCTCGAAGGTCTTAAAAATGGTGCCCGAAAGCCTTACCTGTGATTAAAAAATTATGCCTGTAGGTCTTAAAAATTGGTGCCCGAAGGTCTTAAAAATGGTGTCCGGAGGTCTTAAAAATGGTGCCCAGAGGCCTTACCCGTGAAGTAAAATTATGCCCGAAGGTCTTAAAAATGGTGCCTAAAGGTCTTACCCGTGATTAAAATACCTTGATGACAGTTTCAAGGCTCGACTCATTTGATAAACAGAATGAATTCAATTTAAAACAAAAGGAAATACCTCGACGGTGGTCTCAAGGCTCGACTCATTTGATAAAACAGAATGAATTCAATTTAAAACAAAAGAAAATACCTCGACGGTGGTCTCAAGGCTCGACTCATCTGATAAAATAAAATGAATTTGATTTAAAACAAAAGGAAATACCTCGACGGTGGTCTCAAGGCTCGACTCATTTGAGAAGCAGAACGAGTTCGATTTGGGAAGCCAAAGTTCTCTTGATTCCTGCAATGTTAGCTAAATGCAATGATGATAATGACATGCTTTGTAAATGCTTATATGTTTCCTAAGGATGAATGCAGTCAAATGATTGTGTCATGATTTCTAATCCATGGTTTCTTTGAGGTTCACATATTATCTGACTTCATGATGGAGTCTTCAATTGTTCACTGATGCCCCACTTAAAGAACCCTTTACTCAAGATAATTTGTCAAACAGTCCCAGTTTCTAACTTCGCTGAAATTCACAAATTTCTGACTTCATGGCGGAGTCTCCAACAGATTCACTGTTTTCCTTTTCTTGGTGAATTTTCCATCAGGATTAGTGGTTTCCAAACTCTTTCTAAGATTTAAATATATTCCTTAGTAATACTTTTAAACTCCCTTTTATTAAAAAAATTTATGTTTACTAATCATCATTCAATTAATATCAAACAAAATGCAATCTCAAAAATGTATGAAAAAGAGTATGAAACAAGCAATTGTCATAAAAGGGGTAACAAAAATTTATTGTAACAAATGTCTTAAAAAGGTAAAAGTGAATATCAAGGATATAAGAAACAAATGTAAAGTTATAGGTTGTTGATGCCCCGGATGCGGAATATCTTGGACCCTCATTTTTCAAATCATCTGAAATTTCTCTTGAACAGTCAATTTACTTGGGTAATCCCTCGGCTTTCGTAGTTACGTCAGACTGAGTTGTTCCCTTTTTCTCTGATTTTCAAATACTTTCTCCCCCTTTACACTAAGCATTGATTCAAACCTTAATCAGTACTTGAGCCACCCTTTGCGGGTTTTCAACTCAAGTGTCTCCCATTTGGTATTAAGTCACCCTTTGCGAGTTTTCGACTTAAACCTCTCTTTTTTTCTTCTTCTTTATCATTCCAAGTTAAAAATGTCAATTCAAAAGATGAAATGAATTATGAGAAAAATCTTTCAAATTAAATATCCATGCTTGATCAAAATGGACTTTTAAAGTACGTAATATAGGCCAAGCTTCAAGTTTAGAAGGAAAGGATAAAATAGGCCCAAAATATGTTTAAGGGTAATTGGATCAAGGATCATTTCCTGAGGAGAATTCATTCTTGAGACATTTGTCCCCTTTTTGGACATTTTTTTTCTTTTTCCTTTCATTGTTGGCTTTCATTTGCCATTCTTTGATTTTACATTTTCCAATGCCTCTCTTTTTTGCCATGATTTTGATTATTTTTCCTCGTATTCGCCCTCCAGCGTAGAGGGTGATCCTTGATCAGGGTTCAACGAAAGAAATAATTCCTACAGCTCAAAAGGGTGACTAGGGATAATTTCTTCTTAGTGAAGGGAATATGAAAGATGGCCATTTATCACACCAAGCATGAATATTCTCTTTGAAAAACAATTCTCAGGGGAGATAGATATATAGAATTTCCATTTCTATATTTGGAATCATTCGAATTCCCATGTGCATAGCATCACACTTTTTTTTTAAAGCATAATACTTCTTCAATTCATCAGCATTCACGGGATGTCTAAAATCATTCCCGTCCATCCGAGTTAGAATCAATGCTCCTCTAGAAAAAGCTTTTTTTACCATATAGGGTCCTTCCCAATTTGGAGCCCATTTTTCTCGTGGATCCTTCACTATAGGGAGAATTTTCCTCAGTACCAACTCTCCTTCTCGAAACTGTCTGGGTCAACCTTCTTGTTATGAGCTCGAATCATCCTTTTCTGATACAACTGCCTATGACAAATTGCCTTCAATCTTTTCTCTTGGATGAGATTCAGCTGTTCATAACGAGCTCTAACCTATTCTGCCTCTTCTAGGCCAATCTCCATCAAAACCCGAAGTGAAGGAATCTCAACTTCAATAGGTAACACTGCTTCCATACCATATACCAAAGAAAACGGCGTTGCCCCTGTAGATGTGTGAAACGTGAAGAGCAAAAGGCAAGATCTCATGCCAATCTTTGTACACATCAGTAATCTTCTCGACAATCTTCTTGATGTTTTTGTTGGCTACTCTACTGCCCCATTCATCTTCGGACGGTAAGGTGTAGAATTATGATGTGTGATCTTGAACTGAGTACACACTTCTCTCATCATATTATTGTTTAAATTGAGAGCATTATCTGAAATAATTCTTGCTGGCAATCCGTATCGCCATATGATTTTCTTCTTAACAAATCTGCATACCACCGACTTCATTACATTGTATAAGAAGTAGCTTCCACCCACTTTGTGAAATACTCTATGGCCAGCAGGATGAAACGATGTCCATTTGAAGCTTTCGGGGTAATAGGCCCAATCATATCCATTCCCCACATTGAAAACGACCATGGTGCGGTCATGACATGCAATGGCGATGGCGGCACATGAATCTTATCTGCATAGATCTGGCATTTATGACACTTCCGAGAATAACTGATACAATCTCCTTCCATCGTCAGCCGATAATATCCTGCTCTCATAATCTGCTTAGCAAGCATGTAACCATTAGCATGGGTGCCACATATCCCTTCATGGACTTCCTCTATGATTCTTAGAGCTTCGGCAGACCCGACACATCTTAACAGGACTTGATCTTTCTCTTTCTTGTAGAGAATCTCGCCATCCAGAACAAAATTCATTGCTAGCCTTCTCAGAGTTCACCTGTCGTTTTCTGTTGCCTATTCTGAATACTGTTGACTCTTGATGTACAGCAAGATGTCGTTGTACCAAGGGAGACCATCTGCTTCTTCTTCGATACTCAAAAAGTGGGCAGGAGACTCATATATGCTCATCTTGATCAGCACAACTTCCGCCCTTTCATTCACTTTAAACATTGATGACAAAGTAGCGAGAGCATCCGCCATCCAGTTTTCTTCTTGGGGGAAGTAATTGAAATTTACTTCTTCAAACTCCTCCAATAAACTCAGTATGAGTTCTTGGTATCGGATTAGCTTTGTATCCCAGGTTTCCCATTCTCCCCGTAGTTGATATATCACTAAAGTCGAGTCTCTGAAAACTTCCAAAACTTTGATTTTTTTGTCCACTGCTGCACGAAGGCCCATAGTACATGCCTCATACTATGCCGTATTGTTTGTACAATCAAAATCCAATCTGGCGGTGAAAGGATAATAATCTTCTTCTGGGGATATGAGGACTGCACCAATTTTGTGCCCCATGACATTGGATGCCCCATCAAAGTACATCTTCCACACTTTCTTCTTTAAGGGAACCTCATCCGCTTGCGAAATATACATCAAATCTTCATCTGGGAAATCAAAGTTCAACGACTCATAATCTTCCACTGCCCGACTTGCTAAAAATTTAGTCACTGCACTGCCCTTGATAGCTTTCTGACTCACATATACAATGTCGTATTTTGACAACAAAACCTGCCATCTTGCCGTCCTCCCTGACAAAGAAGGTGTTTTCAACATGTACTTGATTGGATCTAACTTGGCGATCAACCACGTTGTGTGGTACAGCATGTATAGCCTGAGCCTCCAAGCAGTCCAAGTTAAGACACAGCACAACTTTTCTACCGATGAATATTTCAATTCATAATCTGTGAACTTCTTGCTGAGGTAGTAAATCGCCTGTTCTTTCTTTCCAGTCTCATCAAGCTACCCCAAAACACAACCCATGGATCTCTCAAATACTGATAGATATAATATCATTGGTTTATTCGGAGCCGGTGGCATTAATACTGGCGGGTTTGATAGATAATGCTTAACCTTTTCAAAAGCAATCTGACACCCTTCATCCCACTCTCCTGGATCACACTTTCGAGGTAACTTGAATATTGGATCACATTTATCGGTTAACTAAAAAATAAATCAAGCAATGTAATTCAATCTCCCTAGAAAACCTCTTACTTATTTTTGAGTACGTGGAGGTGGCAAATTCTGGATGGCCTTCACTTTATCCGGATAAATCTCAATTCCCCTTTTGCTAACAACAAAACCCAACAATTTCCCCTAAGTGACTCCAAAAGTGCATTTTGTCGGGTTTAACTTGAGTTGAAACTTTCTTAGTCTTTCAAAGAGTTTTCTAAGATTCGGAATATGCTCCTCTTCTCCTTGTGACTTTGCAATCATATCATCAACATAAACCTCAATTCCCTTATGCATCATGTCATGAAACAAGGTCACCATGGCTCTCTGATACGTTGCCCCAGTATTCTTCAACCCAAACGGCATTACCTTGTAGCAGAATGTTCCCTACATTGTAACAAATATAGTTTTCTCCATATTTTCCGGTGCCATCTTAATCTGATTATATCTCGAGAATCCATCCATAAAAGAAAACAAAGAACTCTTCGCCGTATTATCCACCAAAGTATCAATGTGAGGAAAAGGGAAATTATCTTTGGGACTGGCCTTGTTCAAATCTCGATAATCGACACACATACGCACCTTGCCATCATTCTTTGGTACTGGAACAATGTTTGCCACCCATTCCGGATATTTTGCCACCTCTAAGAATCCAGCATCAAACTGCCTCTTCAGCTCATCTTTTACCTTTAACAGCATGTCCGGCCTCATTCTTCTCAACTTTTGCTGAATTGGCTTGCACTCTGGCCTTAAAGGGAGCTTATAACCACAATGTCTGGATTCAAACCCGGCATGTCTTGGTATGACCATGCAAATACATCTACATATTCCTAGAGCAAGGCTATCAATTCACCCTTTATTGATGACGACAATGTAGTCCCGATTTTAACCTCTTTTATCTCCTCACTACTTCCCAAATTCAACAATTCCAATAGCTCCTCATGAGGAAGTACTTGTTTCTCTTCTTGTTATATATTTCTTAATAAGTCTGGAGGTAGATCATAATCCTCAATATCTTCGTCGACCTCAAAATCACCCGTGCAAATGGGCCTTTCAAAATCAATTTCAGAATTACTGACAGGAAGGTCTTCATATTCTGCATCCGTACACCTATAAATAGGTGGGGAAGAAACAGTATAGGAAAACATATATACAATCGAAGAAAAATAAATAGCATAAATGAAAGAATATGGACACATCAATATGAAAGAAATGCATCATGTTTGTTATTTATTGGATGAAAAGTTTTAGACAAAAGCCCATTACAAAAGAAATTCTTAATATCTTCGGGCAAAGATATTTAAGATTTGTTTAAAAGCATTACGTTGGAATAGACCTAAAAACTATGGGTAGCTCAGTTGCACTCCAATTGGTCAGTCTATATCCTGGTGGACAAGGTCGCACCATCCAGTTAGCATTCTCACTTCCAATTCTTTCTTCCCCAATTGTGCGGATCTCCATATCATACATCTGCTCATCCTTATTCACCTGGAATCTATCGAAGGCTTGCTCGATCATTACGAGCACATCATCAGAATACTTTTCTCCGAACAGAGAACCGGCTGAGCGAAAGCTTTGAAGTATAGGTGGGAATGTCATAGGCTCCCATTCAATATCCATACCCGCAAGACGGGCCATCCTCCTTTGTCGGTTCCTTTCAACTTGTTTTCTTTTCTCATGGGCCTTCGAAAGATACCCTAGGCCAAACCGATCTTTCTTTCCCACTACTTCCATTGATCGGGCTATCCCCTGAAGATATTTTCTGAGACCTTTTCCAGCCCTACAGCCCTTTCCCACGGTAGTTCTTACCCCCAGCCCTATGTTCTTGGAAAGCCTTGGTTTTGGAATTTTTCATCCTTTAGGGACGAAAATCGCATTTACGAATTCCAAAAACTGAAAAAAAATATTCTATGGCATCTTCATTAGGTTCAACAAAAGGAGATTTAGTAGATGTAGAGGCTATTACGTCCTCTTCTCCTGATACAGTGACCAAATGCCCCTCTATCACAAATTTCAGCTTTTAGTGGAGAGATGAAGGTACAACCCCTGCTGAATGTATCCACGACCTTTCCAACAGGCAATTATAGGACGGATTAATATCCATGACCTGAAAATTCACTGTATAGGTGCATGGGCCTATCTCTAGAGGAACCGCAATAATTCCCATTATATCTCTCCTGGTATCATCAAAGGCTCTGATCACCGTGCAGCTTGGCAGCATATAAGAAATATCCATTGGCAATTTGGACAGGGTTGTCAAAGGAATCACATTTAATGAAGAACCATTATCCAAAAGGACCCTTGGTAATATGTGTCCTTTACAAGTGGTAGTTATGTGAAGAGCCCTTGTTGACCCAATACCATTGGGTGGTATTTCCTCATAACTAAAATATATATGGTCGTCTTCCGCAATGTTTCCCTCCAGCCATTCCAAATTTTCTACCGATAAGTTGTTAGCCACATATGCCTGATTCAACACTCTCAACAGGGCATTTCTGTGTGGTTTCGAGTTCAAAAGCAAAGATAAGATTGAAATTCTAGCTGGTTGACGTTGCAGTTGCTCAACCACTCTATACTCATTATGCTTTATGAATTTTAAGAACTCGCAAGCTTCCTTCTCATTCACCGGCTCTTTTATTCTGTTTACCGGGGCTGACCCCCTTTCTATTTCTTTGACAAATCTATCTCAATATGGATTGGTTCGGCTGCTTTCTTCCCTTTGTCCGTTCCTCTATCTTTTCCTGCTAACCCCTGTTCAACACCCTCAGGAGCATAACACCTTTCACTCCGTGTTAAGTTCCCCACACCTGTGATATCTTGCTGACTCGAAGACCCATGCATAACCATGCTACAGTCGCATTTCCATGGTGCAGCTTTGTTTTCCTTGTACGAAAAAGAAATAAGCAAATCAATGATTAACTTAGGTGCACTTTCCTCAATGACTAGCATGACGTTCTGCTCTGGTTCATCATAATAGATGATCAAGGGTATTTCTATCCTGTAGCCAGCTGCATTCTCAATAACCTTTATTTCCTCCTCTGTCTCCTCGTAAAACTGGGCCTCCCTATCATCCCTTATCTTTTGGACTTTAGCCAGAAAGTCTCCACTTTCCTGTATGATATGACCTCCACACTTATGGAACGGGCACCAATTCTGCACCCTTTTTGTGACCATTTTTAAACTATCTGCATCGGCCACCACTCCTGCCTTAACCACCTCAGCCCATACTGTCAACATTGGAGTCTTGACTTCCATAGCATCTCTTTTTACCCTTCTGACTTCCACTGTCCATACTGCATTTACTCGATTCTCCGCATGATCTGGCAATGGGTTTCCCGCTATATTTGGTCCATTCTTTGCCCCAAACTTCACAACTTCGGCGTTGATCAGGCTTTGGACTTTCTTTTTAAAGGCCAGGCAATCTTCAGTCGAATGTCTTTGAATTCCTGCGTGGTACGCGCAGTTAGTATTTGCATTGTACCATCTTGGATATGGCGGTGTCAAAGGTTTGAGGTACACGGGTGCAACAAGTTGACCTTGCAACAGTTTGGGATATAGCTCACCATAGGTGGTAGGAATCAGATCAAATTGGGGTTTTTGATCATTCCTTAGTGAATGTTGGTCATTGCACCTGGCTCCCTGAGAGTTTGGGACAATGTTTCGGGGGAGGTTTATCTATGGGGATATGCCAGTTGGAAATGGCTGTTCTGGTATATTGGTGTAAGGGAAGGGATTTTGGGTAAGGTGGTTCATATTGGGGTAATAAGGATTATACCTCGGGTAAGGTGTGTAGGGTGTAGGAGTTGCATAAGATATGGTAGGAGTATAGGTGATGCACCCAAAAGAGTGTATCTTATTTAACCTTGCACTAAAAAGATAAATTGTAAGTATAGTAGTTAGCAAGGGTCGAATCCTCAGGGATTGGGTTTTAGTTTATAAGTTAATAGTTTAAAACTTAAATTCAAGAACAATAAAAGAAAAGGGGTTTTTGAAGCCAGATTTAAACTAAAGTAAATAATAAGAATAAGATGCAAGGCGGTATAACCAGCCAATAAAAATATATATACTAAATTAGGCGGTATAACCAGCCAATAAAAATATATATACTAAATTAGGCGGTATAACCAGCCAATAAAAATAAAACAAAGTTAATATACAAATTAGGCGGTATAACCAGCCAATAAAAATAAATATAAAAAATAAGCAAACTAAAAGTAAGAAAACAAATAAGTAAGAAGAATCAAATACGAAAAATATGGTTAAGGTTTCATTCTCCACCACTAGACATCATTAAGAATCAATTTCAGATCTATCAATATCAACCAACTATCAAAGTTAACAACCGTAGATAACAACAAGCTCTGTTACCCCAATCTTTCCTTAGTTTGTCGTTAAATAGAACAAGCTCTCTATTTAATCTCTAACCATTAAACAACCTAGAATAAGCTCTCTAAATTCAATTTAATGGCAGCTTTATGATGAGAAAGATAGGTTGATCTAAGCAACAAACACATAAGCTCGGATTGTTCAACTTAGGTTATGTTCCACTTTGCAATTATTGAAAACTTGACCATAATCATTAATCACAAATTGCCACTTATGAATAGGAAATCAAGACAATTACACGGATCAAGACTCCTAAACTAGCAATAGATAATTATCAAGATCTATCTAGTTGTACACCTAAATAAATCTAGACAACATCATGAACAATTCTTGTAGAAGAACATAAGCAACTTTGATAGAAAATTAATGATAGATAGAATCTGAAAATCAATCACAAAACATGTCTAGGGCTTTGAAATCACCCTTAACCAAATAGAAGTTTAGCCTAGCATAGGCATTGTAAACATAAACATAAAATTAAAGAGAATCTAAGAAGGAAATAAAAGAAAGAAAGAAGAAGAAGAAAATAAAGAAAAAGAAAACTAGAGAAAAGAAAGAAGAAGAAAACTTAGAGAATTTTATTACAATGGCTAATATCCTACCAATGTACAATCTCCTCTACAATCATCCAAGGCCCTCTATTTATACACATTTTGGAAGGCTAAATGACAAGAGACAAGCTTTACAAATTTCAAAGGTAGGTATAATAGGTGGGTGAATTTTTCTAACAATTTTCGTCATATTGTATGACAATTTTGATCAGCCAACTTGATGGTCGATTTCGTCAATGTTGGAGGCCTGATCTGATCACATGGTCTTCTAGAAAAAGGTTCCCCTATCAGTTACGGATCCATAGCCGTTGGAATCAGCTCATTTGCGGATGTGGATAAGCAGATATGGGCAAAATCCGAAAACATGTCAGCACAGACGTCATTGCACATCAGCCAACTTGATGGTCGATTTCGTCAATATTAGAGGCCTGATCTGATCATATGGTCTTCTAGAAAACGGTTCCCGTATCAGTTACGGATCCATATCCATTGGAATCAGCTCATTTTCTGATGTGGATAAGCAGATATGGGCCAAATACGAAAACAGGTCAGCACAGACGTCATTGCACATCAGCCAACTTGATGGTCGATTTCGCTAGGGAAAACGACTCCGTTTCAAGAAGTATAAAACATGAAAAAGATAGATATGCCTCTTAGCTTTGCACGGCTACAAATTTCAGCCTTATTGCTTCAGTGAAACTCCAGATATAGCTGATATGGAAAAATGTGTCGGAACTGGAACTGAACTGGATTTGCCCTTAATTCTAGTAATCTGAAATCACTCAAAGAAACTTGTGAAAAACACCAAATTACATAAAAATATGAAAGATCATAAACACAATTAGACTAAACAATAATAACTCGTATTTGACACAAAACAATAATAAAACATAACTAAAAACTATATAATTATACGAGTTATCACACCCCCACACTTAGATTGTTGCTAGTCCCTAGCAACGACTCAATAAAAATAAAATAAGAAAATCTAATCTAATCCATTTTCGTAGGAAATCACGGTGGCACTTAGCATGTGACACAAGCCTTTAAACCCCTAGGCGTCCCTAGTGGACGAGTTTAGTCTCGTGAGGGTTTACTAGAACGATACCCACAAACATTGAAAAATTAAAATATAAATAAACTACATATACTAAAAATATTTACTCCTAATCCTTTCAATACAAATTAGAGACAATATTTGAACAAGTCTTATAAACTAATCAATAGCTTAAAAAATTTCACAAAAAATCATGCTTGAATGTAAATTGTTTGAGTTAAGCCAATATTAGCATAACATATCTCAATCAAAATAGTGCATGTTCAAATTTAATCTCAACTTCTCACATGGGATACTCTCTTGATTTTCACTCTTTAAAGTAGTGGTAAAGTGTTTACACTCAATCAATCTCATGAAAACACTTCTACCATATGCTTGCTTGTCCACCTATTCTCCACTAAAAGATCATGCAACTTCATAAATCAAGAGGTCTTTAATCAAGGTTGTAATGGGGCCAAGGGGTTTGTAATGTGGTTGAAGAACAAAAGGATAAAGATATCACAAAGGTTCCAAAGAGTTCATAAAGTTTAGAGACATAAAAAGATTATACAAAGAAACTTCTCAAAACTCTTTACAAGTACATAGTCACCTAGGCCGGATATTCATGTTGGGCCTTTTCTTCATTCTAAACAACTTTGTAACATCTTTTTCTTTTTCCACAAATTCAAGAGATGATTCATTTTTTTTTATATAGGAATGTATTTGCCAGTATTCCATTTCTTTTTCTCTTGACTTTTCTTTTCTTTTCCCCCCACACTTATTTCTTGTTTCTAACCAAAAAATATCCCTTGTCTCTGCAACTTGTCTCAAATCATGCTAATTCATCTTTGGAACAAAGGTAAAGATATAAGTATATTTAGGTTAGGGACAAGTTATGGTTACCAAAGAGATAGCTTATTCAATGTAGGCTCAAATTGGTTCACTAAGGGTGTGTTCTCTTGGAACATCAATAAGGGATGGTTGTTTGGCCCTGGCTAAAAATCCTAATGCCTCTATCATATTCATGTTGTCACATGCATCAATATAGTCTCAAACGGTTTAAAGCAAGTTCTAGAGAATCATGTAATCATAAGAGCACTCAAGAAATAAATTAGATTGATTTGTATAATGCATCAATCATTTTAGGCTCAAAAACTCACAAGAATGATTATACAAGTCAGATTAAGTCTAAACATGCTTCTTTCTCAATCAACATATCATATTAACATTGGCTCATAAAAAGGTTGACATCAAGCTCAATTCTCATGAAAATCTTCTCACTAATAAATATGTTTTAGACTTATGCAATTCATATCTCATCATTGTATTAAAAAGGAACTAAAACACACTAAAAAATAATAATAATAATAAAGACTCATAAAAAAAAATAGTAGACAAAAATAAAAGAAATCCTAAATCATTCCCCCCACACTTAATTCTTACATTGTCCTCAATGTAAGTCTATTAACCCAAATGAAAGAATCATGTGTAAGAGAAAAGAACTAATAACATAAGAATAGGAATAACTAGACTCAAAACAAAACAAACTCATGCAACCTAAATAATCCTAAAATACTAAACAAAAATTAACAAGTAAACGTAAAAAGATTAAAATCAAACTGACAAGGTATGTCTCAAGTCTCCCTTACTCAGACCTTGTTCAGAATGAATACTTCTAAATTGCTTAAAACACAACAAACTTTTTTTTTTTTTTTAAGAAGGTAAAATTTAGGAGATATTACCTGTAGAGGTTGCTAACCACTTATTATAACTGAGACACAACAAACAAAATGTTAGATAATGTCACAAAGACAAAGTGCAATCCACTCCTTGCTCGTCCATATCTCTTTTTCTTTTTCCGAGCGTTTGCGAAACAACCGTAGCAGATAAATACTCATAAGCTTGGAGCTTTTTGAGTAAATCTTCAATGGTTGTAGCAGAAATTATGGTTCTCCTTGCCTCTGAAAACATGAATCCATTATCCACAGCATTATCTAAATATGAAAGCAAATTACTAAAATAACCATTAATATTAAGCAAACCAATGGGTTTCTTATTTGTGACCAAAGATGACCAAGAAGCCACGCAAGCTATTTCTTCCAATGTACCCAGACCTCCTGGTAAAGCAATGAATGCATCGGCAAAATGGTACATGATTGTTATCCGTTCAGGGATACTCCAGACTTGTATTTCCTTACCCAAGGTAGGTCCACAAAAATCTGTGAATAGTTTTGGCACGATTCCTAGAACTGGACTTCCTCCGGCGTGTGCTGCTGTAGCGACTGCTCCCATTAAACCCGTACTACCGCCTCCATAAATCAAGTGGATCTTTTGTTGGGCAAGTATTACTCCAACTCTTATGGCTTCATCAGCGAATATGTTATTTTTCCCTGGATAAGCACCTCCAAAGACACAAATTTTTTTAATGCGCTGGGATGAAGTACTTTCCATTTTTTTTCTTCGAGTGCCTGAAAGAGAATGAGTACATGGTGTAATATATAGAGGACTGAGTAGTGAATCAGACAAGAGTAATAATGTCGCCGAAAGTGTATCTGACCTGTCAGAAGAAAATGTTAACCTAACAAAAGATTTTTGCGTGATTTCAGGAAGAAAATCAAAAAGAGAAGAAAAAATCAACCGTAAAAGACAAATAAGAAAAAAAAACGAGAATAATTACACAAATCGAACAACACGTAAATTAAACCAAAATAAAGTTATTGCAAATCAAACCAAAAGCTGAGAAGTCATTTATCGTAGTTGTGATTGTGGCTCACATCTTCCTCTGGTTTTACGTCCAGAAACGGCTTAAACGCCTTCTATGAGTCGAGGATATGCTTCCCATCCAGTTTTCTTACAAGCTGGCAAACAGGGTCTTTTAACATCAGATTCCCAAGATGTTGCCATTCCCTTTGGAATTGCGGCCATAAATCAAGAATTTCTCTTTGTACGTCTCCACTAGGATGCGTCTCAAGAGAAAGTTGGATATTACCCAAATTCTCCTTACTCAGTCCATCCTTAATGAATTCAATTTTATCATCTCGGTTAGAGGACGGAATCCCAATAGAACGACATTTACCGTTACACGTCCATCGTGCACATTTGTGGCAATTTGAACTCATGCGCTTTGCTCGTCGCTTCTTTGCAAAAGTGCTTCTACCTGTACCTGGTAAATGCAAAACAGGAAGATATTCATCTTCACGTACCTTGGCTTCAATTATCCAACGTATGTCTCCAGGAATCCCTTTGTGCATAAGCATTCTTAATCTTTCGAATCGAACTTGGTAAAGCTTCAGTAAAATATTTCGAGGAAAAGGAGGAAATCGTTTCTGCAATCTTGTGAGAATATCATCCATCCTGAAAAAAAATGAAAAAAAAAATGAAAGAGAAATTGAAAGAGAAATTTATATACAATATCAGTTTTGTGGGTAGCTGATGGAACCGATTTAAATAATCACGGAGTACCGTTATCCGCCATTTAACCGGGGTTAAAAAAAATTATATTTACATCTAGTGTTTTTCAAAACAAGGATCAGAAAGAAAAACAACATAAAAAGACTCAAAAACAAAACACTCTAAATAAAATCCTAAATTCTTCCCCCCACACATAATTCTTACATTGTCATTAATGTAATGCTATTATCCCCCAATGCAAGAATTATATGTAAGAGAAAAGAACTATTAAACAAAAGAAACTTATGCAGCCTAAATGAACTTAAAAACAGTAAACACAATTAACAAAGAAACATAAGAAATAAAAATAAAAACAATAAAAATAATAAAAGAAAAAGGAAAAGAAAGAGAAAGCAAATCTGAATATGGAAGGTTGGCAATTTCATCTTTAATTGGGCTGCCTTCCCAATTAACACTTGAGTTAGTGTTTTGAATCTAACCAACACCCCTTCTTGGCTTTTTAGGCTTGTCAGGCTCATGCATGAAATTTCCCAAATTTATGCGTTTGAGAGGAAGCTTTCTTTGCACAACAGTGGATGCATTCTCCATTACAAGTATTATTCCATCATCCTTGGTGGTGCATATCTCATCGAGGAATGGTGCATCTTTTGGTACTTGTTGAATGACATCCACAAACAAACTGTTTAAGGTTTCCAGCGTGTCTTGTTCATGTTCATCCTCCTTGAACTTTGCGAATCTACTAGGAAAAGGTGGAGAAGAAACATTAGTAAAAATTGGAATCTCAAACGTTACCTCAGGTGCCGAAATACTCTTATTTGGATCATTGGCTTCATTATCCTCAAGAATAGAATTCATCTCTAATTTTGTCTCATCCTCATCTTGTTCCTCATTCCTCAAGGTCACAATAGTAGTATTCTCTTTTGGGTTAATCATTGTTTGGGCAGGGAGTTCTTCAGATCTTTGTGCTACCCATCCCACCATACTACTAGTCAATTGGATCATTTGCTTTTCCAAACTCTGGATGCTTGCCCTTGTTTCCTGTTGAAATTGCAATGTATCAGTAACAAGAGAATAGACAAGATCTTCTAAAGAAGTACCTGAGTTTTGAGTCATATGTGGTGGTTGAAAAAGATCTGGTTCTTGGGACCATGATTGATTGAAGCTAGATGGATGAGTGTAATTGGCATAAGGATCTACTTCTTGGTAATTTTTCGAGTAGCCATAATTAGTATGATCCCACCATCCCTCATGGTAAGTGTTTGAGTAATGATCATACTGTTGGTCTTGGAACACTTGATGGCCTTGACATCCTCCCATGGCCAATTGTTGAACTGGGAAGGTGAGATTGGCTTGTTGATTATCCATGTTCATGTATGCCACCAACTCTTCAAGTGTTAGATTGCTCAATTCCATCGTTTTTTTTTTTTTTTTTTTTTTTTTTTTTTCAAAATTTGATCAGAAAAACCCGTATGTACAAGAAAATAAAACTCATTAGAACTGAAAATAAGAATAAACCAAGTAACAAATAAACTAAAGAAAACAATCCCCGGCAACGGCGCCAAAAATTTGATGCACCCAAAAGAGTGTATCTTATTTAACCTTGCACTAAAAAGATAAATTGTAAGTATAGTAGTTAGCAAGGGTCGAGTCCTCAGGGATTGGGTTTTAGTTTATAAGTTAATAGTTTAAAACTTAAATTCAAGAACAATAAAAGAAAATGGGTTTTTGAAGCCAGATTTAAACTAAAGTAAATAATAAGAATAAGATGCAAGGCGGTATAACCAGCCAATAAAAATATATATACTAAATTAGGCGGTATAACCAGCCAATAAAAATATATATACTAAATTAGGCGGTATAACCAGCCAATAAAAATAAAACAAATTTAATATACAAATTAGGCGGTATAACCAGCCAATAAAAATAAATATAAAAAATAAGCAAACTAAAAGTAAGAAAACAAATAAGTAAGAAGAATCAAATACGAAAAATATGGTTAAGGTTTCATTCTCCACCACTAGACATCATTAAGAATCAATTTCAGATCTATCAATATCAACCAACTATCAAAGTTAACAACCGTAGATAACAACAAGCTCTGTTACCCCAATCTTTCCTTAGTTTGTCGTTAAATAGAACAAGCTCTCTATTTAATCTCTAACCATTAAACAACCTAGAATAAGCTCTCTAAATTCAATTTAATGGCAGCTTTATGATGAGAAAGATAGGTTGATCTAAGCAACAAACACATAAGCTCGGATTGTTCAACTTAGGTTATGTTCCACTTTGCAATTATTGAAAACTTGACCATAATCATTAATCACAAATTGCCACTTATGAATAGGAAATCAAGACAATTACACGGATCAAGACTCCTAAACTAGCAATAGATAATTATCAAGATCTATCTAGTTGTACACCTAAATAAATCTAGACAACATCATGAACAATTCTTGTAGAAGAACATAAGCAACTTTGATAGAAAATTAATGATAGATAGAATCTGAAAATCAATCACAAAACATGTCTAGGGCTTTGAAATCACCCTTAACCAAATAGAAGTTTAGCCTAGCATAGGCATTGTAAACATAAACATAAAATTAAAGAGAATCTAAGAAGGAAATAAAAGAAAGAAAGAAGAAGAAGAAAATAAAGAAAAAGAAAACTAGAGAAAAGAAAGAAGAAGAAAACTTAGAGAATTTTATTACAATGGCTAATATCCTACCAATGTACAATCTCCTCTACAATCATCCAAGGCCCTCTATTTATACACATTTTGGAAGGCTAAATGACAAGAGACAAGCTTTACAAATTTCAAAGGTAGGTATAATAGGTGGGTGAATTTTTCTAACAATTTTCGTCATATTGTATGACAATTTTGATCAGCCAACTTGATGGTCGATTTCGTCAATGTTGGAGGCCTGATCTGATCACATGGTCTTCTAGAAAAAGGTTCCCCTATCAGTTACGGATCCATAGCCGTTGGAATCAGCTCATTTTCTGATGTGGATAAGCAGATATGGGCAAAATACGAAAACATGTCAGCACAGACGTCATTGCACATCAGCCAACTTGATGGTCGATTTCGTCAATATTAGAGGCCTGATCTGATCATATGGTCTTCTAGACAAAGGTTCCCGTATCAGTTACGGATCCATAGCCATTGGAATCAGCTCATTTGCTGATGTGGATAAGAAGATATGGTCAAAATACGAAAACAGGTCAGCATAGACGTCATTGCACATCAGCCAACTTGATGGTCGATTCGCTAGGGAAAACGACTCCGTTTCAAGAAGTATAAAACATGAAAAAGATAGATATGCCTCTTAGCTTTGCACGGCTACAAATTTCAGCCTTATTGCTTCAGTGAAACTCCAGATATAGCTGATATGGCAAAATGTGTCGGAACTGGAACTGAACTGGATTTGCCCTTAATTCTAGTAATCTGAAATCACTCAAAGAAACTTGTGAAAAACACCAAATTACATAAAAATATAAAAGATCATAAACACAATTAGACTAAACAATAATAACTCGTATTTGACACAAAACAATAATAAAACATAACTAAAAACTATATAATTATACGAGTTATCAATAGGGCCTTGGTGGTGTATGTGGTGTGGGAGGTTCATATGGGTATTGGTTGATACTAACTACGTGGGTCTCCTCTTTCTTCTGGCAGGGATATCTTTTTTGGTGTAGAAGACTCTCCCCCTTCCATTTTCCCATTCTTAATGGCCGACTCTATCATCTCCCCAAATATTACCATGTCTGCAATGGTGGCACTCCCCACCAATTTATCATAATATGGTGCTTTCAAAGTGTTGATGAAAAGTACTGTAGTTTCTTTGCTAGTTAAAGGGGGTTGCACTTGTGTGGCCAGATCCCTCCATCTTTGCAAGTATTCTTTGAAACTCTCAGTAGTCCTCTTTTCCATGTTCTGTAGCAACAGCCTATCAGGTACCATGTCAGACACATGCCTATAATATTCCATGAAAGCCCTGGCTAAATCTGTCCATGAACGAATCTTAGTACGACTCAGTTGATTGTACCATTGGGTTGTAGACCCTATCAAGCTATCTTGGAAACAATGGATAAGCAGTTTCTCGTTATCATCATGCCCCGTCATTCTTCTACAGTACATGGTCAGATGTGCTGATGGGTTGGTAGTCCCATTAAAATTTTCAAAGTCTGGTACTTTGAACTTTGTGGTAATTACTAGATCATGCACTAAACTCATCTCTTTGGCATCCAAACTGCCAAATAACTCATCCCCTTCAACGACCCTCAGCCTTTCCTCCAGCAGTTGATATTTTTTCTATGATTCTACCATTTCAACCCTCTTCAGCTCAGTTATCTTTGCTTTTTCCTTTTCAGCTAGTTCCTCAAAGTCTAGAACGTTAACATCATTTGGGTCAGCTCCCATATTACCCTTTTCGAGAACATAGTTCAGTGTCTCAGCAGCTGGCTGGATATAAACATAGGAGGCTACCCCAATAGGCACCTCTTGGCCCTTTTGCTGTATGTTTTCAGGTTGATCCTCTTCAACTACCACCCTTTTCCCGGTGACCGAATTCTCTCCCGGTCTTTTTTGTTTCATCATGGAACTCATCATTTCCATTAGTTTAGTCATCTGTTATCGAGACTCCTACTGAGATTTAGCTAACTGTTCTTGTAGTTCCCTTTGAGTTCTTTCCATTCTTTCAATTCTAGCAAGCTGATCATTTTCCATAGCTCTGGCTTGAGATCGAGTATTGTAAGGGTGTCGAAAATCCGATTCTTTCTGAGTGCGACCAATTGTACCTTTAGTTTTGAAAACCATGAATTAGAAATTATTGACACATCTTTTTTATGTTTTATAAAAAATGAATGAATGAATGTATGACTGAATGTGAATGAATGAATCAAATAAAATGGATATGTACATGACTACGTATATGAATACGAAAGAATAAATGAATGAACAAGTGAAATGAACAAATAAGTGTTTAAGTGTATGAATATGAATGAATGAACAAGTAAAAGGAATAAATAAGTGGTTAAGTGTATGAACATAAACGAATTTCAAAAAATGAATGATTATAAATATGAGTATGTAGAAATGAACAAATAAAATATATAAAATATGAATGCATTTGAATGTATTGGCCCCGGGATACTTTCAACCGAACGGTCTTTTATTGATTTCCTGGAACTAAATACATCACAGATAGAATAAAAAGATCACTGCCTAAGATAAGTAGGTAATTCGCCTTTCAAAATGCTATTACAAAATTAATCCTATAGTGACTTCCTCGGATCTTGGACTTTCTTTCACAGTCTCCTTTTGATTGCCCTGCTCTTCAATCTGACCCCTACTTGTTCACGGCCCCTTGACGCGTCAGCAGAAGCATCGCCGTGTAAGCTTTCCTTAGCTTGCTTCTCCAATTGATTGGCTCGGGCTTCATCATGCTTCGCTCTCTCTTTCCAGTAGTTATTCTCCTTCTTGAGTTTTTGACCTCATGCTCCCATTTCCCGGAAGTCTTGAGAGTCCCCTCAAATCTGAGCTCAAAGCGGTACCTCTTGTTCTCCAAGTGTAATTCCCGAAGTTCGCCCTTAGCAGTGTCCCTTCCTCTCTTGATCTTTTCCTTTTCACTTTCTCGAGCTGATTCCCTATTTTTCATACTCAAGCTCTTCTTGTAGTCGGGCAATCTCCTTGCTCAGCTAGGCCTTTTTTTTTCAAATTCTGCCCTTGCGATTTCTAGCTCTGATGGCATTTCCCTCGGTGGCAGATTCATGAACTGGACCTCTTCTCCATCTGATGTCAACAGCCTATCATTAACTTTAATTCCCTTCATACCAGGTAATCAGGTGTGACAATGTCGGTATATCTGGCCACTTTTATCCGGTGAGTTTTCTTCCATGCTTCAATCACTGCCCGCACCTTTCCAGAATATCCGTCTTCTCCATAAGTGAACTCTGATGATCCTAGCTTATGAGTCACGGGTGTGAATTGCCGAAACTCAACTTGTCTTTGCACCAACAGAGGCACATAACTCACAAACCCCCAAATTTCGAGTAGTGGAACTCCTGAGTTGTCCCCATATTTGTACATAACCGGCATAGGAACCATTCTTGGAGCTCTCCAAGTCACCATCTCCCCTTTTAGATTTTGGAACATGTTAACCCATTTTTCTTTATCCCTATCTTCAGGCCAATCATTTTGAAGGAATTCCCTAATCGGAACTAAAGACTTCATGTACTGTTTGAAGGAAACCTTTTCTATCTTCCAAAAGTGACTTTGAATCCAAATATAAAGGAGTTGTACACACCCCTTGATTCTCCCTTGTCCTTCCCTTTTGTAAAAATTCAAAGATCAGATAGTTTCAGCTAGGATGGCCGGAGATGGGTTGATCTTCTGTTCCAACTTTTCAAAGAAATCAAACAGGACTATATCTGCATGACCCAATATCTTCGGGAATATAATTAATCCGTAGATGGCTAGAGTTAAGATTTCCCTGGCTTTTTCTTTGTCGGAATAACCCAATATCAATTGTCGGAGAGTTTCCCACGAATGCATCCATTTTTCTGCTTTGTATCCTCATGACTCTCAACCCATGTTATATCCATTCCTGTGATCCTAGCCACTTTCCTCTTAAAACCTGAAGGTTTCACTCCTTCAAATATACCCGATCAGGATTAGGACATTCAATACGTAACAGTGCTGGTTATTCTTCAATCAGTGGGGTCATATCTTTCTTGTTAAAAGTAAAACATCTATAAGCAGGATTCCAAAACTGTACCATAGCCTGAATCAACCCACTATTGACCCGAATCGGAATTAAGAGTGCTATATCTTCATATTTCTGAGTGAAGGCTTCTTGCTCTGATACATTCCACTGATTCCAAATGTCGGCTAAGCCTCGAAGATTTTTTTGTCTGGAATCCACTTTGACCCTTTCCGGCAATACTGACACATAATCTTTCTTCAGGAAATCACCATCCTCCCTCTGATCTTTTTCCAACCATGCCCTGACTACTGCATGATCTTCTATCACTGAAATAACCTGACACTCCATGAAAGTTCTTTGGGTTGATGACTATCCTGAGGCCAATAAACTCCAAGTGTATGATGATGTCTATGATGCATGTCAAAGAAAAGAAAACAGAAAGAAATAGATTAGTAAAGAAATGAAATCACAAATATAACATAAATAACAACATGCTTTTTAAAAAAAATATCCCGAAAATTTTAACAGAGCTTCGACATTACGATGCCTTTGGGACAAAATAATAAATTTATTACGAGCGATATGATGTTCGTTCATCATCACCCAATTTGTAAAATCTAACATATAGAAAGATGGTAAAAGGTTGGAAATGTTCCTCCATGTGTTCTTAAACTTCGGGTATCTAACAGAAATCCGGCATAGCTTCACCCAGGTTCACTATATGAAGGTGAATGGGTTCTAAGGCCCCGAATTTTTTACCTTGGAAACATTTAGAATTCTTAGATGCATGGTAAAACACAAGAAAAAGAAAAAATCAGAAAACAAGAATGTAAAAGGAGAGGTTTAAGCCCAAAACCCGAAAATGGCGACTTAAAACCGAACGGGGGACACTTGGGTTGAAAACCCGCAAAGGGTGGCCCAAGTACTGATCAAAGATTGAATCAATGCTCTATGTAAAAGGGGAAATATATCAAAAAATTAGAGAAAAGGGATTAAGCTCAGTCTGAAGCAACAGCGAAAGCCGAGAAGTCAACCAAGCAAATAGCAAGCTCAAAAGATATTTCAGAGGAACTAAGGCAGAAAGGGTCCAGGATATTTCGCATCTGGGACATCTATACCTTCTCCTTTGCATTTTCCTTTTAATCCTTGATATTCATCTTTGTTATCTAAACCTTTTTGCAATGAACTCATGTTGGCCTTTTCATGGCATATGGTTGTTTCATACCATCTTTCATATATGTTGTGATGCATTTTTTAGTGTTATCAAATTGAATGATGATTATTAAACATAAAAATCTTTAAATGAAAGGATTTCTCTGCATTACCGTAGAGTAGACTTAAATTTTAGAAGAGGTTTGGAAACCACTAAAGTTTGGAGAAGATCGAGACAACCCATAATGCTGAGAAACTCATCAAGTGGGGAAAACATCAGATGCTCTAAACACGTCAATCCAAGATACAGAAAAAAGCTTGTCGCAACCTAAAAAATAATATGTCTCATCGCGAGACCTTACTCGTTAAGTGTGACATTGGGGTAATAGAGGAAAAGATGACTTAATTCCTCTTTAAATAAAATGAGGGTTTGAAAATAACCTCGAAATAGAAGTGGAGTTGCCACCAATCTTTTTTGGCTAGGTGTGATCGGCCACCTATTAGAACCTGTTTTATTAAACATTTTAAATTTAATAAAATATTTTTTTTAAACCAATTTCGAAGTCTGCACTTTTAAACCAGAGAAAACAAAAAAAAAAAGGGTTCGGGAATCGGTTACGTGCAGGGAAGGATTAGCAACCCCACAACGCCCATATAAAATGGTACCTTATTAAACGTGTGTTATCTCGAGAGTCTTGGTAAAAGTCGGTTTTGAAATTAGCATTTTAAAATAATTCCCATATTAAAGAATAATAATCCCATTTTTAGTCGAAAATGATCCGAAATTTATTAACTTAAAATTTTCCTATATTCCCCGGCAAACACGGCAAAATATAGAAATTTTTATTTATTTAGAAAATCTACGAATCACTCTCATTTTTTGAAAGAAAGATATTCCATTGTTAATGATAATTGATGATATCCTTCCCAGTAAATTCGGCAGAGAACTCATAATTATTTTAACTCGGGAATATCCATTTTTTAAAAAGCATGATCTTTTAGAAAATATTTTTTAAAAAAAGAGTTATGAATATGCAAATCAATACTAATGACATGGCAAAAGAGTGAATGACATAGCATATGGATTGATGACATGACATGCTTGACATGGCAAAATCTAGATGACATGGCATAATCTAAATAACATGGTAGAATCTAAATGACATGGCAAAGATCTAAATAAAATAACAAGAATTAAAGACATGATAAAACCTAGACGACATATTAGAAATCTATATGACATAGCAAAAATCTAAATTAAATGGCAAACATTATCATAGAATATTCGTAATTATGCCATAATCAATATAACATAAAATCTAAATCAAAGCAATGACATCACTATAGAATATTCATATATATATATATGGAATTTATATAACCAAAATAGCAAAAATTAAATGTTATAAAATATGCATGAATATGAAAAATGCAAATGCATGGAAATGTATTTCTCCCACGAAATAAGGATATTCGTATATCTAAAAAGACATCCGACTACCTTTGGAAGAGACCTAAGTTAGATTTTCTAACTCGGATTTAAAAAAATTGGCATTTTTTATTAAAATTTTTTTTGGCCGAACCCACCTTTTTAAAGCTCGGGGTTGACCACCCTTGCCCCGACTTTTATAATATCAAATTTTATGATTGGAATGACTTGGAAATTAACCTAAGACAGCAACTAATGTCCCAAATCAGCCCCCTCTTAATGGCTTAAACAAAACAGAAAATTATTAATTGTTAAAAACAAATCTGACTCCTCTGACCAGTTTTGAAATCAAAATTTTTTACCCTTCTAAACAATTCGAAATATTCTGAAAAAATGAGAACAAACCTAGAACATGTTGATCTATATGGAAAAAAATTAGATTAATTTTTAGACTAAGGATGACCTACACAAAAATTCATGGAAGGTAAAATAGTGGGCTAAAAAACTGCTTAACAGAAAAACATTTTTAAACCTTTGATAAAAACGTCCAAAAATCAGAATAAAAATACTAGGGACTCTTCTAAGGTCCTACAACCAGTGGTAAAAAATTATAAAATTTTTTACAAGGGCTGCCTAGTGAAAAAAAATCCTAAATTTAGAAAATCCAGCTTGTACAAATTTTAATTTTCCACAAGCATGCTCATGAGAGCTTGGCTTTGAGCCATTGATTGGCTTAAGTCAAAATCATGTAGGAAATGCAAAAATGCATGAAATAAATGACATGGAATATGACATGACCTAGTGTATAAATGACATGGCAAATGACTTGGAATAATGAAAATGGCCTAGTGCCTAAATGACATGGAAAATTACGCAGCATATGAAAATGGCCTAATGCTTAAATGACATGTAAAATGACATGGAATAATACAAATGACCTAATGCTTAAATGACATGGAAAATGACATGGCATATGAAAATGGCCTAAAGCTTAAATGTCATGGAAAATGTTATGGCATATGAAAATGGCCTAAAGCTTAAATGACGTGGAAAATGACATGGCATATGAAAATGGCCTAAATGCTTAAATGAAATGGAAAATGACATGGATTAATAAAAATGACCTAATGCTTAAATGACATGGAAAATGACATGGCATATGAAAATGGCCTAAAGTCTAAATGACATGGAATAATAAAATGACCTAATGTCTAAATGTCATAGAAAATGACATGGAATAATAAAATGACCTAATGTCTAAATGACATGGAAAATAACATGGAATAATAAAAATGACCTAATGTCTAAATGTCATAGAAAATGACCTAGATGCCTAGATGACATGGAAAATGACCTAGATGCCTAGATGTCATGGAAATGATATAGAAAATAGCCTAGCTAAATGACATGGAAAAATATGGCAAATGACCTAATGCTTAGATGTCATTGGAAACAACATGAAGGCTTAAAAAAATGCATGTTGGCCGAATGGCCTAGAGAGCATAGCAAAAAAATGACCTAAACTATATGACAAATAGCCACAATATGCGAAAGTATGGCATAAACCAAATGAACAAAATGGTTAGCAAGAATACAAATACACATAAAAATAAATAATAATAGAAATAAGCAAGTTAAAGTAAGCAACTAAATAAAAAAAAGATAAGCTCCATGGTTGGTACATTGGACAAAGTCCCCCCTAACCATTATCTCTTGACATTATCAAGGTCATGAAGCATTTTCAATCTCAAAATCATAAAAATAACTAAGGAAAAAAATATGGAAAGGAATTCCATGGTTGGTATATTGGACAAAGCCCACCCTAACCATTATCACTTGATTTTCATTAAGATCATGAAGCCTATCCATTGCTTCGTTTATTTTTGAAAAAGCAAGAACAACAAGAAAGCTTTCATAAAACCTTTATTAAGCAAAAAAATGGTAGGAAATCACATGGAAAACAAGAAATAAAGCATGAGGAAGAAGAAGAAAAATGTAGGAGCAAAAGTAGAATGGCTACCTTAGCAAAAGCTTTCTTTCTTTCAAAAAATATTTTTTTCTAAGGTTTTAGCTACTGCCTCTATATCATAATCAGCCAACCTCCTTGTGAAAAAATGAATCCCCTCTCCCTTGAATAGCCTTGGCCCAACCCTCCTCTCTTGGTGAAGGGTGAAGATTATTTCATTTAATTCTCCTACACAATCTAAGCCCTTGGATCCAAGATATTTTCATAAAAATAAAAATGCCATCTTGCAAAGTGATCTTAGCCATTCAAGGATGTACTCATCTTTTCATAAGGTGCCTAAGCCTTTGGATGAGCAAGGATATTTTATTTGGCTACGTGCATTTCCAACCATTGGATGACTTGTGCTCATCTTTCTTTCACCAATATTGGCCATTGGATGAGGACATTTTCATGACAATAAAAATGTCATCTTGCAATTTGATCTTGGTCATTCAAGGATGTACTTATCTTTTCATAAGGTACTTAGTCCATTGGATGAGCAAGGACATTTCAAGATAGTAAAAATGACATCTTGTAGCTTGATATTGACCATTGGATGAAATGAATTAAATCCCCACCCTTCCCCTATGCATGGCCGGCCAAGGGCCTGGTATGTTCTAGAATTTTCTTCATTTTTTTACCTTTCAATCTTGCAAAATTGGCCTTTTTGTTTTCTTTGGTAAAATTGCATTTTGGTTCCCAAACATGATTTTATAGCAAACGGACACCAAATCCAGTTTTTCTTTCTCCAATCCATCCAAATGAATATAATATTGAGATCTGGAGATTTTCAAAATTTTTTGAGCTCGTTTCCTATTTTTCTCGGAATTATTTTTTGGATTTTCCAGTTAGTGCACCCAAAATTCACCTTTCTCATTTGAACTCCGATTCTGGATTTTTCTTCACCGATCTCTTCAAAAAATTATGAAACTCAGATATAGAAGTTTTCATAAATTTTGGAGCTCATTTGCTATTTTTTCCGAAATTATCTTCTGGAATTTCAGTTTAGTGCCGAACTTTGAAACTTTTCAAATGAGCTCCTATTTCGAATTTTTCTTCACCGTTCTCTTCCAAAAATTATAAAACTCAGATTTGAAAGTTTTCATAATTTTTGGAGCTCGTTTTCTATTTTTCCCGGAATTATCTTCTGGAATTTCAGCTTGGTGCACCCGAACTTTGCCATTTTTCAAATGAGCTCCAATTCTGGATTTTTCTTCACCGATCTCTTCCAAAAATTATAAAACTCAGATATGAAAGTTTTCATAATTTTTCGAGCTCGTTTTATATTTTTATCGAAATTATCTTCTGAAATTTTGGCTTAATGCACCAGAATTTTTTTATTTTTCAAATGAGCTCCGGTTCCAGATTTTTCTTCACCAATCTCTTCCAAAAATTATGAAACTAAGATCTAGAAGTTTTCGTAATTTTTGATAAGTGCTTAATTTCATACATTTTCCTATTTAATTTCTTTATACTTTGTGCTTTGATTCTTACTTCCTTGACATTTTACTAGGTTTTTATGCTTTGTAGGTATTTTGGAGGAGATGAAGTCAAAACATGTCAATTAGGATGTTAAAGACCTTACAAAATCACAATCACAAGATGGAAAAAGAGTTGTGAGTCAAAAAGATCAAATTCTTGGTGCAAAGCAAGAAGACAGATTTGACCTCCATAGCTTGTTGCAAAGAAAACATGATGTTAGACTCTTTATTCGAAGAAACTTCCTTCTTAAATTTTCAAGATCACTTGATTACCTTGCAACGGTTGGTCATGGGCCTAAATCGGATAAGAAATGGTCATCCAAATTGGCATTGGAATATCTCCCTAAAAACCTTAGTGGCAGAAAAAACCCTAGCCGCAAATCACATCTTTTTCTTAATACCTTAGCTGACATTTATGTTTATCCTTGTCAAAGAAGTATTAGTGGCTGTCAACTTGCATTAATTGCAAGTATCTTTCCTTAAAGCTAATTCTAGTCAAAGTAGGAGAATTAAATCAGCCAAGACTTTCCTTCCTTACACTTACTTTGGCTGCAAGAATATAATCTCTCTTCATTAAAGAGTGCTTTGACTAAAACTTTCCTACTTTATTGAAACTTGGCTGACAAGGCTTATATCTTTCCTTAAAACACAAAAGTCAGCCACTTTTCCTTAACTTTAGCCACAAGTCTGCATTTATTGAAGGGAGAGAGCTGAAATTCACTTGTTTGATGCCCTAGCTATTGCCTATAAATAGAGACCAAGGGGGCATACGAAATTGACACTTCTCCAAGCATCAAATTCTGATTTCTTCTTTGTTTCTTTGTTTTTGAGAGAGCAAGAGGCTGGATAATTAATATTCTTCTTCTTCTTTCTTTCTTTCTTTTATTTTCTTCTTAGATTCTCTTTAATTTTATGTTTATGTTTACAATGCCTATGCTAGGCTAAACTTTTATTTGGTTAAGGGTGATTTCAAAGCCCTAGGCATGTTTTGTAATTGATTTTCAGATTCTGTCTATCATTAATTTTCTATCAAAGTTGCTTATGTTCTTCCATTAAAATTGTTCATGATGATGTTTTGATTTTTTTAGGTGGCCAACTAGATAAATCTTGATAATTGTCTAATGCTAGTTTAGGAGTCTTGATCCGTGTAATTGTCTTGATTTCCTATTCATAAGTAGCAATTTGTGATTAATGATTATGGTCAAGTTTTCAATAATTGCAAAGTGGAACATAACCTAAGTTGAATAATCCGAGCTTATGTGTTTGTTGCTTAGATCAACCTATCTTTCTCATCATAAAGCTGCCATTAAATTGAATTTAGAGAGCTTATTCTAGGTTGTTTGATGGTTAGAGATTAAATAGAGAGCTTGTTCTATTTAACGACGAACTAAGGAAAGATTGGGGTAACAGAGCTTGTTGTTATCTACGGTTGTTAACTTTGATAGCTAATTAATGTTGATAGATATGAAATTGATTCTTAATGATGTCTAGTGGTGGAGAATGAAACCTTAACCATATTTTTCATATTTGATTCTTCTTAATTACTTGTTTTCTCATTCTTATTGTTAACTTTAGTTTAAATCTGATTTCAAAATCCCTTTTACTTTTGTTTACTTGTTTTTATGTTTTAAACTATTAACTTATAAATTAAAACCCAATCCCTGAGGACTCGACCCTTGCTAATCACTATACTTTACAATTGATTCTTTTTAAGTGCAAGGTTAAATAAGATACACTCTTTTGGGTGCATCAAGTTTTTGGCGCCGTTGTCGGGGATTGCTTTCTTTAGTTTATTAGTTTATTGGTTTATTCTTATTTTCTGTTCTAATTATTTACTTTTTTTCTTTTTCTTTATCAGTGAATGTTCCAAGCTCCTTAAGAAGACTTAAGACTTAGGAGAATTCGGGAATTTATAACTTCTCACCAACAACCAATTGAGGAGTTGATCCAAAACATCCAAGAGGAGAAAGGAGAGATGGCAGCAGCTGACAACCGAACTCTCAAGGAGCTAGCTGCTCCGGACTTGGGTCAACAACCATTATGCATTGAATATGCTAATCTTAAGGTAGCTTTTGAATTAAAATCTGGTTTTATTCATCTTCTCCCAACTTTTCATGGTTTTGCAGGAGAGGATCCAAATAAGCACCTCAAGGAATTCCATGTAGTTTGCTCAAGCATGAGACCAACAGGGGTCACGGAAGAGCAAGTTAAGTTGAGAGCCTTCCCATTCTCTCTAGCTGATTCAGCAAAGGAATGGCTCTACTATCCGAGACCATCACTACATAGAATGATATGAAGAAAGCATTCTTGGAAAGGTATTTCCCAGCATCTAAGGCTGCCAACATTAGAAAAGAGATATGTGGGATTCGGCAATACAATGGAGAGTCCTTATATGAATATTGGGAGAGGTTCAAGAAACTTTGTGCATCATGTCCACACCATCAGATAAGTGAACAACTTCACATCCAATACTTCTATGAAGGTCTCATGCCCATGGAGAGAAGTATGATAGATGCTGCTAGTGGGGGAGCTCTAGTTGATAAGACTCCCGGGGCTGCTAGAACATTAATCTCCAACATGGCAGCCAATTCTCAACAGTTCTCAATGAGACAAGATCCACCACCACAACCCAACAGAGTTAATGAGGTAAGTATATCATCCCTTGAACAAAAATTTGATAAACTGACTTCTCTTGTTCAACAATTAGCTGTAGGTAATATACAACAAATAAAGGCTTGTGGCATATGTTCAAACATAGGGTACCAAACTGATATGTGTCCAACACTTCAAGAGGACACCAATGAACATGTGAATGCCATGGGTGGATTTCAGAACCAATCAAGGAAATATGATCCCTACTCAAACACTTACAATCCAAGATGGAGGGATCATCCAAACTTCAATTATGGAGGGAACCAATCACAAACTATTCCTCCACCATTTGACAACAGGCCACCGGGTTTTCAGCAAAGAGTACAACAACCATACCAAACCCGACAACAACTGCCACCCACCCAAAATTCAGGTACTTCTCTTGAAGATCTTGTTAAAGCTCTTTCTACTAATACAATTCAATTTCAACAGGAAACAAAGACAAGTATTCGAAATTTGGAGACTCAAATTGGGCAATTGGCAACAACCATGAGTCAAATGCAAGCAAGGGATTCTGGGAAATTACCTTCCCAAACCATAGTGAATCCAAGAGAGAATGCCAACGCTATAACTTTAAGAAGTGGGAAACAGCTAGAGACACCACAAAATGATAGTGCTCAAGGGGAGAACAACACCATGGCATCCTCTTCACATCCCAACGAGCCACTAAAAAAGGTAATTCCTAACCCATCCTTTCCTTCTTATATAACTCCTCCACCTTTTCCTAGCAGGTTAGCAAAGTCCAAGAAGGAGGAGCAAGAGAAGGAAATTTTGGAAACCTTCCGGAAAGTAGAGGTGAACATTCCTTTACTAGATGCTATCAAGCAAGTGCCAAGATATGCCAAGTTCCTAAAAGAGTTGTGCACATCTAAACGGAAGTTGAAATGGAATGAAAAGGTAAGTGTGGGGGAGAATGTGTCAGCTGTTCTTCAAAAGAAACTCCCACCTAAATGCAAGGATCCAGGTATGTTTACCATTCCTTGTAAGATAGGCAACACCAGGTTTGAGCGTGCTATGCTAGATCTAGGGGCATCTATTAATGTCATGCCATATTCAATTTATGCTTCATTGAATCTAGGACCATTAGAGGAAACCGGTGTTATAATACAACTTGCTGACCGTTCTAACACTTACCCAAGAGGAGTTGTAGAAGACGTTCTTGTACAGGTTAATGAATTGGTTTTTCCCGCTGACTTTTGTGTTATTGAGATGGAAGATGAGATGTCTTCTAATCCCACACCTATTCTATTAGGGAGACCATTCTTGAAAACAGCAAGAACTAAAATAGATGTACATGATGGAACTTTAACTATGGAATTTGATGGTGAAATAATTCGCTTTAACATTTTTAAGGCCATGAGATATCCTACTGGTGTGCATTCTGTTTTTGATATTGATATAATTGACTCACTAGTGCAGCAAGCTTATGAGCTAGATGGTGAAGATAGTGTGGAAATAGTCGTTAGCAAACATCTCAGAATGGGGAATGTTAAAGGGGAACTAGCCTTGAGTGACCATGTGGAAGGGGCACTAGAATCTTTACACTCGCTGCCACATAAAGATGCAAGGTTTGATGTTTCATTTATTGATTTGCCTTTATCTAATGAGAAACTTCTACCTTCCATTTTGCAGGCACCAACTTTAGAGTTGAAACCACTACCGAACCACTTGAAATATGTGTTCTTAGGTGAAAAGGACACACTACCGGTCATCATTGCCAAAGAGCTCACACCTTTGCAAGAAGAGCGACTTATCCGGGTGCTTAGAGAGCATAAAATAGCAATTGGTTGGACAATTGCCGATATCAAGGGAATAAGCCCATCTATGTGCATGCACCGGATTTTGTTAGAGGAGGCATCCAAACCAACAAGAGAAGCACAAAGAAGATTGAACCCTCCTATGATGGAGGTTGTGAAAAAGGAGATACTGAAGCTCCTAGATGTTGGAGTGATCTATCCTATCTTAGATAGAAAATGGGTGAGCCCAGTCCAAGTGGTTCCAAAGAAATCAGGTGTAGCGGTGGTAACAAATAATGAGAATAAACTTGTTCCTACTAGGATTCGAACAGGGTGGCGAGTTTGTATTGATTATCGTAAACTTAATTCCACAACTCGCAAAGACCACTTTCCTTTACCTTTTATTGATCAAATGCTTGAAAGGTTAGCTGGCCATTCTCATTATTGTTTTCTTGATGGTTTTTCAGGTTATAATTAGATAGCCATTGCTCCGGAGGACCAAGAGAAAACAACATTCACTTGTCCATTTGGTACTTTTGCATACCGGCGTATGCCATTTGGTCTTTGTAATGCACCAGCTACATTCCAAAGGTGTATGGTTAGCATATTTTCAGATTATGTAGAGAACATCATAGAAGTGTTTATGGATGATTTTAGTGTCTATGGTGATTCTTTTGATAGATGTCTAGAGAACCTTACACTTGTACTTGAAAGATGCATGGAAACTAACCTTGTTTTGAATTGGGAAAAATGTCACTTTATGGTAGAACAAGGAATAGTTTTGGGCCATGTTATTTCTTCTAGAGGGATAGAGGTTGATAAATCTAAAATAGATATATGTATTCTTTACCACCTCCCACAAATGTGAGAGAGGTTCGTTCTTTTCTTGGACATGCAGGTTTCTATAGGAGATTTATCAAAGACTTCTCAAAGATCACATTACCTCTTTGCAAGCTACTACAAAAAGATGTGGTTTTCTACTTTGATGACAAATGCAAAGAGGCGTTTGAAACATTGAAGGGACTCTTGACATCAGCTCCTATCATGCAACCACCAGATTGGAATATACCTTTTGAAATCATGTGTGATGCTAGTGACTATGCCATTGGAGCTGTTTTGGGCCAACGGGTTGGCAAAGCCTCACATGCCATTTATTATGCCTCCCGAACTCTTAATGATGCTCAATTGAACTATTCTACTACTAAAAAAGAACTTTTGGCTGTTGTATTTGCTTTAGAAAAATTTCGATCTTATTTAATTGGTACTAAAGTAATTGTATATTCTGACCATGCAGCCCTTAGGTACTTACTCACTAAGAAGGAGGCCAAACCAAGGTTGATTAGATGGATTCTTCTCTTACAAGAGTTTGATTTGGAGATAAAAGATAAGAGAGGTAGTGACAACCTGGTTGCAGACCATCTTAGCCGTTTAGTTCATGAAGAGGATGCACTACCCTTGAATGAGAACTTTCCGGATGAGCAACTTCTTTTTATAAGTACAACAACTCCTTGGTATGCCGATATTGTTAATTACTTAGTTACCAAGAAGTTGCCACAAGAGTTGACACAAGCTCAAAGAAATAAGATCAAGAGTGATGCCAAATACTACATATGGGATGATCCTTACCTTTGGAAGCATTGCTCCGATCAGATTATAAGAAGGTGTGTACTCGAATCTGAATTTCAATCTATTCTCACCTTTTGTCACTCTTATGCATGTGGAGGACACTTTGGATCCAAAAGAACAGCCATGAAAGTTCTTGATTCTGGATTTTATTGGCCTACTATATTCAAAGATGCATACCTATTTTGCAAGTCATGTGATCGTTGCCAAAGAACAGGTAACTTAGGTTCTAGAAATCAAATGCCTCAAACTCCAATACTTATTGTTGAAATTTTTGATGTATGGGGCATGGATTTCATGGGACCTTTTCCTTATTCTTTTGGTAATCTTTATATTTTACTTGCCGTTGATTATGTTTCAAAGTGGGTGGAAGAAAAATCCACTAGGACTAATGACTCTAAAGTTGTTTCAGATTTTGTCAAGACTAACATCTTTGCTAGGTTTGGAACACCAAAGGCCATAATCAGCGATAGAGGTACTCACTTTTGCAATAGGACTATGGAAGCACTTTTGAGGAAGTATAACATCACACACAAGGTTTCCACCTCATACCATCCTCAAAATAGTGGGCAAGCTGAAGTGTCAAACCGAGAAGTTAAGTCCATCCTTCAAAAGACAGTTAATCAAAATAGGAAGGATTGGAGTTCACGACTTGATGATGCACTTTGGGCTTATAGGACAACATATAAGACACCCATTGGTATGTCTCCTTATCGACTTGTTTATGGTAAGCCTTGTCATCTTTCGGTTGAATTGGAACATAAATCATATTGGGCTATCAAACAATGCAACATGGAGATGGATGAGACAGGTAAGCAAAGAAAACTTGACCTACAAGAATTAGAGGAGATAAGGAATGATGCCTATGAGAATTATAGGATTTACAAGGAAAAGACTAAGGCATTCCATGACAAGATGATATCAAGAAAGGACTTTGTTGTTGGACAAAAAGTTCTTCTCTTCCATTCACGCCTTAAGTTATTTCCAGGTAAGTTACGTTCTCGTTGGGTTGGACCTTTTGTTATTACTAATGTATTTACTCATGGTGCAGTTGAAATCCAAAGTCCAAAAACATATAAGGCATTCAAAGTGAATGGTCATAGATTGAAGCCTTACTATGAGAACTTTCCAATACAAGATGTGGAGGAGTTACCACTTTTTGAGCCAAATTATGTTGAATAATAATGGCATGGGTCTAAGTCAGGCTGAGGACAATAAACCAAGCGTTTTTTAGGAGGCAACCCAAAAGGATGGAGAGCATCTATTATATCAGATTTGCATATTCCTTACTCTCCATCATTCTATATTTTATTGTTTTTCTTTTGTTTTGTTTAGTAGTTCTTTCTCTTACATATAACTCTTGCTTTGGGGGATAATAGCATTACATTGAGAACAATGTAAAAATTATGTGTGGGGGGAAGAATTTAGGATTTTATTTAGAGTGTTTTGTTTTTGAGTCTTTTTATGTTTTTTTTAGTGTGTTTTAGTTACTTTCAATACTATGATGAGATATGAATTGCATAAGTCTAAAACAGATTTATTAGTGAGAAGATTTTCATGAGAATTGAGCTTGATATCAACTTTTTTATGAGCCAATGTTGATATGATATGTTGATTGAGAAAGAAGCATGTTTAGACTTGATATTGACTTGTATAATCATCCTTGTGAGTTTTTGAGCCTATATGATTGATGCATTATACATATCAATCTAATTTCTTTCTTGAGTGCTCTTATGATTACAAGATTCTCTAGAACTTGCTTTAAACCTTGTTGAGACTATATTGATGCATGTGACAACATGAATATGATAGAGGCATTAGGATTTTTAGCTAGGGCCAAACAGCTATCCCTTATTGATGTTCCAAGAGAACACACCCTTAGTGAACCAATTTGAGCCTACATTGAATAAGCTATTTCTTTAATAACCATAACTTGTCCCTAACCTAAATATACTTATTTATATATTTACCTTTGTTCCAAAGATGAATTAGCATGTTTTGAGACAAGTTGGAAAGACAAGGAAGATCTATTGAAAATTTGGGTTAGAAACAAGAAATAAGTGTGGGGGGTGATGGAGACTCAATTAAGAGTTGTAAACCCAAGTGCAGGTTATGTTCAAGTAATAAATTCTCGGGTGTCCGAGGTCGAACCACAGGGAAGCGTATTAGTAAGTATAAGTTTATAAATATATAAGAAAAAGAAAGTAAACAAGATATTAGGGAATCAACAACAAAATAAGATAAACAAGATATTAGAGAACAAAATAAACAAAATATAAAAGAAATTAAACAAGATATAAACAACAATAAGAAAAGATGTTGAGGTTAGAGAATCCACTCTTGGTGTTATGCTAAGATTAATCTTGTTTTATTACACAATTGAAATCCACACATAAGGGAGGTTCCAATCGGAAGGTTTAGCAATTCAGTCCAACGTCCATAGCATATGATATTATGTTCATTTGGTGTCCTCAAAACTCACAAAAAGAGTCCAAGCATTCCTTATGCCAAGGTATATGTCTACAATAAATCAAGGTTATGAAACCAAGCATTTACTGTGCCATTTTCATTGTCAATAATGAATCAAGATCCCTACTTTGCAAGTATGATTTTAAACCAAAAGAAAATATTATCTATACTAGTGTTTATAAATGATGATTCATTTTAGCTCATGTTTAAGAGACTAACCTTAGCATTTACCAAAAGCTTCACCTCATCACCTCAACAATATGATTAGCAACACATACTAGATATGAAGAAAATGAAAAGAAAAATAAAGAAAAAGAAAACTAGAGAAAGGAAAGAAGAAGAAAACTTAGAGAATTTTATTACAATGGCTAATATCCTACCAATGTATAATGTATATCCCAATACTCATCCAAGGCCCTCTATTTATACACATTTTGGAGGGCTAAATGACAAGAGACAAGCTTTACAAATTTCAAAGGTAGGTATAATAGGTGGGTGCATTTTTCTAACAATTTTCGTCATATTGTATGACAATTCTGATCAGCCAGCTTGATGGTCGATTTTGTCAATGTTGGAGGCTCGATCTGATAAAATTGTCTTCTAGAAAAATATACCCCTATCAGTTACGGATCCATAGCCGTTGGAATCAGCTCATTTTCTGATGTGGATAAGAAGATATGAGCAAAATACGAAAACAGGTCAGCACAGACGTCATTGCACATCAGCCAACTTGATGGTCGATTTAGCTAGGGAAAACGACTCCGTTTCAAGAAGTGTAAAACATGAAAAAGATAGATATGCCTCTTATCTTTGCACGGATACAAATTTCAGCCTTATTGCTTCAGTGAAACTCGAGATATAGATGATATGGCAAACGGTGTCGGAACTGGAACTGAACTGGATTTGCCCTTAATTCTAGTAATCTGAAATCACTCAAAGAAACCTGTGAAAAACACCAAATTACATAAAAATATAAAAGATCATAAACACAATTAGACTAGACAATAATAACTCGTATTTGACACAAAACAATAATAAAACATAACTAAAAACTATATAATTATACGAGTTATCACACCCCCACACTTAGATTGTTGCTAGTCCCTAGCAACGACTCAATAAAAATAAAATAAGAAAATCTAATCCATTTTCGTAGGAAATCACGGTGGCACTTAGCATGTGACACAAGCCTTTAAACCCCTAGGTGTCCCTAGTGGACGAGTTTAGTCTCGTGAGGGTTTGCTAGAACGATACCCACAAACATTGAAAAACTAAAATATAAGTAAACTACATACACTAAAAATATTTACTCCTAATCCTTTCAATATAAATTAGAGACAATCTTTGAACAAGTCTTATAAACTAATCAATAGCTCAAAGAATTTCACAAAAATTCATGCTTGAATGTAAATAAATGAGTTAAGCCAATATTAACATAACATATTTCAATCAAAATAGTGCATATTCAAACTTAATCTCAACTTCTCACATGGGATACTCTCTTGATTTTCACTCTTTAAAGTAGTGGTAAAGTGTTTACACTCAATCAATCTCATGAAAACACTTCTACCATATGCTTGCTTGTCCACCTATTCTCCACTATTTAGATCATACAACTTCATAAATCAAGAGGTCTTTATTCAAGGTTTAATGGGGCCAAAGGGTTATAATGTGGTTAAAGAACAAAAGGATAAAGATATCACAAAGGTTCCAAAGAGTTCATAGATTTTAGAGACATAATAAGATCATACAAATAAAACTTCTCAAAACTCTTATAAAGCACATAATAACATAGGCTAAATATTCATGTTGAGCCTTTGCATCATTCTAACCAACTTTGTAACATCTTTTTCTAGAAGTTCAAGAGAAGATTCTTTTTTTTTTTTAAATTTTTTTTTTAATATGGGAATGTATTTGACAATGATCCCTTTCTTTTTCTCTTGACTTTTTCTTTTCTTTTCTTCCCCCACACTTATCTTTTGTTTCTAACCCAAATTTTCAACTAAAAATATCCCTTATTTTTTTTTTTTTTTAATATGTCTCAAAAAATCCATCTTTAGAACAAGGGTAAGGATATAAGTATATTTAGGCTAGGTGTAAGTTGTGGTTACCAATAAAACAGCATATTTAATGTAGGCTCAAATTGGTTCACTAGTGGGGATGTTCTCTTAGAACATTAATAAGGGATGGCTGTTTGGCTCTGGTTATAATCCTAATGCCTCTATCATATTCATGTTGTCACATGTATCAATATAGTATCAAACGGTTTAAAGCAAGTTCTAGAGAATCATGTAATCATAAGAGCACTCAAGAAAGAAATTAGATTGATTTGTATAATGCATCAATCATTATAGGCTCAAAAACTCACAAGGATGATTATACAAGTCAGATTAAGTCTAAACATGCTTCTTTCTCAATCAACATATCATATTAACATTGGCTCATAAAAAGGTTGACATCAAGCTCAATTCTCATGAAAATCTTCTCACTAATAAATCTGTTTTAGACTTATGCAATTCATATCTCATCATTGTATTAAAAAGGAACTAGAACACATTAAAATAATAATAATAATAATAATAAAGACTCATAAAAAAAATAGTAGACAAAAATAAAAGAAATCCTAAATCGTTCCCCCCACACTTAATTCTTACATTGTCCTCAATGTAAGTCTATTAACCCAAATGAAAGAATCATGTGTAAGAGAAAAGAACTAATAACATAAGAATAGGAATAACTAAGACTCAAAACAAAACAAACTCATGCAACCTAAATAATCCTAAAATACTAAACAAAAATTAACAAGTAAACATAAAAAGATTAAAATCAAACTGACAAGGTATGTCTCAAGTCTCCCTTACTCAGACCTTGTTCAGAATGAATACTTCTAAATTGCTTAAAACACATCAATTTTTTTTTTTGAAGATTAGTAAAAATTATATTTACATCTAGTTATTTTCAAAACAAGGATCAGAAAGAAAAACAAGCTCTTCTTGAGTAACATGATTTTTCAAAAAGAGTTTGAGTCTTTGTCCATTTACCTTGAATACGTTACCATTTTGAGGATTCTCAATGTCAACTGCTCCATAATGATACACATGCTTAACCACAAATGGGCCAGTCCATCTTGATCTCAACTTACCAGGAAATATGTGAAGTCTAGAATTATAAAGTAGAACTTTTTGCCCAACATCAAATGTTTTTCTTGAAATTAACTTGTCATGAAAGGCTTTAGTTCTTTCTTTATGAATTTTAGAATTCTCATATGCATCTTTGAATAAAGTTGGCCAGTAAAATCCACACTCATTGTCGGGAATGCACCTTCGAAAAATTTGATCAGGACAATATTTGAACAAGTAAGGGTCATCCCAGTAGAACTTCTTTACCTCATTCAGAAACTTCCTTTTATCTTGGGGGCTCCATTGAGAAGGAATTTTTCCCAAAAAGGAATATTTTAGCTCGGATGGCAATGGTTTTAAATCCAGCTTGGGCGGTTCAATAGTTGATGGTACAGTGACATTTGTGAGTGATGGGAGTTCCTCAAACTTTCGTTTCCAACGATGCTTATCCTGAAAAGAATTTAACAAAGAATCAGTGTGTGAAATTTCTGAAGCATTATCAAACTCACATTCAATTAAATAAGCTTCTAAATGATCATGGAATGTGGTAGTGGTGAGATGTTCATGAACAAGTTCTTCAATGAAATCCACTTCATGTACTTCTGAATCATCACCAGGTTGCTTGCAAGTGTTGAACACATTTAATTCTAAAGTCATATTTCCAAAAGAAATGTTCAACATACCATTCCTGCAATTTATCAGAGCATTAGAAGTTGCAAGAAATGGACGGCCTAATATAACAGGAATTTGAACATTTGGATTTGAAACAGGATGTGTGTCCAAAACAATAAAATCAACAGGGAAGTAAAAATTATCAATTTGAACCAAAACATCTTCAACTATCCCTCGAGGAATTTTTACAGAACGATCAGCTAGTTGAAGTGTAACAGGTGTTTCCTTGAGTTCACCTAAACCTAACTGTTGATAAACAGAAAAAGGCAAAAGATTAACACTAGCACCAAGATCAAGCAATGCACGTTCTATTCTAGTGTTTCCAATGATGCATGAGATTGTTGGACATCCAGGATCTTTGAATTTTGGTGGAGTAAGGTGCTGAATGATTGAGCTCACACTTTCCGTCAGAAATGCTTTCTTTTGTACATTATGTTTCCTTTTAACTGTGCACATGTCCTTCAAAAATTTAGCATAAGATGGAACTTGTTTGATTGCATCCAATAAAGGAATGTTAATCTTAACTTGTTTGAAAAGTTCATAAATTTCTGCATTTTGATTCAAATTCTTTATTGTTTGCAACCTTTGAGGAAAAGGAGCAGGATACATACCTTTTTCTTTGTCCAAATTTTCAAGAAGTTCAGACTTACCATCATCCTTACCATTACTTTTCGGAGGGGAAGGAGGATCTTGGTCTTTTGAAGGAATGTTTTTGTCAATTGCCTTTCCACTTCGAAGAGTTGTGATAGAACTAGCATTTTCCTGTTGAGTTTCATTGGAGCAAGAAACAAGACATTGAGTAGAAGGGTTAGGCTGAGGTTGAGCAGGAAACTTACCTTTTTCTTGAGTGCGTAATGAAGCTGTCAATGTGGACAAGGTGTTTTTGATCTCATTGATGTCCTGTGAAGTTTGGTTATTCACATTTGCTTGTGTTTGCATGAATGCTTGCAATGTCTCTTCCAAGGTTTGTACACGTGAAGGTTGATAGGAAAAAGTGTTGCCCGGCTTTTGAGATTGTGGTACCTGAACATGATTATTATTCCGCCAACTGAAGTTGGGATGATTTCTCCATTCAGGGTTATACGTTTCAGAGTAAGGAGAAGGAAAAGGCTTTTTAAATGTGTTTATGGAATTTACTTGATCATGCAACGCTTCTTTAAGAATGGGAATGTTTGGACATTCAGAAGTGGGGTGTCCCATGATTTCACAAATTCCACAACTTTTTTCATTTTTAACCGTTTTGACTTCTTTTACTTCTCTAAGTTCCATGGCTTCAATCTTTCTAGCCAAATTAGCTACTTTAGCTTTTATCTCATCTTCTTGACTAAAATGATATTTACCTCTGTTAGAAACAAGATTAGATCTATTGAAACTTTCAGAGGAATTATCTGTGTGCCAGGCTTGAGAGTTATCTGCCAAATGGTCTAGGTAGTCAAAGGCTTCTTCAGGTTCTTTTTCTAGAAACTCACCGTTACACATTGTTTCAACAAATTGTTTAGTTTCAGGAGTTAAACTTTCATAAAAGAAACTAATAAGACGCCATTTTTCAAAACCATGATGTGGACAAGAACTTAACAAATCTTTAAAACGCTCCCAGCACTGAAAAAATGCTTCATTTTGATTTTGATTGAAATTTTGAATCTGTCTTTTCAAAGCAGTAGTTTTATGTGCTGGAAAAAATTTCTTTAGAAACTCAGTTTGTAATTCTTGCCATGTGCCAATTGACCTTGGTTTTAAATTATGAAGCCAAATTTTTGCTTTATCTTTTAAAGAAAAAGGAAATAATTTTAGCTTGACAATTTCATTTGTACATTGTTGGTCATTAAAGGTGACACATACATCTTCGAAGTCTTTTAGAAACGAGTAAGCACTTTTCGATTCTAACCCATGGAAATTTGGAAGCAAAGCTATCATACCTGGTTTAAAACGAAAGTTGTTTGCATTGAGAGGAAAAATAAAACAAGAGGGTGATGAGCTTCGAGTTGGTTGCAAGTAGTCACGCATGGTGCGTACTTGTCTGTTCTCATCTTCAGCATGAACACTTTCATTGTCAGCCATGGTAGGAGTTGTATTAGAAAGATTACCTGAAAAAGTTTCACAATAAAATCTAACTAAACGACGAGATCTAAAATCACGTCGCCAAACAAGCATAAAACAAAGTTAATATACAGATTAGGCGGTATAACCAGCCAACAAACATAAAACAAAGTTAATTTACAATATAAATATAAATATATAAAAATTAGGCGGTATAACCAGCCAATAAAAATAAATATAGGCGGTATAACCAGCCAATAAAAATAAATATACTTATAAACTTATATACTTAGTATTGCTTCCCCGGCAACGGCGCCAAAAACTTGATGGAGACTCAATTAAGAGTTGTAAACCCAAGTGCAGGTTATGTTCAAGTAATAAATTCTCGGGTGTCCGAGGTCGAACCACAGGGAAGCGTATTAGTAAGTATAAGTTTATAAATATATAAGAAAAAGAAAGTAAACAAGATATTAGGGAATCAACAACAAAATAAGATAAACAAGATATTAGAGAACAAAATAAACAAAATATAAAAGAAATTAAACAAGATATAAACAACAATAAGAAAAGATGTTGAGGTTAGAGAATCCACTCTTGGTGTTATGCTAAGATTAATCTTGTTTTATTACACAATTGAAATCCACACATAAGGGAGGTTCCAATCGGAAGGTTTAGCAATTCAGTCCAAATTGTCCAACGTCCATAGCATCTGATATTATGTTCATTTGGTGTCCTCAAAACTCACAAAAAGAGTCCAAGCATTCCTTATGCCAAGGTATATGTCTAAAATAAATCAAGGTTATGAAACCAAGCATTTACTGTGCCATTTTCATTGTCAATAATGAATCAAGATCCCTACTTTGCAAGTATGATTTTAAACCAAAAGAAAATATTATCTATACTAGTGTTTATAAATGATGATTCATTTTAGCTCATGTTTAAGAGACTAACCTTAGCATTTTCCAAAAGCTTCACCTCATCACCTCAACAATATGATTAGCAACACATACTAGATATGAAGAAAATGAAAAGAAAAATAAAGAAAAAGAAAACTAGAGAAAGGAAAGAAGAAGAAAACTTAGAGAATTTTATTACAATGGCTAATATCCTACCAATGTATAATGTATATCCCAATACTCATCCAAGGCCCTCTATTTATACACATTTTGGAGGGCTAAATGACAAGAGACAAGCTTTACAAATTTCAAAGGTAGGTATAATAGGTGGGTGCATTTTTCTAACAATTTTCGTCATATTGTATGACAATTCTGATCAGCCAGCTTGATGGTCGATTTTGTCAATGTTGGAGGCTCGATCTGATAAAATTGTCTTCTAGAAAAATATACCCCTATCAGTTACGGATCCATAGCCGTTGGAATCAGCTCATTTGCTGATGTGGATAAGAAGATATGAGCAAAATACGAAAACAGGTCAGCACAGACGTCATTGCACATCAGCCAACTTGATGGTCGATTTAGCTAGGGAAAACAACTCCGTTTCAAGAAGTGTAAAACATGAAAAAGATAGATATGCCTCTTAGCTTTGCACGGATACAAATTTCAGCCTTATTGCTTCAGTGAAACTCGAGATATAGCTGATATGGCAAACGGTGTCGGAACTGGAACTGAACTGGATTTGCCCTTAATTCTAGTAATCTGAAATCACTCAAAGAAACTTGTGAAAAACACCAAATTACATAAAAATATAAAAGATCATAAACACAATTAGACTAGACAATAATAACTCGTATTTGACACAAAACAATAATAAAACATAACTAAAAACTATATAATTGTACGAGTTATCAGGGGGAAAAGAAACGAAAAGTCAAGAGAGAAAGAAAGAAATGGAATACTGGCAAATACATTTCTATGTGAAAAAAAAAAAGAAAAAAAAAATATGAATCATCTCTTGAACTTGTGGAAAAATAAAAAGATGTTACAAAGTTGTTTAGAATGAAGAAAAGGCCCAACATGAATATCCGGCCTATGTGGCTATGTACTTGTAAAGAGTTTTGAGAAGTTTCTTTGTATAAATCTTATTATGTCTCTAAACTCTATAAAATCTTTGGAACTTTTGTAATATCCTTTATCTTTTATTCTTTAGCCACATTATTACCCCTTGGCCCCATTATAACCTTGCATAAAGACCTCTTGATTCATGAAGTTGCATGATCTAAGTAGTGGAGAATAGGTGGACAAGCAAGCATATGGTAGAAACTATTTTCATGAGATTGATTGAGTGTAAACACTTCACCACTACTTTAAAGAGTGAAAATCATGAGGGTATCCCATTTGAGAAGTTGAGATTAAGTTTGAACATGCACTATTTTGATTGAGATATGTTATGTTAATTTTAGCTTAACTTAAACCATTTACTATCAAGCATGATTTTTTGTGAAACTCTTTAAGCTATTGATTAGTTTATAAGACTTGTTCAATGATTATCTATAAGTTGTATTGAAAGTGAACTAGATTCGGTTTTCTTACCTTGTGTCTATTTGATTTTGCTCGAGGACTAGCAAAAGATTAAGTGTGGGGGAATTTGATAAGTGCTTAATTTCATACATTTTCCTATTTAATTTCTTTATACTTTGTGCTTTGATTCTTACTTCCTTGACATTTTACTAGGTTTTTATGCTTTGTAGGTATTTTGGAGGAGATGAAGTCAAAACATGTCAATTATGATGTTAAAGAGCTTACAAAATTACAATCACAAGATGGAAAAAGAGTTGTGAGTCAAAAAGATAAAATTCTTGGTGCAAAGCAAGAAGACACATTTGACCTCCATAGCTTGTTGCAAAGAAAACATGATGTTAGACTCTTTATTCGAAGAAACTTCCTTCTTGACTTTTCAAGATCACTTGATTACCTTTCCAACGGTTGGTCATGGGCCTAAATCGGATAAGAAATGTTCATCCAAATCGGTATTGGAATATCTCCCTAAAAACCCTAGTGGCAGAAAAACCCTAGCCGCAAATCACATCTTTTTCTTAATACCTTAGCTGACATTTATGTTTATCCTTGTCAAAGAAGTATTATTGGCTGTCAACTTGCATTAATTGCATTAATTGCAAGTATCTTTCCTTAAAGCTAATTCTAGTCAAAGTAGGAGAATTAAATCAGCCAAGACTTTCCTTCCTTACACTTACTTTGGCTGCAAGAATATAATCTCTCTTCATTAAAGAGTTCTTTCACTAAAACTTTCCTACTTTATTCAAACTTGGCTGCCAAGGCTTATATCTTTCCTTAAAAAACAAAAGTCAGCCACTTTTCCTTAACTTTAGCCACAAGTCAGCATTTATTGAATGGAGAGAGCTGAAATTCACTTGTTTGATGCCCTAGATATTGCCTATAAATAGAGACCAAGGGGGCATACGAAATTGAAACTTCTCCAAGCATCAAATTCTGATTTCTTCTTTGTTTCTTTGTTTTTGAGAGAGCAAGAGGCTGGATAATTAATATTCTTCTTCTTCTTCTTCTTCTTTCTTTCTTTTATTTTCTTCTTAGATTCTCTTTAATTTTATGTTTATGTTTACAATGCCTATGCTAGGCTAAACTTTTATTTGGTTAAGGGTGATTTCAAAGCCCTAGACATGTTTTGTAATTGATTTTCAGATTCTCTCTATCATTAATTTTCTATCAAAGTTGCTTATGTTCTTCCATTAAAATTGTTCATGATGATTTTTGATTTGTTTAGGTGGCCAACTAGATAAATCTTGATAATTGTCTAATGCTAGTTTAGGAGTCTTGATCCGTGTAATTGTCTTGATTTCCTATTCATAAGTAGCAATTTGTGATTAATGATTATGGTCAAGTTTTCAATAATTGCAAAGTGGAACATAGCCTAAGTTGAACAATCCGAGCTTATGTGTTTGTTGCTTAGATCAACCTATCTTTCTCATCATAAAGCTGCCATTAAATTGAATTTAGAGAGCTTATTCTAGGTTGTTTGATGGTTAGAGACTAAATAGAGAGCTTGTTCTATTTAATGACGAACTAAGGAAAGATTGAGGTAACATGGCTTGTTGTTATCTACGGTTGTTAACTTTGATAGCTAATTAATGTTGATAGATATGAAATTGATTCTTAATGATGTCTAGTGGTGGAGAATGAAACCTTAACCATATTTTTCATATTTGATTCTTCTTAATTACTTGTTTTCTCATTCTTATTGTTAACTTTAGTTTAAATCTGATTACAAAATCCCTTTTACTTTTGTTTACTTGTTTTTATGTTTTAAACTATTAACTTATAAACTAAAACCCAATCCCTGAGGACTCGACCCTTGCTAATCACTATACTTTACAATTGATTCTTTTTAAGTGCAAGGTTAAATAAGATACACTCTTTTGGGTGCATCAATTTTGCAAGCTCGTTTGCTATTTTTCCCAGAATTATCTTCTGGAATTTCAGCTTAGTGCACCCGAATTTTGCCATTTTTCAAATGAGCTCTGATTCCGGATTTTTCTTCACCAATCTCTTTCGAAAATTATGAAACTCAGATATAAAAGTTTTCATATTTTTCTGAGCTCGATTGCTATATTTTTGGAATTTTCTTTGGGATTTTTCGAGAATGCCCTTCAATCTCTGAAACCTCGATTTTACTCAAAACGGGTTCGATTTTCGAATTTGTTTTCCACTTCCTTTGTCCTATACTGAATTTGAGTTGGTCCAAAAAGCCTAATTTTTACGATCAAATTCCTCTCCGATTTATTTTCCCCCTTTCAAACTCGAGAATTTTCTTGTTTTTTCGCTTTGCCCTAAACGGCTCTTCCTTGGGATCCACTTCAAAATGGGCCTTGGGCTATCTTTGTTTCTCATTCTTTATCAACTGGGGGCCTCAATTTCACCGAATTGGGCCATCTTTATAGTTTTCCCCAAATTTGCAAAATTCACCCTTTTTAACCAAAACCTTAATTTCCGATTTTCCTTCCAAATTGACTCTTCCTTTGGTTCTGCTTCCACTTGGCCCTTCCAATACCCGTAGTCATTAACTATATTCCATTTGGAATCTCCAATTTCGACCAATTTGATCGTTTAAGCACTTTTCCACAAATTTGCCGAATTAGGGCTTTCCCTTCACTGAAATGTTCGCAATCCCTCTTCCGAACTTCATATCTTTCGTTGTAGACCTCGGATTATCAAAATTCTTTCACCACTGTTCAATTCAGCTTCAAATCTTTATTTTGACTAATTCAGCTTCAAATCTTGATTTTGACTAAGGGTTGACTTTTTCAGTGGTTGACTTTTAGGGGTTGATTTTTAGAGTTGACTTTTTTGGAGTTGACTTTTTTTTTTTGATTGAATTTTCATGCTGAACTCCGAATCACAAGTCTTGGAGGACCATCTACAAGATGAGAAGAGATTTTTTTCATTCTAAAAAAGTACAAGGAATAATTTACCTGGTTTTGGGGGCCCGGACAAAATTAGGTGTCTACAACTGCCCCTCTTTGGCAATTGCTGAGTATTAGGAATTAGGCAAAGATAAATAGACAATAATTTTGTCTGGTTAGTGAAATCACATGTAAAGAGAAGGAAAGAGAGTTTGCTTTATTCTTCATTTCCATTTATTTCATCAACTTTTTTTTTCAAAAAAAGGCTGTAAATAGAAGATTTTGTCCTTAAATCGAGTTCCCTGACCATTCAAGGCTCGACCCATCTTAAGGAAATGAGTTCGATTAGCAAGAGAATAAAATACCTTGATGATGGTCTCGGGGCCTTATCTTGTCTTGGTGTCAGCTGTATTGGTTTAAACAGAAAATACCTCGATGGTGGTCTCGGGGCTCGACTCATTTGAGAAGTAGAACGAGTTTGATTTAAAAACAAAAAGAATGCCTTAACGTCAATCTTGGGTTTGACTCATTTAGAAAACAAGTTCGATTTGAAAAGGAAAATACCTCGACGGTGGTCTCGGGGCTCGACTCATTTGAGAAGCAAAACGAGTTTAATTTAAAAACAAAAGGAATGCATTAACGACGATCCTGGGATTCGACCTTTAGAAAACAAGTTCGATTTGGAAAGGAAAAATACCTCGACGGTGGTCTAGAGACTCGACTCATTTTTAAAATCAAGTTGGATTTAAACAGGAGAAAATACCTCAACGGTGGTCTCGGGGTTCAACTCATTTGAGAAGAAGAACGAATTCAATTTAAAAACAAAATACCTCGACGGTGGTCTTGGGGTTCGACTCATTTGAGAAGCAGAATGAGTTCGATTTGAAAAGGAAAATACCTCGACGGTGGTCTCAGGGCTCGACTCATTTTTTTTAAACAAGTTTGATTTAAACAAGAGAAAATACCTCAACGGTGGTCTCGGGGCTCGACTCATTTGAGAAGCAGCACGAGTTCGATTTAAAAACAAAATACCTCGATGGTGGTCTCGGGGTTCGACAGAACGTGTTTGATTTAAAAACAAAATATCTCGACGGTGGTCTCGGAGCTCGACTCAAACGAGTTCGATTTGGGAGAGCAAAATTTCCACGATTCCTCGACGGCGGTCTCGGGGCTCGACTCATTTGGGAAGCAGAACGAGTTCGATTTGGGGGAGCAAGATCTCCACGATTCCTGTAATGTTAGCCGAATGCAGTGATGAAAATGACATGTTTTGCAAATACTTGTAGGATGTATGTTCCCTAAGGATGAATGCAATCAAATGATTGTGTCATGATTTCTTTGAGGTTCACGGATTGTCCGACTTCATGACAGAGTCTTCAACTTTTCACTGAAGCCCCACTTGAGGAGCCTTCAATCAAGATAAATTGTCAAAAAGCCTAGTTTATGACTTTACTGAAATTCACAAATTTTCTGACTTCATGACAGAATCTTCAACACATTCACTGTTTACCTCTACTTGGTGAATTTTCCCATCATGGTGTGATGTTGTGTTTCCAAATTTTAGTGGTTTCCAAACCTCTTCTAAATTTAAATCTACTCCTTAGTAATACACTGAAATCCTTTTGTTTAAAGATTTTTATGTTTACTTAAACATCATTCAATTTAATAACAATCAAAATGCATCACAAAATGTATGAAAGAAGGTATGAAACAACCAAATGTCATAAAAGGTATCGATACGTGATCCCGATCACGGGGAATCGTTCGAGTGAGGGGGAAACAAAAATAGAAGAAAAGATGACTTAATTCCTCTAGATTGAAATAAAAGGTCGAGGGTATGAAAATGGCCTCGGAAAAAGACATGGAGTCGCCACCAATCTTTTTTAGCTAGGTGTGATTGGCCTCCTATTAAAACCGGTTTTATAAAATATTTTAAAATTAATCAAAACATTTTTAAAACCAATTTCAAGTCTGTGTTATAAACCAGAGAAAATCGAAGGATCGGGTTCGGGACTCGATTACGTGCGGCGAAGGATTAGCACCCCCACAACGCCCGTTTAAAACGGTACCTTATTAATCACGTGTTATCTCAAGTCTCGGTAAAAAGTTGGTTTTTAATTTAGTATTTCAAGTTAATTCCCTTTTAAGAAAAATAATTCCATTTTTAATTGAAAATGATCCGGAATTTATTAATTCAAAATTTTTCCCATATTCCTCGACAAAATCGGCAAAATATAGGAATTTTTATTCATTTGGAAAACTTTCTGAATCATTCTCTTTTTTTTTTTGAAAGAAAGATATTCCTTTATTAATGATAATTGATGATATTCCCTCCAGCAAACCCGGTAGAGAACTCATGAATTATTTTAACTCGGGAATATCTTTATTTTATTGAAAATCATTATTTTTTTCAAAACATTTAAAAATATGAACATGAACATGTATGACATAAATAAAATGATATGGCAAAGTCTAGATAATATAATGCAACCTAAATGATATGACATAATTTACATGGCATAGTATATTCTAGGTGAAATGAAAAATCCTAAGTGTCATGGTATATTCTAAATGAGATAAAATGATTTAAATGACATGGCAATTTTAAATGACATGGCATTATAAATAACCTAAATGACATGGAATATGATCTAAATAACAAAAAAATGACATGAAACATAAAATAATGCTATCATAAAATATGCATGAAAATAAAATAAAAATACATGAACATAGTATATGCTAAATAATGTGACAAAAATAAATGACTAAATAAAAAGAAATGGGATATCATGAAATATTCAAAATCATATGGCAAACAATATAACATCATAAAATGTAAATCAAAGTAATAATAATACCATGGAAAATATCATAGCAAAAATCACATATTAAATAAAATGCATGAACATGGAAAATGCAATGCACGAAAATGTATTTTTTCCTCTAAACAAAGAAATCCGTATATCTAAAAAGATATCCGGCTATCTTAGGAAAATATTTCAAATTAGATTTTCTAAAAAAAAAAACAAAACTTTGTGATTGTTTGAAAACAATTTAGAAGAAAAACTTGAATGAAGATTAAAACCCCTACCAAACCCTTTTAAAATGACTCTAATTTTTAAAATCCTGGACTTGACCACCCTTAACCCGAGATTTATAAAATAACCTTTAAAGTTTAAAAAGGCTTAGAAACTACCCTAAGACAGTAGCTAAAGCTTCTAACCAACCCCCTCTAAATGCCTTAGCCAAATTCAACCATTATTTCTCTTTTGATTTCAAATCTGCCTCTACTGTCCAATTTTGGCACACGATTTTTTTAGCCTATTTTTAGAAATTTTAAAAAATATAAAAAAATACTGGAGAATCAGAACATGTATATCTACACGATAAAAAATTGGCTTAATTTTTTGATTAAAGATGACTACCCAGAAAAATCAGAGAAGTTGTGAAAAAAAATAGTTTTGTCAAAACACATTTTTTGCCTTTGTTAAAGTCATTAAAGAATCAAAGTAAAAATTGTTGGAGATCATCCTAAAGACCTAAGGACAGTAGCTAAACATTTACAAACCTTGGACAAAAATTGGCTAAGTAAAAAAAATCACAAAGGTAGAATAATCAATTTGATAATTCCTTAATTTTCCACAAGTATGCTCAAGAGAGCATGACTTTGAGCCATTGATTGGCCTAAGTCAAAAATCATGTGGCAATGACATGGAATGCATGAACATACAGCAAATGAAATGTATGAAATGCATGGTCTAAAGGTCTAAATGGTGAAGGAAATACATGACAATTCAAGACAACCTAAATGCCTAGCATGAGTTTGCATGGCAATAAATGTTATCCTAACTCAATATGCATGCAATGCTTGATAATGTAAATGTGACTTGTACCTAATATGTTATGACTATGCATGAAAATGCTAATGTAACCTAAGACCTAAATAGCATAGTAATGCATGACAATACCAATGTGATTTAAGACTCAATATGCATGGCAATACCAGTATAACCTAGACCTAAAATGTAATGAACATGCATAGCAATACTATGAACATACAATGACCAATGAAACTAATGTTAATGCTGGAATAGACAGTAACTAATACACAATTTTAAGATATGATAATGCAAAGCATGTTACCTAAACAAAATTCAAATGCATGATAAGGCAATGGATGCATGATGAGGCCGAATGTAGCTACATGATACTCTAATGCAATTCTATCTAGTAAATGGCACAAGTACATGATAACTCATATCAAGATGCATAATGTCATAAAATTTTCATAAGCATATGACATACTAAAATCAAAATACAAGATCATAGCATGGAGATGCAAACAAGTCAAGAAACAAGATAAAAAAAAACACATGTAAGGCATACTAAATGGAATAACCGAATGGTCATATACCTCAAATGATGGCATTTTGTCATAGCATTTTCACAAGCATATGGCATACTCAAATCAAAATATACAAGCTCATGGCATGGAGATGCAAACAAGTCAAGAAGCAAAATGAAAATGCACATGCAAGGCATACTAAATGTCAAGATATGCTAACTCATGTCATGGAGATGCAAACAAGCCAAGAAGCAAGATGAAAATGCACATGCAAAGCATACTAACATGGAATAGCCGAATGACCATATGACAATATATGAAAAATGCAAACATATTTATAAAATAAGACATGATGCATAAAAAATGCACAATATGAGCATGAACACATTGGCCGAATGTGCAAGAAAAATGATTAAGCATGGAATAGAAATATAGAAACAAATATAGCATGGAAAATAATGTAAAGAACATATATAAAATTAAACATAGACATGCAAAGCAAATGATAAGCAAAACTAGTAAATAAAACAAGGAAAGTTAAGCTCCATGGTTGGTATAAAATGGGCATAGCCTCTCACCTAACCATAATCACTTGGTCTTGCCAAGATCATGAAGCCTTTCCATTCCAAAAAATCAGAAAATAAACTATGCTAAATAGCAAAATTAAGGTGAGCTTCATGGTAGGTAAAAATGGGCATAGCCTCTCTCCTAACCATGGCCACTTGGTCTAGCCAAGGTAATGTAGCCATTTCAACCTTTTTTGCTTCATCTTTTGTAAAAAAGCAGAACCTTAGAATACTCTAAAAAACCTTCTAAAAATCATTTTTCACAACAACAAGCAAGGAAGAAAGGAAAAGAAAACCAAGGCAAGCAAATATGCCATATTCGGCCAAGCCTAAAACCATGTAAAAAAATTATTTTCCACCATTTTCATGAAGAAGAAGAGATGAAAACATAGTTAAACATTAAAAAACTTTATTTCTATGAAAAACGTAGTAGGAAAACATGATAAAAAAAATCAAGAAAACACCATGGAAATCAAGAAGAAAGCTGTCCTAGAGCTTGGTAGAGATGACTACCTTCAAGCTCTCTATTGAAAACCTTTTTTTTTCTTTCTTTCGAAACCCTTTTCTTTTCCAAATTAGCTACTGACTTCAGCCAAAAAACATACGAAAAAATGAAACCAACCCCCCTTCTTTAGCCTTGGCCGAATGGCCTCTCTCCCTTGGATGGGAATTGCACTTTTTTCTCCTCCTATCTTGGCCTTTAGATTAAGATATTTTGATGACAACATAAAAATGTTATCTTGCCAATTGATAGCAGCCCTTAAGATGTGTACTCAGTCCTTCTAGTAACCTCAGCCCTTAGATGCAAAAGAGGACCAATCCCATGCACTCCCTTGCTTGCCCCCTTAAGTGCCTACCCTTGGATGAGTTGTGCTCTTCCATTCTTGGTCATTGGATGAGGGAAACATAAAAATGACATCTTGTAGATTAAATCCAGCCCTCAACATGTGTACTCAGCCTTTGTAGATGGCCTAAGCCATTGGATGGAAAGAGACAATCCCATGTACTCCCTTGCTTGACCGAATGGATGCTCACCCTTGGATGAATTGTGCTCATCTTTTTTCTTCCATTCTTGACCATTAGATGAGGGTTGTTTCATGAAAAATAAAAATGTCATCTTGGCATTTAAACTTGGCCCTTGGATGGTGCATTCAACTTTCCTACAAGGCACCTAAGCCATTGGATGAAGGGGGGACCATTTGCAAGGTGTTAGTGGTAGCATGTGGCTTGATAGTGACTAAGGAATTAAATTGTTCAAGCTTCCTTCTTCTCCTCTATGCTGGCTGACCAAGGGAAGAAAAATCCCAGCAATTCCTTCTTCTTTCATATTTTTCTCAATTACAAATTTGCCCTTTTTGGTTTCTTTGGTGAAATGACCTTTTAGCCCCCCGAACCTAAATAAATAGCAAACGGACTCCAAATTTGAATTTTCTTTTTTCAATACTTCCAAAATAATAAAAAATTGAATTCTGGAAGTTTTCAAAATTTTTCGAGTCCATTTGCTATTTATTTTGAATTTATTTCCAAAATTGCCCCTTTTATGCACCCGAACTTTACCATTTTTTAAACGAGCTCCGAATCCAGATTTTTCTTCTCCAATATTTTCCAAATAATTTACAAATGTGATCTGAAAGTTTTCATAAATTTTGGAGCTCATTTGCTATTTTTTTCGGGATTTATCTACTTGAATTACTGCATAGGGGACCCGGGATTTGGCCATTTTGCAAACGAACTCTGAATCAAGATTTTATTTTTCCAATCTCTTCCAAATAATTTAAAAAGAGATTTGCAAATTTTCAAAATTTTTGGAGTCTATTTGCTATTTTTCGGGAATTTATCCTGTTGAATTACTGCATAGGAGACTCGGTATTTTGCCATTTTGCAAACGAACTCTGAATAAAGATTTTCTTTCACCAATCTATTTGAAATGATTTAAGCATGATATTTGCAAATTTTCAGAATTTTTGGAGTTCATTTGCTATTTTTTCGGGATTTATCCGCTTGAATTACTGTATAGGGGACCCGAGATTTGGCTATTTTGTAAACGAACTCCGAATCAATATTTTATTTTGCCAATATCTTCCAAATGATTTAAGAATGATATTTGCAAATTTTCAGAATTTTTGGAGTTCATTTTCTATTTTTCCCATATTTTCCAATTTTGCCATTTTGCCTCCGAAACCCGGTTTTGCTCAAAACAAGTTCGATTTTCAGATTTTCTTCAAACTGAGTCTTGGGCTATCCTTGTTTAATCATTTCTCATGGATTAGGGGCTTTAGTCCGACTGAATCAGACCATTTTTGCAATTTTTCCAAATTTCACCGAAATCCACCAAAAAACCCTAATTCTCGGTTTTCTTTCGAATCGACTTTTCTATCAGTTTTTCTTCCAAGTGGCTTCTCCATTACCCGTAGTCAGCATTTATCTTTCATTTGGAACCTTCAATTCTGACCAATTAGATCGTTTAAGAACTTTTCCCCAAATTTCTCGAACTAGGGTTTCTTTTCTGCTGAGATTCTGTAACCCAACTTCCGACCTCCATATCTTTCAATGTAGACCTCAGATTATCAAAACTCTTTCACCGTTTTTCAATTGAACCTCAAATCTTGATTTTGAAAGTGGGTTGACTTTTTTAGTAATTGACTTTTTTGGGGTTGACTTTTTTGAGTTTGACTTTTTCTTTCTGCTTTCTTAGACTAAGTCTCAGAGTACCACTTGCAAGATGAGAAAAGCCTTTTAGCATTCTGAAACATCAAATTAGGAAGAAAATATACCTGATTTAGGGGTACGGACAAAATGAGTTGTCTACAAAAATGATACAAGAAACAAATGTAGAGTTGTAGGTTGTAAATGCCCCAGATGAGGAATATTTTGGACCTTTCCTTCTTCAATTCATCTGAAATTTCTCTTGAATGAGCAATTTACTTGGGTAATCTCTCGGCTTCCGTAGTTGCGTCTGACTGAGTTTTTTTTTTCCATTTCTTCTGATTTTTTGATACTTTCCCCCCTTTACACGGAGCATTGATTCAATCCTTAATCAGTACTTGAGCCGCCCTTTGCAGTTTTCAACCCAAGTGTCTCCCATTTGGTATTAAGTCGCCCTCTGTGAGTTTTCGGCTTAAACCTCCCCTTTTACATTCTTTTTTCATTTTTTTTTGTGTTATACCATGCATCTAAGAATTCTAAATGCTTCTAAGGTAAAAATGTCAATTCAAAAGATGGGATGAATTCTGAGAAAAATCCCTTCAAATTAAATATCCATGCTTGATCGAAACGAACTCTTAAAAGCACGTAATATAGGCCAAGGTTCGGTTTTAGAAAAAAAGGGTAAATAGGCCCAAAATGTGTTTAAGGGTGATTGGATCAAGGATCATTTCATGAGGAGGATTCCTTTTTGAAACATTCGTCCTTTTTGGACTTTTCTCTTCTTTTTTGGAATCTGTTTCTTTCATTCTTGGCTTTTGTTTGCCATTCTTTGATTTCACACTTTTTTTTTCGATGGCTCTTTTCACCATGATTTTTTGGGAGGTTATTTTTCCTCGCATCTGCCCTCAGAGGGTGATCCTTGATCAAGGTTCAAAGAAAGAAGGAATTCCTAAGGCTCAAAGGGGTGGCTAGGGATAATTTCTTCTTAGTGAAAGGAGTATGAAAGATGGCCATTCATATATCAACCACGAATATTCTCATTGAAAAGCAACCCTCAAGGGAAATAGATATATAGAATTTTCATTTTTACATTTGGAATCATTCGAATTTTCATGTCCACATTATCACACTTTTCTTTTCTTCTTTTTTTATTCTTTTTCTTCTTCAAGCATAGTACTTTTTCATTTCGTCAGCATTCACGGGATTTCTCAAGTCATCCCCGTCCATCCGAGTCAGAATCAATGCTCCTCTTAAAAAAGCTCTCTTTACCATGTAGGGCCCTTCCCAATTTGGAGCCCATTTTCCTCACAGATCTTTCATTATAGGGAGAACTTTTCTTAGTACTAACTCCCCTTCTCAGAACTGCTTGGGACGAACCTTCTTGTTATGGGCTCGAATCATCCTTTTCTGATACATCTGCCCATGGCAAATTATTTTCATCCTTTTCTCTTCGATAAGATTCAACTGTTCATAGCGAGCTCTAACCCAGTCTTCCTCTTCTAAACCAACTTACATCAAAACACGAAGGGAAGGGATTTCAACCTCAATAGGTAACACTGCCTCCACTCCATATACCAAAGAAAATGGCGTGGCATCCGTAGATGTACAGACCAAGGTACGGTATGTGTGAAGAGCAAAAGGCAAGATCTCATGCCAATCTTTGTAAACATCAGTCATCTTTTCAATGATCTTCTTGATGTTCTTATTGGCTACTTCTACTACCCTATTCATTTCCGGACGATAAAGTGCCGAATTATGATGCGTGATCTTGAACTGAGTACACACTTCTTTCATCATCTTATTGTTCAGATTGAGAGCATTGTCTGAAATGATTCTCTCTGGCAATCCATACCGGCATATAATTTCCTTCTTGACGAATCTGCATACCACTGACTTCGTTACATTAGCATAAGAAGCGGCTTCCACCCACTTTGTGAAGTAATCTATGGCCACTAGGATGAAACAGTGTCCGTTTGAAGCTTTCGGGGTAATAGGCCCAATCATATCCATTCCCCATATCGAAAATGGCCAAGGTGTAGTCATGACATGCAATAGTGATAGAGGCACATGAATCTTATCTGCATATATCTGACATTTATGGCACTTTCGGGAATAACTAATGCAATCTCCTTCCATCATTAGCCAATAATATCCTGCCCTCATAATCTATCTAGCAAGCATGTGACTATTGGCATGAGTGCCACATATCCCTTTATGGACTTCTTCAATGATTCTCTGAGCTTCGGCAGACCCGACACACCTCAATAGAACTTGGTTTTTCCCTTTACTTGTAGAGAATCTCACCATATAGGACAAAAGCCATTGCCAATCTTCTCAGAGTCCTCTTATTATTTCTGTTGCTTATTCAGGATACCGTTGACTCTTGATGTATTGCAAGATGTCATAATACCAAGGGAGCCTATCCGCTTCTTCTTCGATACTCAGGTAGTGGAAATGAGACTCGTATATGCTCATCTTTATTGGCACAAATTCGTCCCCTTCATTTGCTTTAAACATTGACGATAAAGTGGCTAAAGCATCCGCCATTCGGTTTTCTTCTAGGGGAACTAGTTGAAACTTACTTCTTCGAATTCCTCTATCAGACTCAGTATGAGCGCTCGGTATCTAATTATCTTTGCATCTCGGGTTTCCCATTCTCCCCGTAGTTAGTATATCACTAGGGCTGAATCTCTGAAAACTTCCAGTGTTTTGATCTTTCTGTCTACGACAGCACGAAGGCCTATAGTACACGCCTCATATTCAGCGGTACTGTTTGTATAACAGAAATCCAATCTGGCAGTGAAAGGATAATAATCTTCCTTTGGGGATATGAGTACTGAGCTATTCCCGTGCCCTATGGCATTAAATGAGCCATCAAAGTACATTTTCCATATTTTCTTCTTAGGAGGAATCTCGTATTCTTGCGAGACACACATCAAGTCTTTATCAGGGAAATCAAAGTTCAAAGGCTCATAATTTTCAACCGCCCGACTTGCTAAGAACTCGACTACTGCGCTACCCTTTATAGCTTTTTGACTCACATACACAATGTCATACTCTGAAAACAAAACTTGCCATCTTACCGTTCTTCCTGACAGGGAAGGTGCTTCCAACATATACTTGATAGGATCTAGCTTGGCAATCAACCACGTCATGTGGTACAACATGTATTGTCTGAGCCTTCGAGAAGTCCAAGCTAAGGCACAACAAAGCTTTTCTACCAATGAATACTTCAGCTCATACTCTGTGAACTTCTTGCTGAGGTAATAAATTGCTTGTTCTTTCTTCCCGGTCTCATCATGCTGCCCTAATACACAACCCATAGATCTCTCAAATACTAATAAATACAGTATCATTGGTTTCTCTGGAACAGGCGGCATTAGCACTGGTGGGTTGGATAGATAGTGCTTAACTTTATCAAAGGCGGTCTGACACCCTTCATCCTATTCTCCCGGATCACACTTCCGAAGCAGCTTAAATATTGGATCACATTTGTCGGTTAGCTGAGAAATAAACCGAGCAATGTAATTCAATCTTCCTAGAAAGCTTCTCACTTTCTTTTGAGTACGAGGTGGGGGCAACTTCTGGATGGGCTTTACTTTATCTGGATCAATCTCGATTCCCTTCTTACTGACAACGAAACCTAACAACTTCCCCAAAGTGAATCCGAAAGTGCATTTTACTAGGTTTAGTTTGAGTCGAAACTTTCTTAATCTTTCGAAGAGCTTCTTAAGATTCACAACATGCTCATCTTCTCCTTATGACTTTGATATCATGTCATCAACATAGACTTCGATCTCCTTATGCATCATATCATGAAACAAAGTTACCATGGCTCTCTAGTATGTTGCCCCAGCATTTTTCAATCCAAACGGCATCACTTTATAGCAAAACGTTCCCCACATTATCACAAACGTGGTTTTCTCCATATCCTCCGATGCCATCTTAATCTGATTGTACCCTGAGAATCCGTCCATGAAGGAAAACATAGAGCTCTTTGCCATATTATCCACCAAGGTATCAATGTGAGGCAAGGGGAAACTATTTTTAGGACTGGCCCTTTTCAGATCCCGGTAATCAACACACATCCGTACTTTTGCCATCCTTCTTCGAAACTGGGACAATATTCGCTACCCATTCCGGATATTTTTCCACTTCCAAGAACCCGACGTTGAACTATTTTTTCACCTCTTCTTTTACCTTTAACAGCATGTCCAGCCTCATTCTTCTCAATTTCTGCTGAATTGGCTTGCAATCTGGCCTTAGAGGGAGCTTGTGAACCACAATATCAGGATCCAACCCTGTCATGTCTTGGTATGACTGTCGCAACCTAAAAAATTAACAAGTCTCATCGCAAGACTTTATTATTCGTTAAGCATGACATTAAAAAAAAAAAAGAGGAAAAGTCGACTTAATTCCTCTAGAAAAATGAAGGTTTTGAAAATGACCTTGAAAAAGACATGGAGTCGCCACCAATCTTTTTTAGCTAGGTGTGATCGGTCACCTATTAAAACCGGTTTTTTAAAACATTTTAAAATTAATTAAAACATTTTTAAAACCAATTTCAAGTCTGTGTTTTAAACCAGAGAAATCAAAGAAACGGGTTCGGGACTCGGTTAAGTGTGGGGAAGGATTAGCACCCCTACAACGCCTGTATAAAGCGGTACCTTATTAATCATGTGTTATCTCAAGTCTCGGTAAAAAAGTCGGTTTTAAATTTAGTATTTCAAGTTAATTCCCAATTTAAAGAAAAATAATTCCATTTTTAATTGAAAAAGATCCGGAATTTATAAATTCAAAATTTTCCTATATTCCCCAACAAACGTGGCAAAATATAGAAATTTTTATTAGTTTGGAAAACTTTCCGAATCATTCTCATTTTAAAGAAGATATTCTGTTATTAATGATAATTGATGATATCCTCCCCAGCAAACCCGGCAGAGAACTCATGAATTATTTTAACTCGAGAATATCTTTATTTTATTGAAAATCATTACCTTTTTGAAAACATTTAAAAAATATGAATATGTATGACATAAATAAAATGACATAGCAAAGTCCAAATAATATAATGCAACCTAAATGATATGATATAATTTAAATGTCTTAGCATATTCTAAATGAGATGAAATATCCTAAGTTATATGATATATTCTAAATGAAATGGAATGATCTAGGTAACATAATATATTCTATATGAAATGTAATATCCTAAGTCATATGATATATTCTAAATGAAATAAAATATCCTAAATAACATAATATATCCTAAATGAAATGAAATGACCTAGGTAACATAATATATTCTACATGAAATGAAATAACCTAGGTAACATAATATATTCTATATGAAATGAAATAATTTAAATGACATGGCAAATATGAATGATATGGCATATAATTTAAATGACATGAAATATAAAATAATGCTATCATATAATATGCATGAAAATAAAAATGAAAATAATAATGCATGAACATAGTATATGCTAAATAATATGACAAAAATAACTAAATAAAAAGCATAGGATATCATGAAATATTCAAAACCATATAATAAACAATATAACAAAAAAAATATAAATCAAAATAATAAAATTACCATAGAAATTATCATAGCAAAAATCACATATTATATAAAATGCATGAATATGAAAAATGCAATGCATGAAAATGTATTTTTTCCTTTAATTAAGGAAATCCGTATATCTAAGAAGAAATCCAGCTACCTTAGGAAAATATATCAAATCAAATATTCTAAAACCAAAATACTTTGTGATTGTTTGAAAACAATTTTGAAAAGCTTAGATTAAAAATAAAAACTTAGCTAAACCCTTTTTTAAATGGCTCTAATTTCCTAAGTTTAAAATCTTGGACTTGACCACCCTTAATCCGAGACTTAAAAAATAATTTTTAGAGTTTAAAAAGGCTTAGAAACTACCCTAAGTCAGTATCTAAACTTTCTAATCAGCCCCCTCTAAGTAACTTAACCAAAACAGAAAAATGATTTTCTTTCAAATTCAATTCTGACTCCACTGTGCTTTTTTAAACCACGATTTTTTACCCTATTTTTAAAAGTTCAAAAAAATTCTAAAACAAATACTGGAGACTCAAGACATGTAAACCTACATGGGAAAAAATTGGCTTAATGTTCTGATTAAAGATGACTGCCCAGAAAAATCTGGAAAGTACGAGTATTGGGTGAAAAAAACTGTTTTGCCAAAATTCATTTTTGCCTTTGATAAAATCACTTAAAAATCAAAGTAAAAATATTTTAGACTCTCTAAATGACTCACAAACAGTAGCTAGCACTTTTGAAAAGTTAGACAAAAATTGGCTAAGTAAAAAAAATCACAAACGTAGAATAATCAATTTGACAACTCTTTAATTTTCCACAAATATGCTCAAGAGAGCATGACTTTGAGCCATTGATTGGCCTAAGTCATAAGTCAAGTGGCATTGGACATGAAATGCATAAAAAAAATACAGCAAATATGATGCATGAAATGCATGAGTTTAAACCTAAATGTCATGAAAAATGCATGGCATCAATAAAATGACTTAGACCTAAATAAACTTGCATGGCATTTAATGCAACCTAAGTCTAAAATGCATGGATATGCATGGCAAAACAAACCAAACCTAACATCTAAAATATGCATGGCAATAACACAAACACAAGGCATGCTTAAACCAAATACTCAATCAAATGTCATGAAAATGCAAACCTATCAGCTAACATAACAAAAATGCACACACAAAGCAAAATAAATGAGGTGGTCGAATGGCCTCGTGTTCCAAGTGAGCATGACATTTTCACAAACACTTGATATACTAACATACTTAACTAAAATATAACACTCAAATCATGCAAATATAAAGTATAAGTATGAAAACTAACAAGCATTTTCACAAACACATGGATTTCAAAATATAAAACATAAACAAACTTAAACATTTTGAAAACAGAAAATCAAAAATGCAAGAACATGATAATAGACTCATAAATGGAAATAAGCAAGCAACCAAATTAAAACAAGCTTCAAGTATAGGTAGTAGAAGAAGATTTAAAGCATCAAGACTTATTTAATATCAAAAATAACATGAAAAATCAAAGCAAAACAGCAACTAACACAAAAAACTAGGCCATTCGGCCATGTCAAGGAATCAAGAAAAAAAATATTGCAAGAACTTTTTTAAGAAAAGATGAAGAAAGAACTTAAAAAAACATAAAAAAAAAACACTTATTTAAAAAGAAAAATCAAAAGAAAACTCACCAAAATAATAATCGAAACAACAAAACAACAATGGAAAATCAAAGAAAGTACAAGAGTTGGTGCTAAAAGCAACCTCTAGAAGCTATCTTTGAAGCTTTTTCTCTTCAAACTTTCTTTTCTTTTCTAAACTTTTATTTTTGCTTTGCAAAAATGGAGAGAAAATCAGAAAAAGAAAGAGTGAATATGAAAAATGAGAGTGCTAAAAATGAAAGAGACCCCTCCTTCATGTAGTGGCCGTACCCCCCTCTCTCATAGGCCCTGTTGTCATTTTTACTCCAACCAATTTTCATCCAAGGGCTAGTTATTCAAGATGCTTAAAACATGAAATTATCACCCTTAGATTAGGCCATCAGCTGTCCATAATTACAGCTGTTCAAAAATCTTAATCCATTATGTTGACACTCTCCCTCTTCATGCATTGGTCCATGTGGCTTATTTGCAAAGACTTGATCAAAAAATCACTAACTAACTCTTCATTTTTTGCCTCTTGATTTAAAAAATCAGAATCGTCCTTCCCCTCCTTGGGCCTTGGTCGGCCGGCCCTCTTTTTCCTGCCCAAGATTTATTTTTTTGAAAGACAAGAAAAGCCCTTTTCGATTTATTAGGTAAAATGACCTTTTTGCCCCTTGAATACAAATAAATGGCAAACAAACTTCAAATTCAAATTTCATTTTTTCAATACTTTCAAAATAATAAAAAATTGAATTCTGGAAGTTTTTAAAAATTTTCGAGTCCATTTGCTTTTAATTTGGATATTTTCTTCCAAAATTGCCCTTTTATGCCCCCAAATTTTACCCTTTTTTAAACGAGCTCCTTATCAAGATTTTTCTTCACCAATGTCTTCCAAATAATTTATAAGTATTATCTGGAAGTTTTCATAATTTTTGGAACTCATTTGGTATTTTTTCGGGATTTATCTTCTTGAATTACTACATAGGGGGCCCGGATTTGGCCATTTTCCAAACGAACTCCGAATCCAGATTTTCTTTCTCCAATATCTTCCAAATAATTCAAAAATGAGATTTGAAAATTTTTAGAATTTTTGGAGTTCATTTGCTATTTTTTCGGGATTTATCTTCTTGAATTACTGCATAGGAGACCCGAGATTTGGCCATTTTGCAAAAGAAGTCCGAATCAAGATTTTATTTTGCCAATCTCTTTAAAATAATTTAAAAATTATATTTTCAAATTTTCAGAAGATTTGGAGTTCATTTGCTATTTTTTCGGGATTTATCTTCTTGAATTACTACATAGGAGACCCGTGATTTGGTCATTTTGCAAATGAACTCCGAATCAAGATTTTCTTTCGCCAATCTCTTCGAAATGGTTTAAGAATGAGATTTTAAAATTTTTAGAATTTTTGGAGTTCATTTGCTATTTATCCCAAATTTTCCCATTTTGCCCTTTTGCCTTCGAAACCTGGTTTTGCTCAAAACAAGTCCGATTTTCAGATTTCTTCAAACTAAGCCTTGGGCTATCCTTTTTTAATCACTCCTCATCCATTACGGGCTTTTGTCTTACCAGGTACGGCCATTTCTATAATTCTCCCCAATTTCACCGAAATCTACCAAAAACCCTAATTCTCAATTTTCTCCCAGATTGACTTTTCTTTCAGTTTTTTCTTTCAAGTGGCTTCTCCATTACCCGTAGTCAGTGCTTATCTTTCATTTGGAACCTTCGATTTTGACCAATTCGATTGTTTAAGCACTTTTCCCCAAATTTCCCAGATTAGGGTTTTCTTTCTACTGAATCACCATAACCCAACTTCCGAACTCCATATCTTTTGATGTAGACCTCGGATTATCAAAATTCTTTCTCCATTTTTCAATTGAACTTCAAATCTTGATTTTGAAAGTGGGTTGACTTTTTCAATATTTGACTTTTTGGGGTTGACTTTTTGGGGTTGACTTTTTTCAAGTTTGACTTTTTATGCTCGCCCTCTTAAACTAAGTCCCGGAGTACCACCTGCAGGATGAAAAAAGTATTTTTACATTCTGAAACATCAATTTAGGAAGAAAACATACCTGTTTTAGTGGTCTTAACAAAATTAGGTGTCTACAACTGCCCCTCTTTGGCTATTGCTGAGAATCAGGAATCAGGCAAAGATAAATAAACACTAATTTTTTTCGGTTAGTGAAATCACATGTGAAGAGAATGGAAAGGGGTTTTCTCTTTTTTCATTTTTTCAATTTTTTTTTTAGAAAGCTGTAAATTGAAGATTTTGTCCTTAAATTGAATTCCCTGACTAATCAAGGCTCGACCCATCTTAAGGAAAATGGTTCGATTTCAAAAGAAAAATTTATGCTCGAAGGTCTTAAGAATAGTGCCCGAAGGTCTTAAAAATGGTGCTCGAAGGTCTTGAAAAATGATGCACGGAGGTCTTAAAATGGTCGTTGGAGGTCTTTATAAGTGGTGCCCGAATGTCTTTAAAAATGATTCTCGGAGGTCTTAAAATGGTGCTCGGAGGTCTTTAAAAATGGTGCCCGAAGGTCTTTAAAATGGTGCCCGAATGTCTTTAAAAATGATGCCCGGAAGTCTTTAAAAATGGTGCCCGAAGGTCTTTAAAACTAGTGCCCGAAGGTCTTTAAAAATGGTGCTCGAAGGTCTTTAAAAATGGTGCCCGAAGGTCTTTAAAAATGGTGCCCAAAGGTCTTTAAAAATGTTACCCGGAGGTCTTATCCGTGATTTAAATACCTTGACGACGGTCTCAAGGCTCGACTCATTTGATAAAACAGAATGAATTTGATTTAAAATAAAAAGAAATACCTCGACGAGGGTCTCAAGGCTCGACTCATTTGAGAAGCAAAACGAGTTCGATTTGGAAATGAAACATACCTCGACGGTGATCCTAGGGTTCGACTCGTAAAAAAACGAGTTTACTTTGGGAAAGTCCAAGTTTTCCTGATTTCTGCAATGTTAGCTAAATGCAATGATGAGAATGACATGCTTTGCAAGTGCTTGTATGTTTCCTAGGAATGAATGCAATCAAATGATTGTGTCGTGATTTCTAATCCATGGTTTCTTTGAGGTTCACAGATTATCCGACTTAATGAAGGAGTCTTCAATTGTTCACTGATGCCCCACTCAAGATAACTTGTCAAACAGTCTCAGTTTCTGGCTTTTACTGAAATTCATAGATTTTTTTGTCTTCGTGATGGAGTTTCCACCACGTTCATTGTTTTCTTTTCTTGGTGAACTTTCCAAACCTTTCCCAAGATTTAAATCTATTCCTTAGTAATACTTTGAAATCCTTTTATTTAAAGATTTTTTATTACTAATCAACATTCAACTTAATAACAGTCATAATGCATCTCAAAAATATATGAAAATAAATATGAATCAAGCAAAAATTATCATGAAAAGGATAACAAGAATTTATTGCAAGAAATGTTTTAAAATAGTAAAAATAAATATCAAGGATATAAGAAACAAATGTAAAGTTATAGGTTGTAGATGCCCCGGATGCGAAATATCTTGGACCCCTCCCTTTTCAAACCATTTGAAATTTCTCTTGAATGAGCAATTTACTTGGGTAACCTCTCGGCTTTCGTAGTTACATCAGACTGAGTTGTTCCCCTTTCCTCTGATTATCAGATACTTCCTCTCCCTTTACACGGAGCATTGATTTGAACTTTTAATCAGTACTTGAGACGCCCTTTGCGGGTTTTCAACTCAAGTGTCCTCCACTCGGTATTAAGTCGCCCTTTGCGGGTTTTCGGCTTAAACCTCTCCTTTTACATTCTTTTTTCATTTTCATTTTTTTTTTTGTATTCTACCATACATCTGAGAATTCTAAATGCTTCCAAGATAAAAATGTCAATTCAGAAGATGGGATGAATTCTGAGAATAACCTTTCAAATTAAATATCCATGCTTGATCAAAATAGGCTTTTAAAGCACGTAATGTAGGCCAAGGTTTAGGTTTAGAAAGAAAGGATAAAATAGGCCCAAAGCGTGTTTAAGGGTGATTGGATCAAGGATTATTTCCTGAAGAGAACTCTTTCTTGAAACATTTGTTCCTTTTTGGACTTTCTTTTCTTCTTTTTTGCTTTGTTGGCTTTCATTTGCCACATCTTTCGATGGCTTTCTTTTTGCCATTATTTTTTGATTATTTTTCCTCGCATTTGCCCTCTAGTATAGAGAGTGATCCTTGATCAAGGTTTAAAGAAAGAAATAATTCCTAAGGCTCAAAGGGGTGGCTAAGGATAATTTCTTCTTAGTGAAAAGAATATGAAAGATGGCCATTCATCATATCAAGCATGAATATTCTCTTTGAAAAGCAATTCACAAGGGAGATAGATATAGAATTTCCATTTTTACACTTGGAATCATTCGAATTTCCATGTGCACAGCATCACATTTTTTTAAGCATAATACTTCTTCAGTTCATCATCATTCACGAGATTTCTGATATCCCCCCCGTCAATTCTAGTTAAAATCAATGCTCCTCCAGAAGAAGCTCTTTTTACCACATAGGTTCCTTCCCAATTCGGAGCCCATTTTCCTTTCGGGTCCTTCACTATAGGGAATTTTCCTCATTACCAACTCCCCTTCTCGGAACTGTCTAGGACGAACTTTCTTGTTATGGGCTTGAATCATCCTTTTTTGATACAACTGCCCGTGACAAATTGCTTTCAATCTTTTCTCCTTGATGAGATTCAACTATTCATAACGAGCTCTAACCTATTCTGCTTCCTCTAGGCCAACTTCCATCAAAACCCGAAGTGAAGGGATCTCAACTTCAATAGGTAGCACTGTTTCCATCCCGTATACCAAAGAAAACGCGTTGCCCCTGTAGATGTATGGTCTGAAGTACGATATGCATGAAAAGAAAAAGGCAAGATCTCATGCCAATCTTTGTACACATTGGTCATCTTCTCAACAATCTTCTTGATGTTCTTGTTACTTGCTTCTACTGCGCCATTCATCTTCGGACAGTAAGGTGTCTAATTATGATGTGTGATCTTGAATTGAGTACACACTTCTCTCATCATCTTATTGTTCAAATTGAGAGCATTATCCAAAATAATTCTTGCTGGCAACCCGTAACGGCATATGATTTCTTTCTTAACGAATCTGCATACCACCGACTTTGTTACATTTGCATAGGAAGCAGCTTCTACCCACTTTGTGAAATAATCTATGGCCACCAAGATGAAATGATGTCCATTTGAAGCTTTTGGGGTAATAGGCCCTATCATATCCATTCCCCATATTGAAAAGGGCCACGGTGCAGTTATGACATGTAATGGTGATGGCGACACATGAATCTTATCTGCTTATATCTGGCATTTATGGAACTTCCGGGAATAACTGATGCAATCTCCTTCCATCGTCAACCAATAGTACCCTGCCTTCATAATCTGTTTAGCAAGCATGTGACCATTAGCATGTGTGCCACATATCCCTTCATGGACCTCTTCTATAATTCTCCGAGCTTCAGCAGACCCGACACATCTCAACAAGACTTGGTCTTTTCCTTTCTTGTAATGAATCTCACTATCTAGAACAAAACCCATTGCTAGCCTTCTCAGAGTCCTCTTGTCATTCTCTGTTGCTTGTTCTGGATACTGTTGACTCTTGATGTACTGCAAGATGTCGTTATACCAAGGAAGGCCATCTGCTTTTTCTTCAATACTCAGATAGTGGGCAGGAGACTCATATATACTCATCTTTATGGGTACAACTTCATCCCCTTCATTTACTTTAAACATTGATGACAAAGTAGCCAGTGCATCTGTCATTCGATTTTCTTCTCGAGGAAAGTAATTGAAATTCACTTCTTCAAATTCCTCCAATAAACTCAGTATGAGTTCTCAGTATCGGATTAGCTTTGTATCTCGGGTTTTCCATTCTCCTCGTAGCTGGTAAATCACTAAGGCTGAGTCTCCAAAAACTTCCAATACTTTGATCTTTTTGTCCACTGCAGCACGAAGGCCCATAGTACACGCTTCATACTCGACAGTATTGTTTGTACAATCAAAATCCAATCTAGCAGTGAAAGAATAATAATCTTCTTCTGGGGATATAAGCACTGCACCGATTCCATGCCCCATGGCATTAGATGCGCTATCAAAGTACATTTTCCACACTTTCTTCTTCAGAGGAATCTCAACTGCTTGCGACACATACATCAAATCTTCATCCGTGAAGTCAAAGTTCAACGACTCATAATCTTCCACTGCCCGACTTGCTAAGAATTCAGCCACTGCACTGCCCTTGATAGCTTTTTGACTTACATATACAATGTCGTACTCTGACAATAAAACCTGCCATCTTACCGTCCTCCCTGACAAAGAAGGTGCTTCCAACATGTACTTGACTGGATCCAGCTTGGCAATCAACCACGTTGTGTGGTACAACATATACTGTCTGAGTTTTTGAGCAGTCCAAGCTAAAGCACAACACAACTTTTCTATCAACGAATATTTCAACTCATAATCTGTGAACTTCTTGCTGAGGTAGTAAACTGCCTATTCTTTCTTTCCAGTCTCATCAAGCTGCCCCAAAACACAACCCATAGATCTCTCAAATACTGATAATTACAGTATCATTGGTTTATCCGGAACAGGTGGCATTAATACTGGTGGGTTGGATAGATAATGTTTAACCTTTTCAAATGCAATCTGACAACCTTCATCCCACTCTCCTGGATCACATTTTCGAAGTAACTTAAATATTGGATTACACTTATCGGTTAATTGAGAAATAAACCGAGCAATGTAATTCAATCTCCCCAGAAAGCCTCTTACCTCCTTTTGAGTATGATGTGGTGGCAAATTCTGAATATCCTTCACTTTATCCGGGTCAATCTCAATTCCTCTTTTGCTGACGACAAAACCCAACAATTTCCCCGAGGTGACTCCAAAAGTGTATTTTGCCGGATTTAGCTTGAGTCTAAACTTCCTTAGTCGTTCAAAGAGCTTTTTAAGATTCGCAATATGCTCCTCTTCTCCTTGTGACTTTGCGATCATATTATCAACATAGACCTCAATTCCATTATGCATCATATCATGAAACAAGGTCACCATGGCTTTTTGATATGTTGCCCCAGCATTCTTCAACCCAATTGGCATTACCTTGTAGCAAAAGGTTCCCCACATTGTAACAAATATGGTTTTCTCCATATCTTCCGGTGCCATCTTGATCTGATTGTATCCTGAGAACCCGTCCATGAAAGAAAATAAAGAACTTTTCACCGTATTATCCACCAGAGTATCAATATGGGGCAAAGGGAAATTATCTTTAGGGCTGGCCTTGTTCAAATCTCGGTAATCAACGCACATCTGCACCTTGCCATCCTTCTTTGGTATTGGAACAATGTTTGCCACCCATTCTGGATATTTTGCCACCTCTAAGAATCCAGCATCAAATTGGTTCTTCACCTCCTCTTTTATCTTTAACAGCATGTCTGGCCTCATTCTTCTCAACTTTTGTTGAATTGGATTGCATTCTGGCCTTAAAGGGAGCTTATGAACCATAATATCCGGATCCAGCCCTGGCATGTCTTGGTAAGACCATGCAAATACATCCACATATTCCTGGAGCAAGGCTATCAATTCACCTTTTATTGATGATGATAATGAAGTTCTGATTTTGACTTCCTTTATCTCTTCACCATCTCCCAGATTTATCATTTCCAATAATTCCTTATGAGGAAGTACTTGTTTCTCCTCTTGTTCTATTTTTCTTAATAGATCCGGAGGTAGACCATAATCCTCGGTATCTTCGTTAGCCTCAAAATCAATTTCAGAATTATTGATAGGGAGGTCCTCATATTTCACATCCGTAGACCAGTAAATGGGTGGAGAAGAAACAATATAGAAATATATATATATATATATAATGAAAACAAAATAAATATCAAAAATGAAAGAATATGGACACATCAATATGGATAAAATGCATTGTTCTTGTTATTTATTGAATGAAAGTGTTTAAAGAAAAAGCCCATTACAGAAGAAAAAAAAACTCTTAATATCTTTGGATAAAGATAATTAAGATTGCTTTTTTAAAAGTATTACGTTGGAATAGACTTAAAAACTATGGGCAACTCAGTTGCACTCCAATTGGTTAGTCTATATCCTGGTGGACAAGGTCGCACAATCCAGTTTGCACTGTTAGTTTCCATCCCTACTTTCCTGGTCATGCAAATCACCATATCCTGAATCTGCCCCCTTTTATCCACATGGAAATTTTCAAAAGCTTGCTCGATCATTATGAGTACATCTTCTAAGTTCTTTTCTCCGAATAGAAAACCAGTAGAGCGGAAGTTATGAAGGATTGGTGGGAAAGTCGTGGGTACCCATTCAATATGCATACCCGTGAGACGGGCCATTCTTCTTCGTCTGTTCCTTTCAACCAGTCTCCTCTTCTCATGGGCCTTCAGAAGATACCCTAAGCCAAATCGGTCTTTCTTTCCCACTGCTTCCACTGCTCGAGCCATCCCTTGAAGATATTTCCCCAAACCTTTTCCAGCCCTGCTGTCTTTTCCCACTGTGGTTCTTACTCCCAGCCTTGTGTTCTTGGACAACCTTGGCTTTGGAATTTTTCGTCTTTCAGCGACGAAAATCGCATTTACGAATTTCGGAGATCGAAAGGAACATTCTACGACAACTTCATTGGGTTCAACATAAGGAGATTCAGTAGATGCGGAGGCTATTATGTCTTCTTCTCCTGATACAGTAATCAAACGGCCCTCAATCACAAATTTTAGCTTTTGGTGGAGAGACGAGGGTACAGCCCCTGCTGAATGTATCCATGGATTTTTTAACAAACAATTATAAGACGGATTAATATCCATGACCTGTAAATTCACCGTATAAGTGCATGGGCCTATCTTCAGAGGAACCTCAATAGTTTCCATTACTTCTCTCCTAGTACCATCGAAAGCCTTGACTACTGTGCAACTCGGTAATATATAAGATATATCCACTGGCAACTTAGACAAGGTTGCTAATGGCATTACATTTAATGAAGAACCATTGTCCAGAATCACCCTTGGTAGTATATGCCCCTTGAAGGTAGTTGTTATGTGAAGAGCCTTTGTGGACCCAATACCATTAGGTGGTATTTCATCAAAACTGAAAAATATATTGTCGTCTGCTGCAATGTTTCCTACCAGCCTGTCTAGCCTTTCTACTGATATGTTGTTAACCACGTATGCCTGATTCAATACTCTTAACAGGGCATTTCTGTGTGGCTCTGAATTCAACAACAAAGATAAGATTGAAATTTTAGCTGGTTGATGTTGCAGTTGTTCAACCACGCTATACTCACTGTGTATGAATTTTAAGAACTCGCAGGCTTCCTTCTCACTTATCAGTTCTTTCAATCTATTAACCGGGGCTAATCCCTTATTTGCTTCTTTTGACAAATCCATCTCAATATGGATTGGCTCAACTACTTTTTTCCCTTTGTCTGCTCCTCTGTTTTTCCCTGTTAACCCCTGTTTAGCAGCCTCAGGAGCATAACACCTTCCGTTTCGTGTTAAATGCCCTATACCTGTGATATCTTGCTGACTCGAAGACCCAGGCATAACCATGCTACAGTCGTATTTCCATGGTGCAGCTTTGTTTTCCTTGTATGAAAAGGAAACAGGCAAATCAATGATTAACTTAGGTGCACTTTCCTCAATGATTGGCATAACTTTCTCCTCTGGTTCATCATAATAGATGATCAAGGGTCTTCCTATCCCATAGCCAGCTGCATTCTCAATAACTTCTATTTCCTCTTTTGTCTCTTCGTAGAACTGGGCTTCCCCATTATCCATCATCTTTTGGACTTGAATGAGAAAGTCTTCGCAGTCCTGTATGACATGACCTCCATACTTATGGAACGGGCACCAATTCTGCACCCTCTTTGCAACCATTTTTAGATTGTCTATATCTCCCAACATTCCTGCCTTGACCATCTCAACCCAAATTGTCAACATTGGAGTCTTGACTTCCCTGACATCCCTTTTTAATCTTCTAACTTCCCCGGTCAATATTGTATTTATCTGATTCTCAACATGATTGGGAAATGGGTTTTCCGCTACATTCGGCCCATTCTTTGCCCCAAACTTCACAACTCCGACATTGATCTGGCTTTGGACTTTCTTTTTAAAGGCTAGGTAATCTTCAGTCGAATGTCCTTGAATTCCTGCGTGGTATGCGCAGTTAGTGTTTGCGTTGTACCACCTTGGATATGGAGGTGTCAGAGGTTTGAGATACACGGGTGCAACAAGTTGACCCTGCAATAATTTAGGATATAACTCACCATACGTGGTAGGAATCGGATCAAATTGGGGTTTTTGATTGTTCCTTGGTGAACTTTGGTCATTGCGTGCAGGACCTTGAGTGTTTGGGACAGTATTTCGAGGAAGGGTTATTTGTGGGGATATACCAGTTGGGAACGGCTGTTGCAGTATATTGGTATAGGGGAATGAATTTTGGGTAAGGTGGTTCACATTGGGGTAGTAAGGATTATACCCCGGGTAAGGTGTGTAAGGTTTCGGAGGTGCATAAGATGTGGTAGGAGTATAGGGCCTTAGTGGTGTGTATGGTGTAGGAGGTGTATAAGGGTATTGATTGAAACTTACTGCATGTGTCTCCTCCTTCTTCTTTGCAGGAAAAACTGTCTTCGGGGTAGCAGACTCACCCCCTTCCATCTTTCCGTTCTTAATAGCGGATTCTATCATCTCCCCAGATATCACCATATCTGCAAAGTCCTTGGTGGCACTCCCCACCAATTTATCATAATAGGGTACTTTCAAGGTGTTGATGAAAAGCACTGTGTTTCTTTGCTGGTTAAAAGGGGTTGCACTTGTGTGGCCAAATCCCTCCACCTTTGCGAGTATTCATTGAAGCTCTCATTGGACCTCTTTTCCATATTCTGTAGTGACAGCCTATCAGGTACCATGTCAGACACATGCTTATAATATTCCATGAAAGCCCTGGCTAAATCCGTCCATGAACGAATCTTGGTACGACTTAGTTGATTGTACCATCGGGTTGCTGACCCTGTCAAGCTACCTTGGAAACAATGGATAAGCAGTTTCTCATTATCATCGTGCCCCGTCATTCTTCTGTAGTACATGGTCAGATGTGCTGATGGGTTGGTAGTCCACTTATACTTTTCAAAGTCTGGTACTTTGAACTTTGGTGGAATTACTAGACCGTGTACTAAGCTCATCTCTTTGGCATCCCAGACTGCCAAATAACTCTGCCCCTTCAACTGCCTTTAACCTTTCCTCTAGCAGCTGATATTTTTTCTGGGATTCTGCAGTTTCAACCCTCTTCAGTTCAGTCATCTTTTCCCTTTCCTTTTCAGCCATTTCTTCAAAGTCTGGAACTTCCACATTAATTGGATCAACCCCAATATTACCCCTTTTAGGACCAAAATTTTGTGCTTCAGCCACTGGTTGGATGTAAATATAGGATGCTGCCCCAGTCGAAAGTTCATTTCCTACAGACTGGGATGTTTGACCATTCTTCTATACCACCTCTGGTCGGTCTTCCTAGTTCACTGCCTCCATTCCTGTAACTGAATTTTCTCCTAGCCACTTCTGCCTCATCATGGTACTCATCATCTCCATGAGTTTGGTCATTTGTTCCCGTGACTCCTCTTGAGACTTAGTTAACTGTTCCTGCAGTTCTTTTTGAATTCTTTCCATCTTTTCAATTCTAGCAAGCTGATCGTTCTCCATAGCTCTTGCTTGAGATCGGGTATTGTAAAGGTGTCGAAACTCTGATTCTTTCTGAGTGCGACCAATTGTACCTTTAGTTTTAAAAACCATGGATTAGAAATTATTGCCATATTTTTTTATTTTATTTTTATAAAAATGAATGATTGAATAAATAAATGACTAAATATTAATGAATGAACAAATAAGTAAATGACTAAGTGTATGAACCTAAATGACTAATTATAAAGAATTAATGAATGGACAAATAAATAAATGACTAAGTGTATGAACAATTTATAAAGAATAAATGAATGAATAATTATGAATATGAATATGAATATAAATGAAAGAAAAAATAAAATATATAAAATAAAGAACAAATGAATAATGAATGCATTTAAAAGTATTGGCCCCAGGATAATTCCAACCAAACGGTCTTTCATTGATTTCCTGGAACTAAATACATCAAAGAAAAGATCACTTCTAAGACAATATGATAATCTATCTCCTAAAAAAATGCTATTACAAAATATTGGTCCTATAACCTTTTTCACTGTCCTTTTTTGACTGCCTTGTTCTTCCATCAGACCCCTACTTGTTCACGACCCTTTGACATTTCAACAGAAGCATCACCATGTAAGCTTTCCTTAACTTGTTTCTCTAGTTGATTGGCTCAGGCTTCCTCATGCTTTGCTATTTCTGCCCAATAGTTCTTCTCTTTCTTGAGGTTTTTGACTTCTTGTTCCCATTCCCTGGAATTCTTGAGAGTCCCCTCGAATTTGAGCTCGAAACGGTACCTCTTGTTCTCCAAGTGTAATTCCTGAAGATCGCTTTTAGCAGTGTCCCTTTCTCTCTTGATCTTTTCTTTTTCTCTTTCTTAGGCTGATTCCCTATTTTTCATATCCTCAAGCTCTTCTTGCAAACGGGCAATTTCCTTGCTCATTTGGGCCTTTTATTTTTCGAATTCTGCCCTTGCGATTTATAACTTCGATAATGCTTCCTTGGGTTGCGAACTCAAATGCTGAACTTCTTCCCCATCTGATGTCAACAACCTATCATTAACCCTCGATTCCCTCCATGTCAGGTAATCAGATGTGACGATGTCGGCATATCTAGCTACCTCCACTCGATGAGTTTCCTTCCATGCTACTACAATCTCATGTACCTTTCTCAAATATCCATCTTCTCCATAAACAAAATCCAAATTACTAAGGTCATGGGTCATAGGAGTAAACTGACGAGATTCTGATTATCTCAGTACTAGCAGTGGTACGTAGCTCACTCCTCCTCATACTCCCAATAATGGAACAGAAGCTATATTTTCGCACTTGTACAATGTCAGGAGCTATCCATTGAGCTCTCCAAATTATCATCTCAGCCCTGATATTTTGGAATATGTTGATCCATTGGTCCTCAGTCCTATTTTCAAGCCAATCCCTCTTAAGAAATTCACCAATTGGTGAAAAAGATTTCCAATATGAGCGAAGAGGGAAATTCTCCTGTTTACAAAATGGCTCTGAACCCATATGTAAAAGAGCTGTATACAACCTAGAAAATGCCCTTTTCTTTCCCGTCTATAGAAATTCAGGGATCGGATTGTTTCTGCTATAATTGTTGGGGCTGGGTTTATCCTTTGCTCAAGCCTCTCGAAAACATCAAATATCGCCACATCCACATGCCCTAATGTCTTTGGGAAGATAACTAAACCATAGATAGCCAAAGCAAAAATATTCCTAACTGTCTCCTTACTTGAATGGCTATGGATTAAAGTCCGTAAAATGTCCCATGATATACAGTAGCTTACCCCTTTTCGGACAACATGGCTTTCGACCCAATTTCTTTCCACTCCCAGAATTTTTGACACATTTTTCTTGAAACTCGGCGTTTTTGTATCCTTCAAATAAATACGGTCGGGAATAACATTCTCAATATGCAGCAAGATCGAATATTCCTCTATGGTTGGAGTCATATCCTCTTGGTTGAAGGTAAAACACCGGTAAACGGGATTCTAGAATTGCACCAGAGCCCGGATCACCTCACCACTGACCTTAACCTGAACTAATAGTGCTATATCCCTATAAGTCTGAGTGAAGGCTTCTTTTTCTGATATGTTCCACTGATTCCATATATCCATCAATTCCCGGAAATTATTTTTCTTGATAGTAAGATCAACCTCGGCTGGCAATGCTGACACATATCCCATCTTCAAACAATCCCCATTATCATGCTGACCTTTCTCGGATTGTTTCCTAACCTCTAAATGCTTTTCGACCACTGAGATACTCTGACCCTCCATGAAAGCCCTTTTGGTTGAATATTATCCCGAGACCAATAACCTTCTATGTGCAAAAAAAAAATGATGACAAGAATGCAAAAAACCAAAAACAACAACAAAAAGAAAATGAATTAGTAACGGGAATAAATATGAATAATACAAAAAAAAAACATATAATTCAAAACAATAACTATCCCTGAGGATGCCAACAAAATTTCGGCATTATAACACCCCTGGGATGAAATACCAACACTTATTATGGGCATTTTGATGTACGTTCATCATTGTCCAATTAAAAATAAACTTAGTCGGAAAGTAGAATAGAAGGTAAAAGGATTGGAAATATTCTTCCATGTGTTCTTAACTTCGGGACATCTAATTGGAAATCCGGCATGGCTTCGCCTAGGATTACTAAATGAAGGTGAATTAGTTCTAAAAGCTCCGAATTGTTCTTCACTGTCGCCGGTGAAGGCTAGTAAGGCACCCCGATAAAAGCGGGTTCAATTCGTTAGAGTCTATTTCCCTAGCCCATGCGGATTGTTAATCATGAAGGCTTAGGTAATTTAGTACTCCGGAAGTGTTTCACTAGCCCATGCAGATTGTTAATCACGAAGGCTTAGTTACTTTGCTCCCACCTAAAAGGACGGAACCCGGGTATAGGATTCATGATATGCAAATGTGATAACTCGTATAATTATATAGTTTTTAGTTATGTTTTATTATTGTTTTGTGTCAAATACGAGTTATTATTGTTTAGTCTAATTGTGTTTATGATCTTTTATATTTTTATGTATTTTGGTGTTTTTCACAAGTTTCTTTGAGTGATTTCAGATTACTAGAATTAAGGGCAAATCCAGTTCAGTTCCAGTTCCGACACCTTTTGCTATATCAGCTATATCTCGAGTTTCACTGAAGCAATAAGGCTGAAATTTGTAGCCGTGCAAAGCTAAGAGGCATATCTATCTTTTTCATGTTTTACACTTCTTGAAACGGAGTCGTTTTCCCTAGCGAAATCGACCATCAAGTTGGCTGATGTGCAATGACGTCTGTGCTGACCTGTTTTCGTATTTTGCCCATATCTACTTATCCACATCAGCAAATGAGCTGATTCCAACGGCTATGGATCCGTAACTGATAGGGTAACATTTTTATAGAAGACCATGTGATCAGATAAGGCCTCCAAAATTGACAAAATCGACCATCAAGTTGGCTGATCAAAATTGTCATGTATGACGAAAATTGTTAGAAAAATGCACCCACCTATTATACCTACCTTTGAAATTTGTAAAGCTTGTCTCTTGTCATTTAGCCCTCCAAAATGTGTATAAATAGAGGGCCTTGGATGATTGTAAGGGATCATATTGTACATTGGTAGGATATTAGCCATAATAAATAAATTCTCTAAGTTTTCTTCTTCTTTCCTTTCTCTAGTTTTCTTTTTCTTTATTTTCTTCTTCTTCTTTCTTTCTTTTATTTTCTTCTTAGATTCTATTTAATTTTATGTTTATAATGCCTATGCTAGGCTAAACTTCTATTTGGTTAAGGGTGATTTCAAAGCCCTAGACATGTTTTGTGATTGATTTTCAGATTCTATCTATCATTAATTTTCTATCAAAGTTGCTTATGTTCTTCTACAAGAATTGTTCATGATGTTGTCTTGATTTATTTAGGTGTACAACTAGATAGATCTTGATAATTATCTATTGCTAGTTTAGGAGTCTTGATCCGTGTAATTGTCTTGATTTCCTATTCATAAGTGGCAATTTGTGATTAATGATTATGGTCAAGTTTTCAATAATTGCAAAGTGGAACATAACCTAAGTTGAACAATCCGAGCTTATGTGTTTGTTGCTTAGATCAACCTATCTTTCTCATCATAAAGCTGCCATTAAATTGAATTTAGAGAGCTTATTCTAGGTTGTTTAATGGTTAGAGTTTAAATAGAGAGCTTGTTCTATTTAACGACAAACTAAGGAAAGATTGGGATAACAGAGCTTGTTGTTATCTACGGTTGTTAACTTTGATAGTTGGTTGATATTGATAGATCTGAAATTGATTCTTAATGATGTCTAGTGGTGGAGAATGAAACCTTAACCATATTTTTCATATTTGATTCTTCTTACTTACTTGTTTTCTTACTTTTCTAGTTTGCTTATTTTTAAAAGTATATTTATTTTTATTGGCTGGTTATACCGCCTAATTTGTATATTAACTTTGTTTTATTTTTATTGGCTGGTTATACCGCCTAATTTAGTATATATATTGGCTGGTTATACTGCCTAATTTAGTATATATATTTTTATTGGCTGGTTATACCGCCTTGCATCTTCTTCTTATTATTTACTTTAGTTTAAATCTGGCTTCAAAAACCCCTTTTCTTTTATTGTTCTTGAATTTAAGTTTTAAACTATTAACTTATAAACTAAAACCCAATCCCTGAGGACTCGACCCTTGCTAACTACTATACTTACAATTGATCTTTTTAGTGCAAGGTTAAATAAGATACACTCTTTTGGGTGCATCAAATTTTTGGCGCCGTTGCCGGGGATTGCTTTCTTTAGTTTATTAGTTCATTGGTTTATTCTTATTTTCAGTTGTAATTAATTTTATTTTTCTTGTACATACAAGTTTTTCTTATCAAATTTTGAAAAAAAAAAAAAAAAAAAAAGAAAAACGATGGAATTGAGCAATCTAACACTTGAAGAGTTGGTGGCATACATGAACATGGAAAATCAACAAGACAATCTCACCTACCCAGTTCAACAATTGGCCATGGGAGGATGTCAAGGCCATCAAGTGTTCCAAGACCAACTGTATGATCATTACTCAAACACTTACCATGAGGGATGGTGGGATCATACTAATTATGGCTACTCAGAAAATTACCAAGAAGTAGATCCTTATGCCAATTACACTCATCCATCTAGCGTCAATCAATCATGGTCTCAAGAACCAGATCTTCTTCAACCACCACATATGACTCAAAACTCAGGTACTTCTTTAGAAGATCTTGTCGATTCTCTTGTTACTAATACTTTGCAATTTCAACAGGAAACAAGGGCAAGCATCCGGAGTTTGGAAAGGCAAATGAGCCTATTGGCTAGTAGTATGGTGGTATGGGTAGCACAAAGATCTGAAGAACTCCCAGCCCAAACGATGGTTAACCCAAAGGAGAATGCTACTATTGTGACCTTGAAGAATGAGGAACAAGATGAGGATGAAACAAAATTAGAGATGGATTCTATTCTTGAGGATAATGAAGCCAAAGATCCAAATAAGAGTATTTCGGCACCTGAGGTAACGTTTAAGGTTTCACTTTTTACTAATGTTTCTTCTCCACCTTTTCCTAGTAGATTTGCAAAGTTCAAGGAGGAAGAACATGAACAACACATGCTGGAAACCTTAAACAGTTTGTTTGTGGATGTCATTCAACAAGAACCAAAAGATGCACCATTCCTCGATGAGATATGCACCACCAAGGATGATGGAATAATACTTGTAATGGAGAATGCATCCACTGTTGTGCAAAGAAAGCTTCCTCTCAAACGCATAAATTTGGGAAATTTCATGTATGAGCCTGACAAGCCTAAAAAGCCAAGAAAGGGTGTTGGTTAGATTCAAAACACTAACTCAAGTGTTAATTGGGAAGGCAGCCCAATTAAAGATGAAATTACCAACCTTCCATATTCAGATTTGCTTTCTCTTTCTTTTCCTTTTTCTTTTATTATTTTTATTGTTTTTATTTTATTTCTTATGTTTCTTTGTTAATTGTGTTTACTGCTTTTAAGTTCATTTAGGCTGCATAAGTTTCTTTTGTTTAATAGTTCTTTTCTCTTACATATAATTCTTGCATTGGGGGATAATAGCATTACATTAATGACAATGTAAGAGTTATGTGTGGGGGGAAGAATTTAGGATTTTATTTAGAGTGTTTTGTTTTTGAGTCTTTTTATGTTGTTTTTCTTTCTGATCCTGGTTTTGAAAATAACTAGATGTAAATATAATTTTTAATTTTTTACCCCGGTTAACTGGCGGATAACGGTACTCCGTGATTATTTAAATCGGTTCCATCAGCTACCCACAAAACTGATATTGTATATAAATTTCTCTTCCAATTTCTCTTTCAATTTTTTCTCATTTTTTTCAGGATGGATGATATTCTCACAAGATTGCAGAAACGATTTCCTCCTTTTCCTCGAAATATTTTACTGAAGCTTTACCAAGTTCGACTTGAAAGATTAAGAATGCTTATGCACAAAGGGATTCCTGAAGACATACGTTGGATAATTGAAGCCAAGGTACGTGAAGATGAATATCTGCCTGTTTTGCATTTACCAGGTACAGGTAGAAGCACTTTTGCAAAGAAGCGACGAGCAAAGCGCATGAGTTCAAACTGCCACAAATGTGCACGATGGACGTGTAACGGTAAATGTCATTCTATTGGGATTCCGTCCTCTAATCGAGATGATAAAATTGAATTCATTAAGGATGGACTGAGTAAGGAGAATTTGGGTAATATCCAACTTTCTCTTGAGACGCATCCTAGTGGAGACGTACAAAGAGAAATTCTTGATTTATGGCCGCAATTCCAAAGGGAATGGCAACATCTTGGGAATCTGATGTTAAAAGACCCTGTTTGCCAGCTTGCAAGAAAACTGGATGGGAAGCATATCCTCGACTCATAGAAGGCGTTTAAGCCGTTTCTGGACGTAAAACCAGAGGAAGATGTGAGCCACAATCACAACTACAATAAATGACTTCTCAGTTTTTGGTTTGATTTGCAATAACTTTATTTTGGTTTAATTTACGTGTTGTTCGATTTGTGTAATTATTCTCGTTTTTTTTTTATTTGTCTTTTACGGTTGATTTTTTCTTCTCTTTTTGATTTTCTTCCTGAAATCACGCAAAAATCTTTTGTTAGGTTAATATTTTCTTCTGACAGGTCAGATACACTTTCGGCGACATTATTACTCTTGTCTGATTCACTACTCAGTCCTCTATATATTACACCATGTACTCATTCTCTTTCAGGCACTCGAAAAAGAAAAAAAAATGGAAAGTACTTCGTCCCAACGCATTAAAAAAATTTGTGTCTTTGGAGGTGCTTATCCAGGGAAAAATAACATATTCGCTGATGAAGCCATAAGAGTTGGAGTAATACTTGCCCAACAAAAGATCCACTTGATTTATGGAGGCGGTAGTACGGGTTTAATGGGAGCAGTCGCTACAGCAGCACACGCCGGAGGAAGTCCAGTTCTAGGAATCGTGCCAAAACTATTCACAAGTTTTTGTGGACCTACCGTGGGTAAGGAAATACAAGTCTGGAGTATCCCTGAACGGATGACAATCATGTACCATTCTGCCGATGCATTCATTGCTCTACCAGGAGGTCTGGGTACATTGGAAGAAATAGCTTGCGTGGCTTCTTGGTCATCTTTGGTCACAAATAAGAAACCCATTGGTTTGCTTAATATTAATGGTTATTTTAATAGTTTGCTTTCATATTTAGATAATGCTGTGGATAATGGATTCATGTTTTCAGAGGCAAGGAGAACCATAATTTCTGCTACAACCATTGAAGATTTACTCAAAAGGCTCCAAGCTTATGAGTGTTTATCTGCTACGGTTGTTTCGCAAACGCTCGAAAAAAGAAAAAGAGATACGGACGAGCAAGGAGTGGATTGCACTTTGTCTTTGTGACATTATCTAACATTTTGTTTGTTGTGTCTCAGTTATAATAAGTGGTTAGCAACCTCTGCAGGTAATATCTCCTAAATTCTACCTTTAGTAGGGGGTAAGGGACATATTTTGCTAATTAAAAAAAAAATTGATGTGTTTTAAGCCATTTAGAAGTATTCATTCTGAACAAGGTCTGAGTAAGGGAGACTTGAGACATACCTTGTCAGTTTGATTTCTTCTTTTCAAAAAAAAAAAAAAGTTTGTTGTGTTTTAAGCAATTTAGAAGTATTCATTCTGAACAAGGTCTGAGTAAGGGAGACTTGAGACATACCTTGTCAGTTTGATTTTAATCTTTTTATGTTTACTTGTTAATTTTTGTTTAGAATTTAAGGATTATTTAGGTTGCATGGTTTTGTTTTGTTTTGAGTCTTAGTTGTTCCTATTCTTATGTTATTAGTTCTTTTCTCTTACACATGATTCTTTCATTTGAGTTAATAGACTTACATTGAGGACAATGTAAGAATTAAGTGTGGGGGGAATGATTTAGGATTTCTTTTATTTTTGTCTACTATTTTTTTTCTTTATTATTATTATTATTATTATTATTATTGTGAGTTTTAGTTCCTTTTTAATACAATGATGAGATATGAATTGCATAAGTCTAAAACAGATTTATTAGTGAGAAGATTTTCATGAGAATTGAGCTTGATGTCAACCTTTTTATGAGCCAATGTTAATATGATATGTTGATTGAGAAAGAAGCATGTTTAGACTTAATCTGACTTGTATAATCATCCTTGTGAGTTTTTGAGCCTATAATGATTGATGCATTATACAAATCAATCTAATTTCTTTCTTGAGTGCTCTTATGATTACATGATTCTCTAGAACTTGCTTTAAACCGTTTGAGACTATATTGATACATGTGACAACATGAATATGATAGAGGCATTAGGATTATAACCAGAGCCAAACAGCCATCCATTATTAATGTTCTAAGAGAACATCCCCACTAGTGAGCCAATTTGAGCCTATATTAAATATGCTGTTTTATTGGTAACCACAACTTACACCTAGCCTAAATATACTTATATCCTTACCCTTGTTCTAAAGATGGATTATATATTTTGAGACATATTGCAAAAAACAAGGGATATTTTTAGTTGAAAATTTGGGTTAGAAACAAGAAATAAGTGTGGGGGGAAAAGAAAAAAAAAGTGAAGAGAAAAAGAAAGGGATCATTGTCAAATACATTCTCATATAAAAACAAAAAAAAAAACAAAAAAAAAAAAAATCTTCTCTTGAACTTCTAGTTAAAGTAAAGAAAAAGATGTTACAAAGTTGGTTAGAATGATGCAAAGGCTCAACATGAATATTTAGCCTATGTTATTATGTGCTTTATAAGAGTTTTGAGAAGTTTTATTTGTATGATCTTTTTATGTCTCGAAACTTTATGAACTCTTTGGAACCTTTGTGATATCTTTATCCTTTTGTTCTTCAACCACATTACAAACCCCTTGGCCCCATTACAACCTTGATTAAAGACCTCTTGATTCATGAAGTTGTATGATCTAAATAGTGGAGAATAGGTGGACAAGCAAGAATATGGTAGAACTGTTTTCATGAGATTGATTGAGTGTAAACACTTCACCACTACTTTAAAGAGTGAAAATCATGAGGGTATCCCATGTGAGTAATTGAGATTAAGTTTGAATATGCACTATTTTGATTGAAATATGTTATGTTAATATTGGCTTAACTCAAACAATTTACATTCAAGTATGATTTTTTGTGAAATTCTTTAAGCTATTGATTAGTTTATAAGACTTGTTCAAAGATTGTCTCTAATTTGTATTGAAAGGATTAGGAGTAAATATTTTTAGTATATGTAGTTTATTTATATTTTAGTTTTTCAATGTTTGTGGGTATCGTTCTAGTAAACCCTCACGAGACTAAACTCGTCCACTAGGGACACCTAGGGGTTTAAAGGCTTGTGTCACATGCTAAGTGCCACCGTGATTTCCTACGAAAGTGGATTAGATTAGATTTTCTTATTTTATTTTTATTGAGTCGTTGCTAGGGACTAGCAACAATCTAAGTGTGGGGGTGTGATAACTCGTATAATTATATAGTTTTTAGTTATGTTTTATTATTGTTTTGTGTCAAATACGAGTTATTATTGTTTAGTCTAATTGTGTTTATGATCTTTTATATTTTTATGTATTTTGGTGTTTTTCACAAGTTTCTTTGAGTGATTTCAGATTACTAGAATTAAGGGCAAATCCAGTTCAGTTCCAGTTCCCACACCTTTTGCCATATCAGCTATATCTCGAGTTTCACTAAAGCAATAAGGCTGAAATTTGTAGCCGTGCAAAGCTAAGAGGCATATCTATCTTTTTCATATTTTACACTTCTTGAAACGGAGTCGTTTTCCCTAGCGAAATCGACCATCAAGTTGGCTGATGTGCAATGACGTCTGTGCTGACCTGTTTTCGTATTTTGCCCATATCTACTTATCCACATCAGACAATGAGCTGATTCCAACGGCTATGGATCCGTAACTGATAGGGTAACATTTTTCTAGAAGACCATGTGATCAGATAAGGCCTCCAAAATTGACAAAATCGACCATCAAGTTGGCTGATCAAAATTGTCATGTATGACGAAAATTGTTAGAAAAATGCACCCACCTATTATACCTACCTTTGAAATTTGTAAAGCTTGTCTCTTGTCATTTAGCCCTCCAAAATGTGTATAAATAGAGGGCCTTGGATGATTGTAAGGGATCATATTGTACATTGGTAGGATATTAGCCATAATAAATAAATTCTCTAAGTTTTCTTCTTCTTTCCTTTCTCTAGTTTTCTTTTTCTTTATTTTCTTCTTCTTCTTTCTTTCTTTTATTTTCTTCTTAGATTCTATTTAATTTTATGTTTATAATGCCTATGCTAGGCTAAACTTCTATTTGGTTAAGGGTGATTTCAAAGCCCTAGACATGTTTTGTGATTGATTTTCAGATTCTATCTATCATTAATTTTCTATCAAAGTTGCTTATGTTCTTCTACAAGAATTGTTCATGATGTTGTCTTGATTTATTTAGGTGTACAACTAGATAGATCTTGATAATTATCTATTGCTAGTTTAGGAGTCTTGATCCGTGTAATTGTCTTGATTTCCTATTCATAAGTGGCAATTTGTGATTAATGATTATGGTCAAGTTTTCAATAATTGCAAAGTGGAACATAACCTAAGTTGAACAATCCGAGCTTATGTGTTTGTTGCTTAGATCAACCTATCTTTCTCATCATAAAGCTGCCATTAAATTGAATTTAGAGAGCTTATTCTAGGTTGTTTAATGGTTAGAGATTAAATAGAGAGCTTGTTCTATTTAACGACAAACTAAGGAAAGATTGGGATAACAGAGCTTGTTGTTATCTACGGTTGTTAACTTTGATAGTTGGTTGATATTGATAGATCTGAAATTGATTCTTAATGATGTCTAGTGGTGGAGAATGAAACCTTAACCATATTTTTCATATTTGATTCTTCTTACTTACTTGTTTTCTTACTTTTCTAGTTTGCTTATTTTTAAAAGTATATTTATTTTTATTGGCTGGTTATACCGCCTAATTTGTATATTAACTTTGTTTTATTTTTATTGGCTGGTTATACCGCCTAATTTAGTATATATATTGGCTGGTTATACCGCCTAATTTAGTATATATATTTTTATTGGCTGGTTATACCGCCTTGCATCTTCTTCTTATTATTTACTTTAGTTTAAATCTGGCTTCAAAAACCCCTTTTCTTTTATTGTTCTTGAATTTAAGTTTTAAACTATTAACTTATAAACTAAAACCCAATCCCTGAGGACTCGACCCTTGCTAACTACTATACTTACAATTGATCTTTTTAGTGCAAGGTTAAATAAGATACACTCTTTTGGGTGCATCAAAATGCACGTGTAGTGTGTGAGGAGAAATAACAAACCTTTCACCACCTATTCTATATCCCTTATTCAAAATGCCCCTACAAGATTAAATAACATAAACCATCAATTAATTAATTAATAAATGAATATATGCATCAAAATAACCAGAGAACAATTATAATATGTATGCACATGAATTTGGACATACCAAAAACATTTTTGAAAATTTTGAAATTGTCATTTTCTTAATGTGAGAATTAAAATTAAATACCAATTAAACCAACAAAACTGAGACTTTGATAACACACGACTAATTTTAGGCCTGACTCTCTAATATGTCCCCATGGAGTCGCCAAGCTATCGCAACCTAAAAAAATAGCAAGTCTCATCGCAAGACTTTATTATTAGTTAAGTGTGACATTAAAAAAAATCGAGGAAAAGTCGACTTAATTCCTCTAGAAAAATGAAGGTTTTGAAAATGACCTTGAAAAAGACATGGAGTCGCCACCAATCTTTTTTTAGCTAGGTGTGATCGGCCACCTATTGAAATCGGTTTTATAAAACATTTTAAAATTAATTAAAACATTTTTAAAACCAATTTCAAGTCTGAGTTTTAAACCAGAGAAATCAAAGAAACGGGTTTGGGACTCGGTTACTTGTGGGGAAGGACTAGCACCCCCACAACGCCCGTATAAAACGGTACCTTATTAATCATGTGTTATCCCAAGTCTCTTTAAAAAAGTCGGTTTTAAATTTAGTATTTCAAGTTATTTCCCAATTTAAAGAAAATAATTCCATTTTTAATTAAAAAAGATCCGAAATTTATAAATTCAAAATTTTCCTATATTCCCCAACAAACGTGGTAAAATATAGAAAGTTTTATTAGTTTGGAAAACTTTCCGAATCATTCTCATTTTAAAGAAGATATTCAGTTATTGATGATATCCTCCCCAGCAAACCCGGCAGAGAACTCATGAATTATTTTAACTCGAGAATATCTTTATTTTATTGAAAATCATTACCTTTTTGAAAACATTTAAAAAATATGAATATGTATGACATAAATAAAATGACAAAGCAAAGTCTAAATAATATATGCAACCTAAATGATATGATATAATTTAAATGTCTTAGGATATTCTAAATGAGATGAAATATCCTAAGTTATATGATATATTCTAAATGAAATGAAATGACCTAGGTAACATAATATATTCTATATGAAATGTAATATCCTAAGTCATATGATATATTCTAAATGAAATAAATTATCCTAAATGATATAATATATCCTAAATGAAATGAAATGACCTAGGTAACATAATATATTCTACATGAAATGAAATGACCTAGGTAACATAATATATTCTTTATGAAATGAAATAATTTAAATGACATGGAAAATATGAATGATATGGCATATAATTTAAATGACATGAAATATAAAATAATGCTATCATATAATATGCATGAAAATAAAAATGAAAATAGTAATGCATGAACATAGTATATGCTAAATAATATGACAAAAATAACTAAATAAAAAGCATAGGATATCATGAAATATTCAAAACCATATAATAAACAATATAACATAAAAAATATAAATCAAAATAATAACATTACCATAGAAATTATCATAGCAAAAATCACATATTATATAAAATGCATGAATATGAAAAATACAATGCATGAAAATGTATTTTTTCCTTTAATTAAGGAAATCCGTATATCTAAAAAGATATCCAGCTACCTTAGGAAAATATACCAAATCAAATATTCTAAAACCAAAATACTTTGTGATTGTTTGAAAACAATTTTGAAAAGCTTAGATTAAAAATAAAAACTTAGCTTAAACCTTTTTTAAATGGCACTAATTTCCTAAGTTTAAAATCTCGGACTTGACCACCCTTAATCCGAGACTTAAAAAATCATTTTTAGAGTTTAAAAAGGCTTAGAAACTACCCTAAGTCAGTAGCTAAACTTCCTAATCAGCCCCCTCTAAGTAACTTAACCAAAACAGAAAAATGATTTTCCTTCAAATTCAATTCTGACTCCACTGTCCTTTTTTAAACCATGACTTTTTACCCTGTTTTTAAAAATTCAAAAAAATCTAAAACAAATACTGGAGACTCATGTCATGTAAAACTACACGGGAAAAAATCGTCTTAATTTTTTGATTAAAGATGACTGCCTAGAAAAATTGGGAAAGTACGAGTACTAGGTGAAAAACACTATTTTGCCAAAACACATTTTTGCCTTTGATAAAATCACTTAAACATCAAAGTAAAAATATTTAAGACTCTCTAAATGACTCACAAACAGTAGCTAGCACTTTTGAAAAGTTAGACAAAAATTGGCTAAGTAAAAAAAAATCACAAAGGTAGAATAATCAATTTGACAACTCTTTAATTTTCCAGAAGTATGCTCAAGAGACCATGACTTTGAGCCATTGATTGGCCTAAGTCATAAGTCAAGAGGCATTGGACATGAAATGCATGAAAAATACAGCAAATATGATGCATGAAATGCATGAGTTTAAACCTAAATGTCATGAAAAATGCATGGCATCAATAAAATGACTTAGACCTAAATAAACTTGCATGGCATTTAATGCAACCTAAGTCTAAAATGCATGGATATGCATGGCAAAACAAACCAAACCTAACATCTAAAATATGCATGGCAATAACACAAACACAAGGCATGCTTAAACCAAATACTCAATCAAATGTCATGAAAATGCAAACCTATCCCCTAACATAACAAAAATGCACACACAAAGCAAAATAAATGAGGTGGCCGAATGGCCTCATGTTCCAAGTGAGCATGACATTTTCACAAACACTTGATATACTAACATACTTAACTAAAATATAACACTCAAATCATGCAAATATAAAGTAAAAGTATGAAAACTAACAAGCATTTTCAAAAACACATGGATTTCAAAATATAAAACATAAACAAACTTAAACATTTTGAAAACAGAAAATCAAAAATGCAAGAACATGATAATAGACTCATAAATGGAAATAAGCAAGCAAGCAAATTAAAACAAGCTTCAAGTATAGATAGTAGAAGAAGATTTAAAGCATCAAGACTTATTTAATATCAAAAATAACATGAAAAATCAAAGCAAAACAGCAACTAACACAAAAAGTTGGGCCATTCGGCCATGTCAAGGAATCAAGAAAAAAAAATATTGCAAGAACTTTTTTAAGAAAAGATGAAGAAAGAACTTAAAAAAACATAAAAAAACACTTATTTAAAAAGAAAAATCAAAAGAAAACTCACCAAAATAATAATCGAAACAACAAAACAACAATGGAAAATCAAAGAAAGTGCAAGAGTTGGTGCTAAAAGCAACCTCTAGAAGCTATCTTTCAAGCTTTTTCTCTTCAAACTTTCTTTTCTAAACTTTTCTTTTTGCTTTGCAAAAATGGAGAGAAAATCAGAAAAAGCAAGAGAGAATATGAAAAATGAGAGTGCTGAAAATGAAAGAGACCCCTCCTTCATGTAGTGGCCGAACCCCCCTCTCTCATAGGCTAGGATGTTGTCATTTTTACTCCAACCAATTTCCATCCAAGGGCTAGTAATTCAAGATGCTTAAAACTTGAAATTATCACCCTTAGATTAGGCCATCAGCTGTTCATAATTACAGCTGTTCAAGAATCTTAATCCATTATGTTAACACTCTCTCTCTTCATGCATTAGTCCATGTGGCTTATTTGCAAAGGCTTGATCAAAAAATCACTAACTAACTCTTCATTTTTTGCCTCTTGATTTAAAAAATCAGAATCGTCCTTCCCCTCCTTGGGCTTTGGCCGGCCAGCCCTCTTTTTCCAGCCCAAGATTGATTTTTTTGAAATACAAGAAAAACCCTTTTCGGTTTATTGGGTAAAATGACCTTTTTGCCCCTTGAATGCAAATAAATGGCAAACGGACTCCAAAATCAAATTTTATTTTTTCAATACTTTCAAAATAATAAAAAATTGAATTCTGGAAGTTTTCAAAAAATTTCGAGTCCATTTGCTATTTATTTGGATTTTTTCTTCCAAAATTGCCCTTTTATGCCCCCAAATTTTACCCTTTTTTAAACGAGCTCCAGATCAAGAGTTTTCTTCACCAATCTCTTCCAAATAATTTAAAAGTGTGATTTGGAAGTTTTCATAATTTTTGGAACTCATTTGGTATTTTTTGGGATTTATCTTCTTGAATTAGTACATAGGGGGCCCGAGATTTGGCCATTTTGCAAAAGAACTCTGAATCAGGATTTTATTTCTCCAATATTTACCAAATAATTCAAAAATGAGATTTGCAAATTTTCAAAAGATTTGGAGTTCATTTGCTATTTTTCTGGGATTTATCTTCTTGAATTACTACATAAGAGACCCGAGATTTGTCCATTTTGCAAACGAACTCCGAATCAAGATTTTCTTTCGTTAATCTCTTCCAAATGATTTAAGAATGAGATTTGCAAATTTTCAGAATTTTTGGAGTTCATTTGCTATTTTTTCGGGATTTATCTTCTTGAATTACTACATAGGAGACTCGGGATTTGGCCATTTTGCAAACGAACTCCGAATCAAGATTTTCTTTCGCCAATGTTTTCCAAATGATTTAAGAATGAGATTTTCAAATTTTCATAATTTTTGGAGTTCATTTGCTATTTTTTCCAAATTTTCCCATTTTGCCTTTTTACCTCCGAAACCCAGTTTTGCTCAAAACAAGTCTGATTTTCAGATTTTCTTCAAACTAAGCCTTGGGCTATCCTTTTTTAATCACTCCTCGTTCATTAAGGGCTTTTGTCTTACCAAGTCGGGCCATTTCTGAAATTCTTTCCAATTTTACCGAAATCCACCAAAAATCCTAATTCTCGATTTTCTCCCATATTGACTTTTCTTTCAGTTTTTTCTTTCAAGTGGCTTCTCCATTACCCGTAGTGAGTGCCTATATTTCATTTGGAACCTTCAATTTCGACCAATTCAATCATTTTAGCACTTTCCCCAAATTTCTCGGATTAGGGTTTTCTTTCTACTGAATCTCCATAACCCAACTTCTGAACTCCATATCTTTCGATGTAGACCTCGGATTATCAAAATTCTTCCTCCATTTTTCAATTGAACTTCAAATATTGATTTTGTAAGTGGGTTGACTTTTTTAGTATTTGACTTTTCGGGGTTGACTTTTTGGGGTTGACTTTTTTGAAGTTTGACTTTTTATGCTCGCCCTCTTAAACTAAGTCCCGAAATACCATCTACAGGATGAAAAAAGTCTTTTTACATTCTGAAACATCAATTTAGGAAGAAAACATACCTGTTTTAGTGGTCTGGATAAAATTAGGTGTCTACATTGACCATGCAAATGCATCGACATATTCTCGAAGTAAGGCTATCAGTTCATATTTTATTGATGGTGACACTGAGGTCCCAATTTATAACGTCTCCTTATGAGGCAATACTTGCTTCTCCTTTTGTTCTATTATTCTTAATAAATTCGGGGGTAGACCATAATCTTCGGCATCTTCGTTGACGTCGAAATCACCCGTGCAAATAGGTCTTTCAAAATCAATTTTAGAATTTCTGACAGGATGGTCTTCATATTCTGCATCTGTACACCTGTAAATAAGTGAGGAAGAAATAATATAGGAAGGCATATAGGCAATGAAAGAAAATGAAAGAATATGGACACATCAATATGAAGAAAATGAATCATGATTGTTATTTATTAAATGAAGAGTTTTAAACATAAGCCCATACAAGAAGATTCTTAATGTCCTTTGGCAGAGACAATTAAGATTGTTTCAAAGTATTACTCTGGAGTGGACCTAAAAACTATAGGAAGCTCGGCTGCACTCCAGTTTGTTAATTCATAACCCGGTGGACATGGGCGCACCATCCAACTTGCATTTCTATTTCTCATTCCTTCTTCCCCGATCATGTAGATCACCATTTCTTGCATCTGTTCTTCCTTGCTCATGTAGAACTTCTCAAAGGCTTGTTCTATCATTACTAACACATCATCGGAATCCTTCTCCTCAAACTCAAAACCAGCCAAACGGAAGATGTGAAGTATTGGTGGGAAAATCATGGGCTCCCACTCCATATCCACACCCGAGAGATGGGCCATCCTACTCTTTCGTTTTTTCTCCATTTTCTTCCTCTTTTTGTGAGCTTTTGGGAGATATCCGAGACGAAATCAGTTTTTCTTCTCGGTTACTTCAATTGCTTTGGCCATCCCCTGGAGATACTTTCCTAGTCCCTTTCCTACTCTGTAGCTTTTCCCTACTGTCGTTCTCACCCCCAACCTGGTATTCTTGGATAGCTTCGGCTATGGAATTTTATGTCCTTCAGTGATGAACACAACATTAACGAATTCCAGTGACCTGAATGAGCATTCTACAGCATCTTCATTCGGTTCTATGTAGGGGGAGTCAGTGGACGCAGAGGCTATGTTGTCTTCCTCTCCCGATATGCTGACTAGGCGTCCTTCCATTACAAACTTCAATTTCTGGTGGAGAGATGATGGTACTGCCCCAACATAATGGATCCATGGCCTTCCCAATAAACAGTTGTAAGAAGGGGTAATGTCCATAACTTGGAAATCAACTTTATAGGTACAAGGACCTATCTCAAGTGGACCTTAATGGTTCCCATCATTTCCTGTCGGGTGCCATCAAAAGCTCTGACTATAGTGTGGCTTGGTAGCATATAGAACATGTCGACCGGCAGTTTAGACAAGGTAGCCAAGGGCATCACATTCAAGGAAGAACAATTATCCAGGAGTACTCGTGGTAGGATGTGCCCCTTGCAGATAGTCATGATATGAAAGGCTTTAGTAGATCCTACATCATGGGTGGTATCTCATCATAACTGAAGAAAATGTGATCATCTGCTATGATCTTCCCCACCAACCGATCTAACTTCTCCACTGATATGTTGTTGGCCACATATGCTTGATTCAAAATCCTTAGCAGGGCATTTCTATGCGGCTCTGAGTTTAGTAACAGTGGAAGGACTAAAATCCTTGCTAGTTGACGGTGCAGTTGTTCTACCATACTGTACTCGCTGTGTTTTATAAACTTCAATAATTCGCCAGCCTCTTTCTCATTCACCGGCTCTTTCACCTTGTTAACCGGGGTTGAATTTTTCTCCATTCCCTTTGACTAATCCATCTCTGTATGGATCGGTTCTGCTATTTTTTTACCTTTGTCAAGTTCTACAACCTTTCCTATTGGACTTTGTTCAATGATTCCGGGGGCATAGCATCTACCACTGCGAGTTAGATGTCCTACACCCGTTATATCGGTTGCTGTTTGCTGACTTGAAGAGCCTGGCATTACCATACTGCAATCGTATCTCCAAGGTGCGGCCTTATTCTCTTTGTATAGGAAAGAAGATGGTAACTCTATAATAAACTTTGGCATGGTTTCTTTATCAACCGGGATAGCCTTTTCTTTCGGCTCATCATAATAGATAACCAAAGGTCTGTCCACCCCATAACCAACTGTATTCTTAGTAGTATCTTCCTCTATTTTTTCATAGAATTGGGCCTCGCTCGCATCTATCATTTTCTGAACCTTGGCTAAAAAACCTTCACACCCGTGTATAGTGTGACCCTCACATCTATGAAACGAACAAAAATCCGTTGTCTTGCTCGCAACCATATTCAAACTGGCTTCATCCTAAACTAACCTAGCCTTGACCATTTCAGACCATACTTTTATCATTGGCGTCTTCACCTCACTGATATCCCTTTTTACCCTGCCAACTTCCCCTGACAAAACCGCATTCACCTTAGCCTCCGTGTGATTGGGCAATGGGTTACCCACAACATTAGGCCCATTCTTAGATCCGAACTTTATGACCCCAGTATCAATCAAGCTTTGGACCTTCCATTTAAAAGCGATGCAGTCCTCGGTCGAATGCCCCTGAATTCCTGCATGATATGTGCAGATAGCATTTACGTTATACCATTTGGGAGATGGTGGTTTCAAAGGTTGGAGGTATACTGGTGCAACAAGTTGCCCCTGACCAGTTAAGGGTATAACTCACCATAGGTTGTAGGAATAGGATCAAATTGAGGCTTTTGATTATTCCTTGGTGGTCTTTGGTCATTGCGAATAATATTCTGGGTGTTTGGTACGGTGTTTTGGGGAATGGCTATTTACGGGGATATGCCAGTTGGGTATGGTTGTTGCGGTATGGCTGTGTAATGAAAAGGGTTTTGGGTAAGGTGGTTCACAACAGTGTAGTAGGGATTGTTTGTCGAGTAAGGTGTATAAGGTGCAAGAGGTGTATAAGGACGGTGGTTATAACCGATTGCATGAGTTTCCCATTCCTTTTTTTTTACGGGGATTGTCTTCTTTGGAGTAGAAGATTCTCCATCTTCCATCTTCCCACTCTTAATGATGGTTTCTATCATTTCACTGGATATGACTATATCCGCAAAATTCTTAGTGGCACTACCCACCAACTTGTCATAGTACGGTGTCTTTAAAGTGTTGATGAAAAGAACCGTAGTTTCCTTACTAGTCAGAGGGGGTTGCACCTGAGTGGCTAGATCTCTCCACCTTTGAGAATACTCCTTGAAGCTTTCAGTAGTTTTTTTCTCCATGTTTTGCAGGGATAATCTGTTAGGTATCATATCAGATACGTGCTTGTAGTGTTCCATAAAGGCTCTAGCCAAATCTATCCAAGAGCGGATCTTAATTCGGGTTAACTGATTATACCAACAGGTTGCAGAACCTGTTAAGCTATCTTGGAAGCAGTGAATGAGTAGCTTTTCATCCTCATCATGTCCCGTCATTTTCCAGCAGTACAGGTTAAGTGTGCTGATGGGTTGGTGGTCCCATTATACTTCTCAAAATCTGGTACCTTAAACTTAGGGGGAATTACTAGGCCATGCACCAAACTCATTTCCTTGGCATCCAGGCTGCCAAACAATTCTGCATCTTCCACGGCCCTTAACCTCTCTTCCAATAACTGATACTTTTTCAGTGATTTAGCAGATTCAATCTTCTTCAATTCGGCCATCTTTGCTTTCTCTTTCTCAGCGAGCTCTTCAAATTCATAACATCAACAGGATCAGTTGGTTCAGCCCCAATGTTGACAATTTCGGGAGCCTGGTTCTTTTCTTCTACTATCGGTTGGATATAAACAAAAGGCGCTGCCCCTGTTGGAAGCTCATTTCCAGCATTTTGGGATGTTTGGCCATTTAATTGCACGGCTTCAGGCATGCCCTCTTGATTTACTACCACTCTTCCTGCAACTGAATTCTCAACCGGCACTTTCTGCCTAAGCATGGCATTCATCATTTCCATAAGCTTTGCCATCTACTCTCTCGATTCTTCCTGGGATTTAGCCAATTGCTCTTGTAGTTCCTACTAAGCCTTTTCCATCATTTCGATACAGGCAGTCTGTTCGTTTTCCATAATTCTGGCCTGAGATCTGGATTTATAACGACGCTGAAAATTTGGTTCTTTTGGAGGATGCCCAATTTTTACCTTGAGTTCAAAAACCATGGATTAAAACTCTGTGATTTATTCTTTATGTTTTATTATGAATGAATGAATATATAATGGAATGAATAAATGAATGACTAAGTACATGAATATGTATAATAAATGAATGAATGAATATATAATGAAATGAATAAATGAATGACTAAGTACATGAATATGTATAATAAATAAATGTATGAATGCATTTGAAAGTATTGGCCCCAAGATAATTTCAACCAAACGGTCTTCCATTGATTTCTAAAATTAAATACATCAAGGATAAAATAACAAGATCTGTCCTAAGGCAATCCAATATTTATTAAATAGTTTGCCCATCTATTTCAAAGTTTCATGGTCCAAAAGTAACCTTCCCGGATCTCGGAATTTCCTTCACAGTCCCTCTTTGGATTGCCTTGCCTTTCAATCTGGCCCGTAATCCTTCATTTTCTAGCTAACATCTCAATAATTCAGTAGAAACAGCAGTGTGTGAGCTGTCTTTGACTTGTTTCTCTTGCTCAAGTCTATCGGCTGGGGGCTTCCTCCTATTTCACTCTCTTTCCAGTAGTCATTCTCTTTTTTGATGTAGTCAACTTCTTTTTGCCATACCCTAGAAAACTTGGCGGTCCCTTCACATTTTAATTCAAAACAAAACCTTTTATTTTCCAAGTGCAGTTCCTCGGGATCTCCTTTGACAGTATCCCTTTCTCTCTTGACCTTTTCCACTTCCCTTTCCCGAATCAATTCTCTAGTCTTCAAGTCATTGATCTCTTCTTGGAGTCGGGCAACCTCTTTACTCATTCGAACTTTTTCTTTCTTAAATTCTGACTTCGTGATTTCTAAATCCGACGGCACTTCTTCCAGTCGTAGATCTATCAGTGAGATATCCCTCCCATCGGGTGCCAATAGTCTATCATTAATCCTCTTATCTCTCCATACCATGTAGTCGGGTGTGACGATGTTGGCATATCGAGCCACCTCTACCCGATAAGTTTTCTTCCACGCTACTACAATCTCGTGCACTTTTTTCGAGTACCCGTCCTCTCCATAGACAAATTCTAACTCATTAAGATCATTGGTCGTAGTAGTGAACTGACGAGATTCCGATTGCCTTAGCACCAGCAATGGGGCATAACTCACACCTCCCCATACTCCTAATAATGGAACAAATGCCTCATCCCCACACTTGTACAGCATCAGCATAGGAGCTATCCATGGAGCCCTCCAAGTTATCAGCTCGGTCTTGACATTTCGGAAGATGTTGATCCACTGTTCTTCAGTCCTATCATCGGGCCAATCCCTCTTAAGAAATTCACTGATTGGTGCAAAAGACTTCCAATACGGGCGAAGAGGGAATTTTTCTTGCTTCCAAAAGTGGCTTTGAACCCATATGTAGAGAAGCTATGCACAACCCATGAAACGCCCTTTTCCTCCCCGTCTACAGAAATTCAGGGATAGGATTGTTTCTGCTATGATTGCTAGGGTCGGGTTTATCCTCTGCTCTAACCTCTCGAAAAGATCAAATACTGCCACATCCACATATCCCAATGTTTTTGGGAAGATAATTAAATAATAGATAGCCAAGGCAAAAATGTTTCTAGTCATCTCCTTACTAGAATGACTATGGATTAAAGCTCGTAGAATATCCCATGAGATGCAATTGTTTGCTCCTTTTCGGACAACGTGGCTTTCGACCCAATTTCTTTCCACCCCCAGAATCATGGACACTTTTTTCTTGAAACCCAATGTCTTTGTATCTTTCAAGTAAATACGATCTAGAATGACATTCTCAATATGCAACACAGTCGAATATTCTTTGATGGTTGGACTCATATCCTCTCGGTTGAAAGTTAAGCATCAATAGGCGGGATTCCAAAATTGCACCACGACCCAGATTAACTCACCACTGACCTTGACTGGAATTAACAGTGCTATGTCCCCATAAATCTAAGTGAAGGCTTCTATTTCTGTTATGTCCCACTGATTCCATATATCCGTCAACCCACGGAGATCGTTTTGCCGGATAATAAGATCAACTTCAGTTATAAATATTGATACATATCCTACTTTCAAACAATCCCCATTATCCTGCTGACTCTCCTCAGATTGTTTCCTCACCACTAAATGTTTTTCTACCATTGAGGCAAACTGACCTTCCATGAAAGCCCTTTTGGTTGAATATTACCCGACACCAATAACCTTCCATGTGCAAGAATGATGACAAGAATGCATGAAAAAAGAAATTAAATGAATTAGTAAAGGAAATAAATTCAAATAATATCAAAAATAATATATGATTCAAACCAATAATTTCCCCGAGGATGCCAACAACATTTCGGCATTATAAAACCCCTGGGGCAAAACATCAAAACTTATTGGGTGTGATGTGCGTTTATCATCGCCCGATTTGCAAAGGTAAACTTATTCGGAATGTAGAATAGAAGGTAAAATGATTGGAAATATTCCTCTATGTGTTCTTAGCTTCAGGATATCTAATATAAATTCGGCATGGCTTCACCTAGGTTCACTATATGAAGGTGAATCAGTTCTAAAAGCCCCGAATTATTCCTCACTATCGCTAGTGAAGGCTAGTAAGGCACCACGATAAAAATTGGTTCAATTCGTTAGAGTATATTTCCCTAGCCCATGCAGATTGTTAATCACGAAGGCTTAGGTATTTTAGTACTCTGGAAGTGTTTCACTAGCCCATGCAGATTGTTAATCATGAAGGCTTAGTTACTTTTCTTCCACCTAAAAGGACGGAACCCGGGTGTAAGGCTCATCATATGCAAATGCACGTGTAGTGTGTGAGGAGAAACAACAAACCTTTCACCACCTATTCTACACCCCTTATTCTAAATACCCCAACAATTTATTAAGAAAAAGATTAAACAATGAAAAGTATTGAGCAAAGAAAAAATAATATTCAACAAGATAACCAGAGAAGAACAATAATATGCATGAAAATGAAAATATTAAAAACATTTTAATATTTTCGAAAAATTCTCCTTATTTTTTTTAAATGTGGGAATTATAATTAAATACTAATTAAAAACTGATAACCAAGACTTTCGATAACACGCGACTAATTTTAGGCCTGACTCTCTAAGTGTCCCCAGCGGAGTCGCCAAGCTGTCACAACCTAAAAAATAATATGTCTCATCGCAAGACATTACTCGTTAAGTGTGACATTAGGGTAATAGAGGAAAAGATGACTTAATTTCTCTTTAAATAAAATGAGGGTTTGGAAACAATCTCGAAAAAGAAATGGAGTCGCCACCAATCTTTTTTGGCTAGGTGTGATTGGCCACCTATTAGAACTGATTTTATTAAACATTTTATATTTAATTAAAATATTTTTTTAAACCAATTTTGAAGTTTACGCTTTTAAACCAGAGAAAAAAAAAAGGTTTGGGAATCGGTTACGTGCGGGGAAGGATTAGCACCCCCACAACGCCCGTGGTACCTTATTAAACGTGTGTTATCTCGAGTCTCGATAAAAGTCGGTTTTGAAATTAGCATTTTAAAATAATTCCCATATTAAAGAAAAATAATCCCATTTTTAGTCGAAAATGATCGAGAATTTATTAACTTAAAATTTTCCTATATTCCTCGGCAAACCCGGCAAAATATAGAAATTTTTATTTATTTAGAAAATCTCCTAATCACTCTCATTTTTTGAAAAAAAGATATTCCGTTGTTAATGATAATTGATGATATCCTCCCCAGCAAACCCGGCAGAGAACTCATGAATTATTTTAAGTCGGGAATATCCCTTTTTTAAAAAGCATGATCTTTTAGAAAACATTTAAAAAAAAAAGAGTTATGAATATGCAAATCATTACTAATGACATGGCAAAAGAGTGAATGACATAGCATATGGATTGATGACATGACATGCTTGACATGGAAAAATCTAGATGACATGGCATAATCTAAATAACATAGTAGAATCTAAATGACATGGCAAAGAACTAAATAAAATAACAAGAATTAATGACATGATAAAACCTACATGACATATTAGAAATCTATATGACATAGCAAAAATCTAAATTAGATGACAACCATTATCATAGAATATTCATAATTATGCCATAATCAACATAACAACATAAAATCTAAATCAAAGCAATGAAATCACTATGAAATATTCATATAAATATATGTGGAATTTATATAACCAAAATGGAAAAAATTAAATGTTATAAAATATGCATGAATATGAAAAATGCAAATGCATAGAAATGTATTTCTCCCACGAAATAAGGATATTCGTATATCTAAAAAAGATATCCGACTAATTTTGGAAGAGACCTAAGTTGGATTTTCTAACTCGGATTTTGGACTCAGATTTAAAAAATTTGGGATTTTTGAGTGAAAAAAAAAAGTTTGGCCAAACCCACCATTTTAAAGCTCTAGTTTTTCCTAGTTTTGAAACCCGGGGTTGACCACCCTTAACCCGACTTTTATAAAATCAAATTTTATGATTGAAATGACTTTTAAATTAACCTAAGACAGCAACTAATGTCCCAAATCAGCCCCCTTTTAATGGTTTAAACAAAACAGAAAATTATTAGTTATTAAAAACAAATCTAACTCCTCTGACCAGTTTTGAAACCAAAATTTTTCACCCTTCTAAATAATTTCAAAAAATTCTGAAAAAATTACGGCAAACCTAGAACATGTTTATCTCTATGGGAAAAATGAACTTAATTTTTAGACTAAGGATGACCTACCCAAAAATTCATGGAAAGTAGAACATGGGCTAAAAAACTGCTTAACCGAAAAACATTTTTAAACCTTTGATAAAAACGTCCAAAAATCAGAATAAAAATACTAGGGACTCCTATAAGGTCCTACAACCAGTGGTAAAAAATTCTAAAAATTTGGACAAGGGATACCTAGTGAAAAAAATCCTAAAGTTAGAAAATCCAACTTTTACAAATTTTAATTTTCCACAAGCATGCTCATGAGAGCTGTGCTTTGAGCCATTGATTGACTTAAGTCAAAATTCATGTGGGAAATGCAAAAATGCATGAAATAAATGACATGGAATATGACATGACCTAGTGTCTAAATAACATGGCAAATGACATGGAATAATGGAAATGGCTTAGTGCCTAAATGACATGGCATATGAAAATGGCCTAATGCTTAAATGACATGTAAAATGACATGGAATAATAAAAATGACCTAATGCTTAATTGACATGGAAAATGACATGGCATATGAAAATGGCCTAAAGCTTAAATGTCATGGGAAATGACATGGCATATGAAAATGGCCTAAAGCTTAAATGACATGGCATATGAAAATCTCCTAAATGCTTAAATGAAATGGAAAATGACATGGAATAATGAAATGACCTAATGCTTAAATGGCATGGAAAATGACATGGCATATGAAAATGGCCTAAAGTCTAAATGACATGGAATAATAAAAATGACCTAATGACTAAATGTCATAGCAAATGACATGGAATAATAAAATGAACTAATGTCTAAATGACATGGAAAATGACATGGAATAATAAAAAAATGACCTAATATCTAAATGTCATAGAAAATGACCTAGATGCCTAGATGACATGGAAAATGACCTAGATGCCTAGATGTCATGGAAAATGATATAGAAAATAACCTAGCTAAATGACATGGAAAAATATGGCAAATGACCTAATGCTTAGATGTCATGGGAAACAACATGAAGGCTACAAAAAATGCATGTTGGCCGAATGGCCTAGAGAGCATGGCAAAAAAATGACCTAAACTATATGACAAATAGCCACAATATGCAAAAGTATGGCAAGAACCAAATGAAAAAAATGGTTAGCAAGAATACAAATACACATAAAAATAAATAATAATAGAAATAAGCAAGTTAAAGTAAGAAAATAAATAAAAAAGAGATGAGCTCCATGGTTGGTACATTACCATTATCTCTTGATATTTATCAAGGTCATGAAGCCTTTCAATCTCAAAATCATAAAAATAACTAAGGTAAAAAAATGGAAATGAACTCCATGGTTGGTATATTGGACAAAGCCCACCCTAACCATTATCACTTGATTCTCATCAAGATCATGAAGCCTAGCCATTTCTTTGTTTATTTTTGAAAAAGCAAGAACAACAAGAAAGCTTTCATAAAACCTTTATGAAGCCAAAAAATGGTAGGAAATCACATGGAAAACAAGAAATAAAGCATGAGGAAGAAGAAGAAAAATGTAGGAGCAAAAGTAGAATGGCTACCTTAGCAAAAACTTTCTTTCTTTCTTTCAAAAAATATTTTTTTCTAAGGTTTTAGCTACTGCCTCTATATCATAATCAGCCAACCTCCTTGTGAAAAAATGAAAACCCTCTCCCTTGAATAGCCTCGGCCAAAACTCCCTCTTTTGGTGAAGGGTGGAGATTAATTCATTTAATTCTCCTACACAATCTAAGCCCTTGGAACCAAGATATTTTCATGACAATAAAAAGCCATCTTGTAAATTGATCTTATCCATTCAAGGATGTACTCATCTTTTCATAAGGTGCCTAAGCCATTGGATGAGCAAGGATATTTTATTTGGCTACATGCATTTCCATCCATTGGATGACTTGTGCTCATCTTTCTTCCACCAATATTGGCAATTGGATGATGACATTTTCATGACAATAAAAATGTCATATTGCAATTTGATCTTGGTCATTCAAGGATGTACTCATCTTTTCATAAGGTACTTAGGCCATTGGATGAGTAAGGACATTTCAAGATAGTAAAAATGATATCTTGTAGCTTGATATTGACCATTGGATGAAATGAATTATATCCCCACCCTTCCCCTATGCATGGTCGGCCAAGGGCCTGGTATGTTCTAGAATTTCCTTTATTTTTTCACCTTTTAATCTTGCAAAATTGGCCTTTTTTGATTTCTTCGATAAAATTGTATTTTGGCCCCCAAACTTGATTTTATTGTAAACGGACCCCAATCTGGTTTTTCTTTCTCCAATCCATCCAAATAAATATAATATTGAGATCTGGAGATTTCAAAATTTTCCGACCTTGTTTCCCATTTTTCCCAGAATTATCTTTTGGATTTTCCCGTTAATGCACCCAAAATTCACCTTTTTCATTTGAACTCCGATTCTGGATTTTTCTTCACCAATCTCTTCCAAAAATCATAAAACTCCGATATGGAAGTTTTCATAATTTTTGGAGCTCGTTTGCTATTTTTTTCGGAATTATCTTCTAGAATTTTGGCTTAGTGCACTCGAACTTTGTCATTTTTCAAATGAGCTCCAATTCTGGATTTTACTTCACCAATCTCTTCCAAAAATTATAAAACTCAGATCTAGAAGTTTTCATAATTTTTCGAGCTCGTTTGCTACTTTTCCCGAAATTATCTTTTGGAATTTCAGCTTAGTGCACTCGAACTATGCCATTTTTTAAATGAACTCCGATTCTGGATTTTTATTCACTGATCTCTTCTAAAAATCATAAAACTCAGATCTGGAAGTTTCATAATTTTTTGAGCTCGTTTGCTATTTCTCCCGAAATTATCTTCTGGAATTTCGACTTAGTGCACCCGAACTTTGCCATTTTTCAAATGAGCTCTGATTCTGGATTTTTCTTCACCAATCTCTTCCAAAAATTATAAAACTCAAATCTGGAAGTTTTCATAATTTTCCGAGCTTGTTTGCTATTTTTTTCGAAATTTTCTTTGGGATTTTTCGAGAATGCCCTTCAACCTCCGAAACCTCAGTTTTACTCAAAACGGGTCCGATTTTCAGATTTTTTTTTTCCATTTCCTTTGTCCTATACTGAATTTGAGTTGGTTTGAAAATACCCAATTTTTACGATCAAATTCCCCTCCGATTTAGTTTTTCCCCTTTCAAACTCGAGAATTTTCTTGCTTTTTCGTTTTTGCCCTAAACAACTGATCCGCTTCAAGCTAGGCCTTTGGCTATCCCTGTTTACTCATTCTTTATCAACTGGGGCTTCAATTTCACTAACTTGGGCCATCTTTGTAGTTTTCCTCAAATTTGCAAAATGCACCCTTTTTAACCAAAACCTTAATTTCCGGTTTTCCTTTCAAATTGACTCTTTCTTTGGTTCTGCTTCGAATTGGCCCTTCTAATACCCGTAGTCATTAATTATATTCCATTTGGAACGTCCAATTTCAACCAATTTGATCGTTTAAGTACTTTTCCCCAAATTTTCCGAATTAGGGCTTCCCCTACACTGAAATTTCCACAATCCCTCTTCTGAACTCCATATCTTTCGTTGTAGACCTCGAATTATCAAAATTCTTTCACCATTTTTCAATTCAACTTCAAATCTAGATTTTGACTAAAGGTTGACTTTTTTAGTGGTTGACTTTTTAGGGTTAACTTTTTGGAGTTCACTTTTTTTGGATTGACTTTTCATGCTGAACTCCGAATCACAAGTCTTGGAGGACTATCTGTAAGATGAGAAGAGATTTTCTGCATTCAAAAAAAGTACAAGGAAGAATTTACCTGGTTTAGGGGGCCGGACAAAATTAGGTGTCTACAAAGCTCATCAAGAAAGGAAAATCAAACATAGGTTGGAGACACTGTCTAAGCCAAAACTTGTGGATCACGGTGAAACCATAGAGAAGAGCTCATCAAGTAGAGCAAACAGTGAAACCTAAAAGATTCGTCAACCTCGATGAAATCATGGATTAAAACCCATAACAATCATGTAATTGCATTCATCTCTATTGAACATGCATTTTACAAACAATTGCAAAATCTGTCATCAGCATCACTGTATTTGACTAAAATTGCATAAATCATGGAAAATTTTCTTTCTTAAGTCCAACACAGCTGGCACAAAAGGAAGTAAGACATCCACAATTTTCCTGGACAAGACAACCAGATTTCTCGGACAAGACATCCAACTTTTCCTGGACAAGACAACCAGGTTTCGGACAAGACATCCAATTTTCCTAGACAAGACAACCAGATTTCTCAGACAAGATATCCAACCTTTCCTGGACAAGACAACCAGATTTCAGACAAGACATCTAATTTTCTTGGACAAGATAACCAAATTTCTCCAGACAAGACAACTAGACTTTTCGGACAGGACATCCAAGTTTTGCAAATCGAACTCATTTCCTTAAGTTGTGTCGAGCCTTGATTATTCAGGGAATTCAAGTTAAGGACAAAACTTTTGTTTTAGTCAAAGCTGCACCAAGATGAGGTAAGGCCCCGGGACTTTCGCCGAGGTATTGTCTTCTCTTGCAAATCAAACTCGTTTCCTTAAGACAGGTCGAGCCTTGATTAGTCAAAGAACTCAATTTAAGGATAAATTTCTTTTATTTTCAATTTTTACAGTTTGCAAAAAAAAATCAATAAATGAAAAATTAGAAATTCCCCTTTCTATCCTTCACATGTGATTTCACTGATCGGACGGAATTATTGTCTAGTTTATCTTTCTCTGATTCCTGATTCTCAGCAATAGTCAAAGAGGGGCAGTTGTAGACACCTAATTTTGTTTGGGCCCCCTAAACCGAGCAGATTCTCCTTTTCAACTCCCCGAAATGCAAGGAGACTTCCACCGTTCCACAGATGGGTCCCCAAGACTTTGTTTCGGAGGTCAGCACAAAAAGTCAACTCAGAAAAAGTCAACCACTAAAAATTCAACTCCCAGTCAAAATCAAGATTCGAAGTTGAATTGAACAATGGCGAAAGTATTTTGATAATCCGAGGTCTACGATGATAATATAGAGTTCGGAAGATGGGTTGCAAAAATTCAGTGTAGGGGAAGACCTAATCCGGCAAATTTGGGGAAAACAGCAGAAATGGCCTGATTCGATGAAATTGAAGCCCCCAGTTGATAAAGGATGAATAAAGAAAAATATCTCAAGGCCCAATTTTAAGTGGATCTCAAGGAAGAGCCGGTTAGAGCAAAAACGAAAAAATGAGAAAATTCTCAAGTTTGAAAAGATAAAACCTAAATCAGAGGGGAATTTGACCTTAAAAATTGGGTGTTTTGAGACCAACTCAAATTCAATATAGGACAAAGTAAGTGGAAAAATAAAATCGAGGTTTCGGAGGTTGAAAGGCAATCTCCGAAAATCCCAAAGATAATTCTGGGAAAAATAGCAAACGAGCTCAGAAAATTATGAAAATTTCATATCTGAGTTTTATAATTTTTGGAAGAGATTAGTGAAGAAAAATACGGAATCAGAGCTCCTTTGAAAAATGGCAAAGTTCGTGTGCACTACCCTGAAATTCCAAAGGATAATTCTGGGAAAAATAGCAAACGAGCTCGGAAAATTATGAAAACTTCCTGATCTGAGTTTTATAATTTTTGGAAGTGATTGGTGAAGAAAAATCCGGAATTGGAGCTCATTTGAAAAATGGCAAAGTTCGGGTGCACTAACCCGAAATTCCAAAAGATAATTTCAGGAAAAATATCAAACGAGCTCGAAAAATTATGAAAACTTCCAGATCCTAGTTTTATAATTTTTGAAAGAGATTGGTGAAAAAAATCGGGAAGAAGCTCATTTGAAAAATGGCAAAGTTCGGGTGCCTTAACCCGAAATTCCAAAAGATAATTCCGGGAAAAACAGCAAACAAGCTTAAAAAATTATGAAAACTTCCAGATTTGAGTTTTATAATTTTTGGAAGAGATTGGTGAAGAAAAATCCGAAATCGGAGCTCATTTGAAAAATGCTAAATTTGGGAGGCACAAAATCGAAATTTTAGAGAAAAATCTGGGAAAAATAGCAAATGAGCTAGAAAAAATGAGAAAACCTCCAGAACCAAGTTTTATATTAGATGGGATGAGTTGGAAAAGACAAATCCAAAATTGGGGTCCATTTGCAATTAAATTAAGTTCGGGGAGGGCTAAAAGGGTAATTTTATTGAAGAAATCGAAAAGGGGCCAATTTGCAAAATTAAAAAGTGAAAAATGAAGGAAAATTCTGGAATATTCTAGCCCTTGGCTGGCCAGCGTAGGAAAAGGGTGGAGATTTAATTCATTTCATCCAATGGTCACTATCAAGTAGCAAGATGTAATTTTTATTGCCTTGCAAGTAGTCATCCCTCATGCAATGGCCTAGGTGCTTCGTAGAAAGATGAATACATCCTTCAATGGCCAAGATCAAATTGAAAGATGACATTTTTATTGTCATGAAAATATCCTCATCCAATGGCTTAGATTGCTAGAGAAAAGATGAGCACAATTCATCCAATGGTGAGGAGGCCATTCGGCCAAGAGCATGAAGGAGTGTCCTTGTTTCATCTAATGGCCTAAAATCAAGATTCGAAGTTGAATTGAACAATGACGAAAGAATTTTGACAATCCGATGTCTACGACGAAAGATATAGAGTTCGGAAGATGGGTTGCGAAAATTCAGTGTAGAAGAAGACCTAATCCGGCAAATTTGCGGGAAACTGCAGAGATAGCCCAATTTGATGAAATTGAAGCCCCCAGTTGATAAAGGATGAATAAAGAAAAATATCCCAAGACCCAGTTTGAAGTGGATCCCAAGGAAGTGCCGGTTAAAGCAAAAACGAAAAACGAGAAAATTCTCGAGTTTGAAAAGAGGAAAACTAAATCGAAGGGGAATTTGAGCATAAAATTTGGGCATTTTTAGACCAACTCAAATTCAATATAGGACAAAGTAAGTGAAAAAATAAAATCCAAAAATCGAACTCGTTTTGAGTAAAACCGAGGTTTCGAAGGTTGAAAGGCAATCTCAAAAAATCCCAAAGATAATTCCGGGAAAAATAGCAAACAAGTTGAAAAATAATGAAAACTTCCAGATTTGAGTTTTATATTTTTTTGGAAGAGATTGGTGAAGAAAAATCAAAATCAGAGCTCATTTTAAAAATGGCAAAGTTCGGGTGCACTAACCCGAAATTCCAAAGGATAATTTCGGGAAAAATAGCAAACGAGCTTGAAAAATTATGAAAACTTCCAGATCTGAGTTTTATAATTTTTGGAAGAGATTGATGAAGAAAAATCCAGAATTGGAGCTCATCTGAAAAATGGCAAAGTTCGGGTGCACTAACCCAAAATTCCAAAAAATGATTCTAGGAAAAATAGCAAACAAGCTAGAAAAATTATGAAAACTTCCTGATCTGAGTTTTATAATTTTTGAAAGAGATTGGTGAAGAAAAATCCAGAATCGGAGCTCATTTGAAAAATGGCAAAGTTCGGGTGCAATAACCCAAAATTCCAAAAGATAATATCTGAAAAAATAGCAAACGAGCTCGAAAAATTATGAAAACTTCCAGATCTGATTTTTATAATTTTTGGAAGAGATTGGTGAAGAAAAATCTAGAATCGGAGCTCATTTGAAAAAGCTAAATTTGGGAGGCACTAAACCAAAATTTTAGAGAAAAATTCGTGAAAAATAGCAAATGAGCTCGAAAAAATGTGAAAACCTCCAGAACCAAGTTTTATATTGGATGGGATGAGTTGGAAAAGTCAAATCCAAAATTGGGGTCCATTGCAATTAAATTAAGTTCGGGGGGCTAAAAGGGTAATTTTACTGAAGAAACCGAAAATGGGCCAATTTGCAAAATTAAAAAGTGAAAAAATGAAGGAAAATTCTAGAATATTCTAGCCCTTGGCCAGCCAGCATAGGAGAAGGGTGGAGATTTAATTCATTTCATCCAATGGTCACTATGAAGTAGCAAGATGTCATTTTTTTTGCCTTGCAAGTGGTCCTCCCTCATCCAATGGCCTAGGTGCTTTGTAGAAAGATGAGTACATCCTTCAATGGCCAAGATCAAATTGCAAGATGACATTTTTTTTTCATGAAAATATCCTCATCCAGTGGCTTAGATTGTTGGAAAAAAGATGAGCATAATTCATCCAATGGTGAGGAGGCCATTCGGCCTAGAGCATGAAGGAGAGTCCTTATTTCATCCAATGGCCTAGGTGCTTTGTAAAAGAAGAGTATCTCCTTCAAGGGCCAAATCAAATTGCAAGATGATATTTTTATTGTAATGAAAATATCCTAAACTAATGGCTTAGATGGTGGGAGAAAAATGAGCACAATTCATCCAATAGTGGAGAGGCCAACCGGCCAAGAGCATGAATGAGAGGGGAGGATATTTTTTTCCTTAAGTTGGCTGGTAATTTGAAAGAGAAGTCAGTAGCTAATTTGGCAAAAAAAGGAATTTGAAAGAAGAGGAAGAGAGAGTTGTCTAAGAAAGCTAGGAAGATAGCCATTCCTATCTTGCTCTTGCATTGTTTCTTCTTAATTTTCATGCTTTGTTCTTTGTTTTCCATGTGATTTCTACCTCTTTTCTTGTGAGAATAAAAGTTTTGAAATATTTTTCTTAAGCTTTCATCTTTTCTTTTTCATCAAAAAAGGAGAAAACAATGTTTGCAAATTTTTTTACCGTGGTCGAACCTTACTTGTGCTTGCCTTGATTTTTTTGTTTTGCATGTTTGATGTTGGAAAACATGATTATGGAAGCTATATTTCTTTTTATATTCTTTTTTTAAAAAAAATAAATGAAGTAAAAGTGGTTGAAAGGCTTCATGATCTTGATGAAAATCAAGTGACCATGGTTAGGGTAGGGCTGCTCATTATACCAACCATGGAGCTCACCTCCATTTTTCTTAGTTTGCTTAGTTTATTTTTTGATTTTTGAGCTGGAAAGGCTTCATGATCTTGATGAAAAATCAAGTGATAATGGTTAGGGGAGGGCTACGCCCATTTGTACCAACCATAGAGCTTACTTTCCTTATTCTTTGTTTGTTTATCTTTTTATTACCTCCATGCTTGTCTATGTATTTTTAGTTATGTTTCTTTACATTATCTTCATGTCTTACTAATTTTTGCATCATTTTCATGGCATATTAGACTCCTACACCATTCAGCCAGCCCATGTCATTTGGTTCAGGCCATGCCTTGCATCATACTTGGTCATGTCATGCATTTTAGGTCATGTAGTTATGTTCCCTTGCATTTTGTACTCATGACATGCACTACATCATATTCGGCCAGCCCATATATTTTTGGTATATGCCATGCCTTGCATCATATTTGATTATGTCATGCATCCTAGGTCATGTGGTTATGTGATAACTCGTATAATTATATAGTTTTTAGTTATGTTTTATTATTGTTTTGTGTCAAATACGAGTTATTATTGTTTAGTCTAATTGTGTTTATGATCTTTTATATTTTTATGTAATTTGGTGTTTTTCACAAGTTTCTTTGAGTGATTTCAGATTACTAGAATTAAGGGCAAATCCAGTTCAGTTCCAGTTCCGACACCGTTTTCCATATCAGCTATATCTCGAGTTTCACTGAATCAATAAGGCTAAAATTTGTAGCCATGCAAAGCTAAGAGGCATATCTATCTTTTTCATGTTTTACACTTCTTGAAACGGAGTCGTTTTCCCTAGCGAAATCGACCATCAAGTTGGCTGATGTGCAATGACGTCTGTGCTGACCTGTTTTCGTATTTTGCCCATATCTTCTTATCCACATCAGCAAATGAGCTGATTCCAACGGCTATGGATCCGTAACTGATAGGGGTATATTTTTCTAGAAGACAATTTTATCAGATCGAGCCTCCAACATTGACAAAATCGACCATCAAGCTGGCTGATCAGAATTGTCATACAATATGACGAAAATTGTTAGAAAAATGCACCCACCTATTATACCTACCTTTGAAATTTGTAAAGCTTGTCTCTTGTCATTTAGCCCTCCAAAATGTGTATAAATAGAGGGCCTTGGATGAGTATTGGGATACATTATACATTGGTAGGATATTAGCCATTGTAATAAAATTCTCTAAGTTTTCTTCTTTTTTCCTTTCTCTAGTTTTCTTTTTCTTTATTTACTTATGCTTCTTACATTTCTTTTCATTTTATTCATATCTAGTATGTGTTGCTAATCATATTGTTGAGGTGATGAGGTGAAGCTCTTGGTAAATGCTAAGGTTAGTCTCTTAAACATGAGCTAAAATGAACCATCATTTATAAACACTAGTATAGATAATATTTTCTTTTGGTTTAAAATCATACTTGCAAAGTAGAGATCTTGATTCATTATTGACAATGAAAATGGCACAGTAAATGCTTGGTTTCATAACCTTGATTTGTTGTAGACATATACCTTGGCATAAGGAATGCTTGGACTCTTTTTATGAGTTTTGAGGATACCAAATGAACATAATATCATATGCTATGGACGTTGGACAATTTGGACTGAATTGCTAAACCTTCCGATTGGAACCTCCCTTATGTGTGGATTTCAATTGTGTAATAAAACAAGATTAATCTTAGCATAACACCAAGAGTGGATTCTCTAACCTCAACATCCTTTCTTATTGTTTTTTTATATCTTGTTTAATTGCTTTTATGTTATTTTATTTATTTTGTTCTCTAATATCTTGTTTATTTTGTTTTGTTGTTGATTCCCTAATATCTTGTTTACTTTCTTTTTCTTATATATTTATAAACTTATACTTACGAATACGCTTCCCTGTGGTTCGACCTCGGACACCCGAGAATTTATTACTTGAACATAACCTGCACTTGGGTTCACAACTCTTAATTGAGTCTCCATCAAGTTTTTGGCGCCGTTGCCGGGGAGGCAATACTAAGTATATAAGTTTATAAGTATATTTATTTTTATTGGCTGGTTATACCGCCTAATTTTCTATATATTTATATTTATATTGTATATTAACTTTGTTTTATGCTTGTTTGGCGACGTGATTTTAGATCTCGTCGTTTAGTTAGATTTTATTGTGAAACTTTTTCAGGTAATCTTTCTAATACAATTCCTACCATGGCTGACAATGAAAGTGTTCATGCTGAAGATGAGAACAGACAAGTACGCACCATGCGTGACTACTTGCAACCAACTCGAAGCTCATCACCCTCTTGTTTTATTTTTCCTCTCAATGCAAACAACTTTCGTTTTAAACCAGGTATGATAGCTTTGCTTCCAAATTTCCATGGGTTAGAATCGGAAAGTGCTTACTCGTTTCTAAAAGACTTCGAAGATGTATGTGTCACCTTTAATGACCAACAATGCACAGATGAAATTATCAAGCTAAAATTATTTCCTTTTTCTTTAAAAGACAAAGCAAAAATTTGGCTTCATAATTTAAAACCAAGGTCAATTGGCACATGGCAAGAATTACAAACTAAGTTTCTAAAGAAATTTTTCACAGCACATAAAACTACTGCTTTGAAAAGACAGATTCAAAATTTCAATCAAAATCAAAATGAAGCATTTTTTCAGTGCTGGGAGCGTTTTAAAGATTTGTTAAGTTCTTGTCCACATCATGGTTTTGAAAAATGGCGTCTTATTAGTTTCTTTTATGAAAGTTTAACTCCCGAAACTAAACAATTTGTTGAAACAATGTGTAACGGTGAGTTTCTAGAAAAAGAACCTGAAGAAGCCTTTGACTACCTAGACCATTTGGCAGATAACTCTCAAGCCTGGCACACAGATAATTCCTCTGAAAGTTCCAATAGATCTAATCTTGTTTCTAACAGAGGTAAATATCATTTTAGTCAAGAAGATGAGATAAAAGCTAAAGTAGCTAATTTGGCTAGAAAGATTGAAGCCATGGAACTTAGAGAAGTAAAAGAAGTCAAAACGGTTAAAAATGAAGGAAGTTGTGGAATTTGTGAAATCATGGGACACCCCACTTCTGAATGTCCAAACATTCCCATTCTTAAAGAAGCGTTGCATGATCAAGTAAATTCCATAAACACATTTAAAAAGCCTTTTCCTTCTCCTTACTCTGAAACGTATAACCCTGAATGGAGAAATCATCCCAACTTCAGTTGGCGGAATAATAATCATGTTCAGGTACCACAATCTCAAAAGTCGGGCAACACTTTTTCCTATCAACCTTCACGTGTACAAACCTTGGAAGAGACATTGCAAGCATTCATTCAAACACAAGCAAATGTGAATAACCGGACTTCACAGGACATCAATGAGATCAAAAACACCTTGTCCACATTGACAGCTTCATTACGCACTCAAGAAAAAGGTAAGTTTCCTGCTCAACCTCAGCCTAACCCTTCTACTCAATGTCTTGTTTCTTGCTCCAATGAAACTCAACAGGAAAATGCCAGTTCTATCACAACTCTTCGAAGTGGAAAGGCAATTGACAAAAACATTCCATCAAAAGACCAAGATCCTCCTTCCCCTCCGAAAAGTAATGGTAAGGATGATGGTAAGTCTGAACTTCTTGAAAATTTGGACAAAGAAAAAGGTATGCATCCTGCTCCTTTTCCTCAAAGGTTGCAAACAATAAAGAATTTGAATCAAAATGCAGAAATTTATGAACTTTTCAAACAAGTTAAGATTAACATTCCTTTATTGGATGCAATCAAACAAGTTCCATCTTATGCTAAATTTTTTAAGGACATGTGCACAGTTAAAAGGAAACATAATGTACAAAAGAAAGCATTTCTGACGGAAAGTGTGAGCTCAATCATTCAGCACCTTACTCCACCAAAATTCAAAGATCCTGGATGTCCAACAATCTCATGCATCATTGGAAACACTAGAATAGAACGTGCATTGCTTGATCTTGGTGCTAGTGTTAATCTTTTGCCTTTTTCTGTTTATCAACAGTTAGGTTTAGGTGAACTCAAGGAAACACCTGTTACCCTTCAACTAGCTGATCGTTCTGTAAAAATTCCTCGAGGGATAGTTGAAGATGTTTTGGTTCAAATTGAAAATTTTTACTTCCCTGTTGATTTTATTGTTTTGGACACACATCCTGTTTCAAATCCAAATGTTCAAATTCCTGTTATATTAGGCCGTCCATTTCTTGCAACTTCTAATGCTCTGATAAATTGCAGGAATGGTATTTTGAACATTTCTTTTGGAAATATGACTTTAGAATTAAACGTGTTCAACATTTGCAAGCAACCTGGTGATAATTCAGAAGTACATGAAGTGGATTTCATTGAAGAACTTGTTCATGAACATCTCACCACTACCACATTCCATGATCCTTTAGAAGCTTATTTAATTGAATGTGAGTTTGATAGTACTTCAGAAATTTCACACACTGATTCTTTGTTAAAATCTTTTCAGGTTAAGCATTGTTGGAAACAAAAGATTGAGGAACTTCCATCACTTACAAATGTCACTGTACCATCAACTATTGAACCACCCAAGTTGGATTTAAAATCATTGCCATCCGAGCTAAAATATTCCTTTTTGGGTGAGAATGAAACTTTTCCAGTCATAAATGAACTTGAGGAACTTAGAAATGATGCATATGAGAATTCTAAAATTCATAAAGAAAGAACTAAAGCCTTTCATGACAAGTTAATTTCAAGAAAAACATTTGATGTTGGGCAAAAAGTTCTACTTTATAATTCTAGACTTCACATATTTCCTGGTAAGTTGAGATCAAGATGGACTGGCCCATTTGTGGTTAAGCATGTGTATCATTATGGAGCAGTTGACATTGAGAATCCTCAAAATGGTAACGTATTCAAGGTAAATGGACAAAGACTCAAACTCTTTTTGGAAAATCATGTTACTCAAGAAGAGGTTGTTTTTCTTTCTGATCCTTGTTTTGAAAATAACTAGATGTAAATATAATTATTACTAATCTTCAAAAAAAAAAAAAAGTTTGTTGTGTTTTAAGCAATTTAGAAGTATTCATTCTGAACAAGGTCTGAGTAAGGGAGACTTGAGACATACCTTGTCAGCTTGATTTTAATCTTTTTATGTTTACTTGTTAATTTTTGTTTAGTATTTTAGGATTATTTAGGTTGCATGAGTTTGTTTTGTTTTGAGTCTTAGTTATTCCTATTCTTATGTTATTAGTTCTTTTCTCTTACACATGATTCTTTCATTTGGGTTAATAGACTTACATTGAGGACAATGTAAGAATTAAGTGTGGGGGGAACGATTTAGGATTTCTTTTATTTTTGTCTATTATTTTTTTTATGAGTCTTTATTATTATTATTATTATTTTAATGTGTTCTAGTTCCTTTTTAATACAATGATGAGATATGAATTGCATAAGTCTAAAACAGATTTATTAGTGAGAAGATTTTCATGAGAATTGAGCTTGATGTCAACCTTTTTATGAGCCAATGTTAATATGATATGTTGATTGAGAAAGAAGCATGTTTAGACTTAATCTGACTTGTATAATCATCCTTGTTAGTTTTTGAGCCTATAATGATTGATGCATTATACAAATCAATCTAATTTCTTTCTTGAGTGCTCTTATGATTACATGATTCTCTAGAACTTGCTTTAAACCGTTTGAGACTATATTGATACATGTGACAACATGAATATGATAGAGGCATTAGGATTATAACCAGAGCCAAACAGCCATCCATTATTAATGTTCTAAGAGAACATCCCCACTAGTGAGCCAATTTGAGCCTACATTAAATATGCTATTTTATTGGTAACCAGAACTTACACCTAGCCTAAATATACTTATATCCTTACCCTTGTTCTAAAGATGGATTATATATTTTGAGACATATTGCAAAAACAAGGGATACTTTTTGAAAATTTGGGTTAGAACGAAAGATAAGTGTGGGGGAGGAGAGAGGCAAAAGTCAAGAGAAAAAGAAAGGGATCATTGTCAAATACATTCCCATATTAAAAAAAAAAAAAAATCTTCTCTTGAACTTCTAGTTAAAGTAAAGAAAAAGATGTTACAAAGTTGGTTAGAATGAAGCAAAGGCTCAACATGAATATTTAGCCTATGTTATTATGTGCTTTATAAGAGTTTTGAGAAGTTTTATTTGTATGATCTTATTATGTCTCTAAAATCTATGAACTCTTTGGAACCTTTGTGATATCTTTATCCTTTTGTTCTTTAACCACATTATAACCCTTTGGCCCCATTACAACCTTGAATAAAGACCTCTTGATTTATGAAGTTGTATGATCTAAATAGTGGAGAATAGGTAGACAAGCAAGCATATGGTAGAAGTGTTTTCATGAGATTGATTGAGTGTAAACACTTTACCACTACTTTAAAGAGTGAAAATCAAGAGAGTATCCCATGTGAGAAGTTGAGATTAAGTTTGAATATGCACTATTTTGATTGAAATATGTTATGTTAATATTGGCTTAACTCATTTATTTACATTCAAGCAAGATTTTTTGTGAATTTCTTTAAGCTATTGATTAGTTTTTAAGACTTGTCCAATGATTATCTCTAATTTATATTGGAAGGATTAGTTATAATTATTATTTTTAGTTTTTCTTATGTCTTCAATGTTTGTGGGTATCGTCCTAGTAAACCCTCACGAGACTAAACTCGTCCACTAGGGACACCTAGGGGTTTAAAGGCTTGTGTCACATGCTAAGTGCCACCGTGATTTCCTACGAAAATGGATTAGATTAGATTTTCTTATTTTATTTTTATTGAGTCGTTGCTAGGGACTAGCAACAATCTAAGTGTGGGGGTGTGATAACTCGTATAATTATATAGTTTTTAGTTATGTTTTATTATTGTTTTGTGTCAAATACGAGTTATTATTGTTTAGTCTAATTGTGTTTATGATCTTTTATATTTTTATGTAATTTGGTGTTTTTCACAAGTTTCTTTGAGTGATTTCAGATTACTAGAATTAAGGGCAAATCCAGTTCAGTTCCAGTTCCGACACCGTTTTCCATATCAGCTATATCTCGAGTTTCACTGAATCAATAAGGCTAAAATTTGTAGCCATGCAAAGCTAAGAGGCATATCTATCTTTTTCATGTTTTACACTTCTTGAAACGGAGTCGTTTTCCCTAGCGAAATCGACCATCAAGTTGGCTGATGTGCAATGACGTCTGTGCTGACCTGTTTTCGTATTTTGCCCATATCTTCTTATCCACATCAGCAAATGAGCTGATTCCAACGGCTATGGATCCGTAACTGATAGGGGTATATTTTTCTAGAAGACAATTTTATCAGATCGAGCCTCCAACATTGACAAAATCGACCATCAAGCTGGCTGATCAGAATTGTCATACAATATGACGAAAATTGTTAGAAAAATGCACCCACCTATTATACCTACCTTTGAAATTTGTAAAGCTTGTCTCTTGTCATTTAGCCCTCCAAAATGTGTATAAATAGAGGGCCTTGGATGAGTATTGGGATACATTATACATTGGTAGGATATTAGCCATTGTAATAAAATTCTCTAAGTTTTCTTCTTTTTTCCTTTCTCTAGTTTTCTTTTTCTTTATTTACTTATGCTTCTTACATTTCTTTTCATTTTATTCATATCTAGTATGTGTTGCTAATCATATTGTTGAGGTGATGAGGTGAAGCTCTTGGTAAATGCTAAGGTTAGTCTCTTAAACATGAGCTAAAATGAACCATCATTTATAAACACTAGTATAGATAATATTTTCTTTTGGTTTAAAATCATACTTGCAAAGTAGAGATCTTGATTCATTATTGACAATGAAAATGGCACAGTAAATGCTTGGTTTCATAACCTTGATTTGTTGTAGACATATACCTTGGCATAAGGAATGCTTGGACTCTTTTTATGAGTTTTGAGGATACCAAATGAACATAATATCATATGCTATGGACGTTGGACAATTTGGACTGAATTGCTAAACCTTCCGATTGGAACCTCCCTTATGTGTGGATTTCAATTGTGTAATAAAACAAGATTAATCTTAGCATAACACCAAGAGTGGATTCTCTAACCTCAACATCCTTTCTTATTGTTTTTTTATATCTTGTTTAATTGCTTTTATGTTATTTTATTTATTTTGTTCTCTAATATCTTGTTTATTTTGTTTTGTTGTTGATTCCCTAATATCTTGTTTACTTTCTTTTTCTTATATATTTATAAACTTATACTTACGAATACGCTTCCCTGTGGTTCGACCTCGGACACCCGAGAATTTATTACTTGAACATAACCTGCACTTGGGTTCACAACTCTTAATTGAGTCTCCATCATTATGTCATACATCTTAGGTCATTTTCTATGTTATTTAGAGTAAGTCATTTTCGGCTTGTCTATATCATTCAAGTGGATATGTCACCTTCATGCCATTCCTTTTATGCCATGTCATCATTTCATGTCATATATGCCATGTCATCATTTTATGCCATGTCATCATCTATGTCATGTCACCTATGCAATGTCATTCATTTTATGCCATGCCACCTATGCCATGTCATTCCTTTTATGCCATATCACTTATGCCATGTCATCATTTTTGTCATGTCACTTATGCCATGTCATCATTTTATGCCATGTCACCCATGCCATGTCATCATTTTATGCCATGTCACCTATGCCATGTCATCATTTTATGCCATGTTATTTTATATGCCATGTCGATTTCATTCACTTGACATTCATTCTTATGCCATGTCATCCTTATGCCATGTCATTTTGTATGCCATGTCGATTTCATTCACATGACATCCATTCTTATGCCATGTCATCCATATGCCGTGTCATTATTTATGCCATGTCGATTTCATTTCACATGATATTCATTCTTATGCCATGTCATCCGTATGCCATGACGATTTCATTCAAATGACATTCATTCTTTGCCATGTCATCCATATGCCATGTCATTTTGTATGCTGTGTCGATTTCATTCACATGACATTCGTTCTTATGCCATGTCATTCTATATGATATATCATTTGCCATGTCATTTTTTTTTTATATTAGGTCATAATAAAATGTTTGTCATATCATGATAAATAAGCATGTTCATTTCATTTTTATCTTAATAACATTTTGGGATACTTATGGTCATTTTCAATTATTTTTGAAATATATGAGAAACAAATGATATTTTTTTATAAATCAAGATTATTCCTGAGTTAAAATAATTCATGAGTTCTCTGCTGGGTCTGCCGGAGAGGGTATCATCAATTATCATTAACAACGGAATATCTTTTTCAAAAGAATGATTTGGATAATTTCAAAATCGAGGAAAAATTTCATAGTTTGCCGAGTCTGTCGAAAAATATGGGAAATTTTATGCTAGTAAATTCCGGATCATTTTCAAATAAAATATGAATTTTTAAGGGAATTATTTACAAACACCAATTTTAAAACCGACTTTTTACCGAGACTCGAGATAACACACGACTAATAAGGTATCATTTTATTCGGGTATTGTGGGGGTGCTAATCTTTTCCCGCACGTAACTGACTCCTGACTCCTGAACCCGCACTTGTTATTTTTTCTCTGGTTCAAAGCTCAGATTATAAAATTGGTTTTAAAAGTGTTTTAATTAATTTTAAAATATTTTATAAAAATCGATTTAATAGGTGGCCTATCACACCTAGCCAAAAAAGATTGGTGGCGACTCCATTTCTTTTTCGAGGTCTTTTTCATACCCTCAAACTTTAATTTCAAGAGGAATTAAGTCGTATTTTCCTCCGCCTGTTTTGTTTTTCCTCACCTCACTCGAGCGGGTCCCCCGAGACGGGGTCACGTATCGACAATACATATGCAAATATACCTCAATTATCTACATAAAATATATATTTATATGTAAATATAAAATTATAAATTATAAATATTTAATATCCAAAAATTTTAAACATCAAATAAATAAACTAAATATAAAAATATATAGTAAATTAGTTTTGTTAAATTCAATAGATTAATTTAATAAATTTATTTACTTTTAAATGCAATTATGAAAAAAAATAAAAATGATCATGATAGAGAAAACATTAGAAATTGATTTAAGACAATCAAATAAATTTAAAATCTTGTACCAACCGGTACGTGCCGGTACTGACCGGTACGCAGGGGCTAAGGTAGAAATCTTACTTAGGGGGGCAACATAATGTCTATATATATATATATATTTAGTGTTAAAACTTGTATATGAAAATATTAAATTTGCAAATGTATAAATTTCTTTTAATAATTTTTTTAAAATTTCAAATATTATAATTAATATTGCAAATGTAAAATATTTAATAAAATTAAAGTCTCAATGAAAAAAAAAATTAATCTAACTAAAATAACTAAAATAAGAATATGATTATTTCATAAAAAAAGCATAAGATTACATAGGTTTAGAAAAAGTAAGAAGAATTAAATGCACAAATTGTATTAAATATTATTATTATTTAACTTTTTTAATTAATTTTTTATTATGAGCATAAAATAAAAATTATTAATACAATAATTATGTCTATGTATCTATTTGATTGATTGATAAGGGAAATATAAAAAATTAATTAATAATTAATGAAGCTAAACTGAAAGTATTAACAAATGTACCATGTCAAAATACAAATTTTACAACCAAAAAAAAATGAAGGGACCAAATCATAATATATCATATTTTAAAGGACTAGTTTTGCATAATACTTTGCAATCAAGAAAACTAAGAAAGGACACTTTGCAATCTAAAAAATTGAACGAACCTCTTATATTACATTATGATGTTAAAAACTAAGGGGGGCCAAGGCCCCTACCTGCCTCCCTTATATCCGCCTCTGTCGGTACGGATCAGTACAAAAACTGAAACGGTACATTATTGGTATTGTTTTGTTTTTCCTTAAAACTGGTACGTACAGATCAATACGGTCGATACCGGTACAGTACCGACTACTCTACTCACAAACCAATTAGCAGTCCTTTTCACGTGTCTCAACTGAACTTCCTCAACCCCAATCCCTGCAACCCAGAGTCAACTGCCCCATTACAATTTTCTTTCATCCACCCTTCACTAGTAGCAGTCCAATGAATTCTTCTTTTCACTATCATATAATATATATGATACATGGACTCCTTTAATTAAAAAAAAATGTGGAATGGGATGGGCTTAGACCTGTCAATTGGTTAGGTCGGGTTAAGTTTGGGTTGAATCAATTTGGATCAAATCAATTCAGGTTTTAAAAATATTGGATCATTTTGGATTCGGGTCACTTCTTGTTCGGGTCATTCGAGTTTATACTAGGGTTGTTCGGGTCATTCTGGTTTAGGTCATTTCGAGTAATAAGCTCATAAAATACACATTTTATGCCCTTTCTATTCTTAGTTAGCTATGTTTTTCAATCTTTATTTTGATTACTTATATTATGTTTTTGAATTTTAGGTATATTTAGGAGACATCATACATAGCTTGTCTTGATTTCCTATTCAATAGTGGCTATAGACACCCAATTTTGTCCAGATCACTAAATTAGATACGTTTTCTTCCTAAATTGATGTTTCAGAATGCAAAAAGGCTTTTCTCATCCTATAGGTGGTACTCCGTGACTTGGTCTAAGAAAGCAGACATAAAAAGTCAAACTTGAAAAAGTCAACCCCAAAAAGTCAACTACTGATAAAGTCAACCCACTTTCAAAATCAAGATTTGAATTTCAATTGAAAGATAGTGAAAGAATTTTGATAATTCGAGGTCTACATTGAAAGATATGGAGGTCGGAAGTTGGGTTACGGAATGTCAGTAGAAAGGAAACCCTAGTTCAGAAAATTTAGGGAAAAGTGCTTGAACGATCAAATTGGTCGAAATTGAAGGTCCCAAATGAAAGATAAGCACTGACTATGGGTAATGAAGAAGCTACTTGAAAGATAAACTGAAAGAAAAGTCAATTCGAAAGAAAATCGAGAATTAGGGTTTTTGGTAGATTTCGGTGAAATTTGGATGAATTACAGAAATGGCCCGATTCGGTAAATTAAAGCCCCTAATTGATGAGGAGTGATTAAACAAGGATAGCCCAAGGCTCAGTTTGAAGAAAATCTAAAAATCAGACTTGTTTTGAGCAAAACCAGGTTTCGAAGGCAAAAGAGCAAAATTGGAAAATTTGGGAAAAATAGCAAATGAACTCCAAAAATTCTAAAAATTTGCATATCTCAATTTTAAATTATTTGGAAGAGATTGGTGAAATAAAATCTTGATTAGGAGTTCGTTTGCAAAATGGCCAAATCCCGGGTCTACTATGCAGAAATTCAAAAGGATAAATCCCAAAAAAATAGTAACTGAGCTCCAAAAATTCTAAAAATTTGCAGATCTCATTCTTAAATTATTTGGAAGATATTGGTGAAAGAAAATCTTGATTCGAAGTTCATTTGCAAAATGGCCAAATCCCGGGTCCACAATGCAGAAATTCAAAAGGATAAATCCCCAAAAAATAGTAAATGAGCTCTGATGCACCCAAAAGAGTGTATCTTATTTAACCTTGCACTTAAAAAGAATCAATTGTAAAGTATAGTGATTAGCAAGGGTCGAGTCCTCAGGGATTGAGTTTTAGTTTATAAGTTAATAGTTTAAAACTTAAAAACAAGTAAACAAAAATTAAAGGGGATTTTGAAATCAGATTTAAGCTAAAGTTAACAATAAGAATGAGAAAACAAGTAATTAAGAAGAATCAAATATGAAAAATATGGTTAAGGTTTCATTCTCCACCACTAGACATCATTAAGAATCAATTTCATATCTATCAACATTAATTAGCTATCAAAGTTAACAACCGTAGATAACAACAAGCTCTGTTACCCCAATCTTTCCTTAGTTCGTCGTTAAATAGAACAAGCTCTCTATTTAATCTCTAACCATCAAACAACCTAGAATAAGCTCTCTAAATTCAATTTAATGGCAGCTTTATGATGAGAAAGATAGGTTGATCTAAGCAACAAACACATAAGCTCGGATTGTTCAACTTAGGTTATGTTCCACTTTGCAATTATTGAAAACTTGACCATAATCATTAATCACAAATTGCTACTTATGAATAGGAAATCAAGACAATTACACAGATCAAGACTCCTAAACTAGCATTAGACAATTATCAAGATTTATCTAGTTGGCCACCTAAACAAATCAAAACATCACCATGAACAATTTTTATGGAAGAACATAAGCAACTTTGATAGAAAACAATGATAGATAGATTTTGAAAATTAATTACATTCTAGGGCTTTGAAATCACCCTTAACCAAATAAAAGTTTAGCCTAGCATAGGCATTGTAAACATAAACATAAAATTAAAGAGAATCTAAGAAGAAAATAAAAGAAAGAAAGAAGAAGAAGAAGAATATTAATTATCCAGCCTCTTGCTCTCTCAAAAACAAAGAAACAAAGAAGAAATCAGAATTTGATGCTTGGGGAAGTGTCAATTTCGTATGCCCCCTTGGTCTCTATTTATAGGCAATAGCTAGGGCATCAAACAAGTGAATTTCAGCTCTCTCCCTTCAATAAATGCTGACTTGTGGCTAAAGTTAAGGAAAAGTGGCTGACTTTTGTGTTTTAAGGAAAGATATAAGCCTTGGCAGCCAAGTTTGAATAAAGTAGGAAAGTTTTAGTCAAAGCACTCTTTAATGAAGAGAGATTATATTCTTGCAGCCAAAGTGTAAGGAAGGAAAGTCTAGGCTGATTTAATTCTCCTACTTTGACTAGGATTAGCTTTAAGGAAAGATACTTGCAATTAATGCAATTAATGCAAGTTGACAGCCACTAATCCTTCTTTGGCAAGGATAAACTTAAATGTCAACTAGGGTATTAAGAAAAAGTTATCATTTACGGCTAGGGTTTTTTTCTGCCACTAGGGTTTTTAGGGAGATATTCCAATGCCGATTTGGATGACCATTTCTTATCCGATTTAGGCCCATTACCATCCGTTGGAAAGGTAATCAAGTGATATTCAAAAGTCAAGAAGGACGTTTCTTCGAATAAAGAGTCTAACATCATGTTTTCTTAGCAACAAGCTCCGGAGGTCAAATCTGTCTTCTTGCTTTGCACCAAGAATTTGATCTTTTTGACTCCCAACTCTTTTTCCATCTTGTGATTGTGATTTTGTAAGGTCTTTAACATCCTAATTGACATGTTTTGACTTCATATCCTCCAAAATACCTACAAAGCATAAAAACCTAGTAAAATGTCAAGGAAGTAAGAATCAAAGCACAAAGTATAAAGAAATTAAATAGGAAAATGTATGAAATTAAGCACTTATCAAATTCCCCCACACTTAACCTTTTGCTAGTCCTCGAGCAAAATCAAATAGACACAAGGTAAGAAAACCGAATCTAGTTCACTTTCAATACAACTTATAGATAATCATTGAACAAGTCTTATAAACTAATCAATAGCTTAAAGAGTTTCACAAAAAATCATGCTTGATAGTAAATGGTTTAAGTTAAGCTAAAATTAACATAACATATCTCAATCAAAATAGTGCATGTTCAAACTTAATCTCAACTTCTCAAATGGGATACCCTCATGATTTTCACTCTTTAAAGTAGTGGTGAAGTGTTTACACTCAATCAATCTCATGAAAACAGTTTCTACCATATGCTTGCTTGTCCACCTATTCTCCACTACTTAGATCATGCAACTTCATGAATCAAGAGGTCTTTATGCAAGGTTATAATCGGGCCAAGGGGTAATAATGTAGCTAAAGAATAAAAGATAAAGGATATTACAAAAGTTCCAAAGATTTTATAGAGTTTAGAGACATAATAAGATTCATACAAAGAAACTTCTCAAAACTCTTTACAAGTACATAATCACGTAGGCCGAATATTCATGTTGGGCCTTTTCTTCATTCTAAACAACTTTCGAACATCTTTTTCTTTTCTTTAACTAGAAGTTCAAGAGATTATTCAATTTTTTTTTCACATGGGACTGTATTTGGCAATATTCCCTCTATTTTTCTCTTGACTTTTGCCTTTCTCCTCCCCCACACTTATTTCTTGTTTCTAACCCAAAATTTGAATAGATCTTCCTTGTCTTTGCAATATGTCTCAAAACATGCTAATTCATCTTTAGAACAAGGGTAAGGATATAAATAAGTATATTTAGGTTAGGGACAAGTTATGGTTACCAAAGAAATAGCTTATTCATTGTAGGCTCAAATTGGTTCACTAAGGGGGATGTTCTCTTGGAACATCAATAAGGGATGGCTGTTTGGCCCTGGTTAAAAATCCTAATGCCTCTATCATATTCATGTTGTCACATGCATCAATATAGTCTTAACAAGGTTTAAAGCAAGTTCTAGAGAATCTTGTAATCATAAGAGCACTCAAGAAAGAAATTAGATTGATATGTATAATGCATCAATCATATAGGCTCGAAAACTCACAAGGATGATTATACAAGTCAGATTTAAGTCTAAACATGCTTCTTTCTCAATCAACATATCATATTAACATTGGCTCATAAAAAAGTTGATATCAAGCTCAATTCTCATGAAAATCTTCTCACTAATAAATCTGTTTTAGACTTATGCAATTCATATCTCATCATAGTACTGAAAGTAACTAAAACACACTAAAAACAACATAAAAAGAATAAAAAAACAAAACACACTAAAGAAAATCCTATATTTTCCCCCCACACTTAATTTTTACATTGTCCTCAATGTAATGCTATTATCCCCAATGCAAGAATATGTAAGAGAAAAGAACTACTAAACAAAACAAAAGAAAAACAATAAAAGATAGAATGATGGAGAGTAAGGAATGCAAATCTGATATAATAAATGCTCTCCATCCTTTTGGGTTGCCTCCCAAGAAGCGCTTGGTTTATTGTCCTCAGCCTGACTTAGACCCATGCCATTATTATTCAACATAATTCGGCTCAAAAAGTGGTAACTCCTCCACATCTTGTATTGGAAAGTTCTCATAGTAAGGCTTCAATCTATGACCATTCACTTTGAATGCCTTATCTGTTTTTGGGCTTTGGATTTCAACTGCACCATGAGTAAATACATTAGTAATAACAAAATGTCCAACCCAACGAGAACGTAACTTACCTGGAAATAACTTAAGGCGTGAATGGAAGAGAAGAACTTTTTGTCCAACAACAAAGTCCTTTCTTGATATCATCTTGTCATGGAATGCCTTAGTCTTTTCCTTGTAAATCCTAGAATTCTCATAGGCATCATTCCTTATCTCCTCTAATTCTTGTAGGTCAAGTTTTCTTTGCTTACCTGTCTCATCCATCTCCATGTTGCATTGTTTGATAGCCCAATATGATTTATGTTCCAACTCAACCGAAAGATGACAAGGCTTACCATAAACAAGTCGATAAGGAGACATACCAATGGGTGTCTTATATGCTGTCCTATAAGCCCAAAGTGCATCATCAAGTCGTGAACTCCAATCCTTCCTATTTGGATTAACTGTCTTTTCAAGGATGGACTTAACTTCTCGGTTTGACACTTCAGCTTGCCCACTAGTTTGAGGATGATATGAGGTGAAGACCTTGTGTGTGATGTTATACTTCCTCAAAAGTGCTTCCATAGTCCTATTGCAAAAGTGAGTACCTCTATCGCTGATTATGGCCTTTGGCGTTCCAAACCTAGCAAAGATGTTAGTCTTGACAAAATCTGAAACAACTTTATAGTCATTAGTCCTAGTGGATTTTGCTTCCACCCACTTTGAAACATAATCAACCGCAAGTAAAATATAAAGATTACCAAAAGAAGAAGGAAAAGGTCCCATGAAATCCATGCCCCATACATCAAAAATTTCAACAATAAGTATTGGAGTTTGAGGCATTTGATTTCTAGCACCTAAGTTACCTGTTCTTTGGCAACGATCACATGACTTGCAAAAGAGGTATGCATCTTTGAATATAGTAGGCCAATAAAATCCAGAATCAAGAACTTTCATGGCTGTTCTTTTGGATCCAAAGTGTCCTCCACATGCATAAGAGTGACAAAAGGTGAGAATAGATTGAAATTCAGATTCAAGTACACATCTTCTTATAATCTGATCGGAGCAATGCTTCCAAAGGTAAGGATCATCCCATATGTAGTATTTGGCATCACTCTTGATCTTATTTCTTTGAGCTTGTGTCAACTCTTGTGGCAACTTCTTGGTAACTAAGTAATTAACAATATCGGCATACCAAGGAGTTGTTGTACTTATAAAAAGAAGTTGCTCATCCGGAAAGTTCTCATTCAAGGGTAGTGCATCCTCTTCATGAACTAAACGGCTAAGATGGTCCGCAACCAGGTTGTCACTACCTCTCTTATCTTTTATCTCCAAATCAAACTCTTGTAAGAGAAGTATCCATCTAATCAACCTTGGTTTGGCCTCCTTCTTAGTGAGTAAGTACCTAAGGGCTGCATGGTCAGAATATACAATTACTTTAGTACCAAGTAAATAAGATCAAAATTTTTTCAATTGAGCATCATTAAGAGTTCGGGAGGCATAATAAATGGCATGTGAGGCTTTGCCAACCCGTTGGCCCAAAACAGCTCCAATGGCATAGTCACTAGCATCACACATGATTTCAAAAGGTACATTCCAATCTGGTGGTTGCATGATAGGAGCTGATGTCAAGAGTCCCTTCGATGTTTCAAACGCCTCTTTGCATTTGTCATCAAAGTGGAAAACCACATCTTTTTGTAGTAGCTTGCAAAGAGGTAATGTGATCTTTGAGAAGTCTTTGATAAATCTCCTATAGAAACCTGCATGTCCAAGAAAAGAACGAACCTCTCTCACATTTGTGGGAGGTGGTAAAGAATACATAATATCTATTTTAGATTTATCAACCTCTATCCCTCTAGAAGAAATAACATGGCCCAAAACTATTCCTTGTTCTACCATAAAGTGACATTTTTCCCAATTCAAAACAAGGTTAGTTTCCATGCATCTATCAAGTACAAGTGTAAGGTTCTCTAGACATCTATCAAAGGAATCACCATAGACACTAAAATCATCCATAAACACTTCTATGATGTTCTCTACATAATCTGAAAATATGCTAACCATACACCTTTGGAATGTAGCTGGTGCATTACAAAGACCAAATGGCATACGCCGGTATGCAAAAGTACCAAATGGACATGTGAATGTTGTTTTCTCTTGGTCCTCCGGAGCAATGGCAATCTGATTATAACCTGAAAAACCATCAAGAAAACAATAATGAGAATGGCCAGCTAACCTTTCAAGCATTTGATCAATAGAAGGTAAAGGAAAGTGGTCTTTGCGAGTTGTGGAATTAAGTTTTCGATAATCAATACAAACTCGCCACCCTGTTTGAATCCTAGTAGGAACAAGTTCATTCTCATTATTTGTTACCACCGTTACACCTGATTTCTTTGGAACCACTTGGACCGGGCTCACCCATTTGCTATCCGAGATAGGATAGATCACTCCAACATCTAGGAGCTTCAGTATCTCCTTTTTCACAACCTCCATCATAGGAGGGTTCAATCTTCTTGGTGCTTCTCTTGTTGGTTTGGGCGCCTCCTCTAACAAAATCCGGTGCATGCACATAGATGGGCTTATTCCCATGATATCGGCAATTGTCCAACCAATTGCTGTTTTATGCTCTCTAAGCACCCGGATAAGTCGCTCTTCTTGCAAAGGTGTGAGCTCTTTGGCAATGATAACCGGTAGTGTGTCCTTTTCACCTAAGAAAACATATTTCAAGTGGTTCGGTAGTGGTTTCAACTCTAAAGTTGGTGCCTGCAAAATGGAAGATAGAAGTTTCTCATTAGATAAAGGTAAATCAATAAATGAAACATCAAACCTTGCATCTTTAGGTGGCAGCGAGTGTAAAGATTCTAGTGCCCCTTCCACATGGTCACTCATGGCTAGTTCCCCTTTAGCATCCCCCATTCTGAGATGTTTGCTAAGGACTATTTCCACACTATCTTCACCATCTAGCTCATAAGCTTGCTGCACTAGTGAGTCAATTATATCAATATTAAAAACATAATGCACATCACTAGGATATCTCATGGCCTCAAAAATGTTAAAGCGAATTATTTCACCATCAAATTCCATAGTTAAAGTGCCATCATGTACATCTATTTTAGTTCTTGCTGTTTTCAAGAATGGTCTCCCTAATAGAATAGGTGTGGGATTAGAAGACATCTCATCTTCCATCTCAAGAACATAAAAGTCAGCGGGAAAAACCAATTCATTAACCTGTACAAGAACGTCTTCTACAACTCCTCTTGGGTAAGTGTTAGAACGGTCAGCAAGTTGTATTATAACACCGGTTTCCTCTAATGGTCCTAGATTCAATGAAGCATAAATTGAATATGGCATGACATTAATAGATGCCCCTAGATCTAGCATAGCACGCTCAAACCTGGTGTTCCCTATCTTACAAGGAATGGTAAACATACCTGGATCCTTGCATTTAGGTGGGAGTTTCTTTTGAAGAACAGCTGACACATTCTCCCCTACACTTACCTTTTCATTCCATTTCAACTTCCGTTTAGATGTGCACAACTCTTTTAGGAACTTGGCATATCTTGGCACTTGCTTGATAGCATCTAGTAAAGGAATGTTCACCTCTACTTTCCGGAAGGTTTCCAAAATTTCCTTCTCTTGCTCCTCCTTCTTGGACTTTGCTAACCTGCTAGGAAAAGGTGGAGGAGTTATATAAGAAGGAAAGGATGGTTTAGGAATTACCTTTTTTAGTGGCTCGTTGGGATGTGAAGAGGATGCCATGGTGTTGTTTTCCCCTTGAGCACTATCATTTTGTGGTGTCTCTAGCTGTTTCCCACTTCTTAAAGTTATAGCGTTGGCATTCTCTCTTGGATTCACTATGGTTTGGGAAGGTAATTTTTCAGAATCCCTTGCTTGCATTTGACTCATGGTTGTTGCCAATTGCCCTATTTGAGTCTCCAAATTTCGAATACTTGTCTTTGTTTCCTGTTGAAATTGAATTGTATTAGTAGAAAGAGCTTTAACAAGATCTTCAAGAGAAGTACCTGAATTTTGGGTGGGTGGCAGTTGTTGTCGGGTTTGGTATGGTTGTTGCACTCTTTGCTGAAAACCCGGTGGCCTGTTGTCAAATGGTGGAGGAATAGTTTGTGATTGGTTCCCTCCATAATTAAAGTTTGGATGATCCCTCCATCCTGGATTGTAAGTGTTTGAGTAGGGATCATATTTCCTTGATTGGTTCTGAAATCCACCCATGGCATTCACATGTTCATTGGTGTCCTCTTGAAGTGTTGGACACATATCAGTTTGGTGCCCTATGTTTGAACATATGCCACAAGCCTTTATTTTTTGTATATTACCTACAGCCAATTGTTGAACAAGAGAAGTCAGTTTATCAAATTTTTGTTCAAGGGATGATATACTTACCTCATTAACTCTCTTGGGTTGTGGTGGTGGATCTTGTCTCATTGAGAACTGTTGAGAATTGGCTGCCATGTTGGAGATTAATGTTCTAGCAGCCCCGGGAGTCTTGTCAACTAGAGCTCCCCCACTAGCGGCATCTATCATACTTCTCTCCATGGGCATGAGACCTTCATAGAAGTATTGGATGAGAAGTTGTTCACTTATCTGATGGTGTGGACATGATGCACAAAGTTTCTTGAACCTCTCCCAATATTCATATAAGGACTCTCCGTTGTATTGCCGAATCCCACATATATCTTTCCTAATGTTGGCAGCCTTAGATGCTGGGAAATACCTTTCCAAGAATGCTTTCTTCATATCATTCCATGTAGTGATGGTTCCGGATGGTAGATAGTAGAGCCATTCCTTTGCTGAATCAGCTAGAGAGAATGGGAAGGCTCTCAACTTAACTTGCTCTTCCGTGACCCCTGTTGGTCTCATGGTTGAGCAAACTACATGGAATTCCTTGAGGTGCTTATTTGGATCCTCTCCTGCAAAACCATGAAAAGTTGGGAGAAGATGAATCAAACCAGATTTTAATTCAAAAGCTACCTCAAGATTAGCATATTCAATGCATAATGGTTGTTGATCCAAGTCCGGAGCGGCTAGCTCCTTGAGAGTTCGGTTGTCAGCTGCTGCCATCTCTCCTTTCTCCTCTTGGATGTTTTGGATCAACTCCTCATTGGTTGTTGGTGAGAAGTTATAAATTCGCGAATTCTCCTAAGTCTTAAGTCTTCTTCGGGAGCTTGGAACATTCACTAATAAAGAAAAAAAAAGTAAATAATTAGAACAGAAAATAAGAATAAACCAATAAACTAATAAACTAAAGAAAGCAATCCCCGGCAACGGCGCCAAAAATTTGATGCACCCAAAAGAGTGTATCTTATTTAACCTTGCACTTAAAAATAATCAATTGTAAAGTATAGTGATTAGCAAGGGTCGAGTCCTCAGGGATTGGGTTTTAGTTTATAAGTTAATAGTTTAAAACTTAAAAACAAGTAAACAAAAGTAAAGGGGATTTTGAAATCAGATTTAAGCTAAAGTTAACAATAAGAATGAGAAAACAAGTAATTAAGAAGAATCAAATATGAAAAATATGGTTAAGGTTTCATTCTCCACCACTAGACATCATTAAGAATCAATTTCATATCTATCAACATTATTTAGCTATCAAAGTTAACAATCGTAGATAACAACAAGCTCTGTTACCCCAATCTTTACTTAGTTCGTCGTTAAATAGAACAAGCTATCTATTTAATCTCTAACCATCAAACAACCTAGAATAAGCTCTCTAAATTCAATTTAATGGCAGCTTTATGATGAGAAAGATAGGTTGATCTAAGCAACAAACACATAAGCTCGGATTGTTCAACTTAGGTTATGTTCCACTTTGCAATTATTGAAAACTTGACCATAATCATTAATCACAAATTGCTACTTATGAATAGGAAATCAAGACAATTACACAGATCAAGACTCCTAAACTAGCATTAGACAATTATCAAGATTTATCTAGTTGGCCACCTAAACAAATAAAACATCACCATGAACAATTTTTATGGAAGAACATAAGCAACTTTTATAGAAAACAATGATAGATAGATTTTGAAAATTAATTACATAACATGTCTAGGGCTTTGAAATCACCCTTAACCAAATAAAAGTTTAGCCTAGCATAGGCATTGTAAACATAAACATAAAATTAAAGAGAATCTAAGAAGAAAATAAAAGAAAGAAAGAAGAAGAAGAAGAATATTAATTATCCAGCCTCTTGCTCTCTCAAAAACAAAGAAACAAAGAAGAAATCAGAATTTGATGCTTGGGGAAGTGTCAATTTCGTATGCCCCCTTGGTCTCTATTTATAGGCAATAGCTAGGGCATCAAACAAGTGAATTTCAGCTCTCTCCCTTCAATAAATGCTGACTTGTGGCTAAAGTTAAGGAAAAGTGGCTGACTTTTGTGTTTTAAGGAAAGATATAAGCCTTGGCAGCCAAGTTTGAATAAAGTAGGAAAGTTTTAGTCAAAGCATTCTTTAATGAAGAGAGATTATATTCTTGCAGCCAAAGTAAGTGTAAGGAAGGAAAGTCTAGGCTGATTTAATTCTCCTACTTTGACTAGGATTAGCTTTAAGGAAAGATACTTGCAATTAATGAAATTAATGCAAGTTGACAGCCACTAATCCTTCTTTGGCAAGGATAAACTTAAATGTCAACTAGGGTATTAAGAAAAAGTTATCATTTACGGCTAGGGTTTTTTTCTGCCACTAGGGTTTTTAGGGAGATATTCCAATGCCGATTTGGATGACCATTTCTTATCCGATTGAGGCCCATGACCAGCCGTTGGAAAGGTAATCAAGTGATCTTCAAAAGTCAAGAAGGACGTTTCTTCGAATAAAGAGCCTAACATCATGTTTTCTTAGTAACAAGCTCCGGAGGTAAAATCTGTCTTCTTGATTTGCACCATTAATTTGATCTTTTTGACTCCCAACTCTTTTTCCATCTTGTGATTGTGATTTTGTAAGGTCTTTAACATCCTAATTGACATGTTTTGACTTCATATCCTCCAAAATACCTGATGCACCCAAAAGAGTGTATCTTATTTAACCTTGCACTAAAAAGATAAATTGTAAGTATAGTAGTTAGCAAGGGTCGAGTCCTCAGGGATTGGGTTTTAGTTTATAAGTTAATAGTTTAAAACTTAAATTCAAGAACAATAAAAGAAAAGGGGTTTTTGAAGCCAGATTTAAACTAAAGTAAATAATAAGAATAAGATGCAAGGCGGTATAACCAGCCAATAAAAATATATATACTAAATTAGGCGGTATAACCAGCCAATAAAAATATATATACTAAATTAGGCGGTATAACCAGCCAATAAAAATAAAATAAAGTTAATATACAAATTAGGCGGTATAACCAGCCAATAAAAATAAATATAAAAAATAAGCAAACTAAAAGTAAGAAAACAAATAAGTAAGAAGAATCAAATATGAAAAATATGGTTAAGGTTTCATTCTCCACCACTAGACATCATTAAGAATCAATTTCAGATCTATCAATATCAACCAACTATCAAAGTTAACAACCGTAGATAACAACAAGCTCTGTTACCCCAATCTTTCCTTAGTTTGTCGTTAAATAGAACAAGCTCTCTATTTAATCTCTAACCATTAAACAACCTAGAATAAGCTCTCTAAATTCAATTTAATGGCAGCTTTATGATGAGAAAGATAGGTTGATCTAAGCAACAAACACATAAGCTCGGATTGTTCAACTTAGGTTATGTTCCACTTTGCAATTATTGAAAACTTGACCATAATCATTAATCACAAATTGCCGCTTATGAATAGGAAATCAAGACAATTACACGGATCAAGACTCCTAAACTAGCAATAGATAATTATCAAGATCTATCTAGTTGTACACCTAAATAAATCTAGACAACATCATGAACAATTCTTGTAGAAGAACATAAGCAACTTTGATAGAAAATTAATGATAGATAGAATCTGAAAATCAATCACAAAACATGTCTAGGGCTTTGAAATCACCCTTAACCAAATAGAAGTTTAGCCTAGCATAGGCATTGTAAACATAAACATAAAATTAAAGAAAATCTAAGAAGAAAATAAAAGAAAGAAAGAAGAAGAGGAAGAATATTAATTATCCAACCTCTTGCTCTCTCTAAAGAAAAAGAAAACTAGAGAAAAGAAAGAAAACTAGAGAAAAGAAAGAAGAAGAAAACTTAGAGAATTTTATTAAAATGGCTAATATCCTACCTATGTACAATATGATCCTCTACAATCATCCAAGGCCCTCTATTTATACACATTTTGGAGGGCTAAATGACAAGAGACAAGCTTTACAAATTTCAAAGGTAGGTATAATAGGTGGGTGCATTTTTCTAACAATTTTCGTCATATTGTATGACCATTTTGATCAGCCAACTTGATGGTCGATTTTGTCAATCTTGGAGGCCTGATCTGATCACATGGTCTTCTAGAAAAATGTTCCCCTATGAGTTACTGATTCATAGCCGTTGGAATCAGCTCATTTGCTGATGTGGAGAAGAAGATATGGGCAAAATACGAAAACAGGTCAGCACAGACGTCATTGCACATCAGCCAACTTGATGGTCGATTTCTTCAATATTGGAGGCTTTATCTGACAACATGGTCTTCTAGACAAATGTTCCCCTATCAGTTAGTGATCCATAGCCATTGGAATCAGCTCATTTGCTGATGTGTATCGGACGATATGGTCAAAATCCGAAAACTGCTCAGGACAGACGTCATTGCACATCAGGCAACATTGATGGTTGATTTCGCTAGGGAAAACGACTCCGTTTCAAGAAGTGTAAAACATGAAAAAGATAGATATGCCTCTTAAATTTGCACGGTTAAGTTTTCAGCCTTATTGCTTCAGTGAAACTCCAGATATAGCTGATATGGCAAAAGGTGTCGGAACTGGAACTGAACTGGATTTGCCCTTAATTCTAGTAATCTGAAATCACTCAAAGAAACTTGTGAAAAACACCAAATTACATAAAAATATAAAAGATCATAAACACAATTAGACTAAACAATAATAACTCGTATTTGACACAAAACAATAATAAAACATAACTAAAAACTATATAATTTTACGAGTTATCACACCCCCACACTTAGATTGTTGCTAGTCCCTAGCAACGACTCAATAAAAATAAAATAAGAAAATCTAATCTAATCCATTTTCGTAGGAAATCACGGTGGCACTTAGCATGTGACACAAGCCTTTAAACCCCTAGGTGTCCCTAGTGGACGAGTTTAGTCTCGTGAGGGTTTACTAGAACGATACCCACAAACATTGAAAAACTAAAATATAAATAAACTACATATACTAAAAATATTTACTCCTAATCCTTTCAATACAAATTAGAGACAATATTTGAACAAGTCTTATAAACTAATCAATAGCTTAAAGAATTTCACAAAAAATCATGCTTGAATGTAAATTGTTTGAGTTAAGCCAATATTAACATAACATATTTCAATCAAAATAGTGCATATTCAAACTTAATCTCAACTTCTCACATGGGATACTCTCTTGATTTTCACTCTTTAAAGTAGTGGTAAAGTGTTTACACTCAATCAATCTCATGAAAACACTTCTACCATATGCTTGCTTGTCCACCTATTCTCCACTAAAAGATCATGCAACTTCATAAATCAAGAGGTCTTTAATCAAGGTTGTAATGGGGCCAAGGGGTTTATAATGTGGTTGAAGAACAAAAGGATAAAGATATCACAAAGGTTCCAAAGAGTTCATAAAGTTTAGAAACATAAAAAAAATTATACAAAGAAACTTCTCAAAACTCTTTACAAGTACATAGTCACCTAGGCCGGATATTCATGTTGGGCCTTTTCTTCATTCTAAACATCTTTGTAACATCTTTTTCTTTTTCCACAAATTCAAGAGATGATTCATATATATATTTTTTTTACATAGGAATGTATTTTCCAGTATAACATTTCTTTTTCTCTTGACTTTTCTTTTCTTTTCCCCCCACACTTATTTCTTGTTTCTAACCAAAAAATATCCCTTGTCTTTGCAACTTGTCTCAAATCATGCTAATTCATCTTTGGAACAAAGGTAAAGATATAAGTATATTTAGGTTAGGGACAAGTTATGGTTACCAAAGAGATAGCTTATTCAATGTAGGCTCAAATTGGTTCACTAAGGGTGTGTTCTCTTGGAACATCAATAAGGGATGGCTGTTTGGCTCTGGTTATAATCCTAATGCCTCTATCATATTCATGTTGTCACATGTATCAATATAGTCTCAAACGGTTTAAAGCAAGTTCTAGAGAATCATGTAATCATAAGAGCACTCAAGAAAGAAATTAGATTGATTTGTATAATGCATCAATCATTTTAGGCTCAAAAACTCACAATGATGATTATACAAGTCAGTTTTAAGTCTAAACATGCTTCTTTCTCAATCAACATATCATATTAACATTGGCTCATAAAAAGGTTGACATCAAGCTCAATTCTCATGAAAATCTTCTCACTAATAAATCTGTTTTAGACTTATACAATTCATATCTCATCATTGTATTAAAAAGGAACTAAAACACACTAAAATAATAATAATAATAATAATAATAAAGACTCATAAAAAAATAGTAGACAAAAATAAAAGAAATCCTAAATCATTCCCCCCACACTTAATTCTTACATTGTCCTCAATGTAAGTCTATTAACCCAAATGAAAGAATCATGTGTAAGAGAAAAGAACTAATAACATAAGAATAGGAACAACTAGACTCAAAACAAAACAAACTCATGCAACCTAAATAATCCTAAAATACTAAACAAACAATTAACAAATAAACATAAAAATATTAAAATCAAACTGACAAGGTATGTCTCAAGTCTCCCTTACTCAGACCTTGTCCAGAATGAATACTTCTAAATTGCTTAAAACACAACAATTTTTTTTTTTTTTTAAATTAGCAAAATATGTCCCTTACCCCATACTAAAATATGACATTGTCCCCAATGTCAAATTTTAAAGGTAGGATTTAGGAGATATTACCTGCAGAGGTTGCTAACCACTTATTATAACTGAGACACAACAAACAAAATGTTAGATAATGTCACAAAGACAAAGTACAATCCACTCCTTGCTCGTCCATATCTCTTTTTCTTTTTCCGAGCGTTTGCGAAACAACCGTAGCAGATAAACACTCATAAGCTTGGAGCTTTTTGAGTAAATCTTCAATGGTTGTAGCAGAAATTATGGTTCTCCTTGCCTATTAAAACATGAATCCATTATCCACAGCATTATCTAAATATGAAAGCAAATTACTAAAATAACCATTAATATTAAGCAAACCAATGGGTTTCTTATTTGTGACCAAAGATGACCAAGAAGCCACGCAAGCTATTTCTTCCAATGTACCCAGACCTCCTGGTAAAGCAATGAATGCATCGGCAGAATGGTACATGATTGTTATCCGTTCAGGATACTCCAGACTTGTATTTCCTTACCCACGGTAGGTCCACAAAAATCTGTGAATAGTTTTGGCACGACTCCTAGAACTGGACTTCCTCCGGCGTGTGCTGCTGTAGCGACTGCTCCCATTAAACCCGTACTACCACCTCCATAAATCAACTGGATCTTTTGTTGGGCAAGTATTACTCCAACTCTTATGGCTTCATCAGCGAATATGTTATTTTTCCCTGGATAAGCACCTCCAAAGACACAAATTTTTTTAATGCGTTGGGACGAAGTACTTTCCATTTTTTTTCTTTTTCGAGTGCCTGAAAGAGAATGAGTACATGGTGTAATATATAGAGGACTGAGTAGTGAATCAGACAAGAGTAATAATGTCGCCGAAAGTGTATCTGACCTGTCAGAAGAAAATGTTAACCTAACAAAAGATTTTTGCGTGATTTCAGGAAGAAAATCAAAAAGAGAAGAAAAATCAACCGTAAAAGACAAAAGAAAAAAATAAAAAACGAGAATAATTACACAAATCGAACAACACGTAAATTAAACCAAAATAAAATTATTGTAAATCAAACCAAAAGCTGAGAAGTCATTTATTGTAGTTGTGATTGTGGCTCACATCTTCCTCTGGTTTTACGTCCAGAAACGGCTTAAACGCCTTCTATGAGTCGAGGATATGCTTCCCATCCAGTTTTCTTACAAGCTGGCAAACAGGGTCTTTTAACATCAGATTCCCAAGATGTTGCCATTCCCTTTGGAATTGCGGCCATAAATCAAGAATTTCTCTTTGTACGTCTCCACTAGGATGCGTCTCAAGAGAAAGTTGGATATTACCCAAATTCTCCTTACTCAGTCCATCCTTAATGAATTCAATTTTATCATCTCGATTAGAGGACGGAATCCCAATAGAACGACATTTACCGTTACACGTCCATCGTGCACATTTGTGGCAATTTGAACTCATGCGCTTTGCTCGTCGCTTCTTTGCAAAAGTGCTTCTACCTGTACCTGGTAAATGCAAAACAGGAAGATATTCATCTTCACGTACCTTGGCTTCAATTATCCAACGTATGTCTGCAGGAATCCCTTTGTGCATAAGCATTCTTAATCTTTCAAATCGAACTTGGTAAAGCTTCAGTAAAATATTTCGAGGAAAAGGAGGAAATCGTTTCTGCAATCTTGTGAGAATATCATCCATCCTGAAAAAAAAATGAAAAAAAATTGAAAGAGAAATTGGAAGAGAAATTTATATACAATATCAGTTTTGTGGGTAGCTGATGGAACCGATTTAAGTAATCATGGAGTACCGTTATCCGCCATTTAACCGGGGTTAAAATTTTTTTTTTATTTACATCTAGTTATTTTCAAAACAAGGATCAGAAAGAAAAACAACATAAAAAGACTCAAAAACAAAACACTCTAAATAAAATCCTAAATTCTTCCCCCCACACATAATTCTTACATTGTCATTAATGTAATGCTATTATCCCCCAATGCAAGAATTATATGTAAGAGAAAAGAACTATTAAACAAAAGAAACTTATGCAGCCTAAATGAACTTAAAAGCAGTAAACACAGTTAACAAAGAAACATAAGAAATAAAAATAATAAAAATAATAAAAGAAAAAGGAAAAGAAAGAGAAAGCAAATCTGAATATGGAAGGTTGGCAATTTCATCTTTAATTGGGCTGCCTTCCCAATTAACACTTGAGTTAGTGTTTTGAATCTAACCAACACCCCTTCTTGGCTTTTTAGGCTTGTCAGGCTCATACATGAAATTTCCCAAATTTATGCGTTTGAGAGGTAGCTTTCTTTGCACAACAGTGGATGCATTCTCCATTACAAGTATTATTCCATCATCATTGGTGGTGCATATTTCATCGAGGAATGGTGCATCTTTTGGTACTTGTTGAATGACATCCACAAACAAACTGTTTAAGGTTTCCAGCATGTTTTGTTCATGTTCCTCCTCTTTGAACTTTGCGAATCTACTAGGGAAAGGTGGAGAAAAAACATTAGTAAAAATTGGAATCTTAAACGTCACCTCAGGTGCCGAAATACTCTTATTTGGATCATTGGCTTCATTATCCTCAAGAATAGAATTCATCTCTAATTTTGTCTCATCCTCATCTTGTTCCTCATTCTTCAAGGTCACAATAGTAGCATTCTCCTTTGGGTTAATCATCGTTTGGGCTGGGAGTTCTTTAGATCTTTGTGCTACCCATCCCACCATACTACTAGCCAATAGGCTCATTTGCCTTTCCAAACTCAGGATGCTTGCCCTTGTTTCCTGTTGAAATTGCAAAGTATCAGTAACAAGAGAATGTACAAGATCTTCTAAAGAAGTACCTGAGTTTTGAGTCATATGTGGTGGTTGAAAAAGATCTGGTTCTTGAGACCATGATTGATTGAAGCTAGATGGATGAGTGTAATTGGCATAAGGATCTACTTCTTGGTAATTTTTCGAGTAGCCATAATTAGTATGATCCCACCATCCCTCATGGTAAGTGTTTGAGTAATGATCATACTGTTGGTCTTGGAACACTTGATGGCCTTGACATCCTCCCATGGCCAATTGTTGAACTGGGGAGGTGAGATTGGCTTGTTGATTCTCCATGTTCATGTATGCCACCAACTCTTCAAGTGTTAGATTGCTCAATTCCATCATTTTTTTTATTTTTTATTTTTATTTTTTTTTTCAAAATTTGATCAGAAAAACCCGTATGTACAAGAAAATAAAACTCATTAGAAATGAAAATAAGAATAAACCAAGTAACAAATAAACTAAAGAAAGCAATCCCCGGCAACGGCGCCAAAAAATTTGATGCACCCAAAAGAGTGTATCTTATTTAACCTTGCACTAAAAAGATAAATTGTAAGTATAGTAGTTAGCAAGGGTCGAGTCCTCAGGGATTGGGTTTTAGTTTATAAGTTAATAGTTTAAAACTTAAATTCAAGAACAATAAAAGAAAAGGGGTTTTTGAAGCCAGATTTAAACTAAAGTAAATAATAAGAATAAGATGCAAGGCGGTATAACCAGCCAATAAAAATATATATACTAAATTAGGCGGTATAACCAGCCAATAAAAATATATATACTAAATTAGGCGGTATAACCAGCCAATAAAAATAAAATAAAGTTAATATACAAATTAGGCGGTATAACCAGCCAATAAAAATAAATATAAAAAATAAGCAAACTAAAAGTAAGAAAACAAATAAGTAAGAAGAATCAAATATGAAAAATATGGTTAAGGTTTCATTCTCCACCACTAGACATCATTAAGAATCAATTTCAGATCTATCAATATCAACCAACTATCAAAGTTAACAACCGTAGATAACAACAAGCTCTGTTACCCCAATCTTTCCTTAGTTTGTCGTTAAATAGAACAAGCTCTCTATTTAATCTCTAACCATTAAACAACCTAGAATAAGCTCTCTAAATTCAATTTAATGGCAGCTTTATGATGAGAAAGATAGGTTGATCTAAGCAACAAACACATAAGCTCGGATTGTTCAACTTAGGTTATGTTCCACTTTGCAATTATTGAAAACTTGACCATAATCATTAATCACAAATTGCCACTTATGAATAGGAAATCAAGACAATTACACGGATCAAGACTCCTAAACTAGCAATAGATAATTATCAAGATCTATCTAGTTGTACACCTAAATAAATCTAGACAACATCATGAACAATTCTTGTAGAAGAACATAAGCAACTTTGATAGAAAATTAATGATAGATAGAATCTGAAAATCAATCACAAAACATGTCTAGGGCTTTGAAATCACCCTTAACCAAATAGAAGTTTAGCCTAGCATAGGCATTGTAAACATAAACATAAAATTAAAGAAAATCTAAGAAGAAAATAAAAGAAAGAAAGAAGAAGAGGAAGAATATTAATTATCCAACCTCTTGCTCTCTCTAAAGAAAAAGAAAACTAGAGAAAAGAAAGAAAACTAGAGAAAAGAAAGAAGAAGAAAACTTAGAGAATTTTATTAAAATGGCTAATATCCTACCTATGTACAATATGATCCTCTACAATCATCCAAGGCCCTCTATTTATACACATTTTGGAGGGCTAAATGACAAGAGACAAGCTTTACAAATTTCAAAGGTAGGTATAATAGGTGGGTGCATTTTTCTAACAATTTTCGTCATATTGTATGACCATTTTGATCAGCCAACTTGATGGTCGATTTTGTCAATCTTGGAGGCCTGATCTGATCACATGGTCTTCTAGAAAAATGTTCCCCTATGAGTTACTGATTCATAGCCGTTGGAATCAGCTCATTTGCGGATGTGGAGAAGAAGATATGGGCAAAATACGAAAACAGGTCAGCACAGACGTCATTGCACATCAGCCAACTTGATGGTCGATTTCTTCAATATTGGAGGCTTTATCTGACAACATGGTCTTCTAGACAAATGTTCCCCTATCAGTTAGTGATCCCTAGCCGTTGGAATCATCTCATTTTCTGATGTGTATCGGACGATATGGTCAAAATCCGAAAACTGCTCAGGACAGACGTCATTGCACATCAGGCAACATTGATGGTTGATTTCGCTAGGGAAAACGACTCCGTTTCAAGAAGTGTAAAACATGAAAAAGATAGATATGCCTCTTAACTTTGCACGGTTAAGTTTTCAGCCTTATGGCTTCAGTGAAACTCCAGATATAGCTGATATGGCAAAAGGTGTCGGAACTGGAACTGAACTGGATTTGCCCTTAATTCTAGTAATCTGAAATCACTCAAAGAAACTTGTGAAAAACACCAAATTACATAAAAATATAAAAGATCATAAACACAATTAGACTAAACAATAATAACTCGTATTTGACACAAAACAATAATAAAACATAACTAAAAACTATATAATTTTACGAGTTATCAATACCTACAAAGCATAAAAACCTAGTAAAATGTCAAGGAAGTAAGAATCAAAGCACAAAGTATAAAGAAATTAAATAGGAAAATGTATGAAATTAAGCACTTATCAAGCACCAAAAATTCTAAAAAATTTTTGATCTCATTATTAAATTATTTGGAAGAGATTGGTGAAGAAAATCTTGATTCGGAGTTCGTTTGCAAAATGGCCAAATCTCGGGTCCACTATGCAGAAATTCAAGCAGATAAATCCCGAAAAAATACAAAAGAGTTCCAAAAATTATGAAAACTTTCAGATCACGCTTTTAAATTATTTGGAATAGATTGGTGAAGAAAAATCTGGATTTGGATCTCGTTTAAAATTGGTGAAAGTTCAGGTGCACAAAAGGGCAATTTTGGAAGAAAAAATCCAAATAAATAGCAAATGGACTCAGAAAATTTTGAAAACTTCCAGAATTCAATTTTTTATTATTTCGGAAGTATTGAAAAAGACAATTTTAATTTGGAGTTCGTTTGTTATTTATTTAGGTTCGGGGGTCAAAAAGGTTATTTTATCGAAGAAATCGAATAGGGCAAATTTGTAATTAAGAAAAATATGAAAGAAGAAGGAATTGCTGGGATTTTACCTCCTTTGATCAGCCAGCATAGAGGAGAAGAGGGAAGCTTCAACAATTTAATTCTTTAGTCACTATCAAGCGCACATGCTACCACTAGTACCTTGCAAATGGTCCCCTCTTCATCCAATGGCTTATGTGCCTTGTAGAAAAGTTGAATACACCATTCAATAGTCAAGATTAAATGGCAAGATGAAATTTTTATTTTTCATGAAAGAACTCTCATCTAATGGCCAAGAATGGAAGAGCACAATTCATCCAAAGGTGGGCATCCATTCGGCCAAGCAAGGGAGTGCAAGGGATTGTCTCTTTTCATCCAATGGCTTAGGCCATCTACAAGGGCTGAGTACACATGTTAAGGGTTGGATTTTATCTACAAAATTTCATTTTTATGTTGTCCTCATCCAATGACCAAGAATGGAAGAAGAAAGATGAGTACAACTCATCCAAGGGTAGGCACTCAAAGGAGCAAGCAAGGGAGTGCATGGGATTGGTCCTCTTTTTTCATCTAAGGGCTAAGGTTATTACAAGGGCTGAGTACACATCTTAACGGCTGCTATTAATTGGCAAGATGACATTTTTATGTTGTCATGAAAATATCTTAATCTAAGGGCCAAGATTGGAGGAGAAAAAGTGCAAAAATCATCCAATGGTTGAGGGGACATTCGGCCAAGCATGAGAGAGGGGGGAATTTTTTATTTTTCCTTAAGTGGCTGAGCATTTGAGAGGGGAAGTCAGTAGCTAATTGAGAAAAAAATGGTTTTTGAAAGAAAGGAAGAAAAGCTTTTGTTAAGCTAGCCATTCTACCATTGCTACTACATTTTTTCTTCTTCTTCCTCATGCTTTATTTCTTGTCTTCCATGTGATTTCCTACCATTTTTTTTACATCTTTCTTATTGTTCTTGCTTTTCAAAAAATAAATAAAACAATGGTTAGGCTTCATGATCTTGATGAAAATCAAGTGATAATGGTTAGGGTGGGCTTTGTCCAATGTACCAACTATGGAGCTCATCTCTTTGTTATTTATTTGCTTAATTTAACTTGCTTATTTCTATTATTGTTTATCTTTATGTATATTTATATTCTTGCTAACCATCTTGTTCTTTTGACTTATGTCATATTTTTGCATCTTGGGGCTATTGTCATATAGTTTAGGCCATTTCCATTTTTCATATCATCTTCCATAGCATTTAGTTAGGTCATTTTACATGACATTTCTCACAACACTTTGGTTCTTAGGCCATTCGGCCATGTGTATTTTCTTTAAGCATTAGGCCATTTTCATATGCCATGTTATTTTCCCATGGCATTTAGACATTAAGCCATTTTCATATGCCATGTCATTTTACATGTCATTTAGCTTTAGGCCATTTTTATTATTCCAGGTCATTTAAGTTTTGGTCATTTTATTATTCTATGTCATTTTACATGTTATTTAGCATTAGACCATTTTCATATGCCATGTTATTTTTCCATGACATTTGTAGACATCTAATTTTGTCCGGACCACTAAACAGGTATGTTTTCTTCCTAAATTGATGTTTTCGAGTGTAAAAAGACTGTTTTCATCCTGCAGGTGGTACTCTGAGACTTAGTTTAAGAGAGCGAGCATAAAAAGTCAAACTTGAAAAAAAAGTCAACCTCGAAAAAAGTCAACCCCGAAAAAGTCAACTACAGAAAAAGTTAACCCACTTTCAAAATCAAGATTTTAAGTTCAATTGAAAAATGGCAAAAGAATTTTGATAATCCGAAGTCTACATTGAAAGATATGAAGTTCGGAAGTTGGGATTTGGAGATTCAGTAGAAAGGAAACCTTAATCCGAGAAATTTGGGGAAAAGTGCTTAAACGATCAAATTGGTCGAAATTGAAGGTTCCAAATGAAAGATAAGCACTGACTACGGGTAATGGAGAAGACACTTGCAAGAAAAATCGAAAGAAAAGTCAATCCGAGAGAAAACCGAGAATTAAAGTTCTTAGTGGATTTCGGTGAAATCAGGAAGAATCACAGAAATTGCCCGACTTGGTAAGACCAAAGCCCCAATGGATGAGGAATGATTAAAAAGGATAGCCCAAGGCTCATCTTGAAGAAAATCTAAAAATCGGACTTGTTTTGAGCAAAACCGGGTTTCGGAGGCAAAAGGGCAAAATTGGAAAATTTGGAAAAAATAGCAAATGGACTCTGAAAATTCTGAAAATTTGTCAATATCATTCTTAAATCATTTGAAAGAGATTGGTAAAAGAAAATCTTGATTCGGAGTTCGTTTGCAAAATGGCCAAATCTCGGGCTTCTTATGTAGTAATTTAAAAAGGAAAATCCCAGAAAAATAGCAAATGAGCTCCAAATCTTTTGAAATTTTGCAAATCTCATTTTTAAATTATTTGGAAGAGATTGGGAAAAGAAAATCTTGATTCGAAGTTCGTTTGCAAAATGGCCAAATCCCGGGCCTCCTATGCAATAATTCAAGAAGATAAATCCCGGAAAAATAGCAAATGAGATCCAAATATTTTGAAATTTTGCAAATCTCATTTTTAAATTATTTGGAAGAGATTGGCGAATAAAATCTTGATTCGGAGTTCGTTTGCAAAATGGCCAAATCCTAGGCCTCCTATGCAATAATTCAAGAAGATAAATCCCGAAAAAATAGCAAATGAGCTCCAAAAATTCTGAAATTTTGCAAATCTCATTTTAAATTATTTGGAAGAGATTGCCGAAAGAAAATCTCGATTCGGAGTTTTTTTGCAAAATGGCCAAATCCCGGGCCTCATATGCAGTAATTCAAGCCGATAAATCCCGAAAAAATACCAAATGAGCTCCAAAAATTATGAAAACCTCCAGACCACACTTTTTAATTATTTTGAAGAGATTGGTGAAGAAAACTCTTGATTTGGATCTCGTTTAAAAAATGGTAAAATGTAGGGGCATAAAAGGGCATTTTTGGAAGAAAAAATCCAAATAAATAGCAAACGGACTCGGATAATTTTGAAAACTTCCAGAACTCAATGTTTTATTATTTTGGAAGTATTAAAATAAAATTGCATTTGGAGTCCGTTTGATATTTATTTGCATCCGGGGGGCAAAACGATCATTTCACCCAAGCAACCGAAAATTGCTTCTTTGGGCCTTTCAAAAAATCAGAGTTGGGCTGGAAAAGAGAAGTGCTGGCCTACCCAAGCCCAAAGGAAGGAGGAAGCTTCTGATTTTTCAATCAAATGGCTAAAAATCAAGAGTTAGTTAGAGATTCTCTTTGATCAAGCCATGGTGATTAAGGCACATAGGCCAAGAGAGATGTCAACATTATTCTTGAACAGCTGTAATTTGAGAGAGCTGATATGCTAATTTAAAGGTGGTAATTTCATGATTTTTTCACCTTGAATTATTAGCCATTTGATGGGAAATTGGTTAAAAAAATGACAACACCTTGAGGAATATTAAGGGCCATTCGGCCAGCATGTTAGGAGGGCAGAAAATTCATTTTTTCATCTTCATTTTGATGAGTTCTTTTAGTTTTTACTTGGTTTTTATCTTCTTGGTTGAAAGCAAAAAAGAAAAGTTTAGAAAAGAAAGGAAAGTTTGAAGAGATAAAGCTTGAAAGATAGCTTCTTGAGGTTGCTCTTGAGCACCAACTCTTGCACTTTCTTGATTTTCCATTCTTGTTTTTGCTATTTTGATTTCTATTTGGTGAGTTTCCATTTTAAATAAATGTTTTTTATTGTTCTTTTTAAGTTCTTCCTTCATCTCCTTCTTGAATATATTTTTTTACATTTTTTTTACAATAAACTCACCATGGCCAAATGGCCTACATTATTTAGTTAAGTTGTTGTTTTGATTTATTTTACCATATTTTTTATGTTATTTTCTTTGATCTTGGTGTTTTAAATGTTATGTTTCTTCATATTCTTGAGTTAGATTTTAATTTGGTTGCTTTGTTTGTTGCCATTTATGTTTTAAATATCATGTTTTTGCATTTTTAATTTTCTGTTTTCATGATGTTTAAATTTGAGCATGTTTTAGATTTAGTATATCAAGTGTTTGTGAAAATGCATGTTTGGTCTTTGCATGATTTGAGTTTTATATCTTAGTTGAGCATGTTTTAGATTTAGTATATTAAGTGTTTGTGAAAATGCTTGTGTGGTTTTTGCATGATTTAAGTGTTATATTTTAGTTGAGCATGTTAGTATACCAAGTGTTTGTGAAAATGCCATGCTTGTTGGAGCTTGAGGCCATGTGGCTACTCCATGTGTTTTGCATTATGTGTTGCATTTTTGCCATGTTAGTTGGTAGGTTTTTGCATTTATATGACATTTGATTTAGTTGAGCATGTTAGTATACCAAGTATTTGTGAAAATTCCATGTTTGCTAGTCACATTATTCCATTCGGCCACCCTTGAATTTTTGCATTTTATGTGCATTCTTGCCATGTTAGTTGATAGGTTAGCATTTGCATGATATTTGGTTGAGTTTTTTGGTTTAAGTATGCTTTGTGTTTGTCAAAATGCCATGCATATTTTAGTTATTAGGTTTGGTTCATTTTCCATGCATGTTCATGCATTTTAGGTTTAGGTTGCATTAAATGCCATGCAAGTTCATTTAGGTCTAGGTCACTATATGAATGCCATGCATTTTTTCATGACATTTAGGTTTAAACTCATGCATTTCATACCCTAGGTTTGCTGTAATTTTTCATTCATTTCATGTTCATGCCACTTGAATAATGATTTGATCCAATTAATGGTTCAAAGTCATGCTCTCTTGAGCACACTTGTGGAAAATTAAGTTTGTCAAGTTGATTATTCTACCTTTGTGATTTGTTTTACTTAGACAATTTTTATCTAACTTTCAAAAAGTCCTAGCTACTGTTTGTGAGCTATTTTATGAGTTTCAAATATTTTTACTTTGATTTTTAAATGATTTTATCAAAGGTAAAAATGGGTTTTGACAAAACAGTTTTTTCACCCAGTTTCGTACTTTTTTGATTTTTCTGGGCATTCGTCTTTAATCATAAAATTAAGCTGATTTTTTCAAGTGTATTTTTACATGTCTTGAGTCTCCAGTATTTTTTTTCAGAATTTTTTGAATTTTTAAAAATAGGATAAAAAATCGTGGCTTAAAACTGGACAGTGGAGTCAGAATTGAATTTAAAGAAAAATCATTTTTCTGTTTTGGTTAAGTTACTTAGAGTGGGCTGATTAGGAGGGTTAGCTACTGATTTAGGGTAGTTTCTAAGCCTTCTAAAACTCTAAAAATGGTTTTTCAAGTCTCGGGTTAAGGGTAGTCAAGTCCGGATTTTTAAACTTAAGAAATTAGAGCCATTTAAAAAAAAAGATTTAGCCTAGTTTTTATTTTTAATTCAAGCTTTTCAAAATTGTTTTCAAACAATCACAAAGTATTTTGGTTTTAGAATATTTAATTTGGAATATTTTCCTAAGGTAGTCAGATATCTTTTTAGATATACGGATTTCCTTAATTAAAGGAAAAAATACATTTCATCATTGCATTTTCCATATTCATGCATTTTATATAATATGTGATTATTGCTATGATAATTTCTATGATATTGTTATGATTTTGAGTTATGTTATATTGTTTATTATATTATTTGGAATATTTCATGATATCCTATGCTTTTTATTTAGTTATTTTTTTTGTCATATTATTTAGCATATACTATGTTCATGCATTATTATTTTCATTTTTATTTTCATGCATATTATATGATAGCATTATTTCATATTCCATCTCATTTAATTTATATGCCATATCATTCATGTTTGCCATGTCATTTAAATTATTTCATTTCATATAGAATATGTTATGTTACTTAGGTTATTTTATTTCATTTAGAAAATATCATGTTACTTAGGTTATTTCATTTCATATAGAATATGTTATGTTAATTAGGTTATTTTTTTCATTTAGAATATATCAAATGACTTAGGATATTGCATCTCATATAGAATATACTATGTTACCTAGGTCATTTCATTTTATTTATAATATGTCATATAACTTAGGATATTTTATTTCATTTAGAATATGCGAAGGATATTTCATTTCATTTTAGAATATGCTAAGACATTTACATTATATCATATTATTTAGGAAGCATTATATTATTTAGATTTTGCTATGTCATTTTATTTATGTCATGCATATACATATTCATATCTTTTAAAATATTTTCAAAAGGATAATGATTTTTCAATAAAAAAATAAAGATATTCCCGAGTTAAAATAATTCATGAGTTCTCTACCGGGTTTGCTGGAGGGAATATCATCAATTATCATTAATAAAGGAATATCTTTCTTTCAAAAAAGAGAATGATTCGGAAAGTTTTCCAAAACTAATAAAAATTTCTATATTTTGCCACGTTTGTTGGGGAATATAGGAAAATTTTGAATTTATAAGTTCCGAATCATTTTCAATTAAAAATGGAATTATTTTTCTTTAAATTGGGAATTAACTTGAAATACTAAATTTAAACCAACTTTTTACCGAGATTTGAGATAACACACGATTAATAAGGTACCATTTTATACGGGCGTTGTGGGGGTGGTAATCATTCCCCGCACGTAACCGAGTCCCGAACCCGTTTCTTTGATTCTTCTGGTTTAAAACGCAGACTTGAAATTGGTTTTAAAAATGTTTTAATTAATTTTTAAAATATTTTTATAAAACCGGTTTTAATAGGTGGCCGATCACACCTAGCAAAAAAAGATTGGTGGCGACTCCATGTCTTTTTTAAGGTCATTTTCAAAACCTTCATTTTTCTAGAGGAATTAAGTCGATTTTTCCTCAATTTTTAATGTCACGCTTAACGAATAATAAAGTCTTGTGATGAGACTCGTTATTTTTTAGGTTGCGACAGCTTGGCGACTCCGCTGGGGACAATTAGAGAGTCAGGCCTAGAATTAGGCGTGTGTTATCAAAGTCTCGGTTTTGTTGGTTTAATTGGTATTTAATTTTAATTCTCACATTTTTCTAATAAGGAGAATTTTGAAAATAATTAAATGTTTTTAAATATGTTCATTCTCATGTGCATGCATTTTATTATGGTTCTCTAGTTATTTAAGGTTGTATATTATAATTGCTTGTTGGTTAATGCGTTACACTATTCTTGAATGTTCTTTAATTGCTAGGGCATTTAGAATAAGGGGTGTAGAATAGGTGGTGACAGGTTTGTTTTGTTCCTCCGCACACACTGTATTTGCATTTGCATAACATGAATCCTCTACCCGGGTTCCGTCCTTTTAAGTGGGAGTAAAGTAACTAAGCCTTCGTGATTGATCCTCCGTATGGGCTAGTGAAAGACTTTGGGAGTATAAAGTACCTAATGCCTTCGTGATAATCCTCCGCATGGGCATAGGAAAATATACTCTAACGAATTGAACCCGCTTTTATCGGGGTGCCTTACTAGCCTTCACCGGCGACAGTGAGGAACAATTCGGGGCCTTAGAACCGTTCACCCTCATATAGTGAACCTAGGCGAAGCCATGCCGGATTTCTGTTAGATATACCGAAAATAGGAACATATGGAGGGACATTTCTAAACCTTTTGTTACCTATTTTACACTCTGAATAAGTGTGGTAGATCGAGCAACGATGTACGTACATCGCCCGTAATAAATGTGATACTCCGCCTCAAAGGCATCATGATGCCTAAATAAGCAGATATTGTTGGGGCAGATGTTCATTAGCTGTTTTTAAAAATTAAAAAAAAAAATCATTTTTCAAGCATTTTTGCATGTTTCACATTTCATGCAAGTGTGAATAGAGCATGTATATTTTTGGTTGTATTATTGATCTCATTCTTTGCAATAAACAGTTGGTAATTTCATTTGATGATTTCATAAAACTGGTAGTGTCACATGAACATTTGGACATTGTACCATAGTAAGATCCACTACCCCGGAATTCTTTTGAAAATAATATGATTGGTTTTTCATTAAAAAAAACATGTTTAAAAAAAAAATCATAAATTTGGAGGCAAATCTTGCATAATGAGATTTTTGAATAATCAAGATTTAGGTCCATCAATCATTGGTTAATTTATTTGTATCATTTTGACATCATGCCACAGTCCTAACATGCATGGTTTTCATTGTAGAATACATTTGTGATATACATGGTCATTCTTTGTACTTACCTTTGTATTAATTCATTTAGTCTTAGCATGTATCATTTTGACATCATAGCATGCATGGTCATTCATTGTAGAATACGTTTATGGCATGTATGGCCATTATTTGTATATACCTGTGCATCAATTTATTCATTTTTTTAAATGCATCATGTTGGCATTAGATTGCATCCATAGCATACATAGTCACCATAATTTCTCTATATATGTTCATGCATTAATCATCAGTATATTCATGCACATAGGAATAGAGTATGTACATTCATAATTGCATTCTTAATCTCATGACATTTTCATTTGCATGAAAGGGGATCGAGATATGAGGAATGAATCGGAGGAACGATTGGGTGCTTTGGAATGCAACCAAGATGAATGTAGACATGAAATCCGAGAGGTGAAGGAACAGCTGGCCAAATTGCTGAAAATTGTTGAGGATATGGGTAAAAGTAAAGAGGAACTTTCTCAGGGCTCTGCATTGCCTTCGGATCAACCAAAACCATTAGGTCCAGAACATACAATCCTTGCTGGATCCTGCGCTTGTCAATGCCACAAAGGTTGCAATCCTGATGAAATTATGGACAAAATCATGAAAATTATTAAACCTGAGAGCCTGGTACCAAATATAGAAACCTCGGATCCTGTACCATACCTGCAAACTGTTCTAGGTCCAAACCAGTATCTCCAGCCTACTATGGTCCAATCGTCCATTGGGATGACCACTACGGGATTCCTGAATCCCACTCTATCACCACCAACTGCCAGTTCATACTATTTGTCTCATCAATCACCTTATCCAGTATCTGGGATAGGAACCTCGAGCTATGTACAACCTCCAAAGGCCCTGTGTCCAAATCCATACCCTTACCATGCTGTTCTGCCACATCTCCATGTAAACACTCCGGTTCGGACCTTAGTGCCACCACCAAGTGCCCCAACTTCTAGGCCATGTGTGACTAAGAAACGTCCCCAGAATAAGACCTAAATGCATTTTGATCCCATTCCAATCAGCTACCAAGAGCTCCTCCCTATACTGATCCAAAATCACATGGTTGTCTGAGTCCCATTGAAACCCCTGTTACCACCATATCCAAGGTGGTATAATCCAAATGCAAGATGTGATTATCACTGTGGAATTGTTGGCCATAGCATCGAGATTGTATAGCAGTCAAAAGGAAAGTGCAAACTCTTATAGATGCCAAGTGGTTGGATCCAACGACACTGATTGATAGAGGACTGGAAACCGTCATTAGGATTGAGAGATTTACAGCATCAAGATAGAAAGACTTCGGTCTTATATGATGTAATAGGATTTCACTTATTCAGTAGCCGGCTCTTATAGCCTTAGGATGCTAGGAAGAATAAAGTGCTTGTAAAGACAGTTTTAACTACTGCTCAAATTTTGTAAAACATGGTTTATACCATTGTGAACATTGATATGGGAATGAATTGACTATGCTTCAAATTCATGAGATGTTGATGATTAAGTTCCTCCGATTCTTATTTCCTCCGTGATATCTTCCCCTTTGCATTTTGCATCCGATCAATTATTTGTCAGGTTGCATTCATGCATTCATAATCAGCATGATTTTTCTGTATATATCCATGCATTAATTTGCTTATTCTTTACATGCATCATGTTGACTTTGGGTTGCATTCATAACAAACATAGTCAGCATGATTTCTTTGTATATGTTCATGCATTAATTTGCTTATTACATACATCATGTTAGCATTAGGTCGCATTCATGACACACATGGTTAGCATGATCTTCTTGGTATATACTATATCAATCATTCATTGTTTGCATAATTGACACCGTGTTGCATTCATAGTGTATGTGATCATTCATTGGGAAATATGCTAAAATGTACATGATCAGTCATTGCATATATCCATGTGCTGATTTATTTATTTTTTGCTTGCAACATGATTGGCATCATGATTGCATTTATTACATTTATGGTCAGCATGTTTCCATTGTACATGTCCATACATCATATTGTTTAAGCTTCACATGTGATAACTCGTATAATTATATAGTTTTTAGTTATGTTTTATTATTGTTTTGTGTCAAATACGAGTTATTATTGTTTAGTCTAATTGTGTTTATGATCTTTTATATTTTTATGTATTTTGGTGTTTTTCACAAGTTTCTTTGAGTGATTTCAGATTACTAGAATTAAGGGCAAATCCAGTTCAGTTCCAGTTCCGACACCTTTTGCCATATCAGCTATATCTCGAGTTTCACTGAAGCAATAAGGCTGAAATTTGTAGCCATGCAAAGCTAAGAGGCATATCTAGCTTTTTCATGTTTTACACTTCTTGAAACGGAGTCGTTTTCCCTAGTGAAATCGACCATCAAGTTGGCTTATGTGCAATGACGTCTGTGCTGACATGTTTTCGTATTTTGCCCATATCTGCTTAACCACATCAGCAAATGAGCTGATTCCAACGGCTATGGTTCCGTAACTGATAGGGGAACCTTTTTCTAGAAGACCATGGGATCAGATCAGGCATCCAATATTGACGAAATCGACCATCAAGTTGGCTGATCAAAATCGTCATATACCTACCTTTGAAATTTGTAAAGCTTGTCTCTTGTCATTTAGCCCTCCAAAATGTGTATAAATAGAGGGCCTTGGATGATTGTAAGGGATGATATTGTACATAGGTAGGATATTAGCCATTTTAATAAAATTCTCTAAGTTTTCTTCTTCTTTCTTTTCTCTAGTTTTCTTTCTTTTCTCTAGTTTTCTTTTTCTTTAGAGAGAGCAAGAGGTTGGATAATTAATATTCTTCCTCTTCTTCTTTCTTTCTTTTATTTTCTTCTTAGATTTTCTTTAATTTTATGTTTATGTTTATAATGCCTATGCTAGGCTAAACTTCTATTTGGTTAAGGGTGATTTCAAAGCCCTAGACATGTTTTGTGATTGATTTTCAGATTCTATCTATCATTAATTTTCTATCAAAGTTGCTTATGTTCTTCTACAAGAATTGTCCATGATGTTGTCTTGATTTATTTAGGTGTACAACTAGATAGATCTTGATAATTATCTATTGCTAGTTTAGGAGTCTTGATCCGTGTAATTGTCTTGATTTCCTATTCATAAGTGGCAATTTGTGATTAATGATTATGGTCAAGTTTTCAATAATTGCAAAGTGGAACATAACCTAAGTTGAACAATCCGAGCTTATGTGTTTGTTGCTTAGATCAACCTATCTTTCTCATCATAAAGCTGCCATTAAATTGAATTTAGAGAGCTTATTCTAGGTTGTTTAATGGTTAGAGATTAAATAGAGAGCTTGTTCTATTTAACGACAAACTAAGGAAAGATTGGGGTAACAGAGCTTGTTGTTATCTACGGTTGTTAACTTTGATAGTTGGTTGATATTGATAGATCTGAAATTGATTCTTAATGATGTCTAGTGGTGGAGAATGAAACCTTAACCATATTTTTCATATTTGATTCTTCTTACTTATTTGTTTTCTTACTTTTCTAGTTTGCTTATTTTTAAAAGTATATTTATTTTTATTGGCTGGTTATACCGCCTAATTTGTATATTAACTTTGTTTTATTTTTATTGGCTGGTTATACCGCCTAATTTAGTATATATATTTTTATTGGCTGGTTATACCGCCTAATTTAGTATATATATTTTTATTGGCTGGTTATACCGCCTAATTTAGTATATATATTTTTATTGGCTGGTTATACCGCCTTGCATCTTATTCTTATTATTTACTTTAGTTTAAATCTGGCTTCAAAAACCCCTTTTCTTTTATTATTTTCTTTGAATGTAAGTTATAAACTAATAACTCATAAATTAAAACCCAATCCCTGAGGACTCGACCCTTGCTAACTACTATACTTACAATTGATCTTTTTAGTGCAAGGTTAAATAAGATACACTCTTTTGGGTGCATCAAATTTTTGGCGCCGTTGCCGGGGATTGTTTTCTTTAGTTTATTTGTTACTTGGTTTATCCTTATTTTCAGTTCTAATTAGTTTTATTTTCTTGTACATACAAGTTTTTCTTTTCAAATTTAAAAAAAAAAAAAAAAAAAACAATGGAATTGAGCAATCTAACACTTGAAGAGTTGGTGGCATACATGAACATGGAGAATCAACAAGCCAATCTCACCTCCCCAGTTCAACAATTGGCCATGGGAGGATGTCAAGGCCATCAAGTGTTCCAAGACCAACAGTATGATCATTACTCAAACACTTACCATGAGGGATGGTGGGATCATACTAATTATGGCTACTCGAAAAATTACCAAGAAGTAAATCCTTATGCGAGTTACAATCATCCATCTAGCTTCAATCAATCATGGTCTCAAGAACCAGATCTTTTTCAACCACCACATATGACTCAAAACTCAGGTACTTCTTTAGAAGATCTTGTCTATTCTCTTGTTACTGATTCTTTGCAATTTCAACAGGAAACAAGGGCAAGCATCCAGAGTTTGGAAAAGCAAATGAGCCAATTGGCTAGTAGTATGGTGGGATGGGTAGCACAAAGATCTGAAGAACTCCCAGCCCAAACGATGGTTAACCCAAAGGAGAATGCTACTATTGTGACCTTGAAGAATGAGGAACAAGATGAGGATGAAACAAAATTAGAGATGGATTCTATTCTTGAGGATAATGAAGCCAAAGATCCAAATAAGAGTATTTCGGCACCTGAGGTAACGTTTAAGGTTTCACTTTTTACTAATGTTTCTTCTCCACCTTTTCCTAGTAGATTTGCAAAGTTCAAGGAGGAAGAACATGAACAACACATGCCGGAAACCTTAAACAACTTGTTTGTGGAGGTCATTCAACAAGTATCAAAATATGCTCCATTCCTCGATGACATATGCACCACAAAGGATGATGGAATAATACTTGTAATGGAGAATGCATCCACTGTTGTGCAAAGAAAGCTTCCTCTCAAACGCATAAATTTGGGAAATTTCATGTATGAGCCTGACAAGCCTAAAATGCCAAGAAGGGGAATTGGCTAGGCTGAAAACAATCAATCAAGTGCTAATTGGGGGAGGCAGCCTAATTAGTGAAAGCATTGCCAAACTGCCATCCTCAGATTTGCTCTCTTTTTCTTTATCTTTTTCTTATGTTTTTTTTGCTAATTGTGTTTAGTGTTTCTAAGTTCATTTAGGCTGCATAAGTTTATTTTGTTTATTAGTTCTTTTCACTTACACATGATTCTTTCATTTGGGATTAATAGCATTACATTAATGATAATGTAAGAATTATGTGTGGGGGGAAGAATTTAGGATTTTATTTAGAGTGTTTTGTTTTTGTGTCTTTTTATGTTGTTTTTCTTTCTGATCCTTGTTTTGAAAATAACTAGATGTAAATATAATTTTTTTACCCCGGTTAAATGGCGGATAACGGTACTCCGTGATTATTTAAATCGGTTCCATCAGCTACCCACAAAATTGATATTGTATATAAATTTCTCTTCCAATTTCTCTTTCAATTTTTTTTCATTTTTTTTTCAGGATGGATGATATTCTCACAAGATTGCAGAAACGATTTCCTCCTTTTCCTCGAAATATTTTACTGAAGCTTTACCAAGTTCGACTTGAAAGATTAAGAATGCTTATGCACAAAGGGATTCCTGACGACATACGTTGGATAATTGAAGCCAAGGTACGTGAAGATGAATATCTTCCTATTTTGCATTTACCAGGTACAGGTAGAAGCACTTTTGCAAAGAAGCGACGAGCAAAGCGCATGAGTTCAAATTGCCACAAATGTGCACGATGGACGTGTAACGGTAAATGTCGTTCTATTGGGATTCCGTCCTCTAATCGAGATGATAAAATTGAATTCATTAAGGATGGACTGAGTAAGGAGAATTTGGGTAATATCCAACTTTCTCTTGAGACGCATCCTAGTGGAGACGTACAAAGAGAAATTCTTGATTTATGGCCGCAATTCCAAAGGGAATGGCAACATCTTGGGAATCTGATGTTAAAAGACCCTGTTTGCCAGCTTGTAAGAAAACTGGATGGGAAGCATATCCTCGACTCATAGAAGGCGTTTAAGCCGTTTCTGGACGTAAAACCAGAGGAAGATGTGAGCCACAATCACAACTACAATAAATGACTTCTCAGCTTTTGGTTTGATTTGCAATAACTTCATTTCGGTTTAATTTACGTGTTGTTCGATTTGTGTAATTATTCTCAATTTTTTTTATTTGTCTTTTATGGTTGATTTTTCTTCTCTTTTTGATTTTCTTCCTGAAATCACGCAAAAATCTTTTGTTAGGTTAACATTTTCTTTTGACAGGTCAGATACACTTTCGGCGACATTATTACTCTTGTCTGATTCACTACTGAGTCCTCTATATATTACACCATGTACTCATTCTCTTTCAGGCACTCGGAAAAAAAAAATTAAAAAAATTTAGAAGTATTCATTCTGAACAAGGTCTGAGTAAGGGAGACTTGAGACATACCTTGTCAGTTTGATTTCTTCTTTTCAAAAAAAAAAAAAAGTTTGTTGTGTTTTAAGCCATTTAGAAGTATTCATTCTGAACAAGGTCTGAGTAAGGGAGACTTGAGACATACCTTGTCAGTTTGATTTTAATCTTTTTATGTTTACTTGTTAATTTTTGTTTAGTATTTTAGGATTATTTAGGTTGCATGGTTTTGTTTTGTTTTGAGTCTAGTTATTCCTATTCTTATGTTATTAGTTCTTTTCTCTTACACATGATTCTTTCATTTGGGTTAATAGACTTACATTGAGGACAATGTAAGAATTAAGTGTGGGGGGAATGATTTAGGATTTCTTTTATTTTTGTCTACTATTTTTTTTTATGAGTCTTTATTATTATTATTATTTTTTAGTGTGTTTTAGTTCCTTTTTAATACAATGATGAGATATGAATTGTATAGGTCTAAACTGGTTACTAGTGAGAAGATTTTCATGAGAATTAAGCTTGATACTAATTTTTATGAGCCAATGTTAATATGATATGTTGATTGAGAAAGAAGCATGTTTAGACTTAAAACTGACTTGTATAATCATCATTGTGAGTTTTTGAGCCTAAAATGATTGATGCATTATACAAATCAATCTAATTTCTTTCTTGAGTGCTCTTATGATTACATGATTCTCTAGAACTTGCTTTAAACCTTTTGAGACTATATTGATGCATGTGACAACATGAATATGATAGAGGCATTAGGATTTTTAGCCAGGGCCAAACAACCATCCCTTATTGATGTTCCAAGAGAACACACCCTTAGTGAACCAATTTGAGCCTACATTGAATAAGCTATCTCTTTGGTAACCATAACTTGTCCCTAACCTAAATATACTTATATCTTTACCTTTGTTCCAAAGATGAATTAGCATGATTTGAGACAAGTTGCAAAGACAAGGGATATTTTTAGTTAAAAATTTGGGTTAGAAACAAGAAATAAGTGTGGGGGGAAAAGAAAAAAAAAAGTCAAGAGAAAAAGAAATGGAATACTGGCAAATACATTCCTATGTAAAAAAAAAATATATATATATGAATCATCTCTTGAATTTGTGGAAAAAGAAAAAGATGTTACAAAGTTGTTTTGAATGAAGAAAAGGCCCAACATGAATATCCGGCCTAGGTGACTATGTACTTGTAAAGAGTTTTGAGAAGTTTCTTTGTATAATCTTTTTATGTCTCTAAACTTTATGAACTCTTTGGAACCTTTGTGATATCTTTATCCTTTTGTTCTTCAACCACATTACAAACCCCTTAGCCCCATTACAACCTTGATTAAAGACCTCTTGATTCATGAAGTTGTATGATCTAAATAGTGGAGAATAGGTGGACAAGCAAGAATATGGTAGAACTGTTTTCATGAGATTGATTGAGTGTAAACACTTCACCACTACTTTAAAGAGTGAAAATCATGAGGGTATCCCATGTGAGAAGTTGAGATTAAATTTGAACATGCAATATTTTGATTGAGATATGTTATGCTAATATTGGCTTAACTCAAACAATTTACATTCAAGCATGATTTTTTGTGAAATTCTTTAAGCTATTGATTAGTTTATAAGACTTGTTCAAATATTGTCTCTAATTTGTATTGAAAGGATTAGGAGTAAATATTTTTAGTATATGCAGTTTATTTATATTTTAGTTTTTCAATGTTTGTGGGTATCGTTCTAGTAAACCCTCACGAGACTAAACTCGTCCACTAGGGACACCTAGGGGTTTAAAGGCTTGTGTCACATGATAAGTGCCACCGTGATTTCCTACGAAAATGGATTAGATTAGATTTTCTTATTTTATTTTTATTGAGTCGTTGCTAGGGACTAGCAACAATCTAAGTGTGGGGGTGTGATAACTCGTATAATTATATAGTTTTTAGTTATGTTTTATTATTGTTTTGTGTCAAATACGAGTTATTATTGTTTAGTCTAATTGTGTTTATGATCTTTTATATTTATATGTATTTTGGTGTTTTTCACAAGTTTCTTTGAGTGATTTCAGATTACTAGAATTAAGGGCAAATCCAGTTCAGTTCCAGTTCCGACACCTTTTGCCATATCAGCTATATCTCGAGTTTCACTGAAGCAATAAGGCTGAAAATTGTAGCCATGCAAAGCTAAGAGGCATATCTATCTTTTTCATGTTTTACACTTCTTGAAACGGAGTCGTTTTCCCTAGTGAAATCGACCATCAAGTTGGCTGATGTGCAATGACGTCTGTGCTGACATGTTTTCGTATTTTGCCCATATCTGCTTAACCACATCAGCAAATGAGCTGATTCCAACGGCTATGGTTCCGTAACGGATAGGGGAACCGTTTTCTAGAAGACCATGTGATCAGATCAGGCATCCAATATTGACGAAATCGACCATCAAGTTGGCTGATCAAAATCGTCATATACCTACCTTTGAAATTTGTAAAGCTTGTCTCTTGTCATTTAGCCCTCCAAAATGTGTATAAATAGAGGGCCTTGGATGATTGTAAGGGATGATATTGTACATAGGTAGGATATTAGCCATTTTAATAAAATTCTCTAAGTTTTCTTCTTCTTTCTTTTCTCTAGTTTTCTTTCTTTTCTCTAGTTTTCTTTTTCTTTAGAGAGAGCAAGAGGTTGGATAATTAATATTCTTCCTCTTCTTCTTTCTTTCTTTTATTTTCTTCTTAGATTTTCTTTAATTTTATGTTTATGTTTATAATGCCTATGCTAGGCTAAACTTCTATTTGGTTAAGGGTGATTTCAAAGCCCTAGACATGTTTTGTGATTGATTTTCAGATTCTATCTATCATTAATTTTCTATCAAAGTTGCTTATGTTCTTCTACAAGAATTGTCCATGATGTTGTCTTGATTTATTTAGGTGTACAACTAGATAGATCTTGATAATTATCTATTGCTAGTTTAGGAGTCTTGATCCGTGTAATTGTCTTGATTTCCTATTCATAAGTGGCAATTTGTGATTAATGATTATGGTCAAGTTTTCAATAATTGCAAAGTGGAACATAACCTAAGTTGAACAATCCGAGCTTATGTGTTTGTTGCTTAGATCAACCTATCTTTCTCATCATAAAGCTGCCATTAAATTGAATTTAGAGAGCTTATTCTAGGTTGTTTAATGGTTAGAGATTAAATAGAGAGCTTGTTCTATTTAACGACAAACTAAGGAAAGATTGGGGTAACAGAGCTTGTTGTTATCTACGGTTGTTAACTTTGATAGTTGGTTGATATTGATAGATCTGAAATTGATTCTTAATGATGTCTAGTGGTGGAGAATGAAACCTTAACCATATTTTTCATATTTGATTCTTCTTACTTATTTGTTTTCTTACTTTTCTAGTTTGCTTATTTTTAAAAGTATATTTATTTTTATTGGCTGGTTATACCGCCTAATTTGTATATTAACTTTGTTTTATTTTTATTGGCTGGTTATACCGCCTAATTTAGTATATATATTTTTATTGGCTGGTTATACCGCCTAATTTAGTATATATATTTTTATTGGCTGGTTATACCGCCTAATTCAGTATATATATTTTTATTGGCTGGTTATACCGCCTTGCATCTTATTCTTATTATTTATTTTAGTTTAAATCTGGCTTCAAAAACCCCTTTTCTTTTATTATTTTCTTTGAATGTAAGTTATAAACTAATAACTCATAAATTAAAACCCAATCCCTGAGGACTCGACCCTTGCTAACTACTATACTTACAATTGATCTTTTTAGTGCAAGGTTAAATAAGATACACTCTTTTGGGTGCATCAACATGCATCAAATTGCATTCATGGCTCATTCATCATGACATACATTTGGGGAAAATAAAACAGAAGTTAGCTTGGCTTTAAGAGTCTTTGAAAGAATTTCCATTTCAAATCAGAAGAAGTACTGAGTACCCTTTTAATACAGGCTAGTGCTATGGAGGATGAACAAGTTGCCCGAATGGAAAAAATGGAAAAGGAACAGAAAGAATTGCGAGAACAGCTGGCAAAGTCTCAAGCAGAATCTGAGGATCAGATGACTAAATTGATGGAGCTGATGTCTACCTTAATCAAGGGAAAAGGATACACCAAAAACTTTGTCGCCAGAGAAGGGTTAGAGGCACAAAAGGGACAGAATGAAGTCGTAATGGTTGATGCCCAGAACACAGTCAATGTCCTAAACTCAGATGATCCAGCTGAACAGGCAAAGTTGAAAAGGGTTGCAGTAAATGAGGTTGAGTTGGCAGATTCCCAAGGGAAATATCAGTTGCTAGATGAAAGGCTCCGGGCAGTAGAAAATACAGACGTATTCGGCAGTAGAAAATACAGACGTATCCGGGCAAAATAACGATGCTTGGTCCTCGATTTAGTCATTCCTCCTAAGTTCAAGATCCCTGACTTTGTGAAATATGATGGGACAACCGATCCGTCAGCCCACATCACTATGTTCTGCCAGAAGATGACAAGTCATATAGATAATGATAAGCTTTTGATTCACTGTTTTTAGGATAGCCTCAGCGGGTCCGCAATTAGGTGGTATAGTCAGTTGAGCAAGGATCAGATTCGTTCTTGGAATGATTTGGCTAGGGCTTTATTAAACCAGTACAAGCATATGACCGACAGGACACCTGATCGTCTCACTTTGCAAAATATGGAGAAAAGAGCTACTGAGAGCTTCAAAGAATATACACAACGGTGGATGAGCCTGGCCGCCCAAGTACAACCGCCCTTGACACAAAAGGAAATAACTATCCTTTTTGTGAATACACTGCAGGCCCCGTACTATGACAGACTCGTCAGCAATGCCTCGAAGAATTTTGCGGACATGGTAATTTCAGGGGAGATGATTGAGAATACTATCAAAAATGGGAAACTTGAAAGAGAAGGAACATCCAATGCCGAGAGAAATAAGGCACCTAGAAAGAAAGAGGAAGATGTCCAAACTATGGGAGATTTCGTCCCATATTCCGAATTTCCCTCATACCAATCATGTTACCCTACTGAGGTATCTCCAAGCCTTTATCCTTACCTACCTACCCAAACACCTAATCCTATACCAGCCCTTGCAATAAGGCCTACTTCTAGAAAACGACCGCGGGAAAATCAAGAAAGAATTCCAATCCCAATCCCTGACCTACTGCCATTACTAATAAAGAATCAGTACCTTACCCCGGTACCTTTGAAAATAGCTCCGAATCCATCAGCGAGGAGTTATGACGCTGACAGCAAGTGTGATTATCACCTAGGGGTAGTTGGGCATTCAACTGAAAAATGCAAACAACTGAAGGAAAGGATTGAAAGTCTTATCCGTGATGGTATTTTGACACCGGAGCTTATCAATCAATGGAAGGCTGCTTAGCCCTAAATCAATTTCTTTCAGGGTTTTAGGGGGAGAATTACTACCTTTGAAGGATGCAATAGGAGCATTTTGACGCATGTAGTTTTATATACTGTGATGATGAAAGCACTTGTCTCATGTTAACATCTACATGAATTAAATGAATTTTGAATTTTAAATGCTTTGTGTTTGTTGTGTTTTAACAATAACGTGAATTTGCAAAAACAAGTATTAAGGAAGTTTTAATAATGGATAGTCTCAAGAAGATTGATGATCAGTGTTAGAAATGACCCAACACCATCCCCTCTTTTTTGGGCTTCTCTATACCTAAACCTTCAATCAAGAACACTTGAAAGACCTAATGCTTCAAGGAAAAATGAATTTGAAAAAAAAAAAAAAAGAGAGAAGCATTGTCATTGCAGAATAAGCAAGGATGTAAATCCTAGTCTAGGCTATGAACAAAGGAACGAACTTTTTGAAACTTTTCGAATTCCTTGAAATTCAAACAAATGAGACATTCTTTCAAGAATCTAGATTTTGGTAATTTGATCTGTGTCAAGGTTGTGCCAAAACCATTCATGTCATTTTCAATAAACCACAAAACACTAATTGCCCAAACATCACTTCATGATTGACACCTTAGGGCACAATGATTAAACTAGATTATCCCTTGTCCCAGAGAAAACCCGTTTTTGAGTCATATTTTCCTTGTCTCTTCAAAGAACTCATATTGGAAACTCAGCCTTTTCAAAATAGACCTAGACTTGCTATGTTCCTCGTTGATACAAATTCTCATGGTTAATCAAATTAAGGCATCATATGTGGAAATGATGGATACATGGTGAAGAAGGATGGGCTAACGCATGAATCATTGGGGCATGCGATGAAAAAGGAAAATGAAAAATTTGTGAAATTATGCATATGAGAATTCGGACGATTCCAAAGTGCAAAATGAAATTCTGAATATCTATTTCCCCTGGGGATTGCTTTTCAATATGAATATTTGTGCTTGACATGAGAAATGGCCATCTTTCATATCCCTTTCGCATAAAAAAGAAATTATCCATAGTCACCCTTTTTGAGCCAAAAGAATTCTTTCTTCTTTGAACCCTGATCAAGGATCACCCTCTACACTAGGGGGCAAATGCAAGGAAAGATCTTTTTAAAGATCATTGAGAAATGAGTCCTAGCTCAAAGACAGATGCAAAGAAAATAGAGCCCCAAATAAAGACAGGCTCACTCCGTTGAAAGAAGGGGGCAAAATGAAAGCAAAAAAAAAATATGTGTAAGACATGGCAAATTGAAAGCCAAAAGCAAGGAAGAAAAAGAGCAAAGTCAAAAGGAAAGAAATGTCCAAGAAGGGACAAATGCTTCAAAGAGAATCCTCCTCAAAGAAAGGATCCTTGATCTGATTACCCTCAAACACATATTTTGGGCCTATTTATCCTTTCTTTCTGAACCCTGAGCCATGGCCTACATTACGTGCTTTAAAAGTCCATTTTGATCAAGCATGAATATTTAATTTGAAGGGTTTTCCTCAGATTTTATCACATCTCATCAAATTCTCATTTCACTAAGGAAGAATTTAGAATTCTCAAGTGTATGGTAAAAAAAGAGAAAAATTGGAAAGAATGGGACTCTAGGGTGAAAACCCAAAAACGGGAGGTCTAGAGTAGAATGGGAATTTTCGATGCCATCGATGATAGTGCCGATACCACAAAAGAAAAGATCTTCTTAAAAAGTGATCATCGAGGAATATTTAAGAATTCCTGAACCTCCCAAATTGTCAATTCTCATTCAGAGGATTGTCTTCAAAAAGAACTAAAACTTTTTTTCTCCAAGATTAAACTTTTCGGTTTAAACATCCCGGCCAATCTTGACGCTTGTCAAAATGCCTTGATATGGAAACTAAAAGAATGTTGAATTTGTTTGGTTCTCAATGAATTCATGATTTATAAAACCTGTTCCATTTGTGAGCCTAGAAGAGATATGCATTTTTGTCAAGAAGTTTTCCTGGAAAAGACAGAATCTTGTTATACCAAGCCTTGCCAATCCGAGTTAAAAAACCCAGATTGACACTTAGAGAAATTTCTAGCAATGATCATTAGACTTCAAAAGATTTGTACATCACACATTCTGGGGTTAATATTTTTTGTTCAGAAGTTTCCAAAATAAGAAAACAAATAAAGATACTTTTTGAAATACTCATTTTGATGTTGACATGAGACAAGGATTTTTTCTAACCCAAAGGTATACAACTGCGAGGATAGATCCTAACTTCCAGATATGAGAAGAAGAAATCGAACCCAGTTCAGATCTCTGTTCATGAAAATTTGAAAACTGTTGGGCCAAAGAGAATAGCCAAAATGAATTGAAGATATACTCTGATTTGAAGAGGAAAAATGAATTTGAAAGGCTAAGCCAAAGTCTAGAAAAACAACTGGGGCCATTTGCATCACTCATGAGCACTCATCTCTTTATCGAGCTTTTGCATCTGCATAGTGTCGGTAAGCATTTGCATCATTCATAGGTATTTGCATTGGCATTATTCCATAAGCATCTGCATTTTACATTTACATTCTTCATGGAATTCGCATTTGCGTCACCCAAGCAATTTCATCATTTCTAGAATCATTACATTTTCATTATTGTGTGATAATCATAAACCATTTACATGAACACAATTAGTAAGAGCATCTGCATCAAGAAAATTTGCATCAATCTAAGTTATTTGAATCTACATCAAGAAGCATTTGCATCAGTCTAAGTTATTTACATTTGCATCAAAGACATTTGCACCAGTTTAAGTCATTCGTATCTTATTCAACATCTGCATCTGCATCAAAAAGCATTCGCATCTTCTCAAAATCTTTAGGTTAATTTTCAACAATTCTTCAAAGTCCATTTTTAAGACCTCCAGGCATAATTTTTCAACTCACGGGTAAGACCTCCGGGCAACATTCTTAAGACCTCCGGGCATAACTTTTTTTCAAGGGTAAGGCCTACGGGCAACATTTTTAAGACCTCCGGGCATAATTTTTCAAATCACGGGTAAGACCTCCGGGCAACATTCTTAAGACCTCCGGGCATAACTTTTTTTTCAGGGGTAAGGCCTACGGGCACCATTTTTAAGACCTCCGGGCATAATTTTTCAAATCACGGGTAAGACCTCCGGGCAACATTCTTAAGACCTTCGGGCATAACTTTTTTTTCAGGGGTAAGGCCTACGGGCACCATTTTTAAGACCTCCGGGCATAATTTTTCAAATCACGGGTAAGACTTCAGGGCAACATTCTGAAAACCTCCGGGCATAACTTTTTTTCAGGGGAAAGGCCTACGGGCACCATTTTTAAGACCTCCGGGCATAATTTTTCAAATCACGGGTAAGACCTTCTGGCAACATTCTTAAGAACTCGGGGCATAACCTTTTTTAAAAATCACGGGTGAGGCCTCCGGGCACCATTTTAAAGGCCTCCAGGCACCATTTTAAAGACCTCCGGGCACCATTTTAAAGTCCTCCGGGCACCATTTTAAAGACCTCCGGGCACCATTTTAAAGACCTCCGGGCACCATTTTTAAAGACCTTCGGGCATAATTTTTCTTTTGAAAATCGAATTCGTTTTCTTAAGACGGATCGAGCCTTGATTAGTCAGGGAATTCAATTTAAGGATAAATCTTCAATTTACAACTTTTTTTCAAAAAAAAAAAATTGAAAATGAAATAATGAATAAAGAAAAAAGAAAAAAGGAAAAATGAAAAAATGATGAAAAAATAGAAAATTAAAAATGAAAAAATGATAGAAGAATGAAAAAGAAAACCCTTTTCCCTTTCCTTCACATGTGATGTCACTGACCTTACAAAATTAGTATCGGTTTATCTTTGTCTGATTCCTGATTCTCAGCAATAGCCAAAGAGAGGCAGCTGTAGACACCTAATTTTGTCCGGACCACTAAACAGGTATGTTTTCTTCTTAAATTGATGTTTTCGAGTGAAAAAGACTGTTTTCATCCCGCAGGTGGTACTCCGAGACTTAGTTTAAAAGGGCGAGCATAAAAAGTCAAACTTAAAAAAAAAAGTCAACTTCGAAAAAAGTCAACCCCGAAAAAGTCAACTATTGAAAAGTCAACCCACTTTTAAAATCAAGATTTTAAGTTCAATTGAAAAATGGCGAAAGAATTTTGATAATCCGAGGTCTACATTGAAAGATATGGAGTTCGGAAGTTGGGATTTGGAGATTAAGTAGAAAGGAAACCCTAATCCGAGAAATTTGGGGAAAAGTGCTTAAACGATCAAATTGGTCGAAATTGAAGGTTCCAAATGAAAGATAAGCACTGACTACGGGTAATGGTCACTTGCAAGAAAAATTGAAAGAAAAGTCAATCCGGGAGAAAACCGAGAATTAGGGTTTTTAGTGGATTTCGGTGAAATCGGGAAGAATCACATAAATGGCTCGAGTTGGTAAGACCAAAGCCCCCAACGGATGAGGAATGATTAAAATGATAGCCCAAGGCTCATCTTGAAGAAAATCTAAAAATCTGACTTGTTTTGAGCAAAACCGGGTTTCGGAGGCAAAAAGGCAAAATTGTAAAATTTGGAAAAAATAGCAAATGGACTCCAAAAATTCTGAAAATTTGTCAATATCATTCTTAAATCATTTGAAAGATATTGGTAAAAGAAAATCTTGATTCGGAGTTCATTTGCAAAATGGCCAAATCCCGGGCTTCTTATGCAGTAATTCAAAAAGGTAAATCCCGAAAAAATAGCAAATGAGGTCCAAATCTTTTGAAATTTTGAAAATCCCATTTTTAAATTATTTGGAAGAGATTGGCGAAAGAAAATCTTGATTCGGAGTTCGTTTGCAAAATGGCCAAATCCCAGGCCTTCTATGCAATAATTCAAGAAGATAAATCCCGGAAAAATAACAAATGAGCTCCAAATCTTTTAAAATTTTGCAAATCTCATTTTTAATTATTTGGAAGAGATTGGAGAAATAAAATCTTGATTCGGAGTTCGTTTGCAAAATGGCCAAATCCCGGGCCTCCTATGCAATAATTCAAGAAGATAAATCCCGGAAAAATAGCAAATGAGCTCCAATTCTTTTGAAATTTTGAAAAATCTCATTTTTAATTATTTGGAAGATATTGGAGAAAGAAAATCTTGATTCGGAGTTCGTTTGCAAAATGGCCAAATCCCGGGCCTCCTATGCAATAATTCAAGAAGATAAATCCCGGAAAAATAGCAAATGAGCTCCAAAAATTCTGAAATTTTTCAAATCTCATTTTTAAATTATTTGGAAGAGATTGGCTAAAGAAAATCTTGATTCGGAGTTCGTTTGCAAAATGGCCAAATCCCGGGCCTTCTATGTAGTAATTCAAGCCGATAAATCCCAAAAAAATACCAAATGAGCTCCAAAAATTATGAAAACTTCCAGATCATGCTTTTTAATTATTTTGAAGAGATTGGTGAAGAAAAATCTTCATTTGGAGCTCGTTTAAAAAATGGTAAAATGTAGGGGCATAAAAGGGTATTTTTGGAAGAAAAAATCCAAATAAATAGCAAACGGACTCGGATAATTTTGAAAACTTCCAGAACTCAATGTTTTATTATTTTGGAAGTGTTAAAAAAATAAAAATTGAATTTGGAGTCCGTTTGATATTTATTTGCATCCGGGGGGCAAAACAGTCATTTCACCCAAGCAACCGAAAAGGGCTTCTTTGGGCCTTTCAAAAAATCAGAGTCGGGATTGAAAAGAGAAGTGCTGGCCTGCCCAAGCCCAAAGGAAGGAGGAAGCTTCTGATTTTTCAATCAAATGGCTAAAAATCAAGAGTTAGCTAGAGATTCTCCTTGATCAAGCCATGGTGATTAAGCCACATAGGCCAAGAGAGATGTCAACATTATTCTTGAATAGCTGTAATTTGAGAGAGCTGATATGCTAATCTAAAGGTGGTAATTTCATGATTTTTTCACCTTGAATTATTAGCCATTTGATGGGAAATTGGTTACAAAAAAATGACAACACCTTGAGGAATATTAGGGGCCATTCTGCAAGCATGTTAGGAGGACAGAAAATTCATTTTTTCAGCTTCATTTTGCTGAGTTCTTTTAGTTTTTACTTGGTTTTTCTCTTCTTGGTTGAAAGCAAAAAAAAAAAGATTAGAAAAGAAAGGAAAGTTTGAAGAGATAAAGCTTGAAAGATAGCTTCTTGAGGTTGCTCTTGAGCACTAACTCTTGCACTTTCTTGATTTTCCATTCTTGTTTTTGCTATTTTGATTTCTATTTGGTGAGTTTCCATTTTAAATAAATGTTTTTTATTGTTCTTTTTAACTTCTTCCTTCATCTCCTTCTTGAATATATTTTTTTTTACATTTTTTTTACAATAAACTCACCATGGCCAAATGGCCTACATTATTTAGCTAAGTTGCTGTTTTGATTTATTTTACCATATTGTTTATGTTATTTTCTTTGATCTTGGTGTTTTAAATGTTATGTTACTTCATATTCTTGAGTTATATTTGAATTTGGTTGCTTTGTTTGTTGCCATTTATGTTTTAAATATCATGTTTTTGCATTTTTAATTTTTTGTTTTCATGATGTTTAAATTTGAGCATATTTTAGATTTAGTATATCATGTTTTTGTGAAAATGCTTGTGTGGTCTTTGCATGATTTGAGTTTTATATCTTAGTTGAGCATGTTTTAGATTTAGTATATTAAGTGTTTGTGAAAATGCTTGTGTGGTTTTTGCATGATTTAAGTGTTATATTTTAGTTGAGCATGTTAGTATACCAAGTGTTTGTGAAAATGCCATGCTTGTTGGAGCTTGAGGCCATGTGGCTACTCCATGTGTTTTGCATTATGTGTTGCATTTTCGCCATGTTAGTTGGTAGGTTTTTGCATTTATATGACATTTGATTTAGTTGAGCATGTTACTATACCAAGTATTTGTGAAAATGCCATGTTTGCTAGTCATATTATTCCATTCGGCCACTCTTGAATTTTTACATTTTATGTGCATTCTTGCCATGTTAGTTGATAGGTTAGCATTTGCATGATATTTGGTTGAGTTTTTTGGTTTAAGTATGCTTTGTGTTTGTCAAAATGCCATGCATATTTTAGTTATTAGGTTTGGTTCATTTGCCATGCATGTTCATGCATTTTAGGTTTAGGTTGCATTAAATGCCATGCAAGTTCATTTAGGTCTAGGTCACAATATGAATGCCATGCATTTTTTCATGACATTTAGGTTTAAAATCATGCATTTCATACCCTAGGTTTGCTGTAATTTTTCATGCATTTCATGTTCATGCCACTTGAATAATGATTTGAGCCAATTAATGGTTCAAAGTCATGCTCTCTTGAGCACACTTGTGGAAAATTAAGTTTGTCAAGTTGATTATTCTACCTTTGTGATTTTTTTTACTTAGCCAATTTTTATCTAACTTTCAAAAAGTCCTAGCTACTGTTTTTGAGCTATTTTATGTGTTTCAAATATTTTTACTTTGATTTTTAAATGATTTTATCAAAGGCAAAAATGGGTTTTGACAAAACAGTTTTGTCACCCAGTTTTCGTACTTTTCCGATTTTGCTGGGCATTTTTCTTTAATCAGAAAATTAAAATGATTTTTTCACGTGTAGTTTTACATGTCTTGAGTCTCCAGTAGTTTTTTCAGAATTGTTTGAATTTTTAAAAATAGGATAAAAAATCGTGGCTTAAAACAGGACAGTGGAGTCAGAATTGAATTTAAAGAAAAATCATTTTTCTGTTTTGGTTAAGTTACTTAGAGTGGGCTGATTAGGAGGGTTAGCTACTGATTTAGGGTAGTTTCTAAGCCTTTTAAACTCTAAAAATGGTTTTTCAAGTCTCGGGTTAAGGGTAGTCAAGTCCGGATTTTTAAACTTAGGAAATTAGAGCCATTTAAAAAAAAGATTTAGCCCAGTTTTTATTTTTAATTCAAGCTTTTCAAAATTGTTTTCAAAATATCACAAAGCATTTTGGTTTTAGAATATTTAATTTGACATATTTTCCTAAGGTAGCCGGATATCTTTTTAGATATATGGATTTCCTTAATTAAAGGAAAAAATACATTTCATCATTGCATTTTCCATATTCATGCATTTTATATAATATGTGATTCTTGCTATGATAAAATCTATGATATTGTTATGATTTTGAGTTATGTTATATTGTTTATTATATGATTTGGAATATTTCATGATATCCTATGCTTTTTATTTAGTTATTTTTTTTTGTCATATTATTTAGCATATACTATGTTCATGCATTATTATTTTCATTTTTATTTTCATGCATATTATATGATAGCATTATTTCATATTCCATCTCATTTAATTTATATGCCATATCATTCATGTTTGCCATGTCATTTAAATTATTTCATTTCATATAGAATATGTTATGTTACTTAGGTTATTTTATTTTATTTAGAAAATATCATGTTACTTAGGTTATTTCATTTCATATAGAATATGTTATGTTACTTAGGTTATTTTATTTCATTTAGAATATATCATATGACTTAGGATATTGCATCTCATATAGAATATACTATGTTACCTAGGTCATTTCATTTTATTTATAATATGTCATATAACTTAGGATATTTTATTTCATTTAGAATATGCTAAGGATATTTCATTTCATTTTAGAATATGCTAAGGCATTTACATTATATCATATCATTTACGAAGCATTATATTATTTAGATTTTGCTATGTCATTTTATTTATGTCATGCATATACATATTCATATCTTCTAAAATGTTTTCAAAAGGATAATGATTTTTCAATAAAAAAATAAAGATATTCCCGAGTTAAAATAATTCATGAGTTCTCTACCGGGTTTGCTGGAGGGAATATCATCAATTATCATTAATAAAGGAATATCTTTCTTTCAAAAAAGAGAATGATTCCGAAAGTTTTCCAAAACTAATAAAAATTTATATATTTTGCCACGTTTGTTAGGGAATATAGGAAAATTTTGAATTTATAAATTCCGAATCATTTTCAATTAAAAATGGAATTATTTTTCTTTAAATTGGCAATTAACTTGAAATACTAAATTTAAAACCAACTTTTTACCGAGATTTGAGATAACACACGATTAATAAGGTACCGTTTTATACGGGCGTTGTGGGGGTGCTAATCCTTCCCCGCACGTAACCGAGTCCCGAACCCGTTTCTTTGATTTCTCTGATTTAAAACGCAGACTTGAAATTGGTTTTAAAAATGTTTTAATTAATTTTTAAAATATTTTTATAAAACCGGTTTTAATAGGTGGCCGATCACACCTAGCTAAAAAATATTGGTGGCGACTCTATGTCTTTTTTAAGGTCATTTTCAAAACCTTCATTTTTCTAGAGGAATTAAGTCGACTTTTCCTTGATTTTTTAATGTCACGCTTAACGAATAATAAAGTCTTGCGATGAGACTCGTTATTTTTTAGGTTGCGACAACATTTAGACATTAGGCCATTTTCATATGCCATGTCATTTCATATGTCATTTAGCTTTAGGCCATTTTTATTTTTCCATGTCATTTAAGTTTAGGTCATTTTATTATTCTATGTCATTTTACATGTCATTTAGCTTTAGGCAATTTTCATATGCCATGTTATTTTTCCATGACATTTAGACATTAGGCCATTTTCATATGCCATGTCATTTCACATGTCATTTAGCTTTAGGCCATTTGTATTATTCCATGTCATTTTACATGTCATTTAAGCATCAGGCAATTTTCATATGCCATGTTGTTTTTCCATGACATTTAGACATTAGGCCATTTTCATATGCCATGTCCTTTCCCATGTCATTTCAGGAATGTAGAATTAAATAAAAGGACTTGTCCATCTTTCGAAATCAAATAAAATAGGTGTATGATAAGATAATCCACTTTCTTTATTATCTTACTTTATTCTTACTTTTCTTATTATTATTATTCTATTGTTCTTGTCTTGTAATTTGATAATTTGACACTAGTTCATGCATATCAAGTTAGGATAGCATTTATTGTCATGCAAACTCATGCTAGGCATTTAGGTTATTTATTCCATGCATTTTCCATATCACTAGAATTTAAACCATGCATTTCATGCATTCACTTTGCTGTGTTTTCATGCATTCCATGTCATGCCACATGATTTATGACTTAGGCCAATCAATGGTTCAAAGTCATGCTCACTTGAGCATACTTGTGGAAAATTAAAGAGTTGTCAAATTGATTATTCTACCTTCGTGATTTTCTTTACTTAGCCAATTTTTGTCTAACTTTTTAAAAGTGTTAGCTACTGTTTGTGGGTCTTTAGGAGAGTCTCTAACATTTTTTCTTTGATTTTTAAATGATTTTATTAAAGGCAAGAAAATGTGTTTTGGCAAAACAGTTTTTCATCCAGTACTCGTACTTTCTTGATTTTTCTGGGCAGTCATCTTTAAACATAAAATTAAGACAATGTTTTATCGTGTAGTTTTACATGTTCTGAGTCTCCAGTATTTTTTTTAGATTTTTTTTAATTTTTTTAAAATAGGTTAAAAAATCGTGTATCAAAACGGGACAGTAGAGGCAGATTTGAATTCAAAAGAAAAACAATTGTTGAATTTGGCTAAGGCATTTAGAGGGGGTTGGTTAGAAGCTTTAGCTACTGTCTTAGGATAGTTTCTAAGACTTTTTAAACGAAAAAAATAATTTTATAAATCTCGGGTTCAGGCTGGTCAAGTCCAGGATTTTAATTTAGGAAATTAGAGCTATTTTTAAAGGGTTTGGCTAGGTTTTTAATTTTAATCCAAGATTTTCAAAATTGTTTTCAAACAACCACAAAGTATTTTGATTTTAGAAAATTTAATTTGACATATTTTCCTAACGTAGCCGGATATCTTTTTAGATATACGGATTTCTTTAATTAAAGGAAAAAATATATTTTCATGCATTGCATTTTCCATGTCCATGCATACTATGTAATATGCGATTTTTGATAATTTCTATGATATTGTTATTATTTTGATTTATTTTATGGTGTTATGTTGTTTTTTATTTGTCTTTGAATATTATATGTTATTCTATGCTTTTTATTTAGTTATTCATTTTTGTCACATTATTTAGCATATACTATGTTCATGATTATTATTTCTATTTTCATGCATATTACATGATAGTATTATTTTATATTTCATGTCATTTAGATTATATTCCATGTCATTTAGGTTTAATCATTTACATTTTCCGTGTCATTTAAATCATTTTATTCCATTTACAATATACCATGTTACTTAGGTTATTTCCTTTCATATAGAATATATTATGTCATTTAGGATATTTCATTTCATTTAGGATATCTCCTTTCATTTAGAATCATTTCATTTCATTTAGAATATGCTATGCCATTTGAATTATGTGATATCATTTAGATTGCATTATATTATCTAGACTTTCCTATGTCATTTTATTTATGTCAAACATGCTCATATTCATTTTTTTAAATTTTTTATAAAAAAAAAAGGATAATGATTTTAAATAAAACAAAGATATTCTCAAGTTAAAATAATTCATGAGTTCTCTACCGGTTTTGCTGGAGGGAATATCATCAATTATCATTAATAAAGGAATATCTTTCTTTCAAAAAGCAAGAATGATTGAGAAAGTTTTTCAAATAAATAAAAATTTCTATATTTTGCCGATTTTGTCAGGGAATATAGGAAAATTTTGAATTAATAAATTTCGGATCATTTTCAATTAAAAATTGAATTATTTTTCTTAAAATTGGGAATTAATTTAAAACACCAAATTAAAAATCGACTTTTTACCGAGACTTGAGATAAAACATGATTAATAAGGAAACGTTTTATACGGGCGTTGTGGGGATGCCAATTCTTCCCCGCACGTAACCGAGTCCCGAAACCGACTCTTTGATTTTCTCTGGTTTATAACGCAGACTTGAAATTGGTTTTTAAAAAATATTTTAATTAATTTTAAAATGTTTTATAAAACCGGTTTTAATAAGTGGCCGATCACACCTAGCCAAAATAAGATTGGTGGCGACTCCATTACTTTTTCCGAGGTTGTTTTCAAACCCCCATTTTATTTCAAGAGGAATTAAGTCGACTTTTCCTCGATTTTTTTAATGTCACGTCTAACGAATAATAAAGTCTTGCGATGAGACTTGTTGTTATTTTTTAGGTTACGACAGCTTGGCGACTTCGCTGGGGACTTTAGAGAGTCAGGTCTAGAATTAGTCATGTGTTATCAAAGTCTCAGTTTTGTTGGTTTTTATTCGGTATTTTATTTTAATTCCTATTTTTTTAATAATAAAGTGAATTTTGAAAATATTTTAAATATATTCATTTGTCATGTGCATGCACAATATTATTTGTTCTTTTGTTATTTTGTTGCATATATTTATATGTTTGCTTGACTGATGCTTTACATTGTTTGATTTTAGTAGGGTATTTAGAATAAGGGGTGTAAAATAGGTGGTGACAGGTTTGTTTTGTTCCTGCGCACACACTATATTTGCCTTTGCATAACATGAACCCTCTACCCAGGTTCCGTCCTTTAAGTGGGAGTAAAGTAACTATGCCTTCATGATGATCCTCAGTATGGTCTAGTGAAACACTTCCGGAGTATAAAGTACCTAATGCCTTCGTGATGATCCTCCGTACGGGCATAGAAAAATATACTCTAACGAATTGAACCCGCTTTTATCGGGGTGCCTTACTAGCCTTCATAGGCGACAGTGAGGAACAATTCGGGGCCTTAGAATCGGTTTACCTTCATATAGTGAACCTGGGTGAAGCCATGCCGGATTTCTATTAGATACCCGAAGTTTAAGAACACATGGAGGAACATTTCCAACCTTTTACCATCTTTCTATATGTTAGATTTTACAAATTGGGTGATGATGAACGAACATCATATCGCTCGTAATAATTTATTATTTTGTCCCAAAGGCATCATAATGCCGAAGCTCTGTTAAAATTTTCGGGACATTTTTATAAAAAAAAAACATGTTGCTATTTATGTTATATTTGTGAATTCATTTCTTTACTAATCTATTTCTTTTTGTTTTCTTTTCTTTGACATGCATCATAGACACCATCATACACTTGAAGTTTATTAGCCTCGGGATAGTCATCAACCCAAAGGACTTTCATGGAGTGTCAGGTTATTTCAGTGATAGAAGATCATGCAGTAGTTAGGGCATAGTCGAAAAAAGATCAGAGGGAGGATGGTGATTGCCTAAAGAAAGATTATGTGTCAGCATTGCCGGAAAGGGTCAATGTGGATTTTAGACAGAATAATCTTTGAGGGTTTGTCGACATTTGGAATCAGTGGAATGTATCAGAGAAAGAAGCCTTCACTCAAAAATATGGAGATATATAACTCTTAATTCCGATTAGGGTCAATAGTGGGTTGATTCAGGCTATGGTACAGTTTTGGAATCCTACTTATAGATATTTTACTTTTAACAAGGAGGACATTACCCCACTTATTGAAGAATATTCAGCACTGTTATGTATTGAATGTCCTAATCCTAATCGGGTATATTTGAAGGAAGTGAAACCTTCAGGTTTAAGTGGATAGGATCACAAGAATGGATACAACATAGGTTGAGAGTCATGTGGATACAAAGTACAAAGATGGATGCATTCCGTGGGAAACTCTCCGACAAATGATATTGGGTTATTCCGATAAAGAAAAAGCCAGGGACATCTTCGCTCTAGCCATCTACGGATTAATCATATTCCCAAAGATATTGGGTCACGTAGATATAGTCGTGTTTGATTTCTTTGAAAAGTTGGAACAGAAGATCAACCCATCTCCAGCCATCATAGCTGAAACTATCTGATCTTTAAATTTTTGTAAAAGAGAAGGACAAGGGAGAATCAAGGGGTTTGTACAACTCCTTTATATTTGGATTCAAAGTCACTTTTGGAAGATAGAAGAGGTTTCCTTCAAACCGTACATGAAGTCTTTAGTTTCTATTAGGGAATATCTTCGAAATGATTGGCCTGAAGACGGAGATGAAGAGAAATGAGTCAGCATGTTCTGGAATCTAAAAGGGGAGATGGTAACTTGGAAAGCTCCATGGATGGTTCCTATACCGATTATGTATAAATGTGGGGACAACCCGGGAGTTCTACTACTCGAAATTTGGGGTCTGTGAGTTATGCACCTCTGTTGGTGCAAAGACAGGTTGAGTCTCGACAATTCACACCCGTGACTCATAAGCTAGGATCATCAGAGTTCACTTATGGAGAGGATGGGTATTCTGGAAAGGTGCGGGTAGTGATTGATGCATGGAAGAAAACTTACCGGATAAAAGTGGCCAGATATGCCGACATCGTCATACCTGATTACCTGATATGGAAGGAATTAAGGGTTAATGATAAGCTGTTGAAATCAGATGGGGAAGAGGTCTAGTTCATGAATCCGCCATCGAAGAAAGTGTCATCAGAGTTAGAAATCACAAGGGCAGAATTCGAAAAAGAAAAGAAGTTGTCAGGGATTTTCTTGGGAAAATAGGGAATCAGCTCAGGAAAGAGAAAAGGAAAAGATCAAGAGAGAAGGGGACACTATCAAGGGAGATCTCAGGGATTTGCACTTGGAAAACAAAAGGGACCGCTTCGAGCTCAGATTTGAAGGAACACTCAAGACTTCCGGGGAATAGGAGCAAGAGGTCAAAAACCTCAAGAAGGAGAATAACTATTGGAAAGAGAGAGCGAAGCCTGAGGAAGCCCGAGCCAATCAACTGGAGAAGCAAGCTAAGGAAAGCTTACACGGTGATGCTTCTGCTGACATGTCAAGGGGCCGTGAACAAGTAAGGGTCAGATTGAAGAGCAAGGCAATCAAAAAGAGACTGTGAAAGAAAGTCCAAGATCAGAGGGAGTTACTATAGGACTAATATTTTGTAACAACACTTTGAAAGGCAAATTATGGACTTATCTTATGCAGTGATCTTTTATTCTATCTTTGATGTATTTAGTTTTAGGAAATCAATGAAAGACCGTTTGGTTGGAATTATCCCGAGGCCAATACTTTCAAATGCATACATATCTTTCTCATTCATTTATTCTGTCCTTTATATATTTTGTTCGTTCATTCATAATTTATTCATAGTTATAATTATTCATTCATTTATTTCATTCATATTCATATACTTAGTCATTTATTTATTCATTTTATTTGTTCATTCATTTACACTTTCATATTTTTATACTTAGTCATTTATTTATTCATTTTATTTATTCATTCGCATTTAGTCATTCGTTCATTTTTTATAAAACATAAAAAAGATGTGTCAATAAATTCTAATTCATGGTTTTCAAAACTAAAGGTAAAATTGCTCGCACTCAAAAAGAATCGGATTTTCGACACCCTCACAATACTCGATCTCAAGCCAGAGCTATGGAGAATGATCAGTTTGCTAGAATTGAAGAATAGAAAGAACTCAAAGGGAACTGCAGGAACAGTTGGCTAAGTCTCAGGAGGAGTCACGAGAACAGATGACTAAACTCATGGAAATGATGAGTGCCATGATGAAACAAAAAGGGCCGGGGGAGAATTCGATCACCAGGAAAATGGTGGTAAATGAAGAGGATCAACCTGAAAACATAAAGCAAAAGGGCCAAGAGCTGCCAATTGGGGCAGCCTCCTATGTTTATATCCAGCCAGCTGCTGAGGCACAAAACTATGTTCCCGGAAAAGGTAATATGAGAGCTGACCCAAATGATGTTAACGTTCCAGACTTTGAGGAACTAGCTGAAAAGGAAAAGGCAAATATGACTGAGCTGAAGAAGGTTGAAATGGCAGAATCATAGAAAAAATAACAACTGCTGGAGGAGAGGCTGAGGGTCGTTGAAGGGGTGGAGTTATTTGGTAGTCTGGATGCCAAAGAGATGAGTTTAGTACATGATCTAGTAATTTCCCCAAAGTTCAAAGTACCAGACTTTGAGAAATATAATGGGACTACCAACCCATCAGCACATCTGACCATGTACTGCAGAAGAATGACGGGGCACGATAATAATTAGAAACTGCGTCGTACCAAGATTCATTCGTGGACGGATTTAGCCAGGGCTTTCATGGAGTATTATTAGCATGTATTTGATATGTACCTGATAGGCTGTCACTACAGAACATGGAAAAAAAAGACTACTGAGAGTTTCAAGGAATACTCGCAAAGGAGGAAGGATCTGGCAACACAAGTGCAACCCCCTTTAACTAGCAAAGAAACTACAGTGCTTTTCATCAATACCTTGAAAGCATCCTATTATGATAAATTGGTAGGGAGTGCCACCAAGGACTTTGCAGACATGGTGATATCCGGGGAGATGATAGAGTCTGCCATTAAGAATGGGAAAATGGAAGGGGGTGAGTCTGCTACTTTGAAGAAGGTATTCCCTACTAGGAAGAAAGAAGAGACCCACGCAATTAGTATCAACCAATATCCATATTCACCTCCCACACCATATACACCACCAAGGCCCTATACTCCCACTACATCTTATGTACCTTCTACACCCTACACATCTTACCCGGGGTATAATCCTTATACCCCAATTTGAACCACCTTACCCAAAATCCATTCCATTATACCAATATACCACAACAGCCATTTCCAACTGGCATATCACCACAGATAACCCTTCCTTGAAACACTGTCCCAAATACTCAGGGTCCCCTGCGCAATGACCAACGTTCACCAAAGAACGATCAAAAACTCCAGTTTGATCCCATTCCTACCACCTATGGTGAGCTATATCCCAAATTACTGCAAGGCCAACTTGTCGCGCCCGTATATCTTAAACCTTTGACCCACCATACCCAAGGTGGTACAATGCAAATACCAACTGCGCATATCAAGCAGGAATTCAAGGGCATTCGACTGAGGATTGCATTGCCTTTAAAAAGAAAGTCCAAAGTTTAATCAATACCGGAGTTGTGAAGTTTAGGTCAAAGAATGGGACAAATATAGCGGGAAACCCATTGCCCGATCATGCTGAGAATCGAGTAAATACAGTATGGACAGGGGAAGTCAGAAGGGTAAAAAAAGATATCAGGAAAGTCAAGACTCCAATGATAACAGTATGGGTTGAGATGGTTAAGGCAGGAATGATGGGGGATGCAGACAGTTTAAAAATGGTTGCAAACAAGGTGCAGAATTGGTGTCCATTCCATAGATGTAAAGGTCATATCATACAAGAATGCGAGGACTTTCTAGCTAAAGTCCAAAAGATGATGGATGAGGGGGAGGCCCAGTTTTATGAAGAAACAGAGGAGGAAGTAGAGGTTATTGAGAACGAGCTGGCTATGGGCTAGGAAAACCGTTGATCATCTATTACGATGAGCCGGAAGAGAAAGTTATATCGATTATTGAAGAAATTGTGCCTAAGTTAATCATATATTTGCTTTCTTCTTTCTCATACAAGGAAAACACAGTTGCACCGTGGAAATATGACTTCAGCATGGTTATGCCAGGGTCTTCGAGTCAGCAAGATATCATAGGTGTAGGGCACTTAACACGAAATGGAAGGTGTTATGCCCCTGAGGTTGTTGAACAAGGATCAACAAGAAAATATGGAGGAATGGACAAAGAAAAGAAGGCAGGTGAACCAATCCATATTGAGACGGATTAGTCAAAAGAAGTAGAGAGGGGGTCAGCCCCGGTTAACAAGATAAAAGAGTCGATGAACGAAAAGGAAGCTTGCAAGTTTTTAAAATTCATAAAGCATAGTGAGTATAGTGTGGTTGAGCAACTGCAGCGTCAGCCAGCAAGAATTTCAATCGTATCTTTGCTACTAAATTCAGAGTCACACCGAAATGCCTTGTTGAGAGTTTTGAATCAGGCATATGTTGCCAACAACATATCGGTGGAAAAACTAGATGGGCTGGTGGGAAACGTTGCAGCAGACAATCATATATATTTTAATTATGATGAAATACCACCCAATGGTATCGGATCAACCAAAGCTCTTCACATAACCACCAACTGCAAAGGGCACATATTACCGAGGGTCCTTTTGGATAACGGTTCTTCATTAAATGTGCTACCCTTGGCAACCTTATCCAAATTGCCAGTTGATATTTCTTATATGCTGCCAAGTTGCACGGTGGTTAGAGCTTTTGATGGAACTAGACCGGAGGTAATGGGAACTATCGAGGTCCCGATGGAGATAGGTCCTAGCACCTATAAGGTCAATTTCCAAGTCATGGATATTACCCCGTCCTACAATTGTTTGTTGGGAAGGCCTTGGATACATTCAGCTGGGGCTGTACCCTCATATCTCTACTAAAAGCTGAAATTTGTTATAGAGGGACGTTTGGTCATAGTATCAGGAGAAGAGGACATCATAGCCTCTGCATCTATTGGTTTCCCTTACATTGAGCCAAATGAGGAGGCTGTGGAATGCTCCTTCCGATCCTTGGAGTTTGTGAATGCAATATTTGTCGCTGAGGGACGAAAAATTCCAAAACCAAAGTGGTCCAAGAATACAAGATTGGGAGTGAGGACTACAGTAGGAAAGGGCTGCAGGGCTGGTAAAGGTCTCGGAAAGTATCTTCGGGGGATGGCCTAGGCAATTGAAATAGTGGGAAAGAAAGACCGGTTTGGCTAAGGGTATCTTCCAAAGGCTCATGAGAAGAGGAAACAAATTGAAAAGAACCGACGAATGAGGATGGCCCATCTCGCGGGTATGGATATTGAGTGGGAGCCTATGACATTCCCACCAATCCTTCACAACTTTCGCTTGGATGATTTTCTGTTTGGAGAAAAAAATTCAGAGGATGTACTTATAATGATTGAGCGAGCCTTCAAGAGATTCCAGGTGAATAGGGATGAGCAGATGTAGGATATGGAGATCTGCATGACCAGGGAGGAAAGAATTGAAAGTGAGAATGCTATCTAGATGGTGCGACCTTGCCCACCAGGATATAGACTAACCAATTGGAGTGCGACTAAGCTGACCATAGTCTTTAGGTCTATTCCAACGTAATGCTTTTAAACAAATCTTAAATATCTTTGCCCGAAGCTATTAAGAATTTCTTTTGTAATGGGCTTTTGTCTAAAAGTTTTCATTCAATAAATAACAAACATTATGCATTTCCTTCATATTGATGTGTTCATATTCTTTCATTTATGCTTTTTATTTTGCTTTCATTGTATATATATTTTCCTATATTGTTTCTTCCCCACCTATTTACAGGTGCACAGATGCGGAATATAAGGACCTTCCTGTCAGTAATTCTAAAATTGATTTTGAGAGGCCCATTTGCACGGGTGATTTTGAAGTCGACAAAGATATTGAGGATTATAGTCTACCTCTGGACTTATTAAGAAAAATAGAACAAGAAGAGAAACGAGTACTTCCTCATGAGGAGCTATTGGAATTGTTAAATTTGGGAAGTAGTGAGGAGATAAAAGAGGTTAGAATTGGGACTACATTATCGTCATCAATAAAGGGTGAATTGATAGCCTTGCTCCGGGAATATGTAGATGTATTTGCATGGTCATACCAAGACATTCTGGGTTTGGATCCAAATATTTTGGTTCATAAGCTCCTTTTAAGGCCAGAGTGCAAGCCAATTCAGCAAAAGTTGAGAAGAATGAGCCCGGATATGCCGTTAAAGGTAAAAGAGGAGGTGAAGAAGTAGTTTGATGCTGGATTCTTAGAGGTGGCAAAATATCCAGAATGGGTGGCAAACATTGTTCCAGTACCAAAGAAGGATGGCAAGGTGCGTATGTGCGTCGATTACCGGGATTTAAACAAGGCCAGTCCCAAAGATAAATTCTCTTTGCCTCACATTGATACTTTGGTGGATAATACGAAAAAGAGTTCCTTATTTTCTTTCATGGACGAATTCTCGGGATATAATCAGATTAAGATGGCACCGGAAAATATAGAGAAAACCACATTTGTTACAATGTGGGGAACATTCTGCTACAAGGTAATGTCGTCTGGGTTGAAGAATGTTGGGGCAGCATATCAGAGGGCTATGGTGACCTTGTTTCATGACATGATGCATAAGAAAATTGAGGTTTATGTTGATGATATGATTGCAAAGTCACAAGGAGAATAGGAGCATATTGCGAATCTTTGTAACTCTTTGAAAGACTAAAAAAGTTTCAACTCAAGCTAAACCCGGCAAAATGCACTTTTGGAGTCACTTCGGGGAAATTGTTGGGTTTTGTTGTTAGCAAAAGGGGAATTGAGATTGATTCGGATAAAGTGAAGGCCATCCAAAATTTTCTACCTCCACGTACTCAAAATGAAGTAAGAGGTTTTCTGGGGAGATTGAATAACATTGCTCGATTTATTTCTCAGTTAACCGATAAATGTGATCCAATATTTAAGCTACTTCGAAAACATGATCTAGGAGAGTGGGATGAAGGGTGTCAAATTGCTTTTTAAAAGGTTAAGCATTATCTATCAAACCCAACAGTATTAATGCCATCGGCTCCGGATAAACTGATGATATTGTATCTATCAGTATTTGAGAGATCCATGGCTTGTGTTTTGGGGCAGCTTGATGAGACTGGAAAGAAAGAACAGGTGGTTTACTACCTCAGCAAGAAGTTCACAGATTATGAGTTGAAATATTCGTCGGTTAAAAAGCTATGTTGTGCCTTAGCTTGGACTGCTCGGAGGCTCAGACAGTACGGTACTGTACCACACGACGTGGTTGATCGCCAAGCTAGATCCAATCAAGTACATGTTGGACGCACCTTCTTTGTTAAGAAGGACGGCAAGATGGTAGGTTTTGTTATCAGAATACGACATTGTATACATGAGTCAGAAAGCTATCAAGGGCAGTGCAGTGGTTGAATTTTTAGCAAGTCGGGCAGTGGAAGATTATGAGTCGTTGAACTTTGATTTCCCAGATGAAGATTTGATGTATGTTTCGCAAGCGGATGAGGTTCCCTTGAAGAAGAAAATATGGAAGATGTACTTTGATGGGACACCTAATGCCATGGGGCACAGAATTGGTGCAGTGCTCATATCCCCAGAAGAAGATTATTATCCTTTCTCTGCCAGATTGGATTTTGATTGTACAAACAATACTGCAGAATATGAGGCATGTACTATGGGCCTTCGTGTTGCCGTAAACAGAAAGATAAAAAACTGGAGGTTTTTGGAGACTCAACTTTAGTGTTATATCAATTGCGTGGAGAATGGGATACCCGAGATACAAAATTAATCTGATACCGCGAACTCATACTGAGTTTATTAGAGGAGTTTGAAGAAGTGACTTTTAATTACTTCCCTCGAGAAGAAAATCGAATGGTAGATGCTCTGGCTACTTTGTCATTAATGTTTAAAGTGGATGAAGGGGCTCAAGTTGTGCCGATCAAGATGAGCATATATGAATCTCCTGTCCACTACTTGAGTATCGAAGAAGAAGCAGATGGTCTCCCTTGGTATAATGACATCTTGCAGTACATCAAGAGTCAACAGTATCTAGAACAAGCAACAGAAAACAACTAAAGGACTTTGAGAAGGCTAGCAATGGGTTTTGTTCTAGATAGTGAGATTCGTTACAAGAAAAGGAAAGACAAAGTCTTATTGAGATGTGTCGGATCTGCCGAAGCTCGAAGAATCATAGAGGAAGTCCATGAAGGGATATGTGGCACCCATGCCAATGGTCACATGCTTGCTAAGCAGATTATGAGGGCAGGGTATTATTGGCTGACAATGGAAGGAGATTGTATCAGTTATTCCCGGAAGTGCCATAAATGCCAGATATATGCAGATAAGATGCATGTGTCGCCATCGCCATTGCATGTCATGACTGTGCCATGGCCATTCTCGATGTGGGAATAGATATGATTGGCCTTATTACCCGAAAGCTTCAAATGGACATTGTTTCATCCTGGTGGCCATAGATTATTTCACAAAGTGGGTGGAAGCTGCTTCTTATATGAATGTGACAAAGTCGGTGGTACGCAGATTTGTTAAGAAGGAAATCATATGGCGATATGGATTGCCAGCAAGAATTATTTCAGATAATGCTCTCAATATGAATAATAAGATGATGAGAGAAGTGTGTACTCAGTTCAAGATCACGCATCACAATTCGACACCTTATCGTTCAAAGATGAATGGGGCAGTAGAAACAACCAACAAAAACATCAAGAAGATTGTCAAGAAGATGACTGATATGTACAAGGATTGGCATGAGATCTTGCCTTTTGCTCTTCACGCATATCCAACTTCGGTTCGCATATCTACAGGGGCAACGCCGTTTTCTTTGGTAGATGGTATGGAAGTAGTGGTACCTATTGAAGTTGAGATTCCTTCACTTCGTGTTTTGATGGAGGTTGGCCTAGAAGAGGCAGAATGGGTTAGAGCTCGTTATGAATAGCTGAATATCATCGAGGAGAAAAGATTGAAGGCAATTTGTCATGAGCAATTGTATCAAAAAAGGATGATTTGAGCCTACAACAAGAAGGTTCGTCCCAGATAGTTCCGAGAGGGGGAGTTAGTACTGAGGAAAATTCTCCCTATAGTGAAGGATCCGTGAGGAAAATAGGCCCCAAATTGGGAAGGACCCTATATAGTAAAAAGAGCTTTTTCTGGAGGAGCACTGATTCTAACTCGAATGGACGAGGATGATTTCAGAAATCCCTTGAATGCTGATGTATTGAAGAAGTATTACGCTTGAAGAAAAAAAGAAAAAAAGAAAAATTGTGATGCTATGCACATGGGAATTCGAATGATTCAAAGTGTAAAAATGGAAATTCTATATATCTATCTCCCCTAAGAATTGCTTGTCAAAGAGAATGTTCATGCTTGGTAAGATAAATGGCCATCTTTCATATCCCCTTCACTAAGAAGAAATTATCCCTAGTCACCCCTTTTGAGCCTTAGGAATTATTTCTTTATTTGAACCTTGATCAAGGATCACCTCTAAACCGAAAGGCAAATACGAAGAAAAATAATTAAAAATCATGGAAAAAAGAAAGCCAACGGAAAATGTGAAATCAAAGAATGGAAAATGAAAGCCAACAAAAAAAAAGTCCAAAAAAAGAGACAAATGTTTTAAGAATGAATCCTCCTCAGGAAATGATCCTTGATCAATCACCCTCAAACACACTTTAGGCCTATTTATCCTTTCTTTTTGAACCCGAACCTTGGCCTACATTACGTGCTTTAAAAGTCTATTTTGATCAAGCATGGATATTTAATTTGAGAGGTTGTTCTCAGAATTCATCCAATCTTTTGAATTGACATTTTTACCATGGAAGCATTTAGAATTCTCAGATGCATGGTAGAATACAACCAAAAAAAATGAAAAATGAGAGGGTTAAGTCGAAAACCAGCAAAGGGTGACTTAATACCGAAAGGGGGACACTTGAGTTGAAAACCCTCAAGGGGCGGCTCAAGTACTGATTAAGGTTTGAATCAATGCTCCGTGTAAAGGGGGAGAAAGTATTCGAAAATCAGAGAAAATGAGAACAACTCAGTCTGAAGTAACTACGGAAGCCGAGGAATTACCCAAGTAAATTGTTCATTCAAAAGAAATTTCAGATGGTTTGAAAAATGAGGGGTCCAAGATATTTCGCATCCGCAGCATCTACAACCTATAGCTTTACATTTATTTTTGATATTCACTTTTATCATTATAAAACATTTGTTGCAATAAATTCTTGTTATCTTTTTATGACAATTGCTTGTTTCATATTTTTTCTTTCATACATTTTTTAGATGCATTTTGTTTGTTATTGAATTGAATGATGATTAGTAAGCATAAAAATCTTTAAATAAAAGGATTTCAGAGTATTACTAAGGAATCGATTTAAATCTTAGAAAAGGTTTGGAAACCAATAATCTTGATGGAAAATTCACCAAGTAAAGGAAAACAGTGAATGTGTTGGAGACTCCTCATGAAGTCAGAAATTTGTGAATTTCAACGAACTCAGAAACTAGGACTGTTTGACAATTTATCTTGAGTAAAGGGTTCCTTAAGTGGGGCATCAGTGAACAATTGAGACTCCGTCATGAAGTCAGATAATCTGTGAACCTCAAAGAAAACATGGACTAGAAATCATGACACAATCATTTGATTGCATTCATCCTTAGGAAACATACAAGCATTTGCAAAGCATGTCATTCTCATTATTGCATTTAGCTAACACTGTAGGAATCAGGAAAACTTTGGCTTCCCCAAATCGAATTCGTTCTGCTTCTCAAATGAGTCGAGCCCCGAGACCGCCGTCGAGGTATGTTCCTTTAATTTTTTAAGTTAAATTTATTTTTTCCAAATGAATCAAACCCAGGATCATCCTTAGTATTTCCCTTTGTTTTAAGTCGAATTCATTCTGTTTTATCAAATGAGTCGAGCCCCGAGACCATCGTCGAGGTATTTCCTTTTGTTTTAAATCGAATTCATTCTGTTTTATCAAATGAGTCGAGCCCCGAGACCATCGTCGAGGTATTTCCTTTTGTTTTAAATCGAATTCATTCTGTTTTATCAAATGAGTCGAGCCCCGAGACCATCGTTGAGGTATTCCCTTTTGTTTTAAATCGAATTCATTCTGTTTTATCAAATAAGTCGAGCCCCGAGACCATCGTCGAGGTATTTCCTTATGTTTTAAATCGAATTTATTCTGTCTTATCAAATGAGTCGAGCCTTGAGACCATCGTCAAGGTATTTCCTTTTGTTTTTAAATTGAATTCATTCTGCTTCTCAAATGAATCGAGCCTTGGGACCGTCTTCAATGTATTTTTCTTTTTAAATCATGGATAAGACCTTCGGGCACCATTCTTAAGATCTCCAGGCACAAGTTTCCAGAGTTTTTACAGTTTTAAACAATGAACAAGTCTTTGGTGGTGATAACCAGAGCCTCTGATGGAGATATCCAGAGTTTTTCAGTTTTAAAAGTGAACAAGTCTTTGGTGGTGATAGCCAAAGCCTCTGGTGGAGATATCCAGAGTTTTACATTTGCTTGAGCAAGTCTTTGGTAATGATAGCCGAAGCTTCTGGAGGGGATACCCAGAATTTTAAACACAGCTTAGCACAAGACATGTTAGCCCCCGAGACCATCATCGAGGTCTTTTCTTCTCTTGCAAATCGAACTCGTTTCCTTAAGACGGGTCGAGCCTTGATTAGTCAGAGAACTCAATTTGAGGAAAAAATCTTTAATTTACAGTTTTTTCAACAAAAAAAATGATGATGATTGGAAACCCCTTTCCCTTTCCTTCACATGTGATTTCACTAACCGTACAAAATTAGTGTTTGTTTATCTTTGGTTGATTCCTGATTCTCAGCAATAGCCAAAGAGGGGTAGCTGTAGACACCTAATTTTGTCCAGACCACTAAATAATGTATGTTTGCTTCCTAAATTGATGATTCAGAATGCAAAAAGGCTTTTCTCATCCTGCATGTGGTACTCCGTGACTTGGTCTAAGAAAGCAAACAGAAAAAGTCAAACTTGAAAAAGTCAACCCTAAAAAAGTCAACCCTAAAAAGTCAACTACTAAAAAAGTCAACCCACTTTCAAAATCAAGATTTGAATTTCAATTGAAAGATGGTGAAATAATTTTGATAATTCGAGGTCTACATTGAAAGATATGGAGGCCGAAAGTTGGGTTACGGAATCTTAGTAGAAAGGAAATCCTAGTTCGGGAAATTTAGGGAAAAGTGCTTGAACGATCAAATTGGTCAAAATTGAAGGTTCCAAATGAAAGATAAGCACTGACTACAGGTAATGGAGAAGCTACTTGAAAGAAAAACTGAAAGAAAAGTCAATTCGAAAGAAAATCGAGAATTAGGATTTTTGGTGGATTTCGGTGAAATTTGGAAGAATTACAGAAATGGCCCGATTCGGTAAATTAAAGCCCCTAATTGATGAGGAGTGATTAAACAAGGATAGCCTAAGGCTTAGTTTGAAGAAAATCTAAAAATCGGACTTGTTTTGAGCAAAACCGAGTTTTGGAGGTAAAAGGGCAAAATTGGAAAATTTGCGAAAAATAGCAAATGAACTCCAAAAATTATGAAAATTTGCAGATCTCATTCTTAAATTATTTGGAAGATATTGGTGAAAGAAAATCTCGATTCGGAGTTCGTTTGCAAAATGGCCAAATCCTGGGTCCACTATGTAGAAATTCAAAAGGATAAATCCCGGAAAAATAGTAAATGAGCTCCAAAAATTCTGAAAATTTGCAGATCTCATTCTTAAATTATTTGGAAGAGATTGGTGAAAGAAAATCTTGATTCAGAGTTCATTTGCAAAATGTCCAAATCCCGGGTCCACTATGTAGAAATTCAAAAGGATAACTCCCGAAAAACTAGTAACTGAGCTCCAAAATTTTTGAAAATTTGCAGATCTCATTCTTAAATTATTTGGAAGAGATTGGTGAAAGAAAATCTTGATTCAGAGTTCGTTAGCAAAATGGCCAAATCCCGAGTCCACTATGCAAAAATTCAATCAGATAAATCCTGAAAAAATAGCAAATGAGTTCCAAAAATTATGAAAACTTCCAGATCACACTTTTAAATTATTTGGAATAGATTGGTGAAGAAGGATTTGGAGCTCGTTTAAAATTGGTGAAAGTTCAGGTGCATAAAAGGGCAATTTTGGATGAAAAAATCCAAATAAATAGCAAATGGACTTGAAAAATTTTAAAAACTTCCAGAATTCATTTTTTTATTATTTCGGAAGTATTGAAAAAATAAAATTTTAATTTGGAGTCCATTTGCTATTTATTTAGGTTCGGGGGTCAAAAAGGTCATTTTACCGAAGAAACCGAAAAGGGCAAAGTTGTAATTAAGAAAAATATGAAAGAAAAAGGAATTGCTGGGATTTTACCTCTTTTGATCAGCCAGCATAGAGGAGAAGAGGGAAGCTTGATCAATTTAATTCTTTAGTCACTATCAAGCTCACATGTTACCACTAGTACCTTGCAAATGGTCCCCCCTTCATCCAATGGCTTAGGTGCCTTGTAAAAAATTTGAATACACCATTCAATGGCCAAGATTAAGTGCCAAGATGAAATTTTTATTTGTCATGAAAGAACCCTCATCTAATGGCCAAGAATGGAAGAGCACAACTCATCCAAAGGTGGGCATCCATTCGGCCAAGCAAGGGAGTGCATGGGATTTTCTCTTTTCATCCAATGGCTTAGGCCATCTACAAGGGTTGAGTACACATGTTAAAGGCTGGATTTAATCTACAAGATGTCATTTTTATGTTGTCCTCATCCAATGACCAAGAATGGAAGAAGACAGATGAGCACAACTCATCCAAAGGTAGGCACTCAAAGGAGCAAGCAAAGGAGTGCATGGGATTGGTCCTCTTTTTTCATCTAAGGGCTGAGGTTATTACAAGGGCTGAGTACACATCTCAAGGGCTACTATCAATTGGCAAGATGACATTTTTATGTTCTCATCAAAATATCTTAATCTAAGGGCCAAGATTGGAGGAGAAAAAATGCAAAAATCATCCAATGGTTGAGGGGCCATTCAGCCAAGCATGAGAGAGGGGGAATGTTTTATTTTTCCTTAAGTGGCTGAGCATTTGAGAGGGGAAGTCAGTAGCTAATTGAGAAAAAAAAAAGGTTTTTGAAAGAAAGGAAGAAAAGCTATTGTTAAGGTAGCCATTCTACCATTGCTACTACATTTTTTCTTCTTCTTCCTCATGCTTTATTTCTTGTTTTCCATGTGATTTCCTACCATTTTTCTTACATCTTTCTTATTGTTCTTGCTTTTCAAAAAATAAATAAAACAATGGTTAGGCTTCATGATCTTGATGAAAATCAAGTGATAATGGTTAGTGTAGACACCTACTTTTGTCCAGACCATTAAAACAGGTATGTTTTCTTCCTAAATTGATATTTTAGAATGTAAAAAGACTTTTTTCATCCTGCAGGTGGTACTCCGAGACTTAGTTTAAGAGGGTGAGCATAAAAAGTCAAACTTGAATGGATACAACATGGGTTGAGAGTCATGTGGATACAAAGTAGAAAAATGGATGCATTCCATGGGAAACTCTCCGACAAATGATATTGGGTTATTCCAATAAAGAAAAAGCCAGGGACATCTTCGCTCTAGCCATCTACGGATTAATCATATTCCCGAAGATATTGGGTCACGTAGATATAGCCGTGTTTGATTTCTTTGAAAAGTTGGAACAGAAGATCAACCCATCTCCGGCCATCATAGCTGAAACTATCTGATCTTTAAATTTTTGTAAAAGAGAAGGACAAGGGAGAATCAAGGGGTTTGTACAACTCCTTTATATTTGGATTCAAAGTCACTTTTGGAAGATAGAAGAGGTTTCCTTCAAACCGTACATGAAGTCTTTAGTTTCTATTAGGGAATATCTTCGAAATGATTGGCCTGAAGACAGAGATGAAGAGAAATGAGTCAGCATGTTCCGGAATCTAAAAGGGGAGATGGTAACTTGGAAAGCTCCATGGATGGTTCTTATACCGATTATGTATAAATGTGGGGACAACCCGGGAGTTCAACTACTCGAAATTTGGGGTCTGTGAGTTATGCACCTCTGTTGGTGCAAAGATAGGTTGACTCTCGACAATTCACACCCGTGACTCATAAGCTAGGATCATCAAAGTTCACTTATGGAGAGGATGGGTATTCTGGAAAGGTGCGGGTAGTGATTGAAGCATGGAAGAAAACTTACCGGATACAAGTGGCCAGATATGCCGATATCGTCACACCTGATTACCTGATATGGAAGGAATTAAGAATTAATGATAAGCTGTTGAAATCAGATGGGGAAAAGGTCTAGTTCTTGAAGCCGCCACCGAAGAAAGTGCCATTAGAGTTAGAAATCACAAGGGCAGAATTTGAAAAAGAAAAAGAGTTGTCAAGGATTTGCTCGGGAAAATAGGGAATCGGCTCGGGAAAGAGAAAAGGAAAAGATCAAGAGAGAAGGGGACACTATCAAGGGAGATCTCAGGGATTTGCACTTGGAAAACTGATAACTCGTATAATTATATAGTTTTTAGTTATGTTTTATTATTGTTTTGTGTCAAATACGAGTTATTATTGTTTAGTCTAATTGTGTTTATGATCTTTTATATTTTTATGTAATTTGGTGTTTTTCACAAGTTTCTTTGAGTGATTTCAGATTACTAGAATTAAGGGCAAATCCAGTTCAGTTCCAGTTCCGACACCTTTTTCCATATCAGCTATATTTGGAGTTTCACTGAAGCAATAAGGCTGAAATTTGTATTCGTGAAAAGCTAAGAGGCATATCTATCTTTTTCATGTTTTACACTTCTTGAAACGGAGTCGTTTTCCCTAGCTAAATCGACCATCAAGTTGGCTGATGTGCAATGATGTCTGTGCTGACCTGGTTTCGTATTTTGCCCATATCTGCTTATCCACATCAGAAAATGAGCTGATTCCAATGGCTATGGATCCGTAACTGATAGGGGAACATTTGTCTAGAATACCATGTGATCAGATAAAGCCTCCAATATTGAAGAAATCGACCATCAAGTTGGCTGATGTGCAATGACGTCTGTGCTGACCTATTTTCGTATTTTGCCCATATCTTCTTCTCCACATCAGAAAATGAGCTGATTCCAACGGCTATGAATCAGTAACTCATAGGGGAACATGTTTCTAGAATACCATGTGATCAGATCAGGCCTCCAAGATTGACAAAATCGACCATCAAGTTGGCTGATCAAAATTGTCATACAATATGACGAAAATTGTTAGAAAAATGCACCCACCTATTATACCTACCTTTGAAATTTGTAAAGCTTGTCTCTTGTCATTTAGCCCTCCAAAATGTGTATAAATAGAGGGCCTTGGATGATTGTAGAGGATCATATTGTACATAGGTAGGATATTAGCCATTGTAATAAAATTCTCTAAGTTTTCTTCTTCTTTCTTTTCTCTAGTTTTCTTTTTCTTTTTCTTTATTTTCTTCTTCTTCTTTCTTTCTTTTATTTCCTTCTTAGATTCTCTTTAATTTTATGTTTATGTTTACAATGCCTATGCTAGGCTAAACTTCTATTTGGTTAAGGGTGATTTCAAAGCCCTAGACATATTTTGTGATTGATTTTCAGATTCTATCTATCATTAATTTTCTATCAAAGTTGCTTATGTTCTTCTACAAGAATTGTTCATGATGTTGTCTTGATTTGTTTAGGTGTACAACTAGATAGATCTTGATAATTATCTATTGCTAGTTTAGGAGTCTTGATCCGTGTAATTGTCTTGATTTCCTATTCATAAGTGGCAATTTGTGATTAATGATTATGGTGAAGTTTTCAATAATTGCAAAGTGGAACATAATCTAAGTTGAACAATCCGAGCTTATGTGTTTGTTGCTTAGATCAACCTATCTTTCTCATCATAAAGCTGCCATTAAATTGAATCTAGAGAGCTTATTCTAGGTTGTTTGATGGTTAGAGATTAAATAGAGAGCTTGTTCTATTTAACGACAAACTAAGGAAAGATTGGGATAACAGAGCTTGTTGTTATCTACGGTTGTTAACTTTGATAGTTGGTTGATATTGATAGATCTGAAATTGATTCTTAATGATGTCTAGTGGTGGAGAATGAAACCTTAACCATATTTTTCATATTTGATTCTTCTTACTTACTTGTTTTCTTACTTTTCTAGTTTGCTTATTTTTAAAAGTATATTTATTTTTATTGGCTGGTTATACCGCCTAATTTAGTTTATATATTTTTATTGGCTGGTTATACCGCCTAATTTAGTTTATATATTTTTATTGGCTGGTTATACCGCCTTGCATCTTATTCTTATTATTTACTTTAGTTTAAATCTGGCTTCAAAAACCCCTTTTCTTTTATTGTTCTTGAATTTAAGTTTTAAACTATTAACTTATAAACTAAAACCCAATCCCTGAGGACTCGACCCTTGCTAACTACTATACTTACAATTTATCTTTTTAGTGCAAGGTTAAATAAGATACACTCTTTTGGGTGCATCAAATTTTTGGCGCCGTTGCCGGGGATTGCTTTCTTTAGTTTATTTGTTACTTTGTTTATTCTTATTTTCAGTTCTAATGAGTTTTATTTTCTTGTACATACGGGTTTTTCTGATCAAATTTTGAAAAATAAAAAAAAAATAAAAAAAAAAACGATGGAATTGAGCAATCTAACACTTGAAGAGTTGGTGGCATACATGAACATGGAGAATCAACAAGCCAATCTCACCTTCCCAGTTCAACAATTTGCCATGGGAGGATGTCAAGGCCATCAAGTGTTCCAAGACCAACAGTATGATCATTACTCAAACGCTTACCATGAGGGATGGTGGGATCATACTAATTATGGCTACTCAGAAAATTACCAAGAAGTAGATCCTTATGCCAATTACACTCATCCATCTAGCTTCAATCAATCATGGTCTCAAGAACCAGATCTTCTTCAACCACCACACATGACTCAAAACTCAGGTACTTCTTTAGAAGATCTTGTCGATTCTCTTGTTACTAATACTTTGCAATTTCAACAGGAAACAAGGGCAAGTATCCAGAGTTTGGAAAGGCAAATGAGCCTATTGGCTAGTAGTATGGTGGGATGGGTAGCACAAAGATCTGAAGAACTCCCTGCCCAAACGATGATTAACCCAAAGGAGAATGCTACTATTGTGACCTTGAGGAATGAGGAACAAGATGAGGATGAGATAAAATTAGAGATGAATTCTATTCTTGAGGATAATGAAGCCAATGATCCAAATAAGAGTATTTCAGCACCTGAGGTAACGTTTGAGATTCCAATTTTTACTAATGTTTCTTCTCCACCTTTTCCTAGTAGATTCGCAAAGTTCAAAGAGGATGAACATGAACAAGACACGCTGGAAACCTTAAATAGTTTGTTTATGGATGTCATTCAACAAGTACCAAAAGATGCACCATTCCTCGATGAGATATGCACCACCAAGGATGATGGAATAATACTTGTAATGGAGAATGCATCCATTGTTGTGCAAAGAAAGCTTCCTCTCAAACGCATAAATTTGGGAAATTTCATGTATGAGCCTGACAAGCCTAAAAAGCCAAGAAGGGGTGTTGGTTAGATTCAAAACACTAACTCAAGTGTTAATTGGGAAGGCAACCCAATTAAAGATGAAATTGCCAACCTTCCATATTCAGATTTGCTTTCTCTTTCTTTTCCTTTTTCTTTTATTATTTTTATTGTTTTTATTTTATTTCTTATGTTTCTTTGTTAATTGTGTTTACTGCTTTTAAGTTCATTTAGGCTGCATAAGTTTCTTTTGTTTAATAGTTCTTTTCTCTTACATATAATTCTTGCATTGGGGGATAATAGCATTACATTAATGACAATGTAAGAATTATGTGTGGGGGGGAGAATTTAGTATTTTATTTAGAGTGTTTTGTTTTTGAGTCTTTTTATGTTGTTTTTCTTTCTGATCCTTGTTTTGAAAAACACTAGATGTAAATATAATTTTTTTTTTAACCCCGGTTAAATGGCGGATAACGGTACTCCGTGATTATTTAAATCGGTTCTATCAGATACCCACAAAACTGATATTGTATATAAATTTCTCTTTCAATTTCTCTTTCATTTTTTTTTTCAGGATGGATGATATTCTCACAAGATTGCAGAAACGATTTCCTCATTTTCCTCGAAATATTTTACTGAAGCTTTACCAAGTTCGATTTGAAAGATTAAGAATGCTTATGCACAAAGGGATTCCTGGAGACATACGTTGGATAATTGAAGCCAAGGTACGTGAAGATGAATATCTTCCTATTTTGCATTTACCAGGTACAGGTAGAAGCACTTTTGCAAAGAAGCGACGAGCAAAGCGCATGAGTTCAAATTGCCACAAATGTGCACGATGGACGTGTAACGGTAAATGTCGTTCTATTGGGATTCCGTCCTCTAATCGAGATGATAAAATTGAATTCATTAAGGATGGACTGAGTAAGGAGAATTTGGGTAATATCCAACTTTCTCTTGAGACGCATCCTAGTGGAGACGTACAAAGAGAAATTCTTGATTTATGGCCGCAATTCCAAAGGGAATGGCAACATCTTGGGAATCTGATGTTAAAAGACCCTGTTTGCCAGCTTGTAAAAAAACTGGATGGGAAGCATATCCTCGACTCATAGAAGGCGTTTAAGCCGTTTCTGGACGTAAAACCAGAGGAAGATGTGAGCCACAATCACAACTACAATAAATGACTTCTCAGCTTTTGGTTTGATTTGCAATAACTTTATTTTGGTTTAATTTACGTGTTATTCGATTTGTGTAATTATTCTCATTTTTTTTATTTGTCTTTTACGGTTGATTTTTTCTTCTCTTTTTGATTTTCTTCCTGAAATCACGCAAAAATCTTTTGTTAGGTTAACATTTTCTTCTGACAGGTCAGATACACTTTCGGCGACATTATTACTCTTGTCTGATTCACTACTCAGTCCTCTATATATTACACCATGTACTCATTCTCTTTCAGGCACTCGAAAAAAAAAATGGAAAGTACTTCATCCCAGCGCATTAAAAAAATTTGTGTCTTTGGAGGTGCTTATCCAGGGAAAAATAACGTATTCGCTGATGAAGCCATAAGAGTTGGAGTAATACTTGCCCAACAAAAGATCCACTTGATTTATGGAGGCGGTAGTACGGGTTTAATGGGAGCAGTCGCTACAGCAGCACAAGCCGGAGGAAGTCTAGTTCTAGGAATCGTGCCAAAACTATTCACAAGTTTTTGTGGACCTACCGTGGGTAAGGAAATACAAGTCTGGAGTATCCCTGAACGGATAACAATCATGTACCATTCTGCCGATGCATTCATTGCTTTACCAGGAGGTCTGGGTACATTGGAAGAAATAGCTTGCGTGGCTTCTTGGGCATCTTTGGTCACAAATAAGAAACTCATTGGTTTGCTTAATATTAATGGTTATTTTAGTAATTTGCTTTCATATTTAGATAATGCTGTGGATAATGGATTCATGTTTTCAGAGGCAAGGAGAACCATAATTTCTGCTACAACCATTGAAGATTTACTCAAAAAGCTCCAAGCTTATGAGTGTTTATCTGCTACGGTTGTTTCGCAAACGCTCGGAAAAAGAAAAAGAGATATGGACGAGCAAGGAGTGGATTGCACTTTGTCTTTGTGACATTATCTAACATTTTGTTTGTTGTGTCTCAGTTATAATAAGTGGTTAGCAACCTCTACAGGTAATATCTCCTAAATTTCTTCTTCTTCAAAAAAAAAAAAGAAATTTGTGTTTTAAGCCATTTAAAAGTATTCATTCTGAACAAGGTCTGAGTAAGGGAGACTTGAGACATACCTTGTCAGTTTGATTTTAATCTTTTTATGTTTACTTGTTAATTTTTGTTTAGTATTTTAGGATTATTTAAGTTGCATGGTTTTGTTTTGTTTTGAGTCTTAGTTGTTCCTATTCTTATGTTATTAGTTCTTTTCTCTTACACATGATTCTTTCATTTGAGTTAATAGACTTACATTGAGGACAATGTAAGAATTAAGTGTGGGGGGAATGATTTAGGATTTCTTTTATTTTTGTCTACTATTTTTTTTTTATGAGTCTTTATTATTATTATTTTTTTTTGTGAGTTTTAGTTCCTTTTTAATACAATGATGAGATATGAATTGCATAAGTCTAAAACAGATTTATTAGTGAGAAGATTTTCATGAGAATTGAGCTTGATGTCAACCTTTTTATGAGCCAATGTTAATATGATATGTTGATTGAGAAAGAAGCATGTTTAGACTTAATCTGACTTGTATAATCATCCTTGTGAGTTTTTGAGCCTATAATGATTGATGCATTATATAAATCAATCTAATTTCTTTCTTGAGTGCTCTTATGATTACATGATTCTCTAGAACTTGCTTTAGACCTTGTTGAGACTATATTGATGCATGTGACAACATGAATATGATAGAGGCATTAGGATTTTTAGCCAGGGCCAAACAGCCATCCCTTATTGATGTTCCAAGAGAACACACCCCTAGTGAGCCAATTTGAGCCTACATTGAATAAGCTATCTCTTTGGTAACCATAACTTGTCCCTAACCTAAATATACTTATATCCTTACCTTTGTTCCAAAGATGAATTAGCATGTTTTGAGACAAGTTGCAAAGACAAGGAAGATCTATTGAAAATTTGGGTTAGAAACAAGAAATAAGTGTGGGGGGAAAGAAAAGAAAAGTCAAGAGAAAAAAAGAAAAAAAAAAGAAATGGAATACTGGCAAATACATTCCTATGTAAAAAAAAAAAAAAATATGAATCATCTCTTGAATTTGTGGAAAAAGAAAAAGATGTTACAAAGTTGTTTAGAATGAAGAAAAGGCCCAACATGAATATCCGGCCTAGGTGACTATGTACTTGTAAAGAGTTTTGATAAGTTTCTTTGTATGATCTTATTATGTCTCTAAACTTTATGAACTCTTTGGAACCTTTGTGATATCGTTATCCTTTTGTTCTTCAACCACATTACAAACCCCTTGGCCCTATTACAACCTTGATTAAAGACCTTTTGATTCATGAAGTTGTATGATCTAAATAGTGGAGAATAGGTGGACAAGCAAGAATATGGTAGAACTGTTTTCATGAGATTGATTGAGTGTAAACACTTCACCACTACTTTAAAGAGTGAAAATCATGAGGGTATCCCATGTGAGAAGTTGAGATTAAATTTGAACATGCACTATTTTGATTGAGATATGTTATGTTAATATTGGCTTAACTCAAACAATTTACATTCAAGCATGATTTTTTTGTGAAATTCTTTAAGCTATTGATTAGTTTATAAGACTTGTTCAAAGATTGTCTCTAATTTGTATTGAAAGGATTAGGAATAAATATTTTTAGTATATGTAGTTTATTTATATTTTAGTTTTTCAATGTTTGTGGGTATCGTTCTAGTAAACCCTCACGAGACTAAACTCGTCCACTAGGGACACCTAGGGGTTTAAAGGCTTGTGTCACATACTAAGTGCCACCGTGATTTCCTACGAAAGTGGATTAGATTAGATTTTCTTATTTTATTTTTATTTGATTTTGCTCGAGGACTAGCAAAAAGCTAAGTGTGGGGGTGTGATAACTCGTATAATTATATAGTTTTTAGTTATGTTTTATTATTGTTTTGTGTCAAATACGAGTTATTATTGTTTAGTCTAATTGTGTTTATGATCTTTTATATTTTTATGTAATTTGGTGTTTTTACAAGTTTCTTTGAGTGATTTCAGATTACTAGAATTAAGGGCAAATCCAGTTCAGTTCCAGTTCCGACACCTTTTTCCATATCAGCTATATTTGGAGTTTCACTGAAGCAATAAGGCTGAAATTTGTATCCGTGAAAAGCTAAGAGGCATATCTATCTTTTTCATGTTTTACACTTCTTGAAACGGAGTCGTTTTCCCTAGCGAAATCGACCATCAAGTTGGCTGATGTGCAATGACGTCTGTGCTGACCTGTTTTCGTATTTTGCCCATATCTGCTTATCCACATCAGAAAATGAGCTGATTCCAATGGCTATGGATCCGTAACTGATAGGGGAACATTTGTCTAGAATACCATGTGATCAGATAAAGCCTCCAATATTGAAGAAATCGACCATCAAGTTGGCTGATGTGCAATGACGTCTGCGCTGACCTATTTTCGTATTTTGCCCATATCTTCTTCTTCACATCAGAAAATGAGCTGATTCCAACGGCTATGAATCAGTAACTCATAGGGGAACATGTTTCTAGAATACCATGTGATCAGATCAGGCCTCCAAGATTGACAAAATCGACCATCAAGTTGGCTGATCAAAATTGTCATACAATATGACGAAAATTGTTAGAAAAATGCACCCACCTATTATACCTACCTTTGAAATTTGTAAAGCTTGTCTCTTGTCATTTAGCCCTCCAAAATGTGTATAAATAGAGGGCCTTGGATGATTGTAGAGGATCATATTGTACATAGGTAGGATATTAGCCATTGTAATAAAATTCTCTAAGTTTTCTTCTTCTTTCTTTTCTCTAGTTTTCTTTTTCTTTTTCTTTATTTTCTTCTTCTTCTTTCTTTCTTTTATTTCCTTCTTAGATTCTCTTTAATTTTATGTTTATGTTTACAATGCCTATGCTAGGCTAAACTTCTATTTGGTTAAGGGTGATTTCAAAGCCCTAGACATGTTTTGTGATTGATTTTCAGATTCTATCTATCATTAATTTTCTATCAAAGTTGCTTATGTTCTTCTACAAGAATTGTTCATGATGTTGTCTTGATTTGTTTAGGTGTACAACTAGATAGATCTTGATAATTATCTATTGCTAGTTTAGGAGTCTTGATCCGTGTAATTGTCTTGATTTCCAATTCATAAGTGGCAATTTGTGATTAATGATTATGGTGAAGTTTTCAATAATTGCAAAGTGGAACATAACCTAAGTTGAACAATCCGAGCTTATGTGTTTGTTGCTTAGATCAACCTATCTTTCTCATCATAAAGCTGCCATTAAATTGAATCTAGAGAGCTTATTCTAGGTTGTTTGATGGTTAGAGATTAAATAGAGAGCTTGTTCTATTTAACGACAAACTAAGGAAAGATTGGGATAACAGAGCTTGTTGTTATCTACGGTTGTTAACTTTGATAGTTGGTTGATATTGATAGATCTGAAATTGATTCTTAATGATGTCTAGTGGTGGAGAATGAAACCTTAACCATATTTTTCATATTTGATTCTTCTTACTTACTTGTTTTCTTACTTTTCTAGTTTGCTTATTTTTAAAAGTATATTTATTTTTATTGGCTGGTTATACCGCCTAATTTAGTTTATATATTTTTATTGGCTGGTTATACCGCCTAATTTAGTTTATATATTTTTATTGGCTGGTTATACCGCCTTGCATCTTATTCTTATTATTTACTTTAGTTTAAATCTGGCTTCAAAAACCCCTTTTCTTTTATTGTTCTTGAATTTAAGTTTTAAACTATTAACTTATAAACTAAAACTCAATCCCTGAGGACTCGACCCTTGCTAACTACTATACTTACAATTTATCTTTTTAGTGCAAGGTTAAATAAGATACACTCTTTTGGGTGCATCAAAAACAAAAGGGACCGCTTCGAGCTCATATTTGAAGAGACAGTCAAGACTTCCGGGGAATAGGAGCAAGAGGTCAAAAACCTCAAGAAAGAGAATAACTATTGGAAATAGAGAGCGAAGCCTGAGGAAGCTCGAGCCAATTAACTGGAGAAGCAAGCTAAGAAAAGCTTACACGGTGATGCTTCTGCTGACATGTCAAGGGCCGTGAACAAGTAGGGGTCAGATTGAAGAGCAAGGCAATCAAAAAGAGACTGTGAAAGAAAGTCCAAGATCAGAGGGAGTTACTATAGGACTAATATTTTGTAACAGCACTTTGAAAGGCAAATTATGGACTTATCTTAGGCAGTGATCTTTTATTCTATCTTTGATGTATTTAGTTTCAGGAAATCAATGAAAGACCGTTTGATTGGAATTATCCCGAGGCCAATACTTTCAAATGCATACATATCTTTATCATTCATTTATTCTGTCCTTTATATATTTTGTTCGTTCATTCATAATTTATTCATAGTTATAATTATTCATTCATTTATTTCATTCATATTCATATACTTAGTCATTTATTTATTCATTTTATTTGTTCATTCATTTACACTTTCATATTTTTATACTTAGTCATTTATTTATTCATTTTATTTATTCATTCGTATTTAGTCATTCATTCATTTTTTATAAAACATAAAAAAGATGAGTCAATAAATTCTAATTCATGGTTTTCAAAACTAACAGTAAAATTGCTCGCACTCAGAAAGAATTGGATTTTTGACACCCTCACAATACTCGATCTCAAGCCAGAGCTATGGAGAACGATCAGCTTGCTAGAATTGAAAGAATAGAAAGAACTCAAAGGGAACTACAGGAACAGTTGGCTAAGTCTCAGGAGGAGTCACGAGAACAGATGACTAAACTCATGGAAATGATGAGTGCCATGATGAAACAAAAAGGGGCGGGGGAGAATTCGGTCATCGGGAAAATGGTGGTAAATGAAGAGGATCAACCTGAAACATACAGCAAAAGGGCCAAGAGCTGCCAATTGGGGCAGCCTCCTATTTGAAGAAGGTTGAAACGTTCCAGACTTTGAGGAACTAGCTGAAAAGGAAAAGGCAAAGATGACTGAGCTGAAGAAGGTTGAAATGGCAGAATCACAGAAAAAATATCAACTGCTGGAGGAGAGGCTGAGGGTCGTTGAAGGGGTGGAGTTATTTGGCAGTCTGGATGCCAAAGAGATGAGTTTAGTACACGATCTGGTAATTTCCCCAAAGTTCAAAGTACCAGACTTTGAGAAATATAATGGGACTACCAACCCATCAGCACATCTGACCATGTACTGCAAAAGAATGATGGGGCATGATAATAATTAGAAACTGCTTATCCACTGTTTCCAAGATAGCTTGACAGGGTCTGCAACCTGATGGTATAACCAACTGAGTCGTACCAAGATTCATTCATGGACGGATTTAGCCAGGGCTTTCATGGAGTATTATAAGCATGTATTTGATATGGTACCTGATAGGCTGTCAGTACAGAACATGGAAAAAAAGACTATTGAGAGTTTCAAGGAATACTCGCAAAGGTGGAAGGATCTGGCCACACAAGTGCAACCCCCTTTAACTAGCAAAGAAACTACAGTGCTTTTCATCAATACCTTGAAAGCACCCTATTATGATAAATTGGTAGGGAGTGCCACCAAGGACTTTGCAGACATGGTGATATCCCGGGAGATGATAGAGTCTGCCATTAAGAATGGGAAAATGGAAGGGGGTGAGTCTGCTACTTCGAAGAAGGTATTCCCTGCTAGGAAGAAAGAAGAGACCCACGCAATTAGTATCAACCAACATCCATATTCACCTCCCACACCATATACACCACCAAGGCCCTATACTCCCACTACATCTTATGTACCTTCTACACCCTACACATCTTACCCGGGGTATAATCCTTATACCCCAATGTGAACTACCTTACCCAAAATCAATTCCATTATACCAATATACCACAACAGCCATTTCCAACTAGCATATCACCACAGATAACCCTTCCTTGAAACATTATCCCAAATACTCAGGGTCCCCTGCGCAATGACCAACGTTCACCAAAGAACGATCAAAAACTCCAGTTTGTTCTCATTCCTACCACCTATGGTGAGCTATATCCCAAATTACTGCAAGGCCAACTTGTCGCGCCCGTATATCTTAAACCTTTGACCCACCATACCCAAGGTGGTACAATGCAAATACAAACTGCGCATATCACGCAGGAATTCAAGGGCATCTGACTGAGGATTGCATTTCCATTAAAAAGAAAGTCCAAAGTTTAATAAATACCGGAGTTGTGAAGTTTAGGTCAAAGAATAGGACAAATATAGCGGGAAACCCATTGCCCGATCATGCTGAGAATCGGGTAAATACAGTATGGACAGGGGAAGTCAGAAGGGTAAAAAAAGATGTCAGGGAAGTCAAGACTCCAATCATAACAGTATGGGTTGAGATGGTTAAGGCAGGAATGATGGGGGATGCAGACAGTTTAAAAATGGTTGCAAACAGGGTGCAGAATTGGTGTCCATTCCATAGATGTAAAGGTCATATCATACAAGAATGCGAGGACTTTCTAGCTAAAGTCCAAAAGATGATGGATGAGGGGGAGGCCCAGTTTTATGAAGAAACAGAGGAGGAAGTAGAGGTTATTGAGAACGAGCTGGCTATGGGCTTGGAAAATCGTTGATCATCTATTACGATGAGCAGGAAGAGAAAGTTATATCGATTATTAAGGAAATTGCGCCTAAGTTAATCATAGATTTGCTTTCTTCTTTCTCATACAAGGAAAACACAGTTGCACCGTGGAAGTATGACCTCAGCATGGTTATGCCAGGGTCTTTGAGTCAGCAAGATATCATAGGTGTAGGGCACTTAACACGAAATGGAAGGTGTTATGCCCTTGAGGTTGTTGAACAGGGATCAACAAGAAAATATGGAGGAATGGACAAAGAAAAGAAGGCAGCTGAACCAATCCATATTGAGATGGATTAGTCAAAAGAAGTAGAGAGGGGGTCAACCCCGGTTAACAAGATAAAAGAGTCGATGAACGAAAAGGAAGCTTGCAAGTTTTTAAAATTCATAAAGCATAGTGAGTATAGTGTGGTTGAGCAACTGCAGCGTCAGCCAGCAAGAATTTCAATCGTATCTTTGCTACTAAATTCAGAGTCACACCGAAATGCCTTGTTGAGAGTTTTGAATCAGGCATATGTTGCCAACAACATATCGGTGGAAAAACTAGATAGGCTGGTGGGAAACGTTGCAGCAGACGATCATATCTATTTCAGTTATGATGAAATACCATCCAATGGTATCGGATCAACCAAAGCTCTTCACATAACAACCAACTGCAAAGGGCACATATTACCGAGGGTCCTTTTGGATAACGGTTCTTCATTAAATGTGCTACCCTTGGCAACCTTGTCCAAATTGCCAGTTGATATTTCTTATATGCTGCCAAGTGGCACGGTGGTTAGAGCTTTTGATGGAACTAGACGGGAGGTAATGGGAACTATCGAGGTCCCGATGGAGATAGGTCTTAGCACCTATAAGGTCAATTTCCATGTCATGGATATTACCTCGTCCTACAATTGCTTGTTGGGAAGGCCTTGGATACATTCAGCTGGGGATGTACCCTCATCTCTCTACTAGAAGCTGAAATTTGTTATTAGGGACGTTTGGTCATAGTATTGAAAGAAGAGGACATCATAGCCTCTGCATCTACTGGTTTCCCTTACATTGAGCCGAATGAGGAGGCTGTGGAATGCTCCTTCCGATCCTTGGAGTTTGTGAATGCAATATTTGTCGCTGAGGGACGAAAAATTCCAAAACCAAAGTGGTCCAAGAATACAAGATTGGGAGTGAGGACTACAGTAGGAAATGGCTGAAGGGCTGGTAAAGGTCTCGAAAAGTATCTTCGAGGGATGGCCTAGGCAATTGAAATAGTGGGAAAGAAATACCAGTTTGGCTTAGGGTATCTTCCAAAGGCCCATGACAAGAGGAAACAAATTGAAATGAACCGACAAATGAGGATGGCCCATCTCGCGGGTATGGATATTGAGTGGGAGCCTATGACATTCCCACCAATCCTTCACAACTTTCGCTTGGATGATTTTCTGTTAGGAGAAAAAAATTTAGAGGATGTACTTATAATGATTGAGCGAGCCTTCAAGAGATTCTAGGTGAATAGGGATGAGCAGATGCAGGATATGGAGATCTGCATGACCAGGGAGGAAAGAATAGAAAGTGAGAATGCTATCTAGATGGTGCGACCTTGTCCACCAGGATATAGATTGACCAATTGGAGTTTGACTAAGCTGACCATAGTCTTTAGGTCTATTCCAACGTAATGCTTTTAAACAAATCTTAAATATCTTTGCCCGAAGCTATTAAGAATTTCTTTTGTAATGGGCTTTTGTCTAAAAGTTTTCATTCAATAAATAACAAACACTATGCATTTCCTTCATATTGATGTGTCCATATTCTTTCATTTATGCTTTTTATTTTGCTTTCATTGTATATATATTTTCCTATATTGTTTCTTCCCCACCTATTTACAGGTGCACAGATGCGGAATATGAGGACCTTCCTGTCAGTAATTCTAAAATTGATTTTGAGAGGCCAATTTGCACGGGTGATTTTGAAGTCGACAAAGATATTGAGGATTATAGTCTACCTCTGGACTTACTAAGAAAAATAGAACAAGAAGAGAAACAAGTACTTCCTCATGAGGAGCTATTGGAATTGTTAAATTTGGGAAGTAGTGAGGAGATAAAAGAGGTTAGAATTGGGACTACATTATCGTCATCAATAAAGGGTGAATTGATAGCCTTGCTCCGGGAATATGTAGATGTATTTGCATGGTCATACCAAGACATTCTGGGTTTGGATCCAAATATTGTGGTTCATAAGCTCCCTTTAAGGCCAGAGTGCAAGCCAATTCAGCAAAAGTTGAGAAGAATGAGCCCGGATATGCCGTTAAAGGTAAAAGAGGAGGTGAAGAAGCAGTTTGATGCTGGATTCTCAGAGGTGGCAAAATATCCAGAATGGGTGGCAAACATTGTTCCAGTACCAAAGAAGGATGGCAAGGTGCGTATGTGCGTCGATTACCGGGATTTAAACAAGGCTAGTCCCAAAGATAAATTCTCTTTGCCTCACATTGATACTTTGGTGGATAATACGAAAAAGAGTTCCTTATTTTCTTTCATGGACGAATTCTCGGGATATAATCAGATTAAGATGGCACTGGAAAATATAGAGAAAACCACATTTGTTACAATGTGGGGAACATTCTGCTACAAGGTAATGTCGTCTGGGTTGAAGAATGCTGGGGCAGCATATCAGAGGGCCATGGTGACCTTGTTTCATGACATGATGCATAAGAAAATTGAGGTTTATGTTGAGGTTTATGTTGATGATATGATTGCAAAGTCACAAGGAGAATAGGAGCATATTGCGAATCTTTGTAACTCTTTGAAAGACTAAAAAAGTTTCAACTCAAGCTAAACCCGGCAAAATGCACTTTTGGAGTCACTTCGGGGAAATTGTTGGGTTTTGTTGTTAGCAAAAGGGGAATTGAGATTGATTCGGATAAAGTGAAGGCCATCCAAAATTTTCTACCTCCACGTACTCAAAATGAAGTAAGAGGTTTTCTGGGGAGATTGAATAACATTGCTCGATTTATTTCTCAGTTAACCGATAAATGTGATCCAATATTTAAGCTACTTCCAAAACGTGATCTAGGAGAGTGGGATGAAGGGTGTCAAATTGCTTTTGAAAAGGTTAAGCATTATCTATCAAACCCAACAGTATTAATGCCATCGGGTCCGGATAAACTGATGATATTGTATCTATCAGTATTTGAGAGATGCATGGCTTGTGTTTTGGGGCAGCTTGATGAGACTGGAAAGAAAGAACAGGTGGTTTACTACCTCAGCAAGAAGTTCACAGATTATGAGTTGAAATATTCGTCGGTTAAAAAGCTATGTTGTGCCTTAGCTTGGACTGCTCGGAGGCTCAGACAGTACGGTACTGTACCACACGGACGTGGTTGATCGCCAAGCTAGATCCAATCAAGTACATGTTGGACGCACCTTCTTTGTCAAGGAGGACGGCAAGATGGCAGGATTTGTTATCAGAATACGACATTGTATACATGAGTCAGAAAGCTATCAAGGGCAGTGCAGTGGCTGAATTTTTAGCAAGTCGGGCAGTGGAAGATTATGAGCCGTTGAACTTTGATTTCCCAGATGAAGATTTGATGTATGTTTCGCAAGCGGATGAGGTTCCCTTGAAGAAGAAAATATGGAAGATGTACTTTGATGGGGCACCTAATGCCATGGGGCACAGAATTGGTGCAGTGCTCATATCCCCAGAAGAAGATTATTATCCTTTCTCTACCAGATTGGATTTTGATTGTACAAACAATACTGCAGAATATGAGGCATGTACTATGGGCTTTCGTGCTGCCGTAAACAGAAAGATCAAAAAACTGGAGGTTTTTGGAGACTCAACTTTATTGATATATCAATTGCATGGAGAATGGGATACCAGAGATACAAAATTAATCTGATACCGCAAACTCATACTGAGTTTATTGGAGGAGTTTGAAGAAGTGACTTTTAATTACTTCCCTCGAGAAGAAAATCGAATGGCAGATGCTCTGGCTACTTTGTCATTAATGTTTAAAGTGGATGAAGGGGCTGAAGTTGTACCGATCAAGATGAGCATATATGAATCTCCTGCCCACTACTTGAGTATCGAAGAAGAAGCAGATGGTCTCCCTTGGTATAACGACATCTTGCAGTACATCAAGAGTCAACAGTATCTAGAACAAGCAACAGAAAACAACTAAAGGACTTTGAGAAGGCTAGCAATGGGTTTTGTTCTAGATAGTGAGATTCTTTACAAGAAAAGGAAAGACAAAGTCTTATTGAGATGTGTCGGATCTGCCGAAGCTCGAAGAATCATAGAGGAAGTCCATGAAGGAATATGTGGCACCCATGCCAATGGTCACATGCTTGCTAAGCAGATTATGAGGGCAGGGTATTATTGGCTGACAATGGAAGGAGATTGTATCAGTTATTCCCGGAAGTGCCATAAATGCCAGATATATGCAGATAAGATGCATGTGCCGCCATTGCCATTGCATGTCATGACTGTGCCATGGCCATTCTCGATGTGGGAATAGATATGATTGGCCCTATTACCCGAAAGCTTCAAATGGACATTGTTTCATCCTGGTGGCCATAGATTATTTCACAAAGTGGGTGGAAGCTGCTTCTTATACGAATGTGACAAAGTCGGTGGTACGCAGATTTGTTAAGAAGGAAATCATATGGCGATATGGATTGCCAGCAAGAATTATTTCAGATAATGCTCTCAATATGAATAATAAGATGATGAGAGAAGTGTGTACTCAGTTCAAGATCACGCATCACAATTCGACACCTTATCGTTCAAAGATGAATGGGGCAGTAGAAGCAACCAACAAAAACATCAAGAAGATTGTCAAGAAGATGACTGATATGTACAAGGATTGGCATGAGATCTTGCCTTTTGCTCTTCACGCATATCCAACTTCGATTCGCACATCTACAGGGGCAACACCGTTTTCTTTGGTAGATGGTATGGAAGGTGTGTTACCTATTGAAGTTGAGATTCCTTCACGTCGTGTTTTGATGGAGGTTGGCCTAGAAGAGGCAGAATGGGTTAGAGCTCGTTATGAATAGCTGAATCTCATCGAGGAGAAAATATTGAAGGCAATTTGTCATGAGCAATTGTATAAAAAAGGATGATTTGAGCCTACAACAAGAAGGTTCGTCCCAGACAGTTCCGAGAGGGGGAGTTAGTACTGAGGAAAATTCTCCCTATAGTGAAGGATCCGTGAGGAAAATAGGCCCCAAATTGGGAAGGACCCTATATAGTAAAAAGAGCTTTTTCTGGAGGAGCACTGATTCTAACTCGAATGGACGAGGATGATTTCAGAAATCCCGTGAATGCTGATGAATTGAAGAAGTATTACGCTTGAAGAAAAAAAGAAAAAAGAAAAATTGTGATGCTATGCACATGGGAATTCGAATGATTCAAAGTGTAAAAATGGAAATTCTATATTTCTATCTCCCCTAAGAATTGCTTGTCAAAGAGAATGTTCATGCTTGGTAAGATAAATGGCCATCTTTCATATCCCCTTCACTAAGAAGAAATTATCCCTAGTCACCCCTTTTGAGCCTTAGGAATTATTTCTTTATTTGAACCTTGATCAAGGATCACCCTCTAAACCGGAAGGCAAATACGAAGAGAAATAATCGAAAATCATGGCAAAAAGAAAGCCATCGGAAAATGTGAAATCAAAGAATGGCAAATGAAAGCCAACAAAAAAAAATCCAAAAAAATAGACAAATGTTTCAAGAATGAATCCTCCTCAGGAAATGATCCTTGATCAATCACCCTCAAACTCACTTTAGGCCTATTTATCCTTTCTTTCTGAACCCGAACCTTGGCCTACATTGCGTGCTTTAAAAGTCCATTTTGATCAAGCATGGATATTTAATTTGAGAGGTTGTTCTCAGAATTCATCCAATCTTTTGAATTGACATTTTTACCATGGAAGCATTTAGAATTCTCAGATGCATGGTAGAATACAACCCAAAAAAAGAAAAATGAGAGGGTTAAGTCGAAAACCAGCAAAGGGTGACTTAATACCGAAAGGGGGACACTTGAGTTGAAAACCCTCAAGGGGCGGCTCAAGTACTGATTAAGGTTTGAATCAATGCTCCGTGTAAAAGGGGAGAAAGTATTCGAAAATCAGAGAAAATGAGAACAACTCAGTCTGAAGTAACTACGGAAGCCGAGGAATTACCCAAGTAAATTGTTCATTCAAAAGAAATTTCAGATGATTTGAAAAAGGAGGGGTCCAAGATATTTCGCATCCGCAACATCTACGACCTATAGCTTTACATTTATTTTTGATATTCAGTTTTATCATTATAAAACATTTGTTGCAATAAATTCTTGTTATCTTTTTATGACAATTGCTTGTTTCATATTTTTTCTTTCATACATTTTTTAGATGCATTTTGTTTGTTATTGAATTGAATGATGATTAGTAAGCATAAAAATCTTTAAATAAAAGGATTTCAGAGTATTACTAAGGAATAAATTTAAATCTTAGAAAAGGTTTGGAAACCAATAATCTTGATGGAAAATTCACCAAGTAAAGGATAACAGTGAATGTGTTGGAGACTCCTCATGAAGTCAGAAATTTGTGAATTTCAACGAACTCAGAAACTGGGACTGTTTGACAATTTATCTTGAGTAAAGGGTTCCTTAAGTGGGGCATCAGTGAACAATTGAAGACTCTGTCATGAAGTCAGATAATCTGTGAACCTCAAAGAAAACATGGATTAGAAATCATGACACAATCATTTGATTGCATTCATCCTTAGGAAACATACAAGCATTTGCAAAGCATGTCATTCTCATCATTGCATTTAGCTAACACTGCAGGAATCAGGAAAACTTTGGCTTCCCCAAATCGAATTCGTTCTGCTTCTCAAATGAGTCGAGCCCCGAGACCGCTGTCAAGGTATGTTCCTTTAATTTTTTAAGTTAAATTTATTTTTTCCAAATGAATCAAACCCAGGATCATCCTTAGTATTTCCCTTTGTTTTAAGTCGAATTCATTCTGTTTTATCAAATGAGTCAAGCCCTGAGACCATCGTCGAGGTATTTCCTTTTGTTTTAAATCGAATTCATTCTGTTTTATCAAATGAGTCGAGCCCCGAGACCATCGTCGAGGTATTTCCTTTTGTTTTAAATCGAATTCATTCTGTTTTATCAAATGAGTCAAGCCCCGAGACCATCGTCGAGGTTTTCTTTTGTTTTAAATCGAATTCATTCTGTTTTATCAAATGAGTCGAGCCCCGAGACCATCATCGAGGTATTTCCTTTTGTTTTATCGAATTCATTCAGTTTTATCAAATGAGTCGAGCCCCGAGACAATCGTCGAGGTATTTCCTTATGTTTTAAATCGAATTCATTCTGTCTTATCAAATGAGTCGAGCCCTGAGACCATCGTCAAGGTATTTCCTTTTTTTTTTAAATCGAATTCATTCTGCTTCTCAAATGAATCGAGCCTTTGGGACCGTCTTCAAGGTATTTTTCTTTTTAAATCATGGATAAGCACTTCGGGCACAATTCTTAAGATCTCCAGGCACAAGTTTCCAGAGTTTTTACAGTTTTAAACAATGAACAAGTCTTTGGTGGTGATAACCAGAGCCTCTGGTGGAGATATCCAGAGTTTTTCAGTTTTAAAAGTGAACAAGTCTTTGGTGGTGATAGCCAAAGCCTCTGGTGGAGATATCCAGAGTTTTACATTTGCTTGAGCAAGTCTTTGGTAATGATAGCCGAAGCTTCTGGAGGGGATACCCAGAATTTTCAACACAGCTTAGCACAAGACATGTTAGCCCCCGAGACCATCATCGAGGTCTTTTCTTCTCTTGCAAATCGAACTCGTTTCCTTAAGACGAATCGAGCCTTGATTAGTCAGAGAACTCAATTTGAGGAAAAAATCTTTAATTTACAGTTTTTTCAACAAAAAAAATTATGATGATTGGAAACCCCTTTCCCTTTCCTTCACATGTGATTTCACTAACCGTACAAAATTAGTGTTTGTTTATCTTTGGTTGATTCCTGATTCTCAGCAATAGCCAAAGAGGGGCAGCTGTAGACACCTAATTTTGTCCAGACCACTAAATAATGTATGTTTGCTTCCTAAATTGATGATTCAGAATGCAAAAAGGCTTTTCTCATCCTGCATGTGGTACTCCGTGACTTGGTCTAAGAAAGCAAACAGAAAAAGTCAAACTTGAAAAAGTCAACCCTAAAAAAGTCAACCCCAAAAAGTCAACTACTAAAAAATTCAACCCACTTTCAAAATCAATATTTGAAGTTCATTTGATAAATGGTGAAAGAATTTTGATAATCTGAGGTCTACATTGAAAGATATGGAGTTCGGAAGTTGGGTGATGAAGATTCAGTAAAAAGGAAACCTAAATCCGGGAAATTTGGGGAAAAGTGCTTAAACGATCGAATTGGTCGAAATTGAAGGTTCCAAATGAAAGATAAGCACTGACTACGGGTAATGGAGAAGCCACTTGAAAGAAGAACTGAAAGAAAAGTCAATCCGAGAGAAACCCGAGAATTAGGATTTTTTGTGGATTTCGGTGAAATTGGGAAGAATTACAAGAAATGGCCCGATTCGGTAGGAATAAAGCCCCTAATGGATGAGGAGTTATTAAAAAGGATAGCCCAAGGCTCAGTTTGAAGAAAATCTGAAAATCGGACTTGTTTTGAGCAAAACCGGGTTTCGGAGGTAAAAGGGCAAAATGGAAAAATCCCAAAAAAAAATAGCAAATGAACTCCAAATCTTCTGAAAATTTGCAAAAATCATTTTTAAATTATTTGAAAGAGATGACTAAAGAAAATCTTGATTTGGAGTTCGTTTGCAAAATGGCCAAATCTCGGGTCTCCTATGTAGTAATTCAAGAAGATAAATCCCGGAAAAATAGCAAATAGACTCCAAAAATTCTAAAAATTTTCAAATCTCATTTTAAAATTATTTGGAAGAGATTGGAGAAAGAAAATCTTGATTCGGAGTTCGTTTGCAAAATGGCCAAATCCCGGGCCCCTTATGTAGTAATTCAAGCAAATAAATCTCGAAAATATACCAAATGAGTTCCAAAAATTATGAAAACTTCCAGATCACACTTTTAAATTATTTGGAAGATATTGGTGAAGAAAAATCTTGATTTGGAGCTCGTTTAGGAAATAGTAAATTTTGGGGGCATAAAAGGACAAGTTTGGAAAAAAAAATCCAAATAAATAGCAAACGGACTCGGAAAATTTTGAAAACTTCCAGAATTTAATTTTTTATTATTTTTAAAGTATTGAAAAAATAAAATTTGAATTTGGAGTCCGTTTTCCATTTATTTGCATCCGGGGGGCAAAAAGGTTATTTTACCCAAGAAACCGAAAAGGGCTTCTCTTGCCTTTCAAAAAAATCAGACTTGGGCTAGAAGAAGGAGTGCTGGCCGGACAAGGCCCATAGATGGGAGGATTTTCTGATTTTTCAATCAAAAGGCCAAAAATGAAGAGTTAGTTAGTGATTTTTTGATCAAGCCTTTGCAAATAAGCCACATGGGCCAATGCATGAAGAGAGAGAGTGTCAACATAATTCTTGAATAGATGTAATTATGGACAGCTGATGGCCTAATCTAAGGGTGATAATTTCATGTTTTAAACATCTTAGATTAATGGCCCTTGGATGGAAATTGGTTGGAATAAAAATGACAACATTCTAGTCTAGGAGAGAGGCAAGTTTCGGCCACTTTAGGGAGGGGGCTCTTTCATTTTCAGCTCACTTTCACTTTTTTAGCTATTCTCTCTTGTTTTTGGCTGATTTTTCTCTCCATTGTTGCAAAGCAAAAAGAAAATTTTAGAAAAGAAAAGAAAGTTTGAAGAGAAAAAGCTTGAAAAATAGCTTCTAAAGGTTGCTTTTAGCACCAACTCTTGCACTTTCTTGATTTTCCATTCTTGTTTTTGTTGTTTTGATTATTATTTTGGTGAGTTTTCTTTTGATTTTTCTTTTTAAATAAGTGTTTTTTAATGTTCTTTTTAAGTTCTTTCTTCATCTTTTCTTAAAAAAGTTCTTGCAATTTTTTTTTTCTCTCGATTTCTTACCATGGCCGAATGGCCCATCTTTTTTGTTGTTGTTGTTTTGCTTTGATTTGTCAAGTTATTTTTTTTGTTTTTTTTAGTCTTGATGCTTTAAATCTTCTTCTACTACATATACTTGAAGCTTGTTTTAATTTGGTTGCTTGTTTATTGCCATTTATGAGTTTATTATCATGTTCTTGCATTTTTAATTTTCTGTCTTCAAAATATTTAAATTTGTTTATATTTTATATTTTGTAATCCATGTGTTTGTGGAAATGTTTGTTAGTTTTAATACCTCTACTTTATATTTGCATGATTTGAGTGTTATATTTTATTTGAGTATGTTAGTATATCAAGTGTTTGCGAAAATGCCAAGCTCACTTGGAACTTGAGGCCATTCGGCCACTTCATATATTTTGCTTTGTGTGTGCATTTTTGCTATGTTAGTTGATAGGTTTGCATTTGCATGACATTTGATTGAGTATTTGGTTTAAGTATATCAAGTGTTTGTGAAAATGCCAAGCTTACTTTGGACTTGAGGCCATGCGGCCACTTCATGTATTTTGCTTTGTGTGTGCATTTTTGTTATGGTAGTTGATAGGTTGGCATTTGCATGACATTTGATTGAGTATTTGGTTTAAGCATGCCTTGTGTTTGTGTTATTTCCATGCATATTTTAGATGTTAGGTTTGGTTTATTTTTCCATGCATCTCCATGCATTTTAGACCTAGGTTGCATTAAATGCCATGCAAGTTCATTTAGGTCTAGGTCATTTTATTGATGCCATGCATTTTTCATGACATTTAGGTTTAAACTCATGCATTTCATGCATCATATTTGCTGTATTTTTTCATGCATTTCATGTCCATGCCACTTGACTTATGACTTAGGCCAATCAATGGCTCAAAGTCATGCTCTCTTGAGCATACTTGTGGAAAATTAAAGAGTTGTCAAATTGATTATTCTACCTTTGTGATTTTTTTTACTTAGCCCATTTTTGTCTAACTTTTTAGAAGTATTAGATACTGTTTGTGAGTCATTTAGAGAGTCTTAAATATTTTTACTTTGATTTTTTTAAATGATTTTATCAAAGGAAAAAATATGTTTTGGCAAAACAGTTTTTTCACCCAGTACTAGTACTTTCCTGATTTTTTTGGGCAGTCATCTTTAATCAAAAAATTAAGACAATTTTTTACCGTGTATTTTTATATGTCTTGAGTCTCCAGTATTTGTTTTAAATTTTTTAGAATTTTTAAAAATAGGTTAAAAAATCATGGTTTAAAACTGGACAGTGGAGTCATAATTGAATTTGAAGGAAAATCATTTTTCTGTTTTGGCTAAGTTACTTAGAGGGGGCTGATTAGGAAGTTTAGCTACTGACTTAGGGTAGTTTCTAAGCCTTTTTAAACTCTAAAAATGATTTTTTAAGTCTCGGGTTAAGGGTGGTCAAGTCCAGGATTTTTAAACTTAAGAAATTAGAGCCATTTAAAAAAGGGTTTAGCTAAGTTTTTATTTTTAATCTAAGCTTTTCAAAATTGTTTTCAAACAATCACAAAGTATTTTGGTTTGAGAATATTTAATTTGATATATTTTCCTAAGGTAGCCGGATATCTTTTTAGATATACGGATTTCTTTAATTAAAGGAAAATATATATTTTCATGCATTGCATTTTTCATATCATGCATATTATATAATATGTAATTTTTGCTATGTTTAATTTTCATGATGGTGTTATTATCTTTGATTTAAATTTTTGATATTATTTGTTATATGGTTTTGAATATTTCATGATATCCTATGCTTTTTATTTAGTTATTTTTTGTCATATTATTTAGCATATACTATGTTCATGCATTATTATTTTCATTTTTATTTTCATGCATATTATATGATAGCATTATCTTATATTTCATGTCATTTAAATTATATGCCATATCATTCATATTTGCCATGTCATTTAAATTATTTCATTTCATATAGAATATATTATGTTACTTAGGTCATTTCATTTCATATAGAATATATTATGTTACTTAGGTCATTTCATTTCATTTAGGATATATTATGTCATTTAGGATATTTTATTTCATTTAGAATATATCATATGACTTAGGATATTACATTTCATATAGAATATGTTATGTTACCTAGGTCATGTCATTTCATTTAGAATATATCATATAATTTAGGATATTTCATTTCATTTCGAATATGCTAAGACATTTAAATTATATCATATCATTTAGGTTGCATTATATTATTTAGACTTTGTTATGTCATTTTATTTATGTCATACATATTCATATCATATTTTTTAAAATGTTTTCAAAAAGGTAACGATTTTCAATAAAATAAAGATATTCCCGAGTTAAAATAATTCATGAATTCTCTGCCGGGTTTGCTGGGGAGGATATCATCAATTATCATTAATAACGGAATATCTTCTTTAAAATAAGAATGATTCGGAAAGTTTTCCAAATTAATAAAAATTTCTATATTTTGCCACGTTTGTTGGAGAATATAGAAAAATTTTGAATTTATAAATTCCGGATCATTTTTAATTAAAAATAGATTTATTTTTCTTTAAATTGGGAATTAGCTTGAAATACTAAATTTAAAACCAACTTTTTACCGATACTTGAGATAACACACGATTAATAAGGTACCGTTTTATACGGGCGTTGTGGGGGTGTTAATCCTTCCCCACATGAACCAAGTCCCGAACCCGTTTCTTTGATTTCTCTGGTTTAAAACGCAGACTTGAATTGGTTTTAAAAATGTTTTAATTAATTTTAAAATATTTTATGAAAATGGTTTTAATAGGTGGCCGACCACACCTAGCTAAAAAAGATTGGTGGCGACTCCATGTCTTTTTCAAGGTCATTTTCAAACCCTTCATTTTTCTAAAGGAATTAAGTCGACTTTTCCTCAGTTTTTTTTAATGTCACGCTTAACGAATAATAAAGTCTTGCGATGAGACTTGTTATTTTTTAGGTTGCGACAGTTAGGGTGGGCTTTGTCCAATATACCAACCATAGAGCTCATCTCCATATTTTTTTCTTACCTTAGTTATTTTTTATGATTTTGAGATTGAAAAGGCTTCATGACCTTGATGAAAATCAAGAGATAATGGTTAAGGGGGCTTTGTCCAATGTACCAACCATGGAGCTCATCTCTTTGTTATTTATTTTCTTACTTTAACTTGCTTATTTCTATTACTGTTTATCTTTATGTATATTTATATTCTTGCTAACCATCTTGTTCTTTTGACTTATGTCATATTTTTGCATCTTGGGGCTATTCTCATATAGTTTAGGCCATTTCCATTTTTCATATCATCTTCCATAGCATTTAGTTAGGTCATTTTACATTACATTTCTCACAACACTTTGGTTCCTAGGCCATTCGGCCATGTGTATTTTCTTTAAGCATTAGGCCATTTTCATATGCCATGTTATTTTTCCATGGCATTTAGACATTAGGCCATTTTCATATGCCATGTCATTTTACATGTCATTTAGCTAATTAGCTTTAGGCCATTTTTATTATTCCATGTCATTTAAGTTTATGTCATTTTATTATTCTATGTCATTTTACATGTCATTCAGCATTAGGCCATTTTCATATGCCATTTTATTTTTCCATGACATTTAGACATTAGGCCGTTTTCATATCCCATGTCATTTCACATGTCATTTAGCTTTAGCCCATTTTTATTATTCCATATCATTTAAGTTTAGGTCATTTTATTATTCTATTTCATTTTACATGTCATTTAGCTTTAGGCCATTTTTATATGCCATGTTATTTTTCCATGACATTTAGACATTAGGCCATTTTCATATGCCATGTCATTTCACATGTCATTTAGCTTTAGGCCATTTGTATTATTCCATGTCATTTTACATGTCATTTAAGCATTAGGCAATTTTCATATGCCATGTTGTTTTTCCATGACATTTAGACATTAGGCCATTTTCATATGGCATGTCCTTTCCCATGTCATTTAGACACTAGGTCATGCATATTAAGTTAGGATAGCATTTATTGTCATGCAAACTCATGCTAGGCATTTAGGTTATTTATGCCATGCATTTTCCATATCACTAGACTTTAAACCATGCATTTCATGCATTCACTTTGCTGTGTTTTCATGCATTCCATGTCTTGCCACATGATTTATGACTTAGGCCAATCAATGGCTCAAAGTCATGCTCACTTGAGCATACTTGTGGAAAATTAAAGAGTTGTCAAATTGATTATTCTACCTTTGTGATTTTCTTTACTTAGCCAATTTTGTCTAACTTTTTAAAAGAGTTAGCTACTGTTTGTGGGTCTTTAGGAGAGCCTCTAACATTTTTACTTTAATTTTTAAATGATTTTATCAAAGGCAAGAAAATGTGTTTTGGCAAAACAGTTTTTCATCCAGTACTCGTACTTTCCCGATTTTTCTGGGCAGTCATCTTTAATCAGAAAATTAAGCCAATTTTTTCTTGTATAGTTTTACACGTTATAAGTCTCCAGTATGTTTTTTAGATTTTTTAAAATTTTTAAAAATAGGTTAAAAAATCGTGTATCAAAATGGAACAGTAGAGGCAGATTTGAATTCAAAAGAAAAACAATTGTTGAATTTGGCTAAGGCATTTAGAGGGGGTTGGTTAGAAGCTTTAGCTACTGTCTTAGGATAGTTTCTAAGTCTTTTTAAACTAAAAAATGATTTTATAAATCTCGGGTTAAGCGTGGTCAAGTCCGGGATTTTAAATTTAGGAAATTCGAGCTATTTTTAAAGGGTTTGGCTAGGTTTTTAATTTTAATCCAAGATTTTCAAAATTGTTTTCAAACAATCACAAAGTATTTTTATTTTAGAAAATTTAATTTGACATATTTTCCTAAGGTAGCCGGATATCTTTTTAGATATACGGATTTCTTTAATTAAAGGAAAAAATGCATTTTCATGCATTGCATGTTCCATGTCCATGCATACTATGTAATATGCGATTTTTGATAATTCCTATGACATTGTTATTATTTTGATTTATTTTATGGTGTTATGTTGTTTGTTATATGTCTTTGAATATTATATGTTATTATATGGTTTTTATTTAGTTATTCATTTTTGTCACATTATTTAGCATATACTATGTTCATGCATTATTATTTCTATTTTCATGCATATTACATGATAGCATTATTTTATGTTTCATGTCATTTCATGTCATTTAGATTATATTCCATGTCATTTAGGTTTAATCATTTACATTTGCCATGTTATTTAAATTATTTTAATATCATTTACAATATACCATGTTACTTAGGTTATTTCCTTTCATATAGAATATATTATGTCATATAGGACATTTTATTTAGGATATCTCCTTTCATTTAGAATCATTTCATTTCATTTAGAATATGCTATGCCATTTGAATTATGTCATATCATTTAGGTTGCATTATATTATCTAGACTTTGCTATGTCATTTTATTTATGTCACACATGTTCATATTCATCTTTTTAAATGTTTTTTTTTTTAAAGGATAATGATTTTAAATAAAATAAAGATATTTCCGAGTTAAAATAATTCATGAGTTCTCTATCGGGTTTGTTGGAGGGAATATCATCAATTATCATTAATAAAGGACTATCTTTCTTCCAAAAAACGAGAATGATTCGGGAAGTTTTCCAAATAAATAAAATTTTCTATATTTTGCCGATTTTGTCGGAGAATATAAGAAAATTTTGAATTAATAAATTTCGGATCATTTTCAATTAAAAATGGAATTATTTTTCTTAAAATTGGGAATTAATTTAAAACACCAAATTAAAAATCGACTTTTTACCAAGACTTGAGATAACACATGATTAATAAGGTACCGTTTTATACGGGCGTTGTGTGGGTGCTAATCTTTCCCCGCAAGTAACCGAGTCCCGAACCCGATTCTTTGATTTTCTCTGGTTTATAACGCAGACTTGAAATTGGTTTTTAAAAAATGTTTTAATTAATTTTAAAATATTTTATAAAACCGGTTTTAATAGATGGCCGATCACACCTAGCCAAAAAAAGATTGGTGGCGACTCCATGACTTTTTCCGAGGTTATTTTCAAACCCTCATTTTATTTCAAGAGGAATTAAGTCGATTTTTTCTCGATTTTTTTAATGTCACGCCTAACGAATAATAAAGTCTTGCGATGAGACTTGTTGTTATTTTTTAGGTTGAGACAGCTTGGCGACTCCACTAGGGACTTTAGAGAGTCAGGCCTAGAATTAGTCGTGTGTTATCAAAGTCTCGATTTTGTTGGTTTTTACTCGGTATTTTATTTTAATTCCCATTTTTTAATAATAAAGAGAATTTTGAAAATAATAAAATATTTTAAATATGTTCATTTGTCATGTGCGTGCACATTATTATTTGTTCTCTGGTTATTTTGTTGCATATATTTATATATTTGCTTGATTGATGTTTTGCATTGTTTGATTTTAGTGGGGTATTTAGAATAAGGGGTGTAGAATAGGTGGTGACAGGTTTGTTTTGTTCCTGCGCACACACTATATTTGCATTTGCATAACATGAACCCTCTAACCGAGTTCCTTCCTTTAAGTGGGAGTAAAGTAACTACGCCTTCGTGATGATCCTCTGTATAGGCTAGTGAAACACTTCCGGAGTATAAAGTACCTAATGCCTTCGTGATGATCCTCCGTACGAGCATAGAAAAATATACTCTAATGAATTGAACCCGCTTTTATCGGGGTGCCTTACTAGCCTTCACAGGCGACAATGATGAACAATTTGGGGCCTTAGAACCGATTCGCCTTCATATAGTGAACCTAGACAAAGCCATGCCGGATTTCTGTTAGATACCCGAAGTTTAAGAACACATGGAGGAACATTTCCAACATTTTACCATCTTTCTATATGTTAGATTTTACAAATTGGGTGATGATGAACGAACATCATATCGCTCGTAATAATTTATTATTTTGTCCCAAAGGCATCATAATGCCGAAGCTCTATTAAAATTTTGGTGACATTTTAAAAATAAAAAAAAAAAACATGTTGCTTTTTATGTTATATTTGTGAATTCATTTCTTTACTAATCTATTTCTTTTTGTTTTATTTTTTGTGACATGCATCATAGACACCATCATACACCTGAAGTTTATTGGCCTCGGGATAGTCATCAACCCAAAGGACTTTTATTTAGTGTCAGGTTATTTCAATGATAGAAGATCATGCAGTAGTTAGGGCACGGTCGAAAAAACATCAGAGAGAGGATGGTGATTGCTTGAAGAAAGATTATGTGTCAGTATTGCCGAAAAGGGTCAAAGTGGATTTTAGACAGAATAATCTCCGAAGGTTAGCCGACATTTAGAATCAGTGGAACGTATCAAAGAAAGAAGCCTTCACTTAGAAATATGGAGATATAGCACTCTTAATTCTGATTAGGGTCAATAGTGGGTTAATTCAGGCTGTGGAACAGTTTTAGAATCCTTCTTATAGATGTTTTACTTTTAACAAGGAGGACATGACCCCACTTATTGAAGAATATTCAGCACTGTTACGTATTGAATGTCCTAATCCTGATCAGGTATATTTGAAGGAAGTGAAACCTTCAGGTTTTAAGAGGAAAGTGACTAGGATCACAAGAATGGATACAACATAGGTTGAGAGTCATGTGGATACAAAGCAAAAAAAATGGATGCATTTCGTGGGAAACTCTCCGACAATTGATATTGGGTTATTCTGATAAAGAAAAAGCCAGGGACATCTTCGCTCTAGCCATCTACGGATTAATCATATTCCCGAAGATATTGGGTCATGTAGATATAGCCGTGTTTGATTTCTTTGAAAAGTTGGAACAGAAGATCAACCCATCTCCAGCCATCATAGCTTAAACTATCCGATCTTTGAATTTTTGTAAAAGGGAAGTACAAGGGAGAATCAAGGGGTGTGTACAACTCCTTTATATTTGGATTCAAAGTCACTTTTGGAAGATAGAAGAGGTTTCCTTCAAACCGTACATGAAGTCTTTAGTTTCGATTAGGGAATTCCTTCGAAATGATTGGCTTGAAGACGCAGATGAAGAGAAATGGATCAGCATGTTCTGGAATCTAAAAGAGGAGATGGTAACTTGGAGAGCTCCATGGATGGTTCCTATACCGATTATGTATAAATGTGGGGACAACCCAGGAGTTCCACTACTCGAAATTTTGGGGTCTGTGAGTTATGACCTCTGTTGGTGCGAAGACAAGTTGAGTCTCGACAATTCACACCCATGACTCATAAGCTAGGATCATCTATGGAGAGGATAGGTATTCTGGAAAGGTGCGGACAGTGATTGAAGCATAGAAGACAACTCACCGGATAAAAGTGGCCAGATATGCCGACATCGTCACACCTGATTACCTGATATGGAAGGAATTAAGGGTTAATGATAGGCTGTTGACATCGGATGGGGAAGAGGTCCAGTTCATGAATCCGCCACCAAAGGAAGTGCCATCAGAGTTAGAAATCACAAGGGCGGAATTCGAGAAAGAAAAGGCCTAGATGAGCAAAGAGATTGCCCGATTGCAAGAAGAGCTTGAGGACATGAAAAATAGGGAATCAACTCAAGAAAAAGAAAAGGAAAAGATCAAGAGAGAAAGGGACACTGTCAAGAGAGATCTCAAGGATTTGCGCATGGAAAACAAATGGTACCGCTTCGAGCTCAGATTTGAAGGGACACTCAAGACTTTCGGGGAATGGGAGCAAGAGGTCAAAAACCTCAAGAAGGAGAATAACTATTGGAAAAAGTGAGCGAAGCATGAGGAAGCCCGAGCCAATCAACTAGAGAAGCAAGCTAAGGAAAGCTTACACGGTGATGCTTCTGCTGATATGTCAAGGGGCCGTGAACAAGTAAGGGTCAGATTGAAGAGCAAGATAGGACTAATATTTTGTAACAGCACTTCGAAAGGAAAATTATGGACTTATCTTAGGCAGTGATCTTTTATTCTATCTTTGATGTATTTAGTTTCAGGAAATCAATGAAAGACCGTTTGGTTGGAATTATCCCGAGGCCAATACTTTCAATTGCATACATATCTTTATCATTCATTTATTCTGTCCTTTATATATTTTGTTCGTTCATTCATACATTTATTCATAGTTGTAATTATTCATTCATTTATTTCATTCATATTCATATTCATATACTTAGTCATTTATTTATTCATTTTATTTGTTCATTCATTTACTCTTTCATATTTTTATAGTTAGTCATTTATTTATTCATTTTATTTATTCATTCGCATTTAGTCATTCATTCATTTTTTATAAAACATTAAAAAAAAAATGTGTCAATAAATTCTAAATCATGGTTTTCAAAACTAAAATATTCACAACCATGTAACAATCAATATAAAATATTCACAACCGTGTAACAATCAATATAACATCATGAAATATAAATCAAAACAATAACATCACCATAGAAATATTCATAACAAAAATCATATATCATATAATATGCATGAACATGAAAAATGCAATGCATGAAAGTGTATTTTTTTCCTTTAAATAAGGACATCTGTATACCTAAAAAGATATCCGACTACCTTAGGAAAAGACATCAAATCAGATTTTTCTAAATAATATATAAATTTGTGATTGAGTTGAAAATAATTTTAAAAATTTTGGATAAAAATGGCACTATTGCCGAAACCCTTTTTAAAAAAGCTCTATTTTCCTAACTTTGAAAACCCGGGTTGACCTCTCTTGGCCCGACCTTTATAAAATCAAATTTTAGAATTAAAATTATTTAGAAATCAACCTAGGACAGTAGCTATGGTTCTTAATCAGCCCTCTCTTAATGCCTTAGACAAAACAGAAAATTATTTTCTTCTTGAAATCAAATCTGACTTTTCTGACCAGTTTTAAAACGTGATTTCTTTACCTATTATAAAATTTTCAAACAAATCTGAAAAAATTATGGGAGACTCAGAACATGTTTAACTCTATGAGAAAAACTTGGCTTAATTTTTAGACTAAGGATGACCTACCAGAAAATTCGTGAAAGTCAGAACACTGGGTGAGAAACTGTTTAACCAAAAAACAGTTTTAAACCTTTGATAAAAAAAACTCAAAAATCGGAATAAAAATATTGGAGACTCCTCTAAGGTCTTACAAACAGTAACAAAAATTTCTAAAAATTTGGACAAAGATTGCCTAATGAAAAAAAAATCACAAAGGTAGAAAATCCAACTTGACAACATCTTAATTTTCCATAAGCATGCTCATGTGAGCTTGGCTTTGAGCCATTGATTGACTTAAGTCAAAAATCAAGTAGAATGATATGAAATGCATGAACAAACAGCAAGTTAAATGCATGAAATGCATGACCTAATGCCTAAATGAAATAGAAAATATGTATGGCATGAGAGATGACCTAATGCCTAAAATGTCATGTGCATGGCAATAAATGTAACCTTAGACCTAATATGCATGAAAATGCATGGCAATAAATATGACCCTAGACCTAAATGAACATGAAACATGCATGGCAATACAAAATGACCTAAGACCTAATAAGCATGAAAATGTGCATGGCATACAAAGATGACCCTAATGCCTAAAATGTCATGAGAAGATGCATGACAATACAACATAACCTAATGCCTAATATGACATATAAACATGCATGGGTATAATATGAACATATAATGACCAAATAAACATAATACTAATGCATGAACATGGCAAAACAAGTACATAATAACATGGTATAATGATGCAAAGCATGAATGAAAGCATGGTAACTAAACAAGATTAAAAAAAAATGCAACTACTCAAAAAGAAGAAGAAACCAAATGGTCATTTTTAAAATATGTAAAATCCTAGCAAGACATTAACACAAACACATTCATGACAAACATGTAAGACATAAATGAAAGCATGATAAGCAAATAATCATGATGAAAATGCAAAGATATAGCTAGGCAAATACACAAACACATGGTATGGCATTAACACAAAGCATGAACAACTTGATATAGTAAAAACAAAAAATTAAAGTTAGTAAATAAAGCAAGTATATATGAAAATAAATGATAAAAACAGCAAAATAAGAACAAGTAAGTAAAGAAAGTTAGAAATAAGCTTCATATCTTGATTATTATAGAAGCTAAAATATCAAAACAAGCTAATCTACCACAACCAACATAGGAAATGAATCAAACACAAGGCAAGCATACCAAAGGGGGCATTCGGTCACTTGGAAAAAAAAGGGTAAAAAAAATTTTGTTTTTTGATTTTTTTATGAAAACATAAGATAAGAGCCTTGAAAGGAAGTTTTAAAAACCTTTATTACATAATAAAATAACAAGAAATCATATGAAAAATGAGCAAAATCGGCATAGAAAAAGAAAGAAAAATGCAAGAGTTAGGTGCCAAAAGGCTACCTTTCAAAGCTATCTTTCAAGTTTCCTTCTCTTCTAAATTTTTCTTTGCTTTTCTACCACTTAGCTATTAGCTCAACAATGAAATTACTCAGCCAAAAGAACCCCCTCAAATATGAAAATCCCCCATCTAAATAGGTCAGCCTAATGGCCCTAGTGTGCTCATAATGTTGTCATTTTTTTTGTAGCGAAACAGATCCAAAGGCCACTAATCAATTATGCTAAAATGTGAATTTACCACCATTAGATGAAGTGATCAGCTCCTAACAAATACATTTGTTCTAAAATATGTAACTATAATGTTGACATCCTTCCTCTTCATTCATCTGACCATGTGGCAAAATCACAAAGGCTCAATCAAAAAAAAATAACCACCTTACTATCCAATTTTGGCCTTTGGATGGAAGAACTCAGCCAACACTCCCCTCCTCTTGGGCTGGCCAAATGGCCCTTAAAATTCCAGCTATCTCTCTATTTTTTAAATTACAAAAATGGCCCTCTTCAGTTTCTTTGATAAAATTATACTTTAGCCCCCCAAACTTGATTAAATTGAAAAAGGACTCCAAATCCGGATTTTATTTTTCCAATACTTCCTAAATAATATAAAATTAAGTTCTGGATGTTTTCATAATTTTTTGAGCCCGTTTGCTATTTTTCTCGGATTTATCTTCTGGAATTTCGGTTTGATGCCTCCCAAATTTGGCCTTTCTTAATTGAGCTCTGATTATGGATTTTTATTCTCCAATCTCTTCAAAATAATATAAAATTAAGATCTAGAAGTTTTCATAATTTTCCGAGCTCGTTTGCTATTTTTCCCGGATTTATCTTCTAGAATTTCAGCTTAGTGGGCCCGAATTTTGCTATTTTTCAAATGAGCTCCGATTTCGGATTTTTTTTCGCCAATCTCTTCCAAATAATATAAAATTCAGATCTGAAAGTTTTCATAATTTTCTGAGCTCATTTGCTATTTTTTTAATTTTCCAAGTTTGCCTTTTAATCCCCAAAACCTCAGTTTTACTCAAAACAGGTCTGATTTCCAGATTTTATTTTTCCATGCCTTTGTTTTATATTTAATTGGAGTTGGTCCAAAAACGCCCAATTTTTACGATCAAATTTCTCTCCGATTTGATTTTTCCTTTTTCTAATATCGAGAATTTTCTCGTTTCTCTGTTTTTCCTCTAACCGGCTCTTTTCTCAGAATTACTTCAAACTGAGCCTTTGATAACTCGTATAATTATATAGTTTTTAGTTATGTTTTATTATTGTTTTGTGTCAAATACGAGTTATTATTGCTTAGTCTACTTGTGTTTATGATCTTTTATATTTTTATGTAATTTGGTGTTTTTCATGAGTTTCTTTGAGTGATTTCAGATTACTAGGTTAAATCAAGAATTAAGGGCAAATCCAATTCAGTTCCAGTTCTGACACCTTTTTCCATATCAGCTATATCTGGAGTTTCACCGAAGAATTAAGGCTGAAATTTTGACAGTGCAAAGTTAAGAGACATATCTATCTTTTTCATGTTTTACACTTCTTGAAACGGAGTCGTTTTCCCTACCGAAATCAACCATCAAGTTGGCTGATGTGCAATGACGTCTGTTCTGCACCGTTTTGGTATTTTGACCATATCTTCCGATCCACATGAGAAAATGATCTGATTCCAACGGCTATAAATCAGTAACTGATAGGGGCATATTTTTCTAGAAGACCATTTGATCAGATCGAGCCTCCAATATTGACAAAATCGACCATCAAGCTGGCTGATCAGAATTGTCATACAACATGACGAAAATTGTTAGAAAAATGCACCCACCTATTATACCTACCTTTGAAATTTATAAAGCTTGTCTCTTGTCATTTAGCTCTCCAAAATGTGTATAAATAGATGGCCTTGGATGAGTATTAAGATACATTATACATTGGTAGGATTTTAGCCATTGTAATAAAATTCTCTAAGTTTTCTTCTTCTTTCCTTTCTTTAGTTTTCTTTTTCTTTATTTACTTATGCTTCTTACATTTCTTTTCATTTTATTCATATCTAGTATGTATTGCTAATCATATTGTTGAGGTGATGAGGTGAAGCTCTTGGTAAATGCTAAGGTTAGTCTCTTAAACATGAGCTAAAATGAATCATCATTTATAAACACTAGTATAGATAATATTTTCTTTTGGTTTAAAATCATACTTGCAAAGTAGGGATCTTGATTCATTATTGACAATGAAAATGGCACAGTAAATGCTTGGTTTCATAACCTTGATTTGTTGTAGACATATACCTTGGCATAAGGAATGCTTGGACTCTTTTTGTGAGTTTTGAGGACACCAAATGAACATAATATCATATGCTATGGACGTTGGACAATTTGGACTGAATTGCTAAACCTTCCGATTGGAATCTCCCTTATGTGTGAATTTCAATTGTGTAATAAAACAAGATTAATCTTAGCATAACACCAAGAGTGGATTCTCTAACCTCAACATCTTTTCTTATTGTTTTTATATCTTGTTTAATTTCTTTTATGTTATTTTGTTTATTTTGTTCTCTAATATCTTGTTTATCTTGTTTTGTTGTTGATTCCCTAATATTTTTTTACTTTCTTTTTCTTATATATTTATAAACTTATACTTACTAATACGCTTCCCTGTGGTTCGACCTCGGACACCCGAGAATTTATTACTTGAACATAACCTGCACTTGGGTTTACAACTCTTAATTGAGTTTCCATCAAGTTTTTGGCGCCGTTGCCGGGGAAGCAATACTAAGTATATAAGTTTATAAGTATATTTATTTTTATTGGCTGGTTATACCGCCTAATTTGTATATTAACTTTGTTTTATTTTTATTGGCTGGTTATACCGCCTAATTTAGTATATATATTTTTTGGCTGGTTATACCGCCTAATTTTCTATATATTTATATTTATATTGTAAAGTTTATATTTATATAAATATATTATCTGTATATTAACTTTGTTTTATGCTTGTTTGGCGACGTGATTTTAGATCTCGTCGTTTAGTTAGATTTTATTGTGAAACTTTTTCAGGTAATCTTTCTAATACAACTCCTACCATGGCTGACAATGAAAGTGTTCATGCTGAAGATGAGAACAGACAAGTACGCACCATGCGTGACTACTTGCAACCAACTCGAAGCTCATCACCCTCTTGTTTTATTTTTCCTCTCAATGCAAACAACTTTCGTTTTAAACCAGGTATGATAGCGTTGCTTCCAAATTTCCATGGGTTAGAATCGGAAAGTGCTTACTCGTTTCTAAAAGACTTCGAAGATGTATGTGTCACCTTTAATGACCAACAATGTACAAATGAAATTGTCAAGCTAAAATTATTTCCTTTTTCTTTAAAAGATAAAGCAAAAATTTGGCTTCATAATTTAAAACCAAGGTCAATTGGCACATGGCAAGAATTACAAACTGAGTTTCTAAAGAAATTTTTCCCAGCACATAAAACTACTGCTTTGAAAAGACAGATTCAAAATTTCAATCAAAATCAAAATGAAGCATTTTTTCAGTGCTGGGAGCGTTTTAAAGATTTGTTAAGTTCTTGTCCACATCATGGTTTTGAAAAATGGCGTCTTATTAGTTTCTTTTATGAAAGTTTAACTCCCGAAACTAAACAATTTGTTGAAACAATGTGTAACGGTGAGTTTCTAGAAAAAGAACCTGAAGAAGCCTTTGACTACCTAGACCATTTGGCAGATAACTCTCAAGCCTGGCACACAGATAATTCCTCTGAAAGTTCCAATAGATCTAATCTTTTTTCTAACAGAGGTAAATATCATTTTAGTCAAGAAGATGAGATAAAAGCTAAAGTAGCTAATTTGGCTAGAAAGATTGAAGCCATGGAACTTAGAGAAGTAAAAGAAGTCAAAACGGTTAAAAATGAAGAAAGTTGTGGAATTTGTGAAATCATGGGACACCCCACTTCTGAATGTCCAAACATTCCCATTCTTAAAGAAGCGTTGCATGATCAAGTAAATTCCATAAACACATTTAAAAAGCCTTTTCCTTCTCCTTACTCTGAAACGTATAACCCTGAATGGAGAAATCATCCCAACTTCAGTTGGCGGAATAATAATAATGTTCAGGTACCACAATCTCAAAAGCCGGGCAACACTTTTTCCTATCAACCTTCACGTGTACAAACCTTGGAAGAGACATTGCAAGCATTCATGCAAACACAAGCAAATGTGAATAACCAAACTTCACAGGACATCAATGAGATCAAAAACACCTTGTCCACATTGACAGCTTCATTACGCACTCAAGAAAAAGGTAAGTTTCCTGCTCAACCTCAGCCTAACCCTTCTACACAATTTCTTGTTTCTTGCTCCAATGAAACTCAACAGGAAAATGCCAGTTCTATCACAACTCTTCGAAGTGGAAAGGCAATTGACAAAAACATTCCATCAAAAGACCAAGATCCTCCTTCCCCTCCGAAAAGTAATGGTAAGGATGATGGTAAGTCTGAACTTCTTGAAAATTTGGACAAAGAAAAAGGTATGCATCCTGCTCCTTTTCCTCAAAGGTTGCAAACAATAAAGAAGTTGAATCAAAATGCAGAAATATATGAACTTTTCAAACAAGTTAAGATTAACATTCCTTTATTGGATGCAATCAAACAAGTTCCATCTTATGCTAAATTTTTGAAGAACATGTGCACAGTTAAAAGGAAACATAATGTACAAAAGAAAGCATTTTTGACGGAAAGTGTGAGCTCAATCATTCAGCACCTTACTCCACCAAAATTCAAAGATCCTGGATGTCCAACAATCTCATGCATCATTGGAAACACTAGAATAGAACGTGCATTGCTTGATCTTGGTGCTAGTGTTAATCTTTTGCCTTTTTCTGTTTATCAACAGTTAGGTTTAGGTGAACTCAAGGAAACACCTATTACACATCAACTAGCTGATCGTTCTGTAAAAATTCCTCGAGGGATAGTTGAAGATGTTTTGGTTCAAATTGATAATTTTTACTTCCCTGTTGATTTTATTGTTTTGGACACACATCCTGTTTCAAATCCAAATGTTCAAATTCCTGTTATATTAGGCCGTCCATTTCTTGCAACTTCTAATGCTCTGATAAATTGCAGGAATGGTATTTTGAAGATTTATTTTGGAAATATGACTTTAGAATTAAATGTGTTCAACATTTGCAAGCAACCTGGTGATGATTCAGAAGTACATGAAGTGGATTTCATTGAAGAACTTGTTCATGAACATCTCACCACTACCACATTCCATGATCCTTTAGAAGCTTATTTAATTGAATGTGAGTTTGATAATGCTTCAGAAATTTCACACACTGATTCTTTGTTAAATTCTTTTCAGGTTAAGCATTGTTGGAAACAAAAGTTTGAGGAACTCAGAAATGATGCATATGAGAATTCTAAAATTCATAAAGAAAGAACTAAAGCCTTTCATGACAAGTTAATTTCAAGAAAAACATTTGATGTTGGGCAAAAAGTTCTACTTTATAATTCTAGACTTCACATATTTCCTGGTAAGTTGAGATCAAGATGGACTGGCCCATTTGTGGTTAAGCATGTGTATCATTATGGAGCAGTTGACATTGAGAATCCTAAAAATGGTAAATTATTCAAGGTAAATGGACAAAGACTCAAACTCTTTTTGGAAAATCATGTTACTCAAGAAGAGGTTGTTTTTCTTTCTGATCCTTGTTTTGAAAATAACTAGATGTTAATATAATTTTTACTAATTTCCAAAAAAAAAAATACATTTTTTTAACCCCGGTTAAATGGCGGATAACGTTACTCCGTGATTATTTAAGTCGGTTCCATCAGCTACCCACAAAACTGATATTGTATATAAATTTCTCTTTCAATTTCTTTTTCATTTTTTTTTCAAGATGGATGATATTCTCACAAGATTGCAGAAACGATTTCCTCCTTTTCCTCGGAATATTTTACTGAAGCTTTACCAAGTTGGATTTGAAAGATTAAGAATGCTTATGCACAAAGGGATTCCTGAAGACATACGTTGGATAATTGAAGCCAAGGTACGTGAAGATGAATATCTTCCTGTTTTGCATTTACCAGGTACAGGTAGAAGCACTTTTGCAAAGAAGCGACGAGCAAAGCGCATGAGTTCAAATTGCCACAAATGTGCACGATGGACGTGTAACGGTAAATGTCGTTCTATTGGGATTCCGTCATCTAATCGAGATGATAAAATTGAATTCATTAAGGATGGACTGAGTAAGGAGAATTTGGGTAATATCCAACTTTCTCTTGAGACGCATCCTAGTGGAGACGTACAAAGAGAAATTCTTGATTTATGGCCGCAATTCCAAAGGGAATGGCAACATCTTGGGAATCTGATGTTAAAAGACCCTGTTTGCCAGCTTGTAAGAAAACTGGATGGGAAGCATATCCTCGACTCATAGAAGGCGTTTAAGCCGTTTCTGGACGTAAAACCAGAGGAAGATGTGAGCCACAATCACAACTACAATAAATGACTTCTCAACTTTTGGTTTGATTTGCAATAACTTCATTTCGGTTTAATTTACGTGTTGTTAGATTTGTGTAATTATTCTCGTTTTTTTTTTTTTTTGCATTGGTCTTTTACGGTTAATTTTTCTTCTCTTTTTGATTTTCTTCCTGAAATCATGCAAAAATCTTTTGTTAGGTTAACATTTTCTTCTGACAGGTCAAATACACTTTCGGCGACATTATTACTCTTGTCTGATTCACTACTCAGTCCTCTATATATTACACCATGTACTCATTCTCTTTCAGGCACTTGAAAAAAAAATGGAAAGTACTTCGTCCCAGCGCATTAAAAAAATTTGTGTCTTTGGAGGTGCTTATCCAGGAAAAAATAAAATATTCGCTGATGAAGCCATAAGAGTTGGAGTAATACTTGCCCAACAAAAGATCCAGTTGATTTATGGAGGCGGTAGTACGTGTTTAATGGGAGCAGTCGCTACAGCAGCACACGCCGGAGGAAGTCCAGTTCTAGGAATCGTGCCAAAACTATTCACAGGTTTTTGTGGACCTACCGTGGGTAAGGAAATACAAATCTGGAGTATCCCTGAACGGATGACAATCATGTACCATTCTGCCGATGCATTCATTGCTTTACCAGGAGGTCTGGGTACATTGGAAGAAATAGCTTGCGTGGCTTCTTGGTCATCTTTGGTCACAAATAAGAAACCCATTGGTTTGCTTAATATTAATGGTTATTTTAGTAATTTTCTTTCATATTTAGATAATGCTGTGGATAATGGATTCATGTTTTCAGAGGCAAGGAGAACCATAATTTCTGCTACAACCATTGAAGATTTACTCAAAAAGCTCCAAGCTTATGAGTATTTATCTGCTACGGTTGTTTCGCAAACGCTCGGAAAAAGAAAAAGAGATATGGACGAGCAAGGAGTGGATTGCACTTTGTCTTTGTGACATTATCTAACATTTTGTTTGTTGTGTCTCAGTTATAATAAGTGGTTAGCAACCTCTGCAGGTAATATCTCCTAAATTCTACCTTTAGTAGGGGGTAAGGGACATATTTCGCTAATTTTAAAAATAAAAAAAAAAGTTTGTTGTGTTTTAAGCAATTTAGAAGTATTCATTCTGAACAAGATCTGAGTAAGGGAGACTTGAGACATACCTTGTCAGTTTGATTTTAATCTTTTTATGTTTACTTGTTAATTTTTGTTTAGTATTTTAGGATTATTTAGGTTGCATGACTTTGTTTTGTTTTGAGTCTTAGTTATTCCTATTCTTATGTTATTAGTTCTTTTCTCTTACACATGATTCTTTCATTTGGGTTAATAGACTTACATTGAGGACAATGTAAGAATTAAGTGTGGGGGGGACGATTTAGGATTTCTTTTATTTTTGTCTACTATTTTTTTTTATGAGTCTTTATTATTATTATTATTTTTTAGTGTGTTTTAGTTCCTTTTTAATACAATGATGAGATATGAATTGCATAGGTCTAAACTGGTTATTAGTGAGAAGATTTTCATGAGAATTAAGCTTGATACTAATTTTTATGAGCCAATGTTAATATGATATGTTGATTGAGAAAGAAGCATGTTTAGACTTAATCTGACTTGTATAATCATCCTTGTGAGTTTTTGAGCCTATAATGATTGATGCATTATACAAATCAATCTAATTTCTTTCTTGAGTGCTCTTATGATTACATGATTCTCTAGAACTTGCTTTAAACCGTTTGAGACTATATTGATACATGTGACAACATGAATATGATAGAGGCATTAGGATTATAACCAGAGCCAAACAGTCATCCCTTATTGATGTTCCAAGAGAACATCCCCACTAGTGAGCCAATTTGAGCCTACATTAAATATGTTGTTTTATTGGTAACCACAACTTACACCTAGCCTAAATATACTTATATCCTTACCCTTGTTCTAAAGATGGATTATATATTTTGAGACATATTGCAAAAAACAAGGGATATTTTTAGTTGAAAATTTGGGTTAGAAACAAAAGATAAGTGTGGGGGAAGAAAAGGAGAGAGGCAAAAGTCAAGAGAAAAAGAAAGGGATCATTGTCAAATACATTCCCATATTAAAAAAAAAAAAAAAAAAAAACTTCTCTTGAACTTCTAGTTAAAGTAAAGAAAAAGATGTTATAAAGTTGGTTAGAATGAAGCCAAGGCTCAACATGAATATTTAGCCTATGTTATTATGTGCTTTATAAGAGTTTTGAGAAGTTTTATTCGTATGATCTTATTATGTCTCTAAACTCTATGAACTCTTTGGAACCTTTGTGATATCTTTATCCTTTTGTTCTTTAACCACATTATAACCCTTTGGCCCCATTACAACCTTGAAAAAAGACCTCTTGATTTATGAAGTTATATGATCTAAATAGTGGAGAATAGGTGGACAAGCAAGCATATGGTAGAACTGTTTTCATGAGATTGATTGAGTGTAAACACTTTACCACTACTTTAAAGAGTGAAAATCATGAGAGTATAGTGAGAAGTTGAGATTAAGTTGAATATGCACTATTTTGATTGAAATATGTTATGTTAATATTGGCTTAACTCATTTATTTACATTCAAGCATGAATTTTTGTGAAATTCTTTGAGCTATTGATTAGTTTATAAGACTTGTTCAAAGATTGTCTCTAATTTATATTGAAAGGATTAGGAGTAAATATTTTTAGTGTATGTAGTTTACTTATATTTTAGTTTTTCAATGTTTGTGGGTATCGTTCTAGCAAACCCTCACGAGACTAAACTCGTCCACTAGGGACACCTAGGGGTTTAAAGGCTTGTGTCACATGCTAAGTGCCACCATGATTTTCTACGAAAATGGATTAGATTAGATTTTCTTATTTTATTGAGTCGTTGCTAGGGACTAGCAACAATCTAAGTGTGGGGGTGTGATAACTCGTATAATTATATAGTTTTTAGTTATGTTTTATTATTGTTTTGTGTCAAATACGAGTTATTATTGCTTAGTCTACTTGTGTTTATGATCTTTTATATTTTTATGTAATTTGGTGTTTTTCATGAGTTTCTTTGAGTGATTTCAGATTACTAGGTTAAATCAAGAATTAAGGGCAAATCCAATTCAGTTCCAGTTCCGACACCTTTTTCCATATCAGCTATATCTGGAGTTTCACCAAAGCATTAAGGCTGAAATTTTGACAGTGCAAATTTAAGAGACATATCTATCTTTTTCATGTTTTACACTTCTTGAAACGGAGTCGTTTTCCCTACCGAAATCAACCATCAAGTTGGCTGATGTGCAATGACGTCTGTTCTGCACCGTTTTGGTATTTTGACCATATCTTCCGATCCACATGAGAAAATGATCTGATTCCAACGGCTATGGATCAGTAACTGATAGGGGCATATTTTTCTAGAAGACCATTTGATCAGATCGAGCCTCCAATATTGACAAAATCGACCATCAAGCTGGCTGATCAGAATTGTCATACAACATGACGAAAATTGTTAGAAAAATGCACCCACCTATTATACCTACCTTTGAAATTTATAAAGCTTGTCTCTTGTCATTTAGCTCTCCAAAATGTGTATAAATAGAGGGCCTTGGATGAGTATTAAGATACATTATACATTGGTAGGATTTTAGCCATTGTAATAAAATTCTCTAAGTTTTCTTCTTCTTTCCTTTCTTTAGTTTTCTTTTTCTTTATTTACTTATGCTTCTTACATTTCTTTTCATTTTATTCATATCTAGTATGTATTGCTAATAATATTGTTGAGGTGATGAGGTGAAGCTCTTGGTAAATGCTAAGGTTAGTCTCTTAAACATGAGCTAAAATGAATCATCATTTATAAACACTAGTATAGATAATATTTTCTTTTGGTTTAAAATCATACTTGCAAAGTAGGGATCTTGATTCATTATTGACAATGAAAATGGCACAGTAAATGCTTGGTTTCATAACCTTGATTTGTTGTAGACATATACCTTGGCATAAGGAATGCTTGGACTCTTTTTGTGAGTTTTGAGGACACCAAATGAACATAATATCATATGCTATGGACGTTGGACAATTTGGACTGAATTGCTAAACCTTCCGATTGGAATCTCCCTTATGTGTGAATTTCAATTGTGTAATAAAACAAGATTAATCTTAGCATAACACCAAGAGTGGATTCTCTAACCTCAACATCTTTTCTTATTGTTTTTATATCTTGTTTAATTTCTTTTATGTTATTTTGTTTATTTTGTTCTCTAATATCTTGTTTATCTTGTTTTGTTGTTGATTCCCTAATATTTTTTTACTTTCTTTTTCTTATATATTTATAAACTTATACTTACTAATACGCTTCCCTGTGGTTCGACCTCGGACACCCGAGAATTTATTACTTGAACATAACCTGCACTTGGGTTTACAACTCTTAATTGAGTTTCCATCAGCCTTGGGCTATCTTTGTTTACCCACTCTTCATCAATTAGGGGTTTTAATTTTACAGAACCGGGCCATTTCTACAGTTTTCCCCAATTTCGCCAAAATTCACCAAAAACCCTAATTTTCGGTTTCCTTCCAAATTGACCATTCCTTTGGTTTTGCTTCCAAATGGCCTTTCCAATACCCGTAGTCATTGATTATATTCCATTCGGAAACTCCCATTTTGACCAATTTGATCGTTCAAGCATTTTTCTCCAAATTTATCGAATTAGGGTTTCCTTTCCACTGAATCTCCATAACCTATCTTCCGGACTCCATATCTCTCGTTGTAGACCTCGGATTATCAAAATTCTTTCACCATTGTTCAATTAAACTTTGAATCTTGATTTTGAATGAGGGTTGACTTTTTCAATAATTGACTTTTTGAGGTTGATTTTTTTGGGTTGACTTTTTCCAGATTGTCTTTTCATGCTTGTCCTCTTAAACAAAGTCTCAGAATACCACCTGCAGGATGAGAAAAGCTTTTCTGCATTCTAAAACATCACAAGGAAGAAAATTATCTGATTTAGGGGTCCGGACAAAATTATTTATCTACACTCTTTTCATTATATTTATTTGTTAATTGTTTGTTTAGTATTTTAGAATTATTTAGGTTGCATGAGTTTGTTTTGTTTTAAGTCTTAGTTATTTTTATTCTTATGTTATCAGTTTTTTTCTCTTACACATAATTCTTTCATGTAGGTAATAGCATTACATTGAGGACAATGTAAGAATTAAGTGGGGGAGGATTTAGGATTTCTCTTTATTTTAGGTTTTTTTTTTTTTTGAGTCTTTAATATTAATATTATTATATTTTTTTTTTAGTTTGTTTTTAGTTCCTTTCCATACAATTATGAGATATGAATTGTGTAGGTCTAAAACTAATTTATTAGTGAGAAGATTTTTCATGAGAATTGAGCTTGATATCAATTTTTATGAGCCAATGTTAATATGATATGTTGATTGAGAAAGAAGCATGTTTAGACTTAATATTAACTTGTATAAACATCCTTGTGAGTTTTGAGCCTATATGATTGATGCATTATACATAGCAATCCAATTTTTTTCTTGTGTAATCTTATGATTACATGTTTCTCTAGAACTTGCTTTAAACCGTTTGAGACTATATTGATACATGTGACAACATGAATATGATAGAGGCATTAGGATTTTTACCAAGGCCAAATCAGCCATCCCATAGTGATGTTCCAAGAGAACATCCCCCTAGTGAGCCAATTTGAGCCTACATTGAATGAACTATTTCATTGGTAACCACAACTTACACCTAGCCTAAACACATTTATATCTTTACCTTTGTTCTAAAGATGGATTGAATATTTGAGACATATTGCAAAAACAAGGGATATTTATTAAAAATTTGGGTTAGAAACAAGAAATAAGTGTGGGGGAGGAGAAAGGCAAAAGTCAAGAGAAAAAGAAAGGGAACATTATAAAAATACTTTCCCATATTAAAAATAAAAAATAAAAAAAATTGAATCATCTCTTGAACTTTTGGTTAAAGAGAAGATGTTACAAAGTTGATTAGAATGAAGCAAAGGCTCAACATGATATTTAGCCTATGTTATTATGTGTTTCATAAGAGTTTTGAGAAGTTTTATTTGTATAATCTTATTATGTCTCTAAATTCTATGAAGTCTTTGGAACCTTTGTAATATCCTTTTCTTTTATTCTTTAACCACATTATTACCCCTTGGCCCCATTACAATCTTGAATAAAGACCTTTTGATTCATGAAGTTGTATGATCTAAATAGTGGAGAATAGGTGGACAAGCAAGCATATGGTAGGACTGTTTTCATGAGATTAATTGAGTGTAAACACCTTACCACTACTTTAAAGAGTGAAAATCATGAGAGTATTCTATGTGAGAAATTGAGATTAAGTTTGAATATGCACTATTTTGATTGAGATAAATTATGTTAATGTTGGCTTAACTCAAACCATATACATTCAAGCATGATTTTTTGTGACATTCTTTAACTATTGACTAGTTTATAAGACCTATCCATTGATTTTCTCTAATTTATATTGGAAGGATTAGTTGTAATTATTATTTTTATTTTTCTTATGTCTCCAATGTTTGTGGGTATCATCCTAGTAAACTCTCACGAGACTAAACTCGTACACTAGGAACACCTAGGGGTTTAAAGGCTTGTGTCACATGCTAAGTGCCACCGTGATTTCCTACAAAAATGGATTAGATTAGATTTTCTTATTTTATTTTTATTTTGTTTTGCTTGAGGACTAGCAAAAAGCTAAGTATGGGGGTATTTGATAAGCTCATAGGATTCACATTTTATGCCCTTTCTATTCTTAGTTTTAGTTATGTTTTCGATCTTTATTTTGATTACTTATATTATGTTTTTGAATTTTAGGTAAATGTAGGAGACATGATACGTAGCTTGTCTTGATTTCCTATTCAATGATGGCAATTTGTGATTAATGATTATGGTCAAGTTTTCGCTAATTGCAAAGTGAAACATAACCTAAGTTAAACAATTCATGTTTATGCTTTTGTTGCTTAGATCAACCTATCTTTCTCATCATAAAGCTGCTATCAAATTAAATTTAGAATGTTTATCCTAGGTTGTTTGGTAGTTAGAGATTAAATAGTGGCGTTTGTCTTATTTAACGACGAACTAAGGAAGGATTTGGGTAACACGGGAGGTTGTTATCTACAGTTGTTAATTTTGATAGATAATTGATGTTGATATGTCAGAAATTGATTCTTAATATTGTTTAGTGGTGGAGAATGAAACTTTAATCCTACTTCTCTCATATTTGATTTCCTCTTACTTATTTGAATTTTACTTTTCTGATTTGCTACACTTTCACCTATTTAAAAACTCCATTTTCCTTTATTTTCTTTAAACTGAAGTTATAAACTAACAACATATAAATTAAAACTCAATCCATGTGGACTCGACCCTTGCTAACTATTGTAATTAACAACTGATTATTCTAAGTGCAAGGTTAAATAAGATATACTCTTTTGAGTGCATCATCGGGTACGGGTAATTCGGTTTGACATTCAGGTCATTCGGATTCGGGTTATTTTGGATTCAATTTATTAATTTTTAAAATCAAATCAGATTAAATTTAAACATATTATTTGATCGAATTTGTTAGAATTTTATTTGAAGATAAAAATAAAAAATAAATAGGATACTATCGCGTATCTGAAATCGTTACCTGGATCTATTTAGATATTTGTAAAATATGTAAAATTTTATATTTGTTGAAAGGTTCAAATATTGATAAGTAACCCTTAATACTAAAATTTTTACCAAGTGAACCAATCTTAGAACTTGAAATGATTTGCTACCATTTAATTCATAAAAAATGACTTCCGAAAAATGATTTCTGCAATTTTTAGTGTTTGTTTGACAAAAAATGACTTATGAATCAACAAAGAATAAGGCATTTTTTTGGAAATTGTCTTTCTCTTTTTAAAAAGGGATGATAATTTTCAGAAAAAAGAGCTTTCTATAAGTAGGGCTACTCACTAAACTTGTAAACTTAGTTCTACACGAATCGGGATTTGAACATGATTTTTTAGATCCAGACTTAACTTGAATCGAGCCAAACAGTATTATATTAATAAGAAATTTTTAATTTTAATTTGAAAAAATATTTTAAAATATTAATATAAATTATTTTAATATTGTAATTTTCAATATTTCTATTTTGAATATTAATAAACATACATATTTATATTTTAATAATATATAATATAATATTACTATTTTAGTGATAAATAATAAAGTTAAATAGTATTTAATATAAAAATCTTATTATCTATACCTATTTTATTAAAATTATCCCCTGAGGGGATACTGTAGTAAGGGAATAGCTAGGGGTGTTCATTCTGTTAATTCGGTTAATAACCGAACCGAATTACCCAAAACCGAATTAACCGAATTTTTTTTTCAATTAACCGTTAACCGAACCGAATAATTAATTCGGTTAATTAACCGAACCGAAATTATTTCGGTTAATTCGGTCAGTTTCCGAATTAACCGAAATAAATAAAAAATTTATTTTGCTAACCTATTTTTTTACATGATTTTGTATCCAAATTATCCATCCAAGTCCAACCAATCAAAATCCAAAAGCAAAGCATATTATAAAATCCAAATATGAAACAAACACAGCTAAAAAAAATGATAAAACATGAACATTACATAGTCTCAAAGACTCAAAAATATATCTAAATTAATATATAAATTAATTTTTAGTTTTTAATATATAAATTAAATAGGAAAGGTTATTAGGATTTTTAGTTTTTAATATATAAATTAATTTAAAAATATATATATATCTAAACTCATAAAATCTTGTCGTTTTAAGCATTTCGGTTAATTCGTGTAATTCGGTTATTTTCGCTTAACCGAACCGAATTAACCGAAAACCGAAATTTCTCAAAACCATTAACCGTTAACCGAACCGAATTTTATTCGGTTAACCGATTAACCGAACCGAATTAAAATTCGGTCGGTTAATTCGGTTAAAACCGAATTATGCACACCCCTAGGAATAGCCAGCAGCCGACAACTGGCTTTCTTTTTTTTGGCATTCCTTTGGAAAATTACAAAATAGATTACTAAATTAAAAATATTTATATTGTTTAGTCATTATAATAAATAATTATAAATATTTTTTTTAGTTTTGTGAGTGATAGTGATAAATTGGATATTCGATATTATTCGATCCATTATTTGTGGATTCGGATATTATGAATTCGGATAATTTGCAGATTCAGATATTGAATTTACTATTCACAACGGATTCGGAAATAAATTCTTGGAGATCCGTTATCCGAAATCACTTTGGTTTTGGTTCGGATAGTGTCGGATATTTGAATTCGTTATTTGAATCCAACTTATTTATGCGAATAAAGGATTCAGTATCCAAATTCGATATCCCTGAGGGATACTGTAGTAAGGGAATAGCCAGCAGTCGACAACTGGCTTCTTTTATTTTTTTTGCATTCTTTTGGAAAATTACAAAATAGGTTACTAAATTAAAAATATTTATATTGTTTAGTCATTCTAATAAAGAATTATAAATATTTTTTTTAGTTTTGTAAGTGATAGTAATAAATTGGATATTCGATATTATTAGATCCATTATATGTGGATTCAGATATTATGGATTTCGATAATTTGCAGATTCGTATATTGAATTTACTATAAGCAGCGGATTCGAAAATAAATTCTTGGAGATCCGTTATCCGAAATCATTTTGGTTTTGGTTCGGATAGTGTCAGATATTTGAATCCGTTATCCGAATCTAATTTATTTATGCGAATAAAGGATTCAGTATCCAAATTCGATATCCATTTACATATTTAGTTTTTATTTAATTTTATATTTTATTTTTAAAAAAAATAATTTAATAAATTCGGATATTTAGTAGGTTCAGATATACGGCGGATATTGCTCTTTAAATCGGATGTAGATTCGGATAGTGATATTCGGATAGTAAACAGATAATAAACAGAGTTAGATTTCAGATAAATTAAGTGAATTCAAATTCGAATATTAAAAAATTTGTTGACATCTGATCCGCTATCATCCTATTTGTGGCCAAATTCTTTTGGAATAATTACAAAATTAACTAATAAATCAAAAATATTTATTATCATAGTAATAAATAATTATTAGTAAGGAAAGAGAATAAATTTTTCTTGCAAAGCCTGTCATCAAGAGTGAATTTTTTTATGAACCAATAAATTAAAAAAATATTTATTATCTGTTATTATACAATAAATAATTATAAATAAGAAAACATAAAAAAATTTATTTGAAAAAATATTTTGCATTTATTTTTTATCTTTTGAAAAGAAAAAAATACCAGTATGAGTAATTAGTCGGCTTGGACTCTTATAATTAAAGAAAGTGAAATTTGATTGGTAAAAAAATCGACTTAAGGTTTTTTTTTATGAATTTGTCATTTAATTTTTATTTAAATTAATTTTATAAATTTATGTTTTTATTTAAAATTGATTTAGTAATATTTTTTTTATTTGTGAAGAAGATGTAATTTGAAATATTTAATTTTTATGTTAAAAAATATAATTATTTTAATATATAAATATATATATTAAAATTTTAAAATAAATAATTATTATTTAATATAATTAAAATTATATAAAAAAAATTGAAGTCCCTAGCGAAGCGGGACGGGAACCATTCTAGTTTTAATAATAAATAGTAACATTATCAATAATTTAAATTTTAGATAGTATTTTTAATATTTTATTGAAAAATGTTTTTATATTATTATTTTAATAATAAATATATATAAAGTATATTTTATAAATATTTAATAATAAATATTTATTAATATAAAAATATTAATATTTTAATAGTATAAATATTAATAGAAATAATATTTTAATAATTATTATAGTATTTTAAATATTTTAAAATGTTAATATAATTAATGTTTTAATAATAAATAGTATTATTTTAAGTATTTAATATTAATATAATATTTTATCATTAAATATTATTATTAAAATATTACTATTTAAAATACTAATATTAAAAATCAATATTTATGTCAATATTAATATTTGAAAAATGTAAAAATAATATTTTAATAATTATTATTTTAATAGAAATAATATTTTAATAATTATTATAATATTTTAAATATTAATATAATTTATGTTTTAATAATTAATAGTATCATTTTAAGTATTTAATATTAATATAATATTTTAATATTAAATATCATTATTGAAATATTAATATTTTAATAATAAATAGTTTTTAATATTTTAATATTTATGTCAATATTGCTATTTGAAAAGAAAAAAAAACTAAATTTTCTAGAAAATAACCAAACAACAGAAAAATATTTTTCATTGAATCATCCAAATATCGAAAATCTCTATTTTTTCGGAAAATCTTCACATTTTTCAGAAAGTATTTTCTGAAAGCAAATTTTTGCAAAACAAACGGAGCGAATTAAATTAGATTTAAGAATTTTACTTAAAAGTTTAATTATCAAAAAATATAATAATAAATGCTTATTCAAAATAAAAATATAATAATAAATTAATTATGAAACTGAATTAGTTAATTACACTAAATATTTTTAAATTCTAAACATAATGTATGAAATTAAATTAATAAAAATTTTATAATAAGTAAAGATACAATTCTTAACATATTGACGTACTGACATATATAATATTTTTGTATAATATATAATTCTTATTATATTAAGATATACATATATGATTATATGCGTGTATATATATATATATTTCTCTTTGTAGCTCTTTACAATAAAATAAAATAAAAAATTATCTATTTTTTATGAACTTAGTAGCAAGTATCGTTAAATAGATCAATATTATGACTATTGACGAAACTAATCTAAATTATATGTTAAGAGATTATAAATTTAAAATTAAAAACAACACATTTATTCTAAATAATATATATAAAAAGATAAGAGATTAATTTATTACATATCACATGCTAAGATATTATTACAATGTATACAAATCATTATAATAAAATAAACATATTAATGATCTATTTTATATACTTTTTAAAAAAAATACATGATAAGACTTAAGAGATTATACATTTGAATTTAAAAACAACATAATTATTTCAAATATATATGTATATTAATAATAAATTATCTAATTTAATTTAAATAACATGGTAAGATATTATTATAACGTAATGTACCAATCATTAAGATAAACTAACATTATTATTATTATCAATGACTTTTATTTATGTATTTTATTCTACATTGGATGAGAAGATGTTATACTTTTAAAATTAAAAATAATACATTTATTTTAAATAATATGTATAACTATAAAATATTGTAGACACCCAATTTTATCTGAGGTCTTTTAAAGCATTATTCGGGATAATCTGATTTAAACCGTGTTTAATTGTTAGATTAATCTCACTCGAAATGTCTTAATCTTGATCAAATATTGTCTAAATTGAATTTGAGATTAAAGTTGATTTTTGGATTTATAACCATATTTTTTTATAAATTGATCTTAGTCCGAATGACTTTAGGACTTCGATTTAGTTTGTGTTTGAAATTATTGCTTTAATTTTATTTTGAGTTTTGAGCCCAATATTATTTTTTAGATCCAATTATGTTTTTAGGCTAGACTTGGGCTTTGGACCTAGGACCATATCCATTTTATTTTGTTTTGTTTTGTTTTTTCTTTCCTTTCTTTTTTTCTTTTTTTCTATTCACTTTCTTATTCTTTATTTTTTGAAAAATCTAAAAGAAGGGAAACAGATTTTGAAACCCAAAATAGTATTTGAATCCGAGACGAAAAGACTGAAAAGAAAAAACCAAATTTAACAAAACTTAAAACTCTTATTCTAATTCATATTTAAACACACAACAATCATAATAATAAAATAAAATAAAAAAAAAAAAAAAAACAATCACGAAGGGAAAAGGATTAGCAATGAGAGATTTTTAGAGTTTTCGATTTTGCGAGAATTTTTGGGATTTTTTTTGGGTTTTTGGTTTAAGGGTATTTTGCGGTGATTTCTTTGTGGAATTTCTAAATCGAGGGAAAAGAAAAGAGATTTCGTTGTTTTGGTAACAAAAAGATGGCGGCAGATCTTATTTTCAAACTTAGATCTATGAGATTTTAAGATTATTTTTGAAAATCTAATCTGGCCGAAAGATTGAGGAGGTGTCTAATGATCGAATCTTAGGATTTGGCACGTTGAAACAAATATTATATAATTTATTATAAATCATAATTCATAAGTATATCCATGAGAATAAAATATATAACTTATATTAAATCATATTATTAGATTATCATAAGTTATATAACATATATTAATTTATTTAAAATTAAATTATATATATGATTATCATAAGTGATATAACATATAATTTTATTGAATTATTATTATTTATTTTTTTGTTTTAAAATAATGATTATCAATCTATTTAATTATTTTATCAAAGTAAAAAATAAAGAATGTTATTTAAAATATATACTAATAAATATAAAAATTAAAATTTAATTATAATAATAATAATAATAAAAATAATTTACTTTTTAATTATAATTAAAAAAGGACAATATTAAAAAATATATAAAATTGTAATAGTAAAGAAAAAATATTTTAAAAGATAATTGAAGTTATAAAATTAAAATAAATTAATAATTTTTTATATTTATTTATTTTATTAAATTAATATTTTAAAAATAAAATTATATTTAATTTAAGTTCGGATTATTTCGGGTTCAGATCGTTTCGGATCATTTCTTGTTCGGGTTGTTTTTGAGTTCAAGTTGGGCAGGTTCGGCTTGTTGACTTTTTATGATCAAATCAAGTTAGATCAGGTTCGGATTAGAATTGACAGATCTGGGTGGGCTGTATGCTATTGCTAAGTTTATATATATATATATATATATATATATATATATATATATATATATAAGAATGGATCCACTTACACTATATAAAACTGAATTAGGTTTACATACTTTTGTAACTTTTTATACGATTTATATTTGTTTAATCAGACCGTCGTATTTCATGTTCTATTCACGTAGATCATGCACGTCGAGTTTCGAGTAAATTAAAAATATCTAACTATTTGTTCAATGTAAAAAACTTTCAATCGTTAAATATATATTGAAAAAAACAGTTTTCTCAATCGATATATTGGAGGGATCCATTTACATTTGTGTAAAACTGAATTAGTTTTGCACACTTTCGTAACTTTTTATACGATTTATATTTGTTTAATCCGACCGTCGTATTTCGTGTTCTATTCACGTAGATCATGACGTCAAGTTTCGAGTAAATTAAAAATGTCTGACTATTTGTTCGATGTAAAAAACTTTTAATCGTTAAATATATATTGAAAAGGACAGTATTCTCGATTGATATGATAGAGATATCGGATCGATTCGAAACTTTACGTGTACGACGAGTACAATTATATTGTTAAATCCAACGGTCGGTTTGTTAAAATATAAATAGTATAAAATGTTACAAAAGTGTGTAAAATTAATTCAGTTTTACACTACTATAAGTGGATGATATATATATATATATATATATGAGGAGGGATCTACTTACACTAGTGTAAAACTAAAATAGTTTTACACACTTTCATAACTTTTTATACAATTTATATTTTAACAAACCGACCGTTGGATTTAACAATATAATTGTACTCGTCGTGCACGTAAAGTTTCGAATCGATCCGATATCTCTATCATGTCGATCGAGAATACTATTTTTTCAATATATATTTAACGATTGAAAGTTTTTTACATAGAACAAATAGTTATATATTTTTAATTCACTCGAAACTCGACGTGCATGATCTACATGAATAAAACATAAAATAGGACGGTCGGATTAAACAAATATAAATCGTATAAAAAATTATGAAAGTGTGCAAAATTATTTTAATTTTACACTAGTATAAGTGGATATATATATATATATATATATATATATATATATATATATATATATGGTTGCATTCTATTCATTTGTTGGTGGGTTTGGCAAAGTTAGGTAGTGATATATAGAACAATAATTCATTTGAAAACTCAAGCTTGTCTCGGGGCATGTATAAGTTGCTCGCATATAAAACAATATTAGAATTTTTTTAGCGCGATGCTACGGGAGTTACATATTTTTGAAAAAAAAAATGCATGAGTAATTTTTTAAAAATTATTTTAGACTACTTTTTTTTAATACTTAAAAAATGGGAAAAAAATATTTAACATTATTTTTTTTTTAATTTCTCTTTTTTCTATTATCTCTTTATGTTTTTTTAATATATTTTTAACTCAATTTGATAAATATAAAATGATAAATAAACTTCTATAATTATTTCAAATAATACTTTTTTTCTTAAAAAAATCGATAAGAAAATAATAAAAAATGTTTATAATTGTTTTAATACATAAAAATCCAAAATTATGTAAAAAAAAATTTTTACTAAATATATATTTGTTTATTTTTTATGAAAAAAATAAATTATAAATAACTTCAAACAACAATAATAAAAAAGCTACAACTACAACTATTTTTTTTCTTATTTTTTCTATTTTTTTTTTCTTTCTTTCTTTCTTTCTCTTCTTCTTCTTACTTTTCTTAATTATAAAAAATTAAAACTACAATAATAGAAAGAAAAGAAACTACAATTATTTTTATTTATTTTTTCTATTTGTTCTCTTCTTCTTCCTGCCAGTCGGTTGTCTGCACCGTCGTCGATCACGTCGAGGCAACCGGCTCTCTCCACTCACCCTCCTCTTTCTTTCTCTTCTTCCGTCGCCGGTGACTTGCTCTACTATTCGCTTTCCTTTTCTGTCCTCCATCGTTTACTCATCTGGCTAGCCACCCCGTCGGTCAATCATCATTGGGCCTCTCCTCAGCCACCTCTCTCTATCCTCTCCCATCATCTCCTTCTGTCTTCCCACTGTTTTTTTTTCTTTTCATCATTTCAAGCTAAAGTCTTTTTTATCCTTACTAAAAGACAAAATAAGACGAAAATATTTTAACTTTTCAAAAAATCCCAATTGAACCCCTCATGATTCAGTTTTAATAATAGTGGTCAAAGTACTTAGGAAGTCCCTATACTATACCATCCAGTGCAAATTAGTCCCTCTACTATAAAACTGAGTAATTTAGTCTCTGTACTTTTAAAATTAAAGTAAAAAGGTAAAATCACTGACTAGTGTAACAGAAACTGTTAAAAAAGCTGACGTGGTATTTAGCCTTGTGTTTATTTGATGACGTGGATGTCAAATACTGACTGGCACCAATAAAATATATTATTTTAAGCTGACGTGGACAAAATAACAAACTAAATTGGCAAAAATGCCACATCAAATTATTTTTTGCAAACTTACTTTGTTATTTTGTCCACGTCAGCTTAAAATAATATTTTTTTATTGGTGCCACATCATCAAATAAACATAAGGTTAAATGCCACGTCAGCTTTTTTAACAGTTTTTGTTACACTAGTTAGTGATTTTACCTTTTTTCTTCAATTTTAAAAGTACAGGAACTAAATTACTCAATTTTATAATAGAAAACTAATTTGCATTAGATGATATAGTACAAAGACTTTTTAAATACTTTGACCAATAATAATAGATTTAAAAGGAGATTCTATAGAAATAAGAGAAGAAAATTGATAAAAGGCCAACCCAGCCATTGCAATTTATGATGATGGGCCCATTCGGATCATTAAGCCCATATTCTACTTTAAACTATTTTTTTGGATAAGAAAAAAAAAATGAGTCAATTGTTTAGGGTAGACTTTTTCACATTAATAATAAATAATAAAAAAAATGAGAAATTATGAAATCCAAATTTTGTGTGTACTCTTCTTGTGAAACATGTGCCAAATGAGAGAAGCGAGTACACTGCGCGTAGGTATGCTCGTTTTCCAAGTCCCAAATCAGACACTGTTTTTTTTCACCTCTCTTCTTCTCTCTTTCCACTGTTTTTTTTTTTTTTTTTTATCATTTCATGCTAAAGTCTTTTTTAACACAAAATCAGACAAAAATATTTTAACTTCATGAAATTTCAACTGAGTCGCTCAAGATTTAGTTTTAATAATAGTAGATAACATAATATTAAATTTAATTATTTCATGAAGTTTATAGTAAAACAAAATTATAAAAATGAGTTTTAAACCGGATCAAGTGACATATACTTCTCTCAAGTAAGGGCTGGGACAGGTTCGAGGTGAGCAAAAGAAAACGTCTCACTTGCCCCATAAATAAATTAATTAGTATAAGTTTTTTTAATTGTAAATTTTAGTATTCCCTGCGTCTTATTTTATTTTATTTTTTTGATATCCTAAAATGAAGTTTTTTTTTTTCATTTTTGAACACCTTATACTTATACTTTTTTATATTTTATTTTTATTTTATTTTTTCACAATAAAAGATTAATATTATAAAATTTTAAATTTATAATATTAAATACTTAAAAATCAAAGCTTCCATTTTTATATGCGTGAAAGTCAAAGAGGTAAAAAAAAAAGAAGGGTCGGAGGCAGTAATTCTTATTTAAAAAGTTACAAGTACAATGTAAATAAGTTTAATTACATATCTGATACCCACATTATAGATAAATTCTAGATTAGTATCTATAGTTTAAAAATTCGTAATTAGATATTTCACGTTTACTTTCACACATCAATTTCTGTTTGAATTCTCGCGTTACTTTAATTTTATTATCATTGATAATACATTAAATATAATTATGACATAAAAAATGAATTTAGAGTTAAAATTGAATTACTATGATAAATTATGCAAAATATCTAAACTTGATGATAAATTTTAAAATAAAGTATAGATATAAAATAATACAACTACAACACGAATACACGAATCTAGCTCATTATATGTACATTATATATAAAAAAAAATTAAGATGGATATCAAAATTTAATTCATTTATATTATATTGATATCCATCATTTCTATTCATATTAATAAATAATAAAATATAAACCTAACAACTATCATACAATAACTCATAACTTATAACATCATTTAACATAATTTTTTTTTACTATTTAATCAATTTTTTTTCTTTGATTCAATATCAAAAGTTTAAAAAAAAAAATACTTACATCAACCCATCTCATATTTATTATTCAATATTTTAATTTTTATCGATAATTTATCAATACAATAATTTTTTATTTAATAGTATAAAAATAAAAAAATTAATATGAATTTATTTTTCAAAAATAAAATAAAAAACCAATCATTATACAACATGTGACACAAAATTAGGAGTTATTTGAATAATGTCATACATGAACATGACATAAAAAATAACTAAAATACGACACGAAAAAATAACATGATCATGACATAAATACACGAACGTGTCAAAATTTATATAAAACGAACTTGACACAAAATTATGAATTATTTGAATAGTGCCAATTAGATCTGGGAATTTCGCACACGAAACGAACATGAAAAAATTATTAAAACACAATACAACACAAAAGATAACACTAACACTACATGAATGCACAAATGTATCAAAAACTATCAACACGACAAAACAAAAAAAAAAAGTGACACAAAATTGAAAGTTATTTAAATAATCTAATTGGATTTGATAATTTTAGACACGACACAGACAAAAAAAAAATATATATATATATATAATACAACACGAAAAATAAAGTAACACGATATAAATGCATGAACATGTTAAAATCTATATATAACGTATAATATATATATATATATATACATATATATATAATGCCCTTAATATGATTATAACACAAAAAATAATATAAATACAACACATAATAATTATTACAAAAAATTACAAAATTATCTTTTAATTAAAAAAATTTACAAAATTACCTCTCAATTGAAGGAAAGAGATAGATTGTTCTCACAAAATTGAGGGATTACTTTAATTATATTTATTATTATAAGATTATAAGATTTGCAAACAAGACTAAATGGATAATAATATATTTAAAAACAATCATATCACATGTCTCAAAAAAACCACTTTAACACACCACTAGACCTCTTTATGGATTTGGCGGCCCGCCAGGTTTGCAAATTAGGCCCAACTGAAGACTTTATTTAATTTAAAAAATATATTTTTATTTAATTTTAAAAATATTAAAATCTAAATTATAAAAATAACTTTTTTTTCTTTTACCTATCCAGACTTGATCGAGTTGAGCCTTAACAAGATTTTTAAAGAGTCAATCGAGCTTGGCTCTACTCGATCTGATTCATGGACATCACTACACACCTCTTGTTATAATTTTATTAGATGATTAGGGCACATGATGACACATTTGCTAACCATGTTAGTCTTGTGTACAAACTGATGAATGAAAGCGAAAGTTGAGTAAGTAATTGCAGGTTTTTAAGATATTAAATAAAAAATATGACTATAATTCAAGTAATACTGTATAATTAATCTTGTAAATTATCTATATATATATATATATAAACGTACGTGAACTCTTTTTTTAACTAACGAAAATAGATAAGGTTGTTTATTATATTTTAAAATTACCATTTAAAATATTATTTACGTACAAAACTTAATTAATTTAAATATTTTTCTCAATTGCGATTTACTCTTTTGAAAAAAAAAACTCAAATTATTATAATAATTAACGTAATAGTATTAGACATAAATATTTTAAAATTTTAAAATTATTGGAGATAAAACAAGGCTTATCAACCTAAGCTATTAGATTATTGGAGATAAAACAACACTAATCAATCTAAGGTATGTTTGATAAAATATTGAAAATTTTTAATATATTGAAAAAGAGAATTTTTAACATTTAATTTTTTCAATATATTTGATAATAACTCATATTAAATTTTACTTAATAGAAAATTGGTAACAAAAATAGAAAATTGTTAACAAAAAATATTGAATAAGATAAATAGGTCGAGAGTAGACCTGGCAATATTGGGCATGACACGACTACACGACACGAAAAAATAACTAAAACACGATATGACACGAAAAAAACACGGACACAAACGAATACACGAACATCTCAAAATAAATATAATATAAATTATTAACACGTCAAAATTTATACAAATATAAAATAACTTAAACACGATTATGACACGAACACAACACAGCTACACAAATTGCCAAGTCTAGTCGGGAGCATTTTATCACTTAATATAGAAAATGTTAAGTCGATTTTATTTTTAAAAAAATTATATTTGAATTAAATTATCTCTATTTTCTTATAAAAGATGAGATATTTAAATTACCCCTTTTAATTTTTATCCAGAACTATCCAAAATAATATAAAATATTATGTTAATTAAATTAAAATTGTGAAATGAATAATTTTTAAAATTCAAGATTTATAGTTATCAAACAATATAATTATATTCAGTAATTAATTTTCAGTAATATACCATATAATTTTTATAATACAAATCTAATGCTTATAAATTTAGTATTTAATTTTTCAATTTATCAAACGACACCTACGTAATAGACTATACATTTCAGTTTTGTAGCTCCACATTCTCTATTTAATAGACTATACATATCTTTCACATATTTTATTATCTTTTATATTATTTATTATTGTGATATTTTTATTGTCGATCACGCAAACTGCCGAGCGACTTAAAACTAAATAAAAGGAATTTTCAAAAAATAATTCTCTTTGAAAGCTTTGGGGTTTTGGAAATAACATTCCCATAAAAATCAAAAATAAAAGAAATCGTCAACAATCATTTTAGATTAGATGTGATTGGTCACTTATATATTTTTTTTTTAAAAATTAAAATTAATTAAGATTTATTAAAAAAAGATAATTTTGAGGTATGTGTAAAAACCAGATAAAACCAAACAGGTTCGAAGTAGATTACGTGTGGAGAAGATATTAACACCTCATAGCGCCTGTTAAAAAATGATATTAATTAATCATGTATTATCTTTTACCTTGACAAAAATATTTTAATTTCGATATTTAAAAATAATTTTCATAATTAAATTACATTATTTATTTAAAAACATTTGAGGGTTAATGAGATTTTTATTTCAATACATTTTCTTATGCTCTCATCAAACTTGGGGAACATGGGAATGTTTTTCCATTAAAACTTCCATTTCACTCTTTTTAAATTTATGAAAAATAATTATTGATATTCTCTCTAATAATTTAATGAAAATCTAAAAATTATTTCCCCTTAAAGATATTGTTTTATTTTATTTATAAAATAAAATGACTTTATTTTAAAAGAACGGTTTCTCGAATGCATTATTAAAAAAGAAGTTCGAGTTTAACTCAACAATTCAAGTTAAGTTTATTATTAAAATGTTACAAATATTAGTAGAATATAATTATAAAACATTTTTAAGTCGGGCTGAACTAAAGTCATCTCCAAAACCCAAGCTGAGAATTCTATAAACCTTACGAGTATCGTTCAAATAAATTTGATGTATGATCTTTAAATAATAAATTTAGATTTTATCCTTATTTTTTATAAATATCATTTTAACAAACATTTATCGACATTTTTTAACATTTTTTTATAAAAAAAAAATAAAAAAAAGACAATGAACAAAAAGAAAATAATAGTAAATAAATAAATATTTTTATTAAGATTTATTTTTGATATATTGAAAATAAAGTTTTTTAATTTTATATGTAACGTTAAAAGATTATCACATTTTTTTTAAAATATTTATAAAAAAAAATATGTGTCATCTTTTTAACTGTTTATAAAATTTAAAAAATTTATAAATAATGTATTAAATAATTTATTTATTTTATTATTTATAAACAACGATTCCTTTTTTTCTTAAGTGTCAAAAATAAGAATGAGTTCAATCAATTTGGAGGGGACCAATAGCAAATTTGGAGGGGACCTTGAGAGATACCCATCCTTCACCATACCACGTGTCAGTGCTATACTTGCCGCTCTATAACTAAGAGTGTAGGACCCACTTTTTCGCGCGTGTAAAATAAGTATTTTTTTTTATTAATATCATATTTAGTCTTTAATTATAATGAATTGTGCAATATAACATTTGTATTTTAAAAATATGTAGTCTGTTACTTAAAATTTTATATAAAAATTTATTTAAAAAAATATTCAATTATTTTTCTCATACATTCAATAATTATGAAAATAAAGTAAAAAAACGATAATTAAAGAGTGGTTGAGTCTCTCAGGGAGGAAATACGTCTTGTCTTGTACAGAGATTTATTATCTCAAGATCCCTCTTTGGGTGATTTTTGGGTTTCTTCAGTGCTTTGAAATAAGTTTTTTTGCTTGATCCTTATGATGGATCTCGATTTAGAGAAGTTGTGGTCCAAGTTAACATTTACAGATGAAGAACGAGAAACAGTTGAAATGGGTGGTGGGTCTAAAACAATAGATGGAGAAGATTCTAAAGCGTGGTTAGTGGGGAAGCTCTTAACGAACATGCCATTTAATAAGGAGGCGATGATGGCAACATTCAAAATCATATGGAGACTGACAAAGAGGTAAACATCCTGATTCTTGATTCTGATCTTTTCTTATTCAAGTTCTCGATTTTAGGGGATAGGAAAAGTATAGAAGAGGGGAGCCCATGGAGTTTCGACAAACATATCCTTCTATTGCAACAATACAATGATAGATTACGCCCAAGGGACTACACTTTTGATCTAGCTAATTTATGGGTGCGAATCTACGATCTCTCTTTGGGTTGGCTGAACAAAGAAATGGCGCTGAAAATGGGTAGTAAAATTGGTCGGGTGATTGGTTTGGACATGAATACCAATAATGGAAGCTTTGGGAGATTTATCAGAATAAGGTTAGAGATGAATATTTTGAAGCCTTTAAAAAGGGGGATCCTGCTTCAACGTACGAGGGAGGGAAAGGAACAATGGGGACGGCTAAAGTATGAACCATTGCCTAATTTTTTGCTATGAATGTGGGAAGATCGGTCATGTTGAGTTTGAATGTGATATCAAACATACAGAGAATGCAACCAACAATCACATTCGGCAATTTGGCGATTGGCTCAGGGCATCACCATTAAAGCCATCAAAGGGAAGGAACACAATGGGTAAGGATAGTCACGTTCTACCAATTGCTGATCGGATGAACACAACTCAGGTCTGGGGAGGTTCAGTGGTAAGGACTGTCTTGACGACGGCAGAGGGGGTGGAATTGGGGGCAGGAGACAGTATAGAGGAATTGGCAACTATGACAGAATTGGGGAGTGATCTGGGTACAACTATCAGGAGGAGTAGTCAACCACAATCACCTGCACTAATCACTGAATTGATTTCTGATCTGAAGGCAAAAAATCAGGAGATAAGTAACATGGGATGGCCATTGACTGTTGATAATTTGGGTAATAATGGCAAGAGTAAATCTGTTAGATTGGAAGGTAAGCCTTTGAAGCAAATAGATACTAATAAGGCAAAAAAAATTCAGGACACTTTTGGAATAAGGGATCAGAATGCTAATGAAGATATCCTTAACAGGAGTGGCAAATCCATAGCCAAGTGGAAAAAATTGGTGAGAACATCTACAGGTGACAGCAGCAATCCAATAATCGTGTCAGGGAAAAGGAAAGATAGGGAAGGAGATTCTTCTTGCGTAGGCACAAAGCAAGATATGGCCGATAAGAGGACAAAGATAGTCGAAAGGGAAGAAGTTTCGACGGCGGAGGCTGTATTCCAACCCCGCCAATCACAATGAAAATCCTGAATTGGAACTGCCGTTGGCTTGGGAACCCATGGACAGTTCGAGCTTTAAAAAAGCTCATTCAAAAACAAGATCCCGATGTGGTGTTTCTATGTGAGACGAAGTTGGTCAACCCAGAATTTGATAGAATTAAAAGGAGAAGCAACGTGGATAATTGTTTTGTGATGGATTGCAGTGGTAGAAGAGGTGGGCTGGCGATGATGTGGAAAACAAATTTAACTCTCCAGCTTAGGAGTTTCTCAATCAACCATATTGACATGGAAATTTGGGAACATAATCAGGCTACACAAAGGATTACGGGGTTCTATGGTGAGGCTGACACAAGAAGAAGGGTTGAATCTTGGAATCTCATCAGAAGGCTGGCATGTCAGTCCTCATTACCTTGGCTATGCATTGGTGACTTTAATGAAATATTATATGGTAGTGAGAAAAATGGGAATTGTTTGAGACTAGAAGGAAAAATGGAAGCGTTCAGAGAGGCATTAGAGGATTGCAACCTACAGGATATGGGATTCAAGGGGGTGTGGTATACATGGACCAATAATAGGGCAGCTGAGGGTCTGGTCAGGGAAAGGTTGGACAGAGCTCTTGCAACAAAGGAATGGTTAGATATATCCCCACACTACTTAGTAGAACACTTGCTGAGTTCGCGATCAGATCATTACCCATTATTATTAGACACGGTTGGAGGTAGGCCAGGAAGATCCAGAGGGAATAAAAAAGAAGATTCTTTTTCGAGGCATCATGGTCAAAAGATAGTGATTGTGAAGTAGTGGTTGCCAGTGTTTGGAATAGCACCAAAGATGACACCATTCTAAGAAGATTTAAGAAGATGGGGAGTAAACTCTCTACTAACCATGGGGTGAACATTGGGAGCGTGAGAATTCAATCCCAGGAACTGATGAATAAATTGGATTGGTTGCAGAAGTTGACTCTGAATGACACCATCCTTGAGTAGGAAAAAACAACAAAAAGGGAACTTGATGATCTAATAGAGAAGGAAGAAACATATTGGAGGCAGAGATCAAGAATCACATGGCTGCGAGAAGGGGATAGGAATACAGCCTACTTTCATGCCCAGGCATCCCATAGAAGAAGGAAAAATCTCATTATGGACGTTGATGATGAATCTGGGATATGGAAGGAATCTGAGGATGAAATTCAAACTATAGAAATTGACTACTTTAAAGCACTGTTTGAAACCAAAGGGTCACAAAGTCACGAGGCTATCTTTGAGGCAGTAGGTCACCAGGTTACAAGTGAGATGAACCATTTCCTAATTGTAGAGTTCAGAGCTGAGGAGGTTGGAAAGGCACTAAAATAGATGCACCCCACTAAATCTCCTGGTCCTAACGGTATGTCTGCACTTTTTTATCAAAATTATTGGGATATTATTGGACATGATGTCACCTCGTTATGCTTACAAATACTAAACGGTGAGGAACCTTTGCATGAGATTAATCATACCTTCCTGTCTTGATCCCTAAAAAACCAAACACTAAGAATATGAGTCACTTTAGACCTATTAGCCTTTGCAATGTCCTGTATAAAATCATTGCGAAAGTCTTGGTAAATAGAATGAAGTTGGTTCTCCCTCTTTGCATTAGTGAAAACCAAAGCACTTTTGTTCCTGTTAGGCTGATCACAGATAATATCATTGTGGCTTATGAACTGGTACATGCTTTAAAAATGAAAAAACATGGGAAAAAAAGCAAATTTGCTCTTAATCTCGATATAAGCAAGGGCTACGACCGGGTTGAATGGCCTTTCTTGGAGGCCATCATGCACAAATTAGGATTTGCAAACAGATGGATAGCATTGATTATGAAATGTGTTACTTCAGTTTCATTTTCTATTATTCTCAATGGAAATGTAATTGATAGGTTCAGACTAGGGGTGAGCGTTCGACCGAATCGAGTCAAATCGAATCGAGTGAAAAAAATTCGAGTTAGTCGAGTTTACGAGTCCTATTTTGTCAACCAAACTGAATTTGAAAATTTAGCAAATCGAGTCGAGTGAAAAGAAATTCGAGTCGAGTCGAGTCGAATAAATTTATTCGAGTTAAAATAAATTTTCAATTATATTTAAGCATGATAAAACTAAATTTTGGGTAAATGAAATTGTTCCATTCTCTAAATCAAAATCAATGAAAATGTAAGCAAATGTCAAAAGTTCAAGGCTTATGGTGAAATTTAAATTGCTTACTCAACTAAAAAAAATTCAAAAATTAGATACGGATACGTGAATACATCTTATAACTAATATAATACCATATATAAATATTATTTTTCTTTATAAATTAAAAAAAAAAAAGAAAAAATTTATTTACCAAATTCATTTTAATTATTATTAATTTCAATGATTTTGGACCACATTACTCGTAAAAGAGAGATAGAGACCGAAGAGAAAAAGAAAAAGAGAGGGAAACAGAGGGGGGACACAGCAGCAAAGAGAGGAGAAGAAAATTGGGTAAATTTGAAAAACATGCTGTCAATAACCAAATTATTGTTAAATAGTATAATGGATAAACATTATTTGAAAAATAGAAATGAACAATTAGAAATTATTATAAAGGATATTGTAAAGATAAAATTACCCTTAATGAAAAAATCTATTTTTCCTTTCTCCTCCATTAAGAAAATATTATTTTTTAAAAATTTTAATTAAAAATAAATTTAAATATTTATTTTTTAAAATTAAAAAAAAAATAGAAAAAATAATGTTATTTTTTTAAAAAAATTAATTAAAAAAATAAATAAATAATTTTAAATTTAAAAAAAAAAAATTTAAATTAAAAAAAATATTTTCAGAAAACTTTATTTTTTAATTAAAAAATAAGAGAAAAAGGAAAGTGAAGGTTTTTTTATCTAGGGTAATTTTGTCTTTACAATTTCCTTCTTAAGAATTTTTTATTTTTATTTCTCTTTTTTCAAATAATTTTTACTCATTATACCATTTAACAATAATTTGATTATTGACAGCATGTTTTTCAAATTTACCCTAGAAAATTAAATCCTAGTTCAAAACGATGTCGTTTTGGATTTTACAATTCAGATTTTTGGATAACTCGAATTGTGAAATCTAAATTTGAGTTAAATCGTATAACTCGACTTATTTATTCGAGTCGATCCGAAAACTCGAAAACTCGAATAATTCGAATTATTTAAACCAAAATTTGAAATTTTAATCGATTTTTTCAAATCGAGTCGGATTTTGCTCACCCCTAGTTCAGACGAGGCAGAGAACTCCGTCAAAGAGATCCTCTATCACCTTATCTTTTTTTATTGTGCACAGAGGGACTGTCGGCTTTACTAACAAAGGCACAAACCAGTGGAGAGCTACTAGGAGTCTGATAACTCGTATAATTATATAGTTTTTAGTTATGTTTTATTATTGTTTTGTGTCAAATACGAGTTATTATTGTTTAGTCTAATTGTGTTTATGATCTTTTATATTTTTATGTAATTTGGTGTTTTTCACAAGTTTCTTTGAGTGATTTCAGATTACTAGAATTAAGGGCAAATTCAGTTCAGTTCTAGTTCCGACACCTTTTGCCATATCAGCTATATCTGGAGTTTCACTGAAGCAATAAGGCTGAAATTTTAACCGTGCAAAGTTAAGAGGCATATCTATCTTTTTCATGTTTTACACTTCTTGAAACGGAGTCGTTTTCCCTAGCGAAATCAACCATCAAGTTGGCTGATGTGCAATGACGTCTGTCCTAAGCAGTTTTCGCATTTTGACCATATCGTCCGATACACAGCAGCAAATGAGCTGATTCCTATGGCTATGGATCACTAACTGGTAGGGGAACATTTTTCTAGAAGACCATGTGATCAGATAAAGCCTCCAATATTGAAGAAATCGACCATCAAGTTGGCTGATGTGCAATGACGTCTGTGCTGACCTGTTTTCGTATTTTGCCCATATCTTCTTCTCCACATCAGAAAATGAGCTGATTCCAACGGCTATGAATCAGTAACTCATAGGGGAACATTTTTCTAGAAGACCATGTGATCAGATCAGGCCTCCAAGATTGACAAAATCGACCATCAAGTTGGCTGATCAAAATGGTCATACAATATGACGAAAATTGTTAGAAAAATGCACCCACCTATTATACCTACCTTTGAAATTTGTAAAGCTTGTCTCTTGTCATTTAGCCCTCCAAAATGTGTATAAATAGAGGGCCTTGGATGATTGTAGAGGATCATATTGTACATAGGTAGGATATTAGCCATTTTAATAAAATTCTCTAAGTTTTCTTCTTCTTTCTTTTCTCTAGTTTTCTTTCTTTTCTCTAGTTTTCTTTTTCTTTAGAGAGAGCAAGAGGTTGGATAATTAATATTCTTCCTCTTCTTCTTTCTTTCTTTTATTTTCTTCTTAGATTTTCTTTAATTTTATGTTTATGTTTATAATGCCTATGCTAGGCTAAACTTCTATTTGGTTAAGGGTGATTTCAAAGCCCTAGACATGTTTTGTGATTGATTTTCAAATTCTATCTATCATTAATTTTCTATCAAAGTTGCTTATGTTCTTCTACAAGAATTGTTCATGATGTTGTCTTGATTTATTTAGGTGTACAACTAGATAGATCTTGATGATTATCTATTGCTAGTTTAGGAGTCTTGATCCGTGTAATTGTCTTGATTTCCTATTCATAAGTGGCAATTTGTGATTAATGATTATGGTCAAGTTTTCAATAATTGCAAAGTGGAACATAACCTAAGTTGAACAATCCGAGCTTATGTGTTTGTTGCTTAGATCAACCTATCTTTCTCATCATAAAGCTGCCATTAAATTGAATTTAGAGAGCTTATTCTAGGTTGTTTAATGGTTAGAGATTAAATAGAGAGCTTGTTCTATTTAACGACAAACTAAGGAAAGATTGGGATAACAGAGCTTGTTGTTATCTACGGTTGTTAACTTTGATAGTTGGTTGATATTGATAGATCTGAAATTGATTCTTAATGATGTCTAGTGGTGGAGAATGAAACCTTAACCATATTTTTCATATTTGATTCTTCTTACTTACTTGTTTTCTTACTTTTAGTTTGCTTATTTTTTATATTTATTTTTATTGGCTGGTTATACCGCCTAATTTGTATATTAACTTTGTTTTATTTTTACTGGCTGGTTATACCGCCTAATTTAGTATATATATTTTTATTGGCTGGTTATACCGCCTAATTTAGTATATATATTTTTATTGGCTGGTTATACCGCCTTGCATCTTATTCTTATTATTTACTTTAGTTTAAATCTGGCTTCAAAAACCCCTTTTCTTTTATTGTTCTTGAATTTAAGTTTTAAACTAATAACTTATAAACTAAAACCCAATCCCTGAGGACTCGACCCTTGCTAACTACTATACTTACAATTTATCTTTTTAGTGCAAGGTTAAATAAGATACACTCTTTTGGGTGCATCAAATTTTTGGCGCCGTTGCCGGGGATTGCTTTCTTTAGTTTATTTGTTACTTGGTTTATTCTTATTTTCAGTTCTAATTAGTTTTATTTTCTTGTAAATAGAAGTTTTTCTTATCAAATTTTCAAAAAAAAAAAAAAAAAAAAAAAAAAAACAATGGAATTGAGCAATCTAACACTTGAAGAGTTGGTGGCATACATGAACATGGAGAATCAACAAGCCAATCTAACCTCCCCAGTTCAACAATTGGCCATGGGAGGATGTCAAGGCCATCAAGTGTTCCAAGACCAACAGTATGATCATTACTCAAACACTTACCATGAGGGATGGTGGGATCATACTAATTATGGCTACTCGAAAAATTACCAAGAAGTAGATCCTTATGCCAATTACACTCATCCATCTAGCTTCAATCAATCATGGTCCCAAGAACCAGATCTTTTTCAACCACCACATATGACTCAAAACTCAGGTACTTCTTTAGAAGATCTTGTCTATTCTCTTGTTACTGATACATTGCAATTTCAACAGGAAACAAGGGCAAGCATCCAGAGTTTGGAAAAGCAAATGATCCAATTGACTAGTAGTATGGTGGGATGGGTAGCACAAAGATCTGAAGAACTCCCTGCCCAAACAATGATTAACCCAAAGGAGAATACTACTATTGTGACCTTGAGGAATGAGGAACAAGATGAGGATGAGACAAAATTAGAGATGAATTCTATTCTTGAGGATAATGAAGCCAATGATCCAAATAAGAGTATTTCGGCACCTGAGGTAACGTTTGAGATTCCAATTTTTACTAATGTTTCTTCTCCACCTTTTCCTAGTAGATTCGCAAAGTTCAAGGAGGATGAACATGAACAAGACACGCTGGAAACCTTAAACAGTTTGTTTGTGGATGTCATTCAACAAGTACCAAAAGATGCACCATTCCTCGATGAGATATGCACCACCAAGGATGATGGAATAATACTTGTAATGGAGAATGCATCCACTGTTGTGCAAAGAAAGCTTCCTCTCAAACGCATAAATTTGGGAAATTTCATGCATGAGCCTGACAAGCCTAAAAAGCCAAGAAGGGGTGTTGGTTAGATTCAAAACACTAACTCAAGTGTTAATTGGGAAGGCAGCCCAATTAAAGATGAAATTGACAACCTTCCATATTCAGATTTGCTTTCTCTTTCTTTTCCTTTTTCTTTTATTATTTTTATTGTTTTTATTTTTATTTCTTATGTTTCTTTGTTAATTGTGTTTACTGTTTTTAAGTTCATTTAGGCTGCATAAGTTTCTTTTGTTTAATAGTTCTTTTCTCTTACATATAATTCTTGCATTGGGGGATAATAGCATTACATTAATGACAATGTAAGAATTATGTGTGGGGGGAAGAATTTAGGATTTTATTTAGAGTGTTTTGTTTTTGAGTTTTTTTATGCTGTTTTTCTTTCTGATCCTTGTTTTGAAAATAACTAGATGTAAATATAATTTTGTTTTTAACCCCGGTTAAATGGCGGATAACGGTACTCCGTGATTATTTAAGTCGGTTCCATCAGCTACCCACAAAACTGATATTGTATATAAATTTCTCTTCCAATTTCTCTTTCATTTTTTTTTTATTTTTTTTTTCAGGATGGATGATATTCTCACAAGATTGCAGAAACGATTTCCTCCTTTTCCTCGAAATATTTTACTGAAGCTTTACCAAGTTCGATTTGAAAGATTAAGAATGCTTATGCACAAAGGGATTCCTGGAGACATACGTTGGATAATTGAAGCCAAGGTACGTGAAGATGAATATCTTCCTGTTTTGCATTTACCAGGTACAGGTAGAAGCACTTTTGCAAAGAAGCGACGAGCAAAGCGCATGAGTTCAAATTGCCACAAATGTGCACGATGGACGTGTAACGGTAAATGTCGTTCTATTGGGATTCCGTCCTCTAATCGAGATGATAAAATTGAATTCATTAAGGATGGACTGACTAAGGAGAATTTGGGTAATATCCAACTTTCTCTTGAGACGCATCCTAGTGGAGACGTACAAAGAGAAATTCTTGATTTATGGCCGCAATTCCAAAGGGAATGGCAACATCTTGGGAATCTGATGTTAAAAGACCCTGTTTGCCAGCTTGTAAAAAAACTGGATGGGAAGCATATCCTCGACTCATAGAAGGCGTTTAAGCCGTTTCTGGACGTAAAACCAGAGGAAGATGTGAGCCACAATCACAACTACAATAAATGACTTCTCAGCTTTTGGTTTGATTTGCAATAACTTTATTTTGGTTTAATTTACGTGTTGTTCGATTTGTGTAACTATTCTCGTTTTTTTTTTTTATTTGTCTTTTACGGTTGATTTTTTTTTTCTCTTTTTGATTTTCTTCCTGAAATCACGCAAAAATCTTTTGTTAGGTTAACATTTTCTTCTGACAGGTCAGATACACTTTCGGCGACATTATTACTCTTGTCTGATTCACTACTCAGTCCTCTATATATTACACCATGTACTCATTCTCTTTCAGGCACTCGAAAAAAAAGAAAAAAAAAAGAAAAAAAAAATGGAAAGTACTTCGTCCCAACGCATTAAAAAAAATTGTGTTTTTGGAGGTGCTTATCCAGGGAAAAATAACATATTCGCTGATGAAGCCATAAGAGTTGGAGTAATACTTGCCCAACAAAAGATCCACTTGATTTATGGAGGCGGTAGTACGGGTTTAATGGGAGCAGTCGCTACAGCAGCACACGCCGGAGGAAGTCCAGTTCTAGGAATCGTGCCAAAACTATTCACAAGTTTTTGTGGACCTACCGTGGGTAAGGAAATACAAGTCTGGAGTGTCCCTGAACGGATAACAATCATGTACCATTCTGCCGATGCATTCATTGCTTTACCAGGAGGTCTGGGTACATTGGAAGAAATAGCTTGCGTGGCTTCTTGGTCATCTTTGGTCACAAATAAGAAACCCATTGGTTTGCTTAATATTAATGGTTATTTTAGTAATTTGCTTTTATATTTAGATAATGCTGTGGATAATGGATTCATGTTTTCAGAGGCAAGGAGAACCATAATTTCTGCTACAACCATTGAAGATTTACTCAAAAAGCTCCAAGCTTATGAGTATTTATCTACTACGGTTGTTTCGCAAACGCTCGGAAAAAGAAAAAGAGATATGGACGAGCAAGGAGTGGATTGCACTTTGTCTTTGTGACATTATCTAACATTTTGTTTGTTGTGTCTCAGTTATAATAAGTGGTTAGCAACCTCTACAGGTAATATCTCTTAAATTTTACCTTCTAAAAAAAAAAAAAAAAAAGTTTGTTGTGTTTTAAGCAATTTAGAAGTATTCATTCTGAACAAGGTCTGAGTAAGGGAGACTTGAGACATACCTTGTCAGTTTGATTTCTTCTTTTCAAAAAAAAAAAAAAGAGTTTGTTGTGTTTTAAGCAATTTAGAAGTATTCATTCTGAACAAGGTCTGAGTAAGGGAGACTTGAGACATACCTTGTCAGTTTGATTTTAATCTTTTTATGTTTACTTGTTAATTTTTGTTTAGTATTTTAGGATTATTTAGGTTGCATGAGTTTGTTTTGTTTTGAGTCTTAGTTGTTCCTATTCTTATGTTATTAGTTCTTTTCTCTTACACATGATTCTTTCATTTGTGTTAATAGACTTACATTGAGGACAATGTAAGAATTAAGTGTGGGGGGAATGATTTAGGATTTCTTTTATTTTTGTCTACTATTTTTTTTTATGAGTCTTTATTATTATTATTATTTTTAGTGTGTTTTAGTTCCTTTTTAATACAATGATGAGATATGAATTGCATAGGTCTAAACTGGTTATTAGTGAGAAGATTTTCATGAGAATTGAGCTTGATGTCAACCTTTTTATGAGCCAATGTTAATATAATATGTTGATTGAGAAAGAAGCATGTTTAGACTTAATCTGACTTGTATAATCATCCTTGTGAGTTTTTGAGCCTATAATGATTGATGCATTATACAAATCAATCTAATTTCTTTCTTGAGTGCTCTTATGATTACATGATTCTCTAGAACTTGCTTTAAACCGTTTGAGACTATATTGATACATGTGACAACATGAATATGATAGAGGCATTAGGATTTTTAGCCAGGGCCAAACAGCCATCCCTTATTGATGTTCCAAGAGAACACACCCTTAGTGAACCAATTTGAGCCTACATTGAATAAGCTATCTCTTTGGTAACCATAACTTGTCCCTAACCTAAATATACTTATATCTTTACCTTTGTTCCAAAGATGAATTAGCATGTTTTGAGACAAGTTGCAAAGACAAGGGATATTTTTAGTTAAAAATTTGGGTTAGAAACAAGAAATAAGTGTGGGGGGGAAAGAAAAGAAAAGTCAAGAGAAAAAGAAATGAAATACTGGCAAATACATTCCTATGTAAAAAAATATATATGAATCATCTCTTGAATTTGTGGAAAAAGAAAAAGATGTTACAAAGTCGTTTAGAATGAAGAAAAGGCCCAACATAAATATCCGGCCTAGGTGACTATGTACTTGTAAAGAGTTTTGAGAAGTTTCTTTGTATGATCTTTTTATGTCTCTAAACTTTATGAACTCTTTGAAACCTTTGTGATATCTTTATCCTTTTGTTCTTCAACCACATTACAAACCCCTTGGCCCCATTACAACCTTGATTAAAGACCTCTTGATTCATGAAGTTGTATGATCGAAATAGTGGAGAATAGGTGGACAAGCAAGAATATGGTAGAACTGTTTTCATGAGATTGATTGAGTGTAAACACTTCACCACTACTTTAAAGAGTAAAAATCATGAGGGTATCCCATGAGAGAAGTTGAGATTAAATTTGAACATGCAATATTTTGATTGAGATATGTTATGCTAATATTGGCTTAACTCAAACAATTTACATTCAAGCATGATTTTTTGTGAAATTCTTTAAGCTATTGATTAGTTTATAAGACTTGTTCAAATATTGTCTCTAATTTGTATTGAAAGGATTAGGAGTAAATATTTTTAGTATATGTAGTTTATTTATATTTTAGTTTTTCAATGTTTGTGGGTATCGTTCTAGTAAACCCTCACGAGACTAAACTCGTCCACTAGGGACACCTAGGGGTTTAAAGGCTTGTGTCACATGCTAAGTGCCACCGTGATTTCCTACGAAAATGGATTAGATTAGATTTTCTTATTTTATTTTTATTGAGTCGTTGCTAGGGACTAGCAACAATCTAAGTGTGGGGGTGTGATAACTCGTATAATTATATAGTTTTTAGTTATGTTTTATTATTGTTTTATGTCAAATACGAGTTATTATTGTTTAGTCTAATTGTGTTTATGATCTTTTATATTTTTATGTAATTTGGTGTTTTTCACAAGTTTCTTTGAGTGATTTCAGATTACTAGAATTAAGGGCAAATTCAGTTCAGTTCCAGTTCCGACACCTTTTGCCATATCAGCTATATCTGGAGTTTCACTGAAGCAATAAGGCTGAAATTTTAACCGTGCAAATTTAAGAGGCATATCTATCTTTTTCATGTTTTACACTTCTTGAAACGGAGTCGTTTTCCCTAGCGAAATCAACCATCAAGTTGGCTGATGTGCAATGACGTCTGTCCTGAGCAGTTTTCGCATTTTGACCATATCGTCCGATACACAGCAGCAAATGAGCTGATTCCAACGGCTATGGATCACTAACTGGTAGGGGAACATTTTTCTAGAAGACCATGTGATCAGATAAAGCCTCCAATATTGAAGAAATCGACCATCAAGTTGGCTGATGTGCAATGACGTCTGTGCTGACCTGTTTTCGTATTTTGCCCATATCTTCTTCTCCACATCAGAAAATGAGCTGATTCCAACGGCTATGAATCAGTAACTCATAGGGGAACATTTTTCTAGAAGACCATGTGATCAGATCAGGCCTCCAAGATTGACAAAATCGACCATCAAGTTGGCTGATCAAAATGGTCATACAATATGACGAAAATTGTTAGAAAAATGCACCCACCTATTATACCTACCTTTGAAATTTGTAAAGCTTGTCTCTTGTCATTTAGCCCTCCAAAATGTGTATAAATAGAGGGCCTTGGATGATTGTAGAGGATCATATTGTACATAGGTAGGATATTAGCCATTTTAATAAAATTCTCTAAGTTTTCTTCTTCTTTCTTTTCTCTAGTTTTCTTTCTTTTCTCTAGTTTTCTTTTTCTTTAGAGAGAGCAAGAGGTTGGATAATTAATATTCTTCCTCTTCTTCTTTCTTTCTTTTATTTTCTTCTTAGATTTTCTTTAATTTTATGTTTATGTTTATAATGCCTATGCTAGGCTAAACTTCTATTTGGTTAAGGGTGATTTCAAAGCCCTAGACATGTTTTGTGATTGATTTTCAGATTCTATCTATCATTAATTTTCTATCAAAGTTGCTTATGTTCTTCTACAAGAATTGTTCATGATGTTGTCTTGATTTATTTAGGTGTACAACTAGATAGATCTTGATGATTATCTATTGCTAGTTTAGGAGTCTTGATCCGTGTAATTGTCTTGATTTCCTATTCATAAGTGGCAATTTGTGATTAATGATTATGGTCAAGTTTTCAATAATTGCAAAGTGGAACATAACCTAAGTTGAACAATCCGAGCTTATGTGTTTGTTGCTTAGATCAACCTATTTTTCTCATCATAAAGCTGCCATTAAATTGAATTTAGAGAGCTTATTCTAGGTTGTTTAATGGTTAGAGATTAAATAGAGAGCTTGTTCTATTTAACGACAAACTAAGGAAAGATTGGGGTAACAGAGCTTGTTGTTATCTACGGTTGTTAACTTTGATAGTTGGTTGATATTGATAGATCTGAAATTGATTCTTAATGATGTCTAGTGGTGGAGAATGAAACCTTAATCATATTTTTCATATTTGATTCTTCTTACTTACTTGTTTTCTTACTTTTAGTTTGCTTATTTTTTATATTTATTTTTATTGGCTGGTTATACCGCCTAATTTGTATATTAACTTTGTTTTATTTTTATTGGCTGGTTATACCGCCTAATTTAGTATATATATTTTTATTGGCTGGTTATACCGCCTAATTTAGTATATATATTTTTATTGGCTGGTTATACCGCCTTGCATCTTATTCTTATTATTTACTTTAGTTTAAATCTGGCTTCAAAAACCCCTTTTCTTTTATTGTTTTCTTTGAACGTAAGTTATAAACTATTAACTTATAAACTAAAACCCAATCCCTGAGGACTCGACCCTTGCTAACTACTATACTTACAATTGATCTTTTTAGTGCAAGGTTAAATAAGATACACTCTTTTGGGTGCATCAGAGTCCAAGCAAGTAGATTGGGTTCGAGGGTCAATCATATTTTCTTTGCAAATGACAACTTATTGTTCGCAAGGGCGAACATAAAAGAGGGAGAAAAGTTGAAGAACATGCTAAAGCTTTATGAAGAAGGCTCAGGACAACAAATCAATTTTGACAAATCGATCCTTTTTTTTCAACCTCAACACTACAGCTGAACAAAAGGCGGATATTCAAAGTCTGTTTGGAATTCAAGTAGCAATGAATCCTGAGAAGTACTTGGGTTTGCCGACTATGGTGGGAAGGGGAAAAAAAGCCTTCAAAGAAGTTGTCCAAAGGGTTCAAACAAGGATTCAAAGTTGGAGTAGGCGACTACTTTCATTTGGTGGTAAAGAGGTATTTATCAAAGCAGTCTTACAATCATTACCTACCTATGCTATGAACTATTTTCTCTTGCCAAAAACTCTGTGTGAAGAATTAACAGGGCTAATAAGGAGATATTGGTGGTCGAGCAATAAAGATAGTAAAGGTATTCATTGGATCAGCTGGGATAGGTTGTGCACGGCCAAACATATGGGTGAGCTAGGCTTTCTAGAACTCCAATCCTTTAATATGGCTTTGTTGGGTAAGCAAGGATAGAGGTTGATAAGCAATACCAATTCCTTGAGTTACAAGTTGTTGAGAGCAAAGTACTTTCCAAATGGAAATTTTCTAAATTCAAATTTGGGAACTCAACCATCATACGTTTGGCAAAGTATTCGGTTGTCAAAGTCAGTTCTTCTGTAGGGTATTAGATGGAGAGTTGGTGATGGGAAATCAATAAACATCTGGGGTGACAATTGGTTGCCAATGAAAGGCTCGTTCAGCTTATCCTACAATTCGGGGGGCTATCACATATGCCAAAAGTGGAGGAGCTGCTGAATGAGGATAGTATGAGTTGGAATTAAGGTTTAATTTGCTCAGAATTCTGCCCAGAGGTAGCAGACATCATTTGCAACATAACACTGTACAACAACAGACCTGCTGATAAGTTGGTTTGGCACCACACTAAAGATGGAGCATATTCAGTCAAGACTGGTTACAAAACTATAGTGGAAGCTAAGATTGGACCTGGCCCTCACAAGAATATTTGGAAGATATTATGGGACGCAAATGTGCCCCACAAGGTGAAGTTTTTTGGGTGGAGGCTATGTCATGGATCCTTCCAGCAGCTGCCAAGATTGCAACCAAAATTGAGGGTGTTAATACGAGTTGCTCAAGATGTTGTGAGGCAGTAGAATCAAAAATTCATGCATTGAAAGAATGTCCTATCTCCAGGGAGGTGTTGCATCTATGTAATGTTTTCAACACTCTAATACAAGGGCCAGCTGAGAGGGGGTTGACTGGTTGGAAATGGCATCATAAACTTTGAAGGCAGAGGAGTTCGACTTTTTCTTGATGATTTTGTGGGCTTTGTGGAATGCGCGTAATGTTGAGTTCAAAAGTCAGGTAGCATGCAATAGTAGCATTCTGGTGAATCAAACCAGAACGTTATTAACTGAATACCAAAGTGCACAAGAATCACACCCTATGTCCAAGGTTCCAATTACCAGTCCTCACTGGAAGTCACCACCCATGAATTACTATAGGTAAACTTTGATGGAGCCTTCATTGATCACATGAAAACATGAGGCATTGGAGTTATTGTACAAGACTTTGAAGGCTTTGTTCTAGGAGGGGCAACAATCAAGATAAAGAGGGCAAATAAGGCTTGCATTTGTGAGGCACAAGCAGCTGTGAAGTCCTTGGAGGTTGCAAGTCACATGGGTTTCAATCGAATTGTTTTGGAAGGAGATGCTCTACTAATAATCAAGAAACTGCTGGGTACTGAGGAAGACCTTTCCAATATAGGTCATATTATTGCTGAATGAAGAGAAAGAATCAAAACTTTTCAAGAATGTCAAGTGGTACACACAATGAGACAGGGGAACCAAGTTGCACATAGACCTGTCTAAGAGTCGGGTTACCCACCCAAGCCCGAAGGCCCGTCCATATTTGGGAGGGCTTGGACAAAAATATTAGGCCCGAAAAATGGGCTTGGCAAAAAAATAAAGCCCATTTAAAATATGAGTCGGGCCTTGGCTCCAACATTCAAGGCCCGAGCCCGGCCAGGCCCAGCCCGTTTTCTAATTAAATAATATATTATTTATATTTTTATATATATCATGTAATTTATGTCATATAAAAATTAAATATATATAATATTATAATGTAAACATTAAAAAATATGTTAAGTTGTCCATATTTAAGAACTTAATAAAAGAAAAAATATAAAATTACTAAAGATTAAATAATAAAAAAATTATTTTTAAAAAAAATTAGAAAAAAATAATATGGGCGGTCCTAAATGGGCTTAGGTTATCTATTTACAAATATGAACGGACTTGGACAAAATTTGAAGCCCATATTTCGGACCGGGTCTCGTTTGGGCAAACAAATGTAGTGTTGATACCATACATAGGCCCGACCCCACCCGACCCATGGACACTAGTTGCACACACCATAGCTCGCTTTAGTTTAAATTCAATAGAAGATTTGTTTTGGATGAAGGATTATCCTGATTTCTTTCATAAAAAAATAATGTATGATTCTATCAATTTATAAATGCAATGCAAGATTCATGTTTCAAAAAAAAAAAAAAAAATTATGAAATTAAATTGCGAACAGCTTACAAAAAGAAAACTAATAAGTCAAATTTCCTTTTAACAAATGAAAACATGAAATTATCAAATTATTTATAATTTTTTATTAATAATTCATGTATTCGTGTCTATTTATATTATTTTATAATATAATCATATTTAAAATATTATATATTTATATAAATCTTACGCATTAATAATTAATGTTATATATATTTTAAAATTTCGTTAATTTGTTTCGTGTTCGTATTATCATTTTTAATGTCGTAGCATATTTTAATTATTTTTATCGTCTTTTATTTATATCTTGTAATTATATCGTCCGAAATTATTAGATCTACTTTTTATTATTTTTTTATAAAAAAAAAAAAATCTAAAACTGAAGCGTATCACCCTGGTACAATTGCCCTCTATATAATTTCCTCCACGCCCTTCTTTCTTCTTGTTCGTGGCACCCACCCTTTCTCTGCTTTTGTTCTTATTTCTTCAGGTAATCTAAAAATCAAATTTTCATCCTTCAAGTACGATTAATTATATAATTTTTCACAAAATTTCAAATTTGTTTGTAGAGATATGGTTTTTTCTTCTTTTTTCTTTTCTATTTTTGTTCCGTGAGAAAAGCAAATCTGTTTTTTGGTCAAAGTTCAAAGCGTTTCTATAACAGATCTATTAAGTTTTTAGCTGTAAAAGTTGAATTTTCCATCTGAGTATTTCATTCTTAATTCTTATCTCTTAATTAATCCCTCAAATTTCTAATTAATCCCTAGAATTTCGGGTGTTGTTTTAACTCTCTTCTTAATCATATAAATCCTTGATTTTGCTACAGTTAACCCCAAATAAACCTTTGATTTTGAAGGTCTGGGTCTAGATCTGTGTTTTTACTTGTGTTTACTTTTTGGGGTTGTATTTATTTTTGTTTGGATGCTGTGAAAACGAAGGAAAATGAAAACAAAAACTTTTGGTTTCGTGGTTTTAAATTTCTAATTGAATTTTTTATGTTAGATCTGAGTGTTGACTTTTTTTTGGTTATTTCAATAGGCGTTCTTTACGAAGCTGTGAGTTTTTGGGGAAGATGAATAACCACCACAATCTTCAGCGGAACGCCGCCGTTTTGGCTTATGAGGAGATGAGAGGGTTGATCTCAATCTCTAATGGCGGCCCTGTTGTTTGCCCTAAGCCTCGGCGAAATGGGGTTCTCGCCAATAACCCCCTCAGGTCCTTGAGATTGCATATGAGGTATAACTTTTTTCTAGTCTCTATTTTGTTTTTTTGGTTGATTTGATTTGTTTTTAGTGGTTGTGATTTAATTGAGTTTTGTGTGTTTAATTGCAGTCATCAAGCCGAAGTAAGCGATCTGAAAGCTGGTGCAGAGCTTCTAGATATCATCCTCAAGAAGGTATTGTTGAATCTGAAAGACAAATTTTTATGGTTTTTATTGTTATTTGTTAAATAATGAGTCTTTGATTTTTTTGTAAAACACTCGTGTCCGACACATATCTGACATCCGGATTGGTATGATTCTTGAAATATAAGAAAAAAATTTCCAGGCAAAATTGAACATAATCATGTCGGACAAGTAACCGAGAGAAATTTAGGGAAAAGTGAATATACTCGTGTCTAGTGTTAGACACGTACTGTGTTTTGACATCCGGATTGGTTATGATTCTTTAAACATAAGAAAAAAATTTCCAGACAAAATCGAACATAACCATGTCAGACAAGTAACCAAGAGAAATTTAAGAAAAGATGAATATACTCGTGTTAGACACATACTGTGTTTTGATATTTGTGTCCGAGTATGACCAAAATATGGGTTAATGTTTTTGTTTTTAGGATGGACTTGTTTTAGTTTATTCTTTGTGTTTGTCTCTAATCATTGTTTTGCAGGAGAGTTTGGCGACAGAACAATCTGCAACACAGGTAGCATCATCACCTCCATATTTTTGTGGGTCGCCTCCGAGTAGGGCTGCGAATCCACTTGTGCAAGATGCTCGATTTGGTGACGGAAGACTTGCAGCAGCCCTTTCAACATTGCAAATACCATCGTCTCCATCGTCTCCATCAGCACGTAAAGGAGGGTGTGTTAGGATGAAGTTTGGCCTTAAACCGGCCACAGTTAGAGTAGAAGGATTTGATTGCCTTAACAGGGATCGCCAGAATTCCAGCATCCCTGCTATGGCTTAGAACTTAAATTAAAATCGAAGTGTACATAGAAGGAAGCTAAATGCCACCACCATTTAAGAAGCCAAAGCAGGATTAACAAGGAAGGAGTTTTGGATATTTTTGGAGAAGAGAGTGAGAGAGAAAGATAAATTTCTTTTTTGTAGTGTATATATATGATGTGATTTTTGGTTCCATTGGATTACTAATATTTGATGCAAGTAGTTTGATTGAAGGTGGGGAGCAACAGCAAGCCTTGTGTTGTGAAGAAAGGTTTGAATCATGCTTGCTTGGGATTGAGCAATGCTTTTTTTGTAATACATATAGGATCTGATTGATATTTGTTATGGAGATCACCATGGAAAAACAAGAAAAGAAATCTGTATAGATCCAGTTGGTGATCTGACTTTTGCTCTGTAAATGTATTTTGGTATTTGTCAAATTTCCTTGTTCTTGTGTTGTGAATAGGAATGACAAAACTCGATCCGATCGATGGATTTCGAACCGATCCGAATGGAGAGGTTTTTTTTTTTTTTTGAACAATGGAGGCGGAGCGGGGCGGTGCGATTTTTTTTTTTTTTTGAAAGACGGGGATGGAGCAATCATGGTAATTGCCTGCTCCGCCTCGTCCCGAATACTGAAATTATAATTTTACCCTTACATATTTAGCTTTTAAATGAATAATAAAATAATATAATTAAACTTATTATTTTTATTTTTATTTTTAAAAACTTAAATTTAATATTTTATTTTTTTCTCTTCCTATATTAGAAACATATTTATATTTAATTTATATTTATATTTAAATTTTTTTAAAATGCTTTATTATTTGAAAAAAATAAAAATAATTAATAAATATCAAATGGGACGGAGCGGGGCGGGACGGTTATGGATGTAACCGACATCCATGGAGGTGGTAGTGGTATTGAAATTTCAACATCCATGGCGGGGCGGGGGGTGGGGCAGAGCACTACTATGGTGGGGCGGGGGTGGATACTGCAAAATCCGTCCCCGTCCCGCTCCATTGCCATCCCTGGTTGTGAATGGAATTACTATATGGATTTATATTTGATGTACTGATTATGTATATATTTATATACTATCAATAAATTATCAATAAATTATGTATATATTTATATACTATCAATATATTATCAATAAATTAGATAATGTCATTTTATTAAAAAAATTTAAAAATAAATATAGATAATTTTATTTTTAATAAAGTGATATTATTTGATTTATTAATAGTGTATAAAATTTATACACCGTTAATGTATCAAATATAAATTTTATGGTATTTACCAATGAAATTAACTTTACCCTCTTGTGGGGATGATGAAATTCTTTTAATACTTTCTACACACATAATATTTGAATAAATAAGGAAGCATTCAAATTTACATGCTTATCTGAATTTGGTTCTTAAAACCAACTCTATTAGCATTAAAACTGAAAATCTACTTATTTCTTTTAATTTTAAAAATACTCTATTATCTTCCTGAAGCTTAAGTTCGGTAAAATATGCACGACAATTCTGGTCACATATTTAATACATATATCATATTCATGTTAAAATTTTGACACATTTAATAATTTTTGTTGTTTTTATGCTTTATATAACTAACATAAAACTTGACATGTATACACGAATTACCAAATCAACACTAAGCTCTTTAATATGTTATTTACTCAATAAATCTTAAATGAAAAAAATATATACATTTTAAATTATTAATACTTTATTTTTTATTAATTTTTGTTTTTTATTCATTATTTTACTCAAGATTTTTTTTTTAAATTACAAGATAATAAAAATTTAATTAGTTTTAAATTATCTTTAATATCAAATTAAATTCTAATTAAGTTATGCTTGTCCAAGGGTCGGACTACCTGTCCAAACCCGAAAGTCCGTCCGATATTTGGGAGGGCTTGGACAAAAATATTAGGTCAAAAAATAAGTTTGGACAAAAAAGTGAGGCCCGTTTAGAAAGCCAGCCGAGTCTTTCTCCAACATTCAAGATCCAAACCCGGGCCGACCCATTTTTTTATTATATAATATATGTTAATTTTCTATTTATATATTTTATGTAATTTATATCATATAAATAATAAATATATATGATATTATAGTATAAACATTAAAAAATATATTAAGTTATTAATGTTTTAAAATTTAATAAAAGAAGAAAAGATTAAATTACTAAAAATTAAATAAAAATATATATATTTTTATTTTTTTAGAAAAAAAAATGGATGGGCTTAGGTTACCCATTTACAAATATAGGCAAGTCTGGACAAAATTTGAGGCTCATATTTCGGGTCGAGCCAGGCTTGAGCAAGTATATATAGTGTCGATACCATGCTTAAATCCGACCCGAATCCAACTCGGCTCGACCATGAACACCTCTAAGTTATATTCTAATTCAAGTATATGTTAAATATTTTAAACTTATTTTCAATTCAATTAAATATTAATTTTGAGATGAATATATTAAATTATTTTTATTTAAAATAAATTAATTAACATTAGTTAAAAAAATTAGTAATAAATAAATTAGTTAAAACAAAAAAGTAGGAAACAAAAAGAGAAGAAAAAAAAAAGAAAATATAATTATTATCCATAAAATGTTTAAAAAAAAAAAAAAAAACTAACCTCTATTAGTTTGAATAATATCTCTCTAGAAAAGTAACCAATATTAGGATTTCATTAATCAAATTAATATTTTTCAAATTTTACTTTAAATATTAAAAATAACCTCATTTTGTTTATATTTTCCTTTTCCCCCCTTTTTCATTTTTGTTTTGATTAATTTCTTTATCACTAAACTTTTAAAAAATAATTTTAATTTATTTATTTTAAAATAAAAATAACATAATACATTTATCTCAAAGTTAATATATAATTGAATTAAAGATAAATTTAAAATATTTAACATGTACTTCATTAGAATATAACTTAATTAGAATTTTTTTTATAGAAATTGATTAATTTGATAGTAATTAAATTATCATTATTTTATAATTAAAAAAATCTTGATTAAAAAATAATAATAATAAATAAAGGGTGAATTTATCTTTTCATTTAAAATTAAATTCTCAGTTTGATAAATTGAATAAATTTAACTCTGAAAATTTAAGTACTGAATGGAATTATGATATAAAAATTGTTTGATATACTAGTGAAAAATTAAATGTTAGTAGATTTATTATAATTTTTTTTTATAAAATAAAGATACAATTTCATAATTATTTTCAAAGTGATAAAAAAGTTAAAAGGAAATAATTTATACTAATTATTAAAGGGCTTGTTGAATTTGATATTACGAGTCAAGTGACACCAACTCAATTTAAAAAAATATAAAAAAAACCAAATAAATCATAATATTAAAGTATATAATAGGGATATTCATGCCTTTATTTTTTATATAATATATTTTTTGAAAAAAATGTCTATTTTTTTTTTTAAATAACTACCCACTTTTTCTTAAAAAACTTCTCATAAATAATTTTTTCTTATCTTTCAAAACACTTTTTTTTTTTTCATCCACACAACGTGGGTCTACAACTTTTTTAATAAAAAGTTAAAAGGTAAAAATATAAGATCAATGTAATGAAATTATTATTTTTTCTTAAATAAAATTGACTTAATATATTAAGTAGGTAAAAGCTAGTTAGAATTTCTAACACTTTTTCAATGAAAAATTTTCATTAAATGGTTTCTTAAAATAATTTATTAAACGCATTGAAAAATAAAACCATTGAAAACTTTAATTTTTAATGTTTACAAATTTCAATGATTTAGCAAACACTTTTTTAATAAATAAATCTTAAAGAGATTAGTGTATTTTTTATTAAAGGTTAACAAGACATTTTTTCCAAATTAAAAGGTATATATTTTTTATCCTTAAATTTAAAATTAGGTGTAGTAATTAAATTACTTTTTGAAAAAATTAGCTTGTTATTAGATTTGGTAATTCACATATCCTTGTCGTGTTCGTATATTTTCTCGTATCATAATTATGTTTAAGGTGTTTTATATTTATATAATTTTGATGTATTAATAATTTGTGTTATATAAATTTTAACATGTTTGAGTATTCGTGTCGTGTTCGTGTATCTTTTCGTGCCGTGTCTTGTCGTGTCATATTTTAGTCATTTTTTTATGTCATGTTCAATATTATCAGATCTAGCTTGCATAAATTACAATCAAATTTAGGTCTTGAGTCTAGAATTAAGTACTAAGAGCTTTATAATGATTTTGATTTTGATTCAATTCTGTTCTTTTTTTTATAAAATAAATTTTAAATATTTTATCATGCACATGCTATTTTGTTAATTAGATTAACACAATTAACTTATTTTTATTAAATTTTTTTAACAGTGACTTTTATCATTTTAAACATTTTAATTAATTAAATTTCATATAATATATATTTAAAAATTATTTCTTCATTTTTTTTGTTTCATATTTCTACCATCTATACCTTACCTTTAAAAAAATTCTTCTATTGGGGTCTTAGCTAGACACGTGTCAAGCTCTTTTGCTCGACACGTGATGAATTTTTTTAAAATTTTAATTTTAAATTTATTTTTAAATGATTAATTTAAAAAAGTTGATCCGCACGTTGACTCGCAGGTCGATTTAAGATCCTTATCCGACCAGTTCGAGAACAAAGTTTTAAAAAATGTATTTTATTAATTATTTTTATTTTTATTTTTTTATTTTTATTTAATTTTTAAATGATGTAGTTAAAGGGATTGGTCCGAATGTTGACTTGCGAGTCGATTTAAGATCCGTACCCGATCCGTTATGAAAAAAAAATTTATTAATTACTTTTATTTTATTTTATTTAGTTTTAAGTTTTTTATTTTTATTTTATTTTTAAATGATGTAGTTATAGGGGTTAATCAGCACGTTGACTCGCAAGTCGATTTAAGATCCGTATACGACCTGTTCAGAAAAAACTTTAAAAAATTATTTTTATTTTATTTTTAAATGATATATTTAAAAGGTTGGTCTGCACGTTGACTTGCGGGTCGATTTAAAATCCATATCCAACTCGCTCGAAAAAAATTAAAAAAAAGAGCTTGCTCCTAATCAGTGCGATACATGTATTAAGCTATTTTGTTTGACGACGAGCTTTTTTTTTTTTTTTTTTTTTTTAATTTTAATTTTTTAGTTTTAAGTCGAACCAAAGAAGGAATAGAAATACAAATCGATATTTTATTTTATTATTTTTCATTAATTATTTTTTTATCTCCTATAAATGAAAATATACACTATACAATAAGATCTAAATATTTTTAAAAAATACATATAAATAACATTTGAAAATTTATTTATATTACGTAACTTATAAATAAATAATTATTATAAATTTAATTTTCATGATTAATAAAATATATTAATATTATTATAATTTAAAAATAAATTTATTATTTAATAAAATAAAATAAAATAAAATTTAAATTTATTATTATTAATTAATTAAAAAAATTATAATAAAATTTAAAAGAACTCGAGCGGATCGGAGATCGTAATTCTAGTTGTTATTGACAAAAATCATCCTTCACCTAAAATAATCCCGGATAAGCAAAACGTGTCGTTTCTATAACAAGCAGATGACAACTGATAATGTCTTCTGAACGACATCGTTTTCGGTATTCACTAACATTTTAAAACAGTTTTTATATATATATATATATATATATATATATATATATATTTTTTTTTTTATAGTTTTGGTCAACAGTTGAGTGAGCCAACTTTGCATTCCAACGCGCCTTGTTCTTCAACTCAAGACTTGAACAATTCTCTTTACCTTTCTTCTTTACATTAAATTGTAAGTCAATAATCTTTATTCATTTTCTACGTTAAAAAGTTTAGAATTTATTTATTTTTAAATTTTTTTTGGAATTTAATGATCACGGAAAAAGGTTTGCCTTAATGGGTATATATGGCTGCTTAAAATCAAATATTCATTGCTAATTTACACCGAAAAAGGTCACTTTCCAACAAAATTCTTTGTTTTCTAATTGCGCTAACTGATAAATATGTATGCCTATTAGTCATTGTTCAATGCCTATTAGTCATTGATGTTTTAAGAACCCTTTTGATTAAGAACTTTACTTCTTTGACTGGTACACTTCTGGGTCAGTTTTAGTTTTGAATTTCTTCCTTTAGTGTTGTTGCAACTGTACATGGATGGAATTATGGGAAAAATTATAGGTCAATTATTTTTTATATGATGTCTTAAGGTGCAAAATCTTTTTAATTTTTTAGTGAACAAGTATAAATGTCTCCAAGGAGACACTCAAATGTTTAGAACTTGAGATTCTAGTTGGGAGGTCTCTATCCATGGGGGCAGGTGGGGATGATATAATAACCTAAAATGTCTAGAAAGAGACACCCCATTGGTTAAAATCTGAGATTTCAATTTGGAGGTTTCAGGTTAAAAATCCAGGGATGGCGGGTTACTTGTATACGTGGGAGCGGGTTATTTCCTGTTGTATAGCCAATCATCAGTGGGTCTACACATGTAACAAGAAAGCTACAAGCAGAATTAGGAAAATATCGAATTCATCAAGACTTAGGTTTTTTCTTTTGGTGCATTGGATGATGTATTGGATGGGATAACTTTCATCTAATATTGTGTTTGATTCTCCTTTTGAGAGAAAATTGGAATCATTAATTGGGTTGATCATCATACAAAGTTAGATTACATTCCTCATCTTTTTCTTACAAAAATAAAAAAATCCTGTATTTGTTAACATGTAACTGAAAGGGTGAACTATTCCTGGATTTATTCAGTTCGAAAATGTTTGCCTTCCTAGAACTGTTAAAACACTTTTCTTCCCTCTCGAATATGACATACTATTATTGATCCATCATTTATAAACTTCCATTCTTTTTGTTGCATGGATTTCGATGTTTGAATGATGTAGTATAATAATAGCTTGCCATGTTAGGCCAAATTAATAAAGAATGATTGAAAGTAGCATTATGATAGGTTATATTTCTCTCTCTCTCTTTTACTTTACTCTGAGGAATCATTATAGATGATTAGCTGGTTCAGTAGCTTTGAATTTGTCAACTACCTGAAGTAGTTAACATTCTAGTTCTAAAAGTATAGTTATGGCTACTTCCTTTTGTTTTTTGTGTGTAAATGTATGCTGCATTTAATTATAAGTTTGGTTGTTTAGTTGACATTTCAAATCTTTGGTACTTCCACCTTGTTAGGAGCTTCTTGCCAACTGCAAGGATCCGTCAAAAGTTGTTATCCATATGAGCTTAAGAGCAAGTTTCTTAAATTCATTGGATAAATTTCTTATATTTTGTCTTTCCCCTATGCTCTTGAGGACCACCTTTAGTTAATTTGGGGCTTAAGCTTGCCTTGCATCAATTTACTTTAGCTTCAAAACAATCTTTTCTGTCGTTAATCCTGGATGCCGGGTTGCATAGTTGCTGACATTTTAGCTGACATCTTATTCACAAAGAATGCAGCTTGGTTCTTATCGCCAAATTATGTCATCTCCAACGTAGACTTTGTGGGAAAGCCACAAAGTAAAAGCTTTCCCTATATGTATATGTATATAGTGGTTATTATGATTGTAAACCTAAACAGAATCAGAGGTGGAGTTACAACCTTCAGGATCCAACTGAATTGTCTTGTAGCTCTCCCCTTCCTATAAAAATATCTCAACTTGGTGGCACCACAAGCTTTTGCATTTCATGTTGTCTTTCTAGCTTGATGACTTGATTTTACTGGTTTTACTTCAAACTCTATAAAGGTGCCTTCATGTCAAATTATTGGAAGTGGTTTTGAGAACTAATGGAAAATTTACCTTAATTATCCACGAGATTTCTGTGTTTCTTTTAGAAAACAGTTCGGGAAGGTTAATATCATCCCTAAAGATACGTTTTCTCTTAACATGTTCTTATCAAAATTTTCAAACATTTTTATTTCTTGATTTGTTGGCCATGTTAGTAATTTTACAGCTCGAGTTTTGAAGATGCTTGCTTGTAAGTGCTATATTCCTGATCTTCACTGCAAATGGTTTCATGTGAGAAATGCATGTTATGTTGACAGCTGATTCTCTCTCTGGTTGTTTGGGAAAATGAGATGGAACTTTCTCTTTTATTGGGTCTGTGGATTTTACCTTTAATGAATTTGTTTCTTCATTTTTCAGAAAGGGGGGTTGGGGGGGAAGAAAAAGAAAAGAAACAACTTTTTGAAGGTACAGTAACTATTTGCCTAGGTAAACGAAAACAATTATATGGTAATGTAAAATACATGAATGGTTTCCTTGCTAGCAAGTGAATGCTAGACTGCTAGAGAAGTTCTCATTTTATTATTAAAATCTGAAATATTAAAAAACTAGTTATAAATGCAATGCATGCAACATTTCAAGAAGTTTGTTCTGATCCAGAACCAAGTTTTTATGTTAGATATTAAAATTACTATGTAACTTTTTAATCTTTGATTTCCAAGTAAGTAATGTGGTGTGTCATGTATCCTCTTTTTATGCTTTAGGCAAATAGTATTTCTCTTTTCCTTCCATCAGTGTTAATATGTAATGACATATCAGACAATATGACATTCTCTTTGGCAAAAAAAAAAGAAAGAAGAAGACAATATGACATGTCGATAGTCTTTGACATACTAGCATCTGTTATGTCTTACCTGCATATCTGCCTTCTTATTCAGGATACACTTTATGTGTTTGAACTTTGCCACTTCTGTTTTCGTTTCTATTTCATCACTCATTGCTGCTCTGGAGATCGATGACAATTGTTAGTGTTAAATTTAACCCATTCAAGAATGAACTGGGGTAGTGCTGCTACTATGCAAATTTATGCTTCAAAATTTTGCAGCAAGTCGTGTTCCATGAGGCAAATGGGTGTAAGGAAAATGACATTACAACCTCTTGACTCTCTTTTGTCTTTTTTCTTTGTTAGGAATTACTCAACTTCCAATTCCTCTTCTCCTCTCTCTCTCTCTCTCACACACACACACACACTCTCCTTTCTGCTATAATAGTTGATCATAAAACCTACCCCTACCCCAGTTGATCGTCACTTGTACCAAGCCCTAGGGAAGAGAGAATCTCTTTTATAAGCATAATACATGATCATGATTCAGGGTAGTCTCTCGTAGACAGCATGTATTACTTGGAACCTTTTTCATTGACAGCACATATTTTAGACATCAAAAAAAAAATTTGTGTGGTTTAGACAAGAAAAAAAAAAGGAGAGCATTGTTGTTGTAGAATATTTAAGAGCATTAACTTTGAAATTCAGCCCAGATTGATAAGCTAATGTTTAGGTCATGAATAGATTGAAACCTTCTATTTACATGAAGGAAACTTATAGGATATGGAACTTTGCAATATTTCTTAGATGCCATGACACTTTTATGAACATTAGTATGCTTTATTATCTTTGACATGTTCCTTTTTATGTGGCTGATCTATCTACAGTACAATCCATTATGGAATCATCTTAAGTTATTAATAAACTGTTATCTTTTTTTTTCTCTGACGTTATCATGTTATCCAAATAAATTAATTACTACTTTCTGTCTGTTTTCTATTATTTCATGGTCTTTTATTAAGTTCAAATCTGCATGGCAGTTTCAAAGCTTGGAGGTTTGAAAATTGAAATCCTAATTTTTATGTTGACAATACTCGACTTTATTCTTTTTTTTTCCCCTTCGCATCTTATGTGGAGGCATTAAAATGCTTGGTAAGTTGGCCAAACTCTTAGTAAGAATTTTTAAACCTGGTTGAATTTTCTGGATTGTTCTCCTTTTTAAAATGGTTTGACATTTTATGTAGGTTGACATGCTAACAGCTGTCAATTTTTGAAGTCTCAAATGTAATATAGTATTTGCAGACGTATTGTGCACTCTTTTCATGATAAAATTGTAAAAGCAGGGAACTTTAACTATCTTGTAAATTTCAGCTGTGGGCATTCCATTCAGAAATGAAATTCATTCTAGGTTTCAATGCTATATTGTGCTAGGAAATGACAAAATTCTGTAGTAATATTCTTCTTCCGGATCCTAGTAGGCCTCCAGAATCTCATCTGAGGTATGGCTATGTGGCTATGCCTGCTTGCTTAGGTACTTTTGGTGGTGGTCCTACTTTAAGGTATCTAAATATTCTCAGGGTCTATAGATATCATACTCTCAAGTAATACCACCCCTGTATCGTAATGATAAAGTAGAAAGCCAGGATCCATGAATTATAATAGTTAGAAGTTTACTTCTGGTTATATTTGATGAACTTTTTGTTTCTATAACTTGTTTGGTAACAGATTAAGACACTGTTTTTCAATTTTGATTAGGAGATATTAGAAAAGATTTGTAAAACTGTAAGAATCATCCTCTAGTGCAAATGAAAACGTTGAGGCTTGCATTGAATTGAAATATAATACAGATATATTCCATCTTGGGTTCTCTGAGAGCAGTTTATGAGATCAGATAGACAAAGGGGATAATGCAGATGGATCTTGTAGTTTTGTTTTGATGAATGATACATCTTTTTAAGGAAAAACTTTATTTTTTTTTCTTTTGGTACTGGGGCAAACTTTATTAGTTGGTTTCCTCAGTACCTTGTACTGCTTCATTCCATGTGTCATTAATTCATGCAAACAAAGTTGCCATGTACATACATCATAAATTTCCCTTTACATGTGCAGAATCATTGGTGAGAATGGCTGAGTAATCAATACTGACATAAACACATACACTTAAGGCTATGATGGAAGTGGATATAAGTCAATTATTATTTTGGATTACGGATGCTTTGGATCTCTTGACACTGGAATAGCATACTAATAGGTGGATATGCCAACAGAGATTAAAAAGGCACACCAATTAATTGCTGCATGATTGAATGAAGGGACATGTTAATCTTTGTAGGAGAAAATCTGATCTGAGTTATTTCAGATGTCCGCAAACTTCATTAGAAAGGATATTTTAGAGGTTGAACTTCTTTGAAAAACCGTAAAGGTGTTGATTTATTGTATGTGGGGCAGTTGTGCAAGCTACTTGTTCTCACCAATACGTAACTATTCCTTTTATCATGATCTGGCTCCCAAAGTCTTGTCTATCATGCTTATCTGTAATAGGGTCTCTTTTTGAGTAAGCGAGGAGGGAAACCAATTTATTGCTTGAGCTGGGAATACCTTGTTTAGTAATAATTAGGATGAGATATACAAAATATCAATGTGCTAATGCAACTAAGAGATGTTAAGCATGTGACGTTAAAAATGATGAGATGCGGAAAAAGGAAATAGGCAATGTAGGAATCCCTTTGTATTGAATGGACAGGATATTTTGTAGAAATTAATCAAGCCAAATTAGTCTTTTAATAGCTGTTAGAGAAAACCTCCTGAAAATGGAAATGAGTAGGCAAGAGGATGAAGAATACCAGACAACAGTAGAAACTGGAATAAGGTTCCTGTCTCCTTTCTCTCTTTCCTTTTTTTTTTTTTTTTTTTTTTTTTTTTTGTTTTTTCATTTTTTAAATGGTTCATTTTAGAGGGATTTAAATCTGCAATTTTAGAAGATAATGCAAAAGTTGAACCAGGAACTTGAGGCATCTAAAGACCTAGACAAATACCCTAAAGGCAGAAACCCTAGAGAATTCCTTCTAATTCTGCACAATTCACCAGTGTACTACACTTTCAGAAAGTGAAAGAGAAAATACTAAGGGTTATGTTATACCCTAATTTCATGTTCTACATTTATTTTAATATTCTCTCACCAAGTCCTTGTAAGGATAAATGAATTTGCACATGGAGATTATACGAGTAGCCTTATCTTTTGCACAGGTATCAACAGTATCCATTCTTGATGAGGCTCACATGTTTTTGAATGGTTTTAGTTGCTGTGTACATAGGGTCTGTACATTTCCATATGCGAAAAACTTCGGTTGTTATTCTAATTTGTTACTGTTAATCTTACCACCAATGTGGAATATCATAACCCAAACTCCTTGAACTACTAGTTATTATGCATGATTATGTCTTTTACTTTTATGCATAAAAAGTACCAGAGGCACCAGTGGCAACCATCGAGGTTCAGAACATGAAATGACTGTATCTTGGTTTAGTATAACCAAGAAACTTGTGGGTATATTTTTGGGGGGAAATTTATGGCAAGGCATATGGGATTAATGCTTTCCTCTTTTGGAGTTGATTTACTGAATTTGTCATAGAAACTCATTTTTATGTTTCCCTCTCTGTTCTTGACAGGAAGAAAGTAGGGAAGACAGTGAAATCATATTTATTTATAGTCTAGTAGTGAAGTTGAGTACCGGAAAAGCCCAACAGACTCTTTTCCAGTTTTCTGGTCTATCAGCAGTTGGTACTGTATAGATTTGGATCCATTTTATCAGATGTCCTTGACCAGAAAACTTTGTAGTAAAGTTTCTAGTTTAACATTAGTATTTCCCCTTCATATAGGGCATGCTGACCTTTGGTTCTGACTTTTAGCGATCGCAGGTTGGATATAGCTTTTATAAAGCTTTATTTTACGATACTTATATCAAATAGCAGCTAATAGTTTTCTATTTCATAAAAGAATTACATATCATGCGATCAATGTATGCGTGCATGCATGCATGTGTATATGTAAGTGCACGCGTATTTTTATCTTCTAATACTTGAGGTCAATAGACATGCTGTTTTGCAACCTGGATGTTGCTCATCTTTCAAGCCATGACAATGTCAATGCTGTCTGTTCGTTTAGGTTACTTCCTGTGGTATTCAAGTTTTATCAGGCAATTGCAACTTTGGCAGCTGGTCATATCAGGTAAGCAAAGATTTTGGTTAGAAATCTTGCTCTTTATCTTCTATACAGATTTTCTTTTGCATAATTTGGATTCTCTTGGATTTTGTTCATCAACTGTAATTAAAATTCAAATCGATGACGGTAGACAGGTTTACACCCTGGAGCCATGGACTTATTTTGCAGAAAATCCATTCTTTCATCTCAAAGGCTTTCTTTAGGATCTTGTAGAGAAATATAAAAGGTAGGGAAAATCTTGAAATTACTCGAGGCATTCAAATTTAGAATTCTATGCTACTATAACAAAACTAAAAACCTTTTTCATCAGCATGTTTTTGAAATTCAAAGGTGAGATGAATGTAAAACCTGAAGGTTTCAAAATGTCAACTATGGTAACTTGTTATGAGTTTGTATTTGATATACTGGTGGTGAAATTTTTTAATTCGACAAGTAAGATTAAGAATTTACCACATATCTTATTTTTTTAATTAGTTTTTGTCACCGTACTAATTTCGCTGGTGGAATCTAAAAACTTTATTGACCGTAAATCAAATAATTTTTCAATTTGTCATATTCCAAAAGTTGGCCAAAAACATGCAGAATTATGTTGTCTCATTTTGGTTCCCATAAGAGAGTTTAAGTGTAATAATCCCATAACCTTTAATCATTTACTCGTATTTAAGCATTGTAATTTTTAATCTATCATATCATAGTTGTTCAATTTTAACAGAAAGCGTGTGAATGTACTCTCAATTCAAAGAGCTCGAATTTTCCTTTTCCTTTAGTTTTTAATGTTGTAAACATTGTAAGTACTTCTCTTTTCTAAATAATGAAAATAAAATTGTGATTCCCATTATGCATATGAAGATAGCAAAGGAGAAAAGTATTTTTTTAGGGTTTATTTCTTTGGTAGCAAAGGTTGCAGTCAAAAACATATGAGAAGAAACTGGTACTAGGGATGGCAAAACCCGATCCGACCGATGGATTTCGCACCGATCCGCTCCGAATGGAGAGGTTTTTTTTTGGAGCGGGGTGGAGCGAAGTGGTTTTGGTAAATGCTTGCTCCACTCCTCCCCGCCCCGACTTTTGAAATTAGTATTTTATCCTTTAAAATATTTTATATTTTTCCTTATATTTTTAATATATATTAGATATATATACTAAAATCATATATATACTAATATTTTATATCTATACTTTTAGTATATATGTATTATATATATTATATTAAAGATTTTTATATACTAAAATTATGTTCATGAATAAATTATAATATAATTTTTTATAATATTAAGTTAAAAATAATTAATATAAATTGGGGTGTAATGGAGTGGAGCACCGTGGAGCGGTTATGGATGTAACCGACATCCATGGATGTGGATGTTTTCAACATCCATGCAAGAGTGGGGTGGAGGTGGATAAGGCAATATCCGCCTCCGCCCCGCTCCATTGCCATCCCTAACTGATACTCAAACACAACCTCATGCATGGACATTTAAAACGTGGTGGGTGTCATTAAATCCAACTTAAAACCATTAAATTAAATTTATCAAAAAAAGGAAAAGCCAAAAATAGGAAGAAAATTTAAAGAAGAAACAAACTTCCAAAAATCCAAAGAAGAGAAATTTTTTTCCAAACCCCACACTCACAAAATTGTCGGTTGATGGGTCCCATAATTTGCATGGGCAAATATTTCCACGTGGCCTACTTGCATGGCCACGTAAAGTTGAAGTATTAGAAACGCTCCTTCTGTTCATAATGATTATCTCATGAAATATCAACTTTTAGACAAATTTCTTGACATGGTAAGCTCATTATGAGAGTATGAGTAGGATTTTCTCGAGAAAATGGAAACCCTAGAAAATTTTCTCACTGGACAGACATGCACATTTTACTACCCTTACAAGCTCCTATATATTCACCCACACTTGCACTTTCTTTCTCATCAAACACTCTTTCTAGCTCTCTCTCTCTCTTTTTCTTGGTTTCTTCTTCTTTTGCGAGAAAGCCTTTCATTTCCTCTCTCTTTCTCTTTCTCAATGAAGAGAGCTAAGGTTAGCTCTGTGTATGAAGGGAGAGGAAGAAAGAGAAGCAAAGAAGGAGAAGAAGAGAGTGAGAACTCATCAAAGAGTGCGAGAATGAGTGCAGAGGCAAGAACAGATGGCGTTAGGGCTAGGAAAGCTCTATCAATCATTTCCAATAACCGAACGATAGTAACAAGGTCGATGGCAATGAAACCAATGGAGCAGAAAGATGAAGAACTTTTGTTTGAGGTCGAGGTTATTCAGGCTAAGGAAGAGGAGAAGAAAGATGAAGATAAAAAACCTGTGGAGCTGGTGCAGCAGCAACCTGTCAATGAGGTGGTGGTGGAGAATAAGGGAGATGATGGGGGGTTTTTGACCTTGGAGGACTGGCCATTGACATGGAGTTATGAAGAGGAATGGCCGTGGTTCAAAGTGGGCTATGAATGTGGATGGTATTCCTATTGGGAGACCATGAATGGTGATTTTTGGGCACCGATGAGAGACCATAACAAGGAGCCTGTTTGGAACGATGATCTATGGAACTTTAAGGACAACAATGAAATCACAAAGCCTTAGAAGAAACCTGTTATGTTTCAGTCTATCAATGTTGTTGGTCTGTCTGTCTGTTTGTTGTTTGTGTGTGTGTCTTAGAGAGATGTCTTTAGGTATAAATGCATTACTGCAAACAACTGTTTAATTACTAATTATGCTGTGTTCCATTTAAGTATTTTTATAATATGAGTTAAAGTATGTGCTTTAGTTTCTGAATGCTGATCATTTCAATCCTTTCTTTTGGGGTACAAATTAACTTAAAAGAACATAAGAGAATTTATTTTCAGTGGAAGGTCACTAAGTGTTCAATCTGAGTTAGGTCACTTGAAATTTAAATATAGCCAACAGGTTCTACTTGGTGTAACTTCTATTCTCTCTGTCATCTCTATCTGTCTCTAATTTCTCTCTTTAGTCTTTTCTCAGGTTCAGTCAATTAAAATGAGAAGGTATGGATAGTTTGCCTTGAAAATTTTCCTTTTTGAAGGTATGGATAGTTTTATATATTGAAATTACTGGTCCAAAATTTAATACTGTGACTAACACCTACCTTTTGCATGTTATTGTGCAAAGTCATACTCCAGCATCCTAATCATATATAGCTAGCAGGTGCTCTTCAAACCCTTTCTTTAACCTGAACCAACATTATCATAGAGAATGCTTTATTGAAGTCTAGCTACAAAAATATTGTTATTGGTGTTATATATATATATATATATCATTGCTCTTCTATATTTGTGGAGCTCCTCAATTTAAGATTGCATTCATTGGTGTTGTAAAGAGTTAGTAAATGTCAACAAGTTCAATGAACTTTCTTGACAATTAATTGTCAATAACGAAAGCAATGCCAAGATTACTGGAATAAAAGCATTAGATCTTAACGGTCATGATATATGATATGATAATTTCAATATTGCTTAGGGTTATAAGAGCATTTAGAGCCGAGAAATTCAACTTATCGCAGGCAAAACACGACAATCTTTCTATTTATGGAAGTTATATATAGTCTCAAAAATGCCATTTTGTCGCGGTTAGGATGTGAAACATTTCATACATAACTATTTCCAGTAGGTTTGAGTTCGAATCAATGTAAGGAGTATTTTCATGTCATATCCTCTTCATTAATGTGTTTAGTCACAGAAGTTAAACTCTGTTCTTTGGTATTGTTACTAGTATTTAAGCTTCTTAACTAGAAAAATAACTTATCAACGTTAGTTTTGTTGGAATGTCTTGCATGTTGCAATTTGATTAATGTACACTCAAAGGCTAGCTTAACTCTTTCTGGTGTGATAAGATTCTTTCATAGGGTATGCATTATTCAACAAATTGAACTTGCTCAGCTACCTTTGCTAAAGCTAGACATTTTGAGGAATTGTTCTTCAAAAATAGATTGAGCGATGGCTTATTGAACTAGCTTCTTTGAATGCAAAGTTAAAGCTATGCTATCGCCTCGGCTTGTTTGACAAGTTTAAACTAGGTTTCAATTTGAGTAAGCATCACTTATGACAGGCGAAACAACTCCTGTTGATTGTTAAAAATAGTCGGGAAAGATCTCACTGGCAGTTAATCACTTGATGGATAACTGCCGAATACGTCTTGCTCTTGAATATATGGTCAAATCTCCTTGTAGTTCTTTTTTTGGATGATGTAGGAATTATGTCTTCATTTCTAAGGGGGAGGAAAAAGCTAAAGAAGATGGCACAAAGATATTGAAGAAGTATTCACAGATTCAGACCTGGCAATTTGTGTATTTTTGTCGTGTTCGTGTATTTTTTCGTGTTATAACGTGTTTAAAGTGTTTTATATTAATATATATTCTGATATGTTAATAATTTGTGTTATATAGATTTTGACACATTCGTGTATTCTGTCGTGTTTTCTTCTTCGTGTTGTGTCGTGTTTTAGTTATTTTTTCTTGTCGTGTTCGTGTCGTGTAATCGTGTCATGTCCAATATTGTCAGGTCTCAGAACCTCATGCCTTAATTTGTTGCATGATGTTGTTGTTGGGAATCGATCATGCATAAACAAAGCTAAGAGTAGTGGAATTTTAAATTTTAAACTCAATTCCCAAACAATAAGATCAATGTTGATCAAGTTATTCAATACAAGAAATACTTTCGACAACAACCTTACTTCGGGGTTTGGTGTGCTGCAAGATTTGTTCTTTAAGAAAATCAAGTTAGGTTGTAGCAAACCATCAACTGTCCAAGTGTCCAGCCTCTAAGAGTCTTTTTGAAGGATGAAATGCAAGTTGACCGAATATTATATTAATAGTATATGCAATTGCCTCTCTTTGTTTTCACAAGATTTCAACAATTGAAAATTTATGAATGAATTATATAGGGAAGGGGCCGACCATGTCCTATTTCAAATAGGACCTGTGCCTTAACTATTTCCCTTGGTCTTTTAATTAAAGCCCATGAATTTTCAAATTTCTTTAAGTTAAACCAAACTTAATTTAAATCCAATTTAATCTTTCACAAGTCATATTCTATTTGTGTGTGACCCATTAGGTTTCTTAATATTTGGCAACAAATAAAATATTGTAATTGATGTGAACCCATAGGATTGAAACCCTTTGAATCCACTAACAATTCAAATATCCTAACCCAAGAAAGCCAAGATTCAGGTTGAAAAATCTAGACTCAATGAAATCTTCTTTCAAGAATCTAGTTTTAGCTAGACCCAATGAAATCTTATTTCAAGAACCTAGATTTGGTTGTTGAACGCCACAAAGGAAACCTTTGATAAGTTTAGAATTTTTTTCCAGAACAATAAGAGAAAACCCTCTCAATTTGATAAAAATCAGATAACACAATATCTTATTGAAAGTAGATATAGCCTCCTAATGCTAAAGCCCTAGGTAAGCTAGGACTCATATTCTAATACAAATAGTTTGGTTGACCAACACCTAAATAAATGGACTCCTATTCCTAATACAATACCTATTCAGCCAGACCTAAATAATCTTAAGTAAAAATAAGATGAACAAGCTCAAGCCCAAAATATAATAATTAAAATAAGTCCAACAAGATTAATGAAATGGACTTTCACAAGCCTATTGGACATAATAAAACAATTAGGCCCACATGCCTAAGTGGATTAATGAAATAAACAAAGACTACTCTTGCCACATCAATTAATAAATTAGAATGGCCCCCACACATGCCATGTCAATTAATGAAACAAAGATAAGCCCAAAATTCTCCTCTCTATGCCGCCACCTTAGTCATGCATTAAAGCCGGTCTTTTTTCATTTAAGCCCATTCTTGAATCTTGAAGTCTTTCTTGGACAATTTGCAACATGGCTCAAGTGAATTCCACCAATGCTTGAAATGTTTCCTTGATCTTCTTGGATCTTGGCCCATATGGAACTTGCTATGAATTTTCAAGAATTGTGCCATCTTGGATCCTATCAGTTCCTTAATAAATTTAGATTGGATGAATCAAACCATTTGGATTCATCATTAATTCTCTAATTAATCAATCTTTAATTTTGTAGATCTTTGTTGTCATCTAGCAATGAATCATGACTCCCAATTGTTAAGAAAGGTTAATGAGGTTTGACCAATTTATCCGTACTTGGTTTTTCAGTATAATTATTATCCTTTTATCACTTAATATATCGATTTAACCTGGAGTATGGATTAATATTTACTCAATTAGTTTAACCATGTTAAGTCTCAGGATAGACAATTAACTCTTTGAATAAACTTTAGAACTACTCCAAAACTTCATTCCACTTCGGCTAGAAATTTCTCGAGTTAATTCTTATCAAGATTAGTTGAGATATTCTTTCGATTACCCAAGGTGATGAATCATATCTTAATTACTTATGCATGTTCATATGCCTATGCTATACACAAAAAAAACCCGACTGGACCATTGATAAGCTCATAAAATATATAATTTATGCCTTTCTACTTTTAGTTTTGTTATGTTTTCGAACTTTATCTTGTTTACGTATATTATATTTTTTGAATTATAGGTATATTTAAAAGAATGAAGTCAAAAGATATCAATAATGATGGTAAAGAGCTTACAAAATCATAATCACAAGATGAAAGAAGACTTGAGAGTTAAAAAGATCAAATTCTTAATGCTAAGTGATTAGGCAGATTTGAACTCCGGAGCTTGTTGCTAAGAAATCATTATGTTAAAGACTTTATTTGAAGAAACTTTCTTCTTGACTTTTGAAGTTGACTTGAATACCTTTCCAATGATAGTTTACACGCCCAAATCGGACAAGAAATGGTCATCCAAATCAGCCGACGAAATGCGAGACGGTGCAGCAGCTAGACGGGCCAATAGAGGGAGCTCGACGCCGCGGCGCCCCATGGGCAGAAACTTGGCGCTGCAGCGCTAAGTTGTTGACTCCAAAACCGAAAAATACGGAAAAAAATCGAAAATTATCCAAAATTGCCTTATTTTGACTCCTAGCTTTATTGATCACCAAGAAAGGGTTTCCTAAGTCAAAAAGCTCTATAAATACCATCTTTTGAGCCACAAACTATCATCCTTGAGGAGACTCAATGATCATCATTAATTTTCTTCTTCTTCTTCTTCTTCTTCTTCTTCTTCTCTATTCTTTTATTTTATTTTATTTTTAGTTTTATGTATATATTAACTATGCCTATGCAAGGCTAAACTTCTCTTTGGTTAAAGATGATTTCAAAGTCCTAAACATGTTTTGTAATTGATTTTTAGATTCTATCATATATTAGTTTTTTATCAAGGTTGTTTATGTTTTTCTACAAAAACTGTTCATGATATTGTCTTGATTTGTTTAGGGTGATCAACTAGATAGATCTTGATAATTATCTAATGCTAGTTTAGGAATCTTGATTCGTGTAATTGTCTTGATTTCTTATTCAATAGTAGCAATTTGTAATTCATGATTATGTTGGGTTTTCAGGAATTATGAAGTGGAACATAACATAATTTGAATGAATCCATGTTTATGTGTTTGTTGCTTAGATCAATCTATCTATCTTATCTTAAAACTGCTATCACTTTGAATCTAATGATGTTTATCTTAGGTTATTTGATAGTTAGAGATTAAGTAATGACGTTCGTCCTGCTTAACGATGAACTAAGAAAGGATTGGGGTAACACAGGATGTTGTTATCTACGGTTGTTAATTTTGATAGCTAATTGATGTTGATAGATTTGAATTTGATTCTTAATGATGTCTAGTAGTGGAGAATGAAACCTTAACCATACCTTTCTCATATTTAATTACTTCTTATTTACTTGCTTTCTTATTTTTACTGTTTGCTTTAGTTTAAACTGATTTCAGAAACCTCTTTTTTATTTTGTTTTCTTTGAATTTAAGTTTTAAACTAGTAATTTATAAACTAGACACCAATCTCTGTGGGTTCTACCATTGATAACTACTATACTTATAATTGATCTTTTTAGTGCAAGGTTTTTCTTCCCCCCCTCCTAGCCTATGATGTGGGAGGATACCAAAGCCATCAAGGGGTCCAAGGACAACAATATGATGCTTTCTCAAACACTTACAATGAGGGATGGTGGGATCATCCTAATTATGGCTACTCGAGAAATTATCAATAAATAGGTCATTATGCCAACTACAATCATCCATCGAGCTTCAATCAATCATAGTCTCATGAACAAGATCTTTTTCAACCCCCACCTCAAAACTCAGGTACTTCTTTAGAAGACCTTGTCAATACTATTGTTGCTAATACTTTGGAAATTCAACAAGAAATAAAGGCATTGCATTAGGAAACAAGGGCATATCAATAGGAAGCAAGGACAAGTATCCTGAGTTTGAAAACGTAAATGAGCCAATTGGCTAGTGGTGTGGCGCGATGGGTAGAAGAATGATCTGAGGAACTACATGAACAACTCCCTTCCCAAACTATGATTGATCCAAAGGAGAATGTTAGTACCACACAACTTGAGGATGAATAAGAAAATCCAAGGGAACCCGAGGATGAGAAAGAACTAGAGATGGATTTACTTCTTGAAGATAATGAAGCTTCAATTTCAAAGGAGAGTACATCAGCACCTGAGGTAACTTTTAAAGTCTAAATTTTTACTAATGTTTCTTTTCCACATTTTCCTAGTAGATTCGCAAAGTTAAAGGAGGAGGAACATGAACAAGACATGCTGGAAACCTTAAACAGTTTATTTGTGGATGCCATTCAACAAGTACCAAAAGTTGCACTATTCCTTGATGAGTTATGTACCAAAAAAGATGATGGAATAATACTTGTAATAGAGAATGCATCCACTATTGTACAAAGAAAGCTTTCTATCAAACGCACAAATTTGGAAAGTTTCATGTATGAGCCTGACAAGCCTAAAAAGCTAAGAAAGGGGTGTTGGTTAGATTCAAAACACTAACTCCAGTGCTAATTGGGAAGACAGCCCAATTAATAAAGAAATTGTCAACCTGCCAAACCAGATTTGTTTTCTCTCTTTTGTGCTTTGTTTTCTCCCTTTTGTGCTTTGTTTTCATTTTTTTTTTATATATAGTGTTCTTTAGTTATTTTTCTTATTTTATTTATTAGTTATTTTTTCTTATATATAATTCTTGCATGTGGGATAATAGAATTACATTGAAGACAATATAAGAATTAAGTGTGGGGGGAAGAATTTAGGATTTCTTATTTTAAATTGTCAATTTTTTTAATTTATTTTTTATTTTGAGTCTTTTTAGTTTGTTTTTAGTGTGTTTTAGTTCTTTTTAATACAATGATGAGATATGAATTGTATAGGTCTAAAACTGGTTATTAGTGAGAAGATTTTCATGAGAATTAAGCTTGATATCACTATTTTTCATGAGTCGATGTTAATATGATATGTTGATTGAGAAGGAAGCATGTTTAGATTAATATCAACTTGTATAATCATCCTTGTGAGTTTTGAGCATATATGATTGATGCATTATACATATCAATCTAATTTCTTTCTTGAGTGCTCTTATGCTTACATGATTCTCTAAAACTTGCTTTAAACCTTTTTGAGACTATATTGATGCATGTAATAACATGAATATGATAGAGGCATTAGGATTATGACCAGGGCCAAACAGCCATCCCTATTGATGTTCCAAAAGAACAACCCCCTAGTGAGCCAATTTGAGCCTACATTGATATGCTATTTTATTGGTAACCACATCTTACACCTAGCCTAAATACATTTATATCTTCATCCTTGTTCTAAAGATGAACTAGAATGTTTGAGACATATTGCAAAAATAAAGGATATTTTTTGTTGAAAATTTGGGTTAGAACAAAAGATAAGTGTGGGGAAGAAAAAAGAGGCAAAAGTCAAGAGAAAAAGACTGGGGAGCATTGTAAAAATAATTTCCCATGTAAAAAAAAAATATTGAATCATCTTTTGAACTTTTGGAAAAAGAAAATAATGTTACAAAGTTGATTAGAATGAAGCAAAGACTCAACATGAAATATTTAGCCTATGAGATTATACTTCTAAAGATTATTGAGAAAGTTTTATTTGCAAAATCTTATTTTGTATCTAAATTCTATGAAGTCTTTGGAACCTTTGTAATATTTTTTATCTTTTATTCTTTAACCACATTATTACCCCTTGGCCCCATTGCAACCTTGAATAAAGACCTCTTGATTTATGAAGTTGCATGATCTAAATAGTGGGGAATAGGTGGACAAGCAAGCATATGGTAGAACTGTTTTCATGAGATTGATTGAGTGTAAACACTTTACCATTACTTTAAAGAGTGAAAATCATTAGAGTATCCCATGTGAGAAGTTGATATTAAGTTTGAATATACACTATTTTGATTGAAATATGTTATATTAATATTGGCTTAACTCAAACTATTTACATTCAAGCATGATTTTTTATGAAATTCTTTGAACTATTGATTAGTTTATATGACTTATCCATTGATTTTCTTTAATTTATATTGAAAAGATTAGTTGTAATTATTATTTTTATATTTCCAATGTTTGTGGGTATCGTCCTAATAAACCCTCACGAGACTAAACTCGTCCATTAGGGACACCTAGGGGTTTAAAGGCTTGTGTCACATGCTAAGTGCCAGCGTAATTTCCTACGAAAGTGGATTAGATTAGATTTTCTTAAATTTTGTTTTATTTTGTTTTGCTCAAGGATTAGCAAAAAGCTAAGTACGGGGGTATTTGATAAGTTCATAAAGTATACATTTTATGCTTTTTACCTTTAGTTTTTGTTATGTTTTCGATCTTTATCTTGTTTACTTATATTATATTTTTGAATTATAGGTATATTTAAAAGAATGAAGTCAAAAGATGTCAATAATGATGGTAAAGAGCTTACAAAATCATAATCTCAAGATGGAAGAAGACTTGGGAGTCAAAAAGATCAAATTCTTAGTGCTAAGTGATTAGGCGGATTTGACCTTCGGAACTTGTTGCTAAGAAATCAGTATGTTAAAGACTTTATTTGAAGAAACTTCCTCTTGAATTTTGAAGCTGACTTGAATACCTTTCCAACGATAGTTTACACGCCCAAATCGGACAAGAAATGGTCATCCAAATCAGCCGACGAAGTGCGAGACGGTGCAGCAACCAGACGGGCCAAGACAGGGAGCTCGGCGTGCGGCGGCCCATGGGCAGAAACTTGGCGCTGCAGCATTGAGTTGCTAACTCCAAAATCGAAAAATATGGAAAAAAATCGAAAATTGCCCAAAATTGCCTTATTTTGACTCCTAGCTTCCTTGATCACCAAGAAAGAGTTTCCAAGGTCAAAAAGCTCTATAAATACCATCTTTTGAGTCACAAACTATCATCTTTGAGGAGACTCAAGGATCATAATTAATTTTCTTCTTCTTCTTCTTCTTCTTCTTCTCTATTCTTTTATTTTATTTTATTTTCTTTTTAGTTTTATGTATATATTAAGTATGCCTATGCAAGGCTAAACTTCTCTTTGGTTAAGAGTGATTTGAAAGCCTTAGACATGTTTTGTAATTGATTTTCAGATTCTATCATATATTAGTTTTCTATTAAAGTTGTTTATGTTCTTCTACAAGAATTGTTCATGATATTGTCTTGATTTGTTTAGGGTGATCAACTAGATAGATCTTGATAATTATCTAATGCTAGTTTAGGACTTTTGATCCGTGTAATTGTCTTGATTTCTTATTCAATAGTAGCAATTTGTAATTCATGATTATGTTGGGTTTTCAGGAATTAGGAAGTGGAACATAACATAAGTTGAATGAGTCCATGTTTATGTGTTTGTTGCTTAGATCAACTTATCTTTCTTATCATAAAGTTGCTATCCATTTGAATCTAATGATGTTTATCTTAGGTTATTTGATAGTTAGAGATTAAGTAATGGTGTTCGTCCTGTTTAACGACGAACTAAAGAAGGATTGGGGTAACACAGGATGTTGTTATCTACGGTTGTTAACTTTGATAGTTAATTGATGTTGATAGATCTGAATTTGATTCTTAATGATGTCTAGTGGTGGAGAATGAAACCTTAACCATACCTTTCTCATATTTAATTACTTCTTATTTACTTGCTTTCTTATTTTTACTGTTTGCTTTAGTTTAAACTGATTTCAAAAAACTCCTTTTTATTTTGTTTTCTTTGAATTTAAGTTTTAAACTAGTAATTTATAAACTAGACACCAATCCCTATGGATTCGACCCTTGCTAACTACTATACTTATAATTGATCTTTTTATTGCAATGTTTTAATTAAGATACACTCTTTTGGGTGCATCAATCATCCATGATTAGGATCATAAGTAAGATAAAATTAAAGTATAACAATCCTCGTATAAAATCATTAGTAATTTCAAGTCAAAGGATCACTTATACCACCACCACATGAGAATGTTGTCATAGACACTAAATGAAATATCATATGGCTCATATCAGGTCATATTCAGTGAACTTGTTCTTGTAGCAAGTACTTATATATTAGTTCAAGTTTATCCAAACTTCAACCTATGAGATTAGTTCTTTTCTTCATAAGTAAGAGTATAATCATGTACCGGTCTCAACAACTTTATCAATGTCCTATCTTGACAAAGCATTGACTATGAATAATATATGAATAATGGTTTGATGCAATGATGATTTCATAATTACAACTTATTATAATTTACTTGCAAAACATATTTATTCTATGGACTTTATTAGACAAGTAAATAATATTAAATATTTATACAAAACTTGTAGATAAAAAATGCCTACCAACAACTGTTAGTTATCGTGGAAGTTGTATGTCATATGATCGATATTCAGAAATTGATTTCCATAATAGCTCAATAACTTCATACCAGGGATTTAAATAGCGGTTGTAACACGATGTTACGGTCGTTATATTGCGGTTTCGGCTTCTTCCACTGTCAATATTCACCGCAATTGATCGCGGTAATATTCATTACGTCCGCTACCGCGATAAACACGACGCAACAAAAAAATGCTTCCGCGACCGCAATTAAATCCCTGCTTCATACATTACATTATAGTAACTGATCTTTAATTCTCTTTAACTTATGAAAAGAAAGTTTAACCTTATACATTACTAAGCACTGCTTTTAAGCAAAGAAAGTTTAACCTTATACATTGTTGTAACTTGTAAGTAGCCTATGGCTTTGTCACTTCCATGTAATCTAGATTCTGCCTAGGTTCTGAATTTTCCTGGAATTAACTTGAAATTTTTAGGTTTAGTTCAAATGATATAAAGGAGGGTGCAAACAAGCTTGGATTGGTGATTGATAAGGCCTTTATTTCTGCCCTAAGGGAGTTAATTGTGATGTGATCGTAAAGATTTTCCTCTCACGAGGAATCGACTTAGACGTAAAAAAAATAAAGTGGCCATTAATTTTATTTATTTATTTATATGTGATCGATCATTTATTATTCTTTTTTTATCTTTTTAAATAAAATTTAAAAAATTAATTAAGATTTACCAAAAAATATATTTTTGGTTATGTGAAAAAAGTCAGGTTGGGTTAGGGAGTACAGTCTCTCATGAGAAAGGTATTAATTTTCTCATAGCACCCTTTCGAAAACGATATCAATTTATCGTGTGTTATCTTTTTAGTCTTAGTTTTGATCTTTATTTTAATATTTAAAAGTAATTCTCTTAATTTCTTTTATAACCAAAATCACTTTTTTTTTTTTTTTTTTTTTTTTTTTTTTTCAGTTGAAAATAGTAAGTCATTTTATTTAGGAACAAAATAAGAAACCTTATCATGGAAAAATTCTCTTAAATTCTCCACTAACTAGGTGGAATTTAAAAAAAAAAGCTCATCCATTTAAGAATTTTTATGACATTCCTTAAAATTGAAGATGACATTCCTTTGTAAAGAGTAATTTATCCGAATTAATTCCAACAACTAAGTTGGATCTTAAGAATTATTTTTATTCGGAGATATTACTTTTTTTTTTTTTTAATTTCTAAAATAAAAACACTTCTTTTCAAAAATTGTCATTCTCAATCCATGTTTGTCGTTAAAGACGAATATGACATGATAGGAATTAATTAAACGAACAAAAGATAGGTAAATATGAGTAAACGATGGATAAAGAAATTAAGCGTGCAAGGGACAAATATGAGTAAACGATGGATAAAGATAAGGCATAAATACTCAATTTTTTCTAATTTTTTCAAATCTCAAATTTTTTTCTTCATGTTTTATTTAATTTTTTTGCATAGGAATAAAATGAGAATATTTGGTATTGGAAAATTTTCCAAACTATGGGCGAAATTTAAAAACAATTTTTTTACCTGAGAATCCCAAAATAATCCTTAATAATTTAAGATAATATTCCCTCGTAAAATAGGCAGAGTTCTCAAGACCATTTTTAACTAGTTACATTATCCCTTTTATTTTTAGAAAAAATCTTTTTCAAATTCTCAAAAGACAGTGATATAGGTTTGAAACAGGTTTAGCAATAAAACCTAATTGTAAAATTAATTTGAAATATAGTTAAGTCTAAGCAATAAGAAAGCAATAATTATAATATGCTTGAGAGTTGCCATTAGTCATTTATCATATCAAACGATAATATTATGTCATTTTCATAATTTTCTTACTTAACAAATAAAAATAACATAAAAATATAAAAAATATGAAAAATGTTAAAGAGTGTTTAGAAGCTTTTATTAAGATGATATTCATAAAATGATTTTATTATTTAATATATTGTCTCTTCTTCAATTTGATGAAAATAATATATTAAATGAAAAATATTTTTTAAAATAAAAATTTAACGGGATAAAAGGCAAGTTTACTACTGATATAGGTGTAGATCGAATTTAGCTATTGTACTTTGATTTAATTGAATTTTGCCAATATACGTTCATTTTTCATTGAATTTTGTCATTATACTTTTTTTTTTTATTTATGAATTTTGGATTAAAAATAACAAAAATGAAATATTTTGTAAAATATTTTGTTAATATATTTAAAATAAGTTTTGAATAGAATAATAAATATGATGTGGATATTCCACATGTAACAAAAGTGTAGACGTGGAGTGTTGAAATAAAATATTATTTATTTGGTTTAAGTATAAAAAAACTCCTCAACTAAAATTAAAGAATCATCCAAATCTTTATCATTTTATTACAATCAATTGAGCCTTCAAACATTTATTCTCATCCATTTAAGCTCTCAAACATCTATTTTCATCCAATTGAGTCTCCGATTAGACGAAAATTGATGATGCCTTTATTTAATTTTCGTCCAATCAAGAGTTCAATTAGATGGAAATAGATGTTTCAGTGCTTAATTGATTGTAATAAAATGATAGGGGGTTTGGATGGTTATTTAGTTAAGGGATAATGTCCCCAATAGCTCCTGAAGTTTATAAAATCTTCTATTGTGATCCCTGTACTTTAAAAATATCTATTTTGGTACTTAATGTTTTCACTCCGTTTGATATTGTTGTACTTGTCAGTAACACCGTAAATATTGATGACGTGAATTTGGTATCCAATAAAAACTTGACATGTGGAATCATATAATGATGCCACGTGTATTATCAAAAAAAATTATTATTTTAATTTAAAAATTAAAATTATATTTTTTTCTTTTACATGTGGCACCACACAGTGATGTCACGCGTAATAATAAAAAAATTATTATTTTAATTTTAAAAAAATATTTTTTCTCTCTCCACCTTTTAATTTTAATAAATATTGTTAACAAAATTTAAAAGATTTTAATTTTTGTAAAAAAATTTTAAAATTATATTTTTAAAAATTAATATCTACTTTTAAAAAAAAATTATATTAAAAAATTTAAAAATTTAAAATTATATTTTAAAAATTAAATATGTTTTTTTAATTAAAATTATTTTAATATTTGTAATTTTTAATAAATATTTTTTTTAAAAAATAAAACAAAAAAATAATTTAATTTTATATTTTTATTTTTGTAATTTTTAAAAATATTTTAAAAAAATTTCAGATATTATAAATTTTTTCACAAGTAATTTTAAAATATTTATATTTTAAAAATAATTTTATTTAAATATTTAATTCTTTTTAACTTTTAAAATAATTTTTTTATTTTTAAAGAACCTTTAAAATTTTTAAAATTTTAAATTTTTTTAATTTTTTTAAATAATTTTAATAGAAAACATTTTTAATTTTTAAAAATATAATTTTTAATTTTTTATATTTTTAATATATATTTTTTTAAAAAAATAGATATTAATTTTAAAAAATATAATTTTAAATATTTTTTTATATTTTTAATATAATTTTTTAAATTTCTTTTTACAAAAATTCAAATATTAATTTCTAAAAAATCAGGTGCTGCCACGTGTAATCACTTGATTGGTCAATGCCACATCATCATCTATGTTTTGACAGTGTTAGGTCAAGGTATCACATTGATACATAGTTTGACAGTTAAGGTACCATATTGCACATTTTTAAAGTACAGGGATCACAATAGAAAATTTGATTAAACTTTAGGGGTTATTGGGGTCATTATCCCTTTTGTTTAATTCAAGGATTTTTTTTTTATTTTATATTTAAGCCTATTTATTTTTAAGAAATTTTATACTAAAATAAAAGGAACATATTAAATTTAAAATAATTAAAAAAATAAGCTAATAAGTTAGATATATAGCCTAAAAATATTTCCCCCCTTTAAAAAATAGTTTATGAAATTTCTTTTTTTATCACAACTTTAAGTTAATATGTTAAATATATAGCCTAAAAATATTTTTATGCTAAGCAAGTGACTTGAAATTTAATCCAACATTTAATATTAACATGAAAGTAATGGAAGAAAATAGGGAATATTAATAGGTATCCTTAGTATTTTCTTTAATTTTCTTTTCTTTTTTCCATTAATTACTTTTTGTACATTTGCTAGTAAAGAGAATCTGTGAAGTAAGAGCAAATGAGTTGAAGTTATTTTTTTTAAGAAAATAATTTAATATTTAGAAAATATTTATTATGGTATAAAATTTCATAAAAGCAAATAATAATTTATTCCAACGTGACATCCCATGTGAACGCTTTTGTTACATATGTAATATTCTCATCATATTCATTTTGATATAAAATTTCATAAAAACAAATAATAATTTATTTCAATGTGGCACTCCATGTGAACATTTTTGGTACCTGTGAAATATCCTCATCATATTTATTAATTTATTCAAAACATATTTTAGATATAAAACAATATTCTATTTTTGTTAACTTTGATTCAAAAAGCATCAAAAATAAAAATACATTAATAAAATTCAACAAAAATAAAAGTACAACCAAAGTATGCCAAAATTCAATTTTCACCTATAATACAGTAGTAAAATTATCCTTTATCTCAAATTTAATTAATATTAACAAGTGATATCTTAACCAAAACTAGCATTGAAGTTTGGGGTGCCTAGATAAAGTTACTCGAGAAATTTGTAGGAGCCTTGAAGGGGCCATGGTCCTCTCATGCCCCTCCCTTGGCTCCATCCTTGGCTGGTACAAAGCATACCACAAACTACTTGTTCCAAATGGGTCAAGATATTTTTTTTTACAATTTTTATTTATTTTTCAGAGTTTTTATTGGATGAATATAGTGCTAGCTAATTTGTCTCCAAGGATTACTAATCCATCATTGTTAAGCTATATCAGTACCGAAAAACAGTGATGATTTTTTTTTCCGTCACAAAATGCAACATTTCTTGGTAGCGAAATCACTTCTTTAGTCTTAGTTTTAATTCTTGGAGGAGTGATCCAGGCTAGGGATCGGGACATTGGGACTAGAGTTGTCCATAGGTCGGGACGTGGTCCGGATTTTCTTTTATTTTTTTATCCAAGTCCTGGTCGGGCTCGGGCCGACCCAAAAGCCCATTTTACTGTTCATAAAATATTAAAAAAATTATTTTTATATTTTATAATTAAATTTAAATAAAAAATATTTTTATTTAATGAATAGTAATTTGGACCGGATCGAGTCGATCTGAATTACTAAAATCCTTACACAAATCCGATCCAATTCGGACCGGACCTACCCGTCCGGCCCTTGAACATGTCTAATTTGGGACATTTTGACATCAAATGATGGCAAATTTCACGGTATTATTAGTAATAATAACAGTGAAGAAAGAGACAATTCTAATCTGCATTTTTGTTTATCTTTTGGCACCTCACAAATATAGCTATGCTATCCTTGCTGAATCAAAAAGTGGAAGGGATCAATTAGAAACCAAAAATCCTGTTTTGGTACGCTATGTTATCCGAGCTCTTTATTTTTTTTAAATACTCGTACGACATTTGTTTTCGACACATATTTGGACATAAGTATAAAGATATGATACTCCAAATATATATGAAAAAATTTAGAAAAAATTAAATATACCATTGTCAAACACATATCCTTATCCGAGAGTTACCCGAGTCTGAGTAACATAGCTAGTGGGTGCCTTCTAACCTTTTAGTTCTTCAAAATAACCTCAGTGCTTTGAAACAGATTGAGCTGAAGCACACCAAAACTACAATATTGGACAAATTATTCAAGATTGATAAGGATGATGTTGTACTTTGTAGAGGGTTCTTTGATAGAGAGGAAGCGTTGCAAACAAGTGAAACGGAATGTTGCCGGGAGACAGCGGAGAGAAAGACTGCAGCAGACTCTGAAGTACTAAGCGCAGCGGCAAGTGGTGGAAATTAAGGCGGAGGAAGCAAGGAGATGGTGGAATAAGACTGAGTATGGTTTAGAACAAGGCTGATGAGAAAATTAGAGAAGAGAGAATTGTAGAGAGAACTTTAGAGAGAAGGTTTGTTCCCTTTGCCAAAAGTCTCCAAATGAGTTGTTAGAGCTCTTATTTATAGGTGTTAAGGATAGGAGTTACATAACTAAGCATTAACTAAGAATAATGGTAGAAACCGTCAGTTACTAAAGTATTAATGTCTTGTTCAATGGGGGTTTAGATTATTATTGGTAATAGTGAATAGTGAACAATAGTTCACTATTTGTTCTGAAAGAAAGGAATAAGCATTCATACTTCAGGGAAAGGTTAAGAGGAGACCTATTAACTATCTCCATGTCTGATCCACCAAGCCAAGCTCTCCAGAACATCCCAATAGTGAAATTAACCTAAGAACCCTGCCATATTCCGGGGTTATTTCCACTTCTTCTGCTTAAGTGAAGTAGTATTAGGCGGAACATCTTTTGTAGAATACTTCTCAGTAGAGGTCCTTTTCCATGAGAGTGTTATTCTGTGAATGATTTGTTCCATGAAGGTGTTGTTTTCGAACATGAGCTATTCTGAACATGAGCTGTTTCGAACATGAGTTATTCCGAACAGGAGTTGTTCTGAATATGAGCTATTCTAAACAGAAGTTGTTCTGAACATGAGCTATTCCGAACAGGAGCTGTTCTAAACAAGAGTTGTTCTGAACAAAAACTGTTCCGAACAGGAGTTGTTCTGAACAGAAACTATTCTGAACAGGAGCTGTTCTAAACAAGAACTGTTCTGAATGGAAACTGCTCTGAACAAGAGCTATTTTGAACGAAAGAACTTCCAGTGAAGCAACCTTCGATGAAGCGACCTTATTACTTGTTCTGGAATACCTTTACTATTGTACGCTGAAGTGTAACTTCCTGTAAAACAATTATTTTTCTCTAAGAAAATATAATATATTAGTAGACAAAATCAAGTATCTACATTTTGCCCCCTGCATGAGAATTCTGATAACTCGTATAATTATATAGTTTTTAGTTATGTTTTATTATTGTTTTGTGTCAAATACGAGTTATTATTGCTTAGTCTACTTGTGTTTATGATCTTTTATATTTTTATGTAATTTGGTGTTTTTCATGAGTTTCTTTGAGTGATTTCAGATTACTAGGTTAAATCAAGAATTAAGGGCAAATCCAATTCAGTTCCAGTTCCGACACCTTTTGCCATATCAGCTATATCTGGAGTTTCACTGAAGCAATAAGGCTGACATTTTAACCGTGCAAAGTTAAGAGGCATATCTATCTTTTTCATGTTTTACACTTCTTGAAACGGAGTCGTTTTCCCTACCGAAATCAACCATCAAGTTGGCTGATGTGCAATGACGTCTGTTCTGCACCGTTTTGGTATTTTGACCATATCTTCCGATCCACATGAGCAAATGATTTGATTCCAACGGCTATGGATCAGTAACTGATAGGGGCATATTTTTCTAGAAGACCATTTGATCAGATAGAGCTTCCAATATTGACAAAATCGACCATCAAGCTGGCTGATCAGAATTGTCATACAACATGACGAAAATTGTTAGAAAAATGCACCCACCTATTATACCTACCTTTGAAATTTATAAAGCTTGTCTCTTGTCATTTAGCTCTCCAAAATGTGTATAAATAGAGGGCCTTGGATGAGTATTAGCATACATTATACATTGGTAGGATATTAGCCATTGTAAAAAAATTCTCTAAGTTTTCTTCTTTTTTCCTTTCTCTAGTTTCCTTTTTCTTTATTTACTTATGCTTCTTACATTTCTTTTCATTTTTAGTATGTGTTGCTAATCATATTGTTGAGGTGATGAGGTGAAGCTCTTGGTAAATGCTAAGGTTAGTCTCTTAAACATGAGCTAAAATGAATCATCATTTATAAACACTAGTATAGATAATATTTTCTTTTGGTTTAAAATCATACTTGCAAAGTAGGGATCTTGATTCATTATTGACAATGAAAATGGCACAGTAAATGCTTGGTTTCATAACCTTGATTTGTTGTAGACATATACCTTGGCATAAGGAATGCTTGGACTCTTTTTATGAGTTTTGAGGACACCAAATGAACATAATATCATATGCTATGGACGTTGGACAATTTGGACTGAATTGCTAAACCTTCCGATTGGAACCTCCCTTATGTGTGGATTTCAATTGTGTAATAAAACAAGATTAATCTTAGCATAACACCAAGAGTGGATTCTCTAACCTCAACATCTTTTCTTATTGTTTTTTTTTTATATCTTGTTTAATTTCTTTTATGTTATTTTGTTTATTTTGTTCTCTAATATCTTGTTTATCTTGTTTTGTTGTTGATTCCCTAATATCTTGTTTACTTTCTTTTTCTTATATATTTATAAACTTATACTTACTAATACGCTTCCCTGTGGTTCGACCTCGGACACCCGAGAATTTATTACTTGAACATAACCTGCACTTGGGTTTACAACTCTTAATTGAGTCTCCATCAAGTTTTTGGCGCCGTTGCCGGGGAAGCAATACTAAGTATATAAGTTTATAAGTATATTTATTTTATTGGCTGGTTATACCGCCTAATTTTCTATATATTTATATTTATATTGTATATTAACTTTGTTTTATTTTATTGGCTGGTTATACCGCCTAATCTGTATATTAACTTTGTTTTATGCTTGTTTGGCGACGTGATTTTAGATCTCGTCGTTTAGTTAGATTTTATTGTGAAACTTTTTCAGGTAATCTTTCTAATACAACTCCTACCATGGCTGACAATGAAAGTGTTCATGCTGAAGATGAGAACAGACAAGTACGCACCATGCGTGACTACTTGCAACCAACTCGAAGCTCATCACCCTCTTGTTTTATTTTTCCTCTCAATGCAAACAACTTTCGTTTTAAACCAGGTATGATAGCTTTGCTTCCAAATTTCCATGGGTTAGAATCGGAAAGTGCTTACTCGTTTCTAAAAGACTTCGAAGATGTATGTGTCACCTTTAATGACCAACAATGTACAAATGAAATTGTCAAGCTAAAATTATTTCCTTTTTCTTTAAAAGATAAAGCAAAAATTTGGCTTCATAATTTAAAACCAAGGTCAATTGGCACATGGCAAGAATTACAAACTGAGTTTCTAAAGAAATTTTTCCCAGCACATAAAACTACTGCTTTGAAAAGACAGATTCAAAATTTCAATCAAAATCAAAATGAAGCATTTTTTCAGTGCTGGGAGCGTTTTAAAGATTTGTTAAGTTCTTGTCCACATCATGGTTTTGAAAAATGGCGTCTTATTAGTTTCTTTTATGAAAGTTTAACTCCCGAAACTAAACAATTTGTTGAAACAATGTGTAACGGTGAGTTTCTAGAAAAAGAACCTGAAGAAGCCTTTGACTACCTAGACCATTTGACAGATAACTCTCAAGCCTGGCACACAGATAATTCCTCTGAAAGTTCCACTAGATCTAATCTTGTTTCTAACAGAGGTAAATATCATTTTAGTCAAGAAGATGAGATAAAAGCTAAAGTAGCTAATTTGGCTAGAAAGATTGAAGCCATGGAACTTAGAGAAGTAAAAGAAGTCAAAACGGTTAAAAATGAAGAAAGTTGTGGAATTTGTGAAATCATGGGACACCCCACTTCTGAATGTCCAAACATTCCCATTCTTAAAGAAGCGTTGCATGATCAAGTAAATTCCATAAACACATTTAAAAAGCCTTTTCCTTCTCCTTACTCTGAAACGTATAACCCTGAATGGAGAAATCATCCCAACTTCAGTTGGCGGAATAATAATCATGTTCAGGTACCACAATCTCAAAAGCCGGGCAACACTTTTTCCTATCAACCTTCACGTGTACAAACCTTGGAAGAGACATTGCAAGCATTCATGCAAACACAAGTAAATGTGAATAACCGGACTTCACAGGACATCAATGAGATCAAAAACACCTTGTCCACATTGACAGCTTCATTACGCACTCAAGAAAAAGGTAAGTTTCCTGCTCAACCTCAGCCTAACCCTTCTACTCAATGTCTTGTTTCTTGCTCCAATGAAACTCAACAGGAAAATGCCAGTTCTATCACAACTCTTCGAAGTGGAAAGGAAATTGACAAAAAGATTCCATCAAAAGACCAAGATCCTCCTTCCCCTCCGAAAAGTATTGGTAAGGATGATGGTAAGTCTGAACTTCTTGAAAATTTGGACAAAGAAAAAGGTATGCATCCTGCTCCTTTTCCTCAAAGGTTGCAAACAATAAAGAATTTGAATCAAAATGCAGAAATTTATGAACTTTTCAAACAAGTTAAGATTAACATTCCTTTATTGGATGCAATCAAACAAGTTCCATCTTATGCTAAATTTTTGAAGGACATGTGCACATTTAAAAGGAAACATAATGTACAAAAGAAAGCATTTCTGACGGAGAGTGTGAGCTCAATCATTCAGCACCTTACTCCACCAAAATTCAAAGATCCTGGATGTCCAACAATCTCATGCATCATTGGAAACACTAGAATAGAACGTGCATTGCTTGATCTTGGTGCTAGTGTTAATCTTTTGCCTTTTTCTGTTTATCAACAGTTAGGTTTAGGTGAACTCAAGGAAACACCTGTTACACTTCAACTAGCTGATCGTTCTGTAAAAATTCCTCGAGGGATAGTTGAAGATGTTTTGGTTCAAATTGATAATTTTTACTTCCCTGTTGATTTTATTGTTTTGGACACACATCCTGTTTCAAATCCAAATGTTCAAATTCCTGTTATATTAGGCCGTCCATTTCTTGCAACTTCTAATGCTCTGATAAATTGCAGGAATGGTATTTTGAACATTTCTTTTGGAAATATGACTTTAGAATTAAATGTGTTCAACATTTGCAAGCAACCTGGTGATGATTCAGAAGTACATGAAGTGGATTTCATTGAAGAACTTGTTCATGAACATCTCACCACTACCACATTCCATGATCCTTTAGAAGCTTATTTAATTGAATGTGAGTTTGATAATGCTTCAGAAATTTCACACACTGATTCTTTGTTAAATTCTTTTCAGGATAAGCATTGTTGGAAACAAAAGTTTGAGGAACTCCCATCACTCACAAATGTCACTGTACCATCAACTATTGAACCGCCCAAGCTGGATTTAAAACCATTGCCATCCGAGCTAAAATATTCCTTTTTGGGAAAAATTCCTTCTCAATGGAGCCCCCAAGATAAAAGGAAGTTTCTGAATGAGGTAAAGAAGTTCTATTGGGATGACCCTTACTTGTTCAAATATTGTCCTGATCAGATTTTTCGAAGATGCATTCCTGACAATGAGGTAAGTAGTGTAATTAAGTTTTGTCATTCCGAGGCATGTGGTGGTCATTTTTCATCAAAGAAAACTGCTGCAAAAATTTTACAGTGTGGATTTTACTGGCCAACTTTATTCAAAGATGCATATGAGAATTCTAAAATTCATAAAGAAAGAACTAAAGCCTTTCATGACAAGTTAATTTCAAGAAAAACATTTGATGTTGGGCAAAAAGTTCTACTTTATAATTCTAGACTTCACATATTTCCTGGTAAGTTGAGATCAAGATGGACTGGCCCATTTGTGGTTAAGCATGTGTATCATTATGGAGCAGTTGACATTGAGAATCCTCAAAATGGTAACGTATTCAAGGTAAATGGACAAAGACTCAAACTCTTTTTGGAAAATCATGTTACTCAAGAAGAGGTTGTTTTTCTTTTTGATCCTTGTTTTGAAAATAACTAGATGTAAATATAATTTTTACTAATCTTCAAAAAAAAAAAATACATTTTTTTAACCCCGGTTAAATGGCTGATAACGGTACTCCGTGATTATTTAAGTCGATTCCATCAGCTACCCACAAAACTGATATTGTATATAAATTTCTCTTCCAATTTCTCTTTCATTTTTTTTTTCAGGATGGATGATATTCTCAAAAGATTGCAGAAACGATTCCCTCCTTTTCCTCGGAATATTTTACTGAAGCTTTACCAAGTTCGATTTGAAAGATTAAGAATGCTTATGCACAAAGGGATTCCTGAAGACATACGTTGGATAATTGAAGCCAAGGTACGTGAAGATGAATATCTTCCTGTTTTGCATTTACCAGGTACAGGTAGAAGCACTTTTGCAAAGAAGCGACGAGCAAAGCGCATGAGTTCAAATTGCCACAAATGTGCACGATGGACGTGTAACGGTAAATGTCGTTCTATTGGGATTCCGTCTTCTAATCGAGATGATAAAATTGAATTCATTAAGGATGGACTGAGTAAGGAGAATTTGGGTAATATCCAACTTTCTCTTGAGACGCATCCTAGTGGAGACGTACAAAGAGAAATTCTTGATTTATGGCCGCAATTCCAAAGGGAATGGCAACATCTTGGGAATCTGATGTTAAAAGACCCTGTTTGCCAGCTTGTAAGAAAACTGGATGGGAAGCATATCCTCGACTCATAGAAGGCGTTTAAGCCGTTTCTGGACGTAAAACCAGAGGAAGATGTGAGCCACAATCACAACTACAATAAATAACTTCTCAACTTTTGGTTTGATTTGCAATAACTTTATTTCGGTTTATTTTACGTGTTGTTAGATTTGTGTAATTATTCTCGTTTTTTTTTTTGCATTGGTCTTTTACGGTTGATTTTTCTTCTCTTTTTGATTTTCTTTCTGAAATCATGCAAAAATCTTTTGTTAGGTTAACATTTTATCCTGACAGGTCAAATACACTTTCGGCGACATTATTACTCTTGTCTGATTCATTACTCAGTCCTCTATATATTACACCATGTACTCATTCTCTTTCAGGCACTTGAAAAAAAAATGGAAAGTACTTCGTCCCAGCGCATTAAAAAAATTTGTGTCTTTGGAGGTGCTTATCCAGGGAAAAATAACATATTCGCTGATGAAGCCATAAGAGTTGGAGTAATACTTGCCCAACAAAAGATCCAGTTGATTTATGGAGGCGGTAGTACGGGTTTAATGGGAGCAGTCGCTACAGCAGCACACGCCGGAGGAAGTCCAGTTCTAGGAATCGTGCCACAACTATTCACAGGTTTTTGTGGACCTACCGTGGGTAAGGAAATACAAGTCTGGAGTATCCCTGAACGGATGACAATCATGTACCATTCTGCCGATGCATTCATTGCTTTACCAGGAGGTCTGGGTACATTGGAAGAAATAGCTTGCGTGGCTTTTTGGTCATCTTTGGTCACAAATAAGAAACCCATTGGTTTGCTTAATATTAATGGTTATTTTAGTAATTTGCTTTCATATTTAGATAATGCTGTGGATAATGGATTCATGTTTTCAGAGGCAAGGAAAACCATAATTTCTGCTACAACCATTGAAGATTTACTCAAAAAGCTCCAAGCTTATGAGTATTTATCTGCTACGGTTGTTTCGCAAACACTCGGAAAAAGAAAAAGAGATATGGACGAGCAAGGAGTGGATTGCACTCTGTCTTTGTGACATTATTTAACATTTTGTTTGTTGTGTCTCAGTTATAATAAGTGGTTAGCAACCTCTGCAGGTAATATCTCCTAAATTCTACCTTTAGTAGGGGGTAAGGGACATATTTTGCTAATTTTTTTTAAAAAAAAAAAAAATTTGATGTGTTTTAAGCCATTTAGAAGTATTCATTCTGAACAAGGTCTGAGTAAGGGAGACTTGAAACATACCTTGTCAGTTTGATTTCTTCTTTCAAAAAAAAAAAAAAAGTTTGTTGTGTTTTAAGCAATTTAGAAGTATTCATTCTGAACAAGGTTTGAGTAAGGGAGACTTGAGACATACCTTGTCAGATTGATTTTAATCTTTTTATGTTTACTTGTTAATTTTTGTTTAGTATTTTAGGATTAATTAGGTTGCATGAGTTTGTTTTGTTTTGAGTCTTAGTTATTCCTATTCTTATGTTATTAGTTCTTTTCTCTTACACATGATTCTTTCATTTGGGTTAATAGACTTACATTGAGGACAATGTAAGAATTAAGTGTGGGGGGAACGATTTAGGATTTCTTTTATTTTTGTCTACTATTTTTTTTTATGAGTCTTTATTATTATTATTTTAATGTGTTCTAGTTCCTTTTTAATACAATGTTGAGATATGAATTGCATAAGTCTAAAACAGATTTATTAGTGAGAAGATTTTCATGAGAATTGAGCTTGATGTCAACCTTTTTATGAGCCAATGTTAATATGATATGTTGATTGAGAAAGAAGCATGTTTAGACTTAATCTGACTTGTATAATCATCCTTGTGAGTTTTTGAGCCTATAATGATTGATGCATTATACAAATCAATCTAATTTCTTTCTTGAGTGCTCTTATGATTACATGATTCTCTAGAACTTGCTTTAAACCGTTTGAGACTATATTGATACATGTGACAACATGAATATGATAGAGGCATTAGGATTATAACCAGAGCCAAACAGCCATCCATTATTAATGTTCTAAGAGAACATCCCCACTAGTGAGCCAATTTGAGCCTACATTAAATATGCTATTTTATTGGTAACCAGAACTTACACCTAGCCTAAATATACTTATATCCTTACCCTTGTTCTAAAGATGGATTATATATTTTGAGACATATTGCAAAAACAAGGGATACTTTTTCAAAATTTGGGTTAGAACGAAAGATAAGTGTGGGGGAGGAGAGAGGCAAAAGTCAAGAGAAAAAGAAAGGGATCATTGTCAAATACATTCCCATATTAAAAAAAAAAATCTTCTCTTGAACTTCTAGTTAAAGTAAAGAAAAAGATGTTACAAAGTTGGTTAGAATGAAGCAAAGGCTCAACATGAATATTTAGCCTATGTTATTATGTGCTTTATAAGAGTTTTGAGAAGTTTTATTTGTATGATCTTATTATGTCTCTAAACTCTATGAACTCTTTGGAACCTTTGTGATATCTTTATCCTTTTGTTCTTTAACCACATTATAACCCTTTGGCCCCATTACAACCTTGAAAAAAGACCTCTTGATTTATGAAGTTGTATGATCTAAATAGTGGAGAATAGGTGGACAAGCAAGCATATGGTAGAAGTGTTTTCATGAGATTGATTGAGTGTAAATACTTTACCACTACTTTAAAGAGTGAAAATCATGAGAGTATCCCATGTGAGAGGTTGAGATTAAGTTGAATATGCACTATTTTGATTGAAATATGTTATGTTAATATTGGCTTAACTCATTTATTTACATTCAAGCATGAATTTTTGTGAAATTCTTTGAGCTATTGATTAGTTTATAAGACTTGTTCAAAGATTGTCTCTAATTTATATTGAAAGGATTAGGAGTAAATATTTTTAGTGTATGTAATTTACTTATATTTTAGTTTTTCAATGTTTGTGGGTATCGTTCTAGCAAACCCTCACGAGACTAAACTCGTCCACTAGGGACACCTAGGGGTTTAAAGGCTTGTGTCACATGCTAAGTGCCACCGTGATTTCCTACGAAAATGGATTAGATTAGATTTTCTTATTTTATTTTTATTGAGTCGTTGCTAGGGACTAGTAACAATCTAAGTGTGGGGGTGTGATAACTCGTATAATTATATAGTTTTTAGTTATGTTTTATTATTGTTTTGTGTCAAATACGAGTTATTATTGCTTAGTCTACTTGTGTTTATGATCTTTTATATTTTTATGTAATTTGGTGTTTTTCATGAGTTTCTTTGAGTGATTTCAGATTACTAGGTTAAATCAAGAATTAAGGGCAAATCCAATTCAGTTCCAGTTCCGACACCTTTTGCCATATCAGCTATATCTGGAGTTTCACTGAAGCAATAAGGCTGACATTTTAACCGTGCAAAGTTAAGAGGCATATCTATCTTTTTCATGTTTTACACTTCTTGAAACGGAGTCGTTTTCCCTACCGAAATCAACCATCAAGTTGGCTGATGTGCAATGACGTCTGTTCTGCACCGTTTTGGTATTTTGATCATATCTTCCGATCCACATGAGCAAATGATCTGATTCCAACGGCTATGGATCAGTAACTAATAGGGGCATATTTTTCTAGAAGACCATTTGATCAGATAGAGCCTCCAACATTGACAAAATCGACCATCAATCTGGCTGATCAGAATTGTCATACAACATGACGAAAATTGTTAGAAAAATGCACCCACCTATTATACCTACCTTTGAAATTTATAAAGCTTGTCTCTTGTCATTTAGCTCTCCAAAATGTGTATAAATAGAGGGCCTTGGATGAGTATTAGCATACATTATACATTGGTAGGATATTAGCCATTGTAAACAAATTCTCTAAGTTTTCTTCTTTTTTCCTTTCTCTAGTTTCCTTTTTCTTTATTTACTTATGCTTCTTACATTTCTTTTCATTTTTAGTATGTGTTGCTAATCATATTGTTGAGGTGATGAGGTGAAGCTCTTGGTAAATGCTAAGGTTAGTCTCTTAAACATGAGCTAAAATGAATCATCATTTATAAACACTAGTATAGATAATATTTTCTTTTGGTTTAAAATCATACTTGCAAAGTAGGGATCTTGATTCATTATTGACAATGAAAATGGCACAGTAAATGCTTGGTTTCATAACCTTGATTTGTTGTAGACATATACCTTGGCATAAGGAATGCTTGGACTCTTTTTATGAGTTTTGAGGACACCAAATGAACATAATATCATATGCTATGGACGTTGGACAATTTGGACTGAATTGCTAAACCTTCCGATTGGAACCTCCCTTATGTGTGGATTTCAATTGTGTAATAAAACAAGATTAATCTTAGCATAACACCAAGAGTGGATTCTCTAACCTCAACATCTTTTCTTATTGTTTTTTTTTATATCTTGTTTAATTTCTTTTATTTTATTTTGTTTATTTTGTTCTCTAATATCTTGTTTATCTTGTTTTGTTGTTGATTCCCTAATATCTTGTTTACTTTCTTTTTCTTATATATTTATAAACTTATACTTACTAATACGCTTCCCTGTGGTTCGACCTCGGACACCCGAGAATTTATTACTTGAACATAACCTGCACTTGGGTTTACAACTCTTAATTGAGTCTCCATCAAATTCTTAGTAGAAGAAGTTCTCATGCAATATTAATGTAGTGAAAAGTAAAAGATGAAATGTATAGAAAGTAATGATAGAGTAATATAATCTCATAGTTCAGAAATAGATGGTATGAGTCGTTTCACCAAAGAAAATATGTGAAGCATAAAATTAAAAATATATATTTTAAAGAATTTTTTTTCTCACTTTATTACCCCCTGCATGGAAAATCTTTTGATAAAATCAAGGATCATTCCATGCATAAAATTAAAGTAGAAAAGAGAGAAGATATTAAAAATAGAAAAAAAATGAATGTGTAATAAGTTCGTAGCATAAATTATAAAAGAAATCGTTGGATGTAATAGCTACACCAAAAAAAATAGGGCGTAGCACGTTGCTGCTGCGCCCTAAAAAATAGTGCATAGTAACAATTGCTGGGCCCAAAATTATAGGACAAAAGCACTGTTGTTGCACCAAAAAAACTAGGGCGCAACAACAAATGTTGCGCCCGAAATTTTAGGATGCAAAAAGATACAAATAAATCGGGTGCCACATGCTTCCAGATAACTTGGGTGTTGCATGTGCGCCCAGGGCACATCATTGCATAATTTTTTTTTTTAGCTATATTAATGTATTAGCTTCATGAGCACCTCTAATTGGAACTAAAAATTGTAAAACAGAGGTCAGCTTGCAAATATATTCTTGAATTTAATCTCAAGAGCACAAATATCTTTAAGACGCCATTGAGACATATATTCTTGACCGACGGTGTAGTGAAGTTTGATTGATACTTTGACTTTTTTAGCAAAATTCTAAAAAGGATTTTGGTTTGTGTTTTAAAGGTCAAAGATATTCGAATAGGACCAAAAAAATCATTTTACAAAGTACGATAAGGGTTTCAAAGAAATAAGTTGTTCGGATTTCATAAAGTAGGATTTCTTAATGTAATCCTTTGTAGCATTTGCTAGACTTAGAGAGAAAATTTGTGTTTTTATTTTAAAAAGGTAAGTAAATATTTGTCACTAAAATTTTTGATTCTCTAAGGCTTATAAATAGAGATTATTTGTTACAAAGTTTCAACTCAAAGGAAACTAGAAGTTTGATTGCTCTCAAAGTTAAAAATTTGATTTCTCTTAGAATTCTTTGAATCCTTTTTGATCAAGTAAGTTATATTCATTTTTGTTGAAGAGCATGAAGCATTGTGTGTAAATCTGTAAAAAGTTTTGAAGTCTTGCATTTTTTTGTTTATTATTTATTTTAAAAAAAATGAGTATTGTAAGATTACATAAAGAAAATTCTGTGTCACTCTTATAAAAAACCTTCATAAATTTTTTTTGCAAAACGATGTTGCATGAGAAGGTAGGGAGCAACAGTCGAATTGGGGCGTAGCATTGCTACTACATCCAATTAAATTGATTGGGCGGTGCATGCGCCCAAATAAATGTCACCATTTTTTTAAAATCTAATAATTGAGAATAAATTATTATATATATATTTTAAAGCAAGCATAATATATATTTTTGAAAGATATAAAATATATATTCTTACGCATATGAATAAACATTTATCTATTTTTTTCTTTTTGTTGTTGATTATGTAGGTATTTTTTTTCGTTATGGTCAAGATCAGTTACGGACATCTTTCTCGCACTGCTTGAGTTCCTATGAAGAAAAGAAAAGATATTATTTCTGATGATTCTGTTTCTTTGGCTCCTCTTGGTAAAAAAGTTCATATTCGCATGGGGAGAGATCGCGTGCCTCTTTCTGTTCCTGAGGATTGGTCTGATCAAATTATTAAAGAAGAAGGAGAAGACCGTTTTTGGGAACGAGTGCCTGAGAAGGAAATTGCTACTTATCCAACTCCTCTTGCTAGTTATTCTTGGCAAAGAATTGGTTCTGAAGTGCGATCGGGTTTTAGACTTTATATTCCAGCTGATTCTGTTCTGAAGTTCAGATTTGAACGTCAAGAATTTTCGCTTTCGGTAACTAAGTTCTGCTCGAATTCACAACCTATTCAAGGTTGGGAAAGTTGGGTGAATAAAGTTATAGAGAAACCTGCTTATGCAAAAATTCTTTCTTCAGCGGGGGTGTTTGATGCTGTGCAAGTCACTTCCAAACTTTACATTCACAAAGAAAGGAGAATAGATGTGTGGCGTGCTATTCTTGCAAGATGGAGTATTTTTTCTCACACTATAGTTACTGCTTGGGGAGAGTTCACTTTTACTTTGGAGGATGTACGTGTTCTTCTTGAGCTTCCTTGTCTTAGGAAGCATAAGGAACAAATTCGTAGTTTCTTCTGTGATTTTCTTAAAAATGAGGGCGAGAAATCGGAGGTAGCTCGATTTTTTAATTAGGTTGGTATGTTTCACCATAAGTTCCATCCTAGAAAAGGTGAAGATAGTTCTCCTGAGTTTCCTGATCATAGACATGAGTTGGAAGCATTGTTGATTATGTGGCTAGCTCGACGTGTCTTTCCAGGATGTCCTAATGATGGAATCAGTTCGGCCGTCATCCCTCTAGATATTAAGATTGCTAAAGGTATGTGATTCTTTTTAGCTCCATTCTATTTGGGATCTCTTTATAAGCGGTTAGACTTGTATCATTCCAAGACTGAAACATCAGCTGATCGATATAAAATTTTGACATACATCGATGTTTCCTTCATTCAAATGTGTTTATGGGAAAGATTTAGTGCTTGCCCTCCTATGCCTAATCCACATTCGTCACCTGCAACTTCTTCTTCTAGCAGAATTATAGAGCTTGGGTATGGTATAATCAGAAATCAAAGAGAAATATTCTTGAGGTGTTATATATGGCTGAGGAGTTTACTTGGCATCCGTATTTAGAGATGAAAAATGGTTATGGTAATCATGATTCCTACTATGGTGTTCCAGATCAGCCTGCCCTTAGAAACTAAGCAGGCAAGAAATTGAAATCTATTTGTGGGTGAATTGTATTATGTTGCCTTCTATGATAGAGAGTTCCAGTGCTGGGATTGATAGAGATTTATGCTATGTTGAAGTGTATTCGATGTGTAGGGTGGTGCGTCAATTTGGGTATGATCAAATGGCTCAGCGTGAACCTTTTACACCATTAATTCAAGATTTCTCTCCTTGTATTTCTGGGTTTCTTCTTGAAAACATCCATAGTAGACGTAAAGAGATTAGATGTTGTATTATGCCAGCATTCAACAGGGTTACTTATTGTAGTTCAAGATGGCTTGCTTATTGGAGTGAATGCATCTCTGATTGGACATCCTTTTGTACACCTTTAACTAATCCCAAGGGACGTCTCAAGCTTTTTGTTGTTACTCAGGATGATATATCTTTACGCTTGATACATGATTCCTCTAGGAAAAAGGCTCAAGTGGATGGAAAGGCTACTAGTATTCCTGCTTCTCATGCCTCAACTCGACCGAAGAATAAGTGCTTGTCTTCTCCCAAAGTAAGTTGTTCTGATTATTTTTCTCTTATCTTTTTTAAGGCTATATATATATATATTTTATATATTTCCTCGCATCATTTTTGCAAGAGAAAGAATTTATTGTTAATGATGACAAGGAGTCCTGTAATGATGAATCAGCTGATGAATGCGGTGGCAAAGATTTTCTTGATCAAGACAACCTTGCTAATATAGATGAAGTTGATAATGTAGAAGTTGAAGCCAATACTGCTAATGTTGTTTTTTTTGGGGCGAATGTTCAGAGGGAAGATTCTATATCTTTAGTTGATATCAATTTTAACGATGTTTTTAGCGTTGTTGCCCATGGTGATATTCAAAATGATGAAGCTGATGAAAACATTCAAGCTGTTTAGAATGAGGATAAGACTCAAACTGTTCAGACTGTTATTGTTCTTGATGTTGCTCCTCATGTTTCTTCCTCCCCAATACCAGTGCACGATGATGCTGTTAGTGCTTCTGGTACTTTTGAGACATGTTCAGGGGGTGCTTATACTCGAGTTAATTTTTATGGTTTCTTTGTCCTATTTTAACATGTGAAGTATTTAGAGAGCATTTATAAGAAAGAGGGTGTTTTCTTGGATACCTGTATCTTTCGGAGTGCAGACTACATTTTTTTTACATCGGATGTGTTGGGAAAGCTTTGGTGATAGTTGATGCTCCATGGTTTAGCATTTCTCCAAAAAAGTTACGATTGATTTTACAGTTCATGGATGACACTACGAAAATCGGATTCAGGCTTGATTGTGCTGGCACCTGCGTATCAGAGCTAGATTTTTTCTTTCTATAGAAGTTAACAAGGTTCAATTAGAACCAGAAGTGGAAGACGTTAACGGAAAGATTACCTTGCTGCAGAGAGACTTAGAGTCACAGAAAAGTCGCGAGGCCGAGTTACGGAAACAATTAGAAGTCATTTCTCAGTTTGGTAGTACTGACTCTTTTCCATGGAGTTGCATAGTTGGCTAGATTTTTATTTGTATTTTTTTTAGTTTCCATTGTCTTGGAACTTCGATGTTGATTTAATACTTTTTCTTTGTTATGGTATGGATGTATTTCTCCGTTTTTCCACAATTAATAATTGTTCTTTATTTGTAAAACAAACATGTATGTATGTATGCGACCAAGGAGAACTTTTTTCAACTTCACATCAAGGAAGGAATATCTTTCAACTTGATGTTCAAGAGATTTATTCAATCTTTTTGGAATGCATTAAAGTTGCGGTCAATATATAAATCTTAGTCAAAATGTGCGATAAAGACGCGACTAGAATAGAAATAGTAACATATTCTCTGGTATAAGCGATAAAGCTGTGACTATAAGTAGTTCTCAATTTATAAACAAGAGATAATTATCAATTTGGTACCAAGGAAAATCACTTGATAGCAAGTTTAAGAAATAAAGTTGCAGCCAATGATTGAGCGAAAAAGCTGCAGCCAAAGAGCAATTCTCGATTTATAGGAAGAAGATAATTCTCAACTTGGTACTATAGAGGTTTATTTGATAGCAAGTATCAACAATAAAGTTGAGGCCAAAGAATGAGCGATAAAGTTGTGGCCAAGGAGTGATTCTCAATTTTATACTAGGGAGATGAGTTCTCGACCCAGAAAGAAAGAGATCAATCTCCAATATGTATATAAAGTCGTGGCCAAGGAATGAGCGATAAAATTGAGACCAAGGAGTGATTCTCAATTTCATACTAAGGAGATGAGTTCTCAAACTAGAAAAAAAGAGATCAAACTCCAATATCTATCTAAAGACGTGGCCAAGCAATGAGCGATAAAGCTGCGGCCAAGGAGCGATTCTCAATTTCATACTAAGGAGATGAGTTCTCAACCTAGAAAGAAAGAGATCAAACTCCAATATGTATTAAAGAGATTATTTATTTATTTAGTATCAAGGAGATTAATTTTATTCAAAGCATTAATTGCAGTCACTAAAAGTGAATTCAACATTGTGATTAATTTAATGAATTTCTCAACTTGATGTTTCAATTTAATTAAGAAGGTTTTGTTTTATGTATGAGTTAAAGGATATCTTTTTCAACCAGTGTAAGGGAAATAAACTCTGATTATTGTTGAAGCCTTATTGCTCCACCACCAAGTATCCTTGCGACGTTAGCATTTTCTGTGTTTAGAAGAAATGTCCATGTCTTCTGATAAAGTAAGTGCAGAGGCATTTCACCTAATGCAATCACTCCTCCCTATTGGAGTCGCCAAAATGTAGAAGGTTCTTTGGTAGAGAGGAAGCGTTGCGAACAAGTGAAACAGAATATTGCCGAGAGACGACGGAGAGGAAGACTAGAGCAGACCTTAAAGTACTGAGCGCAGTGGAAGGTGGTGGAAAGTAAGGCGGAAGAAGCAAGGAGATGGCAGAATAAGGTTGAGTATGGCTGAGAACAAGGCTGATGAGAGAATTAGAGAAGAGAGAATTGTAGAGAGAACTTTAGAGAGAAAGTTTGTTCCGTTTGCCAAAACTCTCCAAATGAGTTGTGAGAGCTCCTATTTATAGGTGTCAAGGATAAGAGTTACATAACTAAGCATGAATAAGAATAATAGTAGAAACTGTCAGTTACTAAAGTATTAATGTCTTGTTCAATGGGGGTTTAAATTATTATTGGTAACAAGGAATAGTGAACAAGAGTTCACTATTTGTTCTGAAAGAAATGGAGAAACACTTATACTTCAAGAAAAGGTTAAGACGAGACCTCTTAACTATCTCCATGTCTGATCCACCAAGCCAAACTATCCAGAATATCACAATAGTGAAATTAACCCAAGAACCCTGCCATATTCCGGGGTTATTTACACTTCTTCTTCTTCGATGAAGTAGTATCAGACGGAACATCTTCTGTAGAATACTTCTCAGTGGAGGTCCCTTTCCATGAGAGTTTTATTCTGTGAATGTTTTGTTCCATGAAGGTGTTGTTTCCAAACATGAGCTGTTCTGAACATGAGTTGTTCTGAACATGAGTTATTCTGAACAAGAGTTATTCTGAATAGAAACTGTTCCGAACAAGAGCTGTTTCGAACAAGAGTTTTTCCGAACAGAAATTGTCCCGAACATGAGTTGTTTTGAACAAGAGCTGTTCTGAATAAAAACTGTTCCGAACAAGACTGTTTTGAGTAGAAGCTATTCCGAACAGGAGCTGTTCTGAACAAGATCTATTCTAAACAGAAGCTGTTCTGAACAAGAGATATTCTGAACGAAAGAACTTCCAGTGAAGCAACCTTCGGTGAAGCGACCTTATTACTTGTTCTGGAATACCTTTACTATTATATACGGAAGTGTAACTTCCTGTAAAACAATTATTTTTCTCTAAGAAGAGATAATATATTAGTAGCCAAAATCAAGTATCTACAAACTTTAAACTGAACTTCTGTTTGAAATCTGTGAAGTCGGTGTCCAAATATACGAATGGATGAACATTTTTATGCTAAACTTAGCTTGTTTGAAGGACAGAAACCTGTTTGGGCAACATTATTTTGTCATTATAGAACAATTTAGCAGATTGGTTCCTTTTGCTATTTATCTCGCCATAAAATTATGTGCCTCTAATCTATGTTACCTAAATTCGAGTACGTATCTGACATGGGCACACTCAATTTTTTTAAATTTTTTTTCATATATTTGGAGGATCATACCTCCATACCCATGTCCGAATATGATAAGCTCATAAAATAAACATTTTATGCCTTTCTACCTTTAGTTTTTGTTATGTTTTTGATCTTTATGTTGTTTACTTATATAATGTTTTTGAATTTTAGGTACAATAAGAAGAATGAATTCAAAAGATGTCAATAATGATGGTAAAGAATTTACAAAATCATAATCACAAGATGGAAGAAGACTTGTGAGTCAAAAAGATCAATTTCTGGTTGCAAAGCAAGAAGGCAGATTTGACCTCCGGAGCTTGTTGCAAGGAAAACATGATTCTAAAGTCCTTATTTGAAGAAACTTCCTTCTTGACTTTTGAAGTTGACTTGAATACCTTTCCAAAGATAGTTTACATTCCTAAATATGATAAGAAATGGTCTTCCAAATCGGCCAAAGAAGTACTAGATGATGCAGCAAAAAAATGGAAGGCAGAGATTCCGGCATCGCGGCGCCAATAATTCGGGAAAAACACATGAAAACTTGCCAAAAACGTAATTTTCTGCCTCCATGCTTACTTGTGTGGCAAGGACTTGTTCATAGGGTTTTAAAACTCTATAAATACCATCTTTTGAGCCACAAACTAGACATCTTTTGAGGAGACTCAAGGGATCATCAATTTTCTTCTTCTTCTCCATTCTTTTTTTTTTTTTTAGTTTTATGTATATATTATCCATGCCTATACTAGGCTAAGATTTCTCTTTGGTTAAGGGTGATTTCAAAGCCCTAGAACATGTTGTGTAACTGATTTTGAGATTCTATCTATCATTAGTTTTCTATCAAAGTTGCTTATGTTCTTCTATAAGAATTGTTCATGATATTGTCTTGATTTGTTTAGGTTGCAAACTATATATATCTTAATAATTATCTAATGCTAGTTTAAGAGACTTGATACGTAACTTGTCTTGATTTCCTATTCAATAGTAGCAATTTGTAATTCATGATTATGTTGGGTTTTCGGGAATTGCAAAGTGGAACATAACCTAAGTTAAACAATTTATGTTTATGCTATTGTTGCTTAAATCAACCTATCTTTCTCATCACAAGGCTGCTATCAAATTAAATTTAGAGATGTTTATCCTAGGTTGTTTGATAGTTAGAGATTAAGTAGTGGCGTTCGTCCTGCTTAACGACGAACTAAGGAAGGACTGGGGTAAGACGGGAGGTTGTTATCTACGGTTGTTAACTTTGATAGCTAATTGATGTTGATAGATCTGAAATTGATTTTCAATGATGTCTAGTGATGGAGAATGAAACCTTAACCATACTTCTCTTATATTCGATTTTTTCTTATTTATTTGCTTTTTACTTATCTTGTTTGCTTTTAGTTTTAATTATTTCAAACCCCCCTTTTCTTTTCTTATCTTTGAACTTAAGTTATAAACTAGTAATTTATAAACTAAACACCAATACCTGTGGACTCGACCCTTGCTAACTACTATACTTACAATTGATCTTTTTAGTGCAAGGTTAAATAAGATATACTCTTTTGAGATCATCAGAATATGATATTTTAAAAAAAATGAAGAATTCGAATAACATAACCTCCAATAAAGAAGGATAATGCTGAAGGAACAACATTATTCATAGAAAAGGGATTCCTGGAATTTGGCAAGAAACTACCTTTTATTCATTAGTTCTCAGCCGTTCCATTGAAAATCTGATAGAAAAAAAAAATCAAAAATCCAAAACAAAGGCCAATGTACCTCAAAAAGGAAAAAACAAAGCCCCTACAAGGGAACAACTCTAAGCTTAGAAACCTGGAGGCTTGTAGGCAATGAAACTAATGCACTGCACCTGATGCTTGTTGTCGAATCTGCGTATTTCTTCTTGCACTCCTCAAGCTCTTCGGTGCATCCGAACATGGGAAGTTTCGACATGGTCCAGTAGCGACCATCATAGTACCCTTGTGACCTGTGGTTCTCACGGTGCACGAATCCGTGCTACAAATGCAATGCCAAAACAAACATACAAAATTATCAACATAAATCGCATAAAATTAGACATGTAATAGGGGAATTTGAAGAGATTGTAGAGCTTGTAATGATCTCCAATTCGAATTTCAAGCAAGGAATCCATTTAGAGCGAAGAAGGTACCCTACTTCCTTAGCCAACTGCTCTTGAGAGTCTCAAACTTCTTTTTTTTTTATTTCCAAGTGGAGGCCACACCTATTCTCAAACACAAAAATTTGATTCAATTCCCATTAAACATTACACCAAACTTAACAAAATCGAGATAGTTTTGCAAAGCTTTATGTAATTTTTGTTCAAAACTTGCTAATTAATTGCTATGCATAAATCAGGGATTTAAATAGCGATCGTAACACGATGTTACAGTTATTATTTTGTAATTTCAATTCTTTTCATGACAATCAAATGATCATGAAAATGTCCTTTTTTAATAAAAGATACACGTATATGTTTGTCGCAACCTAAAAAATAACAAGTCTCATCGTGAGACTTTATTCGTTCAGTGTGACATTGGGAAAAACAGAGGAAAAGACGACTTAATTCTTCTTGAAATAAAATGAGGGTTTGAAAATAACCTCGAAAAAGAAATGGAGTCGCCACCAATCTTTTTTGGCTAGGTGAGATCGGCCACCTATTAAAACCGATTTTGTAAAATATTTTAAAATTAATTAAAATATTTTTTAAAACCAATTTCAAAGTCTGCGTTTTTAAATCAGAGAAATCAAAAAAGCGGGTTCGGGAGTCGGTTACTTGCGGGGAAGGATTATCACCCCTACAACGCCCGTATAAAACGATACCTTATTAATCGTGTGTTATCTCAAGTCTCGGTAAAAAGTCGGTTTTAGATTTGACATTTTAAAATAATTCTCGATTTAAAGAAAAATAATTCCATTTTTAATTGAAAATGAGTCGGAATTTATTAATTCAAAATTTTTCTATATTCTCCGACAAACTCGGCAAAATATAGAAATTTTTATTCATTTGGAAAAATCTCCGAATCATTTTCATTTTTTGAAAGAAAGATATTCCTTTATTAATAATAATTTATGATATCCTCCCTAGCAAACCCGAAAGAGAACTCATGAATTATTTTAACTCGGGAATATCTTTATTTTTATTGAAAATCATTATTTTTTGTTTAAAACATTTTTTAAAAAGATGAATATGAACATGTGTGACGTAGTAAAAGATGGTATAGCAAAATCTCGATGACATAGTATAACCTAAATGATATGATATAATCTAAGTGACATAGTATATTCTAAATGATATAATATAATATAAATAACATGGTATATTCTAGTGACATGGTATATTCTAACTGACATGGTATATTCTAAATGACATAGAATAATTTAATAACATGACATGATAAAAAATTATAAAATAACATTATAATAAAATATGCATGGAAAAAAAATAATGCATGAACATAATAAATCCTAAATGATATGACAAAATAAATAATGACTAAGTAAGGAGCATAGAATAACATAAAATATTCACAACCATATAACAATCAATATAACATCATGAAATATAAATCAAAACAATAACATTACCATAGTAATATTCATAGCAAAAATCATATATCATATAATATGCATGAACATGAAAATGCAATGCATGAAAGTGTATTTTTTTCCTTTAAATTAGGACATCCGTATACCTAAAAAGATATCCGATTATCTTAGGAAAAGACATCAAATCAGATTTTTTTAAATAAAATATACTTTGTGATTGAATTGAAAATAATTTTAAAAATTTTGGATGAAAATGGCACTATGACCGAAAACCCCCTTGAAAAGGCTCTATTTTCCTAACTTTGAAAACCCGGGTTGACCACCCTTGACTCGACCTTTATAAAATCATTTTTTAGGATTAAAATGACTTAGAAATCAACCTAGTACAGTAGCTATTGTTATAAATCAGCCCTCTCTTAATGCCTTAGCCCAAAACAGAAAATTATTTTCTTCTTGAAATCAAATCTGACTTTTCTGACCAGTTTTAAAATGTGATTTGTTTACCTATTTTAAAATTTTCAAAAATATCTGAAAAACTTATGGGAGACTCAGAACATGTCGACTTCTATGTAAAAAATTAGCTTAATTTTTAGACTAAGGATGACCTACCAAAAAATTCATGAAAGTCAGAACACTGGGTGAAAAACTGTTTAACCAAAAAACATTTTGAAACCTTTGATAAAAACGTCCAAAAATCAGAATAAAAATATTGGAGACTCCTCTAAAGTCCTACAAACAGTAGTAAAAATTTCTAAAAATTTGGACACGGATTGCCTAATGAAAAAAAAATCACAAAGGTAGAAAATCCAACTTGACAACTTCTTAATTTTCCACAAGCATGCTCATGGGAGCTTGGCTTTGAGTCATTGATTGGCTTAAGTCAAAAATCAAGTGGGATGATATGAAATGCATGAACAAACAGCAAGTTAAATGCATGAAATGCATGACCTAATGCCTAAATGACATAGAAAATGCATGGCACAAAAGATAACTTAATGCCTAGATAAAAATTGTGCATGGCAATAAATGCAACCCTATACCTAATATGCATGAAAATGCATGGCAATAAAGATGACCTAGACCTAATATGCATGACATAAAGATGACCTAGACCTACTGAACATGAAACTATGCATGGTATACAAATATGACCTAATGCCTAAAATGTCATGAGAAGATGCATGACAATATAACATGACCTAATGCCTAATATGACATATAAACGTGCATGGCTATAATATGAACAATAATGACTAAATGAACATAATAATAATGCATGAACATGGCACAACAAATAAAGAATCACATGGCATAAAGATGCAAAGCATGAATGAAAGCATGATATCCAAACAACCATGATAAAAATGCAAATGCACAAGGCAAAAGACAATAGGAGCCGAATGGTCATGAGCATGTGTATGGAAATGTAGCAAGGCAATAACACAAACATATGGAACGGTAAATATGCAAGACATAAATGGAAGCATGTTAGACAAATAATCATGATGAAAATGCAAAGATATAGCTAGGCAAATACACAAACACATGGTATGGAAATGATACAAAGCATGAACAACTTAATGTAGTAAAAACAAAAAAATTAAAGTTAATAAATAAAACAAGTAGACATGAAAATAAATGATAAAAATAGCAAAATAAGAACAAGTAAAGAAAGTTATAAATAAGCTCCATATCTTGATTATTTTATAAAGCTAAAACATCAAAACAAGCTAACATACCACAACCAACATAGGAATAAAATCAAACACTACACAAGCACTCCAAAGAAGGCATTCAGCCATATTGAAAAAAAGGGTAAATTTTTTTTTCATGAAAACATAATATAGGAGCCTTGAAAGAAAGTTTTAAAAACCTTTATTACATAATAAAATAACAAGAAATCATATGAAAAATGAGCAAAATCAGCATAGAAAAAGAAAAAAAAAATGCAAGAGTTAGGTGCCAAAAGTCTACATTTCAATGCTATCTTTCAAGCTTCCTTCTCTTCTAAATTTTTCTTTGCTTTTCAACCACTTAGCTATTGCTCAACAATGAAAATACTTAGCCAAAAGAACCCCCTAAATGAATGAAATCCTCCCCTCTAAATAGGCTAGCCGACCCTCCTTGGTGTTGATATAATGTTGTCATTTTTTTCCTAGCTATCAAGATCCAAAGGCCATTAATCAAAGATGCTAAAAATGTGAAATTACAACCATAAGATGAAGTGATCAGCTCCTAACAAATACAGCTGATCTAAAATATGTAACCATAATGTTGACATTCTTCCTCTTCATTCATTTGACCATGTGAAAAATCACAAAGGCTCAATCAAAAAAATAACCACCTTACTATCCAATTTTGGCCTTTGGATGGAAGAACTCAGCCAACACTCCCCTCTTCTTGGGCTGGCCGAATGGCCCTTAAAATCCAGCCATCTCTCTATTTTTTTAATTTGCAAAAATGGCCCTCTTCAGTTTTTTCGATAAAATTACACTTTAGCCCCCAAACTTGATTAGATAGCAAACGAACTCCAAATCCAAATTTGCTTTTTCCAATACTTCATAAATAATATAAAATTGAGTTCTAGAAGTTTTCATAGTTGTTCGAGCCCGTTTGCTATTTTTTTTGGATTTATCTTCTAGAATTTCAGTTTGATGCCTCCCAAATTTAGCCTTTTTCAATTGAGCTTCGATTCCGAATTTTTCTTTGCCAATCTCTTCCAAATAATATAAAATTAAGATCTAGAAGTTTTCATAATTTTTCGAGCTCATTTGCTATTTTTCTCGGATTTATCTTATGGAATTTCAGCTTAATGGGTCCGAATTTTGTCATTTTTCAAATGAGCTCCGATTCTGGATTTTTCTTCACCAATCTCTTCCAAATAATATAAAATTGAGATCTGAAAGTTTTCATAATTGTTCGAGCTCATTTGCTATTTTTCCCGGATTTATCTTCTGGAATTTCAACTTAGTGGGCCTGAATTTTGTCATTTTTCAAATGAGCTCTGATTCTGGATTTTTCTTCGCCAATCTCTTCCAAATAATATAAGATTAAGATCTGAAAGTTTTGGTAATTTTTCGAGCTCATTTCTTATTTTTCCCGCATTTTCCAAGATTGCCTTTTAACCCCCGAAACCTCGATTTTACTCAAAACAAGTCCGATTTCCAGATTTTCTTTTTCATTGCCTTTGTTATATATTGAATTGGAGTTGGTCTGAAAATTCCCAATTTTTACGATCAAATTCCCCTCCGATTTGATTTTTCTTTTTTTTCCAATATCAGAAATTTCCTCATTTTTTCGTTTTTCCTCCAACCAGCTCTTTTCTCGGAATTACTTCAAACTGAGACTTGAGCTATCCTTGTTTACCCACTCTTCATCAATTAGGGGCCTTAACTTTATCGAATCGGGTCATTTTTGTAGTTTTCCCCAATTTCGCCAAAATTCACCAAAAACCTTAATTTTTGGTTTCCTTCCGAATTGACACTTTCTTTGGTTTTGCTTCCAAATGGCCTTTCCAATACCCATAGTCATTGATTATATTGCATTCGGAAACTCCAATTTCGACCAATTTGATCATTTAAGCACTTTTTCCCAAATTTACCGAATTAGGGTTTCCTTTCCACTGAATTTCCATAAGCCATCTTCCGGACTCCATATCTCTCATTGTAGACCTCGGATTATCAAAATTATTTCACCATTGTTCAATTAAACTTTGAATCTTGATTTTGAATGAGGGTTGACTTTTTTAGTAGTTGAATTTTCGAGGTTGACTTTTTTCAGATTGACTTTTCATGCTTGACCTCTTAAACAAAGTCTCGGAATACCACTTGCAGGATGAGAAGAGCTTTTCTGTATTCTAAAACATCACAAGGAAGAATTTACCTAATTTAGGAGTCCGGACAAAATTAGGTGTCTACAATGTCATTGAACAAAATCAAATGATCAAATATAATTATTTAGCATGAAGGAGATTCAAACTCGATTTTTTAATGTTTCATTTGGATTTATGGTGGGAGTTTATCCCACCGCACTGAACTCCGTTTTATGATTGAATCCTATAAATGCAGTCATAAAATAATATTACGAAGCTGTGACACTATATATCTAAACGAAGCATAAATCGAAAAATAAATCAAATATCTGTTTGTTTCGCTACAAACTATTTCCAGAAAACATTTTCGGAATTTTCCCGTGTTTGTTTCAGGAAAAGAAAATTAGTCAATGTAAAAAATTTTACGGGTCAACGGAAAAGATCCCTTGTTTAATGTAAAATGTCTTCCCCTTTTGAAAAGGGGAAGACATTTTACAGAGTCAAAATACCAAACCCTTGTCTGTATGTTTTGCATTCGACCCATCAATAGGAAATCACCGCTACTCCATTCTCTCATCGGTGACATCAACCGTAACTTGCTTCTTCTTCCTTCTTCCATCCCTTTATTTTCTTCTCACCGTTCTTTTATTATTTGCTCCAATTTCAAGCTTGAGCTTCATATTTGCTACTTGTTGATCCAAAAAATCTCTCTTTGGCCTTCGATGCTTTCTTGTTCTGCTCTTTTTTTCTTGCCCTCTTCCTTTCTGCTTTATTTTGGCTGCCCCTTTTTCTTAAATTTTTAAATCAATCTGATCCAGATCTTGATTCCAAGTTCAAAGGTCCACTATTTTTTCGTAATATATTATATGCATGAATTTGGATTTTGTTTTTGTTTTTTATCATCGGTGATGGTTTCTATTTTTTTGAGTTCTTTTTGGATATTACATGGAATGTGTGAAGAGAAAATAATAATACAGTAAAAAAATCCTTTCAAATTGATTTTAATAGATTTTTTTATGTAAAGCATTGAGGGGATTGATCCGTTATCGATGGGATTGATCCGTTATTTACAATGGAGATTTTTTGAAAAATTGTCAAACAACCGAAAATGTTCTACACAATATCATCAAAACAATGAAAAATATCAATTTTCCTAAAAAATAAGTCTATTTTCTATTTTTTGAAAGCTATTTTTCACGAAACAAACGAACCCTTACCATCGATTATTCTCAACCAAAAAAAAAAGGGATCGAGGCCAAAACTTTAAAATGGGCTGACTAACCACAAACAAATTCTTTTCTCCCCAAGCAAACAAAAACAAAAGATTTGTCTCTCCAAAAAGATGGAGAGAGCAGAGGCAATACTTTTCCTTTCTCTCCTTCAATTCTATTTGTCTCTCCTTTAAATCACTCTGAGGTAAGCAACCCACTTCCCCCCTTCTTTTCAACTGTTCCTCCCAAAACCCTAATTTTCCCTCCCCATCTTTTTCTTTATTTCTTCATTACTAAATCTATATAATTCTCAAATTTTCAACTTAAAATGAAAAACCTATTTAGATTTGATTTTAAAACACAAATTACATTTACAAGCTTAATATGCTTTAGTTTAAAGAAATTTAAATTTTTATATTTATTGAATTTTGTATAAGCTCTTGTTTCAAGCTTAGAACCCTAGCAACTGACGGTAGAACCTTCAACTTTTATCTTCAAAAGGTAGCTTATTTTGAGCTCTGTATTGGGTTTTAATTTTGTTAATGGGAATATTTTAGTTATTTAGCTATTTTCTTTGGGGAATTTTACTTAGGCAAAGTCCTGAAGGAATTTCTATTTTTTAGCAATTTTTCTCGCTGAAATGGATGGGAGGAAGAGGAATTTTTTTTAAGAAACAGATGAACACGCCCTATAAAAGAAAAAGGGGTCAATAGTAATAGGAAACCGAAATGGAGTAGTAATTCTGGCCATGAACAGTATTCCTGGAATTATAATCCTGGAGACACTGTTTATTGTCTACTTTGTCCTTTGAAAAAGATTGGTGGTGTTATTGGGAAGGGTGGGAATATAGTAAAAGCATTAAGGGGAGAGACTCAGGCAAAGATCATGGTTGGTGATTCAGTTCTTGGTTGTGATGAGAGAGTTATTATTATTTATAGTTCGCCAATGATGGTGAAAAAAACATAATTCTGATGAGGATTCAGGTGGGAGAATGAAAAAGAGGCGGTGGTAGCGATGGAGCCTTGCTGTGCTGCTCAGGATGCTTTGTTGAAAGTTCACCATCGGATTGTTGAGGAATATCTGTTTGGTGGGATGGCATCGGATGATGATAAATGGAATATTGTTGTCACTGTGCGGCTTCTCATTCCGAATAATATGGTAGGATGTCTCTTAGGGAGATGGGGTGATGTGATTCAAAGATTGTGAAGTGAGACAGGTGCTAATATCCGTGTTCTTCCAGCTGATCATCTTCCTGCTTGTGCAATGGCAACTGAGAATTAGTGCAGGTATCTACTAACTTTATATGCTGTACATTTTTGTTTATTGTATGTGTTTGACAAAGAAATGAACGTGCTAAAATGTTGAATGGCTATTGTATGCATCTTTTTGTGTAATATGTTTGAATTTCCTTTCTCTTATAAGAGGCTCTTGATAATATATTTTTACTTCAATGCTGATTGAGTACATACTATGCTTGGACGCCACTTGTCATTTTTTTCTTTCTATTGCCCTTCCTTTCTTCTTTTTTAGTTTTTTTTTTTTTTGAATTTTTAGTTGTCTTCCTTATTCTTGGTCTGTGTCTATGTGTGCAAATGGTCATATAATAATTTCTGCAAGTTCAACTTGAAGTCTTATTGTTTAAAGTTGTCTTTCAGAAGTAATCCTTTCTTTTAAATACTTAAAACCATGAATAAGATGCTGGTTATCTTCAAACAGCATTAGTTTTTTTATTTGTTAAATAAAGTTAGTGTAAATGAAGAAAGGTTTGATTCAATTGCATTCTGAACTAGTCTGTTACATCATATTTATACATGAAGGAAGGGTTTACTAAATCCCTAAAAGATAGGAATTTGACACCCTAATTTATAGCTATATTTACACCATAAAATTATGCTCTACTAATTTATTGCTAATTACTAGAATATTGGGATTTCAGCCAATCCCTGATTTCCAGTCAATCCCTGATTTCCAACACTCCCCCTCAAGCTGGGGAGTAGATATTTTCCATCCTTAGCTTGCCTACAATCTGCTGAAATGCTGAACTCATCAGTCCTTTAATTAAGACATCTGCTAGCTGGTTCTCTGTAGAAATATAGGGAGTGCAAATCAATCCACTTTCAAGTTTCTCCTTAATGAAATGTCTGTCAACCTCCACATGTTTAGTTTTGTCATGCTGAACTGGATTGTGAGCTATGTTGATTGCAGACTTATTATCACAATACAACTTCATTGGAGTCTCCCATTTAATCTTCAAGTCATCTAGTACAATTTTGAGCCATAACAGTTCACAAATACCTTGTGCCATTGATTGAAATTCTGCCTCAGCACTAGATCTTGCTACAACTGGTTGTTTCTTACTCCTCCAGGTTACCAAATTTTTGCCAATGAAAGTACAATACCCAGATGTTGATCTTCTGTCAGTAACACAGCCAGCATAATCAACATCTGTGTATGCTTCTAGTTTCATTCTTGTGCCTTTTCTAAAAAGAATCCTTTTTCCTGGATTGCCTTTCAAATATTATAAAATCCGGTATACTACAGCGAGATGGACTCCCTTAGGATTTTTCATGAAATGACTCACAACACTCACTGCATATGCAATGTCAGGTCGTGTATGTGATAGATAGATTAACTTCCCCACAAGTCTTTGGTACATGCCTTTGTTAACTGGTTCTCTTTCCACAGACTATCCTAATCTATGATTTGGCTTAATAGGCGTATCTGATAGTTTGCAACCAAGCTTACCTGTTTCTTTTAATAGATCAACAACATATTTTTGCTGTGAAACAAAGATTCCTTCCTTGGACCGAGCTACTTCTAATCCTAAGAAGTACTTCAATTTTCCAAGGTTCTTTATTTTGAACTCTTTTGCTAAATACTTCCGAAGAGCCTCTTTTTCATCTGGATCATTCCCAGTTACAATTATATCATCCATATAAACTATCAATGCCGTGACTCCCCCTGAAGCCGAATGCTTGATAAACAATGTATGATCACCCTGACTCTGTTTGTACTTCATATTCAACATTGCTTTGGTAAATCTTCCAAACCATGCCCGGGGAGATTGTTTGAGCCCATACAATGCTTTTTTCAGTTTGCACACTTTGTTTTTATCCAGATTTATGCCAAAACCAGGTGGTACTTCCATAGAAATTTCCTCCTCAAGATCACCATGTAAAAAGGCGTTCTTCACATCGAATTATTGTAAAGGCCAATCAAAATTTGCTGCTAGAGATAACAATACCCTTACTGTGTTCATCTTCGCCACTGGTGCAAATGTCTCTTGATAATCCACCCCATAGGTCTGTGTATATCCCTTGGCTACTAGTCATGCTTTATACCTCTCAATGGATCCATCCGACTTATACTTCACTGTGAAGACTCATTTGCATCCTAATGGTCTCTTTCCAGTTGATAATTCTGTCAGTTCCCATGTTTTATTTTTCTTCAAGGCCTCCATTTCTACTCTCATTGCATGCTTCCATTCCTCTTTGCCAAGTGCCTGCGATAAGGTTTGTGGGATGTCTACAGTGTTTAGATGGGTAAGAAAGTTTTTGTGTGGGGTTGATAATTTTTCAAATGACACAAAATGGGATAAAGGATGTTGTGTGCATTTTCTAATACCTTTTCTTGTGGCTACGGGCAAATCTAAATCAAGAACAGTAGGTGATATCTCAGGAGAAGGACTTACCTCAGTCCCAAGTGACGATTTGGTTTCTTGAACTTGCACAGGATTGATCACGGGCTTTATCCTTCTTGAGTAGACCTGTAGTGATTTTGTGAGAGTAGGATTTATGAGTTCACAAGGTTCAGAGGTAAATTCTGTTTCAGAAGTGGGTTCTATTTGTACAGGAGATATTTTAACCACCATTGATGGTTCTTTCAAGAACAAATCCTTATCCTCCATAGATGATGCCTCCCCCTGAGGATAAGGGCCAGAAAAATAGCTTTCGTGTTCTGCAAAAGTAACATCAACAGAGACATAGGTTTTACGAGTAATAGGATTGTAGCACTTGTACCCTTTTTGAGTAGGTGAATATCCTATGAATACACACTTGACTGCTCTAGGATCTAACTTGCTTCGACTATTAGAGTGAACATGAACAAATGAGACACATCCAAAAACTCTAGGGACTAACTTCATAGACATATTGAAATCTAAAAAATACTTAGAAAACACCTCCATTGGACTTTTAAAATCAAGAACTCGAGACAGGATACGGTTTATTAAATGAGCTACAGAAAGGACTGCTTCCCCCCAAAAAGTTTTTGGAACATTTTGTTGAAACAAAAGAGCACGAACAGAGGCTAACAAATGACCATTTTTCCTTTCGGCAACTCCATTTTGTTGGGATGTGTCAACACAAGAAGATTCATGAATAATTCCCTCCTTTTGAAAGATGGAGACAAAGTTTGATTAAAGTAGTCCCTAGCATTATCAGTCCTCACATTCTTAATTCTAACATTGAATTGAGTTTTTACCATTGTATGAAAAATAGGAAAAATGTTGCTCACATCAGATTTTTGTTTTAACAAATAAATCCATGAAACTCGAGTACAGTCATCTATGAATGAGACAAACCAACGAGCCCCCGAAATGTTGGGAACTCGAGATGGACCCCAAATATCACTATGAATCAAAGAAAAAGGAACAGTAGTTCTTTTATTACTCAAAGGAAAGGACACACGTCGGTGTTTAGCAAACTCACAAACCTCACAGTGAAACTCATTTAAACTAACATTCTTAAACAAAGATGGAAACATGACACTAAGAACACTAAAGGAATGATGCCCAAGTCTAAAATGGTGAAGCCAAATTTGGTCTTTATTGCAATGAGAGTTATTGGACAGAAACGAGATAGGTGATTTGTTTCCACTGTTCACTTGTTCACTAGGTAACTCAAGATAATAAAGGTCATGTCTCACCTTAGCATGTCCAATCGTCCTCCTCGTAACTTGGTCCTGAAATACACAAGAAATATGAGAAAATATCATATTGCAGTTTAGATCTTTTGTAAGTTGGTAAGCAGACACAAGGTTTGTAGATAACTTGGGCACATGTAACACATTTTTAAGAATAATGGATGGGCTTAGAACAATGTCTCATTGGCCTGCAACAGTGGCCAAGGATCCATCAGCAATGACTATTTTTCTGTTGCTTGGACACAGATGATATGTGAGAAATTTGTGTGAAGAATGAGTCATATGATCGGTTGTCCCAGAGTCAATAACCCAAGAGTTTGAAAATTCAGAATTAGAGGCACTTAAAGCATATAAGGAATGAAGCTTACCAGAATTTGCCAAGGAACAGGTACCTGTAGACTTTTCTAATGAATCAAAATGTGATCTTAGCCGTTCAATGTCTCCTTTGTTGAATTCATTCTGTTCTCCACTATTGAACTCATTCGATCTGTCTTCTTTGGATTGAGTCATATGCACTCGGCTTCTTTGTGTTCCACTTTTAGGTCCTCTATTCCACTGAGAACTTTGTGGCTTGCCATGAAGCTTCCAACAGTGCTCCTTAGTATGACGGGGCTTTTTGCAGTGGGTACACCAGAGGTTATCCTTATTTGAGGGCTGAGACTCCATTCTCACAACTTCTGAATCTTTTCCAGCATTAAACTTTGGTCTGTCACCATTGTTTTTTTCAGATATCATTGCAGATCCTTCAACCGGTGGTGAGTAAAGCATAACTCCCCTTCGACTTTCTTCAGCATTGATAATAGAGATGGTCTCATTCAGCGAGGGTAAATTTTTTTTCCCAATATCTGGACTCTCACTTGATCGAATTCAACATTTAAACCAGCAAGAAAGTCATAAATTCGATCTTTTTCAATAAAGTTCTTTAACACAGCTGCATCATCACTGCACTTCATCTCAATACACAAGGAATGATCCATCTCTTGCCATAGATTCTTCAACTGGTTGGCATACTCCGTGACTAGGCAACCTCCTTGTTTAGTGGCAGATATTTTAGTTTTAATCTCAAAGATTCGAGCAGCATCTCTAACTTTAGAATAAGTCTGTTCTGCTGCGTCCCATATTTCTTTAGATGTTGGCAGAAACATGAACGTATCACTGACTTCTGGCTGCATGGAATTCCATAGCCAAGACATTACCATGGAGTCCTCTTCATCACAAGCATCAAATTCGGGATCTCCCTTCTTGGGTCCAGTTCCAAGGAGATGACTCAGTTTTCCCTTCCCTTTTAGAAAAGTCCGAACCACTTGAGACCATTTCATATAGTTTTTTCCATTCAATCTGTAGGCTGATTGAATACTCTGTAGTTCACCTGTTGTTTGACTTAGTGCCACCTCTTTGGATTGGGCGGTAGAAGCATTATCGGTCATGGAAGACATTTTGTAAAGAGATTGTTTTTGAAAGAAAAATCAGCAATGAAGGCTGCTGATCAGTGACCAGAAATTCAGCTATGAAGGCTGAAAAAGAAATTGAGCAGAAATTCTGTTCTTGGACAGATTTCAAATCCCAGAAAAAAAAATGAGCCTATAGCTCTGATACCATGAAGAAAGGTTTGATTCAATTGCATTCTGAACTAGTCTATTAGATCATATTTATACATGAAGGAAGGGTTTACTAAATTCCTAAAAGATAGGAATTTGACACCCTAATTTATAGCTCTATTTATACCCTAAAATTATGTTCTACTAATTTACAGCTAATTACTAGAATCTTGGGATTTCAGTCAATCCTTGATTTCCAGTCAATCCCTAATTTCCAACAGTAAATATGATTTTTAGGCTCATTTTTCTTGCTTCTTTCTATTGTTTAATAATGATTGGTTCGCTGAAATTATTTTCCTTGGACTACATTTAAGTGTGGAAAAATAATTATATAGCTTGCTTTAGTTAGATTGGGATTAAGTGGAGTATTTGTTGTCATCATCAATCATATTATGTTATTCCAATGAATTTAAGACAAATATGATTCCTATAAAAAAAAGATAAATATGATTTGTTTCCTCCTGTTTCTCACCTTTTTACAATCATTACCAATGAAGGTTCATAATGAGAACCTATTACTACTTCAATGGTATGCAAATACTAATTGAGGTTCTAATTTAGAAGTTAAAGTTTTACTACCTATATCTTACTGCTCCAATGCTCTGAAATTGATGTTTGAGCCGCTAACTTGGAGTTAAATGAAGTGCTATCTTTGAACAGTTTAGGCATTTAGCATTTACTTTTTGGCAAGTCATCATTTCCTGGAGAGAAGATGGCGTATAATGTCTAAATATTCTGAAAATGTGACTGAGATTGTGGAAGTTTGAGGATGACATATAAGAAGAATGTTCTCTAGTGGATTATATACAGGGATACAGAGTTATTTACACTGTATGTTTAATACTTAATAGTACAGGTTGCATAAGTTGGCATGTAGGCATGTGTTACATCTCATTGATGTGGTAATGTAAACATCCTTTATATTCTATGACAGTCAATTTCATATAGGATTGGGGTTTTGTTTTAAGGAATGACTTATCACTAGGGTTGAGCGTTCGGTTGGTTCGGTTCTAAAATTCTAAAAACTGAATGAACGATCGAACTTGAAAAACCTACCGAATCGCCGAACTCTATACAAGAAACCGAAAAAATGAATCGAAATTAATCGGTTCGATTTGGTCGGTTATGTCAGTTTGAGTTTTGTTTTGGACTTATGGAATTGGATAATATGATTATGGGTTGGGTAGGATAATTGGGTTGGATATGGTTAATATAAATAAATTTATATAATTTATTTATTTTTTAATTAAGTGTCGGCTTGTTCGGTCGGCCGCAAACCGACCGAATAAACCTATTTAAACCAATTTGGTTAATCGAATTTTATCGAAACTGACTATATCGAACCGAATGAATCGATTAGGATCGGTTTAGTCGGTTCACCCAACTAGTGCTCACCCCTACTTATCACTTGATTAGCGTTATGGTATACCATGTGAGAGGGCTATTGCCTCCTTTACTATTATGATAGGGAGGCTTTTTCAAGTTTTACTGCATTTTGGGCCTTTTGGCATGAGAGATCATTGCTCAAGTGTTATGACAATGTAGGTAGATGTGGCAATTAGGCGGGTTCGGGTTGAGTCATTTTGGGTTCAGGTCATATCGGGTTTGGGTCTTTTCGGCGTTTGGGTTTTTTTGGGTTTGGTCGTTTTGGGTTCGGTTTTTTTTGTGTTTGGGCCTTTCTGATTCGGGTTTAACGTCATTTTTGTTTTTCTGTTAGATGTAATCATTATTATATAATTTAAATGTTTAAATCCAAAAATATTTTTTTTAAGTAAGCTTTTGCATAATATGATATTTTTTTATTATATTTATATATTAATATCAATATTTGTTAACACTAAAAGGATATTAAATCAATTTGTTATAAAAATCAATTTGTTACATAATTGATTATAGAAAATATGTTATCATATTGATATTTAAAACAACTGATTCTTTGAACTCAAATATTTAACATATGTTATGATTTATATCATGTATACATATAAATATAATTATGCACTCTAATAATTAAATCAAATTGGACAAACGGCTATATTTGAAGAAGAAATAAGATTAAGGTTTAAGAGCTAGTAAAGCAACAAAAAAAAATACTATTATTCGTTATTGCTCAACTATTTGTCTTAATAATCTAATCTTAACTTAAAACTAATTTTTTTTAAGAAATCATGATTAAAAATTACTTGATATATATAGTATATATTTAAGTATTTTAATAATTTATAATTGAATAGTAAATATTAAATAGTAATGATTAATGAAAATGAGATGGTATAACGATTTCTAGACATGATATGATTATATGACACATGAATGACATGGGATATATAAGATAATATTATGATCTTATTAATTAATTAGGTTATGATTAAAGAAAAAAATAATGATTTAAAAAAGAAATTTGTGAATTTTAAAAGAATACGGAGTATGAATAAACTAATTAGGTCTAAGCATGAAAGAAAAGCAAACAATTAGTAATATAACTATATAAGTATCATGTTTTGGATCTCATACTAATTGGTTTTTTATTTCTTAATTTTTTATTTATTTCATTATCTTATATAAAATTAGTAGTATGATTGTTTGTAGGCTTGTAACTCATTATTTAATAGTATAACTTTTAATATATAATTTAAAACAAACTTTTAGACATATCACATATGCAAATATATGGGAGAAAATAAATAAAGCTTTACATTAAAATTTAAGAATAATGAAATATTAATAAAATAATCATCATTTTAGATATTTTTAACTTTATCCTAAAAATATCTCGTTTAGATGATTTTTCAAAAATAATCGTTATTTTATTCTTTACAGTTCTAAGAAAAACATTTATCTTTTGTTCATAACTCAATTATCTACATATAAATTAATCTTTCTTATATTATTATTTTAAGACGAGTTTACTTTTTAAATTAAATATTGACAATTAGACAATAGACATATTCATTTATATGGTGGATTTAGAAAGACATGGGAGGTTAAAATTACAAGTAAAAAATACAATATTTTGAGAAAATTATTGTTTTAATATATATTCATTATTATTTTTAAATAAATCAATAAAAAAGATATTAGAATAAAATTGATAACTAAAGTTTTTGTATTATAAAAAATTATTTAATTACAATTCGATCATTTTTATTTTTAGTATTAATATCGGGTTTATGATCGGGTCGATCTCGGGTTTGGGTCGGTCTCTGGTTTGGGTTTTTTCGAACTTGGGTTTTTTTGGGCTCGGGTCATTTCGGGTTTGGTTTTTTGACTTTTTTTTGTTAAATCAAGTGAGCGCAGCAGTGAAGAAAAGAGAGAAAAGATAATATTTCTTCTTATCCAAACAAACTGAAATTACAAGGATTAAATAGAGAAAAAATTAGAAAATTAGCAGCCTACAAATCTGCGTAAATCTCCTTAATTCTAGGACTTATCTTAACTACCTGATTAGGATCAGATTATGCTAATCAATCAGATATATTGATATCTTACAAATCCCTAAGAATCTTGCCTAAGAATCCTGATTTTCTACACTCCCCCTCAAGTTGGTGCATAGATGTCAATCATGCCCAACTTGCTGATTAGTGTCTCAAAGTTGGTTCTAGACAAGCTCTTAGTCAGACCATCAGCTAACTGTTGATCTGTGGTTATAAATGGCATACACAATATTCTACTTTCCAGTTTTTCCTTAATGAAATGTCTGTCAATCTCGATATGTTTTGTTATGTGATGTTGAACTGGATTGTTAGCTATGCAGATAGCTGCTTTATTATCACAAAACAATTTCATATGAGATTCTGAACTTAGCTTTAGTTCTTCAAGCACTCTCTTCAGCCACATTATTTTGCATACCCCATTAGCCATAGCTCGAAATCCAGCCTCTGCACTGCTTCGAGCAACCACATTTTGCTTCTTGCTCCTCCATGTTACTAAGTTTCCCCATAGGAATGCACAGTAGTCGGAGGTGGATCTTCTGTCAGTGATTGATCCTGCCCAATCTGCATATGTGAATATCTCCACTATTCTTGATTCCCCTTTCTTGAACCACAATCCTTTTCCAGGTGTACCTTTTAAGTACCTAAGAACTCGATAGACAGCTTCTAAATGTTCCTCATATGGTGAATGCATAAACTGACTTACCACACTGACTGCAAAGGCAATGTCAGGTCTTGTATGGGACAGGTAAATTAATTTCCAACGAGACGCTGATACATTCTTTTTTCCACTGGTACTCCTTCTGTCTTTTCTCCAAGCTTTTGATTAGTATCCATTGGTGTGTCACTAGGCTTACATCCACTCATTTCAGTTTCTCTTAGCAAATCTAAGACATACTTCCTTTGAGATAATACAATGCCCTTTTGTGATCTTCTAACCTCCATTCCCAAGAAATATCGTAAGGATCCAAAATCTTTGATCTCAAATTCAGCAGCAAAACATTTTTTCAATCTAGCCAACTCATCATCATCACTTCCAGTAAGAATTATATCATCAACATAGACAATCAAAATGGCAATCTTCCCTGTACTTGTATGTTTTATGAACATTTATGATCAGTTTATGCTTGACTATAGCCTTGATTTTTTACTAACCTTGTGAATTGTTCAAACCAAGCTCTTGGAGACTGTTTCAATCCGTACAGTGACCTTTTTAGCTTACACACTTTAGTTCCAAACTGATCTTCAAATCTTGGAGGAGCATCCATGAAAACTTCTTCTTCTAACTCTCTGTTAAGAAAGGCATTCTTAACATCTAGTTGGTGTAGAGGCCACTCAAGATTCACAGCTAAAGATAAAAGTACTCTCATTGTGTTTAGCTTTGCCACTGGTGCAAATGTCTCCTGGTAATCTATCCCATAGGTTTGTGTAAAGCCTTTTGCAACCAGTCTTGCTTTGTAGCGTTCTAGAGTTCCATCTGATTCGAACTTTATTGAAAACACCCACTTGCATCCCAAAGGTGTCTTCCCTTTAGGTAAATAGACCTTTTCCCATGTGCTATTTTTTCAATGCATTCATCTCCTCAAAGACTGCTGATAACTCGTATAATTATATAGTTTTTAGTTATGTTTTATTATTGTTTTGTGTCAAATACGAGTTATTATTGTTTAGTCTAATTGTGTTTATGATCTTTTATATTTTTATGTAATTTGGTGTTTTTCACAAGTTTCTTTGAGTGATTTCAGATTACTAGAATTAAGGGCAAATCGAGTTCAGTTCCAGTTCCGACACCTTTTTCCATATCAGCTATATCTGGAGTTTCACTGAAGCAATAAAGCTGACATTTGTAGTCGTGCAAAGCTAAGAGGCATATCTATCTTTTTCATGTTTTACACTTCTTGAAACGGAGTCGTTTTCCCTAGCGAAATCGACCATCAAAGTGGCTGATGTGCAATGACGTCTGTGCTGACCTATTTTCGTATTTTGCCCATATCTGCTTATCCACATCAGCAAATGAGCTGATTTCAATGGCTATGGATCCGTAACTGATACGGGAACCTTTGTCTAGAAGAACATATGATCAGATCAGGCCTCCAATATTGACGAAATCGACCATCAAGTTGGCTGATGTGCAATGACGTCTGTGCTGACCTGTTTTCGTATTTTGCCCATATCTTCTTATCCACATCAGCAAATGAGCTGATTCAAACGGCTATGGATCCGTAACTGATAGGGGAACCGTTTTCTAGAAGACCATGTGATCAGATCAGGCCTCCAACATTGACGAAATCGACCATCAAGTTGGCTGATCAAAATTGTCATACAATATGACGAAAATTGTTAGAAAAATGCACCCACCTATTATACCTACCTTTGAAATTTGTAAAGCTTGTCTCTTGTCATTTAGCCCTCCAAAATGTGTATAAATAGAGGGCCTTGGATGATTGTAGAGGATCATATTGTACATAGGTAGGATATTAGCCATTGTAATAAAATTCTCTAAGTTTTCTTCTTCTTTCTTTTCTCTAGTTTTCTTTTTCTTTAGAAAGAGCAAGAGGTTGGATAATTAATATTCTTCTTCTTCTTCTTTCTTTCTTTTATTTTCTTCTTAGATTCTCTTTAATTTTATGTTTATGTTTACAATGCCTATGCTAGGCTAAACTTCTATTTGGTTAAGGGTGATTTCAAAGCCCTAGACATGTTTTGTGATTGATTTTCAGATTCTATCTATCATTAATTTTCTATCAAAGTTGCTTATGTTCTTCTACAAGAATTGTTCATGATGTTGTCTTGATTTATTTAGGTGTACAACTAGATAGATCTTGATAATTATCTATTGCTAGTTTAGGAGTCTTGATCCGTGTAATTGTCTTGATTTCCTATTCATAAGTGGCAATTTGTGATTAATGATTATGGTCAAGTTTTCAATAATTGCAAAGTGGAACATAACCTAAGTTGAACAATCCGAGCTTATGTGTTTGTTGCTTAGATCAACCTATCTTTCTCATCATAAAGCTGCCATTAAATTGAATTTAGAGAGCTTATTCTAGGTTGTTTAATGGTTAGAGATTAAATAGAGAGCTTGTTCTATTTAACGACAAACTAAGGAAAGATTGGGATAACAGAGCTTGTTGTTATCTACGGTTGTTAACTTTGATAGTTGGTTGATATTGATAGATTTGAAATTGATTCTTAATGATGTCTAGTGGTGGAGAATGAAACCTTAACCATATTTTTATATTTGATTCTTCTTACTTACTTGTTTTCTTACTTTTCTAGTTTGCTTATTTTTAAAAGTATATTTATTTTTATTGGCTGGTTATACCGCCTAATTTGTATATTAACTTTGTTTTATTTTTATTGGCTGGTTATACCGCCTAATTTAGTATATATATTTTTATTGGCTGGTTATACCGCCTAATTTAGTATATATATTTTTATTGGCTGGTTATACCGCCTTGCATCTTATTCTTATTATTTACTTTAGTTTAAATCTGGCTTCAAAACCCCCTTTTCTTTTATTGTTCTTGAATTTAAGTTTTAAACTATTAACTTATAAACTAAAACCCAATCCCTGAGGACTCGACCCTTGCTAACTACTATACTTACAATTTATCTTTTTAGTGCAAGGTTAAATAAGATACACTCTTTTGGGAGCATCAAATTTTTGGCGCCGTTGCCGGGGATTGTTTTCTTTAGTTTATTTGTTACTTGGTTTATTCTTATTTTCAGTTCTAATGAGTTTTATTTTCTTGTACATACGGGTTTTTCTTATCAAATTTTGAAAAAAAAAATAAAAAAAAATAAATAAATAAAAAAAAACGATGGAATTGAGCAATCTAACACTTGAAGAGTTGGTGGCATACATGAACATGGAGAATCAACAAGCCAATCTCACCTTCCCAGTTCAACAATTTGCCATGGGAGGATGTCAAGGCCATCAAGTGTTCCAAGACCAACAGTATGATCATTACTCAAACACTTACCATGAGGGATGGTGGGATCATACTAATTATGGCTACTCGAAAAATTACCAAGAAGTAGATCCTTATGCCAATTACACTCATCCATCTAGCTTCAATCAATCATGGTCCCAAGAACCAGATCTTTTTCAACCACCACATATGACTCAAAACTCAGGTACTTCTTTAGAAGATCTTGTCTATTCTCTTGTTACTGATACTTTGCAATTTCAACAGGAAACAAGGGCAAGCATCCAGAGTTTGGAAAAGCAAATGATCCAATTGACTAGTAGTATGGTGGGATGGGTAGCTCAAAGATCTGAAGAACTCCCTGCTGATAACTCGTATAATTATATAGTTTTTAGTTATGTTTTATTAATGTTTTGTGTCAAATACGAGTTATTATTGTTTAGTCTAATTGTGTTTATGATCTTTTATATTTTTATGTATTTTGGTGTTTTTCACAAGTTTCTTTGAGTGATTTCAGATTACTAGAATTAAGGGCAAATCCAGTTCAGTTTCAGTTCCGACACCTTTTTCCATATCAGCTATATCTCGAGTTTTACTGAAGAAATAAGGCTGAAATTTGTAGCCATGCAAAGCTAAGAGGCATATCTATCTTTTTCATGTTTTACACTTCTTAAAACGGAGTCGTTTTCCCTAGCGAAATCGACCATCAAGTTGGCTGATGTGCAATGACGTCTGTGCTGACATGTTTTCGTATTTTGCCCATATCTGCTTAACCACATCAGCAAATGAGCTGATTCCAACGGCTATGGTTCCGTAACTGATAGGGGAACCTTTGTCTAGAAGACCATGTGATCAGATCAGGCCTCCAATATTGAAGAAATCGACCATCAAGGTGGCTGATGTGTAATGACGTCTGTGCTGACATGTTTTCGTATTTGGCCCATATCTGCTTAACCACATCAGCAAATGAGCTGATTCCAACGGCTATGGTTCCGTAACTGATAGGGGAACCTTTGTCTAGAAGACCATGTGATCAGATCAGGCCTCCAATATTGACGAAATCGACCATCAAGTTGGCTGATCAAAATCGTCATATACCTACCTTTGAAATTTGTAAAGCTTGTCTCTTGTCATTTAGCCCTCCAAAATGTGTATAAATAGAGGGCCTTGGATGATTGTAAGGGATCATATTTGAGATTGGTAGGATATTAGCCATTTTAACAAAATTCTCTAAGTTTTCTTCTTCTTTCTTTTCTCTAGTTTTCTTTCTTTTCTCTAGTTTTCTTTTTCTTTAGAGAGAGCAAGAGGTTGGATAATTAATATTCTTCCTCTTCTTCTTTCTTTCTTTTATTTTCTTCTTAGATTTTCTTTAATTTTATGTTTATGTTTACAATGCCTATGCTAGGCTAAACTTCTATTTGGTTAAGGGTGATTTCAAAGCCCTAGACATGTTTTGTGAGTGATTTTCAGATTCTATCTATCATTAATTTTCTATCAAAGTTGCTTATGTTCTTCTACAAGAATTGTTCATGATGTTGTCTTGATTTATTTAGGTGTACAACTAGATAGATCTTGATAATTATCTATTGCTAGTCTAGGAGTCTTGATCCGTGTAATTGTCTTGATTTCCTATTCATAAGTGGCAATTTGTGATTAATGATTATGGTCAAGTTTTCAATAATTGCAAAGTGGAACATAACCTAAGTTGAACAATCCGAGCTTATGTGTTTGTTGCTTAGATCAACCTATCTTTCTCATCATAAAGCTGCCATTAAATTGAATTTAGAGAGCTTATTCTAGGTTGTTTAATGGTTAGAGATTAAATAGAGAGCTTGTTCTATTTAACGACAAACTAAGGAAAGATTGGGATAACAGAGCTTGTTGTTATCTACGGTTGTTAACTTTGATAGTTGGTTGATATTGATAGATCTGAAATTGATTCTTAATGATGTCTAGTGGTGGAGAATGAAACCTTAACCATATTTTTCATATTTGATTCTTCTTACTTACTTGTTTTCTTACTTTTCTAGTTTGCTTATTTTTAAAAGTATATATATTTTTATTGGCTGGTTATACCGCCTAATTTGTATATTAACTTTGTTTTATTTTTATTGGCTGGTTATACCGCCTAATTTAGTATATATTTTTATTGGCTGGTTATACCGCCTTGCATCTTATTCTTATTATTTACTTTAGTTTAAATCTGGCTTCAAAAACCCCTTTTCTTTTATTGTTCTTGAATTTAAGTTTTAAACTATTAACTTATAAACTAAAACCCAATCCCTGAGGACTCGACCCTTGCTAACTACTATATTTACAATTTATCTTTTTAGTGCAAGGTTAAATAAGATACACTCTTTTGGGTGCATCAAGTTTTTGGCGCCGTTGCCGGGGATTGCTTTCTTTAGTTTATTAGTTTATTGGTTTATTCTTATTTTCTGTTCTAATTATTTACTTTCTTATTTTTTTTTATTAGTGAATGTTCCAAGCTCCCGAAAAAGACTTACGACTTAGAAAAATTCGGGAATTTATAACTTCTCACCAACAACCAATCGAGGAGTTGATCCAAAACATCCAAGAGAAGCAAGGAGAGATGGCAGCAGCTGACAACCGAACTCTCAAGGAGCTAGCCGCTCCGGACTTGGGTCAACAACCATTATGCATTGAATATGCTAATCTTGAGGTAGCTTTTGAATTAAAATCTGGTTTGATTCACCTTCTCCCAACTTTTCATGGTTTTGCAGGAGAGGATCCAAATAAGCACCTCAAGGAATTCCATGTAGTTTGCTCAAGCATGAGACCAACAGGGGTCACGGAAGAGCAAGTTAAGTTGAGAGCCTTCCCATTCTCTCTAGCTGATTCAGCAAAGGAATGGCTCTACTATCTACCATCCGGGACCATCACTACATGGAATGATTTGAAGAAAGCATTCTTGGAAAGGTATTTCCCAGCATCTAAGGCTGCCAACATTAGGAAAGAGATATGTGGGATTCGGCAATACAACGGAGAGTCCTTATATGAATATTGGGAGAGGTTCAAGAAACTTTGTGCATCATGTCCACACCATCAGATAAGTGAACAACTTCTCATCCAATACTTCTATGAAGGTCTCATGCCCATGGAGAGAAGTATGATAGATGCCGCTAGTGGGGGAGCTCTAGTTGATAAGACTCCCAGGGCTGCTAGAACATTAATCTCCAACATGGCAGCCAATTCTCAACAGTTCTCAATGAGACAAGATCCACCACCACAATCCAAGAGAGTTAATGAGGTAAGTATATCATCCCTTGAACAAAAATTTGATAAACTGACTTCTCTTGTTCAACAATTGGCTGTAGGTAAAATACAACAAATAAAGGCTTGTGGCATATGTTCAAACATAGGGCACCAAACTGATATGTGTCCAACACTTCAAGAGGATACCAATGAACATGTGAATGCCATGGGTGGATTTCAGAACCAATCAAGGAAATATGATCCCTACTCAAACACATACAATCCAGGATGGAGGGATCATCCAAACTTCAATTATGGAGGGAACCAATCACAAACTATTCCTCCACCATTTGACCACAGGCCACCGGGTTTTCAGCAAAGAGTGCAACAACCATACCAAACCCGACAACAACTACCACCCACCCAAAATTCAGGTACTTCTCTTGAAGATCTTGTTAAAGCTCTTTCTACTAATACAATTCAATTTCAACAGGAAACAAAGACAAGTATTCGAAATTTGGAGACTCAAATAGGGCAATTGGCAACAACCATGAGTCAAATGCAAGCAAGGGATTCTGGGAAATTACCTTCCCAAACCATAGTGAATCCAAGAGAGAATGCCAATGCTATAAATTTAAGAAGTGGGAAACAGCTAGAGACACCACAAAATGATAGTGCTCAAGGGGAGAACAATACCATGGCATCCTCTTCACATCCCAACGAGCCACTAAAAAAGGTAATTCCTAAACCATCCTTTCCTTCCTATATAACTCCTCCACCTTTTCCTAACAGGTTAGCAAAGTCCAAGAAGGAGGAGCAAGAGAAGGAAATTTTGGAAACCTTCCGGAAAGTAGAGGTGAACATTCCTTTACTAGATGCTATCAAGCAAGTGCCAAGATATGCCAAGTTCCTAAAAGAGTTGTGCACATCTAAACGGAAGTTGAAATGGAATGAAAAGGTAAGTGTGGGGGAGAATGTGTCAGCTGTTCTTCAAAAGAAACTCCCACCTAAATGCAAGGATCCAGGTATGTTTACCATTCCTTGTAAGATAGGCAACACCAGGTTTGAGCGTGCTATGCTAGATCTAGGGGCATCTATTAATGTCATGCCATATTCAATTTATGCTTCCTTGAATCTAGGACCATTAGAGGAAACCGGTGTTATAATACAACTTGCTGACCGTTCTAACACTTATCCAAGAGGAGTTGTAGAAGACGTTCTTATACAGGTTAATGAATTGGTTTTTCCCGCTGACTTTTATGTTATTGAGATGGAAGATGAGATGTCTTCTAATCCCACACCTATTCTATTAGGGAGACCATTCTTGAAAACAGCAAGAACTAAAATAGATGTACATGATGGCACTTTAACTATGGAATTTGATGGTGAAATAATTCGCTTTAACATTTTTGAGGCCATGAGATATCCTAGTGATGTGCATTCTGTTTTTAATATTGATATAATTGACTCACTAGTGCAGCAAGCTTATGAGCTAGATGGTGAAGATAGTGTAGAAATAGTCCTTAGCAACCATCTCGGAATGGGGAATGCTAAACTAGCCTTGAGTGACCAGGTGGAATGGGCACTAGAATCTTTACACTCGCTGCAACCTAAAGATGCAAGGTTTGATGTTTCATTTATTGATTTGCCTTTATCTAATGAGAAACTTCTACCTTCCATTTTGCAGGCACCAACTTTAGAGTTGAAACCACTACCGAACCACTTGAAATATTTGTTCTTAGGGGAAAAGGACACACTACCTGTCATCATTGCCAAAGAGCTCACACCTTTGCAAGAAGAGCGACTTATCCGGGTGCTTAGAGAGCATAAAACAGCAATTGGTTGGACAATTGCCGATATCAAGGGAATAAGCCCATCCATGTGCATGCACCGGATTTTGTTAGAGGAAGGGTCTAAACCAACAAGAGAAGCACAAAGAAGATTGAACCCTCCTATGATGGAGGTTGTGAAAAAGGAGATACTGAAGCTCCTAGATGTTGGAGTGATCTATCCTATCTCGGATAGCAAATGGGTGAGCCCAGTCCAAGTGGTTCCAAAGAAATCAGGTGTAACGGTGGTAACAAATAATGAGAATGAACTTGTTCCTACTAGGATTCAAACAGGATGGCGAGTTTGTATTGATTATCGTAAACTTAATTCCACAACTCGCAAAGACCACTTTCCTTTACCTTTTATTGATCAAATGCTTGAAAGGTTAGCTGGCCATTCTCATTATTGTTTTCTTGATGGTTTTTCAGGTTATAATCAGATAGCTATTGCTCCGGAGGACCAAGAGAAAACAACATTCACATGTCCATTTGGTACTTTTGCATACCGGCGTATGCCATTTGGTCTTTGTAATGCACCAGCTACATTCCAAAGGTGTATGGTTAGCATATTTTCAGATTATGTAGAGAATATCATAGAAGTGTTTATGGATGATTTTAGTGTCTATGGTGATTCTTTTGATAGATGTCTAGAGAACCTTACACTTGTACTTGAAAGATGCATGGAAACTAACCTTGTTTTGAATTGGGAAAAATGTCACTTTATGGTAGAACAAGGAATAGTTTTGGGCCATGTTATTTCTTCTAGAGGGATAGAGGTTGATAAGTCTAAAATAGATATTATGCATTCTTTACCACCTCCCACAAATGTGAGAGAGGTTCGTTCTTTTCTTGGACATGCAGGTTTCTATAGGAGATTTATCAAAGACTTCTCAAAGATCACATTACCTCTTTGCAAGCTACTACAAAAAGATGTGGTTTTCCACTTTGATGATAAATGCAAAGAGGCGTTTGAAACATTGAAGGGACTCTTGACTTCAGCTCCTATCATCCAACCACCAGATTGGAATGTACCTTTTGAAATCATGTGTGATGCTAGTGACTATGCCATTGGAGCTGTTTTGGGCCAACGGGTTGGGAAAGCCTCACATGCCATTTATTATGCCTCAAGAACTCTTAATGATGCTCAATTGAACTATTCCACTACTGAAAAAGAACTTTTGGCTGTTGTATTTGCTTTAGAAAAATTTCGATCTTATTTAATTGGTACTAAAGTAATTGTATTTTCTGACCATGCAGCCCTTAAGTACTTACTCACTAAAAAGGAGGCCAAACCAAGGTTGATTAGATGGATACTTCTCTTACAAGAGTTTGATTTGGAGATAAAAGATAAGAGAGGTAGTGACAACCTGGTTGCGGACCATCTTAGCCGTTTAGTTCATGAAGATGATGCACTACCCTTGAATGAGAACTTTCCGGATGAGCAACTTCTTTTTATAAGAACAACTCCTTGGTATGCTGATATTGTTAATTACTTAGTTACCAAGAAGTTGCCACAAGAGTTGACACAAGCTCAAAGAAATAAGATCAAGAGTGATGCCAAATACTACATATGGGATGATCCTTACCTTTGGAAGCATTGCTCCGATCAGATTATAAGAAGGTGTGTACTCGAAACTGAATTTCAATCTATTCTCACCTTTTGTCACTCTTATGCATGTGGAGGACACTTTGGATCCAAAAGAACAACCATGAAAGTTCTTGATTCTGGATTTTATTGGCCTACCATATTCAAAGATGCATACCTCTTTTGCAAGTCATGTGATCGTTGCCAAAGAACTGGTAACTTAGGTGCTAGAAATCAAATGCCTCAAACTCCAATACTTATTGTTGAAATTTTTGATGTATGGGGCATGGATTTCATGGGACCTTTTCCTCCTTCTTTTGGTAATCTTTATATTTTACTTGCCGTTGATTATGTTTCAAAGTGGGTGGAAGCAAAATCCACTAGGACTAATGACTCTAAAGTTGTTTCAGATTTTGTCAAGACTAACATCTTTGCTAGGTTTGGAACGCCAAAGGCCATAATCAGCGATAGAGGTACTCACTTTTGCAATAGGACTATGGAAGCACTTTTGAGGAAGTATAACATCACACACAAGGTCTCCACCTCATATCATCCTCAAACTAGTGGGCAAGCTGAAGTGTCAAACCGAGAAGTTAAGTCCATCCTTGAAAAGACAGTTAATCCAAATAGGAAGGATTGGAGTTCACGACTTGATGATGCACTTTGGGCTTATAGGACAGCATATAAGACACCCATTGGTATGTCTCCTTATCGACTTGTTTATGGTAAGCCTTGTCATCTTCCGGTTGAATTGGAACATAAATCATATTGGGCTATCAAACAATGCAACATGGAGATGGATGAGATAGGAAAGAAAAGAAAACTTGACCTACAAGAATTAGAGGAGATAAGGAATGATGCCTATCAGAATTCTAGGATTTACAAGGAAAAGACTAAGGCATTCCATGACAAGATGATATCAAGAAAAGAATTTGTTGTTGGACAAAAAGTTCTTCTCTTCCATTCACGCCTTAAGTTATATCCAGGTAAGTTACGTTCTCGTTGGGTTGGACCTTTTGTTATTACTAATGTATTTACTCATGGTGCAGTTGAAATCCAAAGCCCAAAAACAGATAAGGCATTCAAAGTGAATGGTCATAGATTGAAGCCTTACTATGAGAACTTTCCAATACAAGATGTGGAGGAGTTTCCACTTTTTGAGCCAAAGTATGTTGAATAATAATGGCATGGGTCTAAGTCAAGCTGAGGACAATAAACCAAGCGCTTCTTGGAGAGGCAACCCAAAAGGATGGAGAGCATCTATTATATCAGATTTGCATATTCCTTACTCTCCATCATTCTATCTTTTATTGTTTTTCTTTTCTTTTGTTTAATAGTTCTTTTCTCTTACATATAATTCTTGCATTGGGGGATAATAGCATTACATTGAGGACAATGTAAAAATTATGTGTGGGGGGAAGAATTTAGGATTTTATTTAGAGTGTTTTGTTTTTGAGTCTTTTTATGTTGTTTTTCTTTCTGATCCTTGTTTTGAAAATAACTAGATGTAAATATAATTTTTTTTAACCCCGGTTAAATGGCGGATAACGGTACTCCGTGATTATTTAAATCGGTTCCATCAGCTACCCACAAAACTGATATTGTATATAAATTTCTCTTCCAATTTCTCTTTCATTTTTTTCATTTTTTTTTCAGGATGGATGATATTCTCACAAGATTGCAGAAACGATTTCCTCCTTTTCCTCGAAATATTTTACTGAAGCTTTACCAAGTTCGACTTGAAAGATTAAGAATGCTTATGCAAAAAGGGATTCCTGACGACATACGTTGGAAAATTGAAGCCAAGGTACGTGAAAATGAATATCTTCCTGTTTTGCATTTACCAGGTACAGGTAGAAGCACTTTTGCAAAGAAGCGACGAGCAAAGCGCATGAGTTCAAATTGCCACAAATGTGCACGATGGACGTGTAACGGTAAATGTCGTTCTATTGGGATTCCGTCCTCTAATCGAGATGATAAAATTGAATTCATTAAGGATGGACTGAGTAAGGAGAATTTGGGTAATATCCAACTTTCTCTTGAGACGCATCCTAGTGGAGACGTACAAAGAGAAATTCTTGATTTATGGCCGCAATTCCAAAGGGAATGGCAACATCTTGGGAATCTGATGTTAAAAGACCCTGTTTGCCAGCTTGTAAGAAAACTGGATGGGAAGCATATCCTCGACTCATAGAAGGCGTTTAAGCCGTTTCTGGACGTAAAACCAGAGGAAGATGTGAGCCACAATCACAACTACAATAAATGACTTCTCAGCTTTTGGTTTGATTTGCAATAACTTTATTTTGTTTTAATTTACGTGTTGTTCGATTTGTGTAATTATTCTCGTTTTTTTTATTTGTCTTTTACGGTTGATTTTTTCTTCTCTTTTTGATTTTCTTCCTGAAATCACGCAAAAAATCTTTTGTTAGGTTAACATTTTCTTCTGACAGGTCAGATACACTTTCGGCGACATTATTACTCTTGTCTGATTCACTACTCAGTCCTCTATATATTACACCATGTACTCATTCTCTTTCAGGCACTCGAAAAAAAAAAATGGAAAGTACTTCATCCCAGCGCATTAAAAAAATTTGTGTCTTTGGAGGTGCTTATCCAGGGAAAAATAACATATTCGCTGATGAAGCCATAAGAGTTGGAGTAATACTTGCCCAACAAAAGATCCACTTGATTTATGGAGGCGGTAGTACGGGTTTAATGGGAGCAGTCGCTACAGCAGCACACACCGGAGGAAGTCCAGTTCTAGGAATCGTGCCAAAACTATTCACAAGTTTTTGTGGACCTACCGTGGGTAAGGAAATACAAGTCTGGAGTGTCCCTGAACGGATAACAATCATGTACCATTCTGCCGATGCATTCATTGCTTTACCAGGAGGTCTGGGTACATTGGAAGAAATAGCTTGCGTGGCTTCTTGGTCATCTTTGGTCACAAATAAGAAACCCATTGGTTTGCTTAATATTAATGGTTATTTTAGTAATTTGCTTTTATATTTAGATAATGCTGTGGATAATGGATTCATGTTTTCAGAGGCAAGGAGAACCATAATTTCTGCTACAACCATTGAAGATTTACTTAAAAAGCTCCAAGCTTATGAGTGTTTATCTGCTACGGTTGTTTCGCAAACGCTCGGAAAAAGAAAAAGAGATATGGACGAGCAAGGAGTGGATTGCACTTTGTCTTTGTGACATTATCTAACATTTTGCTTGTTGTGTCTCAGTTATAATAAGTGGTTAGCAACCTCTGCAGGTAATATCTCCTAAATTCTACCTTTAAAATTTGACATTGGGGACAATGTCATATTTTAGTAGGGGGTAAGGGACATATTTTGCTAATTTAAAAAAAAAAAAAAAAAAAAAAAAAAAAAAATTTAAGAAGTATTCATTCTGAACAAGGTCTGAGTAAGGGAGACTTGAGACATACCTTGTCAGTTTGATTTCTTCTTTTCAAAAAAAAAAAAAAAAAAAAAAAAAAAAAAAAGTTTGTTGTGTTTTAAGCAATTTAGAAGTATTCATTCTGAACAAGGTCTGAGTAAGGGAGACTTGAGACACACCTTGTCAGTTTGATTTTAATCTTTTTATGTTTACTTGTTAATTTTTGTTTAGTATTTTAAGATTATTTAGGTTGCATGAGTTTGTTTTGTTTTGAGTCTTAGCTGTTCCTATTCTTATGTTATTAGTTCTTTTCTCTTACACATGATTCTTTCATTTGGGTTAATAGACTTACATTGAGGACAATGTAAGAATTAAGTGTGGGGGGAATGATTTAGGATTTCTTTTATTTTTGTCTACTAATTTTTTTTTTTATGAGTCTTTATTATAATTTTTAGTGTGTTTTAGTTCCTTTTTAATACAATGATGAGATATGAATTGCATAAGTCTAAAACAGAGTTATTAGTGAGAAGATTTTCATGAGAATTGAGCTTGATATCATTTTTTTTTTTATGAGCCAATGTTAATATGATATGTTGATTGAGAAAGAAGCATGTTTAGACTTAATCTGACTTGTATAATCATCCTTGTGAGTTTTTGAGCCTATAATGATTGATGCATTATACAAATCAATCTAATTTCTTTCTTGAGTGCTCTTATGATTACAGGATTCTCTAGAACTTGCTTTAAACCGTTTGAGACTATATTGATACATGTGACAACATGAATATGATAGAGGCATTAGGATTTTTAGCCAGAGCCAAACAGCCATCCCTTATTGATGTTCCAAGAGAACACACCCTTAGTGAACCAATTTGAGCCTACATTGAATAAGCTATCTCTTTGGTAACCATAACTTGTCCCTAACCAAAATATACTTATATCTTTACCTTTGTTCCAAAGATGAATTAGCATGTTTTGAGACAAGTTGCAAAGACAAGGGATATTTTTAGTTAAAAATTTGGGTTAGAAACAAGAAATAAGTGTGGGGGGGAAAGAAAAGAAAAGTCAAAAAAAAAAAAAAAAAAAAAAAAAAATGGAATACTGGCAAATACATTCAAAAAAAAAATATATATATAAATCATCTCTTGAATTTTGGGAAAAAGAAAAAGATGTTACAAAGTTGTTCAGAATGAAGAAAAGGCCCAACATAAATATCCGGCCTAGGTGACTATGTACTTGTAAAGAGTTTTGAGAAGTTTCTTTGTATGATCTTTTTATGTCTCTAAACTTTATGAACTCTTTGGAACCTTTGTGATATCTTTATCCTTTTGTTCTTCAACCACATTACAAACCCCTTGGCCCCATTACAACCTTGATTAAAGACCTCTTGATTCATGAAGTTGTATGATCTAAATAGTGGAGAATAGGTGGACAAGCAAGAATATGGTAGAACTGTTTTCATGAGATTGATTGAGTGTAAACACTTCACCACTACTTTAAAGAGTGAAAATCATGAGGGTATCCCATGTGAAAAGTTGAGATTAAATTTGAACATGCAATATTTTGATTGAGATATGTTATGCTAATATTGGCTTAACTCAAACAATTTACATTCAAGCATGATTTTTTGTGAAATTCTTTAAGCTATTGATTAGTTTATAAGACTTGTTCAAATATTGTATCTAATTTGTATTGAAAGGATTAGGAGTAAATATTTTTAGTATATGTAGTTTATTTATATTTTTTAGTTTTTCAATGTTTGTGGGTATCGTTCTAGTAAACCCTCACGAGACTAAACTCGTCCACTAGGGACACCTAGGGGTTTAAAGGCTTGTGTCACATGCTAAGTGCCACCGTGATTTCCTACGAAAATGGATTAGATTAGATTTTCTTATTTTATTTTTATTGAGTCGTTGCTAGGGACTAGCAACAATCTAAGTGTGGGGGTGTGATAACTCGTATAATTATATAGTTTTTAGTTATGTTTTATTAATGTTTTGTGTCAAATACGAGTTATTATTGTTTAGTCTAATTGTGTTTATGATCTTTTATATTTTTATGTATTTTGGTGTTTTTCACAAGTTTCTTTGAGTGATTTCAGATTACTAGAATTAAGGGCAAATCCAGTTCAGTTTCAGTTCCGACACCTTTTGCCATATCAGCTATATCTCGAGTTTTACTGAAGCAATAAGGCTGAAATTTGTAGCCATGCAAAGCTAAGAGGCATATCTATCTTTTTCATGTTTTACACTTCTTAAAACGGAGTCGTTTTCCCTAGCGAAATCGACCATCAAGTTGGCTGATGTGCAATGACGTCTGTGCTGACATGTTTTCGTATTTTGCCCATATCTGCTTAACCACATCAGCAAATGAGCTGATTCCAACGGCTATGGTTCCGTAACTGATAGGGGAACCTTTGTCTAGAAGACCATGTGATCAGATCAGGCCTCCAATATTGAAGAAATCGACCATCAAGGTGGCTGATGTGTAATGACGTCTGTGCTGACATGTTTTCGTATTTGGCCCATATCTGCTTAACCACATCAGCAAATGAGCTGATTCCAACGGCTATGGTTCCGTAACTGATAGGGGAACCTTTGTCTAGAAGACCATGTGATCAGATCAGGCCTCCAATATTGACGAAATCGACCATCAAGTTGGCTGATCAAAATCGTCATATACCTACCTTTGAAATTTGTAAAGCTTGTCTCTTGTCATTTAGCCCTCCAAAATGTGTATAAATAGAGGGCCTTGGATGATTGTAAGGGATCATATTTGAGATTGGTAGGATATTAGCCATTTTAACAAAATTCTCTAAGTTTTCTTCTTCTTTCTTTTCTCTAGTTTTCTTTCTTTTCTCTAGTTTTCTTTTTCTTTAGAGAGAGCAAGAGGTTGGATAATTAATATTCTTCCTCTTCTTCTTTCTTTCTTTTATTTTCTTCTTAGATTTTCTTTAATTTTATGTTTATGTTTACAATGCCTATGCTAGGCTAAACTTCTATTTGGTTAAGGGTGATTTCAAAGCCCTAGACATGTTTTGTGAGTGATTTTCAGATTCTATCTATCATTAATTTTCTATCAAAGTTGCTTATGTTCTTCTACAAGAATTGTTCATGATGTTGTCTTGATTTATTTAGGTGTACAACTAGATAGATCTTGATAATTATCTATTGCTAGTCTAGGAGTCTTGATCCGTGTAATTGTCTTGATTTCCTATTCATAAGTGGCAATTTGTGATTAATGATTATGGTCAAGTTTTCAATAATTGCAAAGTGGAACATAACCTAAGTTGAACAATCCGAGCTTATGTGTTTGTTGCTTAGATCAACCTATCTTTCTCATCATAAAGCTGCCATTAAATTGAATTTAGAGAGCTTATTCTAGGTTGTTTAATGGTTAGAGATTAAATAGAGAGCTTGTTCTATTTAACGACAAACTAAGGAAAGATTGGGATAACAGAGCTTGTTGTTATCTACGGTTGTTAACTTTGATAGTTGGTTGATATTGATAGATCTGAAATTGATTCTTAATGATGTCTAGTGGTGGAGAATGAAACCTTAACCATATTTTTCATATTTGATTCTTCTTACTTACTTGTTTTCTTACTTTTCTAGTTTGCTTATTTTTAAAAGTATATATATTTTTATTGGCTGGTTATACCGCCTAATTTGTATATTAACTTTGTTTTATTTTTATTGGCTGGTTATACCGCCTAATTTAGTATATATTTTTATTGGCTGGTTATACCGCCTTGCATCTTATTCTTATTATTTACTTTAGTTTAAATCTGGCTTCAAAAACCCCTTTTCTTTTATTGTTCTTGAATTTAAGTTTTAAACTATTAACTTATAAACTAAAACCCAATCCCTGAGGACTCGACCCTTGCTAACTACTATACTTACAATTTATCTTTTTAGTGCAAGGTTAAATAAGATACACTCTTTTGGGTGCATCACCTGCCCAAACGATGATTAACCCAAAGGAGAATGCTACTATTGTGACCTTGAGGAATGAGGAACAAGATGAGGATGAGACAAAATTAGAGATGAATTCTATTCTTGAGGATATAATGAAGCCAAAGATCCAAATAAGAGTATTTCGACACCTGAGGTAACGTTTAAGGTTTCACTTTTTACTAATGTTTCTTCTCCACCTTTTCCTAGTAGATTTGCAAAGTTCAAGGAGGAAGAACATGAACAACACATGCCGGAAACCTTAAACAACTTGTTTGTGGAGGTCATTCAACAAGTATCAAAATATGCTCCATTCCTCGATGACATATGCACCACAAAGGATGATGGAATAATACTTGTAATGGAGAATGCATCCACTGTTGTGCAAAGAAAGTTTCCTCTCAAACGCATAAATTTGGGAAATTTCATGTATGAGCCTGACAAGCCTAAAATGCCAAGAAGGGGTGTTGGTTAGGTTCAAAACACTAAATCAAGTGCTAATTAGGGGAGGCAGCCTAATTAGTGAAAGCATTGCCAAACTGCCATCCTCAGATTTGCTCTCTTTTTCTTTATCTTTTTCTTATGTTTCTTTGCTAATTGTGTTTAGTGTTTCTAAGTTCATTTAGGCTGCATAAGTTTATTTTGTTTATTAGTTCTTTTCTCTTACACATGATTCTTTCATTTGGGTTAATAGACTTACATTGAGGACAATGTAAGAATTAAGTGTGGGGGGAATGATTTAGGATTTCTTTTATTTTCGTCTACTATTTTTTTTTTATGAGTCTTTATTATTATTATTTTTAGTATGTTTTAGTTCCTTTTTAATACAATGATGAGATATGAATTGCATAAGTCTAAAACAGATTTATTAGTGAGAAGATTTTCATGAGAATTAAGCTTGATACTAATTTTTATGAGCCAATGTTAATATGATATGTTGATTGAGAAAGAAGCATGTTTAGACTTAAAACTGACTTGTATAATCATCATTGTGAGTTTTTGAGCCTAAAATGATTGATGCATTATACAAATCAATCTAATTTCTTTCTTGAGTGCTCTTATGATTACATGATTCTCTAGAACTTGCTTTAAACCGTTTGAGACTATATTGATACATGTGACAACATGAATATGATAGAGGCATTAGGATTATAACCAGAGCCAAACAGCCATCCCTTATTGATGTTCCAAGAGAACACACCCTTAGTGAACCAATTTGAGCCTACATTGAATAAGCTATCTCTTTGGTAACCATAACTTGTCCCTAACCTAAATATACTTATATCTTTACCTTTGTTCCAAAGATGAATTAGCATGATTTGAGACAAGTTGCAAAGACAAGGGATATTTTTTGGTTAGAAACAAGAAATAAGTGTGGGGGGAAAAGAAAAGAAAAGTCAAGAGAAAAAGAAATGGAATACTGGAAAATACATTCCTATGTAAAAAAAAAAATATGAATCATCTCTTGAATTTGTGGAAAAAGAAAAAGATGTTACAAAGTTGTTTAGAATGAAGAAAAGGCCCAACATGAATATCCGGCCTAGGTGACTATGTACTTGTAAAGAGTTTTGAGAAGTTTCTTTGTATAATTTTTTTATGTCTCTAAACTTTATGATCTCTTTGGAACCTTTGTGATATCTTTATCCTTTTGTTCTTCAACCACATTACAAACCCCTTGGCCCCATTACAACCTTCATTAAAGACCTCTTGATTCATGAAGTTGTATGATCTAAATAGTGGAGAATAGGTGGACAAGCAAGAATATGGTAGAACTGTTTTCATGAGATTGATTGAGTGTAAACACTTCACCACTACTTTAAAGAGTGAAAATCATGAGGGTATCCCATGTGAGAACTTGAGATTAAATTTGAACATGCACTATTTTGATTAAGATATGTTATGCTAATATTGGCTTAACTCAAACAATTTACATTCAAGCATGATTTTTTGTGAAATTTTTTAAGCTATTGATTAGTTTATAAGACTTGTTCAAAGATTGTCTCTAATTTGTATTGAAAGGATTAGGAATAAATATTTTTAGTATATGTAGTTTATTTATATTTTAGTTTTTCAATGTTTGTGGGTATCGTTCTAGTAAACCCTCACGAGACTAAACTCGTCCACTAGGGACACCTAGGGGTTTAAAGGCTTGTGTCACATGCTAAGTGCCACCGTGATTTCCTACGAAAATGGATTAGATTTTCTTATTTTATTTTTATTGAGTCGTTGCTAGGGACTAGCAACAATCTAAGTGTGGGGGTGTGATAACTCGTATAATTATATAGTTTTTAGTTATGTTTTATTATTGTTTTGTGTCAAATACGAGTTATTATTGTTTAGTCTAATTGTGTTTATGATCTTTTATATTTTTATGTAATTTGGTGTTTTTCACAAGTTTCTTTGAGTGATTTCAGATTACTAGAATTAAGGGCAAATCGAGTTCAGTTCCAGTTCCGACACCTTTTGCCATATCAGCTATATCTGGAGTTTCACTGAAGCAATAAGGCTGACATTTGTAGTCGTGCAAAGCTAAGAGGCATATCTATCTTTTTCATGTTTTACACTTCTTGAAACGGAGTCGTTTTCCCTAGCGAAATCGACCATCAAAGTGGCTGATGTGCAATGACGTCTGTGCTGACCTATTTTCGTATTTTGCCCATATCTGCTTATCCACATCAGCAAATGAGCTGATTTCAATGGTTATGGATCCGTAACTGATACGGGAACCTTTGTCTAGAAGAACATATGATCAGATCAGGCCTCCAATATTGACGAAATCGACCATCAAGTTGGCTGATGTGCAATGACGTCTGTGCTGACCTGTTTTCGTATTTTGCCCATATCTTCTTATCCACATCAGCAAATGAGCTGATTCAAACGGCTATGGATCCGTAACTGATAGGGGAACCTTTTTCTAGAAGACCATGTGATCAGATCAGGCCTCCAACATTGACGAAATCGACCATCAATTTGGCTGATCAAAATTGTCATACAATATGACGAAAATTGTTAGAAAAATGCACCCACCTATTATACCTACCTTTGAAATTTGTAAAGCTTGTCTCTTGTCATTTAGCCCTCCAAAATGTGTATAAATAGAGGGCCTTGGATGATTGTAGAGGATCATATTGTACATAGGTAGGATATTAGCCATTGTAATAAAATTCTCTAAGTTTTCTTCTTCTTTCTTTTCTCTAGTTTTCTTTTTCTTTAGAAAGAGCAAGAGGTTGGATAATTAATATTCTTCTTCTTCTTCTTTCTTTCTTTTATTTTCTTCTTAGATTCTCTTTAATTTTATGTTTATGTTTACAATGCCTATGCTAGGCTAAACTTCTATTTGGTTAAGGGTGATTTCAAAGCCCTAGACATGTTTTGTGATTGATTTTCAGATTCTATCTATCATTAATTTTCTATCAAAGTTGCTTATGTTCTTCTACAAGAATTGTTCATGATGTTGTCTTGATTTATTTAGGTGTACAACTAGATAGATCTTGATAATTATCTATTGCTAGTTTAGGAGTCTTGATCCGTGTAATTGTCTTGATTTCCTATTCATAAGTGGCAATTTGTGATTAATGATTATGGTCAAGTTTTCAATAATTGCAAAGTGGAACATAACCTAAGTTGAACAATCCGAGCTTATGTGTTTGTTGCTTAGATCAACCTATCTTTCTCATCATAAAGCTGCCATTAAATTGAATTTAGAGAGCTTATTCTAGGTTGTTTAATGGTTAGAGATTAAATAGAGAGCTTGTTCTATTTAACGACAAACTAAGGAAAGATTGGGATAACAGAGCTTGTTGTTATCTACGGTTGTTAACTTTGATAGTTGGTTGATATTGATAGATCTGAAATTGATTCTTAATGATGTCTAGTGGTGGAGAATGAAACCTTAACCATATTTTTATATTTGATTCTTCTTACTTACTTGTTTTCTTACTTTTCTAGTTTGCTTATTTTTAAAAGTATATTTATTTTTATTGGCTGGTTATACCGCCTAATTTGTATATTAACTTTGTTTTATTTTTATTGGCTGGTTATACCGCCTAATTTAGTATATATATTTTTATTGGCTGGTTATACCGCCTAATTTAGTATATATATTTTTATTGGCTGGTTATACCGCCTTGCATCTTATTCTTATTATTTACTTTAGTTTAAATCTGGCTTCAAAACCCCCTTTTCTTTTATTGTTCTTGAATTTAAGTTTTAAACTATTAACTTATAAACTAAAACCCAATCCCTGAGGACTCGACCCTTGCTAACTACTATACTTACAATTTATCTTTTTAGTGCAAGGTTAAATAAGATACACTCTTTTGGGAGCATCAACTGCCTCATTCCAGTCGGGAACTTTTAGAGCTTCCTATATATTCTTTGGAACATCCACACTAGACATTGTGAGGTAAAAGCAAGAAAAGAGGGTGACAATTTTTCATAAAACACATATTTTGATAATGGATGTTTAGTACAACTTCTGACACCTTTCCTAAATGCAATAGGAATATTAAGAGAATCAAAATTGTCAGTTTGTGAGGGACATGACTCGGATGGAATACCTGAATTTGGAGAATCAATGATTTCTGGTTCTGGATTCGAGATAGACTTCTCGTTCTGCACAGTTGTGATTGCTCCCTTAGTTTGAATCTGTTTTTTTCATGAGTAGACACGAAGCTCAGAATTTTTCTCAGTTTCTGGTCTAGTTTCAATGTCTTGTTGTGGCATTAAAGTAAGCTGCCTTTCTTTCATAGGTGACTTACCTGATTCTAAACTATCCACGTTATTATTGATAGGCTGTACCAAGATGTTAAAATCAGTGGGTAGATATGATTTTTGCTCAAGATCACAACAAACATTGTCAATTTTTCCAAGTTCAAGTTCAATTAACGATTCTTCATACTTATTCTCCCCCTGAAGAGGAGTGTCAAGAAAACTTTGGGATTCAAAAAATGTGACATCCATAGTTACAAAAAAAAAAATTGTTTGAGAATCAAAACACCTATGTCCTTTTTGTGTTGGAGAGTAACCAAGGAAAACACATTTTAAAGCTCGTGGGTCTAACTTACTATGGTTATGATTATGGATATGTACAAATGCGACACAACCAAACACTTTCAGAGGTAAGTTAAAAATCAGCCTTGTCAAAGGAAAAAACTCATTAAATCTATTTTTTGGTGTTTGAAAATTCAAAACTCTTGATGACATTCTATTTATTAGGTATGTAGTAGTGAGAATAGCTTCCCCCCATAAGTATTTAGGTACTTTAGTTGTAAACATTAAGGACCTAGCCACTTCTAAGAGATGTTTATTTTTCCTTTCTGCCACTCCATTTTGTTGTGGTGTATCAATACAAGAACTTTGATGAACAATTCTTTTTTCCAAAAAATAGTTGCCCAGAATATGATTAAAGTACTCTTTTCCATTATCACTTCGAAAAACTTGAATTTTTTCTTGAAATTGAGTCTCAACCATACTGTAAAAAGATTTAAAAATGTTTCCTGCCTCTGATTTTTCTTTTAGTAAATTGACCCAACAAATACGAGTGTGATCATCAATAAAGGTTAGAAACCATTTTTTACCATAAATTGTTGCAGTTTTACAAGGACCCCACACATCACTAAGAATGAGAGCAAATGGTTTAGAAAACTTATAAGATTGCATTGGAAAAGAAACTCGATGATTTTTAGCAATTTGACAAATATCACACTGAAATGAAGATGGATTTTTATTCTTGAATAAGTTTGGAAACAAGTACTTCAATTATTGAAAGTTTGCATGGCCTAGTCTAAAATGCCATAACATTACTTCATCGTTACTAGAAATAGAAACTGACCGAAGACCGGTTATTTGTGCTTGTCCACGTATGGAACTTTCATCTTCAAAATAATAGAGTCCATCACTTTCCCTAGCATTGCCAATCGTCTTCCCCGAATCGAGTGCCTGAAATTCAGAGTGGTTTGGGAAAATTTTAGCACAACAGTTTAAGTCATGGGTTAGCTTACTGATAGATAACAAATTGCAAGAGAGGTTTGGAACATGAAGGACATTATGAATGAAAAAAAAAATTGAGATGGCTACAGATCCTTTTCCAACAATTGCTGAAAGAGAACTATCAGCAATCTTAATTTTCTGGTTGCCTGCACATGGACTATAAGAGGAAAACAGTTTAGAACATCCTGTCATATGATCAGTTGCACCTGAATCAATGACCCATGGGTAATTAGAGTTAACAGACACATTGAATGATATGGCTTGAAGATAATTATCTTTTTGGGCTAGGGAACAAGAGGAAGACGCATTTGAAAACTGTGTGGATTGAAAAAGTTTATATAGTTGGTCTAACTGTTCCTTACTGAAAGAAGATGTCTCATTAATTCCTCCTGAACCATTCGGAGCCTCTTGCTCTGTAGTGCTTGTTTGGAATGCCTTTGAGTCACGGTTGAATGATCGTGGTTTCCAATTCGAAGGCTTTCTATGTAACTCCCAACATGTCTCTCGTGTGTGGCGTGGTTTGTTGCAATGATCACACCACACTGTCTCCTTTTTTGGATTGTCGAGGGTTATTATGGTTGGCTTTAGTAACAAGAGCAGAGGCTTCGGTAGGAGATTGGTTACTGTCTCCTAACATAATTATCCTTCTTCCTGCTTCTCTTCTAACTTCAGCAAATACTTCATGAAAAGATGGCAGTGGCTGTTTTCCTAGTATACGACCTCGTACCTCGTCCAAACTCCTGTTCAAACCTACAAGAAATAGGTAAACCCTGCCATTCTCTATTCTTTTCATATATCTTACATGATCATTAGCATTCTCCCACATGTCATTGTAACATAAGTCCAGCTCTTGCCAAAGTCCCCTCATCTCATTGTAATATTCAATCACATCACGATCACCCTGTTTGGAGTGCCACAACTATGTCTTCAATTCAAAGATTTGGGAAGAGTTCTCCAAGTCTGAATACATTTCACGAACATTATCCCAGACATCTTTGGCAGTTGGCAAAAACATATATGTTTTTCCAATTGTTGGCTCCATGGAATTAACCAACCAGGCAGTGACTAATGAATTTTCTGACCTCCATATTCTGAACAAAGGATCATCTTCGGTAGGTTTCTTTGTCTCGCCCGTCAAGTGGCCAAGTTTTCCCTTGCCGTCAATCATTAGTTTGATTGACTGTGCCCATTCTAGATAGTTTTTACCGTTCAATTTGTAAACGATTAATTGGAGAGATGGATTATCAAATCCATTTATTTGCACAACAGGGTTTACCGAAGTTCCATTGGTATTGACACCGGAGGATGGTGAACTTCTTTCTCTAGTCATGGCTGTTTTAACCATCAGGATTTTTTCAAGGCTCTGATACCATGAGCGCAGCAGTGAAGAAAAGAGAGAAAAGATAATATTTCTTCTTATCCAAACAAACTGAAATTACAAGAATTAAATAGAGAAAAAATTAGAAAATTAACAGCCTATAAATCTGCTTAAATCTCCTTAATTCTAGGACTTATCTTAACTACCTGATTAGGATCAGATTATGCTAATCAATCAGATTTATTGATATCTTACAAATCCCTAAGAATCTTGCCTAAGAATCTTGATTTTCTACATCAAGTTTGGCAGGTTCGGGTTTTCGGTTCATTTTGCCACATTAAAATGTAGGCATATCCTACTTGCTATAACCTAGTTGGCTGAACATGATGACTGCTTCGTTAGCCTTTTGCATTGTTTGACCAGAAATAATTGATTAATTACCTTCATATATGGTCATTCCAAAGACTTTTCTGTTCTCCCAGGCCACATGTCTTCCTCTCCTATTGGCAGCTGGACTATACTTGCTGGTGGTTTTGGTCACGATAGTGAGTGCGGCTTCCACTTATTTAGGTTTGGGCTTGGACGTTGCTAAAAATGAGTTATTAGCTCCATTTGGAACTCAGATGAAGCTCCTTTTTTTGGTCAAATGATAGTGCCCAGGGTCTTAGCTAAGTAAATTTTGGTGCTGCTCCATATTTGAGTGTGCTTTTCTTTTTCTATCCCCCCCCCCCCCCCTCTTTACACATCTGTCAGTAAAGTGGAGCTTGTAGTTGTCACATCCCAGCAGATCTTTTGATATGTGGTTAAAGCCAATTTTTATGTTTTAAGTTGTTATGGTTTGTAAATATCTTGATTAGTGATTTCGATGCCTCTCTACTGCTTGCTGAAATTGCTTATGGCAAGAAATCCTGGGTATAAATGCTTTTTGCTTCCATCTGTTGAAGCTTGTACTTTAGATAATGATCTAAGATAGGATTGGGTAATGAGATGTGTGTCTTGGAATTATGACATTCTTACTCTATCAGCAGCTTCTGCCACAGATGTCCCAAGGACCAATTACTTTGCTTAGGATCTCAAGCATTTACGTACATATCAATGTAGATATAATTGAATTGAATAGGATTATTGGTTGACTATGACAACGGTTCTTAGGGATAGTGTTGGATTAACTTAAGTCATGATTTCTGATTTGGACTATTTGTACATGATGTGATGTGATGATATTTCAAATGGAACATAATAAATTTTCCTTTGTGTGCAAGACAAGATGGCGACATTTGTTTGCGGTAGGAGACCTTTAGCTTTGACGTATTTTGCTTTTTAATGTTTCAGAGCTCAATGGGTTTCTCACTTCAATTCATCCTTGTGAATCTGTATAGTGGGGTGCAAGTTTACTTGTTCATGCAGGCTGCCCTTGACTGAGCTTGCTTTTCAAGCAGCTGACCTGATTGTTGGCCGTTGCTTGTCTTCAAGATGTGTCAGGTCATATTTTTCATCGTTTCTACAGGGCGAATGGATCTGCATGAGCAAATTTATTGTGTTTGATAAGGAAGAATTTTCTGGGTTCAAATTTGTTTTTCAGAGATTTGTGCTCTATGCCAAAATGGAGTGAATGTGAAGTGATGTTGCTTGAGCCCGGACATGCATGAGAGGTGGGTGGAGTGATGTTGCATTTTATGTTGTCATATTGGCCTAGGGAAGTAGCCGAGTGGCTGACATGCTACAGAATATAGCAACATTCTGAAGGATATTTTTATTTTGTTCCCCTACTTTACCCTTCTGCCTACACTTTTTATGTTTATGTGATTGTGAGCAGCATACTAAATTGTAGAGGCCAGCCTTATGTATCATTGAGTTTTTTTTTTTTTTTTTTTAGCTAGGAAGGCTTTGGATATAGTTTGTCTGCCTTTATGTCTGACTGTCAAATAGTTGAAGTGGTTTTCTGAATCTCTTTCTCCTGTCATTGATTTTTAGTGATATGATGTATTGAAATTATTTTCCTGTGTTTCAACAAAGTTATTTATTTGTCGTTTCTTGTATATTTTTCTAGTTTCTGGGCTCAAAGCCTGTAGGTGTTGCTCGATTAGAAATTTTCCTTCACCATTCATAGTTTGACCTCTGAAAAACTTGTTTTCAGAAGATTGTTTCTTACATTTTGTTTTTGGTTGCATTTTCCTACAAACAATATATTTTAAAATTTACTGCAGATATCAGGAGAACGTGATGTTGCAAGGAGGGCTCTCTATGAAGTTTCCACTCTCTTGCATCAGAATCCATGGAAAAGACAATCCCCCTTTGAGCTTCCCTGTGCCTCATGCTGGCCAGAATTTTCCTCCTAGTGCTCTTCCACATAGCAATCCAATGTGGTCTCATAGGAATTCTTCTCCCCTCGATATTCCACCAATGCCATGGATGGGCCCTCATGGGAACCGGCCATCCAGATTTGGATCAGGTAGCTTCAGCAGTTTTCCTCCAGGACGTGGTGCTGAAGCTTCAGCTGAGTTTTCAATAAAAAATTTGTGCCCAGCTGGGAAGATTGGTGGTGTAATTGGCAAGGGTGGCTCTAATGTTAAACAGTTACAGCAGGAAACAGGAACAGGCATTCATGTGGAGGATGCGTCAACAGAGTCAGATGAGCGTGCGATCTGTGTCTCTGCAATTGAGGTTTTTCCTATTTTGACTCTAGTTTCGTTCCTTTGAGAAATTTTTTAAAACTACTTTTAGCTTTTTGAATATCAACTCTTTGCTGCTGCCTGGAACTTTATACTTTTTTGTACTTAAGAAATGCTTATGCTAGCCTGTATTATTCTAGGCTCTTTGGAACCCTCGATCACAGACAATAGATGCCATTCTGCAGCTTCAGAATAAAACTAGTGAGTTGTCTGAGAAAGGTACTATTACTACTAGGTTGCTTGTTCCATCAAGTAAGGTTGGCTGCATTCTTGGGCAAGGAGGTCATGTAATCAATGAGATGAGGAGGAGGAGAACCCAGGCAGATATTCGTGTTTACTCGAAGGATGATAAGCCTAAGTGTGCATCTGAGGATGAAGAGCTAGTACAGGTAATCTTGTTAAAGATTTTTTATCACTAAGGGTATTTACGTGTTTGTTTCTTTTATTCATTTCCTGAAGGCTAATATTTTCAATATTTCAGCTTTTTGTTTATGTAAATGAATTCGTTTTTTGCCATTCAGATATCTGGCAATTATGGTGTTGCTAAGGATGCTTTGGCTGAGATTGCGTCCAGACTTAGAGTAAGATGTGAATAGTGGAGCAGAACCTGCTCCTGTTGGGCCTGTCCATGGATTCGGTCCTGCAAGAAGCATGCCAGATGGTCCACCATCAGCTGTTGCAACAGGACCTGGCCGCTCTATTGGATACGAACCTTTCCTGGTATATTTCTTTATCTAGTTTATGACCCCATGTTTTGCTTTAGTTACTTTAATATTTTATCCATAAGTTCAAACTGTAATTATGCAGTTTACTTTTTTTGGCAATTGGAAGGGTAGGGACTAAGGGTGTAAATGATACATTTGTGTTCGCAAGCTACTCAGGTTTGGTTTGAAAAAAACTCGAATTCGGCTCGGTCATTGTCGAGTCGAGATCGAGCAGCTTGAGCTATCAAGCGAGCCGAATTTGAGTAACCTAATACTTGACTCGAGTAGCTTACTAGCCTAATCGAGCTTTTTTATTTTTAATATATATATATTTTATTTTTAATTAATATTAAAAAATCTCAACTCGAACTCGAGCACAAATAATCGAGTTTGAAGTCGAGCATGAGAATCGAGCTCGTTTTTTACTAAGTAAATGAGCCTAATCGAGCAGTTCGATTATTATCTCGAGCCGAGCTTCGAGTTTCGAATTTCCAGTCGAGCTCAAGCTTCTGACAGTTTGAGTTCGGCTCGGCTCGATTAAACCAATAGTCGGGACAGGCTTGTGGTCATTTTGAGTTAACTAATATTCGGGTCATTATAATTTTGCGTTTATGTCATTTTAGGTTTGGATCATTTCGAATTTCAAGCTACTTAGATTTGGGTCATTGCCTTTTTTAAAATCAATTAGGTTGTGTTTGGGAATTTGGATTTCAAAATATTGATTTAGATTTCAAAAATAGTGTAAATTGTGTAACAAAACAAATGTAAAAGTAACATTAATGATTATTTTTCAAATCCATAGATTTGTTGGATGCCTATTTAGTGGTGAATTTGAAATACCTATAGCTATTTGTGAATTTGAAATACCTATAGCTATTTGTGAATTTAAAATTCATGTTTTTAGACTTTTCAAATATATAATCATATTGAGTCTTAATTAATTTATACATAATGTATACATTTCATTCTCACAATTTATATAGCAAATAAATTCTAAATTCATGTTCCCAAACATAGTCTTAAGGTTGAGTTGAGCTCTAGTCACTTCTGTTGATAAATATTATTATATTTATTATTTTTTAATCAAATTGAAATTTCAAATTGGAAAATAATAAAATATGTGCTCAACTGAATTTGAGTTTAGGTTGTTGACTATGGCCTCGTTTAGCATTGCTTCTAGCACAGCTTTTGATGTCAAAAGCTGCTTTTCACCGCAAACGCAATGCTAAACAGATAAAAAATTTTGGCTTCTGCTGTTGAAACCATGATTTGAAAAGCCAAACCAAAAAGCAAAAAAATATAACTTTTGGGCTTTAAAAGCTGGCTTTTGGATAAAATGACTTTATTATCTTCACATCTCTACACTTTTATTATTTTAAACATATCTTTTTTTGACATTTCAATTTCCTACAACATTTTTTCACAGCAATGCTAAATACTTAAAAGTTTTTAAACCACACTTTTTCACCCAACTTTATAAACACACTTTTTTTAACTCGAGCTTTTTCCAACCCAAACTTTTTTTAACAGCAATGCTAAACTAGGACATATATAAAATCCATTTGCGTTGGGTTTTAAGTGAGTCAATTGGGTCATTCGGTCAGGTTAGCTTTTTGCAGTGGCGGTGCTACATACGAGTGGGGTCACTTGACCCCATTGAAATTTTAAAAGTCTTTAGAATGTGTACATTATTTTAGAAAAATATTCTTAATTGACGCCACTGATTTGGAAACATTGGGGGTCAATATGTAATACTAAAAAATTTAGAGTTAATAGAACTAATGGTCCTCAAACTATAAGATATATTTTATATTGGTCCCTAAACTTCAAAACGTATCAAATTGGTCTTTACTTACAAGTATCATAACAAATTGGTCTCTTCCGTTACCTTTACTGTAGCAATCAGCTTAGTGACATGTGTCACCAGCTAATTGCACCACATTTCTCTTCATTTTTTTTCTTTATTTTTTTATATTTTTTAATAAATAAATGTAAATAATTATTTTTTATAAAATTAATGTAAATAAATATTTATATTTTATAAATTATTTAATTATTAAAAAATTAATTTAAATTATTATTTATTTATTGTATTTATTTATAAAGTATAATAAAGAAAAAGAGAAAATGAAAACATTAAGAATACAAAAGATAAATAATAATTTAAATTAATTTATTAACAATTAAATAATTTATTAAATATAAATATTTATTTACAAATTAATTTTATAAAAAAATATTTTTTCTTTTACTTTTACTTTTTCTTCTTTCTTTTTTTTTCTTTTTATAAATAAATTAATTTCGTAAAAATTAAATAATTTATAATTATAAAATATATAATATTTATTTACATTCATTTATTAAAAATATATTTTTTGCTTTTTTATTTTTCTTTTCTTTCTTTCCTTTTTTTCCTCTTTTCTTATAAAATTAATGTAAATAAAATATTTTATATTTTAAAAATTAATTTAAATTATATTATGAATTATTATTTATTTATATTTATATTTATTTACAAACAAGAGAAAAAGGGAAAAGATAAGAAAGGAAAAAATAAAAAACTTATAAATAAATATTTTATATTTATAAATTATTTAATTTTTAGAAAGTTAATTTAATTTAAAATATAATATACTTATATATATATATATTTTTTGTATTTGTTTATAAAGAAGAGAATAAAGAAGAAAGGGAAGAAAAGAAAAATAAAAAATATATTTTTATAAAATTAATGTAAATAAATAGTTTTTTATAATTATTTGATTATTATAATATTAATTTAAATTATAATGTAAATTATTATTTACTTTTAATATTTATTTATAAAGAAGAGAAAAGCAATAAAAAAAAAAGAAACGAAAAAATTAAAAATTAAAAATATTTTTTATAAAATTAAATTTAATAAATATTTCATACTTATTAAATTAATTAATTTTTAAAAAAATTATTTTAATTTATAATATGAATTATTTTTTTCTTTGTATTTATTTATAAAAAGAAATCAAAGAAAAAATAATAAAAAAATAAAGAAAAAGGAAAAAAAAATGAAGAGGCAAGTTGAAGCAATTAGCTGGTGACACGTGTCACTAAGTTGATTGCTACAGTAAAGGTAATGGAAAAGCTAACGGAAGGGACCAATTTGTTATAATACTTGTAATTAAGGACCAATTTGATACGTTTTGAAGTTTAGAGATCAATATAAAATACGCCCTATAATTTAGGGATCATTGATGCTATTAACTCAAAAATTTATATTAAGAGTTGCAAGTGGTCATTATAAAAATCTCAAAATTTAAGAGAACCTTTACAAGTTTAATAGTTAGTGGATAATAGGACACATTACAAAGCTTTGGTTTTTGAAATGAAAAGTTATTTTTGCTTTTGTTTAATGTCAAATCTACACAAAGAAATGAGCTTGTCTTTTCTCATCAATTTAAAATAAATAGAAAAAGCTTTTGGTATTTTCTATATCAACTCGTTAAAGAAGCTAAAATATAACAAAAATCAGAGAAAAAAGAAAGCAGAGGGCGAGAGACGCAAGAAGAAAGAAAAACATTTGTTGATTGAACACGAGGCTTACTATTTATGTAGCCACTTTTAAGAGGTAACATTCAATATGTCTAGGATTAAAATCCTAGCACTTGCAATCATTTTCCTTATTCTCTACCCAAAAAAAACATTTGTTGCTTGTGAAGAAGACAAAGGTTTGGAGATTTATTTTTTGTGCATTTAAACGAGAATTTCACACTTGAAGTTTGTGTAAACTTTTCAAACCCTAATTTTAAATTAAAAATTTTCTTTTATATTAGTAACTGCTTGAATAATAAGTTAGAATGTTATACTTTTGTTTTCTTATTACTTAAGTTTTATTTGCGTTAGATTGATATAATTCAATAGTATTTGATATCAAATGTTGGGTGTTTATTAGATTGTTAGATGAAATGAATTTTTGTATGTATAGTAATTTAGTTACTTTGTAATTTAATTACAATTAGATTATTAGATGAATTGAATGTTTGTTAGGTTGTTAAATGATTAAATTACTAAATTTAATAATAATTTAGTTACTTGATCTTTAAAATTGTTAATAAAAAATAGAAAATATACTTTTAGTACTGTTACTTTGTAATTTAATTACAGTTACAATGATTTTAACTTTTTTTTTTTTAAAAGTTTGTTTTATTCTTATTTTAACTAATGAAAGATACATAAAAAAGAATTGAAACTAATATTAACTCAAGAAACTAATCTTAAGTCTTGACAATATTCAATAATATTTAAAGTAAACTTATTTTGAAATGATTTAAAAAATTTACCCACGGATCCGAGACTTTGTACTAAAATTTCAAGTTATATTTAATTTATTGACTCCATTGAATAAAATTTCTGCCTCCGCCACTGGCTTCTAGCAACTTTAGCTTTCAGTGTTTGTAACAAATGTAGTTGTAACTGCTTATTTCTAATCTAATCCAGATAAGGTATTTTGTTTACTGTATCTGTATGGATACAATAGATTATGAACTTGTAATGCATATATAAATATTGCTATCTATGTCATATACATATTTTTTGAAGTTAGAAAAGTTATGTTTATAAATTGTTATTTAGAATACAAGCATTCTTTAATTTCTAAGAAAATGATATCAGAAAGTTATTTAATTTTCACTAATTTAGGTACTCTTTTAGAAAGGAAAAGGGGAATTGTGGTTTGATCTAAAAAAGTTCACAATTTTAAAAACTTTTACTTAGTGATTCTTTTTTTTAGAATTTAATTTTTATATTATGTTTTGTAAATTTTTTTTTTTTTTGAGTTTTTTCTTGGGTTGGAAGATGGGTTGGGGAGGACTAGTCATTGAGGAAATAGTTATGATGGCTAACTAATAGTGCATGGTGGGAAACAGTCATGAATGATGGCCATTGGGGCAATAAAGGAGTTTGACATTCAAGCCCTGAATGTTGTATGTTTAGGAGGATTAAGGATACTCTTCAAGATTAAAAGTTTCAGTCCTAAATCAAAAGTTTACCATTACTTGGTGAATTATGGACATAACTTTTCTTCAAAAAAGAGTCTACTCTTGCTATTCCATAGATGATGTTCCAATCTTGAAAGTTAAATTATATATTTACAAACACATGAAAAAAGACCTCTAACACTTATAAAAATTTATTTGTCTGATTTTAGTAAAGAATTCTAAACATATCACTGTACTTTCAATATAACTTGTAATTTATGATAAAAGCAAATTCAAATGTTAAAAGTAACATATATATTGAAAAGCTCATGAAAAGATTCTGTTTTCTTTTAGTGCTTTGTGGAGCTATGTTGCTCCGACTCTTCATTGTTCTTGAAGTACTCGTGTCTGACACTCGTGTCCGACGCATATCCGGACATGGGTATGGGGATATGATCCTCCAAATACAAGGAAATCTTAGAAAAAATTGGACATACCACGGACACATATCCGAGTCTGACTAACGTACAAGAGAATAGTTTTTTTTTTCCTGGATGCACATTTTTGAACTTTGGATTTTGAAGATGTCTTATGATTTTGGTTAAATAGCGAAAACTATTCTTTATGCTATTCTGAAGGGTGGTGGTGGACATGAGTATGAACCTCAGAATTATTCTGGTGTTATTGAAACTTTGTTGGTGTAATTTTCATGTTTAACTTAACGGATTCTGTTTTTGCAGATACTCAAATACGAACATCGGTCTAGAGGCTAAATAAAGTTCCGGAAGCACCGTTTTCTATATATAGCAGTGAGGTATTTGAACCTGAATGGTTTATTGGACATCCAAAACCTAGAACCTTTTATATAGTTTGAAGAGGATTTCACCTGAAAAATGAGCACATTAAAGATGATTTTTATCAAAGATTCTGGCATGGTTTTTTGTTTTTCAGTAGGAATGTTGTTTTAGAATGGTACCACTTTAAATGTTTAATGAAAGGAGGAACACACAGGAAATCCTCGATTTCTTGTCGTGGAAAGTGTAGCAGCCTTCCCACATATCATTTATTTCCAGATTTCTTTCTATATGACAAAACTAAAATTAAATCAAGAAATTTGTAGGAATTAGTATGTTATATATTGGAGGTTAATAAGCACAATGATATGATTGCCAACGTTTTGTTTCTTTTATTATCAAGTGTAGGTTTCAGGAGCAGCAAGAGCAAAAGCTTGAAGAGTTCTGAGTTTTTTATTTGTCATAATTAGCAACATATTAGATATTATATAAAGCTGTCACATGCATTACCGGTTCAATATTCTCCAACCAAGAGATTTGTTAAACAGACAAAAATATCATATTCAAACCAAGAGACTGGGTCGGATTGGGTTGGAGAATATTGAACCGGTTCGGTTTGGACTGAATAAAAATATCGGTTGGGCAGTAAAAAATTTATTACTGCCCAAACCCAATCCGACCCAGTCCGGCTCGGCGGCGCTTGTGTGGTCCAGCTCAAGTTGTGTAGGTCTTCATCCACCACAAAACTTGGATGCCCCTTGGGGCCCAACCACACATGGAAACAAGGCTTATAAATATCATAAGCTTATGCCTTTGTTCATCCTATATGGGGTTCCACACCAATCACTAACATCAACCAACTTTCTTCCTCTTCAAGTGGGTATAAAGAGATTAATTTCTCATTCAAACATGATATCAATTGTGTACATAAATTATGTACCGTGTATCTACTTACGACAACCTACTTATTAGAATACGTATTTCGTATTTATACACCAAATAATATATTGATATCCAACAGTTATTCAATCATTTTGACAATTGGAAATTTTTCCAACTATTTTCAAAATTTAATGGGTATAATAAAAATAACAAAAGTTTATATCCTTAATTTCATACAATTAAAACCGATAATTTATTTCCATTTTTTAATAAAATTCAATTGCCTTTTGTGTACTAACCACTTTTTTATTTAGTGTAGAAAATAAAAATGAAAAACAAAAAAACATTCTTCAAAATTGCAATCTGTTTAATGGTCGCTTTATAAAAAATGTATAAGGTAGACATCTTTATAAGCTAAATAAATCAGCAACTAAGACTTGATTTAGCAGCTGTTACCTTATTTTTGAAGGATTAAGTCCAAGATTCAAATAATATATATTACAAATAAAAGAGGATAAAACCCACTATTGAATATTATTGACTCAATTGGAATATAATAATTTCAATTTATTGAATAACTTTGCTAGATTAATAAATTTAGTCTAATTAAATCAAGGAAGGAGCCAGAAAAAATTTAAGGGGGCCAACTCATATTTTAATTGGACATAAAAAAAATTATATACTAAAATATTTTTTAGTTGCACACAATACAATATGTTATTCTACTATTACCAACTCATATTTTAATTGGACATAAAAAAAAAATTATATACTAAAATATTTTTTAGTTGCACACAATACAATATGTTATTCTACTATTAAATATAAATATTCGTAATAAGAAAATATATATTTAATTAAACTCTTCTAATCAAGGGTTATTGTACATCAAATTGAGAGAAACAAAAGTGAGGACATTTTTTGAAATAATTTCGGAGCTTATACAGATATAACCTATGTTTAACATAAATGATTTACAAATTCACTCATTTGACATTACTTAATTTTTTTTTTTTTTTAATTTGGAAGAAAGGAAATATGAATATTATTTTTTTGAAAAGATTCATACACATACTACTAAAGCAAATCGATAAACTTTTGTTGTGGTTGCATCCAAGGGACAAATGCTCGACTCCTGTTGATGTTGATAGGATTATATCTGCAGAGATCTCTAACAAGTTCAAAGCATGATGAAATCGTTAATCTGTTTCATATTCAAAAGTTGAATTATTAGAATTGATATTGCTGTTAAGATGAAAGTAGATAAGAGAATCAAATCTCATACTCAATCCAAGTTTGAAAATACTCATTGCACTTATTTGATTTTAAAATAACCATTTAGCCGATGTAATACTCGGTAATTTGCCATGAACTACCTTCAAAACATAGACTGTTTTTCCTCACACTTGAGTTGCATGACAGAGTTATTTGTTGTTAAAATTCTCTTGTTAAAGCGCACCACAAAATTATTCTATTATTTATGTGTTTCATAACTTTATTATCATTGCTATTATAAAGTTACACAGTTTCTTTGATAAACGGCCATACAAAATAGAAAGAAAACGAATCATTTCACCCGCAACTAGCTCGAGCCTTCTTTCTAGTCTTATAAAAAACCAAAAAATTTGATTTTTTTTTTTTGCCTAGGGCTATCAATCCACAAAAAGGAAGAAATACAACAAAAAAAAAAAAAAAATTAAAACAAAATCATGGTTTCATATTTAAACAAGAACTCTAAAAAAGTCACAGCTCAGTGAAATGAGAAAAATAAAAGTAAATAAAATACACTCAAGTTTATTATCCTTTATTGGCACAATCCTGCAATGACAAGCGCTTAAATATGCAGTTATTAAAAACAAAACTGGAGCATATAGTGATTTCAAACCTTTCTATGAGCTGTGTATGCTATCAGTTGTCCGCCTGAACATACAAAACACTCATATTTGACACAAAACTTATATTTTTCTCATGTCAAAATAAATCATCAATGTCCTCCCTAGATATCACAAACTTATATATTTTTGGTGATTCCAAGTTCTAACTGTCCTCAACATTGCTCTTATTCTCCATTCCTTTTTTTAACATCTTCATCAGCTTCCATATGCTGTAACTGATCGATTTTCCGGTCAGCTTCCTCTTCGGCTTCATTACCAGAAAGCCCTTCCGGAGGCTGAGCATCTGATACTTTATTATCGGGACTCTCCTTTTGGTGCTCATGATCCTCGATTACATCGACTAATCCTTGGGCATCATCTGATACTTTATCGTCGGGACTCTCCTTTTGGTGCTCACGATCCTCGATTACATCGACTAATCCTTGGGCATCATCTGATACTTTATTGTCGGGACTCTCCTTTTGGTGCTCATGATCCTCGATTACATTGACTAATCCTTGGGCATCATCTTCACTACTTTGCTCATGCTCCTCTATCTCTACAGATGATCCTTTCACCTCTTCAACTTGAAGATCAGACCATATCTTCTCTGAGCTTGATAATAGTTCCTCTTCTCCTCCTTCATCATCTTGATTTTCGTCAACAGTACCGATATCCAAAGCAGAAGAGACGTTCTCATCAGAGTCTGCTTCTTTTGCGATATTCTCAACTACAGAATCAGTTTCAGCTGAGGCTGGAAAAGACTGGAAGGCGTCCCAATCATCTTCATCCTCTTCACCTTCTTCCATCTCATCATTATTGGTGCTTATAGGAGAGGCTGATGGAGATAAATCTCTTTCTTCACTTTGCTGCTCTTTAAGCTTAAGCTTTACTTGAGTGGCTGATGATACGCCATTATTGTCCTCTCTTCTCCCTTCCAATGCCACTGGTAGTTTAATCTCTAATGCTGGCGCCCTACATTTCGTTTGTGCTGCTACACTGTGGTCCAGTGTTACTGAAGCGCGAATAACCCCCTGAAACAAGAATGGTGATTGTCAAATGGATTATTATTCCTTCATTAAACATCCATTATTTCTGAATAAATTCGGCCATGTAACTTTACTATATAATTATAATACAAAATAAAAATTTGCAATTTCAAACAAAACTTAGGGCAACAAAGACTTAAATTGCCTATTTCTATCAACACCGTAATTTAGACATGAGGTAATTCTTCAATATTGTGAATCCATTGCTCTACCAGAAACATGTTGAGAAAAACCTATGTTACTTGGACTCGGGTGTGAGTGCCGGACACGGGTATTGTTCAATTTTTTTCCAAGATTTCCATATATTTGGAGGGTCCTTGGAGGATCATATCTCCATATCCATATCCAGATATGCGTCGGACATGGGTACTTCAAGAAAAATGAAGAGTCGGAGCAACATAGAGAAAAACTATTGGTGCAACTCAATCTTTGTTTCTTGAAGCACAAAAAGCCATCAGGTTCGATCTAACAAAACAGTTAACAAAGTTGAGCAAACTTGAAATTTCAGCTAAATGTCAGAGCTGCTTTCTCATTGTCCGTTTCTTTCAAATGCCATAGACAAACTTGTGTCATCTATATTGAAGAAAATAGCAAGAAAAACACCTGAAGTTGCTGTCTGTGCATCTCAGGCATTGATAACAAGACATCCTTGAGATGACCAGCAGAAGAAGGAATTTGAGCAAGACGAGAGACAAGCCTGACGGCAGTGTTTCTTATGTCATTAACTTCCTGCCCCCATAATCAAAACCAAAAGATTGTTTAAAGCAACATTAGAAATACTAGTTCCAATTTCAAATGTTGAAGGCTCCTGAAAAAATTACCAGAGAACAATTATCCTCTGATGCCGAGAAGATCATAACAATGACTTCCAGAAAGAGACTCATGAACCCTCTCTGGCAATCATTCCCTTTTGAAACTGTTTGCAGGAGCATCAGGACTTGTAAGCATTCCCCAGCAATAGCAACTGATTCTTTAGTCATGGATTTCTGTAATAAAAAATAACACAAATCCTCAGAAACTTACTAGCAAGCAAGCAGCAACATGGTTTAAATTTGTTGAAAAGAATAGAAGGTGGTGCACCATTAACGTGTTTTGGATTATGGTGAGAATGTCCCCAACCAGCTCTCCAATAATGAATATAATGGAACTGTTGTCTTCCATAGTGCTGCTTTTCAGCACCATGCTTTTCAGCACCTGCAACCCGATAGCTTGTACCTGTGCCTCCAAAGTTTTAGATAATCAGTCTTCCAATCTTTTGTAAATAAAAACAGGCATGTAGACCTAGACATTGAACACATGAAAGCTTAAATTACCTGTAAATTTGAGTCGGTTAGTATAGTTTGCATACAATTAGTGCAAAATTTGAACACCGAAAAAAAGACAGGATCACTATCTTTGTTGCCTTCTAGACATTGAATTTCATGCATTAACTTGGGCAACATAACAATCTGTTCAATAGAGAACGCAAGCTTCAATAGCAGTAGTTTGCGTAAGTCAGATCTCTTATTATGCAGTAGATGAATGCCTTCAATGCAATCCTTGGTCAAACCAGCAATCTCATTTAGAGAAGTGCATAAAATATTTCTCAAGTGGACAACGGCATCATCACCAAGATTAGGAGCATCTGCAATATAAAATTCAATTAGCCTCCATGCACCTATATATGAGTCAACAGCCAAAAGACAATCATATCTGATATACGTGATAATGCTATTAATCTAACCAAATTCTCACTCCTAGATGATATGTGTTTCCCCATCGTTATTCACCAAAAAAATAAAAGTATAAAAGATCATGTGCTCCTTTTCGAGAACATTTGTAGAAAAAAGAATAATCAAATGAAATGTGGTATTCTGCAATCAACCAGATGATCAATGTCGGTAAGCAAAAGATACAGCATAAGCGCAGAAAAGTTTTTATTCTTTAATTATTGTTAATTCCATGGGTTTACGTATTCAACACGATTCTTTGAATATCATTGACCATTCTTCTTACTTCTAAACAATTTTCCCTTTTACCTAAAAGCTTTACAGTACAACAATGCATTAGTTACAAAACTTTATGTTATCGGTGATTTATCTACTACAGGGTAGCAGTATAATTTTCCGATTTCAATCTTATAAATGTAATCAGAAAAAACAGGAAAAATGCTCACCATCAATGAGTTTCTTCAACAAGGAATTCACACTCTTCACAAAATCAGTAACTTTTGAGAGGGATAGCTCAGTTGAAGCTTGTCTAATGAATTTGTAACCAATCAACAGAAATGCCAATGCTACTGAATTCAGTTGCTTCTGCATCTTGACACAATGTGGTTCAGTAGTGTGATGACTTAGCAATTAAAAATAAAATAACCAATAAGAGTGGCATAATGCCAAAGATAAATCTCAGTAAAGAAGAAAGAATTATATCACAAGACAAAATCATATGGCATAATAGAAAATCTGAACAAGGACACCAAACGCACTTTTGGTTCAAAACGCCTCATTATTGTCTTCGCAGCAATAAATAGTGGTAATATTAAATCCTCCCAGTTGGCTTGATCAGGTGAGATTGCACTAGCACTGAATGCAGAAAAGAAGGAAATTATTGCCCAAGGTTACAATTGTGGATGTGTTTCACTAGCCATCTACTAAAATTACTTAAGATATCATGGTAAATGTTATACCAGTAAAAAAGTCTAAAAAGGAAACCCAAACAAAGTTCCACCACCAGACAAGCAAAATTTTCTGCTTCAAGGAAATCTTCAGGGCAGTTGTGCACAATCTATTGAAAGAAACAGAAAATAGAACTCTCAGCATCAACCCTTTAATAATTCAGCATTTTAAACTTATACAACTAATTTCTGAGAAACTAAATCTCAGTTGGTTATGCAAAAAAATCAAAACTTCAAAACCTAATAATAGAATGCAATTAGAATTAAGTGAAAGAAGGAATTCAGTAATGTAAGTACCAAAATGCAGAAACAAAAAGGGATGAAAAAAAAAGTTAGTTTTTAGCAAAATATCACTTCAAGAATCATGCATGATGGTAAAGATATGGAAATTTAATAAGGAAAACACATACTCAAAAGTCAAGCAACAGTCATGTAGTTGACCACTTGCAAAAAATGATCACAGGTTCATTTCAGTTTGGTGAATGCTTTTATCCAACAAGACTCAAAAAAAAAAAAAAAAAAAAAAGCATTTATGATCATCAAATTTGATGCAAAAACTTGAACTGCTTTCAATTGAACTGAGGGTTACCTGGGATAGAACAGATATCGCAAGACTGTTCCATGAATTATCCATGTAGATAGAATAAGAGAAAACCTGCATGGATTGGATATGAAAAAATCGATAGTCAAAATTTTTTGCCAACCTTGATAGAAGGAATCATCATAGCACAATGGTCATACTTAAACTGAGATTAGAGCAACCCAAACTAAACATTTTGTTTGACATTGCACTGCAGATTTAGACGAAATGATATATACCTTTTGCCATCATAAATAAACAAATATACACACAAACAAACGCACACATATTGGTTTTTAAAGCCTAAATTGCAAAGTAGAATAAAGGTATAGGGACATCAAAACTATTTCACAATGTCTAATTGATAGGATCCAAGATGACCCAATCCCATGGCAATTTCTATATGGGCCAAGATCCAAGAAGATCTAGGAAACATGGCAAGAATGGCTGGATTTCACTTGGGCCATGTTACAAGTTATTCAGGAAAGGCTTCAACATGCAAGATGGGCTTGCATCCAAGTTTGGTCCATGTGATTCAAGAACACAAGGTGGCACATTAAGAGAGAGCTTATTTTAATTTTTTAATTACTTAGGCTTTTGGGCTTGATTTATGTATTATGTCCATTAGGCTTAAGGGGTCTATCTTTATTAAACTTGTTGAACATCTTTTAATTATTTAGGTTTGGGCTTGAGTATGTTCAGCCAATATTTTACATATTATTAATTAGTAGATTAAGGTTATTGTAGGGAGGCTATAAATATATGTCTTAGCCGCCTACTTCAATTATCTTTTGATCAATTAAGTCTGATTTTATTCAGTGAGAGTTTTCTCTTTTTAGTTCTTGAAAGAACTTAGGAACTTATCAAAGAATTCCTTCTTTGTGGCGTTCAACCTATCAAACTTAGGTTCTTGAAACGAGAGTTCTTAGGGTTTAGATTACATGCTTAATCTAGGTTCTTTGAAACAGGCTTTTAAGGGTTTAAGTTTTCTTTGCCTGAATCTTGGCTTTTCTGGGTTAGGTATTTCAATTTGTTAGTGGGTTCAAAGGGTTTAACCCCTAGGGTTCACATCAGTTGGTATCAGAGCTTAGGGACCAATCAGGTCAAATATTTTTATCTTCTTTACCATAGGGTATTGGAGTTTTTCTCAACTTTTTTGTTTTGGGGTTTCAGACATACTTGTCATAGGGGTTATAGCTTTAGGCTTTCTTTGTCTAATAGTTATAGTTTTTAGGCAGTTTAGTTTGGGGTTTCATTCTGAGAGTTGGTTTAAATCAAGATTTCGTTTCTTGAATTCTTGATTTATTAAAATTTCTTCTTATTGATTCTTGATCCGAATCTTGAAAAAAAAAATTCAAGAATTTAGAGGGGCATTCGAATAGTCCCAAGAAAGAAAAAAGAAGTTCATCCGAGATTTCAAGAAAATCAAGAAGTCTCGTTCTTGAAAAAAAAAAAAAAAGAGTATCCGAATAGGCAGAAAAAGAAAGAAAGATTCGAAAAAGATTGAAAAGAAGAAGAAAGAATCGACATTCATTTTTTTTTTTTACTAACCAAATTTGTTTTACAGCAACTTTAAGATGTCTCTCACATTATGCGACGAAATAAAGCAGGCTCTACAAGAGATGAAAGAGATCACCTTATCGTTTGAGAGGTTTGTGCAACAAGAGGAAGAAAGATGGAGAAGAAAAGAAAGAGAAAAAGAGAGAAGAAAAAAAGAAAAAGAAAGTGAGGTGGCTGCAAATAAAGAAAAACAAGAGGAAACGGAGAGTAAAAAAGAAAGTGAAAAAGAAATAGAGGTGGTTGAAATTAAAGAAGTAAGAGAGGAGCCACTAGTAGAAAATGAGACAATTCCTGTTGAGAAAAACAAAGAATTTGCGAATTATTCTGATGAAAAGGAGAGTGAGGTTCTTATTCTTGATGCTCCTAACCAATCTCTACCTATTTTGTCTGTTTCTTTGTTGAAGGATTGTGAGAATTTACTTTCGAAGGAGTTGCAAGATGGGTTGTCACCCATAAGCGGCATTGTGCATCACCATGATTTAGTTCCTAGCGCTGTCATTCTCACACACAAGGCTAAGATTCGAGGGCGAATCTTTTCGAGGAAAGGGGGAATGATAGGATCCAAGATGACCCAATCCCATGGCAATTTCTATATGGGCCAAGATCCAAGAAGATCTAGGAAACATGGCAAGAATGGCTGGATTTCACTTGGGCCATGTTACAAGTTATTCTGGAAAGGCTTCAACATGCAAGATAGGCTTGCATCCAAGTTTGGTCCATGTGATTCAAGAACACAAGGTGGCACATTAAGAGAGAGCTTATTTTAATTTTTTAATTACTTAGGCTTTTGGGCTTGATTTATGTATTATGTCCATTAGGCTTAAGGGGTCTATCTTTATTAAACTTGTTGAACATCTTTTAATTATTTAGGTTTGGGCTTGAGTATGTTCAGCCAATATTTTACATATTATTAATTAGTAGATTAGGGTTATTGTAGGGAGGCTATAAATATATGTCTTAGCCGCCTACTTCAATTATCTTTTGATCAATTAAGTCTGATTTTATTCAGTGAGAGTTTTCTCTTTTTAGTTCTTGAAAGAACTTAGGAACTTATCAAAGAATTCCTTCTTTGTGGCGTTCAACCTATCAAACTTAGGTTCTTGAAACGAGAGTTCTTAGGGTTTAGATTACATGCTTAATCTAGGTTCTTTGAAACAGGCTTTTAAGGGTTTAAGTTTTCTTTGCCTGAATCTTGGCTTTTCTGGGTTAGGTATTTCAATTTGTTAGTGGGTTCAAAGGGTTTAACCCCTAGGGTTCACATCACTAATGCAGTTCCTCAATTTTTATTTGGTGAAATGTGATCCTTAAACTTGCACAATGGGAGTAACTCAGTCAAACATGTAATGCTGTCTGCTAGCTGTCACTACTGATGCTAATTTGCAAGCCATGTCTACTTCTTTACGTAAAATTGCCAATTTTTTTTCTTTTGGTTTTTCCTTTTCTTTTCTTCAGGGTTTTATAGCTAGCCTTCTTTTCTCACTAATGTTGTCATAGTCAAAGTAATAAATCGAGCCATTCAATCTCAAAGGACTCTGTAATCACCATCTACAAGGCGCCCTTATTGGTAAACAACTACCAAAGTCCTTACTGTCATCAAAATTACCAAAACCAAATACCACCATCATCCTTGCATACCCATAAAAATAAGTCAAAACTACTATCATAACAATTAATTTATAGAAATGATAAAAAATAATAAACCATCTATGGTATACACGATTTCTGCTTAGGATAGTAGTAACTTCAGCAAATAATAAATTCAAAAGAGTACAGGTTAAACCAATTGCATTGGCACCCAAACCAATTTCGATCAAAGTGTTGCAACTTGAAAGCATGATTATAGAATAAAAGAATGTTTTAGGTAGCATAATATGTTTCAAAGAATTTGAAGTGAGGAGACAAATAAATGCATCCCCTAAACTCCTTTTATTTAATCTAGAAATTGACCAATAAACAGATAAATAAACTACGAAAGCATAATGAAAAAAAAGCACAAAGTAAATGCTAACAAAAATGAAAATAAACAGGAAACGGAAAGAGAGAGAGAGAGAGAGAGAGATCACCACCTGGAGCAGTTCTTCACAGATATTTACGGTAAGAAAACCAGCCGAGAAAAACTTCTGTGTTAAAAGAAACTGGAACACTGGCAAAACAATTTCATAAAACTTCAAGCCTGGAGTAGTAATATCCTCAGCTGGAGAATCTCCATCATTTTTTGCTTTACCCGAGGCTAATGGTATAACTTGTTTACAAAGGGCTGGATGTTGTCCCTGAAATAGAACAAGCAAAGCAAAGCCCCACAGAAACTGGTATTCTTCAGATTCCAGTTCAACCATCCTGTAGCCAGATACTAAGCTATTTATTGATATATTTTCAGCAGCAGCTTCTGAGTTTCCATTCCTATCAACATTCATAGGAACTGCATCCAGAGCAAGTGCTTGCAAAATAACTGGCCAAGCTTCTTCCAAACAAGGCTGCAGCTTTGATGAGATCAGACGTGATTGAATTGCATCAAGGAATGAATTCCACTATAAGAAGTGAGAAAGAAAATAAAATGTTAAAAAATTTATATTTTATTATAATTTGTGTGTGTTTGTTTATGTATGTATTCTGCATCCGTCACAATTAACAGGTTCACAACCAGTTCAGCTTACATTTCTTTTGAGATTTAAGTGCAAGCACACACAACTATAGTCCTTCAAAAGCCAGATCCAGTACTTCCCCAGAATGCTTGAACTTCTTGAAAACAATGGTAATAATGCTAGATACTCATCAGGAACCCCAGCTTGGTGTCTCCTCAAGAATGCATAAGTATAACACTTGAGAGAGGCATGAGCAGCTAGAAGTCTTACCTTGATCTATTTTAGATTCAGTAAATTAGTAAGAGCTTCATCTTTGTAAACAGCCATACCACAAGCATAAAAGGCAAAAATAAAAAAAATAGAGGACCTCCACTCTCCTATGTTGCTCCGGCTCTTCATTTTTTTTGAAGTACCCGTGTCCGACACATAATCGGACATAGGTATGGGGATATGACCCTCCAAGGACCCTCCAAATACATGGAAAAACTTAGAATAAATTGAACATACTCGTGTCGGACACATACCTGTATCCGACACTCACACCCGAGTTCGAGTAACATAGCCACTCTCTACTAGTACTAAAAATGTGAGATGGATCTTTTCTAGACAGCGAATTCATCTTTCTGCAGCCAGCATACCTTACATGAGACCCATTCTGCAAATGAAGGATAATATAGGTCCTTGAAGTCATCCAGTGGGCGAGATATTAGTGAAAATATGCGTTTTACTGCAGCTTGATCACCACTAATTATTCCACTTGTCATTATCTGAAATTGTAACATGTCACCACATCCATATTTATGTCCACAATATTTTTTTGCAAATAATAATAATGAAACTTACAAATGCTCTCACCTTAGTAGCCAGCAGCAGACCTGCCTCCAAAAGAACAGGGCCAGATGATGTGTCCAGTGCAGTGCGAACAGCAGATATTAGTTGTGCCTAAATTTCATAAAGATTTAAATAATTACTAATCCATGAAATTGAACTCATTTAAACATACACATTGCATGATATAAAAGCACACTGAGATCTGACATCCTTAGAGAAAATACTAATACACAACAACTCCATCAGCTTACTTGATACTGTTCTAGTAGAAAGTGTCCTGGAAGCTCGGGGTCAGGAACTGTTTCAAACTGAAAGACAGAGCCAGAAAAAATGGTCAAATAACAGAGAAACAAATTAACATTGTCCAACATTGAGCATTCAATAACTTATCCCTCAGCCATCCTTAAAATTTGAACCCGAGAAATCCAAATCAAAAGTTATAAGTTGTAATTGCATCCATTGCTACTTTACTTAGTTGGAGACTCTTCAAAAATTAATGCCAAAAAAAAATATTGGTTAAGAGAACAAATAACAAGAGAATATCAGTTGCTACAAATAAAGTAGGACATATTACTTGGTCAGCAAAATAAAATGTAAATTAGGAATATTTATAAAGCTCAAAGTGTATCTACTTATGCCACTAAATATTTATTCAAGAGCTCAAACTGGTATCTAACAGAAGAAAAATACATGATTAAATGTTATAACTAACATTCCCCATAATTACCTTGTCTACAACTGAACTTAGAAGTCCGACACCAATTGGTCGCATGTTTTCAAACTGAATTGTACTTATCTATGAAAAAATAAAATATAGAAAAATAAAATGTCAGCTTTCATACAAATTTCATGACTTTTCAAACTGAATTGTACTTATCTATGAAAAAATAAAATATAGAAAAATAAAATGTCAGCTTTCATACAAATTTCATGACTTTTGAGTGACAAGATGTCTACAAGCTATTGATTTTTTATTTAGAACCTGATAAGCAACCGATATTAGCTCTTGAACTTGGAGGACTAGCCAATCACCAGAGGCTTGATCATTTGCAACTTTTCTCCTTGCTAAAGAGAGATCAAAATGAGCAGGATTCTTTCCCACAGCTTCTGGTAGATAACTCAAGCACCTATAAACCAGCAAGTTATTTAACTAAGAATATCTTATTACTGATAAAGACAAAGCCAATCAGAAAAATGACATTTTGTTCAATGTATTACGTATGCATTTTGCAGGTTTTATGGGCTTACACGTTCAGGTTTGATTTAATGTTAAGGCTCAGATTACGACTTTAAAACTTTTTTTCCATAGAAATCATATCATTTGGATTCCATGCGGAAAGCAAAGAACTTTAGAAGATATAAGTCTACCTTAATAGATTTTACAATGAGATGGCTAAAAGGCAACAGAATAAATTCCATTTTGGATCATTTTAACAAATCCACAGCTCCCCTAAATACTATATTTTCATTCAACATAAACATAAACATAAACCAACGGGTAGAATAATGAGTATGCCAGCAGACATTCTGCAAGCATAAATATTTTGAGAGCTGGGTATCTTTCAAAAGTTTTGCCTAGATATATTGTTTTGAACTTTTAGAAGAAAGAATAACATGCCAACAGCCATGTGGTCTGTTGGTAGAGTGTTGAACTCTTCTTAGTCAGGGTTCAATCCCTGGCAGCCTCCTCAACTATTAAAAAAGAAAAGAAAGCAGTAAAGAAAAACAAGCAGCAGTAGAACTAGATCAATTACTTGGTTCAGATAACATTGACAATCAGAGAATCATGAAAGGGAAAAACGATTAGCAAAATGTCGAGATAAAGAAGAATCACATACTCAGCAGCAAAAACTCTGGTTCGGTATCTGAGGTGCTTATCTCTATTACGACCAACAATAGAAGCTTCAAATGCATGACCTTGAACTGGCATGTTCTTAGAGTCAGAGACCATGTTTTCATCATCATCTCCAAAATTTAATCTTGAGTCACCATCTGGACCACTAGTAGAATCATTTCCTGAACTAATTTCAGCAGTTGCTCTTGTTGACATAGCAAGGACCTGAGCAAAGTTAGAAAATGAATTCTTCTGGTACTTTATGCAAACAACTTCGAAAAAGAACAACAAAATGTGTGAACAACTCAACAACTTTTCATACACCATCATTCAACATGTCACAAACTTTGCAAACACCATCATTCAACAAAACGGGATACCACAAGAGAGCATATACATGCAGGACAAGTTTTTCTTCTTTACCTTTTTCAATTAACATCCAACACATTATTCCATGACCAGAATCTTTAAACTTGGCTCCAAAACTTACACAGGGTAAAAAGAATTCTTTTTGTTTCTCTTTTTCCAAAAGGGACCACAGAAATCCCTCCCACAAGAAAGTAATACCATGTTGGAATAAGTCATTTTCAGGCCTTAAGAAACATATCGCCAAGTGCCCCCAAATATCATACAACCAAGCTATCTGACTTACACCCTCCCAACTTGGTTTAAAAGCCCCAATTGCCTGAAATAACCGAAGACAAAAGTGAAAGTTGAAATAACCGAAGACAAAAGTGAAAGTTCATCTTACTGCCAACTTTGACTCTCTTTTTTGATAAGTGAATAAAACAAAATCACTAATGGGCACAAGGGCAAGCCAAGTACAAGGCATATTTTTACAGTACACAACAATAAATTTTAATGCACCCTGTACCACCAAGGACCATTGCCGATCAAACATCCCTCCTCTTCTTAAAAGCACTTCATGGTAACCCCTCCATACAAGCCAAAAAACAGAGAAATACAGTAAACTCAACCAATTTTCTCCTAACCTTACAAGAATTTACACCCTTCCAAGCCATGATACCTTTTTACTGAGCCCATTAAAACCCAAGAGATAGTGGCATCACAAAATCAGGCAACCAAATCTTGTTTGCCCAAGAGCAACTTAAAGATGGAGATGGACTGATTTAGCTGCAGCCTTACACAGAAAGCATGCATTCGGATGAATTTCTCCCCTTTTGAAAGGTTATCAAGGATCAAAATTCTTAACAATGCTTCCCATGCAAAAAAGGTTACCTTGGTTGGGGCTTGTGTCCTCCAAACTGCTTTCCAAGGAAATTTTCTCCATTCTCTTGAATACTCCTCATCAATTCCTATAGAAGAATTTCACCTTCAAAGAATCCTCTACTGCCAAGTTTTCCATCCATCTAAGGCATATCTTATGGGGAAAAAAACCCACACCTTGTTGCAGAGCAAGTCAAAAGAAGTTAGGAAAAGCCTCCAGTTCCCAACCTTCTGTGTTTCTCAAGAAATGCCCATTCTAATCTAGCCTACCATTAGACTTAGAGAACAAGAACACACAAGAGCGCCCTTATCTTATTGACAATTGATCTGAGGCCATCAGATTGTCAATCTTCCTAACACTTGATCACAAGCCGTCAGATAGCCAATGTTCAAAAAATATCTAAGAAAGAGAGCTGCAATTTCAACTGGGACAACAATTGACAAATGAACAAGGACAACCTTAGTTTAGATTATGCTCATAATTTGCACAGCTAATAAATAAAATCAAGTAACTGCTAACTCATGTATGAGCTTAATAGTTCTAGTTTCCTTTTCCAGCTATCCCACTATTATAGTCATTTTTTCCAAATTCATTGAACAATTTTCACTAAATTTACAACAGCAACAGTTATTGAAAAACTAATTTATATTACAACTCTTACAAGCAATTAAATGTAGATATAGAAACCCAAACACAATGGATACTGTTATTACACCAGAGTGCCTTAAGCATCTTTCTCCTCCAGCAGTGTTGGACAAACTTGTATGTGTGTGTGTGTGTGTGTGTATATATATATATATATATATACAAAGATGCCATTAGCATGCGGCCACAATGGGCATACTCTAGCTTGCACCAAGAGATAGCACCAAGAGGAGTTGGAGGAGCAATGCCAATAGGACAAAACTCGAAAAATGGGCTTCAGAGTACAACCACAACCAGTCTCAGGTTAACAAACACCATCTATCCATGCATTGATATAAGTCACTTCTATAAGTTTGCAATGTGTATTATCATCTCAATGGAAAAATGAAATTTCTCTATACCAAGTTTTCCTGAATAACAGGAGAAAGGACCAAAATCCACTCTCCAACAAACTCCGGATGTAGTGAAGACTCAGGAAAGCATCTCACTCTCATACACATATTTAACACAAAAATTGCATAATAGCACTAATTTAGTCCCTCACATCAGGATAAACGGGAAGAATCTGCTAAGCTTTTTTGTAAGTAACTACTCACTGGAAAAGTGATTGAATGGGTTTTACTATCTTTCATCCCAAGCATAATGGAAAATCCTATTACGTTCTTCTGTACTTACAGTTACATGAAGAGGGGAAACCTCTGTCTTCATTATTGATATCCAAGAAAGAGAGAGAGACCACAGGAGAGGCGATGAAATTGCCCAAAAAATAAAATAAAAGCAAAAATAATAATAATAACAGAAGAAAAAGCACATCACCATAGTATCAATCAACTTTACCATGATAAACCAAATCCACTTATCGGCTACCCCATGGCATCCAACTTCAAATGATAATATGACACACCTTTTCAAGATCTATATCAACATCCAAGAAAAACCTCCAAAAAGAAGAAAATACTCTAAAGAGGATCTCACGAGCGTCATATGTATTCATATCTTAGATAATATGGATATAGAATTTTAAACGCTATGAGCTAAGTTATTACAAGAATAAAATTAAACAAGCATATAAAAATTCCTTTCGGCATTGACAGAATTATAAACATAAATGGTTAAAAAATACTAACTAAAATGAATAGAAAAATATGGAAATCATCCTTCTGTAACCAGACAAACATCCCTTTAACCTTTAACATGGAGAACAACCACAACAACACTTCATTCTATATCAGAAGAATTTACCGAAGCAGAAAAGTATTGCATCAATTAAACACATGAATTCATTTTGGGGTGACATGGCAAAATGTTTGGAAGAGCAAAGAACTTACCATGTTACGACAAATTGATATCCAACGAGAAGGACGTGAAGGACAAGACACATAAAGCAGTCGCATGATTGTACCACGGATTAAATTCCCTATCCTACAAAAAAAGAAAGAAAATAATAAAAAGAAATGAATGAAGCAACTCAAAGACCAAGCCTTACATAAAGGAAAATACTACATTATAACGGCATTGAAACTAACTATTGTCCCCTCCCACCCCCGCCCTCTTTTCTTTTCTTGTTGCTTTGTCCAAAACCATGAATAAATGACACAAGCATACGTGCTCACCCTTTACGCATGCTCACACACACAACACAAAACAAATAGCTAGATAATCTGTCTATTCCAAGCAAAAGTAGAAATTTCCAACAGCATCATCGGCACAGCTTTATAATTGAAAGTGGTACGATCACCTTATATTTGCGAGGAGAGAGAGACAGAGAGGAAAAAACATTGGTTTGATAAAAAGGCATAAAGGAGGAAGGGAAAAAGAGGGAGGAATATTGGAGATAAACTTGCTGTTCTGAAAAGATATTTGTTTCCTCTTGTTGCAAGGATAACTTGTCAAAAACCAACATCTACGCAGCATTATGACTGAAAATAGTACTATATATAAAACATTGAATCGAATCAACATTAATAAGTTTCCAAGGGATTCTTTTGAATGGATTATAGTAGGTTTTGGAATCGTCATCACTCGTCAACATGGTGATCTAATTACTAAAATGATCTTAGCACTAGTGGTGATCTAAGATTACCATGTTTGATATGACTTACTTTAGAAATTAGAATCACTGTGTTTGGTGTTACATGAAAATGAGACATCATTTAATACAATATACAAAAAAGAATCTTATTATATTAGTATTCAAGTAACAAGCTCTAAAATTCTAATATTTGATTTCCTAGTTAAGGTTACATATGCAATCAACCAACATGAAAAAACTATTTACGAGTATCTTTGATAAAATAACTTTTAACATTATTGAATAAAATTAAGGTTAAATAATATTTCATCCTCGTAATTTTCATTGTCAATATTTAACTTGGCATGGAGATTAAGAAATAACCTAAGTGTATTTTACATTAAAAAGTTAAAATTTTCTTTACGATATTCACCTTCAATAGTTTTTAATACTGAAAAGATGAAAAACATGAAAATTGTTATGGAATGTAAGAACCGAAAAAGACTAAAGGATGAAATTTTAAGACATCCCAAAAACAAAAGATAGGCAAAGAACATGGAACGGAGTGAGTAATGAATAAGCTAAAAATAGTCTATAAAAAATAAATAAATAAATAAAGTGGGGAGGAGCATGTAACGTACCTAAAGGGACATTAGAAGGTAAAATTGTTTTGGAAGTGAAAAGTTTACTACATAAAAATAACTGAAACTTTAGAAAGGGAGTACACTTTTTAAGCACATATTAGAAGGTAAAATGGTTCATGAATCAATTTCACAGATCAACACACCTTCTGTGAAAAGTTTTCCGCCCTTTCGGATGGGATTTAGATCACCTCTCAAGGCAATCACCTAAACAATCTTGATCATCTAAGATCATCGTCATGTAGGATCACCATCACCAAGTTCCTATCAAACATGGTGATCTAATCACCTATTATAGGTCACCTTGGAATTTGGTGTGATCACCTCATACCAAAGACCTCGGACCATCGAAGAGAAATCAAAAATCACTGGCCAGATCATTACTACCAATGTTCTTCTCCTGTTTTCTCTTCCATACGTTCATACGGCCCTCCTATTCATTTTGTTACTTCAAGAGAAAAACTAGTTCATTGCAAATTCAATGGTTATTTATAATGATATGCAAAGTACATTCTTGGTCTTGCAGCATGCATTAACAAAATACATCTTGAAAGAAGAAAAGATGCATTGAACAGGAAGCAAGATAACAAGGAAATTTCATTAATAAAAGTGATAATGAGAAATAACAGAAACTCTGCTAATGGAAGACTCTAACATACAAAGTGAGAATAAATATCAAGAAGGAAGTTCCAAAGTTGAATATGAGTCCAACTCATTCAATATATGTAGAGGAAAGATCGACTCAGCGGGAAACCAACTTAAACTATCCCGTTAGACAAAAGGTATATTCGACTTACATGGACAACCTAAACCATTTTTAACACAAGTAATACATGTAAAAGTAGATAGAGAACAAAATGGTAATAGCATGTTGAGAATACTAACAAAGAAAAAGAAAACAAGGAAATAAACATGTTACAAACATAAGAAAAGTATAGGCTCTACCATTCATGCCATTTCAACATTCTGATAGTCAAAAACCAAATTAATATTTAAATGGGTATCCTTGACATACTCTGAATCAGTTTCTTCATCTAGCATTCGAAACAGATTATCTTCTATTCGTTCATCAATTACAGAAACCTGCAAAGGATCCCAAGAACACAAGAATTCAAAAAAAAAAAAAAAACCAAAAGAGAGACAAGGCATTAGCAAATGGAAATATAAAAACGGGGAGACACATGACTTCATACTCACAGGGTCCTTCTCAATGAGATGTCGAAGAGTGGAGATTGCAAGATGCCTTAAAGTAGGCTGTTTCAAAGAAAACCTGCTTTTAATAGCGGATTGGACAAAAACATAAGCTATTTCCTTGAGAACTATCAACGTAAAGAGGAAAGAACCTGTCTTGATGACAGAGTCAGCAGAAGAGTTTGGACATGGGAGTGCACTGAAGCAGCATGTGGAGCAAAAAGAACAAGCTGTTGTGTAAAACGAACACTCCTGCAAGATTAATAGGTTATTAGTTATCATCCATTGCGAAAGTAGAACATAAAATTCTACCAAATGTCTAAATCAACCCAAGCATTGGTTGAACAGAAGAAAACTGAAAGAGCAAACATAGGAATAGGAAAATTTTCAGGACATACTCAAGTAATGTAGCTGTTTCTTCTGAGGAACTAATCTCCGCAACAACTGACTGCAAAAAAAAAAAAAATCATCATATGTTCATAATAAGTTCGAGATAAAATGGAGGAATGCAATTATGTACCGATCTAATTCAAGCATACGGTAGTCTACCAAAACTAAGTCCTATCAAAAGGGAATTTCAGAGATGAAAATACCTTGCAGCGTGAAAAGAAAATGCTGCCAGGGGCAAGCTCAGGACCAAGAACGGCAACAATTGCATTTATAAGGCGTCCCACACCTTGCTGGAGGTCAACCCTTCCATTCTCCTCAGACAACAAAATCTCCAAAGCAAGGCCAAGCGTTGCCTGCAAATTAAGAGGGAAAGCTGAGAATGTGGGAAGAGTGAGAGAAAGTTGTGAAGCAATGAAAATATCTGCCTAAACCCCACTGCTAATCGTCCAACTTAAAACCAATTGCCAATACGTGGAGAGGCCAAATCTGAATATAAGGCCATAACAGACTTTAAATTTACCCAATTTGGGATAACACAACACTCCCCTTCATGTCTAGTCTGATACTAACAACTGAAATAAATGGATAAACAAGTGTAGAAAAATAAGGGGCAACAAACAACCTAAAACAAGGTGCACATCTTGACAGAGTAACCTTTTCTTTAGCAATTAGTCAATTACTCTGCTATTTTTCCTAGCAAGTCAAAAAAACTGTGATGAAATTTTCAATGTGAGATGCATCGTAACTCCAAGAGACTAGCATTGAAGAAATTTCATTGCTTCAATCAAAACGTATGTAAAAAATACTTTACGAGGTTTCCGTACGCTGAGGCTTTCAACAAATATTACCACACCTAACTCTAAGATACCTCCTAAACTAATGGGTAAAAGACAGTCCAAACCACACGGGCTGCCATCAATATCTGCTTTTTTGGAGTCACTCGAGTCAAGAGTCATGAATCTGATTACCTGGACATGAGATACAAAGGACAAGCCGGCAGCTTCAATAGTCAAAAGAAGTCCATGCAAAGACCAGATCTGTAAGCCAGGGATTGAACTTTTAGCCAGCAAAGAAATTGAGCTTACGGTTGTAGGCACTAAAGTTGAAAGTGCCATCCCTCCAGCACTGCAACAAAGATAAAAAAAATTCAGTAAGAACATAAATCCCTCTATATTTAAGATATTGCAAACTACCACATAAACCATCATCGAAGATAATCAAAAATAGTAAAATAAGATTAACAAGCATCTAACTATGGCATTGTATTTAAAATTCAGCCCGGAAACAACTGTGAAATGTGGCAATACCCCATGGGATGGTTAATAAAGGATACAACTTCAAACAAGAAATGAAAAACTAAAACAGCTTTTAACAATCTACACCACAGATAATACACTTCATCAAACGTTTTTATTACAAGCAAAACAATTTCTGAACTTGAACCATTACACAAAAATAAAACCACTAATTCTCACTGTATAGGTAGCAACACAGCCGTGAGTCTTGGTTTAGGCATCCATTAAACACCATCACCACCGGCAAAGGTTTTGAGCAATGCATTGTAATTCCTTCATGCCCAAACAGATTCGGTGACAGTCAATTGTAAACACTTAATTTGGATCAATAGGAACCTTAAATTGATTACTGATATTTGATAAAAATGAAGTTAGGCCATACAATGCTGAGCCACTAGACTTAAACAAATTGACAACGAGAAATCAAGCAAATTAGGATGATTATATTTAATGATTAATGGAAGTTTTTGCAACATAAAACAATTTAAAATCAGTAGTAGGGACTCAATTGAACAAAAAAAAAAAAAGAACTGTAAAAAATAATGAATATATTCCATTAATTATTGGTGGAGCGGAGATTAAAAAAATAATGGGGCCAAAAGTGGAATTAACAAGACTTGAAAACAAGAGTCACTACCAATCCAATCCAACAAATCAACCCTAGAGCAACAAGTTTGCCTTCCCTCAAATTCAAGTCACATTCAACCTTATGTGCATAAGTTGGGATCTCATCCAGATCGTATTTTGTAATCCCAAGACTTTCTGGTAGACAGTCTCAAATTTTCGAAAGACAAAAAAATGAATTCGGTTAGTTATAAAATTTTAAATTTCATACTCTTTAAATTAGAGCCATGGACTCCTTCAGAATTTCACTTTGAATCCACTGCCCAGTGCCCACTTCTGTTAAAATTTTATTTTGTGGACAATAAACTTAATATTAAACAAATTAATCTTACTCTTATCTTCACTTTTCAGTTAGAAGCTAGCAACCAACTTTTCAGCAAAAGAAAGACATAAAAACACTCATTTGCAATCAAAATGATACTATGCATATGAACATAGTGTGATCGGGACAAAGTTCTACAAGGGACAGAGACAAAGAACAAAGGCAAAAAATTTTGATATTTCACCTGTGATGAATACATCCAAGGGAAAGAGCGATTGAGCCAGCATAATTTGAATCTGTTATACCATTTAGCTCTCCAAGCAACAATCGAGTCTGCATATCAACAAAAATAAACCAATCAATTGCTTAATTACTTACATCCTCTTATTTTGTTCAAGTCAAATCAAAAGGCTACTTAATCAAATTAAACCAAACAATTTAAAGAGTCCTATAATTTTGGCAACTGTGAGCATTAGGTGTCACTAAAGTCAAATGCTTTTTTTATTGGCCAAAGAAAAAACTCAAATGCATTGTTCGCAGTATCTCACAGGCCTACTTTTAACAAAAGAATACAGCAAAACACAGCATGAATATCACAAGAAAGAACTGACCATCCTCGCTGTAAAGATATCATTTCCAAGGCGAGCTAAAAGACCAAGACCCTCTGATGATGCCCTACGTTGTGATGCACAAATGTCCCCCTCGATTAGTATACCCTATCAAATCAAAACAAGGCACAACGAGATGGAACTAATGCTCAACCAATGCAAAAAAATCAGTATTTCTGGTAAGAGATATGTACCTTAAAAATAGCTTGAGCCAAATTTAATATCTCTAACTCTAATGATTGTGGACGTAACGCGAGCAAAGCCTGAGGTTAATTAATATATCTAAGGTTATATCCCCACACAGTTTTTTCTACACATAACATACAAGGATAGCAAGCACCTTCAACCCAGCAAGTAACCCCACACATATATTGGTTATGCTTGCAGCATGCCATGGTTGCTTTTTCCCGGCTTTTAGACACTGCTCCATCATTCCAAGAAGTGACAGCATACCACCACTATTCTGCCATTTGACAGTCCAACTTATGTTGAAGTAATTTGGAGAACCAGAGTTTTAAGTGAAACAAATAAAATAAAACACCAAACAATAGTATAATTTTAACTGAAACAAAGAAAAGTAAACACCAAACAACATAGTATAATCTTACCTGAGCAGCAAATATAATTCCAAAGCAGAGAAGCATTTGATTCACCAACATCTTGTTTATAGTCTCCGGCTACACAAAAAATTAAGTTTAAAAAAAACACCAAAAAAATGTTAGCAAGTACTAAATCATTGGTGATGGAGAAAAAATGTAGGCCATCTTAACTGAAGGAAAAGTAAAAGATTAGTCTGAAAACAAAAATTGCATGTACATAAGCATGACTCATAAGTTAAATTCGAAAAGATAGTCATACAGGTTGCATAATTAAGAAAGAGAAAAAAAATTCTGCTGCATAGTTGGAAAACCGAAGCAGGGAGGGGAGGTTTGAGAGAGTGCAGATTTCCAATGCAAAAGAAGTCTGAAGGACTAGTAAATTCTTTTGAAGCTCAAGCTATGGGTGTTGTTTTCAGCTTACTTCCAACCATTGTATAAATTAAAGAGCATTCCCAGAAACTTCAACAAGTATCAGTGGATGTTATAATGAGATGCCCAAAAAGAAGAACGAATGAAGAGGTCAAAATTAAGGTATTATACAAGGTGGGAAAAACAGTATGCACTGAAGTTTGCAGACCATACTAGATATATGTGCTAAGAAAACTTTACCTTGTGGATCACAAACAGAAGATTGTAACAGATGGAAATAAAGGATACAGAGGAACACATTGCATACTTTCTACACTCCTATCAAAATGATCTCAGCACTCACTCCAGCCCTCCCTAATCAAAGCTCAGGCACAAAAAAATAACTAATTACCTGAGGAAAACTCGAAAATTCATTATCCCATACACAAGGCATGAGCCCATCTTTTCCACCTTGAAAAGCACGAAGTTCATCTTCAAACCAGTCCCTGAGAACAGACAAATTTTCTAATTGAAGAAATAAATTCAACTCAAAAAAATGCTAAAGGTAAAAATAGATACAAAATTACATATTCTCAAGCTAGCTAAAACGTTGAAAGGATGTGAAGAAGCTTAACCAACAGATACTACAAAATCTGAAAAAGTTTAAGAAAAGTTATCACAAAAAGAAAAAATTCAGACACCTTCCAGGAATCCAAGGGCCCAACCATGCATCTCTTTTGTCTAACAGGAACATCAAGCATGAGCTTTCCTCACATCCAGAAGCATTTCTTCATCATAGAACAAAAGCAAACAGCCAAATCAATCATTCATGTTTTCAACAGAAAAAGATATCTGAATCTTCATCAATTCAAAAAAAAAAAAAAAACAGTGAAAAAATGGGGTGAAAATAAGCTAAATGACATAAGAGATTAGTGATAATTACCTATAGGGAATTGTGCATAGTTGAATAATCCGAGAATGGTCACTCTTATAGGCCATAGGATCAGGGAGGGATTGATAGGCCATTAATGTTCTGATGATGAATATGTCCATTGCAGGCTTAATATTTGGTTGATCTTTGGCTGCCAACAGAGAGATATAGGACAAAGCCCTGCTTTGCAATGCATATTAAAAAAATTTCTATTTGCATAGCTGTGCAATACAACTCCAATCCATACTATAATAATACGCTATGCTAGAATCAGATAAAAATGGGGATGAGGGATATGTTGGACAAAAAGTAGCATATTAGGCCATACCTATTGAGATATAGCATCACTGGTTGAAGTAAAATCCCACTAATTGTCAAATTGGATGAAACAAAGCATCGTACGAACGATATAAGTGCATCAATTGCTGCAGACCACACACTAGAAAAGGCAGTGGAGAAAAAGATAATAACCATTTATGCATTAAGTTATCCATAAGAAAACCATAATAATATACCTTCCAATTAAATAAAAAAAAAAAATCTATCATTGAAGAATAGTTGAATAATACACTTTTCATTCAAAAAAGACGAACATAACAAAAACGAAAAAGAGACTCAGTGAATCCTGTACAAATGACATGTTGGAATGAATTTCATTCAGATTCTTTAGGAGAAAACAGGTGATGGAACAACAAAATTTTCATAACCCTACCAAGTTGGCCCGAGTTCTTTTTTTTTTCTTTTTAATTGTTAAATTTTAGAATGAGCATTCAACCTAAAACCAATTGGCAATAGGTGGAGAGGTCCTTGTTATATTTATGTGCCCAGGTAGATCAGGCAATATCGGATACGACATGGAAAAAATAACTAAAACACGAAAAAAAAAAACACGATACGACACGAAAAAATAACACGAATACGACACGAATACAAGAACGTATCGAAATCTATATAACACGAATTATTAACGTGTCAAAATTTATATGAATATATAACACCTTAAACACGATTATTACACGAAAAAATACACGAACACGACACGGATACACAAATTGCCAGGTCTATGCCCAGGATACCCCCAATTTAACAGATGTGTGATTATGACAAGGAAAAATACATGAACACGACAGGGATACACGAATTGCACTATGCCCAGGATACACCCAATTTAAGAGATGTGGTATTTCTTTCTATCACCATTTCAATACTCCCTCTCACGTGTAGGGATAACCAACCTATCACATGGCATGAACTTCACGTGTAGGCATAATGGAACTATCATGTGGTATGAACTTCACATCGTAGGTAAAACACACCTATCAAGGAGGGGCCAACGAACGGGGGCAACGCCTGCTCTGATACCATTTTAAATTTTAAGATGGGCATCCAACCTAAAACCAAATAACAATAAGTGGAGAAGCCCTTAATCCTTATTATATTTATGTACCCAAGATACCACCAATTTAACAGATGTGGATTTCTTTTTATCACCACTTCAATACTCCTCACGTGTAGGGGCAACAGCCTATCGCATGGCATGAACTTCATATGTAGGCATAACGAGCCTACCAAAGTTTGCATCTTAGGCATAACAGACCTATCACAGAGAAGCTAATGAACGAGGCAACGCCTGCTCTGATACCATGTTAAATTTTAGAATGGGCATCCAACCTAAAACCAATTGGTAATGGTTGAGAGGCTCTTGTTATATTTATGTGCCTAGGATACCCCAATTTAACAAATGTGAGATTTCTTTCTATCACCACTTCAACATTAATATCAATTTGATATGTCCCATGAAGGCTGCCAATGACGAGCCTGACAGCAGCGATGAGCCCAAAGATAAGGGTGAATGAAACCAAAACAAGAAGTAAAATCTCATAAGCTCAAAGAAGAACATAAGGAAGAGCTAGTTTTGGGTGGGATGGCAAAGTTTCGAGAATTCCAAATTCTAGTTAAGTGTCCAAACCTAATAGTATCAAGACTCTTAAAATTGGTGATACTTCAAATTAGATCCAGGTAGTAACTACTTGTCAGATTAATCTAGAAAAGGAAAAGGTAAGAGGCTTTACTGCAAATCTAACCTAAACCTATCAACTGGAGGCAGCCATATACCACAATGTCTATGCTCACACTGCAAAGCCCATACTGTTCTTAGAGAAGTCCTATTGGGCTATAGTTAACAATCATGATGGCTATAATTTCTTCCAAATTTAATGTTCTAGTCTCCTTTCAATGTCACAAAATAATGACTTGTTTTCTTTGACATCAAATTTTGTAACTTATGGTTGTTTTATTTTCTTTTTAAGTTTTTACTTTTTCTAGGCTTTTAAATATTAAAAATAATCCATACTATTATAGAAAATCATGAAATTCTAAAAGTAAAAGAAAAAACTAAATAATTATTTCCCAAAACTATGTGCCAAAGTCAAAAAATAAAATAAAATCTATTAGGGACAAAATAATGAAGTATATTACAACGAAAACGTACGAGTACTATAATATGAGTTTATTACTTTTATCTGATGATAGTCTGACAAGCTACCATAGTAAAATCTAGGTTAGCATCAAAACATTGGGAGTAATAACATGATAAAAGCCATGACAGACAGCTTAAGCATAAGAGTCCTAACTCCTTACTAATCATAGAAAACAAATAAGCTAGTATAGAATAACACACTTATCAACTGACTTACTGAATCCTAGATTGTAGATCTCCACTTTGTCTAATTACATCTTCAGGGTTGCCACTGAAAAGGTCAGCCCACAAGGAAAGAATATCAAAGACCTGATCCTCAAGCTCCTGCATGCATCAAAAATAGCTTCATTAGATACTAACACTGATTACAGAAAATGACCAACATATTCCTATCCAGGAAAAAAATGAAAGTAAAGAAAAGAAAATGACCAGTATAGAAATAACTCTATACCTCCTTCGGCATGGAAGATAGTAATGATGATAAGAGTAACCACCCAGCTTCTTCTTCCACCTTGGCAGTAACAGCAGTTCTACTAGATTCTGTCAGCAATTTCTTTGAAACTTCAAGAACTGACTTGGGCAATCTAGGGACAATAACATATAAGTTTGCTTCCAAGTTAATTTACCCAAAAGAGTGGGAACCAAACTATGATGTCAATAGATTATTTTTTACTACTGCCACAAGAAGCATAACTTGAGAATTTTGGAAAACATAGAAAGTATACTGTCATAAAAGAGCATTACCTGGCTGGATAACCTAGAGGTAATTTTCGTGAAATGGAAACTAAAGCAGCCAAAACTGTTGCTTGCCCATGCAAAGAATCAAGCTCAACTTGCAAATTGCTTCCCTGAACACAATGGACTAAAATACTTAATAAAATACATTTTAAAATGATCCCCAGAAAAATTTGCAATATGTGAAAAAACAAAAAAGAAATTCAAAAAGTGACAATAACACTATAGCCCCATTTAGATGGGCAGTCAATGTGGCTCCCACCACACCGGGCCCCTTAAACGGGACTATACCCTTATTGACCGCCTAATCATGTTAGTGCTTAAAGTTAGTGCTTGATATCCGGTCCAAGTTAGGCTGCAAGATAGGAGTCTGAGTTCAAACCACTTCTTTCTATTGAGAAGGTCAGGCATTGACTAATTATAAGTCAGCTCAAAGGAAGTCAAAGCAGAAGATAGTAAGGAAATGCGTATAAGAAATACAATCAAGAAGGGCATGAAAAGGAAAGATTGAATAGAACTTGCAAGTGGAGTTATATCTATGGAGTAACAGTACTTCTCTGATCTGGTCTAATCCAATCTATGTCAAATGCTTTTGGTGATAGGTTTTATTCTGAGGTTTGTATCTACTCAAGGGCAAGTCTTATCTTCACTTCAACATATCATGTACTACTATTATTCCCTATTACTATCACCATTATTACCGAATCGATAAGCATTGCATCTGCCTACTCCAAGTTCCCTATCTATTGGAATGAGCGCTAGACTAGATGAGGCTGGAGTGACAATTTACGTGATAATGACTTTCTCGAATAATAATGATGATCATTTATTATTGTTTGAGCGAGAAAAAGGAGGCTGAATGTGTGGGCAATTATTGTATAGAAGAGAGCGGAAAGCAAGTTAGCGAATAGCACCCACCCTCTTCCCTTACATAAAATCATAATTATTGATAATGGCCTTTTCCACATAAAAAGGGAATCTTTTGTTACAATAGGAGCAGAAGTAATGTGGATTATTCAAGAATCAAAGTCGATTTGCTTTATAAAAAGAAGATATCAATGAACTTCTATTAAATGGTTTCACGAGATTTAACCAATTGTCTTGACCGTGGGATATCATTTAGAAATAGGAATCCATTTTATCAAAAAAATTCATGCGTTTATTTCTAGTATGGAATGACAATCATCCACTTTGATATCTCATTGAACAAAAATGGTGATATTGTTCCTCTATTGATCAAGAATTTCAGTTTTTGAGAAGTATAATGATAACCCAATAAGAAAGGTTTCAATTTTTTCAAATGAATGATTGAAGACCTATTGGTTCTAACAACGGGTTAAGAATTTTGGTTTTTGAGAAGTATTATGATCATCCAATAAGAAAGGTTTCAGTTTTTTCAAATGAATGATTTGAAGACCTATTGATTCTAACAACTGATTGCAAAACATAAATAAATCAATAATGAGCAAATGGAGAAACAGAAAAGGATAGAAGAAGAAAAGAATGAATATTTTGAAGAAAACTAGTAACTTGCCGTTGGTTGGAGGATAGCATCACCCCCAATTTTCTTAAGAATAAAATGGCCTATCATCAAAAGGAAGGGCATTAAGAAAATAGATTACAAATAGTTGCAAAATGGAAAGAGAAAACACTTCTCTTTTCCCGTAGAAATAACCAATTTATACTAGTTAGTCATCTAATAGTATTTCTAGTAGACAAGGTCACAATTTATCACATTTTTTTGTATTTTTCATCAAGAAAATGTTTTAAGCAATGGGCAAATATTTTCCTTCCCCTCCCTAACACGATGGTGACTTACAACTTAGATTAGGTAAAACCACCAAGAGCAAGAGTTTTATCTTGTTGCTTAATTAAAGAAAAAGAAAGAACTGCAGACACAAATAGAAAAGGACGTCAGTGAAGAAAGGGGAAGATGAGAGAGATGGAAGTGGAACCCGAGAAGCTTAGAGTTAGCTGAAAGTTTTATAATTGAACTCTGTAAAAGCTTTATTAGCGACAAGAAGTGGGGATAATTTTTTCCTCAAAAGTTGAGGGTACTTGCTAACCTTCAGATATTATGCACAATAACGGCCAGTAATAACTAAAAGAAATAGTACAATAGATAAAAGCAGAAAAACATGCTAGCATGATATCATGCTGTGGTATACTGATGTTTTATTCCTGGTCCTAACACCGTGCAGCAACCTTATTTGTTATAAACTAATCAATGCATGTCACACTTTCAAAAACAAAGAAGGATGTTAAATTATTTGAATTCCAGTTTAATGAATGACATGGATACCTTAAACCAAAAGAGAACCACATAGCTAACAGACACCAACACAATTAATATCTGAAGAATCTTAAAGTTAGAAATTTCTTGGTTATATATGGCACATCAGATGTCAATCCTTCCTAATGAGTACCAATTTAGTTTTCAAAATGGAGATATATAACAGAAGGATAGCTTGTGTTTGAAGTTAGAAGATGAGACAAAATATGTTTATCAACATAATAGCACAGTCATGGCATATTACACTGCATAAAATATGAGATTCTTGTTACAAATTTACATCCTCTACATGTAACTGGTAGCAAAATAGTAAGGAGCAATTTCAGAATCTCCAAAACTAGGTTATTGATACATGATCATTTTAGATGTAGAAACATTGCATACAACAAAGAGATAAGAATGACCATTTACAGAAGCAGAACAATATCATGCTATGGAAAATTGATCATTCTAGCCATATTGATGGACAGAGATTTAGGTTATGCTATCCTAACAACATACCATGAGACCCTGACAGTTCCATTTATCCAGTACATAAACCTTGACATTTGCTATAATATATGCATATCACACTATTATTCAGAATTAATCAACATAGTAACTACAAATCATGATCCCTGGTTATTGATATCAAAACAATTCATAATGGCATGTCTACAGCTAAATGCAATTAAAGCATAGAAGTTGTGCACATAATAATGAGATTCACTACTAGGGCTTCAAATATCAGTCATCTGAAAGGAGTAACAAGAGCTTCTAAGGTGAAATTTTTCAATATCAACAATTATAATTATAATGCAAGGCCCGCACTGTCCTACGCACATGTGCACATATGTGAATGCAAGTGGGTATTTGCAGTCACTTCAGAAATGAGTATAAACACCATAAAGGAGAACATAGAAGAAAATGCTCAAATTTGTTATCGATAAGATTATGAAATTAGTATAATTTGATACAGCATTACTGATTAAACCAAAGTGAAAAAATTTACTGACCTCCGTATACTTAAGCAAATCAGGAGAGATCCTAGACTGAACAAGGGAAACATAATAAATGGGGAAAATTATACTTTACTCCTCGTGGTTTAGGCAGAACTCAATTTACACCATTTGGTTTCAAAAGTGACACGGAACTCAATATGATTCACTCTACTACTCAAGGAGGCTACACCATTAGACCTTCAAGTAAAATAAGATTTCATATAACCTTAACTCTTTTTCTACCTTAACTTACCTTTAAAAGTATAAAAATAGTTATGTCAGTGAAACAATTAAGTTGAGGTTGGGATTTTCATGTGACCTCCTTTTTTCTACTTAAATTAAAAAGATTTTATAAATGCAAGGAAGGGGAATTTAGTCAACTTGCGTAAAATTTTAACAAAAAACAAATGTTTGATAAACAATATAAACCACAAGGGGTTAAACAAAACATTTCAAACCACGGGGATTAAAATGATTTTCAGTGAACAACAGCAAAATACAAATGAACAAAAAACAGCCCAAAAATAGATGCTTTGATGCCAAAATACAAAAATTACCTTTTCAAAGGAAACACTTTCCCTTAAAGCAGTTAGTATGGTCACTCCATAAGATATCAAACCACCAACACAAGTGGGATCAACCTCAGCCAATGCACGCAATGTCAGAGCAGCCTCAACACGTACCTATCCATAAATTTCCAAATAATATTATATTATGCTGATACAGTACATTGTAAAATTGACAAGCAGAAGGTTAGAACAATATGCTAAATTTTACAAAATAGAATTTAGTTTCCCATGCATAAATTTAATGCCAAAGTCACTTTTTAAGATGTAGGATTGTCTATTTCCATTTTATTTCACAACAGATGAATGAATGTTCTTTCTAACAATTTCAATAATATAAAAAATAATAAATAATAAAAAATAAAAAACAAGTACAAATTCATAACTTATAAGAACCTCTGAATGCAACCAAATATGTTTACACTTCAGTAAAATGTAAGAGACATGATAAAGAGCTTACAAGCTGGGAAGAGTGAGATATTGCTGCAACAACTGTGTTATCAAACACCTCATTGAATTCATGTGGAACCTACATAAAGAAATATCAGATTCACAATGTTAACATGCTTACGCATACAAATAGCCCTAATATCAGATTTTATTAAGTTCTATTATGTCAAAATTATTGTTCATTCATCAACAAATTACTCAACTACATAATCATACAGAGAAGCAGACCTTCATGAATTAACATACAAAAGGCAAACGAATTAGGCATATTAGCATATCTACACACCCCGAGAAAACAAATAAATCATGTATTGCTCACTTCCCATAGTTTATTGCAAAGGGTTTGAATCAAATTTCAATAGGTAGCTACCATCTAGCTACGATTTAGTCAAGAGAGTTAGGATAAGAGCAATTCAAATTCAATCAACTTCATCTTGAGAGCTTCACAGTTAGCTTGAGCACAAGAATCACTTTAGAGAGGAATTAAAAGTCTTATGCAATATATGAGGATGTTCTGGCATATCATTGTACTTCCTTTCACCTTACCATCAGCAACCTTAAAAAGGCAGTTTAAATAAATATAACTCTAGAAACTTTCCCTGCCCACGACATTCTCGAGCTAGAAAGAAATAGATTTAGGTCATAATGACCTACTTAGCAATGACCTATTTCCATTCAACCACATTGGCAAAGCCTGCAAAATACATGGATGTTCATAGATATAGGAATTAAGCAGCTAAACTGCACCACCCAGACAAGTACAATAACTTTAGAATTTTTTCTTCGGCCAAATAATAACTTCAGGAAGACAACAAAAATGACAGCAATTACTAATTAAATAACCAAATCAAATCTATCTTGGCTCCATTAGTTGGGTAAGAAGTAGAAAAGGCTGGACTAAACTAAAGCGACCTGCCCAAACCCAAAGTGGGATAAACTTAAGAAGCAAAGAATCCAAAGCCAAACTTAAACAGAACTCAATTGCAATTTGCTTCAACAGCATAAGTGGCAAAAGGTTATCAGAACCCAAAACACAAACCCATTCGACCTGCAACCTGATCTCCATAGACCTGAAACCTAAAAAAGCCAAAGCCCAAAATGAAGAAAACCAAAATAATTTATCCCTAAACCCATCTACCTACCTGATTGCTATCTTTGATTGTCAAATATTCCTCAGGAAACATAAGATTTTTCTAATTGAAACAATACTAAGACAACAGTGATGTTTTGGCAACAAATACCATGTTGTATCTCTAGCATTCGTGGGAAAGTTGACACAATACCATACTTGTTTGCAATGTTTTGTATTGCAAGACAAGTTACTTTAACCAAAAGTGTCAAGTCCATGTAAGATGACATATTTAGTTCTTTTTCATGTGTATGTATCTCCACAAGTTATATCAATAAAATATATCCATATGGACCATATCTCTATTTCATAGTAGTAAATTTCTTTTCCAAAACTTTTCACCTTCCTTAACTTATAAAACATGTATCAAGCTTAGAGAACTTGATGACGAGAGCATGTTAGCACCTAAACTGATGTTAGGAATGCATCAAATGCAATTACACTCCAAACTTTATGACTAATATTTATGTTATTTAAATCATTTGGAATGATGTACAACATAGAATTAGTAAAACTAACAACTTTTGAAACAATAGATATGCACACATCATGATCAATATGGAGACTTCATCCTATACAAGCACTAGATAAGCATCTATTAAGAAGCTTATTACCAAAGATTTTTTTAAAAATGCTACAAGAAAGAAGGAAAAAATTGCAATAACAAGAGTACCTCTCCTAGAGTTTTCAAAGTATATGACAGGGTACGCAGAGCAGCAATTTTCATTGAAGGGCTGGCTTCCGGAGGTTGAAGCTGCAAGTTTCCACCAGCACCACCCCCCCAGCCCACAAAAAAATATATATATTAAACATCACGTTTGTAATGGATACTCCAATAACAGCTAGGAAACTTTAAAAAAAAAAATAGAAAACAATTTCATGAAGATTGGAGACAGGAGACAGGATATGAATCACTTGTAGCAAACCTGCTTTCCAAGGAAGACCGTAAAGCTCCTTTGAGTAGGTTCTGTCATCTGATCAGTTACACCAACACGTAGGATATAGAGAACACATGCCTTCAGTAAAACAGGTAACGTTCATTAGCTTTTGAAGGAAACCACAATACCACATCATAATTCTGTTTGATAAACTTAGTACAAGTCAAAACTTAGCAATGCTTCAACCTTTTATAATTTCATTCGTACAGAACAAAACACAAAGCATTTGTTGTCCAAAGAAATAAGGACTCCACTAAGACATTTGTGAAATTTACCAAAAGCTTAAATGTGATACTACACCAGAATATCAGCATTGACTGCCAGAACCTATCCCAAAACATAATGAAAGAAATTTGGAACAAGCATTTTCCCAAGAACATAAAAAATTCACAAACATCAGATGTGAAAAATGATAAAAGATTGCAACGGTATGCTTAAATCTTCCCTCAAATGCACCTCTATAAGACAAGCATTAGTTAATTCTAATTTATCTACTTTAGTATAATACGAATTCGGAAATGAAAGAATATCAGACAAAAAGACAGATACTAGTACATCATGTGTATGAGAAAACTATAAAGGTAAAACAGAGGATTAGCCACTTTTCAATTTGGTTTTCCTTATTCTCTGATGTTTTTCTGTTCCAATCTATCACTCAATAAAAGAATCTAGAGATATGATAATGAGTTATCTCAGAGTCAAAGCATATAATTTTCTAATATAATTACTCAGAATAATATAAAATCTATTAAATCCAATTTTCTCAACTACATACCAGTGCGTGGGCATCAAAAGATGTATCCATACGAAGCATGTCCATAATGTTCAAAGCATAATCTTGAAGCTCAATATCTGGAAGTAGATACTTTAAACGGATTGCCTGCAAGATTGAATTCAAATAATAAACTATTACTTCAAATCAATCATCATTTTTAAGCTCATAAAATAGGAAAATTTATTAGGCATGCTACTTATTTGATGCTAATAGCTAATTTATTCTAATTGAACAATTTTGAATGCCAAGAAAAAAGGATGTGTATTTAAGAGGGAAATGGAGCAAGACAAATGATTGTGAGTAGAATACCTGTAAAAAGAACACCCAAGATAAGGTTAGGCCAACTCGAATGTCCTTTGACCGAGCACCGCTTGCTGCAAATTAAGCAATTTGTAAGAAATGTGAGATGTTACTGAAGAACATCTATTGAAAGTTCAAAAGCAATGATGTTTATGAGAAAGAAACAATGATAAGAATAAGCAAAGGCCGCAAAGCTTCTCAGCACAGCATCAGCTTTTAAATCATGAAATGTTAATACCCTTAACAAATTATTCAAACATCAAAAAGTGCTATATTGGATGCTAACCAAGACTAAACTGACTAAAAAATATCTATTTAAATAAAAATTGACATGATAAACAATGTAAGGATAATAATAGAGGTCTGAATCACAACCAACCAAACAAGAGCATACCTTTTGTGAAGGGCAAAGCCAGATGCCTCTGCAAACCACCTTCTAGTTTCTTCGCTGGAGGAAAAGGGCCTTTTCCCCTTGGTTGAACCTAGTAAGAGTTATGATAATAGTTTGAATAAACTCAAAAAAGAAAAGACAAATAAAAAGCTGACATGTCTATACCTGTGACTCAGGATTCATTCCAAGAGCAATTAATGAGCCCAGAGCTTCAGCAAATGCATCCCGAACAGAAGTTACAGAATCCTCAAGAGCCTAGTGAGAACAGCAGCAATAACAGATATATTTACAGCCCAGCTTCTATGGGATCAAAAAACTACTATAAGAAAAAATGCAACTAGGAGAAGATGACAAAGAAGAACACCTGCCTTGACGCAATTTAAGGCTAAACTGTCAAGTTCTCCAACCCCTAGACCAGGTCCCCCTATGTTGGCAAAAGCCTTCAGACAACGTGCTGCAGCTATTCTAACAACAAATGCTTTGTCTCCAATTGCAAAACGTGTAATGAGACGGAATGCCTCGGTATATGCTGAAGCAGCAGCACTACCACCAGAGCCTTCCAAAGCATTCTGAAGCATAAGCAAAGCCTCTTGTCTCACAAACTCCTAAAATTCGAGACAAACAGATTAAGGCCACAGGCATACATGCAGTAAAAACATTAACACCCACCAATTTTCAACTAGCAAGATCTTGATAGCACTTTAGCAAAAAAAATAACTAACAAATACTCTGGCAACCATACCATCCGAACACATTTCCACCTTACTCTTTAAAGAAACTATTTCTCTTAGCCAAAATAACACTTAGAGACCATAGATATCAGCATCTTTCACTCAGTGTCGTCAAGGGCGCAAAGAACCCTTATGTTGCTTGAGGTGCAAAAAAAAAAAAGCACATGCCTGAGTGAAATAAGGTGTAATGTGTGTGTGTGTGTAAATATATATATATATATATATATATATATATATATATATAATAAGCTTCAGATATATAACTATGTTAATAAACTCTAAAGAGTGGTCCATTTTTATCTTACAAAACATGCAAAATTTCCTTTTTCTTTTTTTGGCCAATATGCACGATTTCCTTATGGTCCCAAGTTTGTTGTTAAATACTCAAAACATTGAGAAACTGAGAGTTTGATATTATCCCTTTTTTTACTGTTAAAGGTACAGTTAATGGAAAAAGTAAATAAAAGAAATGCAAGAGAACTTCAATCAGACAGGCTTTTTTGCACCTACAGCCTTACAAAAGCATGCCTAGGTGCACCGGGTGTGCGCCTGATCAATGAGCCTCGACCAAAAGGGTCTGAAGCGCTTTTGTTGTCTGGCGTTGCACCTTAGCACCTAGGCACGCGCCTTGACAACACTGCTTTTGCCTAAATTAGAAGAGAAGAAAAAAGCTTTGTAGAAGAATTAAACAGGGGAAAATTCCCTTCTCAATCATTTCTCTGGTATTTTCACATAAATTTTAAGACTTACTATTGATAAATTATACAAATAAAAATGCATATTAAAAGTATATACCTCATGAAATTTCATCAGTTTTGTAGCAATAATAGTTGTTTCAAGCAAACCCGAAGTTATTCTTCTTCCAAAATGTTGATATAACTTGCCCAAGCATTGTGCAGCACCTACAAATTTAAATCAAACACTCATAACACAAAAAACAATTCGAAAGACTTAAAAGCTATAAAAAAAAGAAAAACTCTTGAGAATATATGAGATGCAGAATTTTAATGAGATGATTTTTATGGCATTCCCAAACCCCCCCCCCCCCCCCCAAGAAAAAAAAGGTGGCCAAATTTATTGATATTGAGCATTATCTTACAATGAAAGTAGTCAGAAGTGGACTGGAAACACATACTGAGATTTATATTATAGACAGTAGACACCACAAAACTCAATGATTCAGTGGGTATCTCTTCATTAGTATTTTATGATAGAGGTGCAATATAAATTCTGAAATCTATATAAACAACCTTACAATGACAGAAGTCGAGTATTTTGGCACCTCTACGTGAACCAGCTATCATCCTCACTACCAAAAGCATTTAAAGAGAAACCTCCCCTATAATTGGCAGATTTTATTCACTTTCCATGGTGCAACAGTTAAGATAAAAGTATGTGTAATCCCAATGTACACGGGTATTTTCATCACTCAACTATAGCATAAAGGGTAAAAATGAAATTAAAAAAAAGCTCAGGAAAAAATTGGAAAATAAAAGTAAGAGGTCCAATGCGTTTGGCCTACCAAACCCGTTGACCTGTGGTGAGGTTGGGCACCCCACCATACCTGTAGTGCAGTTGGAGTAGCCTAACCATGCTGCACATTGCCTTGTCGAACAGCAAGGTTGCGGCACGATGGACATTTTGGATGCTAACCGCACCACAATAGGCATGCTAATCGTAGCCTATGTAGCACAGATGATGAAAAGCTGGCATGTACAAGAGGAGCTTTATGGAAAACAGGAGTGATATGAGTTATGACATGAAAATTTATTTCTTCCTATCAGCTACAATATATACAAATGTCAATGAACTATAAAGCCCTTGAAAGGGTGGAGTACTCACTTATTAACTTGGGATGAAAATAACAATGACGTACTTATTCCTTCATTGAATTTTATGATTGTTTCTTCGATTTCTTAGGTGTTACTAATACTAGCTTCTTTGTTTTTGTTGAAAAGTATTCTTATATCAAGGCAATATTGTCTTGTTGAGCCAAGGTTGTAGGTTTGTCTACACAATGAAATGTCTAGTTCAACCAAGGTTGTAGATGGGTCTACAGAATGAAAGTTCATTCTTATGGTATGGTGATTCAATTAAGAGCGTGTATTGTGACTAAAAGATAAACTCATATGTATGGCTTAAACCATATGAAGACATTCTCTCACCAATGGCCAAGTTTAAATGTATTCATTATCTTATCTCATGCCGCCATTTTAACCTACCCTTAAATGAATTAGATGTTGAACCACATTCCTACATAGGGGACATTTGAGAGGAAGGTCTATACGGAACAACCTCCTAGCCTCCTAGGTTTGTTGCTCAAGGGCAATGTTGATTGGTTTATTGTTTGAAGAAGTCTATGCATGGTTTGAAACAATCTCCTAAGAACATGTTTTCATATATATAGTGCAGTGCTAATGGAATTTAGCCTTCAGAGATGTCTTCTAGATCATTTTGTGTTGTATCATCAAGTTAAGCAGTTAAAAATAAACAAGTGTATGTGCTGATGGTATACTTATTATAGGTGATGATAGCAAAATGATTCAAAATTTGAAAGCATTTCTTATAGAGTAACTTTCAAACTAAAAACTAAGGGTAGCTACAGATGTTTCGGAATCAAGGTAGCCAGCTCATGTGAAGGTACCTTTTATGTAAAAGAATATATGTGCTTAACTAATACATCTATTAGAGGGTGAATTATGTCAAAAGTGTAATGTTATCTTCATGCATATGATTCCTTAGTGTGAACACAAGAGGAATGCTCTATCAAAAAAATACATGAGGAACTTTAGATAACTCTCTGGTCTTCCTGACCATCTCTACAGACCAAGCATATTGAAGTGAAATGTCATTCATTTAAAAAGAGACTCTTAGAGAATGAAATTCCACAAGATCAATAAAGTCTATAAATCAGCTATCAAACTTGTTCACAAAACCTTTGGGTAATTCAAGAATTACTTATATTTGTAACAATTTAGAAGCATTTGCAACTAGAGGGTGACTGTAATGGATTGTATAATGAGGGAAGGATATTACCATCCTTTTGTACATTATCTCTTAGTATAAATAAAGGAGGTTACCACAATGTTAAACAGCTCTCTCATTTTCCATTTTATCACTCTCTTTCTCTCTATTGACAACAACTAGGATTAAAACCTATTTATACTCCCTCGGATCCTAAGAGTATACGTGTGGAAATCAAAGTGAAACATTAGTAGATCATGGAAGGTATAGGAGGTTGATTCAGAAACTAAACTACTTACATCCACTGGATGGAAATATTTGTTTGCAACAAGTGTGGTACTCACTTCTTAGTCTCACTATTAAAGACTAACTAGTAACTATTCTTTGGAATGCAATTGTATGTATCCTGATATATCTTAAAGGTGCACAAAATCAAGGTCCACTTTGACAAGATTGCAACTATTTAGGAATAGAAGGGTTGCTTCTTCATCAGACAAGATCCACTACAAAGTACTATATCTTCATTGGTGCACGCCAACAATATTGGAAGAGTAAAAACAAACTATGTGTGGCTAGTCTAGCACTAAATTTGAGTGCAATTTTCCCAAACTGTTTGAGAGTACCTGAGTCAAATTTATTTGTAGCAAGTTAGGATCATATATATATATATATATATATATATATATATATATATATATACATATATATACTCCAGTATGAGAGGAGTCTCAAAAAATCTTTTAGTATTTAATTATCCTCTTACACTTATTGACATATAAGTGAGAGATGGCTAAAATTTAGCAGGCTTTGAGTTTCTCCTACTCTTTTCTCTCTCTGTTTCATTATATTCTCTTGTCAGTTTTTGGTGCTTATCATCTATGCACCTCCCTTTTTTGGCCTTTTCTAGTAACATATAATCTCTTTTCCAAAGCACTATATTTACTTGTAATCAAACAGGTGAATGAGATTAAACACTTAAGAATTCTCCTCCATTGAGGTGGCTTGGTATCATAAATTGAAGATGACTACAAACCAAATCCACCATATGCATTGAAAAGGAAAACAATCCAAGAGGAAAATGTTCATGGAAGCAAAGAATCCAATAAAAAATTAAAAAGAAAATGCCCAAAAATATGCAAATCAAGTTCAAATAATTCCACCATTGTCCCTATTATAACCTATCAGTGTTGTCAAGGGCGCAAGGCGCACTCTAGGCGCTAGAACCTTTATATTGCTTTAGGCGCAAGGCGCAAAAAAAGCGCTCGCCTGAGTGAAGTAAGGTGCAATATGTATATGTGTGTGTTTTTGTATGTGTGTCTGTGTGTGTATATATATGTATATATATATATATATAATAAGCTTAAGATATATAATTATGATAATAAACTCTAAAGAGTGATCCAGTTTATCTACAAAACATGCAAAAAAAAAAAATTTTTGCCCAATATGCATGATTTCCTTATGGTCCCATATATGTTGTTGAATACTCAAATATTGAGAAGTGGAGAGTTTGATACTATCCCCTTTCTTACTAGTAAAGGTACATCTAATGAAAAAAGTTAAAATAAAAGAAATTAAAGAGAATTTCAATCAGGCGAGCTTTTTTTACGCCTATCGCCTTACAAAAAAGCGCGCCTAGGCGCACCAGGCATACGCCTGATCAAATGAGCCTCGCCCGAAAGGGTCTGAGGCGCTTTTGTTATCTAACGCTAAGGCGCAAGGCGTAGGCGCGCCTAGGCGCACGCCTTGACAACACTATCATCCAAGCTTTGAATCTCTTGTTCTACTTCATTCATGAAAATACAATCCACTATGCTTTAGCCCAAGCTTCAGAGCAACCATACTCCTTAGTTCTATAACTATTTTTTCTGTCATCTCCATGTTTTACATCGATAAACACTTGACTGTTCTCTATCAAATTTTATTTTCACAGATTCATATTGTTCTTTCCAACTCCTTCCAGTCATCTACATTAATAAAATTAACTTCTTTAACCATTTCTAAATGAACCAAGATTTTTTCCATCCAGTAATGGAAAATAATAGGTTTATTGTATCATCTTTTAAAAAAATTCATTTCTGACCAGGTAAGTTCCTTAAACTAGGCTCAAGTTGCTTCAATTAGATAACTTTTACTTTTGAAAACCCATTCATTAACTAGAAAAGGTAGCTTGTGAACCTTTTTTATATGAGATCCTCAATGTTCCGACAACATTCTTTGTGAAGCTAAGATAATTAGGCATTAGAGATTACTTCAACCAAATAATTAATTTGGCATTCAGGAAATTATATGAAACCATAGCATAACATTCTGCCACTTTCTACTTAAAAAGACATGATACACGCACAGTACAGTTCGTTACAGCTTCAACTAACCAGCAATTCTCTGTGGGTCACTCCGCTTCCCATCAGAAAGAAATCCTTGGAGACTACTTGCTCTTGAGTATATTGAAATGCTATCTCCTTTAGATATTATCCTCGCCATTGCTACGGATGCCAAATGACGCACAGGTCGTTTAGCACCAAGAATAAGCAAGGAATATAATGCATCCTCACATTTTCTTTGCCACAACAAGATGGATTCCTGAAATTTAATATTTGCAAGTCAAAAATCATTTCTGATCAAATTAAAATAGGCAACGGCGTGAACATTACTTTCTAAGAAATTGTGAATCAAATCTTTACAGACATAAGTTTCACCAAACATACTCAAATTCAACCACTAAAGAAACAGGGTAAATAACTAAAAGGGAAAACAATGTGATAAAATTCTCCAATTAAATTGTGGAATGAAATAGTAAAAGGTTCAGATCTGGAGAAATAGGGACCTTAGGCTCGTCGTCAAGGGCGGAGAGGAGATCGGAGAGGAGATCGAAGCAAAGGAGAGGGTCGGGAGATTTCTGCGATGCGGAAGCTACGATGGACTCAAGCTGAGCTACCAAGACGCCGAAGCGTGAGAGAGGAACGTTCTCTCTCACGTAATTCCTCTTCGCCATTTTTTTCAAGGAAGCCAATATTGAATCTAATGGAAACTAAAATCTACTCCAGTGTAGTTTTTTTTTTTTTTCTGTTCTTTCTGTATTTCTTTTTTTTTTATGAAGGGAACGATGTGAATTTAAAAAACTGGATTTTCCCAAATTATGAAATGGAAATAGGGTTTGTCTATGATAATGTAATAATAATATATAAAGTAGATATGTGAATTTGGTAGGTCGCGTGTCCAGTTAATTTGAGTGTTAAAATATTAATTCAACTAGTTTTAAATGGACATCAATTCAATAAAAGTATTCGACGTGAATAAATTTAATAATTTTTATCATTATAAGATATCTATAATATTATATTTTTTGCAAATATTTTATTTTTAATTATAAAATGTTGAAATATAAATTCATTTGTAATATTTTTTTTTTAAACGTTACTTCTTTAAAATATTTACATATAATTAACTTTCAAAAAATTTTAAAGCAAAAGCTAATTAACTTATATGAAATCCTTGGAAAAATCAAACTAATCAGTAAAATAAAATAATACAATATAAAATATTTTTCATGTAAATTTTAAATTAAAAAATTAATTGCTATAATTTATAAAAGACATGAGCTTTTTTTATACTAACGCGTATGAACTTTTGAATGCATACAATACACTGAATAATCAAACTCAATCTGCATATGTAAGATTAAAAAAAAATCCGGCCCTTGTTCTTTCAATTCATAATATTAAAATATTTCCTTTGCTTTTATATTTACCTTATTATCCTCTCTTTCAGTTAATTACTTAGGAAACGAAAAATTTATTAGATAACCCTTCTTACCATGTTAATCATAAAACCGATAAATTAGAATTAACTTATAATTAAAAGTTAAAACTATCATTTAATAGTATATTATAACATTAGTAAAAAAAATATAACACGTAAATTTTTTTTAAAAGGGAAAAGATAAAATAGAACATTAAAAAGTATAAACCGGTCAACTTATATTAGAGTGCTTAAAAGAAATATATATATATATATATATTCTAGTGCTTTAATTAGAAGATATGTAAATATATTCATGATTAATTAGCTTTTTATTTAGTTTCTTATTGTATTTGTATTATTGATAAATTAATTGTAACTTATTCATATAAGGTAAGAATATTGGATATTTCAAAGGTAATATCTCTAACTAATTTAATCAAAATAATTTTTTTAATTAATAAAAATACATCAATTAAAATCAAAATATATACATACTAAATTTATTTATATAGCATAAAAGGTGGAGCCAATAAATAAGTTATAGTTAAAAAAAAGTTGAAAAGTGAATTTTTTTTACATAAATTTAATTCAAGAGTCGAATATTTATAATTGAAAAAAATTGACACAAAATTATTCTATGTATTAATGATGTCAATTAAAATTTTATCACCTTTAATATAATTTTAATTGAGAGGTATTTAAGGTAAATGATAATAAACAGTAAATGTCATCAATTTACTTTTTTGATTATTTGTTAAATTAAATATGCATCAGATAAAATAAATTGTATTTATTAGGGGACAAATGGTGATAATTGCGTAATTGCATATATTTTCATGTATTATTTCTTTATACTTTGTGTTTTAATTCTTAAGTTTCTTCACAAATTATTATATTTTTATGAATTATAGGTATTTTGGATGAGATGAAGTCATAACATGTCAATTATGATGATAAAGAGTTTATAAAGTCACAATCATAAGATGGAAGAAGTTAGACCTGTCCATGGGCCGGGTAGCCCGCCCGGCCTGTATTGGTCCAGGCCTGGACATGGTTTTTTGTAATCCGGGCCGATCAGGCCCGGATCACTGTTTAAGTATTAAAATATTTATTTTTTATTTAAATTTAATTATAAAATATATATATTAATAAAAAATAATTTTTTAATATTTTAAAATATTTGAATAGTGAAACGGGCTTATACAAGTCGGCCCGGGCTCGGCCCGAATGGGCTTGAGCAAAGAATAAAAAAAAATTCTGGGCCGCGGCTCGGCTCATAGACAGGTCTAACTTGGGAGTCAAAAAGATCAAATTCTTAGTGCTAGATGATCAGGCAGATCTGACCTCCGGAGCTTGTTGTAAGGAAATCATTATGTTAAAAACATTATTTGAAGAAACTTCTTTCTTGACTTTTGAAGCTGACTTGAATACCTTTCCAACGATAGTTTACACACCTAAATCGGACAACGAATGGTTATCCAAATCAGCTGATGAAGTGCAAGATAGTGTATCAGTCGCGAAAGCGAAGTCAGCAAGCAAAAACGCCCCAAGGCAGAAAGTTGGCGCCGCGGCGCTGAGTTACTGATCCCAAATCCGCTAAAACTACAAAAAACCGCAAATTATCCAAATTTGCCTTATTTTTACTCCTACATTCCTTGAAGAGCAAGAAAGGGTTTCCAAGGCTTTAAGACTCTAAAAATATCATATTTTTAGCCATAAAAGAGGACATGCTTTTGATTATTTATCAATTTTCTTCTTCCTCCTCTCTTAGTTTCTTTTGAATATTCATATTTATGTTAACTATGCCTATGCAAGGCTAAACTTATCTTTGGTTAAGGGTGATTTCAAAGCCCTAGACATGTTATGTAATTAATTTTCAGATTTTATTATATATTAGTTTTCTATCAAAGTTGTTTATGTTCTTCTACAAGAATTGTTCATGATATTGTCTTGATTTCTTTAGGTGGTCAACTAGATAGATCTTGATAATCATCTAATGCTAGTTTAGGAATTTTGATCCGTGTAATTGTCTTGATTTCTATTCAATAGTGGCAATTTGTAATTCATGATTATGTTGGGTTTTCAGGAATTATGAAGTGGAACATAACATAAATTGAATGAATTCATGTTTATGTGTTTGTTGCTTAGATCAACCTATCTTTCTCATCATAAAGTTGCTATCACTTTGAATCTAATGATGTTTATCTTAGGTTATTTAATAGTTAGAGATTAAGTAGGCGTTCGTCCTGCTTAACGACGAACTAAGGATTGGAGTAACACAGGAAATTGTTATCTACGGTTGTTAACTTTGATAGATGATTGATATTGATAGATCCGAATTTGATTCTTAATGATGTCTAGTGGTGGAGAATGAGCCTTTAGCCATATTTCTCACATCTGATCACTTCTTATTTATTTGCTTTCTTACTTTTTATTGATTGCTTTATTTTTAAACTGATTTCAAAAACTCCCTTTTTATTTTGTTTTCTTTGAATCTAAGTTATAAACTAATAATTATAAACTAAAACCAATCTCTGTGGACTCGACCCTTGCTAACTACTATACTTTACAACTGATTTTTTTAGTGCAAGGTTAAATAAGATATACTCTTTTGGGTGCCACATGTAAAAAATATAGACCATAAATGTAAGATATTTTCTTTTTTTGCCAAAGACTTTGGTTTTTATATATTTATATAAGATATATGATACAGATTTTCGTTGGACCAAAAATTACATAATACAATTTTTTTTTTTTATCTTTTTTTCTTGAAACCTTAATTAGAATTTGTTTTCTATGAATTAGCCTTTTCAATTATCTTGAAATATTTTCTTGATTTTAAAGTTTTTACAATGCTTTATATCATCCCGTAGGTTTCTTGCATCACTTTACTTAATTTTCGTAGTTTTTTTTTTTGGTACATTACTTAATTGTCATATATAGTGAGAGTACTTCAATATCAACATTGAAATTATATATTAAAATTTAAATAAAATAAACAAAACCCGAAACCAAAACCAAAACCAAAACCAAAACCTTACAAATAAAAGCATCATTGCTCAATTCCAGAAGGTCACAAATTTTCAAACTAATAGCTTTATTATTCAAAGGTAATGCGAACTTGCCATTTACAATTGTCTAATTGTCTATCTTACGTTAAAATAAATTCAAAAGATTTTCAAGTAAACCTACAACTACGGCTTGTACCAATACATTTAAGTTAACTAACATTACCCATATAATATAATAGAGTATAGCATAATCACATAAAACTTTATCCATATATATGGGCAATGTTAACAAATCTAACGGTAAGCTGCAGAATTCATATCTTCCTTTATTATAGATTGTTTATCAACCTTCATGCGTAGCACATCATCTTTTATTTTAGTTTCAACTAAATATGCATATTTCTTTTCATGTTGGGACCTTCAGCTTTCACTTGGCTGTAAGTAGGTTTCTTTCACTAACTCTTGCCACATAACCCATACAATTAGTCGATCTAGTGCTCCATCAATCTCCGAAAAAAAACAAACAAACAAAATAAACAAAAATGATTAAACAAATAAGCAAATAAAAAATTGTTTCATGCTTGAACAGATAAATAAAATTAACTCAATATGAACAAATAAACAAAGAAACAAAATGTAGAAATAATTAAAAGAATTACCTTCATGCTTTTAGGGTTTTTAAAAATTCTTCTTTATAGTAGTCAAATACACAGATAAAAGGTAAGTCAATTAAAAATGTATAAAGAAATAAAATTATCATTATTTTATGAAATATTTTAAAATTTAAATCAAATCAAATCTAAAATAATTAAATGCATGATTCATGACAATTATTTAAGGTTGTACACGTGTCAAAAAGTTAAACCATCCACATAAGATATTTTTCTTTATTGTCAAAGGTTTTGACTTTTATATATTTATATAAGATATAGTCTACACGAGTTGGTTTAGTTGATTGATTATTTAGTGTCTTGATAAGAATCAAAATTCGAGTATCATCAATAATTTTATTTTATGAGTAATCTATAAATATCACTGTTAACCTTTTTTGAATCTTGTAGTATGCCCTAACTCTGGACTGAATAATCTCTCCTCAATTAAAATTTTTCAAAAACTGCAAAAAAAGTTTAATGTAATATATGTAAAGTGTGAGTAACAACTCTTCAGTCATGGTACTACTTCGTCATTAGATAGACAAAACACGATAAAAAAGCAAAAAATAAATGTTCACTATAATTCAAAAAGGTTGATCTTGTCATTTGACAATTTATCTATTATTATATATTATTTTTAAGTCTTAAGAATTTAAGAGGCTTTTTTGAAATAGATTAAAGGTAATTTTATCCTACTACATATATAACATATAAAAAATGTTAATAGGTCTTACTTGACATGTGTCGAGCAATGGTGCTCGAAAAATGGCAAGTTTTTTTTTTTTTTTAGATTTTTAGTTTTAAGTTTTTTTTTTTTTAATTTTATTTTTAAATTATGTATTTAAAGTGTTAATCTGCATGATAACTCACATGTCGATTTAAGATCTGTACCCGACCCTTCACCCAAAACAAATTAAAAAAAATTTATTTTATTAATTATTTTTTTATTTTTTTAAATGATATATTTAAAAGGCTTAGTCCGTAGGTTGACTTGCACGTGGATTTAGGATCCATACCTGACACGTTCGGAAAAAAAATAAAAAATAAAATTATTTTATTAATTATTTGTAGTTTTTATTTTATTTTTAAATGATGTATTTAAAGGAGTTGATCCGTACCTTGACTCGCGGGTCAACTTAAGATCCGTACCCGACCCGCATAGAATTTAAAAAAAAAATTATTTTATTAATTAGTTTTTTTTTATTTTATTTTTAAATAAATGTATTTAAAAGGGTTAATCCGCATGTTGACTCACGGGTCAAATTAAGATCCATACCCGAGGGGAATAGTTAACAAAATTATTTTATTAATTATTTTAATTTTAAATGATGTATTTAAAGGGGTTGGTCCACATGTTGACTCACGGATCGGTTTAGGATTCGTACCTGATCAGCTGAGGAAAAAAGTTAAAAAATAAATTATTTTATTTTATTAATTATTTTAATTTTAATTTTAATTTTAAATGATATATTTAAAGGGGTTAGTCCACACATTGACTCGCGAATTGATTTAGGATCCGTACCCGACCCGTTCGGGAAAGAAGTTAAAAAATAAATTTATTTTATTAATTATTTTATTTTTATTTTAAATGATGTATTTAAAGGGGTTAGTCCACATATTGACTCGCGAGACGATTTAAGATCCGTACCCGACCCGCTAAGGGAAAAAGTTAAAAAAAATATATTTTATTAATTATTTTTATTCTAATTTTAAATGATGAATTTAAAGTGGTTTATCCGCACATTGATTCGCGGGTCAATTTAGGATTCGTATCAACTCGTTTGTGAAAAAAAGTTAAAAAAAGAAAAGAAAAAAAAACGAACTTGGTGTTAACTTATGTGAGAAAATCTATCTTGTGACAAAATAAAATACAAACCACAATTTTATTTTATTTTATTTTTCATTTATTATTTTTTACCTCCTATAAATAAAAATATATAGTATACAATAAGGTCTAAATATTTTTTTAAATACATATAAATAATATTTAAAAATGCAATTGTATTATGTATTTTATAAATAAATAATTATCATAAATTTAATTTTTATAATTAAAAAATATAATTATATTTATATTATTACAATTTTAAAATATAATATTTAAATAAATTATTATTATTTAATAAAATATAACTTAAAAATAATTTATTATTATTATTAATTAATTAAAAATTTTATTAAAAAAAAAAAAACTCCAGCGAAAGCAAGGTCTTTTTTCTAGTTATTAATAATTGTTGATTTAAAATGAAGTGAAACAATTTCGTTCGACTTAAATTTATCAAAGCGATTTTAACTTTCGAAAAAACCAATTCACAGGTTTTTTTATTAATTTTTTAAAACATTTAATACTACTTGTCTTTTTTTCTCTGATTTTTTCAATGATTGTTTTTTTTTTCATTGGGTTTCCTTTATTATGCTAAAATGTTATACTTTTTATTATTTTTTTTATTTTCTTATTTGTTTCAAATCGTTGTTATCTCTTTAGTTTTTTATCTTTTTTTTATTGTTGGTGGTGATTGCTTATAAAAAGGGTTGATCCAGACTTTGTCCAAGTAAACTTGTTTTGCTACTTGAGAGGTTAATCAAAAAATCTATATTTATTTCGTTATTTGCTTTAATTAAGCCCTTTATTAGTTAGTTATCAATCCAATTATTGTTAATTCTTCAATTATTACTTAGTTTGTTTGTAATAATTGTTGTTGAAAGTGAGTTATTTTTTTTCTTTTGTGTATTTTATAAGCTTGCTTTACGGGGTATCATATAAGTGTGATTTACAAATTTGACTTTGTATAGATATTGTTCTTAAACAACTGTTCATTTATTTTACTTTTGGTTTCTTTTGTTTTTGCAATGAACTTTAGAATCTCTATATTTGTTGGATTTTTTTTTTTAGTTTTGGTTTAACTTATTTGTTTTAAGTGTTACTCTATTGATACGTTGTCCATTTTGATAATTTGGTTTGGATAAGCTGTTTGTGGACTTAGAATCATTGAGATTAAGAATTTAATTTCAATGACAGATATGAAACTTGATTTGGGGAGCCAGTTGCCAACACTTTGATTATGCGAGGCATATACTTGTGCATTATTTTTGAAATATTTTGGACTTAATTTGAGAATTGTATTTTTGCTTGGAATTTAATTATATTCTTTGGACAATTTTAAGCATGGAAATCTTTACATTTGCTTAGGAGTATTATGGACATAAAAGACCTGTAACTTACCTTTACTTGGAATGGATCACGAATTAGAATTTTAAGATGAATGTTATCCTTTAAATTTTGTTGTTTGCTCTATTTTTTTTTCTTATGTTCTACTTGCTTACCATATATTTCATTTACTTATCTATTTTCATAGGTATTGTTCAATTTGTAGGTTGTTTTTTTTTGCCTTTTTGTTGGAGTTTTCTAAGGATTTAAAAGGTTTGGTCTCTTTTTTTAGCGCATGTCTAAATCGGCTTCTGTGCTTTTCTTTTATACCTACCAGTTTTCACTTTGAATGTTGACAGATTTCATGACTAGTTTTCTATTTGTTTCATCATGTTGTTTCTGATGATGTTCTTGTTGCTATTTTTTTTGTCATTCTTTCTTTATAATGTATGTGTTTCATCATGTTGCTTATGATACTATTAATTAGATTATTCAGATTCGAGTAATTTTATATTCAATTTATTAATTTTTAAAATCAAATAAAACTAAAATCTAAACATATTATTTGATCAACTCATATTTTATTAGAATTTTATTGAAAGATAAAAAAATAAAATAAATAAATAATATTTTAAAAATAAATATAAGCATTATAATTGGTATGCTTTAAATTAAAGTTAATTTTTTATATAAATAAAAAATAGGATTTTTTACCTTTTTATTAAACTAAAATATTTTATTTAATGGTTCATTGTATGTAGACATTGGTTTACTACTTCACTTTTAATCAAATCCCACAAAATTATCTGAATTTTCAATTTCAATATCAAAGACATTTAAATTTCAAAAAAAAAAAAAAGTTATCATTTTTCTTAAACAAATTCAATATTTGTAAATTATCACAAACTATAAGCCATATGTGTAATAATATGCCCATAGGTCATATTGATCATAATATTTATGATATAAAATTATGAATTATATGAATAATATTAATATTGAAATAAAATTTGTAGACACCTAATTTTATCTGAACCTTCTTCATTATTAACGAGTTTTAATTTGTTTGGGATTTTCAATTATTTAGGAGCCTTTTTTATTTTTGGGCTTCAGATTATTTTTGGACCTTAATTTATTGGGCCATATTTTGCTTTGAAGTTTTGAGCCCAATTATTGCTTTTGGATTTTTGGCCCAATAAAAATTAGTCCATATTTTTCATTTTTATTTATTTTGTTTTTTACTTTTTTTTATTCTACTTTTTTATCTCATATCTCATATCTTTATCTATATTTTATCTATATTTTATATTTATTTTATTTTATTTTATCTTTTAGTTTTTATCCTTCGTGATTATCTTTTATTCGTCTTCATGAAAATCAACAAAAACATGAATTCAGATAAATTAACATGATAGATCAAAAAAATCTGATAAAGTTAAAATCAATTTTTTTTTTCAGATAAGAAAACAGGGATTATATAAATCAAAATATAAAAAATTATATAAAGATAAAAATTGAAATCAAACAACCACTATCATAATTTTCCCTATAAATACTAGCCTTAATCAACCACAATGAACGAAGAGAAAAAGGGAGACAAAATAGAGAAAAACAGAGAGAAAAAGTAAAGGTTTATGGGAATTCTGACAATTTGGGTTTCGAATTTTATTTTTAGATCTAGGCTATTTCTTTGGGTTTTTGAAAAATCTATCCTAGAAAAAAAGAGAAAATGGGGGTTGTGAGGATTTGAAAAGATCAATTTTAGAGATTCCTGAAATTTTTAGATTTCAGTTGAATTTTTCAACAACAGTTTCTGGACTTTGCATTGGAGCGTGATGATGATCTGGGATTTGCGAAGAGATAGAAGAAAGCTTTTTTGTGTTTTATAGTATTATGAGTCGGGTCATGCAGATCCGTGCGCTGACCCGATTTATTTGTTATGTCTCTTTTTTTGTACTTTAATTAATTAATATTATTTATTTATTTTATCTTGATTATTATTAATTCATATATTTATTTTATGTAAATTATTTAATTGATTATCTATTTAACATGTTATACATTTATTTTATCAATTTTATTTCATACGAGGGTAATTAGATTTTGATTACGGATGATAGATTTTTTTAAAACAAAATTTAGAAGTTTAAAATAAAACCAATTCATGTTAGTGTATTTTGCTTTTTGCATAATAAGTTTTTAATTAAGAATAAATTAATAAAATCAAAGAATAAATGGAGATCTTTCCGAAGATGAAACTCTAAGGGGTTACGAATGGGTGATTTCTAAGAAATTTTAAGATGAGAAAATTTTCTCAAGATTCTCTAGAATGATGGAAAGTTTTTTTTTTTTTTAAATTCAATACCAAAAGGTCGAGATTTGTTTCTTGGATAAAATATGAGAATTATAAAAATATGATAAATATGAAAATAATTTTAAGAACTAGATTTAGGATGTCTTTCATAAAAAACTTAAATATTCCAATGACGAAGCCTCTTCAGGGGAAAGAATAGTTTCTCATGAATACTCTTGAGGTGAGAAAATATTTTAGGAATCTCTCCAGAATGGTGGAAAGAAACCTAAGGATTTTCCAAATATTTCAACACTTGAATAAAACATGAAATCTGACGACGGAGTCTCTTCATAAGAACGAATGATTTCCATTGAAACTCTTGAGGTGATGTGAATTCTTAGAATTACTCCCGATTGGTGAAAAGGATTCTAAAAAATTTCCAATATTTAAATATCTAAGTTACAATAAAATAAAATTGAATAAAATAAAAGACCATTTTAATTAAGACCTTTTAAGATCACATAAGACTAATTAGGTACTGACCTTGGGATAGGCATTGTGGGGGTGCGAATCCTTCCCCACACGTAATCGAACTCTCAAACTCAGTTCTGAAACATAGACCAAAGCCTATTTATTTAGGGTGACTTAGTCAAGCTTAAGATTACTTTAAAAATTATAGATTCATATATGTTACTAATACACATAACAAAAAAAAAAAAAAAACGGCGACTCCTTTCTTGTATGTGGTGGTCGAATCTTAGGATTTGCACGTTATGACAGTTTGGTGACTCCACTGGAGACTTCGAGAGTCGAGCCAGGGATTAGTCTTATACGGTCCTAGGTATTGGTGAATGGTCTTGATCTATTTGTCTTTATTTAAAATGGGGCATTGCAGGATAATTATTTGGATTAAAAGTTTTATAGGTTCTTTCGCACACACTACACATGCATTTCATATCATAAGCCCTATACCCAAGCTCGTCCTTTTAGGAGGGGTAAAGTACCTACACTTTATGAGGTGATAATCTCCTCATGAGCTAGCGGAACACTCTCAAGGTGTAAAGTACCAAAGCTTTCGTGAGATGATAGCCTCTGCAGTGGCTAAGAAAATACTCTAATCCAAATTGAACTCTTTCCAGTTAGAGCCTATGATGGAAAAGGATTGGGGTGCCTTACTAATCCACCATGGATGAACTTAAGGAGCAATTTGGGGACCTTTTAGATTGGTCAAGTATCCTAAACCCAGCATATAGACAACACTTAAGTGACTAACATTAGAATAGAGCCATGACAACCTGTTTAGAGAAGGGTCTGGAATAGGACAAGGAAGAAATGTCATTGTCTTCTTTTTTTCACATTCTTTTGTTAAACTTTTCAAAAAAAAATTTGTGTGAATATCACTTGTGTTTTTCTTCAATATAATTTGTATTTAATTTTCTTGTGTAAAGTTTTGTGAAAATCCTCATGATTGTCATTTGAAATAACTTAATTTTCGTGCATTTGCATCGTTTAATAAATACTCCCTTGCATATTCATCACACATTCATACATATGCATTTCATAAAGACAGTCCTAAATTTTAAAATTATGGTAACATGGGTTCAAGGATAGCTCAAACTGTCAAAGATCTTGGGACATTCCTACTACACTCGTTCACTGGCTAAAGCAATGGCAGAGGAACATGCTGCTAAGATAAACGAAATAGAGAACGCACAAGAAAAATGAAGTAAAAATTGGCCAAGATGATGGACTTGGTGATGAATCTGAACAAGAAAAGAGGAACAATAAAAGAAGTCACTACTCATGGGAAAATGGTACCACTTTTCATTTAATGACAAGACACATGAAAGCGTTATAATGAAACAACATAGCCAACAAAATGTTACAACAGATGCGTATTTCCAACGTGCGAACCTAACAAACACAGGATACAGGGAACATGTATCTCAAAACAAATAAAAATAGAAAAATGCTAAGTCAAGCTGCATGCTCGCCCTACACTTGAATCCAAAGGCAAAACCCTAAGCGACTAAGGCTCCAACCTAAAGGCGACCACCCAAAGCAACCAAGGCTCCAATCTCAAGGCGACCGTCTCATGCAACACATACTCTGAGCGTCCAATCAAAGCAATAAAGTTCAAAATCTGAGGGCGAGAAGGCAAAATAACAGATTTGACAAGCCTAAATCCCAAGGCAACTAGTAAAAGCTTCAACAGCTTAAGCCTAAGGCGATCTCCTGATGCCACAAAAGTCCCCACAAAAGTTCATAACAAATGGCGACCACAAGCCTTTAGCAATTATCCTGCATCAGACTCTAAGGCAGTCACTTTATAGCCACCTTCCCGTCTAGGAGGCAATTGTTATGCCCAAAGCTGCCTACCCTCTACATGCAGAACACATGGCATCCCCCTCCAGTACACACCTATCCTACACCTGTCAAGTTTACAAGCACCCAACAAGGCAACAACCAAGTACATAATGGTAGGTAAACGCTGGTCCAAGTAAGCTTTCCAGAACTAACTGACACTCTCTTCTACATTCTTTCTGCCTTATTCAGAAACTCTCTGCTCAAACACAAACTTAGGCAGCAAAAGCGCGTCCCAAAACTCCAACTTAGGTACCTTTCTGACCTATTTTCATGCTTGTTAGGTCTAACTGACCTACTTCCAGTAGCTCTCTAAGCTCACTGTAGATACCTAATTTTATTCGGGCTCCTAAACAAGGCACGTTTTTCCCCTAATTCCTCGGGATTCCAAGAATCTCCCCTAATTCCATAATTTGGTTTGTGACACTTTGATTCAGAGGTCAACATAGAAAAATCAAAGTCAACACCAAAAAGTCAAAATCGAGAAAAAGTCAACTTATAAAAAAAATCAAGAGTTGGAAGGAGAATTGACTGATTATGAAGCAATCTTGATAATTAAAGAGCTATAATTGAAAATGGAAAGAAAATTGAAAGTTGAGGTTAAAGGTTAACGGTGGAGGGACTAAATGGAAAAAAAAAAGTTGAACGGTGGAAGATTAAATTGGAAAGGAATTCGGGTACAAAAATTGGACAAAATGGGCTCAAATCCAATTCAATATGGGGAAAAGAGGATGAAAAAAGAAAATCCGAAAAATTGGCCCAGTTCGAGCAAATACGAGATTTCAAGGACTAAATTATAATTTTGGAAAAATAAAAAAAAAATAGAATTCGAGCTCGGAAAGTAGCGAAACTTTCCAGAATTAAGTTTTAGGATGGAAAAAAAGAATGGAGAGAGAAAAACCCAAAATTGGGACCAAAATGCAAATAGACTAAATTTGGGGGCTAAAATGCAATTTAAAAAAAAATCTGTGAAAAATGGAATTCCAGATCGAAAAATTATGAAACTTTCCAGAATTGATTTTAATATTGGATAGAACGAATTGAATGCGAAAAAACCAAAATTAGGGTCAAAATCCAAATATGCTTAAATTCGGTGGCTAAAATGCAATTTCAAAAAAATTAGGAAAATGGGGTGAGTTTAGAATTAAGTGAAAGTTTTAGGAGCATGGTGAAAATAAGTGAGGTATAGTTGTAATTAAAAAGGATGAGTGGAGGCATGTTGGTAAATAAATGGATAGCAACAAAGGACATGAGTCACCATTATATAGTACATGAGTTGGCATTTTTGGCCAATGAGGAGCTCTCTTAATGGTTAAGGATGAAAGCTCATTGGCTAAGTCCATATGATAGCCATGTGTTATTTCCAAGTGGCTAAAAAAAGGATGACATTAGAACCTTTGGTGGAGAGATATTTTGGCCAAAAAAAATCAAAGGGAGAGGGGGAGGTGACCATTCGGCCAGGTTCATTTAAGGGATTGGAAATTTATTTTACACAGCAGCCAAAAAGGGGAAAGAGGGAGGAAAAAAAAAGAAAGAAAAGGAAAGGAGAAGAAGAAGGAAAAAGGAGAAAATGGAGAGGTTTTTTTAAGGTAGCTTTCTTTTCTTTGCTTTGTGATTCATTTCAAGTTCTTTCCTTCTTCTTTTCTTGGTGATTTCCATTTTCTTTTCTTCAAAATGAAAAGGTTATGAGCTTGGTTTATCCAAGTGATAGTTTGAGCCGGATCTAGTATCCAAGAGGCTAAACTTTGAGCCAACCTTAATTTTTCTTGCTTGTTTATATTTTCTTACTTACATATTGTCATTCTCATATGCATTCCTTGCTGAAAATGATCTATTGTGTGTTGCATATTGTTGGTTTCTCATTGGGAAATGATTATGAGCTTGATGACCTTGGTTTCTCACCAAGTGATAGCTAAGTAGATTTACATCCAAGAGGCTAGCTTTGAGCCAATCATTTTTGCTTGCTGAAATCATGTTTTCAAATCATTTCCAGCATGATTTTGGTTAGGATCAACCAATGACCCATAGCCAAAGTCTTGATTTCAAACTAGTTGGAAAAAGTAATGTTTAAAGGTTGAAGTTGCTGATTTTGGGCAATATTTTTCCTATGCATTTTTTGTCCAAATAAAAAATTGTTTTAACCTCATTTAGTAGATTCTTAGATAAGTCCTGATTAAAATTTCATATTTTTTTGAGTTTTCCTTAAGGGTCTAAAAAATAGTTTTGTCAATACTGGTTCTAGTTAGATATGCTGATTTTGGGGCAACTTGAGCCCATGCATTTCTTGTTCAAATAAAAAATTGTTTCAACCTCATTTAGTACATACTTAGATGAGTCCATGGTTAAAATTTCAGATTTTTTTGAATTCGTTTAAGGGTCTAAAAATAATTTAGTAAAACCGGGTTTTTGAAATCAAAAAATCTTTAAAACTAGTAAAGGTTTAATTTTTTTTACAAAGAGGGAGGGCTGATTGAGATCATTAGCTTCTATTTAGAGGTTGTTTTCATGGTCATTTTAAGTTTAAAAATTTGTTTTAAGAAAATCAGGTCATGGGTAGTTAACCCGAGTTTCAAAAACGAGTTAAAATTTTGGTTTTTACACTGTATGGCATTCGATCATATTGGCTTTTCCATTCAAAATTTGCATTTTTTTTTATACTTATTTTAGTTTTCAAAATGTTTTCATCGAGGCCCATTTAGAGGTATTCGGATGTCAAGCCATGTCATTCGGATGTCTCTTAATCCAAGCCAAAATTCGTGCTCGAATCTCTCGGTTTTTAAAGTTCAATCTAAGTTTCTCTCAAAGGTAGTCGGGCATCTTTTTAGGTGTTCGGATATCCTCCCTTCAAGAGAGAAACACATTCCGATAATGGTCCTGTTTTCATGCATTGCATATTTAATTTTATTTTTTTTTAATTTGGCATAAAACATGTTTTCTCGGTTTCATAAACATTTGGCATGAATTAATTTTTAATATTTGACGGGGAGGTTAGGAAATCTTTCAATGCACGTGCTTATGAAATTATGAAGCATGGTTTTCATTTTACTCGGAATTACGTAAGTGTTATGCGAAAGAATTATTTTTCAAACTTTGTCGGGTTTGCGGGAAGTGCAGTAATATTTTCCTAAACATGCCATTTACGTAATTTCACAAGGAAAATCCATGAAAAATAATTTTAAAAAAAATATTGTGTGCACATTCAATGTTCATATATACTTTTAGTTAAAATGGATATTTCATGATTATGCCATTTAATAATTAATGTTCATGTGGTCATATTGATTATGCTACTTGATGTATGATATGTCACGAATTGTTCTTGTCATGCCATGAATTGTTTGCCATGTTATGAATTCTTTTGTCATGTCATGAATTATTTTGTTATGTCATATATGCCGTGTTATCAATTATTTTGCCATGTTCTTAATTCTTTTGTTATGTCATAGATGGCATGTCATGAACCCTTTGTTACGTCATAATAAAATATATGCCATAAGATAATTAGTGGTTATGTTGTTTCTTTCATGACGTATATTAATAATGATTGCATATTCATATTCATAACAAGCGAGTTTTAATGCAAATGAATGTTTTAATAAAATAAGGGAATATTTTCGAGTTAAAATAATTCATGAGTTCTCTACTGGATTTGCTGAGGAGGATATCATCAATTATCATTAACAATGGAATATCCTTCTAAAAAAAATGATCCAGAGGATTTCAAAATTAAGAAAACTTATATGTTTTGCCGGGTTTGCCGGGAAATATAAAAAATTTTGTGTTAATAAATCCTAGATTATTCCTAAATAATATGATTGTTTTTTGGGGAATTATTTTTAAAGTAACGAAGCAAAAATCGACTTTCACCAAGACTAGTGATAACACATGATTAATAAAATATCATTTTATATGGGCGTTGTGGGGGTGCTATATAACCTTCCCCGCATGTAACCGACTGAACCCGCTTTTGTTTTCTTTCTGGTCCAAAGCACAAACTTCAAAATCGGTTTTAAAAAGTGTTTTAATTAATTTAAAAATATTTTACAGAAACCGATTTTAATAGGTGACCGATCACACCTAGCCAGAAAAGATCGATGGCGACTCCATTTTTCGAGGTTGTTTTCAAAACCCTCAAATTATTTTCTTTTCCCTTTCCCCCACTTAACGTCATTTAGAAAGGTTCGCGAAGGACACGTTATGACAGCTTGGCGACTCCGCTGGGGACATGTAGAGAGTCAGGCCTAAAATTAATCATGTGTTAACAAAAATCTAGGTTTTTTGGTTTTAATCGGTATTTAATTATAATTCCCATTTTTATAAAATAAGGAGGATTTCCAAAAATAATAAAATGTTTTTGAATATGTTCATTTACATGCATATTATTTTGTTCTCTGGTTATTTAATGTTGTATATTATTATTATTCTCCGCTTAAATAATGCTTTGCCTTATTTAATTATTGTTTTATTAAATTGTCGGGGTATTGAGAATAAGGGTTGTAGAATAGGTGGTGAAAGGTTTGTTTGTTCCTCCTCACACACTACACTTTCATTTACATAACATGAGCTCTATACCCGAGTTCCATCCTTTTAGGTGGAAGCAAAGTAACTAAGCATTCGTGATTAACAATCCGCATGGGCTATTGAAACACTTTCAGAGTATTAGAGTACCTACGCCTTCGTGACTAACAATCCACATGGGCTAGAGAAATATGCTCTAACGAATTGAACCCTTTCTTTTGGATCGGGGTGCATTACTAGCTTTCACGGGTGACAGTGAGGAACAATTCGGGGCTTTTAAAACCTAATTCAACCTCATATAGTGAACCTAGGCGAAACCATGCCGAATTTTCGTTAGATAAACCGAAGTTAAGAACACATGGAGGGACATTTCTAACCCTTTGTCATCTATTCTACATTTCGAATAAACTTTGTAAATCGGGCGATGATGAATGCACATCGTATCACCCGCAATAAAGTTTAAAATTCCCCCGAAGGCACCATGATGCCTAAATAAGTTGATATTGTCGGGGCAAATGTTCATTAATTTTCTTACATTGTATTGATGATTTCACTCATTTACTCTTTTTCCATGTATCATCTGTAATAATACTGAAATTAGTATTTTTAAGTTATTTTGAAAATTTTCTTTTATACTTATACCTTTGTAGGAATTTCTAGAAAAGAAAAAAGAGTTTTTATTCCATGAAAATAATGAAAAATATTTCTTCTTTGAAAAAAGAAAAAAAACCAAAAACATGAAAAAGTGAAAATGAGAAGAGAATAATGAAAAAGTTCTATTATGGTGGAGTGGTGTTGTGAAACTTTTTAGTTTTGACTTTTTGATAAGATATGAAAAAAAAATTATGTCAAAAAAAAATAGTTGTCAAGAAAATTTAAGAAAAATAGAAACAAGAAAAAATCAAAGAAAATAAAGAATGATATTAGGATCTTCTTTTCCTTGACCTTTTCATTGCATTTTTGCATAACATTCATATTATTTGAGTAGTTGTAAGTATGAAAATCCATTTCTTCAAGCATCTTTGCATTTCATACATTTCATGCATCAATCATCATTTGCATTCATGCATGTGTGAATAAAGCACATATTTTTGATCTCATGGTAATAATGTTAACCTAATTTGCATAAGGGGTTGAAATATGGGGAATGAATTTGAAGAATGGTTGGATGCTTTAGAGCGCAATCAAGAGAAATACGGACATACGATTCAGGAATTGGAGGGACAGATTGCCAAATTAAAGAAAATGGTTGAAGCCTTCTATAAAGTTCAAGCTGAATGCTCTCAAGGGTCTACACCACCTTCAGTACAACTAAGCCCAAAGAAACAATCAAGTCCAGATCGACTGATCTCTGCTGGATCCTGCACTTTTCAATGTCATAAAAGATTAAACCCTAATGGAAAGGTGGAAATGGTCAAGCCAGAGAGCTTGATACCAAAGACAGAAATCTCGAATCCTGTACAACCCCTGCAAACTATTCCAAATCGGAACCAGTATCCTCACCTTACTATTTTGTCCACTAGATGACCAACACGAGGTCTATGGGTCTCACTCCATCACCACAAATTGAATGCAATTCGTACTTTTGCCCTCATCGACCATCTCATCAAGCATCCGGGATAAGGACCTCGAACTGTGTGCAACCTCTAAGGGTCCCGTGTCCAAATCCATACCCTTGCCTTACTATTATTCCACCATATTTCCAAACAAAAACTCCGGTTCAAGCCTTTCTGCCACTGTCAAATTCCCCAATTCCTAGTCCATGTGTAACCAAGAAACAACTCAAGAACAAGACACATACATTTTGATCCCATTCCAATCAGCTACCAAGAGTTTTTCCTTATATTGATTCGAGATCACCTGGTTGCCCATGCGCCGTTGAAATCCCTGCCACCACTGTATCCCAAGTGGTATAACCCTAATGCAAGATGTGACTATCACTGTGGAATTGTTGGGCATAGCATTAAAGACTGTGAGGCCCTCAAGAACAAAATGCAGTCTCTCATAAATGCCAAGTCGTTGGATCCGATGACACTGATTGCTAGAAAACTTGGGAAAGCCAAATAGGGTTGGGATATTGATGTTGATGATGTAGTAGGGCTTTGGTCTTTTATGATATGGTAGGACTTTTGCCCTTTTAGTAGCCAGCTCTTGTAGCCTTAGGAAGCTAGGAGAATATAATGCTTGCAAAGACAGTTTTAACCACTCTTTAGATTTTTTAAACATGGTTTATGTCTTGTGAACATTGGCATGAGAATGAATTAACTATGCTTTGAATTTAAAAGATGTTGATGTTTAAGTTCCTCGGATTCTTGTTTCCTTTGTGATGCACTCAAAATAGTATATCTTATTTAACCTTGCACTAAAAAGATCAATTGTAAGATATAGTAGTGAGCAAGGATCGAGTTTACAGGGATTTGGTTTTAATTTATTAGTTATTGGTTTATATCTATAGTTCAAAGAAAATAAAAGTAAAATGGGAGTTTTTTTAAATAGTTTTTAAAAGTTAAGAAAACAAGAAAATTAAAAAAAGCAAGTAAGAAGAAATCAAATATGAGAAAATATGATTAAGGCATCATTCGCCACCACTAGACATTATTGAGAATCAATAATGAGACCTATCAACATTAATAATCTATCAAAACTATCAACCATAGATAACAACAAGCTCTGTTACCCTAATGTTTCCTTAGTTCATCGTTAAATATAACAAGCTCTCTAGTTAATCTCTAACCATTAGACAACCTAGAATAAGCTCTCTAGATTTAATGTAATAGCAGCTTTATGATGAGAAAGATAGGTTGATCTAAGCCACAAACACATAAGCTCAGATTGTTTAACCTATGTTATGTTCCACATTGCAATTCTTGAAAACTCAACATAATCATTAATCACAAATTGCTATTTATGAATAAAAAATCAAGACAATTACGGATCAAGACTCCTAAACTAGCAATAGATAATTATCAAGATATATCTAGTTGTACACCTAAACAAATCAAGACAACATCATGAACAATTTTAATGGAAGAACATAAGCAATTTTGATAGAAAATCAATGATAGATAAAATCTGAATATCAATTACAAAACATGTCTAGGGTTTTGAAATCACCCTTAACCAAAAAGAAGTTTACCTAGCATAGGCATAATTAATATAAACATGAAATCAAAAAGAAAACTAAGAGAATGGAGAAGAAGAAGAAGAAGAAGAAGAAGAATGATGATCTTTGAGTCTCCTCAAAAGATGTCTAGTTTTTGGCTCAAAAGATGGTATTTATAGAGTTTTAAAACCCTGAGAACAAGTCCTTGTCGCACAAGTAAGTTAGGAGGCAGAAAATTGCATTTTTGGCAGGTTTTCACGATTTTTTTGCGAATTTTGGGCGCCACGGTACCGAGCATTCTGCGAGCCATTTCTGCTGCTGCATCTTCTCGCACTTCCTCAGATGCTTTGGATGACCATTTCTTGTCCGATTTGAGCGTATGATATACCGTTGGAAAGGTATTCAAGTGATCTTCAAAAGTCAAGTAGAAAGCTGCTTTAGATAAAGAATTTAACATCATGTTTTATTAGAAACAAGCTCTGGAGGTCAAATCTGCCTGATTGCTTTGCATTAAGAATTTGATCTTTTTTACTCCCAAGTCTTCCTCCATCTTGTGATTATGATTTTATAAGCTTTTTAACATCATAATTGACATATTTTCACTTCATTCTCCTAAATATACCTAAAATTCAAAAACATGATATAAGTAATCAAAATAAAGATCGAAAACAGAACTAAAACTAAGAATAGAAAGGGCATAAAATGTGTATTTTATGAGCTTATCAAATACTCCCACACTTAGCTTTTTGCTAGCCCTCAAGCAAAAAAATCAAAATATTAAAAAAAAAACTAATCTAATCCACTTTCTTAGAAAATCACGGTGGCACTTAGCATGTAACACAAACCTTTAAACCCCTAGGTGTCCTAAATGGACGAGTTTCGTCCCGTGATGGTTTACCAGGACGATACTCACAAACGTTGAAAACATAAGAAAAACTAACATATACTAAAAATATTTACTTCTAATCCTTTCAATATAAATTAGAGAAAATCATTAGATAAGTCTTATAAACTAATCAATAGTTCAAAGAATTTCATAAAGAATCATACTTGAATGTATATGGTTTGAGTTAAGCCAACATTAACATAATATATCTCAATCAAAATAGTGCATATTCAAACTAATCTCAACTTCTCACATAGAATACTCTCATGATTTGCACTCTTTAAAGTAGTGGTAAAGTGTTTACACTCAATCAATCTCATGAAAACAGTCCTACTATATGCTTGCTTGTCCACTCATTCTCCACTATTTAGAACATACAACTACATGAATCAAGAGGTCTTTATTCAAGGTTGTAATGGGGCCAAGGGGTTGTAAAGTGGTTAAAGAATAGAAAGAAAACGGATATTACAAAGGTTCCAAAGACTTCATAGAATTTAGAGACATAATCAGATTTAAGCAAATAAAAACTTTCTAAATATTCCTTAGAAGCACATAATAACATAGGATAAATATTCATGTTGAGCTTTTGCTTCATTCTAACCAACCTTGTAACATCTTTTCTTTAACCAAAAGTTCAAGAGATGATTCTTTTTTTTTTTTCATTTTTTTCATTTTTTTTCAATATATGGGAATGTATTTTGACAATGTTCCCTTTCTTTTTCTCTTGACTTTTGCCTTTCTCCTCCCCCACACTTATCTTTTTGTATCTAACCCAAATTTTCAAAAAGTATCCCTTGCATATGCAATATGTCTCAAACATTCTAGTCCATCTTTAGAACAAGGGTAAAGATATAAGTGTATTTAGGCTAGGTGTAAGATGTGGTTACCAAAGAAATAGGTTATTCAATGTAGGCTCAAATTGGCTCACTAGGGGGGATGTTCTCTTGGAACACAATTAGGGATGACTGATTTGGCCTTGGTAAAAATCCTAATGTCACTGTCATATCCATGTTATCATATGTATCAATATAGTCTCAAACGGTTTAAAGCAAGGTCTAGAGAAACATGTAATCATAAGAGCACTCAAGAAAGAAATTAGATTGATATGTATAATGCATCAATCATATAGGCTCAAAAACTCACAAGGATGTTTATACAAGTCAATATCAAGTCTAAACATGCTTATTTCTCAATCAACATATCATATTAACATTGGCTCATTGAAAAATGATATCAAGCTCAATTCTCATTAAAATTCTTCTCACTAATAAACCAGTTTTAGACCTACACAATTCATATCTCATAATTGTATTGAAAGGAACTAACAACACAAAAAGAAATCAAAATAATAACAAAAGGAAATCCTAAATTCTTCCCCCACATTTAATTCTTACATTGTCCTCAATGTAATACTATCACCCCACATGAAAGAATTATGTGCAAGAGAAAAGAACTAATAACATAAGAATAAAAATAACTAAGACTCAAAACAAAACAAACTCATGCAACTTAAATAATCCTAAAACACTAAACAAACAATTAACAAATAAACATAATAAAAAGAGAAAGGGAAAGAGAAAGAGAAAGAGAAAGAGAAAGAGAAAGAAAGCAAATCTGAGTATGGTAGGCTGGTAATGCCTTCAGCAATTGGGCTGCCTCCCAATTAGCACTTGGTTGGTTGTCTTCAACCTAGCCTATACCCCTTCTTGGCTTTTTAGGATATTTGGGCTCAGACATGAAACTTCGTCGATCTTTTCATTTTGGAAGAAGCTTTCTTTGTAAAACAGCCAATGCATTCTCCCCCACACTTATTATCTCATCATCCTTTGTGGTGCATAGCTCTTTGAGGAATTGTGCAACTCTTGGTATTTGTTTAATGGCATCCACAAGCAATATGTTTAAGGTTTCCAGACTTTTTTTTCATGTTCCTCCTTCTTAGACTTTGCAAATCTACTGAAAAGGTGGAGAAAGAACATTAGTAGAAATAGGAACCTTAAAAGTTACCTCAAGTGTCGAAGTACTCTCAATTATAGCTTCATTTTCCTAAAGAGTTGAATCAATCTTTGGTTTTGTCTCATCCTCGGGTTCACTTGGACTTTCTGATTCATCCTCAAGTTGTTTGGCACTAGCATTCTTCCTTGGATCAATCATAATTTGGGAAAAGAGTTGTTCATGTAGTTCTTCAGATCTTTGTTCTATCAATCTGTCCATTCTACTAGACACTTGGCTTATTTGCGTTTCCAAACTCTGGATACTTGCCTGAAATTCTTGTTGAAATTGCAAAGATTAGTAGCAAAGGAATTGACCATATCTTCTAAAGAAGTACCTGAGTTGTGAGTCACATGTGGTGGCTTAAAAAGATCTTGTTGTTGAGCCCATAGTTGATTGAAGGCAGATGGATCCCTTCTTTGCTGTTGACATTGCAAAGTATTATTAACAAGAGAATTGACAAGATCTCTTAAAGAAGTACCTGAGTTTTGAGTCACATGTGGTGGCTGAAAAAAATCTGGTTCTTGAGACCATGATTGATTGAAGCTAGATGGATGATTGTAGTTGGCATAAGACTCTACTTCTTGATTATTGTCCGAGTAGATATAATTGGTATGATCCCACCATCCCGCATTGTAAGTGTTTGAGAAAGCATCATACTGTTGTCCTTGGAACCCTTGATGGCCTTGACATCCTTCTAAATCATAGGCTTGTTCAAAATTATAATATCGGAAGTATGGGCACAAATTGGTTGGATGATCCATCATAAAGCATACTCCACACTTCTTCGGCTGTTGAACATTACCCATGGCCAATTGTTGAACTATGGTATGGATGTGAGATTGGCTAGTTGGTTTTCGAACGTTTGATGTAACCCATGCCATCTCTTCTTGCTCAAAATTTGAAAAGAAAACCTGTATATACAAAAAAAATTTAAATAAAAATAAAATTAATTAGAACTAAAAATAAACCAAGTCACAAATAAATTAAAGAAAACAATCCAACGCAACAACGCCAAAAACTTGATGCACTCAAAATAGTGTATCTTATTTAACCTTGTACTAAAAAAATCAATTATAAGGTATAGTAGTGAGCAAGGGTTGAGTCCATAGGGATTGATTTTAATTTATTAGTTATTGGTTTATATCTTTAGTTATAAAAAAAAAGTAAAAGGGGGTTTTTTTAAATAGTTTTTAAAAGTTAAGAAAACAAGAAAAGTAAAAAAAGCAAGTAAGTAATAAGAAATCAAATATGAGAAAATATGGTTAAGGTATCATTCGCCACTACTAAACATCATTGAGAATCAATAACAAGATCTATCAACATTAATAATCTATTAAAACTATCAACTGTAGACAAGACAACAACGAGCTCTATTACCCAAATCTTTGCTTAGTTCGTCGTTAAATAGAACAAGCTCTCTATTTAATCTCTTACCATTATACAACCTAGAATAAGCTCTCTAGATTTAATGTAATAGCAGCTTTATGATGAGAAAGATAGGTTGATCTAAGCAGCAAACACATAAGCTCAGATTGTTTAACCTATGTTATGTTCCGCATTACAATTCCTGAAAACCCAACATAATCATTAATCACAAATTGCTACTTATGAATAGAAAATCAAGACAATTACGGATCAAGACTCCTAAACTAGCAATAGATAATTATCAAGATATATCTAGTTTTACACCTAAACAAATCAAGACAACATCATGAACAATTTTAATGGAAGAACATAAGCAATTTTGATAGAAAACCAATGATAGATAAAATCTGAATATCAATTACAAAACATGTCTAGGGCTTTGAAATCACCCTTAACCAAAAAGAAGTTTAGCCTAGCATGGGCATAATTAACATAAACATGAAATCAAAAAGAAAACTAAAAGAAAACTAAGAGAATGGAGAAGAAGAATAATAATGATAATCCTTGAGTCTCCTCAAAAGATGGCTAGTTTTTGGCTCAAAGAATGGTATTTATAGAATTTTAAGTCCTTGCCGCACAAGTAAGTTAGGAGGCAAAAAATTGCACTTTTGGCAGGTTTTCACGACTTTTTTGTGAATTTTGGGCACCGCGGAGCTGGGCATTTTGCCAGCCATTTCTGATGCTGCATCTTATCGCACTTCCTCGGCTGATTTGGATGATCATTTCTTGCCCGATTTGGGCGTATGATATACCGTTGGAAAGGTATTCAAGTAAGCTTCAAAAGTCAAGAGGAAAATGATCCGAAATAATTCTTCCCCACACGTAACTGACTCTCGAACCCACACTTTTTTTCTCTGGTTCAAAGCACAGACTTCGAAATTGGTTTTCTTAAAATGTTTTAATTAATTTTAAAATATTTTACAAAAACCGATTTTAATAGGTGGCCGATTACACCTAGCCCAAAAAGATTGGTGGCGACTCCATTTCTATTTTCGAGGTTGTTTTCAAACCCTCATTTTTTATTTAAGAGGAATTAAGTCGTCTTTTCCTCTCTTTCCCCTAATGTCACGCTTAACGGTGGTATCCCTCGTTGGGTCATTTTCTTTTAGGTTGCGACAACGTCAATGTTTTCATCAATAGCTTCTGATCTCTAGAGGCAGATAAAAAAAGGTTTTTCTCATGCCCCTAAAATGAAGAGCCATGATGAGAATGAACATTGATGGGATTCCTGTTTACCCTCCAAAGATATCTTTTTTTTTTTCCTGTAAGGTTAAAAGATAACCCCAAAAGTGAAATGGGAGAAGATTCTACTACCCAATTGGATCAAATGGAACAAAAGTAAAATGAGATGGTTATGCAGACAATGCAGATGACTCAGGGGTTTGGAAAAATAAGGGAAATTGTGGGATAACACTTTGTGCAGAAAAATAGTGAACCTCAAGTGTGTGGCAATTTGGGAAATAATGTTCAAGACCAAATTTTTGATCAAGTTCATTCACAGTCAGTTCAGAGTCAAAAGGCAGAGATACAACCAGAGTATGCCCTATTGGAGGAAAAGATTCATGCTTTTGAGGATGGAGATGAATTTAATGTGAAAGAATTACTTTTGATCCCTGATGTGGCAATCCCACCGAAATTCAAAGTTTCGGAGTTTGAAAAATATGCTGGACTTAAATGCCCTAAAACACACTAGGCCGCATGTTGTATTAAAATGGTAGGGCATGCTCATAATGAGAAACTGCTTATCCATGTTTTTCAAGAAATCCTAACAGGGGCAGCATCTAAATGATATTATCAGTTGGAAAAAAGCCAAGTGCGTACATGAAGAGACTTAGCTCGGGCATTCCTAGAACAATACAAGTACATGTTAGAAATAGCTCCGGATCGATGGACCCTCCAAAACATGAAAAAAAAGGCCCAATGAGAGCTACAAAGAGTATGCTTGTAGATGGAAAGATGTAGCCTCACAGGTCCGACCACCTCTTACCAATAGAGAATTGAATGCTTTCTTTGTGGATACTCTCCCACATCCATACTATGACAAGTTGATCAATAATATTTTTTCGAAGTTCGCAGACATATTATTTTCTGTGGGTAGGATTGAGGATGGTATAAAAAAGGGAAAATTGCGGATATTGATGTAAGAATTGTTATCGAGAAGAAGGATAGTGTTGCCAAAAAGCATGATCAAGTCATAACCATCGAAGGCAGAAACAAAAGAAGGTTTGATGCAATACTAGAAGATCCTTTCGGTGGCAATCTTCATCCCAACCCTATATTGACCATTGGTCTCAGTACGATCATCATCAGGCTTTAAAGAATTGCACACCACCCCAAGGGTTCGCTACGCCAAATGACCCGGAGGTTAACTCAGTATGTTCTCAAAGCAATAAGAGAAAGAAGGCAAAGGTGTATCATTCAATTCTGATGACCTACACAGAACTTCTTCCATTGCTTCAAAGCCATATGATCTCCATTGTACTTGCAAAGCCCAAGAAGTCCCCTTACCCGAAATGGTATGATCCCAATGCCACATGCGAGTATCATAATAGGGTTAAAGGACATTCCACGGAGAACTGCACTGCATTCAAGGACAAAGGTCAAGCCGTAATTGATGCAAACCCGACAAAGTTCAAAGAGCTCATTAATGCTTATCAGGGACGACGGGACTAAGTGTCATTTGTTTTCAGGGTTGCATGCCAATCAGGGGTAATCCTTAACTTTGGTTTAAATTTTGTATAAATTTTCACTTTGTTTGAAATGAATGAACCTTAAATTGCAAGCATCATACATCATATCTCATTCGAAGTTTTGGATTCTTCTGGAGCTTTGTTTTTTATAATTTTCGTAAAAAGAGAAAAAACAAACAAAACCAAAAAGTTGAAAATAAGATTCATACGGATAATTTCCCGTATTGAAAATAAAAAGATCCTTATTTGAAAAGTGAAATAAGTTTCGAAAGAATCGGTGATCATCATAAGAGATGGACTAAATCCTAGGAAACATCTTATCTCCACATGTACCTAGATCATAGACCAGTCGAATAAAGACCAATCAAAAGCCCCAAGGAATAACCGTTATCGAGGCCGTGAGTAATGGAAAATTTAGAAAATTCTTTCGTGGATTCCTTGAAAGTCAAGCAAACACGACAATCTTCCAAAAGATCTAGATTTGGTAGTTTGATACGTGTTAAAATTATGCCATACTGTCAAACATAAACAAATTTCTTGAATCCCTTTGAAAGATTTCCAAATGCCAAATTCCTAGGTCTTTTCCTAAGACCTTGATTTATGAGCACCTGAACCAAAGAATAAACCAGAACACCTTTCTTTTCTCTCCCAATTTGTTGGAAACCCTTTGAGGAAACTGAAATCCAAACGAGTTCTTCTAACAAGAAGCTCAAAAATGAAACATGAGATATTCCTTCATAACAACATTCCCACAAACCAAAGGACCCTCACTTGAATGGCAAATCAAAACGAGGCATCATTTGTGGTTCAAGATGAATACGCATGATTTTTTGGGGGCATGCAGCAAAAGAAAAAAGCAAAAAAAAATAAAATATGATATGATATCATGCATATGAGAATTCGAATTATTCCAAATACAAAATGAAATTCTGATTATCTATTCCCCCTAAGGATTGCTTTTCAATGAGAATATTCATACTTGATATGAGAAATGACCATCTTTCATATCCTTTTCACAAAAAAAAGAATTATCCATAGTCACCCTTTTTGAGCCTAAGGAATTCTTTTTTCTTTGAACCTTGATCAAGGATCACCCTCCATACTGGGGGCAAATGCGATGAGGGATCTTCTCAAAGATCATGAAGAAATGAGTCTTAACTCGAAGACAGATACAGAGCAGATTGAGCTCCCAAATAAGAACGGGCTCACTCTATTAAAATGGAGATGCAATAGAAAAAAGGCAAAAGAAAAATGTAGAAAAGATAGCGAATTGAAAGCCAAGAACAAAACAAAAAAGAATAAATAAGAAAATATGAACAAGATGGTGAAATGAAAGCCAAGAACAAAGAAGAAAAGAAGCAGAAGTCAAAAGAAGGAAAGAGTAGTCCAGAAGGGACAAATGTTTTAAAGGGAATCCTCTTTAGGAAATGATCCTTGATCTGATTACCCTCAAACACATATTTTGGGCCTATTTATCCTTTCTTTCTGAACCCCGAACCTTGGCCTACGTTACGTGCTTTAAAAGTCCATTTTGATCAAGTGTGGATATTTAAGTTGAATAGTTTTTCCTCAGATTTTATCCCATCTCTTCGAATTATCATTTCATTATGGAAGATTTTAGAATTTTCAGATGAATGGTGGATGAAAACCCAAAAACAATAAGAAATTTTGACGCCATTCATGGTATTGCCGAAGTCATGATGAGAGAGGAGATCAGTTTGAGGAAATCAGGGAGCATCAAGGAACTCCTAGATATCCCAAAGGGATAGTTTTGTTTTGGGATCTGACTGTGAAAGCTAAACCCTTTTTCCTTTCCAAATTGACCTTCCAATGTTGCACATATCATGGCTAAGGTTAACACCTATCAAAATGCCATATTTAGAGATTGGAGGATTGTTGAGATTTAATAGTACTTCAAAGCTTTTTTCGAAAAAAAAAAACGTTTGGTTTTAAGGAATTCATGTTTTGAGAAAACTTACTCACGAGCTGAGACAAAAAGACATTCATCTTCTCCTCTTTATCAAGTTGAAAAGCTTCCTTAGACAAATTCAGACCTTACTGCATCAGTCCATTGACCTTGTTGCAATAAACCATTCAAATCACTCAAAAAAACTGAAGCTGATTTCCCATCTCGCGTAGAAATGTCTCTAATGGTGATCACCGATTTTTAAAAGACTTCAATTTCACATGTTTTGCAAGAAATGAAATTGACATGATTTAAGAAGAATAAATTGAAATTGAGATGTGGATATGCTTTAGCAGAAAGTTAAAGTTCATATTGTGCAGGGGCATGAAATTTTGAGTTTATATTTGAATGAAGTCTGACTCTGTGTTTTGGTTTTGACTAGAAAATTGGAAAGAAAGAATCTGTTAGGGCAAGGAAAAAGTTGGAACTACGAAATCATGCGATTTCTTTCGACAAGATGAATTGGAAAATGCAGACGTGGGGCAGGGATCATTCTCTCCAATAGGACAAATAGCAAGGAATGAGGAAAACTTACCAGGATACGAGGAAAAAGGGAGATGATCAACTCTCTTAACATTCTCCTAATGTGAAATGATGTCATGCATCTCCATAAGCATTCATGCATCACATAATGAACATATGCATTTGCATCTTCCTAGGTTGCATTGACTTTTGCATCAATACAGTTGATCATTGCATTTACCAAGCATTGAAAAGACGAAAAGGAAAGAAGATAGGTTTCCTAGAGAGGGAAGGGTCTTCTTTAGATTTAGAGGAAAGAATCTGTTGAAAAAGAATAAAAGCAAAAGTTTGTCTGAAAAGAAAATATGTGAGTCTTGAGAATTTTTTTGAACGAGGAAATCGAGAAAGTGTTGAAGAATTTCAAAATTATGAAAATTTTCAAAAAATAAAAATGATTTTTTTTCTCAAAATGTTGAGACTTTTTTGGATGAGAAAGTTTTTAAAGTTGTGGAGCTTCTGTTGAGAGGAGCTTTAAATTTTTAAAGTTGTGGAGCCTCTGTTGATAGGAGTTTTTAATTTTTAAAGTTGTGAAGCCTCGAAGGAGGAGTTTCTCAGAAGAAAGGATTTTTAAGCCCAATGTAGCTGGCACAAGAGGAAGTAAGCCCAGTAAAGTTGGCATTTTAGATTTCAAGCCCAATGTAGCTAGCACCAAGAGGAAGTAAGCCCAGTAAAGTTGGCATTTTAGATTTTCAAGCCCAATGTAGCTGGCACCAAGAGAAAGTAAGCCCAGTAAAGTTGGCATCTTAGATTTTAAGCCCAATGTAGCTGGCACAAAGAGGAAGTAAGCTCAGTAAAGTTGGCATTTTAGTTTTAAGCCCAATGTAGCTAGCACAAGAGGAAGTAAGCCAGTAAAGTTGGCAACTTAGATTTTAAGCCCGATGTAACTGGCACTAAGAGGAAATAAGCCTAGTGAAGTTGGCATTTTAGATTTGGTTAAGCCCAATGTAATTGGCACCAAGAGGGAGTAAACCCAATGAAGTTGGCATTTTAAATTTGGTTAAGCCCAATGTAAGTTGGCAATTATGGTTTAAGCCCAGTGAAGTTGGCACGTTAGATGTGATTAAGCCCGATGTAGCTGGCACAAAAGGAAGTAAGCCCAGTGAAGTTGGCATTTTAAATTTGGTTAAGCCCAATGTAAGCTGGCAATAATGTTTAAGCCAGTAAAGTTGGCATTTTAAATTTGGTTAAGCCAAATATAAGCTGACAGTTACGTTTAAGCCCATTAAAGTTGGCAGAAGATAAGATAAGACCTCTGGGCACCTTTTAAAACTTTTGGGTATCATCTTTTAAAATGGTATTTTTCAAGACCTCCGGACACTATTTTCAAAGTGAGTGCCTTTATTTTTAAGATCTCCGGGCACCATTTTCAAAGTGAGCACCTTTATTTTTAAGACCTCCGAGCACCTTTTAAAACCTTTGGGTATCATCTTTCAAAATGGTATTTTTCAAGATTTTCGGGCATCATTTTCAAAGACAAGTTTCTTGCAAAGTCGAACTCGTTTCCTTAACACGGGTCGAGCTTTGGTATGATAGTCAAGGAAATCAGTTTAAGGAAAATCCTTTTATTTACAGATTATTTAAAAAAAAATCATAAAAAAAATTAATTAAAAAAATCTCTTCGAATAACCTCCACACCCAGTCAAAATTTTTATCTATTTGTCTTTGCCTTATTCCTAATTCTCAATAATAGCCAAAGAGGGGCAGTTGTAGCCACCTAACTTTGTCCGGGTCCGCACGTTTTTCCCCTAATTACTCGGGATTCCAAGAATCTCCCTAATTCCATAATTTGGTTTGTGACACTTTGATTCGGAGGTCAACATGGAAAAGTCAAAGTCAACACCGAAAAGTCAAAATAAAGAAAAAGTCAACTTTCAAAAAAAGCAAGATTTGGAAGGAGAATTGAGTGATGATGACCAGTCAAAGTCAACTCCGGTGAAAAGCTTGGTGGAACTTCTCTTTCAGTAATGGATGACCAGTCTCCAACCAGGATGAACCATGTAAACCTTACCTTTGTGATGTGTACAGACAGTTCAAATTGGACTATCCTAAATTTTTTTTGGATGATTTTAATGGGTGGTTAATGAAGTTAGAGCAATATTTTGAGGCAGAGAGAGTCCCAGATGACTCTAAGGTTAGAATCATTATGCTGAGCCTAGAGGGTCGAGCCCTGCAATGGCATCAGCACTACGCCAGAAGTTGGGGTGGGTTTGGCAAACTGGTGTGGAGCTCTTATATCTCTGAAATGAAAGACAGATTTATGCTCGGAGACTATGAAAATCCAATGTTTGAACTAGTTGGATTGAAGCAGACTGGATCTGTTGAGCAATATCATGAGGAATTCATTGGGATCCTCAAATTGTTACAACTTTCAGATGAATATGCATTGAGCATATTCATCAGTAACTTAAAGCCTAAATCTCATAATCACTTAGGTTGCGTTTGGGAACTTCGTTTTCAAAAGATAGATTTGGATTTCAAAAATAGTGTAAATTGCGTAATAAAACACATGTAAAAGTAACATTGATGATTATTTTTCAAATCCATGGATTTGTTGGATGCCTATTTAGTGGTGAATTTGAAATACCTATAGCTATTTCTGAATTTGAAATCCATGTTTTTATACTTTTCAAATATATAATCGTATTGAGTCTTAATTAATTTATACATAATGTATATATTTCATTCTCACAATTTATATAGCAAATGAAATCCAAATGTTCAAATTCATGTTTTTAAACATAACATTAAGCTATTCCAAAAAAAAAAAAAAAAAAAAAAACCTTAACCAAGTTCTTCATTTAGCCAAACAACTTGAGTCTATTGTAACCCCTTTAACCAAGAAACCTATGATTACCTTTAAAACCACTCAAACAGTCTCTTACCCCAATCCTGCTAACACTAACAGGACCAACTCCCTATCTCCACTATTACAAACTCTTAAGATTCCACCAAACCTTAACTTACTTAACCCACCTAATCCAAAGGACTTTTTAGACCAGCTTTCAAAACACTACCCTTTCAAACACATCAACCAACAGCAGATACGCTTAAAAAGACTGTCCCCAGCTAAAATGGAAGAGAGAAAGAGGAAGCGATTATGTTACTGGTGTGGTGCCAAATACACATTGGAACATAAGTGAATGAGATCTCAGTTGTACCAACTGTTAACTGAAAAGCACTCTGAAGAATGAGAGCATGAGGAGTTTGTTGACTGCTGTGATAATCCTGAAGTTCTAATGGTAGATAAGGATGACAGTAGCTCACCAGTCATTACCCTACATGACATGGTTGATACCAATGGCTATCACACAATGCGAGTGTAGGGACTTCTCAAGAAGCATCCAGTAATTGTATTAATTGATTCAGGGAGTACTCAGAATTTTATAGATTGTACTGTGGCCAAATGCTTAGTTCAGCAATCGAACCAACCCCTAGTAGCAGTGTGACAGTAGCTAATGGTAAAAAAATGCTTACAAAAAGGGCTTGTCAGGGCTTGCAGTGGACAATGCAAAAGGTATAAGTTGAGACAGACCTTAGGGTGCTACCATTAAGAGGGTGTGATGTTGTGTTAAGTGTCCAATGGTTAGCATCTTTAGGAACAATTCTGTGGGATTTTAAGGCAATGACCATGCAGTTTCAGCAGTTGGGAACTTGGAAGACCCTATAAGGAATTCATCCTGGGAAGATTCAGATAGCTAGTGACAAGCAGTCCAGGAAAGACTTCGAGCATATTTGGGGAGAAAAAGTTTCCAAGCCTTGTAGTTTGCTATGGACAGAGTCTACACAAGTACAGTTTTTTGGAGTGGTTCTGCATAGTGACCTGGATAAGTTGTTGTTGACATACAGAGTTACCACCCATGAGGCCACAGGATCATAGGATACCCTTAAAGGATAAAAGTCAAACTGTTCTGATCAGGCCTTACAGACATCTTGTCATTCAGAAGAATGAAATTAAAAGGATGATTAAGGAGATGATGAATGCTGGTATCATCAGAGACAGCTGCAGTGCCTTTGCTTCCCCCATTGTGATGGTCGAAAAAAAAGATGGCTCCTGGAGACTGTGTGTGGATTATAGATAGTTGAATCAGTTGATTGTAAAGGATAAATTTCCTATACCTATGCTGGAGGAGTTGTTGGATGAACTTACTAGAGCCACCATCTTCTCCAAGCTGGACCTGAGATCAGGTTATCACCAAATTAGAATGCATGAAGCAGACATACACAAGACTGCATTCAGAACTCACACTAGACACTATGAGTTTTTGGTGATGCTTTTTGGGCTAACCAATGCCCCATCCATTTTCCAGAGCCTGATGAATTACATTTTTAGACTTTACTTAAGGAAGTTTATCTTGGTGTTCTTCGATTTATTCTTATTTACTCCACTGATTTGACAAGTCACCTCTGTCATTTAAAGGAAGTGTTTGAGTTACTCAGGAATTATTAGTTGTGTTTGAAGAACAATAAGTGTGACTTTGGGGCTAGTGAGGTGGATTATTTAGGGCATGTTATATCAGGAAGAAGGGTATCAATGGATATAAAGAAGATTCAGTGTATAGTTGACTGGCCAGTTCCACTAACTCTCAAGGAATTAAGGGGCTTCTTGGGATTAACTGGGTATTACAGAAGATTTATCAAGGGGTATGGAGTAGTATCTAGACCCCTAACTGAACTCTGTAAAAGGATGGGTTGGCTGGAATGCATATGCTAAAGCAGCTTTTGTCACCTTGAAAACTGCAATAAAATCAACTCCAGTGCTGGCCTTGCTAGATTTTTCAGTAGAATTTACTGTAGAAACATATGTCTCTCTTATAGGGATAGGAGCAATACTCACTCAGAAAAGGAAACCTATAGCTTTCTTTAGCAAAGCCCTGGGTATCAAGCACCAGTATCTTTCTGTGTATGAGAAGGAGATGTTAGCAGTGCTCATGGCAGTGAGAAAGTGGAATGCATATCTGGTGGGAAGGCATTTTGTGATCAAGACTGATCACCAGAGTTTGAAATTCTTGATAAATCAGCAGGCTATCACAATGGCTCAGTAAATGTGGGTGGCCAAAATGATGGGATACGATTTTGAAGTTAAATACAAGAAATGTGTCACTAATATAGTGGTTGACATTCGTTCCAGGAAGACTGAAGAATAAAAGATTGAGTTGGCAACAATATCCTTGGTGAGTACAGGAGTATTTGAGAAGATTCAAAAGTCATGGGAGTAAGATCCTCACTTATAACAAGTGATTGCTCAACTTCAAGGTCAAATTGGGACTGGTTCTAAGTATTTATGGGGTAATGGACAATTAAGAAGAAATGGGAAACTGGTGTTGGGAAATGTACCAGAATTGAGACAAGACTTAATGGAGTACTTTCATGGTAACACAGTGAGGGGCTATTCGGGAGTGAAGCCACCATGAAAAGGTTATCTGGAGCCCTTTTTTGGAAGGGCTTGAAGAAGGATGTTAAGAAACTGATTAGAGAATGCCCTGTTTTCAAAAAACACAAGTATGATCATACCCCTAATCCTGGACTCTTACAACCACTCCCCATACCACACACAGTTTGGACAGACATCTCTATGGACTTTATAGAAGGCCTTTCCAATTTGAATGATAAAGACACCATATTTATAGTGGTAGACAGATTAAGTAAGTCTGCTTATTTCATACCCCTATCACACCCCTTTACTGCTTTGAAGGTAGCTCAGGTATTCATGGATCATGTTTACAAACTGCATGGTATGCCTAACAGCATTGTGTCTGATAGAGATAGAATCTTCACAAGTCAGTTTTGGCAAGAACTTTTCAGAAGGCAAGGGTCAACTTTAAACTTATCTACCACCTATCATCCACAAACGGATAGGCAAAGTGAAGTGGTGAATAGGTATTTGGAGACTTATCTTAGATGTATGTGTGAGTATAAAACCCAATGAGTGAAGCTATTGGCTTAATGGTGGTACAATACTACCCATCATTATTCCATTAAGACCTCCCATATGAAGCAGTCTATGGGCAACCTGCTCCTGTGCATAGACCTTACTTGGCTGGACTTCCTTAGTAGAGACAGTGGATAGGAGTTTGAAGGCTCGAGAAGAAACTATCAAAATGATCAAGTTTTACTTGCAAAAAGCTCAGGATAGAATAAAAGCCTCAGTTGATAAAAAGAGGAGTGAAAGGGAGTTCGTGATTGGGTTTATGTCAGACTACAACCTTACATACAGCAGTCTGTCATCCATAGAAGTTACTTCAAATTAGCAGCCAATTATTTTGGTTCATACCAGATGGAGGCAAAGATTGGCAAAGTGGCGTATAGGTTGGCATTACCTGCATGATCAAGGATCCATCCCACTTGCCATGTTTCTCGGCTCAAGAAACATGTTGATAACACACCCACACAGTCTCAACTACCTCTACATGGGAGTGATGGTACACTATCCAAGGAACCTATGAAGATTCTAGCTAGGAGGATGCAAAAGAGGGGCAATAGAGTTGTCATGGAAGTTTTGGTATAGTGGTCCAATTCTTTCCCCGAAGATGCAACGTGGGAGATTCTCTTTGATCTGTAAAGACGATTTCCAAACTTTAATCCTTGAGGACAAGGATTTCTTCAACAGGAGAGTTCTGATACGAGCTATTTCAATTTCTGTTAATTGTGTGTTGCTAGTTTATGGACTTAGAGTTTTGGACCTCATTTTTGGGCCAATTTTAATTCTCATTTCTAAGCCCATAATGGCATTTATGTAATTAAAGTTTATAATTTACTTTAAAGGAATAGGCTAGCTATTGTGAAAGGTAAGCCGTTATCATGAGAATTGTGTTATCTCTTTCTCTCTCTAGATTCTCTCTTTATGTTTTTCTGTTTTTCTTCTCTTCCCCTAGATTCTTTTTTTTCCGTATTGGTTGTTTAATTAGCTCGTATCAACATATTATTCATTGACTAGCTTTTTCTTCTTGGACCCCAGCCATATATCTCCCTTTTTTAACCAATCTTGATATTTCTGCATTCATCACCGTAATTTTTCGTCACTTGCTATTTTCTTCCTTATTCTTTTCCTGCTACTCTCCCCATTGCATTTTCTAAAAGGGTGATAAGAAAATTAATTCATTCTTATGAACCAGCCGATTTATTCTTTTCCCTTTCCAAGTGAAACAAACATCTGCCCAGGTTTCAATAGATCGCAACATCAACTTTATCATAAATATACACTTCTCATTAGATTTGGCAATCCGTGTATTCGTGTTGTATTTGTGTTATTTTTTCGTATTATAAATATATAAATTTTGACATGTTAATAATTTGTTTTATATAGATTTTGACACGCTCGTGTTTTTGTGTCGGTTCATATTATTTTTTATTTCATATCGTGTTTTGTATCATCTTTTAATTATATCATATTCGTATCATATCTAAAATTACCATCTCTACTTACCATTGTTCTCATACAAGAATGGGTTATATGAGAATCATAAAGATCCAAACTCTGGTAAGAGCTTCCATTTACATTACTCTATGTACAAATATATATATATATATATATATGTTGACAAATTTATTGTTTATTGTTTCCTATTTTCTAGGGATTTGTGTCCTATTAGGTTATTTTCTAATTAAAAGAATAATATGTTATTTCCTATTATCTCTCTAGTTTTTAATTTTCCTTAACTTAGGGGATTGTGAGTTTCTATAATTGAGAAGAATCATTGGCTGATTTGTAGTCAAGTTTCTCTATATAAGACTTTTGTCTTTCACATAATGAAGAAGTGAAATTGAGAAATCTTTTTCTCTATTTCCAGATTTCTACATCTCTCTTTCTGTTCCAGATTTCTACATGGTATCAGAGCCAGTGTCATCTCTCTCTTTCTAGTTTTCTATGGAGGGTAAACCTCAAACGTTTCCCAAGGGAACAACCATGACTGGCACCAAAAGGAATGATGGCCAGAAATCTTGGCTCCCTTGCAGTCGGCCCTAATGATAGCTACCATAATTCAAGTCCTTTACTCAGATAATTCTTCTCTTCAAATCACTTCCTAATTATCCAACCAGAGTCAGTTCATCACCCAAGGTCAGCAGTCACAGCCAGCCTTAGGTCTCACTTTTGGCCCAAAAAGGTATTTTCCTGACTGCTCTAAGTGGTACATTCGAAATGACTCAACCCTGGGTGATAGACTCTGGGGCTATGGATCATATGACAGGTTGTGCAAGCCTTTTTTGTTATTATAAACCTAGTCCAGGGAACTTGAAAATTAAGATTGCTAATAGTTCGCTTGCAATAGTTTCTGGTACTGGTACCATTAATATTAGTCCTCAAATATCTCTCAAAGATACTCTACATGTTCCAAAGTTATCATGCAACTTATTATCGGTTAGTAAGATTACCAAAGATCTAAATTGTCCTGCCCAGTTCTCACATTCTATTTGTAAATTTCAGGATACGACTTCGGGCATGAGAATTGGCAGTGCTAAGGAACACAATGGTCTCTATTACTTTGAGGAAGAGATCTCCAACAATAAACAAGCTTTGACTGCTGATTGTCAATTAATCTTGTTATTCAGAGAACAACAAATAATGTTATGGCACTCTAGGTTAGGTTATCCTAGCTTTCAATATCTAAAACAATTATTTCCTTCACTTTTTCCGAATACAGATGCTTTTCAATGTGATATTTGTCAAATTGCTAAACATCAAAGGTCAGTTTTTCCTTCTCAACCTTATAAATCTTCCAAACCATTTACACTAATTTATAGTGATATATGGGGTCCTTCACGGGTACCGAATATAACTGAAAAAATGGTTTATCACATTATTGATGATCACACACGGATTACCTGGGTTTATCTTCTAAAAGAAAAAAGGGAGGCTGAACAAACTTTCAAACACTTTCACTTGATGGTGAAAAATCAGTACAATGCAAAAATACAAATATTACGTATTGATAATGGGAGAGAATACTTTAATTCCATTATAGGGGATATTTTTTGGAAAATGGCATTATTCATCAAAGCTCATGTGTTGATACTCCTCAACAAAATGGGGTGGCTGAAAAAAAAAAATAGGCATCTCTTCGAAGTAGTTGCTACATTATGATGACTAATAATGTTCCTAAATTTTTTTGGGGTGATTCCATTCTTACAGCTTGCTATCTTATCAAACGTCTTCCTACTCGGGTTCTCAACTACAAAGTACCTTATTAGTTCTATCTTCAATACTACCCACAAACAAGGTTAATAAGTTCATTACCCCTAAAAGTGTTTGGTTGTAAGTCTTTTGTTCATATTCATGACCATAAATATAATCGAAGCAAACTAGATCCCCGAGCTACATTTTTATTGGGTATTCAGCTACTCAAAAAGGGTACCGTTGCTATTCCCCAGAAAAACGTAATACTTTGTCACTATGGATGTCACTTTTTTTGAAAATCAGCCCTTTTACAACAAAAGTTCACTTCAGGGGGAGATCGGGAATAAAGTTCTTTTTTTGGAACAACCCACACCAAGCCCTATCGTATCTGATGTGAACCCTAGGGTTAAACCCTTTGAACCCACTAACAAATTGAAATACCTAACCCAGAAAAGCCAAGATTCAGGCAAAGAAAACTTAAACCCTTAAAAGCCTGTTTCAAAGAACCTAGATTAAGCATGTAATCTAAACCCTAAGAACTCTTGTTTCAAGAACCTAAGTTTGATAGGTTGAACGCCACAAAGAAAGAATTCTTTGATAAGTTCCTAAGTTTTTTCAAGAACTAAAAAGAGAAAACTCTCACTGAATAAAATCAGACTTAATTGATCAAAAGATAATTGAAGTAGGCAGCTAAGACATATATTTATAGCCTCCCTACAATAACCCTAATCTACTAATTAATAATATGTAAAATATTGGCTGAACATACTCAAGCCCAAACCTAAATAATTAAAAGATGTTCAACAAGTTTAATAAAGATAGACCCCTTAAGCCTAATGAACATAATACATAAATCAAGCCCAAAAGCCTAAGTAATTAAAAGACTCAACTAAAGGTTCTAATTTAGACACCACAACATTAATGAATTGGACCAATGAATTGGACCCCACTTCATATTAGATAATGAACTAAAAACATGCCCACTAATTCATTAAGATTGCCGCCCCCTTGAATTCCTCTATGGCCCATCATGTGAAGCTTGGATCACATGGACCAATTCTTGGTCTTCCTCATTCAAGCAGCCCAACTTGAATGGATTAACATTGCTTAAAATACTTGTAGATTCTTCCCAAGTCCTTTTTACCAATCCTTGCATAGCTTCCTTGAGCTTCTTGGATCTTAACCTTGTAATAGGCCCAATAGGAACATGCAATGGATCTTGAAGTCCAATACCAGCTTGGTTCTCATCATTCCCCCTTTCCTCAAAAGGATTCGACCTCGAATCATCACCTACATCATAAAGGGAAAGATCAGAAACGTTAAATGAAGCAGAAACGTTATTCGCACCTGGTAAGTCTACTTTGTAAGCATTGTCATTAATTTTCTCAAGGATTTGGAAAGGCCCATCTCCTCGAGGATGCAACTTGGTTCTCCTATGGGCTGGAAATCTTTCCTTGCGCATATGAACCCAGACCCAATCACCTGGTTCGAAAGTAACTCGCCTCCTGCCTTTGTTTGCTTGTGAAGCAACTTTTGCATTCTTTTTCTCAATTTGAAGCTTTACTTTTTCATGAAGAGACTTCACCAATTCAGCTTTCTTACTCCCATTCAAACTATTCCTTGCATCAACAGGTAAAGGCATTAAATCTAAGGGAGTTAATGGATTAAAACCATAAACAATATCAAATGGAGAATAAGAAGTAGTAGAATGCACAGTCCTATTATATGCAAACTCTATGAATGGCAAACATTCTTCCCAAGTTTTCAAGTTCTTTTGTATAACAGTGCGCAAAAGTTGTGTTAAAGTCCTATTAACTACTTCAGTTTGCCCATCAGTTTGTGGATGACAAGTAGTAGAAAACAAAAGTTTAGTACCCAATTTCCCCCACAAAACCTTCCAAAAGTAACTAAGGAACTTAACATCTCTATCAGATACAATGCTTCTAGGAACACCATGTAGGCGCACTATCTCCCTAAAGAACAAGTCAGCAATGTGAGTTGCATCATCAGTTTTATGGCATGGGATAAAATGTGCCATCTTGCTAAACCTATCCACTACCACAAAAATTGAATCCCTACCCCTTGTCGTCCTAGGTAAACCCAATACAAAGTCCATAGATATGTCTACCCATGGTTCACTAGGAACTGGTAAGGGTGTATACAACCCATGAGGTAAAACCTTAGATTTGGCCTTTCTACATGTAATGCATCTATTACATATGCGAATAACATCCCTTTTCATTTTAGGCCAAAAGAAATGTTCATACAATATTTCTAAGGTCTTCTTGACACCAAAGTGTCCCATTAAACCACCACCATGTGCCTCACGCACTAATAACTCTCTCATAGAACAATTAGGCACACATAGTTTATCTTGTCTAAACAAAAAACCATCATGCTTGTAAAATTTACCAAATGCTGTCTTATCACATGCTATGTATATATCACAAAAATCAGCATCATTAGCATATTCATCCTTTATATATTCAAATCCAAGCATCTTAGCATTCATAGATGTGAGAAATACATACCTCCTAGATAAAGCATCAGCCACAATATTTTCCTTACCTTGCTTATATTTAATGACATAAGGAAAGGTCTCTATGTATTCCATCCACCTAGCATGTCTCTTATTCAATTTACCTTGACCCTTGAGATGTTTCAATGACTCATGATCAGTATGTATCACAAATTCCTTAGGCCATAAGTAATGCTGCCATGTCTCCAAAGCTCTAACAAGTGCATAGAGCTCCTTGTCATAAGTTGGATAGTTCAAGGCCGCTCCACTAAGCTTCTCACTGAAGAATGCGATTGGACGCTTTTCCTGCATTAAAACAGCTCCAATTCCTATTCCTGAGGCATCACATTCAATCTCAAAAGCTTTGTCAAAGTTAGGTAATGTTAAAACAGGTGCTGAAGATAACCTATCTTTAAGATTAACAAATGCTTTTTCTTGTTCATTGCCCCAATGAAAACCAACATTCTTTTTAATAACTTCAGTAAGTGGTGCAGCAATAGTGCTAAAGTCTTTAACAAAACGCCTATAAAAACTAGCTAAACCATGAAAGCTTCTTACCTCACTTACCCCTTTAGGCGTCAGCCAGTCCTTGATGGCCTTGACTTTCTCTTCATCCATCTCAATAACTTTTGAGCTAACAACATATCCAAGAAATATAACTCTATCCATGCAAAAGGTACACTTCTTAAAATTAGCATACAACTTTTCAGTTTTCAACACATTAAACACAAATCGCAAATGTTCAACATGCTCATCTAAGCTTTTGCTGTACACTAAAATGTCATCAAAGTAGACTACTACAAATTTACCTAGAAACTCTCTTAAAACATGATTCATTAGTCTCATAAAAGTACTAGGTGCATTAGTAAGTCCAAATGGCATGACTAACCATTCATACAACCCATATTTAGTCTTAAAAGCTGTTTTCCATTCATCACCTTCTTTCATCCTAATCTGATGGTAACCACTTTTAAGATCTATCTTACTAAAAACACAAGATCCATACAATTCATCTAGCATATCATCTAATCTAGGAATGGGATGACGATACTTAACCGTGATATTGTTGACTGCTCTACAATCAACACACATCCTCCAAGACCCATCCTTCTTTGGCACTAGAAGAACTGGAACAGCACATGGACTCATGCTTTCTCTTATGTACCCTTTACTCATCAAGTCTTCAACTTGCCTTTGAAGTTCCTTTGTCTCCTCCGGATTACTTCTATAGGCTGGTCGGTTTGGAATGACTGCTCCGGGTACAAAATCAATCTGATGCTCAATGCCTCTTATGGAAGGCAACCCACTTGGCATCTCGTCCGGGAATAACTCTTCAAATTCCTGTAACAAAGAAATAGCAACACTAGGAAGAGCTTGGTTAGATTCATCAAGATTAAGATATGATTCTTTATAAACAAGGAAGATCATGGGCTGATCTTCTAAAAAAGCCTTCTTAACCTCACTCTCTTTTGCATAAAAGCTCATCTCTATTTTTGCTTTTCTTTCTTGTGGCATTACTTTATTTTTTTCAGCCACTTCTCTGTTTTTGTCACTTTCTTTTTCCTCCTATTTTTCGGCCAATCTCTCTTTTTTTTGTTCTCTCTTTTTTTCCTCATTAGATTCGGCCACACTCAATTCTTTTTTCTCAAAAACAGATTTCAATTTCATTTGGTCTTCATAGACCTGCTTTGGTGTTAAAGGAACAAGGTTGATGGTTTTGCCATCTTTTACAAAGCTGTATCTATTCCTAAACCCATCATGTGTTACCCTCCTATCAAACTGCCATGGCCTCCCCAACAATAGATGGCCAGCATGCATAGGCACTACATCACAAAGCACCTCATCACTATACCTCCCAATAGTAAAAGCTACCCTGACTTGCCTATTCACCTTAACCTCCCCACAATCATTCAACCATTGCAATCTATAAGGCTTAGGATGTTTAAGCATAGGTAAACCCAACTTTTCTACTAAGGTAGTACTAGCTACATTGGTGCAACTCCCCCCATCAATTATCATACTACATACTTTATTGTTCACAAAACATCTAGTATGAAAAATGTTTTCCCTTTGTTCCTCTACATCATCTATTTTAATTTGTGCATTCAAAGCACGCCTAACAACAAGAGATTTACCTTCCACGGGGTAGTCCAAGTCAGCATCATCACCAACACAATCACTAGCATCCTCCAATTCTGGCATGTCATCACAATCATCCTCACTTTCGGTCACGACTTCACCATTAGCATGCATGATCATCGCCCTTTTGTTTGGACATTGAGATGCAATATGGCCTGAACCCAAACATTTAAAGCATTTAATATCTTTATTCCTTGAAGAATTGGAATTTCGAAATACCTTGGGTTTGTCTTTGCTAGTGCTCTCTTCTTTCCCCTTTGGTGGTTCGATTTTGCCCTTGACAACAGCCCGGTCTTTGTCCCACTTTGGTTTCCAAGGAGTGCTAGAAGCCGAAGAATACCTTGCTGCCCCCTTTCTTTTCAATTGCCTCTCCACCTTCATTGCCATATGCACCATGTCTTCTACCTCCACATAATGCTGCAACTCCACAACATTAGCTATGTCTCTATGTAAGCCACTCAAAAATCTAGCCATGGTGGCTTCCCGATCCTCCTCTACATTGGCTCTAATCATAGCCACCTCCATCTCCTTATAGTAATCCTCTACACTCCTAAACCCTTGGGTAAGGTTTTGAAGTTTTTGGTAAAGGTCCCTATAATAGTGGCTAGGTACAAACCTCCTTTTCATGAGAGCTTTCAATTCCCTCCATGTCTCTATAGGTCTCTCATGATTTCTCCTCCTACTGGTTACTAGTTGATCCCACCAAACTATGGCATAGTCAGTAAATTCAATGACTGCCAACTTCACCTTTTTCTCTTCCGAATAGTTGTGACAATCAAAGATCAACTCTATCTTCTTCTCCCACTCCAAATACACCTCAGGATCAGTTCTACCTTGGAATGGTGGAATTTTCATTTTAATATTCCCAAGGTTCCTATCTTCTCTATTTTCCCAATCATGATCCCTAGTGTTTCTCCTAGGCCTTCCTCCATGCCTAACTCCTCTAGGTCTACCCATATCAACTTCCTCATCATCTGCCTCCTCTATATCATGTTCATCAACAACACTAGGCTCTCGCCTAGCCCCTCTATATCGCCCACCTTGTAGGTTTTGAATGGCTGCCGATTGGCTCTCTATCTTGTCTGACATCTGTGCCATCGCAAAATTCATCCTCTCAAACTGTTGTTGCATAGCTCTCAATGTAAAGGATGAATTTTCATCCCCCTTGTGTGATGATTCAGTATGGTGAGACATTTGAAGTTGCTGCAAAACAAAATGTTAGTGATAAAAATAAACTCACACACTCCTTTAGTGTTTGCACTCAATTAAGATATCACTCCAACTCTTGTTTGCACTCTTTTAGGCTTTTTCTTTAATAAACTTACTTACTCTTGCCTTTTACCACTCTATTTCCTCTTTCAGGTTCTTTAGGAACTAGAAGAACTCTTCAAGAACTCCACTTGCTTAATTCTACCTAGCAAAAGACTCAAGAAACAAGAAACAATTAATAAAAAGATAAAACAAGTAAAAATCAAGAATAAGATGACCAAGAATTCAAATCTTTCCTACTTTTCTTGATCTTTTTCGAATCTTTCTTTCTTTTTCTTGTGTTCGAACACTTTTCTTCTTTTTTTTTTTTTCAAGAACGAGACTTCTTGATTTTCTTGAAATCTCGGATGAACTTTTTTTTTTTATAGATTCGGATCAAGAATCAATAAGAAGGAATTTTAATTGATAAAAAAAAATTCAAGAAACGAAATCTTGATTTAAACCACCTTTCAAGACTGAAACCCCAAACTTAGACTGCCTAAAAACTATAACCCTAGGAAAAATGCCTAAAGCTATAACCCCAAGACAAGAATGCTGAAACCCAAAAATATTGTTAGATTGATTTGATTCAATTACAAGAAACGAAACCCCAAAGCAAGACTGCCTAAAAACTATAACCCAGGGCAAGAATGCCTAAAGCTATAACCCTAAGACAAGAATGCCTGAAACCCCAAAATCTTGTTATTGATTTTGCTGTGATAGTATCTGAAACCCCAAAAGAAGTAACAAATTACAAATCAAAGCGATAATTATAAAAACCTGATTGGAAGCCTAAGCTCTGATACCAACTGATGTGAACCCTAGGGTTAAACCCTTTGAACCCACTAACAAATTGAAATACCTAACCCAGAAAAGCCAAGATTCAGGCAAAGAAAACTTAAACCCTTAAAAGCCTGTTTCAAAGAACCTAGATTAAGCATGTCATCTAAACCCTAAGAACTCTTGTTTCAAGAACCTAAGTTTGATAGGTTGAACGCCACAAAGAAAGAATTCTTTGATAAGTTCCTAAGTTCTTTCAAGAACTAAAAAGAGAAAACTCTCACTGAATAAAATCAGACTTAATTGATCAAAAGATAATTGAAGTAGGCGGCTAAGACATATATTTATAGCCTCCCTACAATAACCCTAATCTACTAATTAATAATATGTAAAATATTGGCTGAACATACTCAAGCCCAAACCTAAATAATTAAAAGATGTTCAACAAGTTTAATAAAGATAGACCCCTTAAGCCTAATGGACATAATACATAAATCAAGCCCAAAAGCCTAAGTAATTAAAAGACTCAACTAAAGGTTCTAATTTAGACACCACAACATTAATGAATTGGACCAATGAATTGGACCCCACTTCATATTAGATAATGAACTAAAAACATGCCCACTAATTCATTAAGATTGCCGCCCCCTTGAATTCCTCTATGGCCCATCATGTGAAGCTTGGATCACATGGACCAATTCTTGGTCTTCCTCATTCAAGCAGCCCAACTTGAATGGATTAACATTGCTTAAAAGACTTGTAGATTCTTCCCAAGTCCTTTTTACCAATCCTTGCATAGCTTCCTTGAGCTTCTTGGATCTTAACCTTGTAATAGGCCCAATAGGAACATGCAATGGATCTTGAAGTCCAATACCAGCTTGGTTCTCATCAGTATCTCTTTCAGATGATCCACCTACTCCACCTGATCGATCACCTACATCAGCTGATTAAACACAAGAACCCACACCAGCAACAAATGACCTGGAGTCTGCCATAAATATTGACAACTCTAGAAAAAAGGGTGATTCACAACAGCAAGCTGAGTTACGTGTTTATTCTCAGAGAAATACCTCACGAAGAATAGAGAATGTTGTGGATCCAAAGCCTTGCCATGAATCAGAACTGAATTCATCACCTGAGGTTAGTGATATTGACTGTCCTATTGCATTAAGAAAAAAAGTTCGTTCTTGTACTCAGCATCCCATTTCCAATTATGTTTCCTACAATCATTTTTCTCTCCAAGCTTTTATTACTAACCTGTCAGAAGAGAAGGTTCCTAGAAATATACAAGAAGCCCTGAGAATCCCTAAATGGAGAAAGGCAGCAACAGAGGAAATGCAAGCACTTGAGAAGAATCAAACTTGGGAACTTGTACGAAACCAGAAAGGAAAACCTTGGTTGGGTGTAAATGGGTGTTTATCGTGAAGTATCGATCGATACAAAGCAAGGCTGGTTGCAAAAGGATTCACTCAGACATATGGTATTGATTGCAACCAGACTTTTGCCCCAGTTGCCAAACTCAATACAGTCAGAGTACTTCTATCCGTCGCAGCAAACCTGGAGTGGGATCTACAATAACTTGACGTGAAAAATGCCTTTCTCAATGGTGACTTGGAAGAGGAAGTCTGCATGAATCTTCCATCGAGATTTGACAAAGACAGGGAGAATGGGATAGCCTGCAGATTAAAAAAGGCACTCTATGGTTTGAAACAGTCCCCGAGGGCTTGGTTTGGTAGGTTTACAAAGACAGTCTTACAACAAGCGTATAGGCAAGCTAATACTGACCATGCCCTCTTTTATCGACACAAAGATGGTAAGAGTACAATTCTTATTGTCTATGTGGATGACATAATTTTGATAGGAAATGATGCAATGGAGATGAGAAGATTGAAAACTAGCCTAGCTGCGAAATTCGAGATAAAAGATCTTGGACCCTTACGTTACTTTCTTGGTACGAAGGTTGCTAGAAACAAGAAAGGAATATCTTTTACTCAAAGAAAATATGTCTTGGATCTATTAAAGGAAACAGGGATGCTAGGCTGTAAACCGGTAGACACATCGATGGATCCTACCCTAAAGATTGTAAACAAGAAAGATGGAACTCTATTTGATACTGGGAGATACCAGCGATTAGTTGGAAAGCTTATTTATCTTTCCCACACTAGACCAGATATTGCTTTCGTTGTGAATGTTGTTAGTCAGTACATGCATGCACCCTACGAAGAACACACGGAAGTTGTACTTCGAATCCTAAAATACCTTAAAAGGATCGCCTGGTAAAGGCTTATTTTTTAGCAGAAATGAGTTCATAAGTATCGAGGGATTTACTGATGCAGATTGGGCAGGTTCTATTGAAGGCAGATGATAAGCTCATAAAATACACATTTTATGCCCTTTCTATTCTTAGTTTTAGTTATGTTTTCGATCTTTATCTTGATTAATTATATTATATTTTTGAATTTCAGGTATATTTAGCAGAATTAAGTGAAAACATGTCAATAATGATGGTAAAGAGCTTACAAAATCAAAATCACAAGATGGAAGACTTGGGAGTCAAAAAGATTAAATTCTTAGTGCAAAGCAATCAGGCAGATTTCACCTCCGGAGCTTGTTGCTAAGAAAACATGATGTTAAATTCTTTATTCAAAGAAACTTACTTCTTGACTTTTGAAGCTGACGTGAATACATTTCCAACGGTATTTTAGACGTCCAAATCGAACAAGAAATGGTCATCTAAATCAGCTGAGGAAGTGCGAGAATGTGCATTAGGAAAAATTAGCGTCTGGTACCGTGACGTCCAAAAGTCCAAAAGCCAGCGCTGCAGCGCTGGGCGGGAACCCTAAACTTCCCAAAAATAGATAAAAACTCAAATTGGCTTATTTTTTGATGCTTGTGCGGCAAGGACTTGTTTTCAGGGGTTTGAAACTCTATATATACCATCTTTTGAGCCACAAACTAGACATCTTTTGAGGTGACTCAAGAATCATCATTATTCTTCTTCTTCTCCATTCTTTTATTATCTATGCCTATGCTAGGCTAAACTTCTTTTTGGTTAAGGGTGATTTCAAAGCTCCAGACATGTTGTGTAATTGATTTTCAGATTCTATCTATCATTAATTTTCTATCAAAGTTGCTTATGTTCTTTTATAAGAATTGTTTATAATGTTGTCTTGATTTGTTTAGGTTGCAAACTAGATATATCTTGATAATTATCTAATGCTAGTTTAGGAGTCTTGATCCATAATTGTCTTGATTTCCTATTAATAAGTAGCAATTTGTGATTAATGATTATGTTAGGTTTTCAGGAATTGCAATGTGGAACATAACATAGGTTAAACAATCCGAGCTTATGTGTTTGTTGCCTAGATCAACCTATCCTTCTCATCATAAAGCTGCTATTACATTAAATCTAGAGAGCTTGTTCTAGGTTGTCTAATACTTAGTGATTAAAAAAAAAAGTTTGTTCTATCCAACGACGATCTAAGGAAAGATTGGGGTAATAGAGCTTGTTATTATCTACGGTTGATAGCTAATTGATGTTGATAGATCTGAAAGTAATTCTTAATGATGTCTATTAGTGGAGAATAATACCTTAACCATACTTTTCTCATATTTGACTTCTTTATTTACTTATTTGCATTTTTAATATTCGTTTTCAAAAACCCCCTATTCTTTTACTTTTCTTTTATTGACTTGGAACTAAAGTTTTTAAACTAATAGCTATAAATTGAAACCCAATCCCTGCGGACTCGACCCTTGCTAACTACTATACTTACAATTGATCTTTTTAGTGCAAGGTTAAATAAGATATACTATTTTGAGTGCATCAAGTTTTGGCGCCGTTGCCGGGGATTGCTTCCTTTAGTTTATTTGTTACTTGGTTTATTCTTATTTCCAGTTCTAATTAATTTTCTTTTTGTATATATAGTTTTTCTTTTCTACCCAATCAAAAGAGAGATGGCATGGGCTACATCAAACATTCAAAACCAACTAGCCAATCTCACATTCATAGTTCACAACTGGCCATGGGTAATGTTCAACAATCAAGGAAGTGTGGAGTATGTTTTATGATGGATCATCCAACCAATTTGTGCCCATACTTTCGAGATGATAATTTTAAACAAGCCTATGATTTAGGAGGATGTCAAGGCCATCAAGGGTTCCAAGGACAACTGTATGATCCTTACTCAAACACTTACAATGAAGGATGGTGGGATCATACTCGGGAAATTATCAAGAAGGAGATCCTTATACAATTACACTCATCAATCTGTCTTCAATCAATAATGGGATCAACAACAAGATCTTTTTGAGCCACCACCTCAAAACTCAGGTAATCCTTTAGAAGAACAATTCTCTTGTTATTAATACTTTGCAACTTCAAAAGGAAACAAGGGAAACAATGGAAAGTATCCAGAGTTTGGAAATGCAAATGAGCCTATTGGCTAGTAGTATGATAGAATTAGTAGCACAAAGATCTCAAGCACTCCCTTCCCAATCGATGATTAACCCAAAGGAGAATGCGACTGTTGTGACCTTGAAGAAGAAGAAACAAGTTAAGGATGAGACAAAACCAAAGATGGATTCACTTCTTGAGGATAATGAAGGCACTATTCAAATTAAGAGTATTTCGGCACCTCAGGTAACTTTTAAAGTTCTTATTTATATTAATGTTTCTTCTCCACCTTTTCCTAGCAGATTTGCAAAGTCCAAGAAGGAGGAACATAAACAACAAATTCTGGAAACCTTAAACAGCTTGCTTTTGGATGCTATTACCAAGAGATGCATCATTCCTTGACGAGCAATACACCACCAAGAGAAAATTAAAGTGTGATGACATAATAATTATGGTGAAGAATACATTTGCTGTTATGCAAAGAAAGCTTCCTATTAAATACAAAGATCCGGGAAGTTTCATGCCTAAACCCGAAAATCCCAAAAAGCCAAGAAGGGGTATTGGTTAGGTTGGACACATTAAATCAAATGCTAATTGGGAGGCAGCCCAATTGGTGAAAGATTAGCCAACCTGCCATATCAGATTTGTTTTTTCTTCCTTTCTCTCTTTGTTTTGTTTTGTTATTATTATTTTTTTAGGATTATTTAGGTTTCATTAGTATTGTTTTGTTTTGAGTTTTTAATATTTTTATTTGTTTGTGTGTTTTAGCAAGTCAGGCTGAGGACACTAAACCAAGAGCTTATTGGGAGGCAACCCAATGGATGAAGAGCACAAATTATAATCAGATTTGCTATTTCTGCCTCTCCATCCTTCTATCTTTTATTATTTTTTTTTAGTTATTTTGATTATTTTGTTTTTAGTTATTTTCTCTTACACATGACTCTTTCATTTAGTATAATAGCATTACATTGAGAACAATGTAAGAATTAAGTGTGGGGGAAACGATTTAGGATTTCTTTTATTTTAGGTTGTTATTTATTTATTTATTTTAGTCTTTAATATTATTTTTTTAGAGTGTTTTTAGTTCCTTTCAATACAATGATGAGATATGAATTGTGCAGGTCTAAAACTGGGTTATTAGTGAGAGGTTTTTTCATGAGAATAGAGCTTGATATCATTTTTTTTTATGAGCCAATGTTAATATGATATGTTGATTGAGAAAGAAGCATATTTAGACTTAATATTGACTTGTATAAACATCCTTTCGAGTTTTGAGCCTATATGATTGATGCATTATACATATCAATCCAATTTCTTTCTTGTGTGCTCTCATGATTACATGTTTCTCTAGAACTTGCTTTAAACCATTTAAGACTATATTGATACATATGACAACATGGATATGATAGAGGCATTAGGATTTTTACCAAGGCCGAATCAGCCATCCCAAAGTGATGTTCCGAGAGAACATCTCCCTAGTGAGCCAATTTTGAGCCTACATTGAATAAGCTATTTCATTGGTAACCACATCTTACACCTAGCCTAAACATATTTGTATCTTTACCCTTGTTCTAAAGATGGATTACATGTTTTGAGACGTATTGCATAAGCAAGGGATATCTATTGAAAATTTGGGTTAGAAACAAGAATAAGTGTGGGGGAGGAGAAAGGCAAAAGTCAAGAGAAAAACAAAGGGAACATTGTCAAAATACTTTTCCATATTGAAAAAAAAAAAAGAAGAAAAAAAATTGAATCATCTCTTGAGTTTATGGTTAAAGAAAAGAATGTTACAAAGCTGATTAGAATGAAGCAAAAGCTCAACATGAAATATTCAGCCTATGTTATTATGTGCTTCTAAAGAATATTGAGAAATTTTTCTTTGCAAAATCTTATTATGTCTTTAATTTCTATGAAGTCTTTGGAACCTTTGTAATATCCTTTACCTTTTATTCTTTAACCACATTACTACCCCTTGGCCCCATTACAACCTTGAATAAAACCTCTTGATATATGAAGTTATATGATCTAAATAGTGGAGAATAGGTGGACAGACAAGCATATGGTAGGACTGTTTTCATGAGATTGATTGAGTGTAAAAACCTTACCACTACTTTATAGAGTGAAAATCATGAAAGTATCCCATGTGAGAAGTTGAGATTAAGTTTGAATATGCACTATTTTGATTGAAATATGTTATGTTAATATTGGCTTAACTCAAACCATTTACATTCAAGCATGATTTTTTTGTGAATTTCTTTAAGCTATTGATTAGTTTATAAGACTTGTCCAATGATTATCTCTAATTTATATTGGAAGGATTAGTTGTAATTATTATTATTTTTTAGTTTTTTAGTTTTTCTTATGTCTTCAATGTTTGTGGGTATCATCCTAGTAAATCCTCACGAGACTAAACTCGTCCACTAGGGACACTTAGGGGTTTAAAGGCTTGTGTCATATGCTAAGTGCCATCGTAATTTCCTACGAAAGTGGATTAGTTTAGATTTTCTTATTTTGTTTTGCTCGAGAAACAGCAAAAAGCAAAGTTTGGGGTATTTGATAAGCTCATAAAATGCACATTTTATGCCCTTTCTATTCTTAGTTTTAGTTATGTTTTTTTATCTTTATCTTGATTAATTATATTATATTTTTGAATTTCAGGTATATTTAGGAGAATGAAGTGAAAACATGTCAATAATAATGGTAAAGAGCTTACAAAATCAAAATCACAAGATGGAAGAAGACTTGGGAGTCAAAAAGATCAAATTCTTAGTGCAAAACAATCAGGCAGATTTGATCTCTGGAGCTTGTTGCTAAAACATGATGTTAAATTCTTTATTCAAAGAAACTTCCTTCTTAACTTTTGAAGCTGACTTGAATACCTTTCCAACGGTATTTTACACGCTCAAATCGGACAAGAAATGGTCATCCAAATCAATCGAGAAAGTGCGAGAAGGTACATTAGAAAAAAAATCAGTGACCAGCGTCGCGACGCCCAAAAGTTCGAAAGCCAATGCTGCAGCACTGGGAAGCTGGCGCTGCAGCGCTGGGCGGGAACCCTAAACTTCCCAAAAATAGAAAAAAAAAACGTAATTTGGCTGATTTTCTGATACTTGTGCGGCAAGGACTTGTTTTCAGGGTTTTGAAACTCTATAAATACCATCTTTTGAGCCACAAACTAGACATCTTTTGAGGAGACTCAAGGATCATCATTATTATTCTTCTTCTCCATTCTTTTATTTTATTTTTATGTTTATGTTAATTATGCCTATGCTAGACTAAACTTCTTTTTGGTTAAAGGTGATTTCAAAGCTTTAGAGATGTTGTGTAATTGATTTTCAAATTCTATCTATCATTAATTTTCTATCAAAATTGCTTATGTTCTTCTATAAGAATTGTTTATAATGTTGTCTTGGTTTGTTTAGGTTGCAAACTAGATATATCTTTATAATTATCTAATGCTAGTTTAAGAGTCTTGATCTGTAATTGTCTTGATTTCCTATTCATAAGTGGCAATTTGTGATTAATGATTATGGTCAAGTTTTTTATAATTGCAAAGTGGAACATAACATAGGTTAAACAATCCGAGCTTATGTGTTTGTTGCTTAGATCAACCTATCTTTCTTATCATAAGGCTACTATTACATTATATCTAGAGAGCTTATTCTAGGTTGTCTAATAGTTAGAGATTAAATAGAGAGCTTGTTCTATTTAGTGACAAATAAGGAAAGATTGGGGTAACAGAGCTTGTTGTTATCTACGGTTGATAGTTAATTAATGTTGATTCTCAATGATGTCTAGTGATGGAGAATGAAACCTTAACTATACTTTTCTCATATTTAATTTCTTCTTACTTACTTGCTTTTTACTTTTCTTATTTTCTTTACTTTTAAAACTACTTCAAAACCCCCTATTCTTTTATTTTCTTTGAACTGAAGTTATAAATTAATAACTAATAAATTAAAACTCAATCCCTAAGGACTCGACCCTTACTCACTACTATACCTGACAATTGATCTTTTTAGTGTAAGGTTAAATAAGATACACTATTTTACATTTGTATGGGGCAATTTGGTTACTTGGCGAAGCAAGAAACAAACAGTTGTGGCCCGGAGTAGTGCTGAGGCTGAATTTTGAGCTGTGGCTCACGGAATTTGTGAAATGCTATGGTTGAAACTATTGCTTGAAAAATTGGAGATGAAAATAATTCTTCCTCTAAAGATTTACTATGATAATAAGGCAACCATAAGTATTTCCCACAATCCAGTCCATCATGATCGGATAAAACATGTGGAAGTGAATAAACACTTTATCAAAGAAAAAATTGAGGATGGAATACTGTGCATAACCTATGTGCCTACAGGTGATCAAGTTGCAGATATTCTAACAAAAGCTCTAGCAAGGAAGATGTTCGAAAGACAAATTGACAAGCTAGGCATGTTCAACCTTGAAAACCCAGCTTGAGGGGGAGTGTTGACAAAGTTACTATTTACTGTTTCCTATTTTATAGGGATTTGTGTCCTATTAGGTTGTTTTATAAATAAAGGGATAATAGGTTATTTTTTATTATCTCTAGTTTTTAATTTTCCTTAACTTAAGGGATTGTTTCTTAATTTAAGGGATTGTGAGTTTCTGTAATTTAGGAGAATCATTGGCTGACCTGTAGTCAAGTTTCTCTATACAAGACTTTTGCCTTTCACATAATAAAGAAGTGAAATTAAGAAATCTCTTTCTCTATTTCCAGATTTCTACATCTCTCTTTCTATTCCAGATTTTTACAATATATATATATATATATATATTATGATAAAGCTGCAAGAAAGATTGCAATACAAAAGCAAATTGTACAATTGAGTCAGCTTCAGCTTTAACAAAATAAACAAGAAACACTTATTGATGATTTTTGTCCATACTAGATAAATGCCCGCGCTTCACTGCGAGCATGTTATCAGATTTGAATTGATATTTTATAATAAATTTGAAAGATAAAAAAGCAAGAGGAGTAAAAATAATTTAGAAAAATAATAACTCCTATCATTATACGACACCTGATATAAAATTGAGAGTTATTTGAATATGATCAATTAGATATAGCAATTTTGGACATAATATAATTATATGATACGAACATAATATGTGAAAAATAATTAAAACACGACACAACACGAAAAATAACATGAAAACGACATAAATACACGAATGTGTCAAAATTTACATAAAACGAATTATTAACATGTCAAGATTTATATAAATATATAATACCTTAAATACGATTATGACAAAAAATAACACGAACACGACAACACGTGAACAAAATTGAAAGTTATTTGAATAGTATCAATTAGACTTGACAATTTTGGATACAACATGATTATACGACACGAAGAAAAAATAATTAAAACATAACACGAAAAATAACATGACGACTCAAATACACGTACATGTCAAAATCTACATAAAACGAATTATTAACGTGTAAAAATTTATATAAATTTATAGTACTTTAAGCTAACGATAAAATAACACAAAAACGTTACGAACATACAATCTTTTCTCTAAATTGAATTATTATGACAAATTATGCAAAATAGAGGATAAATTGAGACACGACAAGAACACAAAATTTTCTCTAAATTGAATCACCATGACAAACTATGAAAAATATTTGGATGAACTGAAATACGACACGAATACAACATGAAAAAAATAATTAAAATACAACATGACATGAAAAATAAGATGAACATAAAACAAATACACGAATGTGTCAAAATCTACATAAAACGAATTATTAGCATGTAAATATTTATATAAATTTATAATACTTTGAACACGAAAAAATAACATGAACACGACACAAAAAATAACATGAACACGATTCGGATGTATTAAAATCTACATAAAACGAATTATTAACTTGTAATATATAAATTTATAATATTTTAAACACATGAAAAATAACACGAACACGACACGAATACACGAATGTGTCAAAATCTACATAAAACTAATTATTAATATGTAAAAATTATATAAATTTATAATATTTGAACACACGAAAATAACACGAATACATATTTTTTTCTCTTTTTTTTCTTTTTCTTTCCTTCTTCATAAAAAAAAACCTTCAAAATACCCTAACTAACCTCCAACTCCCTTAATACCCAAACTTAATTGTCTCTAAGCAAGAACACCCAAAATTAAAATTGAGCTCTCTCGCAAGGATAACTTTTAATGTAGATTATAGATTTTCACATGCATACATGCAAAATTATGATTTTGGCTTTTCTAGAAAGAAAAAAAAAAACAGTTCTCATATTCTCTTAAATTATAGTTGTAATGCTTTTAATAAAAAAAAATGCTACTATTATTTCAAAGATTATTATTAATCTATATCAACCCTTAAAAGTTGTTCCCCAAATTTATCTCCTGCCAAAGTTTGAAATTTTGAAACATGAATTTGGAGATAGCTAATTTATATTAAAGTGATAGAGTTTTCAAATTTTTACAACCACATTTATATCTATTTGAAATATTTTTTCTTCTTAATTATAGTCTGATAAACATGTCGTAATGATGTAAATCTTATTGTGAAGTTTAAAATTTTTATTGTTAATATATAAAATTAAAAATCTTTCATGCTTTCGATTGATATTTGGTTTTTATAAAATCCATTATTGAAGGAAAAAAATTCCACATAAAGATTTATAAGAATAATATTAATTTTTAATCTTAGAGCTAGACTTGTTCAAGTATCGAATTATCAGTCTAAGTCTGGAGGCCTGTCTAATATTTGAAAGAGCTTGGATAAAAATATTAGATCGAAATATGGGTTTGAACAAAAAAAATAAGATCCGTTTAGAAAATTGACCGAGTCTTGACTTCAACAATCAATGTCAGAGCCCAGCCTGATCCGACCCGTTTTGCATTTATATAATATAAATATTATTATAAAAAAAAAAAAAAATTATGAGATTGAAAGATAAAAGAAAGAAATTTCAATTCTTTGATTGTGCTAGCCAAATCAAATAAAACAAGAAACGACGCCACTCAGTACACTTCAAAGTTCAATTAAACGACTCAAAAACCGTGCGTTTCGACTTGACTCACATTCGCGAAAGGCGCTAACCTAAAACCCTTCAAAGCTCCTCCTTTTCAGTGTTCAGTTCAGTTTTCCTCTTTTTTTTCTCACTCTCCTCTCGCCTTCTCTGCAATTTTACTTGCTAAGTGAAACAGAAACAAGAAGAAACCAAACGATGTCGCTTCGAGTGCTGAACCCCAATGCCGAAGTCCTAAACAAATCGGCGGCGTTACACATGAACATAAACGCCGCTAAAGGTTTACAAGACGTCCTGAAATCGAATCTGGGTCCCAAAGGCACCATCAAAATGCTCGTCGGTGGCGCCGGCGACATCAAGCTCACTAAAGACGGCAACACTCTTTTGAAAGAAATGGTCCCTTTCTTTCTTTCTTTCTTTCCTTTTTTTTTTTTTTGCTTTTGATTCAAATAAAAACCCTAGATCTTTTACATTTTTTTAAGTAACTTGGATGATAATATATTTCAGCAAATTCAAAATCCGACGGCTATTATGATTGCGAGGACGGCTGTTGCTCAAGATGATATAAGTGGAGATGGAACTACTTCGACTGTTCTTTTCATTGGGGAGCTTATGAAACGATCTGAGCGTTACATTGATGAAGGTTAGTTCTAGGAATTTCTTCGTCTAAATAAGTATGAAAATCTTTTAGCTTTTAGGCACTGAAACATTCTGCCACTTTTCTCTTTGAATTTGGGATTTTTTGGAACTTAGAAGTATGGGGCTTCTCAGGTTGGGGTTTTCTTATTGCTTTTTGCTTCTTAAAAGCTTCTAAAAAAATAAAAGCAAAGTTTTTTTGTTATAATTAATTAAAAATGAAGAAATGCTTAAAATTTAATGCCATTTGTAACATAAATTGTCTATATGAAAGTGAAATCATGCATTTTTTAATATATATATATATATAATGTTTGTTTTTGTATCCAAATACAGTTTACTGTTTTAGAGTTTTATCCATTTCTAACTAGCAAGTAGTGGAAGTAACAAGTAACAGCTGAGCTGTACCTTGTGAAACTTTTAGCTTCCAATTCGTTTTTAATAAAGTTTTGTAGCTTAGCCTTGTACTTTGGTTGGTGCAAACATGGTGACTTTCCAGGTTGATTCGTAGTTGATAAAATAAAGGTTTAGATAAGACTTCCTTTGATTTGTGGATTCAAGATCTCTATTTTGTTTCCTGTTTTCTAAAAGTGAAGCAAGTTGCACTTGCATGGTGTCCTAGGATACAAGCAGACCTTCGTTTGTGATTTGTCCCATTGTTATTTGTTGTTAAGTTACACAAGAAGAATAGTTCCAAGCTTATGTTGATTAGGTCAAGTAGTTGACACAGTGAGAATTTCACTACTTTGAACTGAGTACTGGAAGTTAATGTTATTCTCATGTAAACAGGAAAGAAAACATCTTTTTTTTGCCCGGGGGTGGGGGGTTTGGTGGTTAAGATAATCAGAGCCCATTGTTCGATACTTGTTTATGGTATTAATCTAACTAATAATTTTAAGAAATTTAGAAGCATAGTTTTATTAGTAATCCTTTTTTTTTGTTTGCATTTTTATTATCTTTATGCATGACAATAATGCTTGTTTTAGGGATGCATCCACGCGTCCTGGTTGATGGTTTTGAAATTGCCAAAAGAGCAACACTCCAGTTCCTCGAAAAGTTTAAGACTCCTGTGGTGATGGGTAATGAACCAGATAAAGAGATTCTAAAAATGGTTGCAAGAACAACTCTAAGGACTAAGGTATTTTTCCTTTTCTTCTTCTCTTGACCTACCCCCATTATGTTTTTCTAGTGTATCTGTCATGCAATTGATGTATTGTTATCACATACAGTTGTATGAAGCATTAGCAGATCAGCTGACTGACATAGTTGTTAATTCGGTAAGTGCATGTGGTGTTGGTTTCTGTTTAAAACTTACTACTGAGCTTGTCAAACTCAGATTTAGACTTGTACTTGTCATCTGGTTAGTTGGTTAAGACTTTGATGCATAACTTTGATTTATTGTGATAGGTACTGTGTGTCCGAAAACCTGATGAACCTATTGATCTCTTTATGGTGGAAATAATGCACATGCGGCATAAGTTTGATGTAGACACACAGCTGGTATGTTAAATTCCTGGTTTATTTTTTTTCCTTCATTTCAAACACACCCCTTTTTCTGGAGTGCCCTTGGTGTCTCTCTGTTTCTCTCATTTAAACCTTCAAGATTGCAGGATTCAATGAATTTGGTCCAGGTTGTTATAGAATGGTAAAAAAAATGGATTGCTTGCTAGTCTTACTTGTAAGAGTAGTTTTGAGAAAATTTGATGGGTATGTGCTGCTTCTAAAGGATTGGGGTTCATTTCTCATTTTATGGTGACCCACTTCAGGGGAAGGGAGCCATTCTCGAGATTCTAACTTGTCTTTTAGGCTGTTGGTTTAGGGGCATTGATTTTTTGCTTTATTATTGCTAGAATCAAAGTGGTTTGCATTTATAATGTTATTCCTCAGGGCTAAACTGTCCTTGATGGTATATAGCTCCCATTATTTAACATTGGAAGTATATATTGTGCAAGAATGAATATTATCAAATGATATTAATAAGAGAACCTATAAAAATTGAATGTCACTCTGCATATATTACTATTGCTTGTAAGAGTCACCAATTTTTTATTATTTACGCTCTCTTTTTGTTATTATTTTTCACTCAATAGGATTAGATAGTTGGAGCTAAGATTTCCATGTATAATTGATACTTGTGTGTTTTATTTATTTCCTGTTGTTATCATGTAATTTCTTATTTTACCTTTAACCTCCCATAGGTTGAGGGCCTAGTCCTTGACCATGGTTCTAGGCATCCTGATATGAAGCGGCGAGCAGAAAAATCTTACATCTTGACATGCAATGTATCATTGGAGTATGAGAAAAGGTACATACATGCAAATTTCTTTCAACTTTTTCTTTTGTTTTCTCTCTCTCTCTCTTTTTTTTCTTGGTGGGTATGTGGGTGAGCGGAGCAGTGGTTGATGTTGGGGAGATTTGGTTAGTTATCCTTTATTTATCTGAAATAAATTAGGTGATGATAGTAGTTCTTCTCCTTTGCTAAATCTTTTCTCCAATAGGCCAAACCCTGCATTTGGTGTCCAGTGCTTTATTTCATATGTTATCCTTGAGATTTCTTCCTTTACAGAAAAAATTAATTTTAATTTGATATGATAATCGTTGCTTCCTAAATATGTGGTAACCATGGTGGTAGCTGCTAAAAGTGCATTCTTGTAGTTCTTATGATGCGTCTAGTTTGAGCAGAATTTCCATCATCATGAAGTTCATGTCACAGTCATGTAGAAATTGAATCATTTATCCATGCTTCTAGTGGTCCAATTCATTATATAACCGTGTTTAATTATGCATTATTTATCTTTTTCGTATTTTCTTCAATATATTATGGTCAATTATTTCCTGTTATTTTCAATATATATTATGGTCTTCTGCTAGACAGATTTGAAATTTTGAGCTCATTTCTCTGAAATGATACTGTTTGATTAGGAAGTTTTTTAAATTATTATTGACTATTCTTTTCCCATTACTAGTTTATATTTACAATAAAATAAGATAGAAGTTTGACTTTATTATAAACAATCCTTCCCTATTTTTCCAGTCATAGCTGGTGCTCATGTTACTGTGGATATAGGTTCTTTCCATTTTCATCATACAACTAACATTTTAGCTCTCAGTGAAATAAATGCTGGCTTTTTCTACTCAAATGCGGAGCAGAGAGAGGCAATGATTACAGCAGAAAGGCGTGCTGTTGATGAAAGAGTCAAAAAAATTATTGAACTAAAAGATAAGGTAGCTTTTGGGATGCATCGTTTATTAACCGTATAACTGAGGCATTTTTGTGCAGCAGCTATATGTAAATTCTTACTATGTCCCACTCTTCTTGGTCATATGCAGGTTTGTGCAGGCACTGACAATAACTTCGTTGTCATCAACCAAAAGGGTATTGATCCCCCTTCCTTGCATCTCCTTCAACAAGCAGGGGTAAGTTATGGACCTTTGTTCTATCTTTGTCCAGACTCCCAACTTATAAATCTTTAATTAATGATGTCTTGTTTGATTGTTGCATATAAATCATTTTTCCTCTAGGCAAGTCACTTTGTTACATCATACATACAATTTCAACTTATCCGTGTTTCCCCCAATGAAGAAGAGGGAGGATCAATAAGTGAACACATGATTACTGAGATACCTAACTATTAATTTTTGTGCCCCTGGGTTGCAAAATATAATGCCATTGTCATTGCATTAGGTCAAGTGTCAGCAGGAGATATGTCTCATACGCTTCCATTTCTGCATACCATGTTTGTGGTTTCTTATTTTGATTAGGATGGGCACCTTGGTTTGAGGACAAAATATGATTTCCTCATTGGCAGCTTTATAGTACTTTTCCCTGGTACCTTCTACACAATCGTTAATATAAATTTACAGGGAAAATTATGGTTCTAGAATATCAAGAGGAAAGTGCATGTTCAATTTAAACCAGCCTCTTTTTATTTTATTTTATTTGATTGTAATATTTGTAACAACTAAAATTGTAAAGTTTTTGCATGGTTTATATTGACATGGTACTAAATGGATCTTAGTAGTTGTTTGTCAGTGTATGCTATTTTAAAGTCTTAACTAGTATTACTAGATGTTGAAGATTTTATCTTTTCAGAGCATTTGCTCAAATGATAAAACATGTAGATTTAGGGTAGTTCCTAGGTTGACGTGTTACCTGTAAAACTGAAATGATTTTTCCAAAGGATTTAGTTAAATTGTGTCTCACCTGTTTGTTTTTTCTTTAATGCAATTTGCTGATTCATGGTTTTGTAGATCGTTGCCCTCAGAAGAGCAAAGAGAAGAAATATGGAAAGGCTGGTGTTGGCTTGTGGAGGGGAAGCTGTAAATTCTGTTGATGATTTAACACCTGACTGTCTTGGGTGGGCTGGACTCGTTTATGAGCATGTCCTTGGGGAAGATAAGTATACATTTGTTGAAAATGTGAAGAATCCTCATTCGTGTACAATTTTAATAAAAGGTACTTGAAATGTGTTTGCAGCTTCAACACCACCATTGATGGCACTGCTTATGCAGATTTCATATTTATGTAATATTCATTCTATATTCTATATCTAGGGCCTAATGACCACACAATTGCCCAAATTAAGGATGCTGTTCGTGATGGTCTGCGTGCAGTCAAGAATACTATTGAAGATGAAGCTGTTGTGTTAGTAAGTTCTGCTTACTATTTATTTTGTTTGCAGTTTTTGCTGCTTCTTTATCAGAGTGTTTGCATAGATCATTATCTACCTTGTTTTAATAGTAATTAACCCAGGCCAGAACTGGGTAGTTTGGACTTTGGAGTGAAACCGAAGGAATGGGTGATTAGCGAATCAGTTTAACCTATTTTATCTGGAAGCTCTTGGGAAAAAAAAAAATTTGATCTTAAGGATTTTCATAATTTGAGAATTTTATGCATTGGGCAAATTTTTGTATTATCCACAATTATCGTGGAAGGACGATTCTAAATAGAGTAAAATATAAAACCCCTCCGAAAGTTTGGTGGAAAATAATACACTTACAGGATATTAGTTTGAAAAATCACCCATCTGAAAAAGTAACGGTGTTAATTACCAAGTTAACTTTAAATGAAAAGACAAGTATGTCCCTTTATTATTTATTTCTCCATTTTGTATTTTATTTTTCTTTTGCTCATTTTTTTTAATTACGAAATTGGGATATTTAATTAGTTATAAAACAGTTGAGCCTGCATCCTTTTCAACCGGGGAAGGTGTTTGTATCACTCAGATAACAGATGGGAATAAAAGGTCTCTGTTTATACTCCTAAAATCTGATCAGATGGGCTATAAAGCAGAATAAAAAAAGAACAAATAGCTGGCTCATTAAGGTAAATAGCTTTTCAGATAACCCATCTACAGACTTCAATAGCTGGTAATGGAAAAAGTAGTTACAAGTTCCATGAGCAATTTGTACAAATTATAACCTATCGACCTGGAAAAATTTTGATTTATCTGTTAATAAGCTGTTAGATTTCTGGTATTTTCTTTATACTTAATGTGTTTTGATCGATTGGTGAGTGTGATGGAGCTTTTAGTCTATGTTCTTATATCGAACTCTGCTATGAAATGCAATCTGCATGCAGCCTTTGAGCTTTAGGTCAACTATACAGACACCAGTTGGGAGTAAGAGTTATTTGGTTGAAATGCTACCAATATGAAGCAAAATACATTGCAAACTTTTCTGTTATATTTTGATCTATGCCTAATCTGTGCTTCAGGGTGCGGGAGCTTTCGAAGTTGCAGCTAGACAATACCTTATTAATGAAGTGAAGAAAACTGTTCAAGGGGTATGGCTCTTGTTATTTAGAATTATATAGAAAGGCTATTGAAATATTTCTGATGTTTGTAAACTTTGAGCAGCGTGCCCAATTGGGCGTTGAAGCTTTTGCTGATGCCCTTCTTGTGGTTCCCAAGACACTTGCTGAAAACTCCGGGCTTGACACCCAGGATGTGATAATTGGTCTTACGGTATTACTTTTTGTCATTTTACCTCTTTTTCAAAAGTAGAAGCCGGAACAACATATGAGCCTTCTCATCTGACTCTTTGTTTATTCAGGGAGAGCATGACAGAGGTAATATTGTGGGTCTCAATCATCAGACAGGAGAACCAATGGACCCTCAAATGGAGGGTATATTTGATAATTACTCTGTTAAGCGCCAAATTATTAACTCTGGGTATGTAAGAACTCTCTAATTGTGTTTCACAGTTATCTCCTTTGGCTTTGGCACCACTTATTACCTTTTTTTTCTTTTTCTTTTTCTTCTTGCAATTATTGGCATATCTTTCTGCTTTCACGAATTTACGCCGTTAAATCTTTACTTGCTGCCATCATGATTCATGTTTAGTATGGAAGTTGGAGCAAAAACATTATCTTGTTTGTTTGGTTTGAGAAATGATCAAAGGGTACTTTGTGTTTCAGGCCTGTAATAGCATCACAGCTGCTGTTGGTGGATGAAGTCATTCGGGCTGGTAGAAACATGCGGAAGCCAACTTAAAAGCATGTTTGTGTGCTTCAGTTAGTTATAAACTTTTTTCGCCTTTTGTGCTTTGGTTTGGTTTGGGTACCACCCTTTTAATCTTTTTCCTGTAATGAAAACTAAGTTGGCTGTGTTGAGACTAGAGAGGATACTTTTAGGAGGAAAAGTCCATTTCCTTTCTATTGGTTTCAGATTAAAATGAACATTCGTTTTTCCCTCGTATACTTGAGAGGATACTAATTATGCTTCATAAGTTTCAAGTTCAGATTCTGTAGAAAACCCTATCTAATAGGTAGTATTGCAAACACCATTCCTGAAATGGGGATTGGGGGAAAGTTATCTCCAATTTAAAAAAAAAAAAAAAACTAGATCGGATCGGCTATCGGTGGTATGTTCGATCCGATACATATAAAAAAAAACCAAGCCTTTAGTGGACTAGTAAAAAACTGATTCAATCAGTAAAAATTTAATAAAAAACTAGATTAAATTGGTAAAAAATTGTTTCTTTGTTACTTTTATAAATGATGAGATTTAAATTTTTTAAAATTAATAATTATATTTTAAAATTATTTAATATCAAAATTATATATTTAATATTTTTTAATTGAATAATTTAATTTAATTGGTTGAATCGATGATATGAAGGTTTTACCGATTTAATTTTCTGTCCAATTTTTTATCCATTGATCATCTCAGGTTTATTCGAATCTTATCCAAAAGTTGACCAAACTTGCATGAGTCAAAACTCCCAATGACTGCAAATTGGAAGATCTAAAATAACTTCAGGCATGAATTCATGCCTTAAACCCAGACAAATTAATTTTGAAATTTCATGTACTTAATCCAACCCATCCTGTAACCACCTCAAGAGACTGCCAAATTTAGCCATTTGCAGCTATTGGTTGTGGATAGCCATGGGCTACAATGGAGTTTGATGAGTTATACCAGCATTTCAAAACCAATGCATGGCATGAATTGTAACCACCTCAAGAGACTGCTAAATTTAGCCATTTGCAGCTATTGGTTGTGGATAGCCATGGGCTACAATGAAGTTTGATGAGTTATACCAGCATTTCAAAACCAATGCATGGCATGAAAAATAAAAATAACACGGAAGAGATGATTTGCATAAGTTAATATACTCTAACAAATAACATTTGGTTTAGAGATCCCAAAATCTCAAACTGCACTTCCAGATAGATACATGATTTAATACATTATTCGCCCAAAATCTCAAACTGCACTTCCAGATAGATCCATGATTTAATACATTATTCGCAACTATTGGAGTACTTTCAGATAGATCTATGATTTAATGCATTAAGTATTCGCAACTATTGGAGATTGGTCCCTCTATCTCACATGAAAAAAAATAAATATTTGCCCTATATAACTGCATATTTCTGAAGAAAAACCCAGATTAGATAAAAGATAGGAGTTCCAAGGCAAGCTTATGGATTACGACAAACAAGTTATACGTTGCAAGACTGTAGCCACCATTGGAAAGGAATGAACTTTAAACTCTTGCAGATCCTTTGTGATTTTCCTGAAGCATGTATTCTCTCTTCATTTCTTCCAAAACAGTATCATTGGTACTGCCATAACAAAATATGTAAAAAATGAGGTTATTTCAAATTAGAAGTACATCACAGCCTTTCTCACAATTTGCAGCATATGTCTGTTAATTTTCAAATTAATCATCATGGATAATATATATATATATATATATATATGGGACGTTGGCAAATGCTAACTAGGAGAAGTTCTTAGGTTTTATGCCATTTAGAAGTGCAATTGGGTAGTTGTAACTAATGTATGAAAAGATACCTGAGAAAACTATCTCCAGAAAATCCAATTTGAAAATTGCAAATTTTAAGGAATGAAGTAAACACGAAACAATTTTATCTAAAATGAGAGACTAAGACATTTTATTTGCAATTAAATGTCTAGCTCTTACGTTATTGATAATTATAGTTTCAAATACGAGATTAAGGCCATTCTATTTCTTTTCACTTTGCTAATAGCTTGATTAATAAATCAATATGTTAAATGTCTTGAGATCACACAAATAGGAATGATCTAACTTGAACTTTAGACTTTAAACCATCTAGATGTTGTTATCCATTAGTATCCAATATCATCAAGCCTATAATATTCCTCGGCAATAATTAGTCTTCAATATCCTAGTGGTAATAAATACCCGACCGAGAAACAATTTATGTCACTAAGCTTAGGAGTTGGAAGCAAGTGCATAACTTTAAATATCGAAATCACATTTTCTAAGGCAAACTTCACTTCTCATCATTAAGAATGTGGTTTCTCTTTGGCACAATTTAATAGTATGTAAGGAGTTAAACCATGAACAAACTCAGCCAGTCAATAGAGATGGTTGTGCCCTAGGATGTTTATTTATGGAGTATTTTAAAAATGCAAGGATTTTAAAATGCTTGCATTGTAAAATACTACATTTTGGAATCCATCATTTCAATAACCCTAAACAGCATTCTAAAAAATTATACCATACCTCTAAATACACTAAGAATCCTATTACCCACCACCCCAGCCAGCCATCAAAATTGCAAATTGGAGCATGACAAGCACCACCATCAAACTAATTCTAAGCCATGTGCAATCAACAACTTAAAATGATGTGTTGTGATTGATAGAGAGACCGATGAGATGAGATGAGAAATGAAAAAAGAACTTCAAAATATATTATTCCTAGATAGAAATGAACTTACAATTGATGAAGACAATTATTTAATTCCTTAGCTTGTTTACGACATTGCCATACAACAGAAATAGTCTTCCCAACAGCACATTGGGCATATTTCGAAGTGTACTGATCACATTCTTTTAGTGCCTTTTGCTTCATTTTGCTTCTCAGAGCTGTACAAATCCAAATTAACCCATTTCACAATTATAACCAAATTGTTTTGAAAAAAAATGTCGAAATAAACAAAAGTAGGGATTTGATGAGAAATGAGTTTTAGTTTTTTTTTTTGGTATGGCTTACCTTCCTCTACTTTCTTCTTAACGTGATTCTCACGAGCTTCCTGCACATAACCCATTGGTAAAATTTTCTGCTGGAAAAATGGGACTTCCTGATTCCTGCGCTAAGTTAATAGGAAGATGATGGTTGTGCTTTTATGCTAGGGTTTTACTTCTTTCTGGATATTTAACTTACTATTGCTTGGGCCAATAGGTTGGGCCAATACTGATAAAATGGTTGGTCCAACCCATTACCTAATTGAGATAGTTTTAATTACAATGACACTGCTAAAATATATATGGAGCCCCATAAGCCATTCGGGTCTCAAGATCCATTTTCAATCGTGATGGATAGTAATTTTGTACACGATAAAATTACACAATAAATTTTTTTTTTAAAACACGACAAAAAATACGACACGATATGAATACATGAATGTGTCAAAATCTATATAACAAAAATTATTAACGTATCAAAAAATATATAAATATGTCAAAATCTATATAACAAAAATTATTAACGTATCAAAAAATATATAAATATATAATAGCTTAAACACAATTATGACATGTAAAAATACTCAAACACGATATGAATATATGGATTATCATGTCTTTATCTTTGATTGTTTTTCTCTTAATCCTATTTATTTTTCTATTATTTTCTTATTTAATTTATCTTTTTATCTATTTTTTATCGCACTTCTATCTACTTGATAAATTAAAATATTTTTTATAAAAATTGTTAAAATTTAATATTTAAAAAATATTTATTTCAGTATAAATATAACAACAAAACAAATAATATAATTGTCTACTGTATCACATCATGTGTATATTTTTACAAATTGAATATCTATATTATAATTTTTATTTATTCAAAATTAATTTTAAATATACTAACTGAATATTTAACAAAATATTGTATTTTAGTAACTGTGATTTCAAATCATCAAAAATAAAAATACAATTAAAATTTTTTTATCAAAACAAAATATAGTGTCGATTTATATAATACGATAATAAATTTATCCTTTAATTTTTTTTAATTTCTAAATTTTTTTTTTTGAAATAAGATTTAATAAACTAAAAGCCGAAACTATTAATTGAAGTTTTTTAAAAATAAAATTGCAATTAAAAAGTTAATAAAAAGTTTAATAAGATTTTTTTAAAAAACAAAAAGTTTACTTGTTTACTTTATATATTTTAGTTTGGCAATATTTTAAAACAAATTATTTAATAGAACAATTTTTTTCATAACTCTATTTAAGTCAAACAAGTTAGTAACACCCACTAACATATAGATAATTTTAACTACACAAATTTTTTTGGTGCTGACACGTGTTTACTGCTCTAGTGTTGACACGTGTTATTTTATTTTTTAAGAAAAAAAAGGAAAGAAAGGAAAGAGAAAAAATTTGGTGCTAACACGTGATTTTTTTTTTCTTTTCGAAAAGGAGAGAAAGAAAAGAAAGATAAAAAAAAAATTGTATGTTTGTATTCGTGTTATTTTTGTGTGTGTTTAAAGTAGTATAAATTTATATAATTTTTTACACATTAATAATTCGTTTTATATATATATTGACACTCTCGTGTATTCGTATAGTGTTAATGCGATTTTTCGTGTTGTATTTTAATTACTGTTTCTATGTTGTGTCCGTGTCGTGTCTCAATTCATTTCATATGTTGCATAGTTTGTCATTATGATTCAATTTAGAAAAAAAAAATTGTGTGTTTGTGACGTGTTCGTGTTATTTTTGTGTGTGTTCAAAGTATTATAAATTTTTAGACGTTAATAATTCGTTTTATATAGATTTTGACACGTTCGTGTATTCCTGTCGCGTTTATGTTATTTTTAGTGTCGTGTTTTAATTATTTTCCTATGTTGTGTTTAAGTCGTGTCTCAATTCATCTCATATTTTGCATAATATATCATAGTAATTCGATTTAACTCTAAATTCATTTACTTACAACATTAAAACATAAAAAATAATTTAAATAAATGATAATTATTTAATATGATTCAACTTAAATTTATTTATAATTTAAATAAAATTTTATAAATATATAAAAAAAATCCCCACCGAAGTGGAAGAAGAATTCTAGGTAGATTGTATAATGGGCCAACCGAATGCAAGTAGAGGTGATATGTTAGAATTTTTTTAATCTACAATTAATAATTGGTTATTTTATGCAGTGTTGAAAAAATCGAATCAGATCGACTCAATCGAGAAATGGTGGCATGTCCGGTCTAGTGCGTACAAAAAATGGAGATCTAGTGAATCGGTAGAAAACTGGTTTAACTAATAAAAACCGACAAAAACTGATAAAAATCGATTTTTTTATTTTGCTGTTTAGTTTTCAAAAATAAACAAAAAATAAAGAGGTAAAAAAGCTTCATGACCTTAATAAAACCAAGAGATTATGGTTAGGGGAGGACTATGTCCAAGTAGGGATGGCAATGGAGCGGGGCGGGGGCGGATTTTGCAGTATCCGCCCCCGCCCCGCCATTGTACTGCTCCGCGCCCCGCCCCGCCCCGCTCCGCCATGGATGTTGAAATTTCAATACCACTACCACCTCCATGGATGTCGGTTACATCCATAACCGCCCCGCCCCGCTCCGCCCCATTTGATATTTATTAATTATTTTTATTTTTTTCAAATAATAAAGCATTTTAAAAATAAATTAAATATAAACATAAAAATAATAAGTTTAATTATATTATTTTATTATTCATTTAAAAGCTAAATATGTAAGGGTAAAATTGTAATTTCACTATTCGGGGCGGGGCGGTGCGGAGCAGGCAATTACCACAACTGCTCCATCCCCGCCTTTCAGACAAAAAAAAACCGCCCCGCCTCCATTGTTCAAAAAAAAAAAACCTCTCCATTCGGATCGGATCGGTTCGAAATCCATCGGTCGGATCGGGTTTTGTCATCCCTATGTCCAAGGTACCAACCATGGAACTCGCCTCTATTTTATTTATTTGCTTACTTTAACTTGTTTTTATTATTTATTTTCATGTATATTCTTGCCATACTATTTTGTTCATACCAAGTTATCCATGCCTTTGCATTTTGTGGCTATGTCATTTAGCATCATTGCTATACTATGTTCTACATCATTTAGGCATTAGTTCATTTTCACATGCCATGACATTTTTCATGTCATTTAGACTTTAGGTCATCTCATTATGCCATGTCATTTTCCATGTTATTTAGGCATTAGGTCATTTCATTATGCCATGACATTTTTCATGTCATTTAGGCATTAGGTCATCTTATTATCCCATGACATTTAGGCATTAGGTCATGCATGGGCCATGCATTCATCTTGCTGATCATTTCATGCATTTATACATTCTCCACTTGATTTTTGACTTAAGTCAATCAATGGCTCAAAACCAAGCTCTCTTGAGTCTGCTTGTGAAAAATTAATAGTTTAAATTGGGTATTCTGACTTTGTGATTTTTTTCACTACTCATCCTTAATCAAAATAAATTGGTTTTTTTTAACTACATCCAGTAGTCATTTAAGGAATACCATGATATTTTTTTCATGATTTTTAGATTTACTTATCATGGTTGAAAAATGGATTTTGGCAAAGCAGTTTTTAACTTAATGTTCTGATTTTGGTAAAGTTCGGTCATAGTATCCTTACTCCAAAAATTAAGCTAATTTTTTCTCATAAAGGTCGACATGTCCTAGATTTTCCCTAATTTTTTCATATTGTTTTGAAATTTTTTTGAAGGGTAAAAAAATCAGTTTTCAAAACTGTTTGTTAGAGTCAAATTTGTTTTTAAAGAAAATACAATTTTTTGTTTTGGTTAAAATAATTAGAGGAGGCTGACTTAGGACTTTGGATACTGACTTTGGTTAATTTCTATGTCATTTCAATCATAAAATTTGATTTTATAAAATTCGGGTCAAGGTGGTCAACCCGAGTTTCAAAGTTAAGAAAATAGAGCCTTTTTAAATGGGGGTTCGATCATGGTGATATTTTCATCCAAAAATTTTCAAATTGTTTTTAATCCAATCACAAAGTATTTTGATTTAGAAAATTTGATTTAAGTTTCTTCCTAAGGTAGTCGGATATCTTTTTAGGTATACGTATGTCCTTACTTAAAGGAAGAAATACACTTTCATGCATTGCATTTTCCATGTTCATGCATATTCCATGATATTTAATTTTGCTATCTTAGTCGTTTAAATTATATGTATGAATATTCCATAGTAATGTCATTGCTTTGATTTAGATTTCATGGTGTTATCATGGTTATTATGTGATTGTGGATATTCTAGATTATTTTATACTTCTTGCCATGTCATTAATTATTTTGCCATATCATCTAGGTTTTGTTATGTTCATGCATTGCCTTTTTCATTTTCATGCATATTCTATGATAATGTTACTTTATGTTTCTTACCATGTCATTAATTCTTTTGCTATAACATTTAGATTATGCCATGTCATCTAGATTTTGCCATGTCAAGCATGTCATGTCATCAATCCATATGCTATGTCATTCACTCTTTTGTCATGTCATTAGTAATGATTTGCATATTCATAACCCTCTTTTTAAAATATTTTCTAATATAATAAAGATCATGCTTTTTAAAATAAGGATATTCCCGAGTTAAAATAATTCATGAGTTTTCTGCCGGGTTTTTTGGGGAGGATATCATCAATTATTGTTAACAACAGAATATCTTTCTTTCAAAAAAATGAGAGTGATTCAGAGATTTTAACATAAATAAAAATTTCTATGTTTTGCCGGGGAATATAGAAAAATTTTAAGTTAATAAATTCTGGATCATTTTCGACTAAAAATGAGATTATTTTTCTTTAATATGGGAATTATTTTAAAATGCTAATTTCAAAACCGACTTTTACCAAGACTCGAGATAACTCACGATTAATAAGGTATTGTTTTATACGGGTGTTGTGGATGTGCTAATCCTTCCCCGCACATAACCGACTCACGAACCCGCTTTTTTTTTGTTACCTCTGGTTTAAAAGCGTAGACTTCGTAATTGGTTTTAAAAAATATTTTAATTATTTTTAAAATATTTTACAAAATCGGTTTTAATAGGTGGCCTATCACACCTAGCCAAAAAAGATTGATGGCGACTCCATTTCGTTTTCGAGGTTGTTTTCAAACCCTCATTTTATTTCAAGAGAAATTAAATTGTTTTTTCCTCTGTTTCTCCCAATGTCACACTTAACGAGTAATGTCTCGCAATGAGACTTGTTATTTTAAAATGGCAATTTCTAATTTTGTCCACTTCTTCTTCCAATTGATTTCTCTTGATGAAATTGGACCTTGAGATATCATTTTTTATTGATCATTCTTCAATTTGAGGTTTCAATTTTATTCAATTTGATCGTATACACACTTTTACCCAAATTTGAAAATTTTATGTTCTTTTCTACACTGAAATTGGACCTCTCTATCTTCAATTGTAGATCTCCGATTATCAAGATTCCCTCACCATTGTTCAATTTACCTTCGAACCTTGATTTTCCTTGAAAGTTGACTTTTTCAGTGGTTGACTTTTTGAGTTTGACTTTTTCGGAGTTGACTTTTTTCGGGGTGACTTTTCTGTATTGACCTCCAAATCAAAGTCTTGAAGACCCATCTGTGGAATGAGGGGAGATTCTTTGCATTTCGAGAAGTTGAAGGAATAACTTATCTTATTTAAGGGGACCCGGATAAAATTAAGTGTCTACACAGATTTTGTGAAAAATAGTGACAATGTTGTCGAGCACATTGACATTGATAGTCTGATTGCTAATCCTCTAAGGGTTAAGACCTACTATATTTAATAGACATGTTGAATGCATGGATATTTTGGGGTCTTTTGATGTACTTTGTTAAGGGGAGAATGTTATTAGATTTCTTATTATATTTAGAGAAATCAGCAAGAGGACCGACGATGAAAATAATACACTGAGATCATATTTAGGTGTTATTTTCTTGCTACACAATCAAACTGAGATCCATTGTCGATAAAATCACTAGTATTGTTAGCCATGGATTGACCATGTGTAATTAAAACGTACAAAGATTGCCATGATTCAATACTTAGTAATCAAATTGGAAAAAATCATTTAGATGTTGTTTCTAAGGACTAAATTGTTTTTCGAATTGTTGCCACGTCAAAAATAAAGTTAGCCTGAAATGTTGTTTTCTAAATTGAATTTTCTTAAAATTAAACAACTCCAATTAATCTAATACAATGGAAGAATGTTAGAATTTTTCGTAATGTATTGTGAGCTATTATTAATTGGTGATTTTATATTTAGTAAAATAGGTCGATAACTTAGTTTTAATATGAAATATGCATGAAAGTCCAATTGAGTTAATGGCAGTGTTGAAAAAATCAAATCGGTTCAATCGAGAATTGGTGGCCTGTCCAGTCTGGCGCATATCAAAGAATCGAAGATTCAATGAACCGGTAAAAAACAATAAAAAAAATTGGCAAAAAAACGGATTAAACTGGTAAAAAACTAGTTTTTTGTTTTTTTTATTAAATTTATTTTTGTAAGTGATGAGATTTGAACATTTAACCTCTTAATCATATATTAAAGATCTTACCATTGAGATAAATACATATTTTTATTAACTAATTACTATATTTAATACTTATTTAATATCAAAACCACATATTTAGTATTTAATTTACTTTTTAATTGAATAATTGATTGGATCGTCGATGATTTGGAGGTCACACCAATTTTGACTTCCGATCTGATTTTTTATTCATTGATTAATGATGATTTTCATAATATGCATGAGGAGCAGTTTTTTGGTGAGACGGTTGTATAAGCTTTAACCCGATAAGTCTTTTATGAAGAGGTTGTTAGGGTTTGAAGATCAAAGGGGAAAGGTAGATTTGAATTTTGATCTTTCTAAAACACTAGAAGCACGGTAACTTTTAATTTCTTCAAAAATATTTAAGTAATATATACATATATAAATATGTATATGTACACATGTATATATATATATATATATATATAAAATAATTTTCTAAATTTTGAAAAAAAAAATTAAATAATCTACTCATGTTACTTCCTTGGAATAAAAGTTAAAAATAAAAAACAAACAAAAAATAAAGAAAAAATAGAAAATACAATTTAACTTTATTTCTAACTATATAAATATCATGAAACCTACAAAAAGAAATGAAAATGAAATATCAATGAAGTAAAATCTTCATTCTTTTTCGTAACAATAAACCTATATATAAAATAAACGAGAAAAGTAAAAAAGCACTCATCATTAAGTCGTGAAATAAGAAAATATTGAAATTAGTATAACAATGTTTTGTGATTTTTAGTTTTCTTATCTTTTAACTAAATTAAGTACTTAGAGAAATATGAAGATTTTTTAGTGAAGTATATTGATATTCCTTTTTCTTTTCAAATATATATATTTTAATTATTAATTAATGGAATATGAAAAGTTTGAAATTAATACAATAATAGTTTTGTAACTTTTTTGTATCTTTACTATTTTATTTAAATTCAATGGTTATTAGAATATGAAAAAAAAAATATCAGAATAAATTGAATATGAAAATATTGAAACTGATTAACAATTTTTTTTCCTACCATTTTACTTCAATACAGTGGTAGAAAAATATGAAAAGTTTTAAAAATTTATATATATATATATATATTCTAAAATGTTTATTTTTAAATCATTAATTGATAGAATATGAAAACATTAAAATTAATATATATACTACTTTTCATATTTTAATTTTTATTAATACTAATTAATTTAAAAAACAATTAATACTTATAAATATTGAAATTAATATAATAAATCTTTTCATGTTTTATTTTTTTGGCCAGACTCTTTTCATGTTTTATATATTTTTTCTTTTTAAATGTTTGCTTTTAAATGATTAATTGATAAACTAATATTTACATTTACTGTATAAAAACTTTAATTTTACATAACTTTTCATCTTTTATTTTTTAAATAATATTAATTTAATGAAAAACAATTAATACATGCAAACGTACATTGAAATTAATATGATGATTTTTCATATTCATATTCTTATTTTTATTTAAAATTAATTTATTCAAAAAAATAAATATTTAATATTTTTATTTATTGTATAGAAACTTAAAATACTTACATCACATTTGGTTTGGCTGTAAGCCTGTAATAGCCCATCGAATACCACCCTATTCCAAGTTTTCCTTATATTTCACAATTTGGTTCATTGAAATTTCATTAGCATCAATTCAATTAATAGTCATTATTGGGTCCACATAAGAATGTCTATTCCATCCATATTCCTTTTACCATCGAATTAATCTGTTCAAGGGTCGGACTATCCGTTCAAATCTGAGGGTCCGCCCATATTTAAAAGAATTTGAACAAAAATATTAGGCCCGAAAATTGAGTTTGGGTAAAAAAATGAAGCCCGTTTAAAAATGGGTCGGGCCTCGGCTCCAACATTCAAGGCTCGAGTCCGGCCCGACCCATTTTTCAATTATATAATATAATATAATATAATATTTTATTTTATTTTTATATATTATGTAATTTATATCATATATATAATATTATAGTGTAAATATTAAAAATATGTTAAGTTGTCCATATTTAAGAACTTAATAAAAGAAATATATATTATATTATTAAAAATCAAATAAAAATTAAAATATTTTTTAAGAAAAATTAGAAAAAAAAATAATATGAGCGGGTCTAAACGAGTTTGGACTATCCATTTATAAATATGGACGGGCTTGGACAAACAAATATGACGTTAATACCATACATAAGCTCAACCCGAACCCAGTCCGATCCGACCTATTGACACCTCTACATCGAATAAACCAAATTTTTTTTAAAACAAAATTTCCCCACAAATAACTCACAGGTTGAAAAAAAATCAAAGCAAAAGTTGTATCAACATCATCTTCAAAAGGGGAACTAACACAAAAATGCACAAAAAAAAAAAAAAAAAAAATTAGGAGAGAGAGGTTTTCTCTCTCTTTAGGTTAGGGCATTTATAGAAATATTTGGGATTCCAAATTTCATGAGGAAGAGGACATAAACATATTTAAAAAAAATAGAGGCATTTGGAGAGGCGTAGAAGGTCAAAATCGTGGGATAACTTTGTAGATTTATGTTTATCCGAAGATTTAAAAAAAAACGAAGTAAAAAATAAGAAATAGGAGATTTAGAGAAAGATTTTGGTGAAACTTAGGAAAAAAAATATGGGTTTAACAACGGCGACGACAACTGGGTATTGGGTTTGGGGGATGAAGATAATGAATGTTTAAGACAGAGAGAGAGAGGGGTTTAAGAAAGAGAGAGAGAGGGGTTTAGAGAGGGAAGGAGAGTAAAAATGAGAAAAAATGATATTTATATTTATATGTTATGAAAAATAATATTAAATATTTTTTAAATAATTAATTTTATATTTTATTTTCAAAATAAATTTAAATATTATTTTTAAGTTTAATTTACTAAAATATTTCTAAATATTATAATTATAATTTTATAATTTATTATTAAATATAATATATTTAAATATTTTTTATATATTAATATTAGCTTATAAGAAAATAAAAAATAAGTTTAATTTTTTATCTATCAAATATTATTTATTTAATTCAAAGGTAAATAGTCATTTTGTACCTATTTCTAACATAGTCCTTAACATCATTTTAACCAAACTACGTAAAATAGTATTTCTCTTCTATTTCATTCTATGAACCAAATTATATAATATATATTCTCATTCTATTCCATTCCTACAGAATATCTATTTCATTCTCCCTTATTTCATTCAACGAGCCAATCAAATGTAACGTTAATCTTAAAAGATAAAATATTTAATATTTATTTAGTAAAAACATAATATACTTAATATTAATAAGTATATTTATTGTTCAAAATCCAATTAGATATATAAGTGATAATAATTAAAATTGTTAAGTCATATATTTGAATTGTTTTCGAAATCTATTACATCTATTACATAATATTAAAACAGAGTCAGAATCAATTTTTTGGGGGGATAATTAAGTCAGAATCAAAATTCAAGATAAAAAAGGACAAATACTTCAATTGAGAGTCTAATAGTAGAAATCGACTTGAGAGTCAATTGAGACACGTGGCTCTCAATTATATTTAGAGTATTTAGAACAATGATAGGTGCATATTATCTCATATTTAAAGAATTGGATTTAAATTTTCATTTTTAAAATGATACTTTAATAGAAAAAAAAAAGACCATTTAGAAAGAAAAAAAATTTAAAAAATAAAATGTGCAATTAGCATGCTGTTTCAAGAAAAGATAGACTCTAGACTGGGGTTGTTCAATAATTTTGTTTCTTTAATGTTAGAATTCTTTCTTTTTTTTGGCTTGAAAACCTCATCCAAGATCCATTTTTAAACATTAAATAGATAAAATAAATAAGAAAAATTTATGAAAATATAGTAAATTATTATTAAATAGGTTTAATAATTTAATTTAATAAATATTTTTATTTTTGAATCAAAATTATGAAAAAATAAAAATGATTATGAGAGAGAAAGTATTAAGAATTAATTAACAAAATTAAATAAATGAAAAGATAAAAAAACAAAAAAAAAAACAAAAAACAAAATCTTGTATTGTCCGACACAATTGGATGATTCAAAATGATCAGTACATATTGGTACAAAAAAGAAACGATATAATAGTCCTAAATGTATAGATGTTTTTCAAAACCACGGTATGGACAACATTGCTTAAAACTCTTATTTTTATATTCTAAAATTATTTTTATGATTTTTTTTTTAACTTTTTAACATTAAAGATAATGAAATATCAATTGTATAAAAAAAATTCGAACTTTAATATTAAATACAATAAAATTAATTTTTTTAATAAAATTCCTTAAAAGTCCAATAAGAACAAACAATTTGAACATAAAAAATATACAAAAGCTCTTTCAAAAGTAAGTGATAAAACTACAATTATCCTATTATCATAGTAAAATAAATTAATTAATTAATACCCTGTGAAATTTTTTTATTACATCTTGATAAAGTTATTCATAAATTAAAAGTATAAATGATAAATTTGTTTCAAAATTAAAAATATAATGATAAAATTATACCAATTAAAAATTAATGGTAAATTTAATTAATTCTTTTAAGTAGAGCGATAAATTTGTAGTTTATTCCATATTCTTTTTATTTATTCTGACCTGAAAAATATTTATTGATTTATATTAATTAAGTTGGTGCGACTCAATAATTTTAAAATTTTATTATAAAAGAAATACAAATGAAAAAATGAAGCGAAAATATGCTAATGAAGAAAAGAAAAAAAAAATTATCAAAAAAATTGCATTTTCACATTCTGAAAAAAAAATGATACAAAAGAAGCCGGAGCTTGAGAATAATGATAGAAATTGTGCAGATACTGAAATTCGAATTTCAAAAACACTAAATATCATTTTTTTTTAAATAATTCCATAAACCAATTAAGCTAACTCGTTTTACCCTCCAAATACACCTAATATGCACCCCAACAATCCCACTGCACAATCCTTCCGGTGGGTCTCTAAAGGGTAAGGATCCAATGAAATGCATTGGATCCTTGAAGGGGTAAAGTTTTCGTTTAATACATATTTTTAAAATATTTTTTATTTAAAATTTTTAAAATTCTTTTATTTTTATTTAAAGATTTTTTATTTATTTATTAATTTAATATAATAATATTAAATTTATATACTTATATAATAATTAATTTTTTAAAAAAATATTAGAATAAATATATAAAATAATGTATGTTAAAATTTTAAATATTATTAAAATATATAAAAATAACTTATCAATATATTCTTATATTAATATATGATAATTTTCATTATCACCACTACTACTATTTTTGAATTTAAATACATATACTATTATTTATTTTAATTTCACCATTATAATACTAAATCTCATTGTTACAACTAATCTCACTAATATCTTTAATTTTAATTTCGGTCCAAATTAAAAGAGCAATTTATTGGAAGCGGAAGGCGGGTGGTCAAAAGTTAAGACTTAAAATTCAACTTCATTCATGATTCACCTTTTCCTCTAAACTGCAAAAAAGAAAAAGGTTAAAAACCGTCAAAGTGGCCCCACGTTCCCTCAAAATAAGAACAATTTATTTATTTATATTTAATTTAATTTTTAAGAAAATAAGCATTGACAGTCAACTGCCAGCGTGGCAGGCCCAAAATTCCACTGGAATCTCTGCTATTCACCACGTGTCTCCTTTTCATTGGACCACACCCTCTTTCTCTTTGATACTCCCGTTTTAAAAAAATAAAAAATGAAAATAAAACTAATAAAAAAAGCAGCCCTCTTGCTCTCTTCGCTACCTATAATATTTTTTATTTTCTTTCTCATTTCCACCAGCAAATCAAAAGAAAAAAAATTCGTCGATCGGTAAGTTATTCTGGATCAATTTTTTCTTTTCAATTTTTTTGATTGATATTTTTGGATTTTATCTCTTTACCTTGAGATCTATAGGCTTTTATTTATTTGATTTATTTGCTTGTTTCTTTTCTTTTTTTTTTTCTTTTTTTTTTTTTTATTTATTGATGCAATGAATGGTTTTTAGCTTTTTTGTTTTGTTTAATTTAGTGGTTTTGATTCAATCTGTTTAAGATTTGAGCTTTTTATTGCTTGATTTGACTAATTAGGGTTTTTTTGTTGCGATCTGTTTGGTTCTAGAAATTGGGGATAAAGAAATAGGATTTTTTTTTTGTTTTGACCGAGTATTTTATTGCTAAGATTTAGAGTATAAAAGTTTTGCTAACCAAAAATAAAAGTTTGGTTACTGAGAAACTGTTGGAACGGAAAGGAGAGGGCTAGTGCTAATGATTTATCTTCCTCACAATTTGGATCTTTGTTTATTTTTTTATTTTATTAATAATTAATTTTAGGTAGTACCTTTTGTTTTTTTGGAACAAATTAGATTGGATCTAAAATTTTGAAAATTTTGAAGAAACGAAGAACTAAAAATTGATGACTGTTGATGTTTCTGGATTGAGGAATGAGAATGCCTCCAATGATTGTTCTTGATGTCGATGCACTTGTTTAGAGTAGACTGGTGAAAATTTGGTTAGAAATGTTTGTATAATAAAAGTAAATGTTGTTGTATTCGCAGGATCAAGTATTAGATTGATATAGTAAAGATGTCTCCAACTGAATCATCACGAGAGGAAAATGTTTACATGGCCAAGTTGGCTGAGCAGGCCGAACGCTATGAGGAAATGGTGGAGTTCATGGAGAAAGTTGCAAAAACTGTCGATGTCGAGGAGCTGACTGTCGAGGAACGGAACCTTCTCTCCGTGGCTTACAAAAATGTAATTGGGGCTAGGAGGGCTTCATGGAGGATCATCTCTTCCATTGAGCAGAAGGAAGAGAGCAGAGGAAATGAGGATCACGTTGCAATCATAAAGGAGTATAGGGGCAAGATTGAAGCTGAACTCAGCAAGATCTGTGATGGGATTTTGAGCCTTCTTGAATCTCACCTCATCCCTTCGGCCTCATCTGCCGAGTCAAAGGTGTTTTACCTTAAGATGAAGGGTGATTATCACAGGTATCTTGCTGAATTTAAGACTAGTGCTGAGAGGAAGGAAGCTGCGGAGAGCACTTTATTGGCGTACAAGTCTGCTCAGGTGGGTGAATTGGCGATGTCATCTTGTCAATATGAGTTATTTTCTCTATAATTCCTTAAGCATCTTTTTACTGAAAAAGGTTAAGATAGAATTTCTTAGCTTCTTTTTATTTTGTTTATGATGTCAGGATATTGCTCTTGCTGAACTTGCTCCTACTCACCCAATTAGGCTGGGACTTGCTCTTAACTTCTCTGTTTTCTACTATGAAATCCTCAACTCACCTGATCGTGCCTGCAATCTCGCAAAACAGGTGTTTATTCTCTGCTGCTTTGCTATTATTATTATTTTTTTTTGCCGTTGACCGAGAACAGCTAATAAACTAAACTATGGAGTTTTAGTTGTCTGGTTTTTTAACAGTTCATCTGTTTTGGATGGCATAGTAAATTGTTTTAATCTAATCCCACACCAACTGGATTTAATTGTGATGACAACTCCTTATATCCATGCGAGTTGCTTTCCTGAGGACTCAACCTGTTAACACCTGAAAAAGTTTGAAGTGATAACTATATATCCACTCTTTTTGCTTTAAAGTCAAAAGATTTAATTAAGTTTTTTTTTTTTTTTTTTTCTAGCATAGAGCAAGTCTGAACTGTAATGTTAGTGATTGCTTTTATCCATATGAAGTCTGGTAATGTTGTAAATTGATATCCATTTTACTGAGATTTATTAATTTAATTCGGTGTATTCAAGGCAGGAAGATTAGATTCTTCTTATGTGAAGATCCACAAATGTCTTCTCGAGGACATGAATTGGTTTTCTAAAGGTTGTTGTCAACTAAAATTACATGTTTTTCATTTGACAGGCTTTTGATGAGGCTATTTCTGAGTTGGATACTTTGGGTGAGGAATCTTACAAGGATAGTACATTGATCATGCAACTTCTCCGGGACAATCTGACCCTTTGGACATCTGACATCACAGTACCTCTCTCTCTCTCTCTCTTTCTTTTTTTCGTGTGTATGTGTAATCATGAAAATTACAAGCAGCTCTGCTGTCTTTAGACATCAAATAAAATTCTCTTTAACTTGCCACAATTTGTACTAACAATTTGTTGGTGCAACCTGGCTGGTGGGGTGTCTGCTCATTCGACACTCAACATGGATTTGACCTATGTTACTCTGACTCTTCATTTTTCTTGAAGTACCCATGTCCTACACCTGTGTCCGATGCATATTTGGACATGGATATGGGGATATCACCCTCCAAATACATGAAAAAAACTTAGAAAAAACTGAATATACTCATGTCGAACACATACCCGTATTCAACGCTCACATTCGAGTCCGAGTAACATAGGATTTGACAAATGTGTAAAGCTATATATTCTTGAGCAAACCTTTTTGCTTTCATTATCGTGACCAGAGTTCTCTACCATAGTCTCTAAACTTCCAGGCATTACATCTCATAGATTAGTGTCAGGACTAAAATCCCAAGTTTCAATTAATCTCCTAAGATAATTCTTGCTTCTTTAACTGTATTAAGAATGTTCTGTCCACAGAGTATAACAAGCCAAACACATTTGACCTCATCAGAGTAATTTCAGAACTAATAATATTCTGATGTTATTGTTGTTGACTTGGGGGGACTTTGTATTGCTCATGGTAATTGTTTGATTGATTAAAATTGCACCTTGCATGTTCCTTTTCAACTGATGATGGGTTTCTCAAGTTTTTATTCGGATGATTGATGTGTTTTGTTCCTTGGTTTTAGGATGAAGCTGGAGATGAAATCAAGGAAGCTTCGAAGTCAGGCGAGGGACAGCCGTAATGAGTTAAGTTCATAAGATATGTACTCTCTACCTTATCTAGCAGGTTTACATAGATGCAATGTGGGTTGTCGTAGAAGGTTCTTTTTTAGTTTTTTATGCATTCATCAGCACTTGGAGTTGAAACTCTCCTCTGGATTATATATGGGCTTTATTATTGGACAAGAAGAATTTGGTTTGGTTTTCATGTGGTAATGCTAAAATAGTGCGTTTGCCAATTTATGTTTTTCTTTTAATGTTAATTCCTTGCTGTTTTAAAACATCTTATCCCTGTTTCTGTCATTTGCCAAGTGATTTTTAATCCACCCGAAGTTGGAAAGTGTAATTTAAAAATTAAATGATTTGAATTAGAAATGATTTTAATTTTATTATTATTAATCAGAAGTTAATAAATTGATTTCTCTTTAAAGGGTTAATAATTCGAATTTAAAATAATTTAAATGTGTTCATGATTGAAATGATTCAAATTCATTAGTTGGAACCTGGATATATAAAAGTTGTTTTATTTTATCTTCCGAGTTAGATATGTAAGTAAATCACTTAATTTGTTTTTGTCCTTTTTGTCTCTTTTTTAAATTTAATTTTTTTGATGCTCGGAATAGTAATCAACTTATTATTAGTAGAATGGGAAAAGCTAGATCCAAATTAATTACATGTAGTAAGCACTAAGCACCTTAAGATTGATATTATAAGAAACTAGAATTAAGCCTCGTTTCACTGGGATTTTTTTAATTTTTTTTTAATAATTTTTTTTAAAATTAAAATTTATTAAATTATTATTATTTTTATTTTAAATTTTAATAATAATAATATTTTATTAATTATAAAAATTAAATTTATGATAATTGTTTATTTATAAATTACGTAATATAAATGCATTTTTAATTGTTATTTATATATATATTTAAACATATTTAAATCTTATTGTATAGTATATATTTTTATTTATAGGAGGTAAAAAATAATAAATGAAAAACAATAAAATAAAATTATAGTTTATATCTCATTCTCTCGTTAAGTCCTCTTTTTCACATATGTTAGTAGCAAATTTATTTTATTTTATTTTTTTGTTAAATTAATGAACTACTAACTCATTTTTATATTTTATTTTGCATATTTAAATATTGAAATAAAAAATAACTAAAATAAAATTATGATTTATATTTAATTCTTTCGTTTGATCAGCTTTCTCATTCTGGTTAGCAATAAATTCATTTTTTTTTTAATTTTTTTTTTCGAGAGGGTCGTGTGGCTCGTGTCTAAACCAATCTGCGAGTCAACATTCGGACTAACATCTTTAAATAAATTATTTAAAAATAAAATAAAAATATTTAATAAAATAAATTAATATGAACTAAAAATACAAAAACTACAATAAACTTAAAAAAAAAAAAAAAACCTTATCATTTGTCAAGCATTTATCACGTTAGGGGATTTTTTTGGCTATCTTATACTGGTTAGCAGAAAATTTATTTATTTTTTTAAATTTTTTGTTCATTAACAAATCTGGTACAGATTATAAATCCACTTGTAAGTCAACGTACGGACCGATCCTTTTAATATATCATTTAAAATAAAATATAAATAAATTAATATAAATAAAAACTAAAAGATAAAATTAAAAATTAAAAAAAAAACTTGCCATGTGTCAAGTAAAGGAACTTGACACATGTCAAACATTGACCCATTATGACATTTTTTGTAATGGAATTGTACATATAAACATATAAATCATTTTACACTATAATTACATTCAAATAAATTAACTACAAGCAAGCCCAAAAAAGAAGCAAACAATAATCCAAATTCTAATTAATTAAAGGGAAATAAATAAGTAAAAATTAGTTAATATTTAATTTAATAAAATATTAAAGTTTATTTTGATAAAGACTTCAATGTTAATATTAAAGGAAATAAATAAAAAATTATTAATATTTTAAATTAAATAAAAACCATTAATTAAAAAGGAAATAATTAATTTAATAGATTATCAAAAATATGTATTAGAAGTGGCAAAATAAATATGAATTCAAAAAAACCCGAACTCAAACCCGTTTGATCAAAAAAGTCAAAAACCCAAACTCGAAAAATTTAAACCCGAAATGACCGAAACTAAAATGATCTGAACCTAAAATGATCTGAAACCGAAAGGATCAAAACTTGAAATGATCCTAACCCGAGACCAACTCGATCATAAACCCATAATAACTCGAATTTAATACTAAAAATAGAATGATAAAATTGTAATTAAATAATTTTTTTAAAACAAAAATTTTAATTATCAATTTTTTCCCTTATTTTTTTGATCAAAAGTTATAATTTAATATATATATATGTATAAGGTAAATTAATAATTTTATAAAAAAATTTATTTAATTTTGTACTTGTAACTTGTAAAGATATTGAAATTATATGAGTTTAAAACAAATCGAATTGTATACACAAATCACTAAAATCACTTCAAACATTTTAAAAATTTTAAATTTATATCAAAATAAATATTAAATAGAATGAAAAGAAAAGTGAACAATCAAATAATGACGGTCATTAGTCAAGACAAAGTTGAAATTAATTTCATTCTACTAATTCAGATATAATTATCCAATATGGACAACTAACAAAAACTAAAATTGTATCTCACAAATCACATGCCATGAAAATTCCAACTAATCTATTCAACAAGAAATCAGATAAACATCAATAAGTTTGTTATGATTTTATAATAACCCTAGTTTTTAATACATCTAATTTCAATTTCATCAGAGATAAATATTTTACTCAAAACAAAGTCCAATTAGTTGATTTTGGCATAAGTTTTATATTTTATATTTCTCTTGTCCAGTATAGGATTACAAGATAAATTAAATATTTATAAATTTTAATATATAATAAATCATTAAATCGCAATTTGATGCAATGAGAAAAAAAGAATCACACCGGCCGGTACAACCAGGAACCGATAGGTCCGATGGTTCAACTACTTCCATAGAATCGGATTAAAGTTAACTAATAAGAACCGGTTAAAAACCGGGAACCGAAAAAATTAGAAAACCCAATAAAACCGAAAATAAAAAAAAATTTATTGTTTTTGAAGTTTTTTTAACTCAATTGGTTACAAATTAAAAGGCAAAAATTAATCTAAAATCGAAAATAACAACTTGTATTATTTATTTATTTATTTATTTTTTTAAATTTTAGAATTATTTCTATTTTTTTTTTTGAATTTTTTAAAATTATTTTGAATTTCTATTTTATATTTTTTTGCTATAGTTGAACCGGCCAGTTGAATCGAAAATTGAAAGTCTGATCGGTTCGACTTCCGGTCCAATTTTTATTTTTAGGTGTGATTAGTTTTATCCAAAAATAAATAAATATACATATAGATCGGAAAACAAGATAAAAGGCAATTTGCTTGCTTTTAAAAATTCAAATTAAAAGGGAAAAATCTTATCTTTCCATTGTAACATAAAATAAAATAAAAAATATGACGTAAAACCTACCCGAGCCCAAGGTAATTTGAACTCGAAAGAGATTGAACCAAAAATGATCAAACCCGAACCAAAAAATCCTAAACCCGAAAAAAATCAAAATGATTCGAACCCAAAATGGCACCTTTAATATTACTATTAGCATTTTTAAAATTCATCCTTTATATATATATATATATATATATATATATCATTTTAGAATTTATACTTATAATTCTATTTGCAATAGATGATTATCTTCTTAAATCTTTATCATCTGATTTAAAATAATTTCCCAGTGGCAGTCAAAATTAAAATTATATTAATGTTTTAGCTACACAGACAATCACAACATATGCTAAAAAACTTGTATTATTTATTTTTTTTTTTTTAAATTTTAGAATTATTTCTATTTTTTTTTAATTTTTTAAAATTATTTTGAATTTATGTTTTATATTTTTTTGCTATAGTTGAACCGGCCAGTTGAATCGAAAACTGAAGGTCTGATCGGTTCGACTTCCGGTCCAATTTTTTATTTTTAGGTGTGATTAGTTTTATCCAAAAATAAATAAATATACATATAGATCGGAAAACAAGATAAAAGGCAATTTGCTTACTTTTAAAAATTCAAATTAAAAGGGAAAAATCTTATCTTTCCATTGTAACATAAAATAAAATAAAAAATATGACGTAAAACCTACCCGAGCCCAAGGTAATTTGAACTCGAAAGAGATTGAACCAAAAATGATCAAACCCGAACCAAAAAATCCTAAACCCGAAAAGAATCAAAATGATTCGAACCCAAAATGCCACCTTTAATATTACTATTAGCATTTTTAAAATTCATCATTTATATATATATATATATATATATATATATATCATCTTTAAAACCCATAATAACTCGAATTTAATACTAAAAATAGAATGATAAAATTGTAATTAAATAATTTTTTTAAAACAAAAATTTTGATTATCAATTTTTTCCCTTATTTTTTTGATCAAAAGTTATAATTTAATACATATATATATATATATATATATATATATGTATAAGGTAAATTAATAATTTTAAAAAAAAAATTATTTAATTTTGTACTTGTAACTTGTAAAGATATTGAAATTATATGAGTTTAAAACAAATCGAATTGTATACACAAATCACTAAAATCACTAAAATTTTTAAATTTATACCAAAATAAATATTAAATAGAATGAAAAGAAAAGTGAACAATCAAATAATGACGGTCATTAGTCAAGACAAAGTTGAAATTAATTTCATTTTACTAATTCAGATATAATTATTCAATATGGACAACCAACAAAAACTAAAATTGTATCTCACAAATCACATGCCATGAAAATTTCAACTAATCTATTCAACAAGAAATCATATAAACATCAATAAATTTGTTATGATTTTATAATAACCCCAGTTTTTAATACATCTAATTTCAATTTCATCAGAGATAAACATTTTACTCAAAACAAAGTCCAATTATTTGATTTTGGCATAAGTTTTATATTTTATATTTCTTTATAAATTTTAATATATAATAAATCATTAAATCGCCATCTTTGCTCTAGTTTGATGCAATGATAAAAAAAAGAATGAGACCAGCCGGTACAACCAGGAACCGACATGTCCGATGGTTCAACCACTTCTATAGAATCGGATAAAAGTTAAACTTATAAGAACTGGTTAAAAATCGGGAACCAAAAAAAACTAGAAAACCCAATAAAACCGAAAATAATGATTTTTTTTTATTGTTTTTGAAGGGTTTTTTTTTTAACTCAATTGGTTACAAATTAAAAGGCAAAAATTAATCTAAAACCGAAAATAACTTCTTGTATTATTTATTTGTATTTTTTTAAATTTTAGAATTATTTCTTTTTTTTTTTTTGAATTTTAAATTTTTTTTTTTAAATTTCTGTTATATATATTTTTTTGCTATAGTTGAACCGGCCGGTTGAATCGAAAACTGAAGATCCGATCGGTTCGACTTCTGGTCCGGTTTTTTATTCTTAGGTTTGATCAGTTTTATCCAAAAATAAATAAATATACATATAGATCGAAAAACAAGATAAAAGGCAATTTGCTTGCTTTTAAAAATTCAAATTAAAAGGGAAAAATCTTATCTTTTCATTGTAACATAAAATAAAAAAAATGACGTAAAACCTACCCGAACCGAAGGTAATTTGAACTGGAAATGATTTGAACTCGAAAGAGATCGAACCAAAAATGATCAAACCCGAACCAAAAAATCCTAAACCCGAAAAAAATGAAAATGATTCGAACCCAAAATGCCACCTTTAATATTACTACTAGCATTTTTAAAATTAATCCTTTATATATATATATCATTTTAGAATTTATACTTATAATTCTATTTGCAATAGATGATTATCTTCTTAAATCTTTATCATCTGATTTAAAATAATTTCCCAGTGGCAGTCAAAATTAAAATTATATTAATGTTTTAGCTACACAGACAATCACAACATATGCTAAAAAACAATGAGATCATTAAAGCTACACCCATATTAACATGGTTTAAAACACACAAAATTAAATTATTGTAACGTGCAGTGTTCACATTTATATATTCAAAAACTTTTTTTTTTCCTTTTCGATGGGGGATGGGGGATTAAAGGATTTTGCCCAATCCTCTCGACAATATTATTACTATTGTAGTAATTAACACTTAGTTTATCATGAGACAGCAGTAGTACTACTGCTAGGTTTTTTTAGAGTTTCATGATCAGCTATGGCGATGTTGCCAACACCGCCACCGCGGCCGCCATGGTTGGCACTACTACTGCCATAATAACCAGCTGGTCCATATCTGCTATTGAACATACCGGCATGGAGAAGCACTACGTATAGCAATTGACTCACTACTGATATTGTGATGAAAGCTTCCAATGTTTGCTGCAAATTCATCAACATTCAAAGCATGCAGTACTGTTAATTACAACAATTAATCTGTGAAATTACTACTTAATTATCTTAATTGAAGAAATTAATTTAAGGTTCAAATTTTTTACCAAGCGTTTTCCTCTGTGACCTCCTAGTATAATCTCCTTGCACACCAGACTGTAACAACACCACCAACAAATATTAAATTAACGTTGCTGTTAAAAAAAATTTGAAAAAATTACGAAGAGAGAGAGAGAGAGAGGTGAATAGTAATAAGTACCCAAAAGCAAGAGCAGTAACCGCCCAGGAAATGATTGCCAAAGAAGCAGTAGCAGCTAAACTGTGATTTCTCCATGCAAAGTGGTGGAAGAGGCCAGCTGGCACAGAGCAAGCACCGATTACAGCAGCAATCAGAGCAAAAATCAACATAAAGCTTGTGGACCGATTGCCACCCAAATCTGTTTGAGACACCGGTCCAGGATTAATTATTGTTACACTACTCAAATACTAATAATCTCAAAAGGAAAAACAAAGAAATTAAGTTTGGAGAGAGAGAGCATATATATACGGGGGTGATTCTGTTCACCATTGATGAATTTATCAACAGACCAACCAGCTAGTCCAAGTATAATCAAGTAAACTACAAAGTTTACTGCTAAAAGGGGAGGCATTAGGCTCCTACTACCTGCCCTCCCATTCTCACTCGCCATTGTCAAATTCTCAAGCTTCTTCACCTCAGTACGTACTCCAGGAAGACATTATGGAATTTTTGGAAGCTGAAGGCTTTATTTACTTGGTTTCATGTTAACAACTGTGGGCCTGTTTGAAGAAAAGGACACTAGCTAGCTAATGCCCTTTAAACTTTAAAAAGTGGGAGTTCATGTGCTAACTTTGGAGTAATCTTATCTGCCTTGTGCTTCTCTACAGATTAGTATATAACTTTTTATCCTTTAATAATTTTGTCATTAACCAACAAAAAGATGAGCCGCTTGGGACATGAAATGAGATTGAGATCTCTTTTCTGTCCAAAGATAGATAATGATGATAGGCTTTGTTCAATAGTGGGTCAGTTTTGCTACGTGGAACTCATGCATGCATGCATTGCACAACTCATGGATTTCCCAAGTCTCAAAGCTCTCTCTTTCGGCATAACAAAAGCCCAAACCCTATACCTAGATATTGAGTGCAACTGCAGATTAATCTCCTAAATCAAGGCCCATATAAATACATGATGATCGATCGATGGTCGGATTCTTTTTCACAACTTTCTTTTCCTGATCCAATTCACTATTTCATTTCATCTCCAGTTTTAAGTTTTGTTCAATAGTGTGGGTCAGTTTTGTGCAGTCTATGGATAAAACATGTTTAATTTTTGCTTAAAGCCTTACACCACTCCTCATTTTCCTATAGTATATGCTCTTGAATTCAAGTGAGTGTTGCTATTTTTGGATGTCGTTTTCCTCCTTTTATATTTGTTTTTACATATATATCCCTATTTGCTTTCAGTTCTTGCTAACAGGATTCGCTACCCTTTTCTTGCCAGAATGATAAGACTGATAAGGCTCTGATGCATGTTAGAAGAGACCGAGCTTCTCATACGACGTTTAATGCCATATCATGATGTTATTTGAACTTTTCATTTTTTTTAAGTATTTATATCTAATATCTATGTTCAATACATATTTGAAACATGGTATGTGAGTATGATCCTCCAAATAAATATATGAAAATTTTTAGAAAAAATAAAATATATTCATATCGGATACTCACCTTCGAATCCGGATAACATAACTTGGTACCATGTGTCACAACTTAAAAAATAACAAGTCTCATCGCAAGACTTTATTATTCGTTAAGCGTGATGTCGCAACCTAAAAAAAATAACATAACAAGTCTCATCGCAAGACTTTATTATTTGTTAAGCGTGACATTAAAAAAAAAATCGAAGAACTCTTGATTTATGAAGTTGCATGATCTAAATAGTGGAGAATAGGTGGACAAGCAAGCATATGGTAGAACTGTTTTCATGAGATTGATTGAGTGTAAACACTTTACCACTACTTAAAAAAGAGTGAAAATCATAAGAGTATCCTAGTGAGAAGTTGAGATTAAATTTGAATATGCACTATTTTGATTGAAATATGTTATGTTAATATTGGCTTAACTCAAACTATTTACATTCAAGCATGATTTTTTGTGAATTTCTTTAAGCTATTGATTAGTTTATAAGACTTGTCCAATGATTATCTCTAATTTATATTGAAAGGATTAGTTGTAATTATTATTATTATTTTTAATTTTTTAGTTTTTCTTATGTCTTCAATGTTTGTGGGTATCGTCCTAGTAAACCCTCACGAGACTAAACTCGTCCACTAAGGACACCTAAGGGTTTAAAGGCTTGTGTCACATGCTAAGTGCCACCGTGATTTCCTACGAAAGTGGATTAGATTAGATTTTCTTATTTTGTTTTGCTCAAGGACTAGCAAAAAGCTAAGTGTGGGTATATTTGATAAGCTCATAAAATATACATTTTATGCCTTTCTACCTTTAGTTTTTGTTATGTTTTCGATCTTTATCTTGTTTACTTATATTATATTTTTGAATTTTAGGTACAATAAGGATAATGAAGTCAAAAGATGTCAATAATGATGGTAAAGAGCTTACAAAATTATAATCACAAGATGGAAGAAGACTAGGGAGTCAAAAAGATCAATTTCTAGTTGTAAAGCAAGAAGGCAGATTTGACCTCCGGAGCTTGTTGCAAGGAAAACATGATGTTAGAGTCTTTATTTGAAGAAACTTCCTATATTGACTTTTGAAGTTGACTTGATTATCTTTTCAACGATATATTATGGGCCCAAATCGGATAAGAAATGAGCATCCAAATTGGCGCTAGAAGATCTTCCTAAAGAACCCTGCGGCCAGAAAAACCCTAACCGTAAATCTGAAAAGAAGGCAAAAACGTGATTTTTTTTTTTACCTCCAGACTTACTTGTGCAGCAAGGACTTATTCTCAGGGTTTTAAAGCTCTAAAAATACCATCTTTTGAGCCACAAACTAGATATCTTTTGAGGAAACTCAAGGATCATTATTATTATTATTATTATTATTATTATTATTATTATTATTCTTCATTCTTTTATTTTCTTTTTAGTTTTATGTATATATTATCTATGTCTATGCTAGGCTAAACTTCTCTTTGGTTAAGGGAGATTTCAAAATCCTAGACATATTTTGTAATTGATTTTTAAATTTTATCTATCATTAGTTTTCTATTAAAGTTGATTATGTTCTTCCATAAGAATTGTTCATGATGTTGTCTTGATTTGTTTAGGGTGCACACTAGATAAATCTTGATAATTATCTATTGCTAGTTTAGGAATTTTGATCCGTGTAATTATCTTGATTTCCTATTCATAAGTAGCAATTTGTGATTAATGATTATGGTCAAGTTTTCGTTAATTGCAAAGTGGAACATAACATAGGTTAAACAATCCGAGCTTATGAGTTTGTTGCCTAGATCAACCTACCTTTCTCATCATAAAGCTGTCATTACATTAAATCTAGAGAGTTTATTCTAGGTTGTCTAGTGGTTAGAGATTAAATAGAGAGCTTGTTCTATTTAATGACGAACTAAGGAAATATTGGGGTAACAGAGTTTGTTGTTATCTACAGTTGATAATTTTGATAGTTAATTGATGTTGATAGATCTGAAATTGATTCTCAATGATGTCTAGTGGTGGAGAATGAAACTTTAATCATATTTTTCTTATATTTGATTTCATCTTATTTATTTGCTTTTTACTTTTCTTGTTTTCTTAATTTTTAAAACTCTTTCAAAAACCCCATTTTCTTTTATTATTCTTAAATTTAAGTTTTAAACTAGTAATTTATAAACTAAAAATCAATCTCTGTGGATTCGATCATTGCATGCTACTTTACTATAATTGATCATATTAATTGCAAGGGTTAATAAAGATACACTATTTTCGGTGTATCAGGAAACAACTTAAATTATTATTAATTTAAGTTTGTTTCATCGTATAAAGTTCGTTTCATGTGCAAATTATATTAATTTAACATAAATATTATTTTAATGTTAATGAAAAATTAAAATTGTGAATATAAAGAAATTTAATATAAACTTTAATTTTTTTATTAAATAAATTTATTTACTTTTTAAGGTGAATGAAAAATTAAAACCCTGAAAATAAAGTAATTCAACATAACCTTTAACTATGTTTTATTTATAATGAAATAAATTAATTTGAAAGTCTTTTAATTAAATTAAAATTTTTGCTTATAAGTTGGATAAGTCTTATTAATAATAATAAAATATTTACAATGGTAATTTAAAAATATAGTGAACAACACTCATCATTTTTGTCTGTTCAAAAGTTTCTCTATATCCGTGCTTATATATATATATAATACATATTATGTGGAGGGATCAACTTACATTAATATAAAACTAATTAATTTTACACACTTTTGACTTTTATAACTTCATATACGATTAATATTTAAACAAAATGACAATTAGATTTAACAATATAATCGAACTCGTCATGCACATAAAGTTTAAAATCGATCCGATATCGCTATTATATTGATCTAAAAAATTGTCTTTTTGATGTATAATGATTGAAATTTTTTTATATCAAACAAATAGTTAGATATTTTAAATTTACTCAAAAATTGATATGCATGATCTACATGAATAGAGCATAAAATAAGACAATTGGATTAAACAAATATAAATTGTAAAAGAAAAAATATGAATGTGTTAAAACTAAATTAGTTTTACACTAGTTTAAGTTAGACATAGCAATCCGTGTATGCATGTCGTGTCTTGTATTTTTTTCATGTCAACCGTGTAATCATGAACACGACACAAATTATTAAATATGTCAGAATTCTAAAAACGAATACGAGCATGTCGTGTTAATCATGTTCAAATATGTCATGCCATGTCATATTTATTATATTATTTATTATATTTATTAAATATATCGTATTTTTATATCATGTTCAAATCTAATGTAAATATATCTCTTCTCATATATTATTTTAGATAGATTGCCACTTGCCAGGCCTAAAAATTAAAGAGTCTTTCATTACAAAATGGGGTTTGAAGCGAAGCCCACCGAAATCTGTTAGTTGGCCCATTCGATACCTTTCGTTATTAGGGCACGATTAATATTTATTTATTTATATATTACAAAAGCAAGAAAATTTGGCGCCCAACTCTCTTAAAAATTTACGATTCCCGGGAATTTCCTGTAAAATTTTCCAACTTTGTATTCTCAAATCTGTCCCGCCATTACAGGGAAAGCGGGAAACTCAAAACCAAATTTGAAAACTTCCAATAAATGAAATAAAAAGAAACCAAAAGAAATCCAAAGAATTCATTTGGTTGAGAATTTGAGAAAAGCAAATGGCTGTTGGTTCAACTTCTGCTTCCAAAATGGATGAGGAGAAGCAAACAAAGGGAAATGGAATTCGAGTCGTGGGACGAAGAATTTATGATTCTGAATCTGGAAAAACTTGTCACCAGGTATTTTTTTTTTCTTTTTAAATTTCATTTTAACTGATTTTTTGGAATTGTTTTTACCCTTTTTTGGTGGGTTTTACCTTTAGTTTGTGCTTTTTTTTTTCTTTGTTCTGTTTGGTTGACGAGAAAATATTGTATGAAACAATTATTTTAAGTCATCTAATATTAGTTTTATTCAAATTCTGTCATATGTTTCTTTCTTTTAATTCTTAAGTGGCTTATCGATGATAAAAGATTGTTTGAAATAATTATTTGGCGTCAGCAAATATTCCTTTCATTAAATTTTTGACATATAATCGTCTTTTTTAGACCTCAGTTTAATTTTTTAGATATTTGTTGACCTGAATTAGTTGTTTCATATAAAAATTTATCCCTATGGACGTTGGTTAGCAAATTATGTTGGTAATTATCATGGTAAGCTTTGAATTTGACTTTAATGTTTTTGTATCTTATTATTTTAGTTTTTGGGTTTTTTAAATCTTTTTTCTTTTGCTTAGTTGAAATACTCATGTTTCTTATTTTTCATGTTATATGATATTTGGAATATTCAAATTATTTGGCTTTTTGTTACTTGAACTCGTGTGGTTGAATGTTTGATAAGGGTATGTCTCTGACATTGGTATACTTAATTTTTTCTAAGGTTTTCCTTATACTCGGAGGTCAAACATCGATATACTCATGTTTGTTAGATATTGTCGGACATTGATAGATCATGGAAAATTAAGAGTTAAAGCAATACAGGCTTGGCTAAATGGAATCACTTTGAGCATTATATAAAGAAATGTTAGATTACAATTGATATATAACTTTGTTAGTTTTTTTTTTTTATTGATAATTCTCTAGTTTTAGCTTTTAAATTTCTTTTTCCCTGATATTTCTTTTGCCCTGGGATCAAATGCTGAAGTGCCGGCAAAAAACAATGCATTTCTCGGCTCCATGCAAGAACTTGAAAAAGGACAAGCAATGTACCATGAAGTATTGTCATAAATGCCTATTGAACAGGTTGTTACTTTTTCTAACATTTGCTTCTTGAACAATCCATTTAATTGAATAAAGCTGTTAACTTGTAAATTTTCTTTTGTTGGATTGATATTGGATTAGATATGGAGAGAAGGCAGAAGAAGTTGCATTGTTGGTTGATTGGAAATGTCCCAAGTGCAAAGACATTTGCAATTGTAGTTGCTGCATGTAAGCATATTGCACTGCGGATGTTTCTATAATTGATTCCTAGTGTTAACTTTGACCAAGTCTTAACTGGGTACTATATTTTTTTAGGAAGAAAAAAGGTCACAAACCTACTGGTATACTAGTGCACACAGCCAAGAAAACTGGGTACTCTTCTGTTTCAGAATTGCTTCAAGCTGAAGGTCCTGAAAATTTTGGATATGAAAAGATTGTAAAAGATATGGGTGTTTCGCCAAAGAAGCAAAAGAAGGTTTGACTTCGTTTTTCTTCCTAATGGTAATAGACTATTGTTTTGTCACAGTTTTTGGATGATGGGATTTGTCTCTCTGATGTTTACAGGAGTCTAAGGCCACTTCACCAAGGAAGCTTGGGAAGGAAAATTCTTTTGATGGAGACTGTGATTCCAAAGTTAATTCTCAGAATTTGACATCATTGTCTACTGAAAAGAAATCAAAGAAAATGAAACGTGAAGGATTGAAGGAACTGTGTAATGGCAATGGAGATCATGAAGCTTCTTTGAAGAAAACTAGTCTAAAAAAGCCTAAAACCTTGAAGGAAGCTTCAAAGAAAAGAGTGAAGGGAAATGAAAAAGATTGTGGTTGTCCTTCAGATGAAAACAACTCCAAGACAGAAGTGCAAATTGATGACCCTTCTAGTCCCAGTAAAGGAGAAGAAACTAAATGTGTAAGAAGCAAGAAAGCAGGAGTCTTAAATGGAGTTAAAATTTTGGAGGAGATTTCTAAGAAAAGGGAGTCCACAATTTCTGATGAAGTGTCTAGGAAAAAACTGAAGTCAAAAGAAAAATCTGCGGGCTACTTTGTGGAGGAAAAGAATCCTAAGAGGCAGGTTCTAGAAAGTAACACCACATCTCCTGTTAAAAAGAAAAAACGTGGTGTAAAAAGTGAGGATCCTGGAGGTTTAAATGGTTTTCAAAATGATAACACCAGTGCCAAGCTCAAGTCAGCTATAGAGCCTTGTAGAGATAAAAAGTTTGACATGGACATTCAATTGCCTCAGGGCACCAGCTTAATAACTGTTGCAGGCATTGATTTACCTCCCAAAGATGTCGGTCATGCATTACAATTCTTAGAGTTTTGTGCAGCTTTTGGAGAGGTATGTAAGATAGTTTAGTATTTTTTTTTTAATTTAACATTCAGGCCTAGATACATCATTTTAAATCTTACTGTTATCAATAGTTGAATAATATAGAACTATTTGATGATAAAAACCTTGTTATGATGAATTTTCTGTAATGTGGATTTATGAGTCATGAAATTCTGATTTGTTGTATACATCCCTTCACAAGACATGTCTGATAAAGCATATCATTCTGCCCTTCCCTTGGAAAATGGGTGCTTCTGTTCTCTGTGTTGTAATTTTTTTTTATTTCTTACATTGGAAAATACTTGTTGATTGAAAGTACTTACTGTTTAATTATAATGTCAATTGTCAAGTGTTATTGTTTGTTTTTGTTTTACCTGCCCAAGCTTTCTTAATTTAGTGATTATTTTTGGTTCTTCTCTTGCTTGTTATGTTTCAGGTTCTTGATATGAAGAAAGGGCAAGCAGAATCTGTAATCAGAGAAATAATGCGTGGACGTGGCAGATGCCGATTACAGTACTCTCCAGTAGTGCAAATTCATATACAATTGTTGTCTCTAATACAAAAAGATATGGGGAAAAAGTATAAATCAATGCCCCTAACTGCTGAATTTCATCTTTTTTTTTTTAGAAATAAATTATAATTTTCTGCTGTATTGGCTGTTCAGATTTCCACCATTAAGAGCAAGTGACAACGGTTCATGGTTCCGAGCCCTTGGCCAATGTGTGTCTGAATCCCAATGTGCACTGGAAGAAGTTCCTTCTGATATTTATGATAATGGCGTGGATGTATATAATATGTTAGACAGTTCTATAAAGCTTAAACTCTTAAACATTTTATGTGATGAAGCCCTTTGCACTATGTAAGTAAGAATGATGAAAGCCAAAGCCTGGTCTTTTACAAATTAGAATTCTTTTCTTTTCATTCTTTTGTAAATATCTCTTTTACAAATTAGAACTCTTTTCTTTTCATTCTTCTGTAAATTTTCAGAACATTGAGGAATTGGATTGACAAACAAAATTTGAAGTTTGGTGATAGAGAGAAGGAAGCAAAAGAAAAGATTCTTGTTGCAAGGGATAAGGTAATGCATGTTATATTACATGCATTTTTTGACATAGATGTATTTATCTTAAGCATCTTCATGCAAAACTGACTTTTTTACTTACTACAGGAAAAACAATTAAGGCAGAAAATGCATGATGAGGTTGCCAAAGCTATTATTGAAAAAAGTGGTGCTCCTCTGTCAGTTTCTGAGCATGAGACTCTTATTACACAAATAAAAAAAGAAGCAGCTCAAGTTCATGCAGATGTGGTCCAGGCAGTGGGCATGTTACCAAAGAGTATGTTCTCAATTTCTTATTTCTATAGTTCAAGCAAATATTTGGAAAATGTGCATAAACTCATTTATGTTGCTCATGAACTATGCAATCCTCTTCTCCCACCCAACACACACACACACACACGTTCCAAAGTAGATGGGGAATAGTTATTGTGTATTTAAGGATATATTGCATTGAACATATGCATTACCTTTTCTTAAGCTTTTGAATATTGAATAGTCACTACTATTTTAAGTGCCATTGCTTAAAAGCTAATAAATCTGAAAGGTTTTAGAAACTGTTAAATTATAGCATTCTAACTTCTAATATGTGCTAGAATTTTCTGTTATACATAAATAGAAATGTTATTTTCATCTTTAACTTTTATGAAGTTAAACTGGTTAATACTTGACATTAATAGAGTTAAAAGATAAAAGTTTTATGTTTCTGAGGCTCTAGTTGAAGATGCTTGACCTTGTTTGTAGCAATGCAGTTTATTTGTATCTAAATTATGAAACTGATATACTGGTAATTAAAAGTGTACCCTGGCTTTTTCCTTATTTGTTCTAATGGATTATTCCATTTCTAACTGTTTCAACTTTTGTGCTTCGTGCAGAAAACTACTTCTCAATACATGTTTTGAGGGAGCATATCACCTACAATAAGTGCACTATAATTAACCAATCAGCATTCAGAGTTATGTAGATTGTAGGGTCTCAAAATATTATGTGGAGTCCACACTTACAAGTGGTGGATCCTTACATAATTCTTGATTGTGATTGGGTAATTGTAGTAAAAAGAATTGTAGATGAAATGCTCCCATGTTTTGGTACACATGTTCTCACATTGTAAACAGTCTGACATTCCTTTGTAATCGTTGCAGAGAGACAAAGATCTGATGCTGTTAGAACAGCGCCTATTATATTGGATGTTAGTGGTCATGCTTTCTGGAGACTGAGAGGGTATACCAGTGAAAAGTATATTTTGCTTCAAGGTTAGGGCTTAATGCATTACTTTAATGTGTTTATCAACCATATGAATTTGGAAGCTTAAGTCATTACTTATATTTAACGAACAGATATTGGGACCTTAGATCCAGTTGCACCTGATGAAAAATGGTTTGCCTATGATGTTGAACAAAAACCAGATGTAGAGAAATACATCTCTTCTATAAGGTAAACTACATTTATGGTTTTGTCTTTTAGAACCAATTCCTTGAAAAAACTGGTTGAAAAATAGTCAAAAATTAATCGGAAAAGAATATTCCTTGAAAAATAATGGAAATTTTTTTAACTTTTGACCATTTTTGAATCAAATTAGAAAGTATAGTAGTAAAATTGCAATCTTTCAAAGATTGATGGTAAATTTGATTGATTATCTTAACTAGAGTGGTAAATTTGGACCTTATTTCATAAAGAAAAGAGAAGTTATCAATTTGGTTTTTGATTTTGTAAAAGAGAAGAAGATGAAGAATATGGTTCTTTCTCTATATTTATTCAAGTAGTACAATAGGTATATATATATATATATATATATATATATATATATATATATATATATATACACACACAAGCTAGAGAATCAAATCAATCTAGATTAGTGTTGTCAAGGTGTGTGCGACAAAAGTGCCTCAAACCCTTTTAGGTGAGATGCATTTGATCAGGTGCACGTTTGGTGCGTGCCTAGGTGTGCTTTTTTGTAAGGTGATAAGTGTAAAAAAAGCTTGCTTGATTGAAGTTTTTTTTAATTTTAACTTTTTTCATTAGATATATCTTTACTAGTAAAAAAAGGGATAGTATCAAACTTTTTACTTCTCAGTATTTAAGTGTAAAAAAAGCTTGCTTGCATTAAGTTATGCTCCAACAGCATGAATAGTGTTAGTGGGGTCTATGTAGCGGCAGGAGTGATCCTGTCAAACATGAGTTTCCACAACCTCATCTTGCAACTGATTTATCATGAAGATTGATTGACTTGTTAGATGTTAAAATTTGTTCTTGGTCCTTCACCTATCAGATTAAGCTGTTTGGTAAGGTTGCAAGGGACCAAGAATAGCATTTAATCTCTAATGCCAAGTAGGGTGAATTTCTTTTGTTTTGTAAACTTTTAACATTATGCATGAAGTTTCATTGGAAATCAAGTAAAACCTGTTCTAAATAAGCGTATGAAATAAAATTGTTGCTACTTTCTGTTCATCTTAGGACATGTGAATGGCCTGTTGGAGTTTAAACTATCATAGTCTGTTTCATTGCCTTCATTTCCTAGGAATTCTCCTTGGTTTGTGCCATTATATATTATAAGTTGGGATTTGCCATATCTTTGTCTTCAAAGTTTTCTAATTGGAATAGTTGATTCAGTATGAAATCATTAGTCAATAGTTGAAATAGCAACCAATAATTTTGTCCTTTTATCAGAAACAGAAGAAATGGGAGACATGAGCTATGAGCAACAATTGAGGGCAGGGCATCATCACTTCAGTTTGCATTGAACACATTGTTTTTTGTTTCCAATTCTTTGAATGGTAAAGGATGATATTATTGTGTAACTCTAGAATTAGAAGGTGTATTGTATTATGATGATTCAGCTGATAAAATAGTGTGTTCTTTCAACAGATTTACTCCAATATTATCATATCATTCAGCTTAAAAGGATTTTGAGAATGAATGTTTGTAACAATTGAAGTGGATTTAGATTCAATGCATTTTTCTGAAATTAATTATGAATTACTTTAGATTGCTTTCATGTATTATAAGAGTAGCTTTGTCTATGGATTGGGCTCCGTTTGGATAGTAAAAACTTTTTGTTCAAAGCTTGATTTAGCTTAGCGGATTCAAAAGGCTTGAATTATTATTTAAAAAATATTAATAAATTATTTTTAAATTTTATTATTAAATTTAAATAAAAAATATTTTTTATTTATTAAATAATAATTCGGGTAGGGCTCGGATTTGAAAATATCTATGTTAAGCTTGGCTTTATTTGGGTTGAGTAGATAACTTGATTTTTGGATATGTCTAATTAAGAAATTCCATCTTGGCATGTTTTTAGTTGAATTATTAATATATATATATATATTTTGGCCGTGATTTGTTAATGGAATATTAAAATTTTAATTTTAATGATCAATCAAATATAAAACAATTCTATTTTTCATTAAAAGTTAAAATTTCATTTAAATTTAATACAAACACATTAAAATATTAATCAAACAATTAATTATTTTAATAATGTAATTTCATGGGTGGGTTAGACTAAGTTTGAGCTTAACGTCATTAAGTCTGCCTTGTCTCTAGCCCACCAAGGCCCACCCATGGTCAGCTTAGGAAGAAGTGATCTCTGCAAAATGAATTTAAAATGCATTATACTTTTTTTTTTTTAAATTTTATTTTATAAAATTTCATTTTGATATTTAACCTTATCTATATATATATATATATTTTTTTTGTGATCTTAACCTTTCACTTTTAGGGTAAGAGACTTTTAACTTTTCAAATATTATATTTAAATCTGAAGTTCTTTTCTATTATTATAAAAATAAAATGGTAGTCTTACAATTAAACAATTAAAATAATAAAAAGGATTAGATGTAAAAAAAAGAGTGGTTGTCTATGAAATTTAACTATTTTCTCCGTCTCAAATTATTATTATTATTTTTTTTTTACTTTTATGAAATTTAAGAAAAAAAACTTTGGTTTTTGTATATTTAATATTAAAATTTTAATTATTTTTATAAATTCCACATTCCATAGATTTTAATGTCAATTTTTAAAAAAGAACATATGAAAAATAGTTTTGATATAAAAAAGTAAGATATAAGTATAAAAAAAGATATAATTTTGGGAAATTTAAAAAAGAAAAGATAGAAAAAAAATGAGAGACGAGTATATAGGATTTTGTAGTACATGTGATATTAGAGGTAGTTTTTTTCTCATATTATAAATTTCATTTTACTCATTCCAAGATTTGAATTTGGAATAATTGTAAACTTGGAGGTATACTTTTGAAGTTTTTAAAATATATAAAATTTTAACTGTATTTAAAATTAGTGAAATTTAAATTAATTCGAACTTGACATTTAGATTGAGTATAATTTTAAATTTCAATTTGATTAAAAAAATACAATATGTATCTTTCTATTGGTGTTTCTCCTTCCCATGGCATTATATTTAGGAAGAACTTAAAAATTAACTCCTTTACAATGAAATTTACAAATCACAAGAAGAAAATAAAAATAAAGACCTATAAAATTACTATTTTATGTGTCTAATTGAATCCACATCCAATTCCAGCATTTCTTTCTCAATACTAACAAAGATTATCTTTCGTTGACTTGAAAGATTAAACTTCTTACAAAGGGTAAGACTGTCTTCTCTTTCCATAATAGTGTTGTGGGTTATGCTTGTTATTGGGCTGCTACGCTATTCCCAACAACTGGTATCAGAGTTTTTGGTTCGAGAGAAAAGAGTTGTTGTCAAGAGGAAAGGAGTGCTTCATCATAGTATGGCTGGTGTGATGAAATTTGAAGCCCCGCTCTTTGATGGGAAAAGCAATCACTATGTGGCAGTGCACCATACAAGATCATTTGGTGCAACAAGGTCTTGATGCTGTCTTGGATGAAACAAAACCTAACGAGATTAAAGAAAGCGAGTGGAAGTCAATACAGAGGAAAGCTGCAAGCACAATCAGGTTAGCTTTTGCTCTTGCAATTAAGTACAATGTGTTAAATGAGTAAACACCTACTAGGATTTGAAAAAAGTTGGAGGAGATTTATGCGTTGGAATCAGTAACCAATCGTCTGTGCTTGAAAATTGACTTATACACACTGAAAATGGAAAGAGATAATCTGCATGATCATATTAATGAGTTTAATCAGCTAGTTTGTCAATTGCTGAATATATCAGAGAATCTAAGTGATGAAGAGCAAGCAATTGCTTTATTAGCTTCACTACCGCAATCTTACAGATCATTGGTAAGATTGCTGTTGGTTGGCAAAAATACCATCAAGCTAGATGATGTAACCAGTGTTCTGCGAGATGATCAGAGGATGTATAGAGAAGATCACGCCAACAAAAGTGGAAGCGTACTAGCTGTGGAGATATTTCAAAGAGGAAGGAACACTTCCCGTGGTAGAAGTTGACAACGAGAAAAGTCTTGAGGGATAGACTATAGTGATGTGAGGTGCTACTACTGCGAAGAAGATGGGCACTTTTAGTCTCAATGTCCACAAATGCAAGAAGACTTGAAGAGTCTAAAGCTGCAAAAAGGGAATGTAAAGGTTGATGCTAATGTAGTTGAAACCGATGATCATGCTGATTTGCTTTATGTATAAGGTAATGTCTCTTTTGAAAGTCATTCTAAATGAGTGTTAGATTCTGCTGCTGATGTGCATATGTGTAAGGATCAAGCCATGTTTACTACTTTGCAAAAGGATGGAGATTTTGGCTGCATCAATGTGTGTAAGGATCAAGCCATGTTTACTACTGAAGCTGAAAATTGAAGGCATGGGAAAAATTCGCCTGAAGCTCCACAATGGTAAAGTCCAAGATGTTTCCAATGTGAGGTATGAACCTACTGCTAATGTCAATATTATTTCATTGGGAGAGATGACATCGCATGGGTGCAAGTATGTGAGAATCGAGAAGAAGTGCAAAGTGTATAAGGGAAACCACTTGGTTCTACAAGGTAGAAAAGGCGAGAAGAACATTTGTTATTTGGAAGGCCATTCCATAAGACGAACGCTTGAAGATAACAAAGTAGAGAAGAAGAAGAAAATTGAGAAGAGAGTTCATATTTCAGAGAAGATTGAGGTAATTGGGACTTTGACTCAATGGAGGATTTGTTGAGTATATTGAGTCCAAGTCCCACATCGAGTAACTTGGTTAAGCCAAGGGGAGTTCTCATCCCATATTGAGTAATTATGTTAAGCCAAGGGGAGTTCTCACCTATAAGTAAGAGTCTTGGCTTTGGGGAGAAATCACCGCTTGAGAGAGAGAGTCTATACACTTGAGTAGAAGTTGTGTGGAGTATTTTATCCCTTTGGGATCGTGGACGTTGGCCAAAGGGACTGAACCACGTTAATATTTGTGTTATTTTATTTCCTTTCTTATTCAATGCTTGTTGTGGGTTGTCACACTATTCCCAACAAATAATAGATACCTCGATTCTTTCGTTTGGCAAACCAAGTATAGCTTCAACATCCTCCACTGTTAAAGCAATACTTTGCCCATGCACTTTAATTGAGCTGGATGCAACATCAAAGTTCTCAACAAACCATTGACATAGTTCTCTTCGAAGTGTTCGACTCTTGAGTAGTGGACCGAACACAACACTTTCGAGAGCACCTTTTTTTTTTGAACCTTGAGTTGCTCAAACAACTTGAACAATTTCAATGGACTACAACGTTTCGAAACAAACCCCTACATATAAGTACATTTATTAAATCTACATATCATTCCTTAATGTTTCATTTAAACTACTTTACTTTTAAATATTAATTCTTCAATCAAATATTTTTTAATAAATGTTACCTTATTTCTTTCATCAACATCCACTCTGTCTTTTACAGTCTTCCATTTGATTTTTATGTTGCTCTTTTTGAGCTGTTGTCTACTTTATAAAAAAGCTCATTTTCGGTAGCATGCAGTTGTTTCCATTTTGCTCCCAGCTTTCTATGAGCCTATAAAAAAAATAGCTCATTATTAGGTCACATTGTCATAAATAAATCATCAATTTAATAACACTATATTAAATATTGTCCACACAAAGGATAGGAACTTACAATGATGAAGGCAGGAATCGTGTTTAGGGGGGCTGACATAATATATATATATATATATAGAGAGAGAGAGTTAAAGCAATAATAAAACTTGTATATGAAAATGCTAAATTTAAATATAATAATGATATTAAATTTACAAACAATGTATAAATTTTTTTAGTAATTTTTTTTTTCAAATTTCAAATATTATAATTAATATTGCATATGTGAAAGATTTAATAAAATTAAAGTCTCAAGAAAAAAATCTAGTCTATCTAAAATAACTAAAATAAGAATCTGATTATTCATTAAAAAAAAAGCATTACATAGGTTTAGAAAAAGTAAAAAGAGTTAAATGTATAAATTACATTAAATATTATAGTTATTTAATTTTTTAATTATTTTTTGTTATATATGAACATAGAATAAAAATTATTAATACAATAATTAATGTCTATGCATCTATTTGATTAATTGATAAGGGAAATATAAAAAATTAATTAATAATTAATGAGGCTAAACTGAAAGTGTTAACAAATGTACCATGTAAAAATACAAAATTTAAAATTAGGGTAACAGTCGATGACGGATGGAGGGGTGAGAGGGTTTTTTCAAATTGGAGATTTTTGAGAGGAGTTTGTATTTGATGCACTGTCAGTGTATAGGTCTATGCACTGACAGTGAATTTTACAATGATAGCTCATTAAAAAAACTAACCCCTAACTCTTAACTCCAATCCTAATCCTAATCCTAACCCTAACTCTAACCATAATCCTACAATTTAACTTTTAACAGGTGGAATCGTAGGATACTTGCATCAAATATAAATCCTTTTGAGAGGGAGAATGATGTTTTAGAGTTGGGGTTTAGATATCTCTCCCCTTTTCATCTTTATATGACCGGGTTAACCGATTAATTTTTTTTGTTTGTTTTAACAGTTCAAATGAATCATTTTTCATCTAATGGTCACAATTCTAGGATGCTTATACTAAACCACTTACCTTAGAAATTTTCCTTATTTTGTCATCATGTCTTAGGTCACAGAAGATGGTAAATACTGTCTAGTCCTGGTGTTTGAGGCTAAATTAAGCTTTGCAGTTGTCAGATTTTGAACAGAGACAGGTAACGTATAATTCAACCAATTTATTGAGAGTTATAGTCTATATTATGTCCTTAAGTTGTCATGTACACATCTGTGAGTTTCTCTATGTTTTGATATTTAGCACATTACTATTCTGTAATATTTCTTAATTTTGAGAAAGTGGAAACAACAACTTGCTGATCTTTAGGCTAAAATGATGGCTTCTATGCAAAATTTGCTTCTTGCTTTGGACAAGGGATCATTGCTGAAGTACGTGAGTTTTTCACTTTTCTACTCCATTAAAAAATTGCTTATATATTAATGCATTTTGATCCAAGCTTATAAACTATATATAGTATAGATTTAAATTGCAATCATGAATATATTTTTGATCGTGTCGTGTTTATTGCGGTTACGGATGTAATGAATATTATCGTGGTCAATTGCGATAAATATCGACAACAAAAAAAACTGAAATCGCGAAAAAACGAACGTAACGTCACGTTGCAACCATTATTTAAATTCTTGCTATATGGCTCGGGGAAGGGAGAGAGTAACCTATATATGAAGTTCGACTAATTTCAAATTTCACCTCCAATGCATCAGCTTCATGAAGTGTATGATGATTTCATCTAATTCTGCTCTCTGGTTTGTGTTTTGTTTTCTTGGTTACTCATGAAATTTTGTAATATATGCATATATTCAGTGTCAATACGTTTTATACTAACATTAGAATTTCAAGAAGATAGATAAAAATGCAAAATAGTTGGGAAAAATCTTTGATCAGCTAGAACGTACTGATTACTAAATCTGATCTTTGATATGGTGGCTAACAAGTAATTTGATCAGGGAGAACATGCAAGGTGTTTTATCTGCGGAAGTTGTTAAAAGCTATGTTACTCGTATTCGGGAGTGAGTGTTTCGGATGTGTTCAATTTTTAAAATTTTTTTTTATGTATTTGAAGGACCTTTGGAGGATCATCCATACTCATGTTCAGATATGCGTCAGACACGGATGTCGGACACGGTACTTCAAAAAAAATGAAGAGTCAGAGTAACATAGGCTAACAGTATCCATGTGAACTTAATCTTGAGCTTGGATCACAAACTATCTTGAGTTGGGAAATTTTCTTGTTGGTTTATTTTTGTTGTCTGATATGGCTTTTTCAAGTTTCTTTGAAAACTACAATTGCTTTTACTCTAAAGTAAGCATGCAATTTTAATGAAACTCTTAATCTTGGATAAGGCACTTGACATTGTAAATGGTAAGCCAGATTTCCTTGGACAATATAGAGATCCGAGGCTACCAGCCAGGTAAAGAAGTAAGCCCTACATATGGTAATATTTTGGAGGTTATAAAGATTGGCAAATAATATATATATATATATATATATATATATATATGACAGTGTTTTCATCTGAATGTAATCTTTCAGGAAGAGTGAAGGTGACTTTCCTTTTTGTTGTTTACTGTCTATCATCATTCATCATGCTTTTAAAAGATTTGAGCAAATTCTTTACAATCTTGAATAGACAAACTCAAAATTTCCTTTAAAAAGCTTGAGTTTATATTGATGGGAGAATGGTATTTAGATCCGATTTAGTATTGCTGTTGGCTCAGTTTTTGAAGTTAAAAATTGTGTTTCGCTACAATATTAAATGGGTAAAAAAAAAATTGATTTTTGCGATTGAAATCATTGTTTGACAATCCAGACTAAAAAGCCAAAGAAATGAAGGCTTTAGAAATTGACTTTTTGATAAAATAACTTTATTATACTCGTATCTCTAAATTTTTATTATTTTAAACATATTTTTTGACATTTCAATTGCTTACAATACTTTTTCATAGTAATGCTAAATACTTAAAAAAAATTCTTAAACCACATTTTTTTTCAATCCAAGTTTTTTTCTAACAAAATTTTTTTCAACATCAACATTAAAGTAGCCCTTAAAACTGTTAGAGTAGAATTCAGATTTAATCCAATTGCTTCATGCAACTATATTTTTTAAGAGATAATTTTTAACAAATCTAAAATTCGAATTTTAATATTTATAAAATCTTTCTCAATCCTTTTACTACGACATTCTTTGAAAGAAAAAAAAGTATTAGAGTTGAAAGACAAAGATGGGTAACTAGCGAAAACAACCTTAAAATTATGCTTCAGTCATGAACACAACAAGCATCTCCTTTTGTTTTTTCAAATTTTAATGTTTTTCTTTCCATAGCAGTAGTTTTGCGTGGCCAAAACCAGGAACAAGTTTTTGCAGTTAAATATCACGTGTTAAAGTTAGATTGTAGAGGTTAGTGATTACGGTTAAGGATTAGTGGTTAGAGTTAGAGATTAATGGTTAATTTTTTATGAGTTATCAAGATTCACTATTAGTATATGAAGTCTATACATTAATTATGTATAAAAAACGAACTCTTTTAATCACATTATATTTATGATGATTGTAAACGTAATAATAAATATTATCACGATTAATTACGATAAATATCGATAATAAAAAATTAAAATTATAAAATAACAATTATAATATCTCGGATGAAATATCGAAATTGGACAGTGCATGATTGTCTGCATCTGAGGTGTTAGGGAAGAACATTTCCATTCAAAAGCCACAAACAAAAGCATGCACGTGAACACAGACAGAGCTGGCAGCCATTTTCACCGTATAAAAGACAAGACAAGAAACAAAACATAACATCACTAACTAAAACAAAATCCCAAAGGAAAAGCAAACTGCCATAAGACAGTTTTTAACCTCTGTCTCTGTCTAATCATAGCTAGATTTTTGCTCTCATTTTAACCTTCACAATCAATCTGTTCTTCCAAAAAGAAGGAAAAAAAAACCCTTTTTGATTGAGAAATGGAGAATCTCAACAATCCCACCAATATGTTTCTTTAACCATCTTTAGCATTCTTTTAAAATGAGGCAAAACAGAAGATACTTTTCCTTCTCGATTTGTGTTTCTCTCTCTGTCTTTTTCTCATCCATGATAAGCATCCAAGTTGCCTGCTGCTGCACCTCCACATTTCTTCATCTTTTTTTCTCCTCTCTGCTTTATCTATTTTTGTTTCTTTCACTTCAACCTGCACCCAACATTCAATTCTCACATCAAGATCATATATACTTGGTTTATGTGTTCATCCATGATTTTAGATTACTGTAAGTCATCACTTTGCTTAAAACCTCTAAAGTTGATGGAAAAGTAAATAAATCAGTTCATTTGCAGAACACTACTGACATAGATCATTTCAGTTGTTTGAGATGTTAGTATACTTGTGGAGTTACTTTTTTTTGGGCGTACCGGTTGAAGTCTTTGGAGATGTTTATTGTTGAAATCAAATATAGTAGAATGAATGATTCATTGCATGGTGGCAGGTAAGGTTCAATTATGCAAAAATTGTTTATCTGGTGTTCTGATGACAAGCCCTGAAACACATGGCTGATTTTCATAAAAGACCAAAAGGCTAAGAAAAGGCAATGACATGCCATTGTCATTGAGAGCCCCAAAGAATCAAAGGAATGCAAGAACAAAAAAGTGGAGAATCCTTTTGAAAGGCTGAAGCATCTTTGGTTGATCCACATAGAAACAAAGAGAAGAAAGAAAAAAGAAACACTAGCTAGCTAGCTAGCTAGCATGATTCAAGTAAAGGAGGAGAATTGTTTTGATGACTAGGTTTTGCAATTCCACTGAAAAGACCGCTGCGCAAAATCAGAGACAAATCCAACAAGTGTGCTGGAAAGTAGGCTGGTTGAGAGAAAACTACAATTGGAGCGCATGTACTTATCAATCTTAGAGGGACCAATAAAGATATTATTAGTCCCCCACCTTGGAAGGGCACAATTCAATTATTTCTGCAGGAAAACAGGCTAGTTGGAGGGGCATAACATCTTAGACTTATGGGAGCTTATTATTATGTGCCCACAAAAGCCTGAAGGACCAAGTAATCTTACAGTCCCCCACGTTAAAATAAGGTAAGCAACATGGAAGGACTAAGCAAGCAAGCAGCTTTATGAACACAATTTGGCTACTAGAAGGAAGCAGAATGGCATGCATTCCATGGATATTATCAGCTTTTCTAGTCTTATGTAAGTACTTTCAAAATTTGCAAGCCTGTATTAATTTCACAGTGGGCAAGCAAGCAGCGATCAGCGGGCTGAGGAGTGAATCATTCTATAACTTTTTTGAAGACTAGGGTAATGATTTTGTCCTTCAATTTTAAAACTTACCTCAAAAGGGGAAAATTGAAAATGAAATAAACTCGGAGTGAACATTCAGAAAAATGGCATGGATAATATAGATGATGCTGCAACATGTTGTAGCAAGCCTTAATTATGCTTCAAATTTCTCAAACAATGTCCATGATGATATGAGCAGGACAACCGAAAGTGCTAGGTTAAGTTATGTGTCTTAAGTATTTCCTATACTTGAGTCTATGTTACTTGGGTGTGAGTGTCGGACACGGGTATATTTGATTTATCTAATTTTTTTATGTATTTGGAGAGTCCTTGAGGGATCATATCCCATACCCATATCTGTCCGAATATGCGTCGCACATGAGTGTCAGATACAAGTATTTCAAGAAAAATGAAGACTTGAGCTGCAGATGTGAATGAAATTCCTCCATAGGAAAGAACATACCTGTTCCTCAGCCTTTGAGTTTGAGTTAGAGTCAGGAGAATCTCCATTTTCTGTTCCGCATCGCTTCAATGCTCTCTCTAAGATTGAAGGGGTTGAAGCAGGGCTAAGACTAGCAGAACTAAGAGCAGGTGGTGTACTTTGAGTTCCCACATCTCTAGTCATGCTCTCTGCTTTCTTTTCTGCAAACAGATGCAATAAAATAAAAAAAAAAACTTTAAAAACCAACTTAAAATAAGCTCTTCAGCTGCCTGAACCAAAACGAAAGCAGCAAGGAAATATGAGCTTTCAGACCTGGACTTGGAAACTGAGCTATGTCTTCTGGAACTGTACTAGAAGGCTTTGTTTGGATTGAATGGGAGTAAACAAGAGGAGCAGACATGGTGAATCTGTTTGTTAAGCTGCGAAATGACCTTCCACTGAGTGTTTTTGCAGACAAACATTCCATCGGAACCTCTCCTGAAAGAGGGTTGCAAATGTATTTCTCTGCTTCATTCCACTTGGAGTTTAAAGCAAACCCGTCCGTTGACAAGCACTCCCAACTACTATGCATTGCCTTTGCCTGCAATGCTGCAGGACAAAAACAAAAACAAAAATCAAACAAACCAGTTGGTCTAAAAATTTTATGACTATGTACGATTCAGCAGCTACCTTTAAGAGCTGTAGTGAATGAGTATGTTGAAGGGTCAATCTCATCTGTAAAAATGATGGGGAAAGATTTAGAGGAAGACTTGACTCAAGGCAAAACCAGAATTTGCATGAAACAGGAACAAGAGAGGTTTGTACCTTTTAAGGAATAGCCTGGAGAGGAGGCAGTGCTATAAATGGTAATGTTTGATCTAAAAGAACTTGCATCTTCTCTAAAACTTCTGATATATGATGCTGAATATCTTCTTGAACTAGTGTTTTCGCGGCTAATTCCAGCTTTGAGACCCCACTTTCTCAAACTAAACTCTGGTTCTTCATCATATCGTCTACAAGAAGATTGTTCCATGGCAGATGCCATGAATAAGCTATAATTTGAATTGAAGGCTTTTAAAAATTAAAAGTCCTTTTTTTTTTTTTTTTTTTTTTTTCTTTTTTGCTTCTAAATTTTGGGTGAAGGTTTTATAAGCCTGTAAATTTCAAAATCTGTGGCTGCCACTTCAGAAGATGCTGCTTGGAATCTTTACTATACTTTCTAATGTAAAAGCAACCTTTTTGTTGAGCTCTAATTGGAACATAAAGACTGCTTTAAAGGTACCAAGGTAGAAAAGAACACAACAACACACACCAAAAGTGAAAAAAAAAAAAGGTTGATAATCTCAAGCCAAGCCTAGGCCAGATATAATCCCATCTCTTCTCTTTTAAGAGGCAAACCAAAAATTCATCCAAGGCAAAACTAGCTGATGAAAATAGTTTATCTAGTAATGGAGTTTAAAGCTATATTGCATACTGGACTCTTATGTTATCCGGATTTGGACACGGATATGCTCAATTTTTTCTAAATTTTTTCATATATTTGAAGGATCATACTCCAATACCCATGTCCGAATTTGTCAAAAACTATACTTTAGGAAAATTGAAGTCTGGATAATATAGGTGTCGGATACGAGTATTTGTCTGACACGAATAAATTATTTTAAAAGTTTTTTCAAATATTTGAAAAACTATACTCTCGGTACCTATATCAAAATATGTGTCGGGTTCATATGTCAACCATGAATCTTTAGGAAAAATGAATAGTCCAGATAACATAGTTAGATTAGTGGCATTTAATAAGATGAGTTAGACTTTGTAGCAGATTGGAGGGAATTCAAACCATGCTCATTATAGGACCTAAAGAAATCTTAATCCTGATAACTACAAATCTATGGTTTTGATGAGGATCATCCACATGGGGAGTATTTATCAGAGTTCACATGTTTCTGCTGTATAGATTTCAGATTTAGATTGAATTATTCTTTGTACCTAGTACAAAAAGCAAAGGACTCATGCATTCCCCCCCCCCCCCCCCCAATTTATAATTGGAACACCAAGTTACAAAGTGGAGCAGGTCACTGTTTCTTTTGTTGTATTGCTCAAAATAGATAGGCAGATAGACTTACTGTGGTGCACTATGCATACTATAATATGGATTTTGATGTTGATTTAGCTCCAACTTCAGTTCAGCAGCACTTATCTGAAATACAGTGAGTTTAATCCAAAGGACTTTTTGGAACCAAATTAAATGATATTTTTTTACTATGATCTTCTTCAACATGGCAATCTCTTGGTAAGATTCCTGAACATTTTTCATTTTTGAGCACTTGCATTGGCAGATTCAAGGTGTAATGTGTATTTCACCTTCAATAAGTGCAGCTAAAAATCTTGAAATAGTAAGAAATTCAAAGTGCATGTTTACATTTCACCTTCAGTTTGTTTTGTTTGTTTTTTACATTTCACTTGAACTATATTCAGTGGGCAAAGAATTTAGTGAACAAAAAGCATCTCTTACAGTGAATAATAAGCATTAAGTAATTATTAAGTGAAACTTATGTTATTGGGATATATCTCATAAGAGTATGTTCATTTTTGTTTTTAAGATTTTCATTATTTGGAGGATTTTTGGAGGACAATATCCCGATACCCATATCTTGATATATATCGGATATGAGTGTTGAACACAAATATTTAAAAAAAAAAAAAATCGAAATAACATAAATTGAAACTATGAACATTTAATGAAATCTGTTACCAATAAAACAAGGTTGTCAACCCTAACAACTCCTCTTGTAGTTGAAAAGCAAATTGCATCTAATCATAGTTGTGGTCCATATTTTAACAGAACTCAACGAGTTTAAAATTAAAGAAAGAATCAGAACCATGGATAGGACATGGGCCAATGGGGTCCCTCAAATTTAACACTTCGTATAATTTGGCTTTAGTATTGGTTGGATGGGGAATAGCTCACCCGAGAATCATTGAAACTTCAAATGTTTAAAATGGCCAAAACATGCTTTTCCCTCCAATTACACAACAATGGGATTTTGACACCAGGAAAAGGACGAGTATGGACAACCTCACTTAATAACTTTAGACGAGCTACAATTACACAACATAATGTTAGAACATTTTCAAAATAACTATGTGATAGAATCTCGTATTAGAAAAAAAGAAAAAAAAAAACCAAAGACAACGATATTTTTTAAATATAGAGAAATGCATGATTTTGATAGTTGGATATATGTGGACTTGAGTGACAATTTGGACCATGACTAGATTTGGATGGCCTAATAATATATTAATTTAATATTAATATATTATAATGACACTTGACACGTGGCACGTGCAGCTAATAATTAATTTTTAATTAATTATTATTTTTGTCCTTTTTAGACAAAAAAAGAAACACATGTCCGTTCTTTTCAACACTTAGATTTGTTTAGACAAGTTATGTCTGTACAATAAGCTGTCTGTTTGTTTCAAACAGACAGATTCGTCCAGACAAGTTATGTCTGTACAAGAAGTAGCCTATCTGTTTCAAATAGACATATTCGTTTAGACAAGATGTGTCTGTATGAACAAACATGTATTAGTCTATAAATAATTTTCTGGTTTTCAGAAGTATACACACCGAAAACATATTTCGTTTTTCTATTCTCCCTCTTTCAAGATATTTTTCATATTCTTCTATAAAGTATTGCTGCAAAAATTCTTTGTAAATGTTTGATAAATTTGTTATACACTGCTCAGTGCTCAATGGATTGATTTCGTCATTGTAATACGCAATCAATCATTGAGCTTCGTTGTATCCTCGAGGTTTATACGCTGGTAACTCCTTTGCATATCTACGGTGGGAGGAAATAAAACCTTAAAGATAGTGACATTGATACACGTCTTGAAGCCTTGTTCTTATTCGAATTCTAAACGTTCTATTCTAACACATGACACGATACTGAAAAAATAATTAAAACACAAAACACGATACGATATGAAACGAAACGAAACGAAAAAATAACACGAACATGACATGAATATATAAATATATCAAAATGTATATAAAAAGAATTATTAATATATCAAAATTTATATAAATATATAATATTTTAAATAGAATTATGACACAAATATATGAATTATTAGATCTGCTTGGAATTACAACTTGATATGTTAGATACCCTCTATTGGATTGTTTTCGAAATGGTTTGTTTGGATAGAATGAAAACAAGGGGTGGATAGCAGGAAATGGAGGGAAGTGAGAAAGTATCCATGTGCAATGACATGCGGTTGTCATCATCATCAAGAAAAATGAACGAATGGTAGAGGTCCATAGTTTACAAAGGAAGCAGTTGGGTCCCTTTTATGCCTCATCATGGCCGTCAGTTTTGTCTGATTTGTATAGAATGTAGGTTTCACTGAAAGGGAGAGGTTCTCCACCTGTTGATTGTTGCCAGTAGTTTTTGGTCCATTTGCTTCATTTCGTCATTAAACTTTCTCAAACATATATATATATATATATATATGATGAGGGATCCACTTATATTAGCGTAAAATTAAATTAGTTTTACATAGCTCCATAACTTTTTATACGATTTATATTTTAACAAATCGACCGTTGGATTTAACAATATAATTGTACTCGCCGTGCACGTAAAGTTTCGAATCGATCCGATATCTCTATCATATCGATCGAGAATACTGTATTTTTTAATATATATTTAACGGTTGAAAGTTTTTTACATCGAATAAATAGTTAGACATTTTTAATTTGCTCGAAACTCGACGTGCATGATCTACGTAAATAGAACATGAAATACGATGGTTGGATCAAACAAATATAAATCATATAAAAATTTATGAAAATATGTAAAACTAATTTAGTTTTATATTAATGTAAGTGAATCCCTTCTATATATAATTATATATATTTAATTTCCCCTTACTTTCATGTGACTTGTCCTATATATTTAATCTCACTCATGGTAGGTTTGGTTCGTTGGAATGGAATAAAGTGAGAATGAAATAGAGGAGGAATAAGTATTACATAGTTTGATTGATTGAATGGAATATAAAAGGAATAAGTATAAAAATGACATTTTTACCCTTGAATTAAATAAATAATATGTTATTTATATTATTATTAAATATATAAAAATTATTTTTAAAAATAAAAAAAAATTTAATAAAAAAATTAACATCTACAAATATTTAAAAATTTATATTTAAACATATAATTTAGAATTATATTAAAACAATATTTAAAAATATTATTTATAAAATAAAATAAATAAATATTTTAAATATAAAATTTTTAATATTAAAAACTAACATTTAAATATAAAACTATTTATATATTACTAGTATTTGTTATCAAATGCATTCGCATGTGAATATGCTCGTTATGTTTCAAAATAATGAATTAATTGGTAATATGATTTTGTATTGATCATAAAGAAAAATTGATTTTTTATTTTTAACAGATCAAGTATTCATAAAAAATTACACAAACACGAATGAAACAAATAAAATAAAAAATAGATAAATCAGAAACAATAATAACTGTAGAGCAAAACTTAGTAATTATGAAATAATATAAAAACCAATAATTAAATTTAAATAAATAAAAAAAAAACATTATCTTATTTGGGCCAAATGTTTGGATAAAAATTCAAAAAATTATAATCTCATAAATCTTATAATGTATAATATAATAATAAAATATTATTATAATGTCAATTTAATAAAACAATAATGGGTATTTTCGATGTCAAAAACCTTTGTGATGAAAGAAATTTTTTAAAACCTATTGGATTTACAATATGTCAAAATCTGCCCAGATCAAAACAAATCTAAGAAAGAAATAAGAAGCAAGAAATCGTATTAAAAGAAAAAAGAACAACTTACCAAATAGCTAAAAACCTTTTTGTTGAAACAAATTTTTTAAAATTATTTAATTTGCAATATGCCGAAATCTGTCCAGAGATACAAAAGAAAAAGGAGTTATGATAGTAAATGAAAAAATCAAAATCATTCTAACAAAATTTAAAACAAAAAACCTCATGCGGTATGCAAACCCCTAAACGTTGAATGCTAATGCATCTCTTTTATAAAGGGAATTCTAACAAAAATTAAAATAAAAAAAAAAAGAGCAGAAAGTCTCATGCAGTATGCAAATCCTTAAACATTAGATGCTATAAGAAACAACAAACCTCATGTGATATGCAAACTCCTAAACGTTGAAATAATGGAATGCTAATGTATCTGTTTTATAGTAGGAAATCTTAATTTTAATTGGTATATAACTGCGATACCAATTATGTGAGAATTACACTAAAATTATAAGCCTTTGCTCAAATGACCGATTGCAATAATTTAAATTGCAGTGAAAATGTAATTCAACATGGATATGAGGAGTTTGTATTAATTATATAAAAAAATTAATTAAAATATAAAAAATATAATCCCATAAATCTTATAATATATAATATAATAATAAAACATTATGCTAATGGTAATTTAGTAATATAATAAACAATAATGGGTATTTTTGTCAGTTCAAAAGATTTTTCACATTTATGTTTTTATATATATTATAGATATAAAAATAATTAATTTTTTTTTTAATATATAACTATGCATTTTCTCTCTTACTCTTTCCTTTCACTTTTATTCTCTCTCTAACTATCTTTCTCTATTTCTATTATTTTGTCTCTCTCTCAATTGAAAAAAAAAAAAAAAAAAAACCCAAAAAGAGTATAAACCCAGAAACCTCCATGGCCAACCCTTGGTTTCGGTCACTGCCGCAGTGGCAGCCGCCGTTGGCCGCCAACCACTAACCTAGAAACTGCCCAAATTTCACTCGAAGCTTCATCTCAACCCTTCTTTTTTTTTTTTTTCACTTAATTTTTTCTAAAAACCCACAAAAAAACGTAGATCTACAAATGAAATTAACGAAAAAAAATAAAAAAAAACTTCCTTCCGCTTTCTCTCTCTACCTCATTCTCTCTTCTCTTCATCTTTTTTCAACCAAATCCCAGCCCTAGACAACTTTGAAAATTTTCAAAGGCATAATAGGCTTTTATTTCACTTTCTCCTTTTTTCTTCATTTCCTCTCCTTTTTTCTTACAAGTAAAAGAAAAGAAGAAAAAGATAGAAAGGGAGAAAAAGAAAAAAAAAAAAGTTATGAATTAGTGTGATTGGACAAAAATAAAAAAGAGTTATGAACCCAGCTAAGGCTTTCTTTCTTCATTGTTGTTTCTCTGTAACTTGTAAGTAAATGCCAGGGTTTGTTTGAAAGAGATGCAAGTCTGATCAGTGTTGAGGAAAATGAAAAAAAATGCAATCGATTGTGAATTTTCGTTTGCAAAATAGTTATTCAAAGGGGGACACTGAATGGCTATTCAGCCTCCACTCGTAATAGTCCCTGGAACGGAATGAGTTATTTCGTTTGCAATTTTGAACCAAACAAATATTTTATTATGGCCCATTGAATAAGCCCTGAATTGAATGCCTATTCAGCTGAACCAAATATAGTGTCAGTTTTAAGCTTGAGAAAACTTCCAAAGAAATTTAGAAAAGAGAAATGTTAAATAATCCAAAAAAGTATAACTTAAAAACTATGTTTAGTTCGTTAAATGAAATTGAAGAGAATTAAATAATTATTGTGTTGAAATAAAATAAAAAGGTTGAATGAAATAAAATAATACTATTATATTATTTGATTGGTTAAAATGATGTTAAATAATATGTTAAAAAAAATTAAATTATTATTTTATCCTTGAATTAAATAATAATATTTTATTTATAAAAATTAAACTTATTTTTTTTACTATACAATATCATTAATATATTTAAAAATAATATTAAAAATTATTATTTAGTAACATATTTTATTATAAATATATTTCAATACAAAATATATTTATAAATAATATATTAAAATACACAAATAAATTTAAATATATAGTTAAAAATAATATTGTAAATATTTTATTTCAAAATATATTTTAAAATAATATTTTAAGTAGAATTTAAACTTTAATAGTATTTAAAAATATATTTAAAACAATATTTAATTAATTTTTTTTTTTATAAATACCTAATATTTTCTCTCTCCATATTTTTTCTACACACTTTGTCTACCTCTACAGACCAAAGCATTCAACTTGATCTTTAGTTTTTCCAAAAATCAATGTAAATTTCCAAAACTCTTTCTTCTGCCGCTCAAACTTACCTAAACTTTTAGTATGTTTTCCCCTCCCTTTACTCTTTCTCCCCATCAAATTTTCAAGTATTGAAGCCTCTTACAATTATCCTAACCCGAAACCCTAAGAAAAAATTTCTCTCTTTCCCTTTTTTTCTTTTTCTTGTTATGTTTTTCACATGTTTGTTTTGTTTGTGTTACTTCCTCAAAATTTTCTAAAGATGATGCTGAATTTTAGTTTTTTGAAGTATTTCAGATTTTTTCTTATATTTCCTCTCTCTACCACAGGTTGACCAAGTGGCATCGGGGCCGGCCACCTCTCCCCTCCACTCACTTCCCTCATCCCCCCCTCTCTCTCCGTACTCTTTTTTTTGTTGTTGTTAATTTTGAATTTTTTTAAAAAAAAATCCAATTTTTTTTTTTTAAAATTAGATTCTGAATTTTAATTAAAATTATAGTTTTTTAAGGAAAAAAGTTAGATTTTCTTTAAATTTATGAAAGGGTAGAATGGTAAAAAATAAATCTGAAACCATGGCATAATGTTACATTACATTTAGATTTTAATTTTAGATATATGCATAATGTTACATTACATTTATGACAATCTAATTTGAAACACATATTCTAATGCAATATTTAAAAATATGAATTTGAATTTAAATTTCATTTGCTATATAAATTGTGAGAATAAAATGTATACATTATGTATAAAATAATTAAGATTCAATATGATTATATATTTGAAAAGTATAAAAATTTGAATTTCAAATTCATAAATATTTATAGATATTTCAAATTCATTACTAAATAGGCATCTAACAAATCAATGAATTTAAAAATAATTATGAATGTTATATTTATATTTGTTTATTATACAACTTATACTATTTTAAAAATCTAAATCAATCTTTTGAAAAAATTCTATAAACCTAAAAGTTTTGTTGATGAATTGTTAGGCATGGGTATTTCAAAACTAATGTCAACTGTGTGTTCATTTTCAACCTCAATTTCATCATCTTGGGTAGGGATGGCAATGGATAGTACGGATTTAGATATTTACAATTATCTGATCTACTTTTCGATGATTCGAATATTGCGGATTTCAATAAAATTTGAGTTCGGATATTATAATTACTATCCGCAGCAAATTCGGAGTGGATGCGGATATGAAACCTCGGATATCCATTATCCAAATCCGCTTACTTTTGCGAATTTGGATTCGGATATCCAAATCCAAATCCGAATCCATTATCCATTTATTTGAGTTTAAACTTAATTTTTTATTTTAAATTTTAAATATTTTTGACTTATTGAATTCGGATATTTAGCAGATTCGGATATCCGAGGGATAATGTTATTTAATTCAGATTCGGATAGTAATATTCGGATTTAATGCGGATAATAAACGAATTCAGATTTTAAAATAATTTTGCAGATTCAAATTCGGATATTACAAAAAAAAAAAAAAATATTCGACCCGTTGTCATCTTTAATTCTAAGTATGTCATTCATTGTATAACTGTCCAATTTATGCTTTAAAACATTCAAAATTTGACTAATGCAACTCATAACATAAAACAAATGGTGATTTATTCAGCTCCAACAGATTTCAACTTCAGATTCTTCAATTCTATGTTTGTGGATGTATCATTAAACAATAATTTAAAAAAAAAAAAGGTTTATTTTTGGTACAGCCACCAGTGGAATCCAAAACCATTGAGCCAAATAGCCTTTTTCCCTCATTCTTCATTTTTGTGTAGAAAGTTCTGTATTTTTTCTTTTTGGTACAAATAAGGCCAAGAGTTAAAAGACAAATTGAGGAAGGGAATTTGCAAGTTTTAGGGATCGAACCCTAACCTTACTGGAATATACTTTCCAAGAAACATGGCTGAACAGTTTGAGCTAAGCCAGGTTCAAAATTCTTGTACTTTTTGGTATAATAAATATATAATATTCAATGTTCTTTGGTTAATTTGACAAAGGATTTTTTTATTACCATGTTTTTGTGTTTTTCCCATTTCAAATGTTAAGGAAGAAGGTAACTGTTCAAAGATCGGATTATCCGTTTAAGCTCGAAAGTTAGCCCGATATTTGAAAGGATTTGAACAAAAATATTAGACCCGAAATATGTACTTAGACAAAAAATAAAACTCATTTAAAAAATAGACTAGGCTTTGACTCCAACAATCAAGATCCAAGCTCAGCTCATTTTTTATTTATATACTATAATATATTATTTTTATTTATATATATATATTATGTAATTTATATCATATAAAAAAATAAATAAAATATAATAATTTAAACATTTAAAAATATATTATCTATATTTTAAAACTTAATAAAAGAAAAAAAATTATATTTGTTTAATTTTTTTTTTTTTAAATAATAAGGACGAGCTTAAACGAACTTGGACTATCTATTTACAAACATTGACAAAATTTGAAATCTATATTTCGGACCGAGTGAACTTGAACAAATATATATGATGTTGATATCATATTTAGACCCAATCCAAACCCGATCCCACCCAATCCATGAACACTTCTAGTTCTAGTTCAATCCCATTACAAAAGTTCAATCCTTCTAGTTCTAGTTCAATCCCATTACAAAAGTTCAATCCATCATTCCCATTTTTCTTGCAATTTGCAAATGAATAATGCTCCATATTTGATCATAACACAAGCAATGATTCTTTCTTGGAGTGTTCAAGTAACTTTTCATGATTTATCCATCCAAAAATATAATGGAACAATCACATTCTTAGCCCTTAACTCTTAATACTTCTTGGAATAAACATAACAAAACTTACCACTATCCTATCACTCAATATTAAATTTCATTATTAAATTTTATTTTGGTTGATATTTTACCAAAAATTAACAGTAATAAAATTTCAAGGAATATTATATTTATGCATTTTAAATAAATTCTGAAGAAATAAAAATTATAATGTGAAATTTCACGTTAAACAAAAATATCACAAATATTGACACAACAATTTTTTTATTATTACTTTTATTACCAAGTATATATATTTTTTTTTCAATTTTTTTACTGCCAACTCAAAAAAAAAAAAAAAAAAATACAACATAAAAGTATTCTATTAACTTTTGTCCAAAAATCAACCAAAATGAAAGTATACTGACAACTTATTGCAATTGAAATGCAGCGGTAAAATTCAATAGTAAGCCATCTTACCATAATATATAGTGATAAATTTGGTATTTATCCCATAGCCCTTCACCTAAAGGAAGAGAATTTTACAATCTCTATCTATCCCTTAAATATAATTAAGAATAATTTGACAATCTATGTTACCCGAAATCTTCAATTTTTCTTAAAGTTTTCACGTCTGAAACATTTTCGGACATGGGTATAAGAGTATGATCCTCCATATATATAGAAAAACTTTAAAAAAATTTAATATACTCGTATCAGACATCCATATCTGATACTTTATGTTGCTCCGACTCTTCATTTTTCTTGAAATACCCGTATCCGACATATATTCGGACATGGGTATGAGGCTATGATCCTCCAAAGACCCTCCAAATGCATGGAAAAACTTAAAATAAATCAAACATATCTATATCCGACACTCACATCCGAGTCCGAGTAACATTGACACTCACCCTCGAGTCTGGGGTAACATAGCTTGCAATAACTCAATAGTCTAAATTGTTATTGAGAACAAACACAGGCTAAAAACATTCACTATTGACAGTAATAGTAATAGTAATTGTAACACAAGTAAATGGTTGCCAAGGATAGACCACGCCCCCTTCAAATTTTAATGGTCAGAAGTTGAGACAGTGACTAACCTCAGAAAGCTTAACGAGACAAATGGAATTTCATAATAAAATCAAACACTAGCTGGCAGCTTTGTGACCTTGACTTCATTGTTGGCTTGTCCTCCAATGGACGACATAAGATGTAAGTAATTGCATGCTTCCTTCAAATATGAAACAGAGTAAGACAACAACCAACACTTGAGCTGCGAATCAATCTGGCAAAGCTAATGTAAAGCAGCAGGAGCAGATGAATTGTGTTGAAAAGCTTCAATACTTTCAGGATCCAAATCTCTATTGACAGCCATCTCACTTTTCCCATGATTCTGCATGTCATAGAAAAGAAATGTAATTACAGCTAAATAAAACTCATTCATTATAAATACCTCTGATCGGACCGGTCGGTCGAATCAATTGAACCGGAAATCAGTGATATGTTAGGAAATCAGTGAATTTTACCCGTAATTCATCATATTGTGCCACTGTATTCTATTTAGTATTTAGGATCATAAAATATATTAAAGTTAGGAAAAGTAAGGTCCATTTTTATAGTTTACAACCATTTCCTCTTTGGTAATTCTCTCCCTTCCATGACATGGATATCCTGATCCTCCATTAACTCACATTTTCCCAAGGAAGCATTTATAGGCCTCCTAAGCTATGTGCTCCGACTTTTCATTTTTGTTAAAGAATTTGTGTCCGACACATATCCGGACATGAGTATGGGTATATGATCTTCTAAGAACCCTCTAAATACATGAAAATCTTAGAAAAATTAAATATACCCGTGTCTGACACTCACACCCGAGTCCGAGTAACATAGCTCTTAAGTACATGTCCAAATTGCATTAAATGCTTTTCGTTCTTTTTTCCAGAACAGATTCAACCTTCACCTCCTTATGCACTAATTCCTAATTTTATCATTTTGTAATTTGTCTACACATCCATAATCCATTGTAACAATTTCATCTGAATTAAACTTATTTTATTTGGGGTATGTTGGTACTTAGTTGCCCACATTAAATCTTGTTAAGTCTTGCTGGTCATGTTACTTTTCTTTAAAATTCTTTTGAATCTCAATTGATGTTTGTTTAATCACAAAGGATTCCAAACTTCTCATTTATCATAGTTGAAACCTATGATTACATTTCCATCAATTTTCTGCATCCTTTCAGATAATTGAACCAACATTTGGAATTGCTAACCTAGCAATATATCTTGATCTCTAATTCCCATTAATGCTCTATTTCCATTTCTACTTTAACTAAATTTGTATTCTGAATATTCTGTTTGACCTGGAATTCCCAAGACCATATCATAGAAAAAAAAAACATAGTTCGAGTTTAATGCTTGACGCTTCTGTTTTTTCCTCATCCATCAACACCATATCATTATCCCAAAACATACTTACTAAAAAGAGTTCACACATACTTACTTGCGTGTGTGTGTGTGTCTATGTCGTGGAGTTCAGTTTATTCCTATATTTGTGTGTGTGTAAATATTATACTTAAATACATGCAAAACGAGTACCAACATACTTACTAAAAAGAGTTCAGACACCTTTGTACTGCGGATGCAAGATGACCAACTGAGACAAACGCAGATCCTGACTTCAGACACCTTTGTACTGCGGATGCAAGATGACCAACTGAAATTTAGGGAATCACAAGTTTATGAGGTAATCAGTATATCATTCCAAGAGTTGATGTATTACAGGTTTGCAAAAGAGTTCAAACATACTTAATAAAAACACTAGTCCAGGAATAAACTGAGGTATATAATCATCTAATACAACCTAGAACATAAATGACCTACAAAAAAGATTCGCTTAAACTAGCAGCAGTTGCAGGGAATCCAGATTTATCTTTTAAGGAAGAATGACATGACAAAATGCTCACCACAGACAAAGATATAGTTGCCAAACCGCTTCATGAAATTGTATACGCATACAAGCTTCCTGCTCAGTACAAATAGGTGAAGTCAAGAAATTTGGAAACCATAAAACTGAATGTTGCAGAGAGGAAAATATATGATCATGTGCAATTTGAGTAAAAGAAAGATGAAAAGGAAAGGAGGGTGGGATATATACACTTAAGTATACTGTACCCTTATTATGCATGCGTGTGCACATTCATATAACACCGAGAACAGTTTATCATATCTTGACAGAGATATTACTCACATACACAATTAACTTTCTGTTAATTTTTAATTTCAAGGAACATTTCTCACAGATAGAATACCTACGAAAGAATTAACCAAAAGATTACCTTGTCCAAGGATCAAAATACTGTTTGCAGCCATAGGTATCATATCTTGGATCTTTTCAGTAGAAAAAATTGCTTGACTAACTAGCAAATAAAACAGGAAAAATGTAAATCACCTTGCCAAAATATTTAGAGAAAAATATAGCACTAGAATTTAAATTCTATAACACCCTGAAAAGGGCATGTGAACATATCAATCATGAAAATAACATCAGTAATAAAGTGATTGATGAACGAAGTTCTCCAGATCATAGAACTTTCACGAGCAAGAATACAAAGTGCAAGGACCCCACCTCAAAGGAATCAAAACTACAGAAGAGAAAATGCAAGTATTCTCCAAAGATTGATAAAAGTAGAGTGTATATTTAACATAATTCAAAATATTAAACGAATAAAATCAGAGGATTAATAAAACCTGAGACTTGTATTAGCTTTTCCTCACTATCACTTTTATCATTTTCATTAATAGCAGAGCATTCCATCATGTGCACAGAATGATACCCATCTGATATCCAAACGGTTTGTCTTCCTGAAAAACGATGGAAAGTATCCTTTAATGGCATTGATGTAATATAAAGATCAACTATCAAATGCTTTCCCCTAAAAAGCTGAGGTCAAAGGTCAAAATTTAATGTTCATAAAATTCCAAAGAATGTTTTCACTAACCCAAAATTTCCTCTTTTTTATTTAATAGAGGGTGTTTGTTTGTGTGCAATTGACTTCAAAGTTTCAAACCCTCACCCACCCCCATCACAGCACCAAGATTTTTTCCCTGTTCTTTGCTCACAAGATAACCCATTAGCAAAGAACACATGAACTCCACGACTTGTTTCCTGGGTATCCAGAATCTTCCCAGTGGAAATAAGCTTTAAGCCATGTCACTTTGTCATCCATTAATCGTGATTTTGAACCCTATTTTTGTCCCGCAAGCATTTCTAGCATCAAATGAAGCCTTCGGAAGAACTAAAGAAAGAAGTTAGAGAACCTTACTTGAGGAAATATCAGGAACAACAGCCAGCTTCTGCACTTTTAGAACATGTGGCAATGGCCTCATGTGGCAGGTGATGTTTGATTCAACAGCAGTGTTTAATACATGCAAGACAGACAAATCTCCTGCAGAATTCAAGATTAAGAACTTTTTTGAGGACAGTGGTTGGATGGAAATTGCTTTCATAGACATAAATGGCACTTTTGTAGATGTCAAGCCCTTAACCTCCGTTTGCTCAAATACCACAAAGCATGCACCCCCTTCAGCATATTCTTGTCTGTATTTCCCAGACATCTGCTTCACTGGAAATCAAGATGCCCAATCAGAGAAAAAAAAGTAGCAACCTCCATGTCAACTCTCTCAATACTTTAAAAAAAAAAAAAAAAGATAATAATAAAGGAAAAAGAACAATGTATTAGCTAAGTACTTAGATTGTGCAAGTGCCATGTATTAATCTATGTAGTAACCTACTAAAAATACAATGAAAGACTTAGTGATCCCATCCACCTGCTAGAGACTTCACTCAAACAAAAGGGAAACATATAAGAGAGTTCTTAATCAAACATACTTTATACTTTCTAATATAACTAATTTACCATCTAGAGACATCCTTATGATTTAAATCAAATAACACCATCTTGCTTACTAAAGTGATCCAACTGCTTGGTTAAATAGATACTAAAATTCAATTTGTTAGGGAAAATAATAAATTAAATATATTTCAATGCATGTAGTGTGAGACTATGTAATAGGATATCTGAGTAAAGCCAATTAACTGAAGTTACACTGCCATTAATGAGTCAAATCACCTGAAAATTTATGACAATTTAGGGAGATACTGATCCACAAAGACATTACATGGATAAAGTCAAGGCATTTAGACATGTTCACATTTCAAATTAAATTAATTTTTTAATTTAACTCATTTTAAAATAAAATAAAATAAACAGTTAGCTCCCCAATTAATAATCAATATCTAATTTTAGTCTGATAAAGCTCAAGCTAGAATGCCTAAAGATGGCTATGCTCCTTGACCTAATCTAACTCACTGAAACAGGAAAACGACAATAGATGGTGTAGACAGGTGTTGGTATTTAATTATTTCCTTCAATAATTGAAAAATAAATTTCAACCGAATGACGAACTCACTTCCTCTTAAATTATTATGTATTTAAACCTATTCACAGAAAAAGATCTTCACTTCGTAATGCTTTTATATCAAGTATTCCCCAGTTCCTACTCCATCTCCTGTAAATTATCTCCAATGCTATAATACGATCTAAGAGGTAAGCAAAATTCCTTCTTCTAAAGGCCTTGTATCTTAAAGATCCTTAATCTAAAGTCTAAGATAATGCACTAAAAAGACAGGTGTGTTATAATTTGTCAAGTCCCTTACAAGTTCATTCATACAGAAAACCACTACTAGAAAGAATTGGTTAGCTTTGCACATTTAGCCACGATTGCAAGAACAAATATTTATCTGAGTTACTTAAAGAGGCTGATAGACTTTTCCAGTATATTAAACTAATTCAGCCACTGGTTCAAGTCATGACAAACTGGAACAATATCACAGCCTAAATTCAATAAAGAAACAACATTGTAGAATAATGCATAATCAGCTCTGTCATCATCTATGCTTAAACATGAAGTACCAAAAAGAAAAGCTACGCTTAAACATCAAATGGACAGGCTGCAAAGGGAGCCATCTATTCTAATCCACTTGAGCACTTTTGCTAGTAAAATTGCAAACATTTATAGAATAAATTACAGAATCCATTGTATCTTTCAGAAATAAACAAAAATAACGCGGCCACTACCACTGCAGAAACAAGAAAATTAAAGTTCAAAGCAACACATAAAACCCCACAAAACTAACCAGAAACAGAATGCTTTTCAATCTTTCCATCCAAATAACCATTACAAACAATCTCCGAACTACTTGATCCTCCACTGAAAATACCATCATTATCTCCAATTACCCCATTTGACAGACCAGAATTCTTCACTCTCCTGACCTTTTTCCCTTTCACCAATTCCTTTAAATTCCAAACTTTAACCCCATTTTCCTCCCCTAAAACCAACCACTCAAATGAAATGCTCATTGAAAAAACAGGCTTCAAACAATCAATCACAGCACATTTCATGAGCTTAACGGCCACCCCATCATTACCCACCAATTTAACCCCAAATATCAAAACTTTCGAGCTTGAAACCGAATACAATGCGAAAAAATTAACAGACCCAACAATCATAACTTTCAAACCATGACTAACATCAATCAAAACCCCAACTTTATCATCAAACTCAATACCCTTTTGCTTGGAAACAACAACTTTAGGCTTCTCAAAAACCTTACTGCCGTCATTCCTGTAAAGAAAAAATCTAAGGAGAACCTTGGAACCACCTTTATAAGGGCCTGCAACAATGAAAAGGACTCTGGGATTAGGATTTTGTTGGGTTTTTTGGAGAAGGAAAGTGGAGGAAGATGAAGGAGGAGGAATAGTAAGGGACTTTTGATGGGAAGAAAAAGGGAAGGAAATGGAAGGAAAAAGGGAAAGAGAAGAGTCAGAGTGGAAAAGGGCAAGGGAAAAAGAATGGGGTTCAAACAGAAGAGAAGTTGGTGTTTTAGAAGAAGAAAGAGAGGAAGAGGAAGTTGGGAGATTGATCTTGGAAGCTTGGACAACAACCATCTGAGTTTTTCTAACACCAAAATTTGAGATCGATTTTTTAGTCTGTTAGAGAGAAAGGAGGAGAAACAAAAGGGGCATTGTTTGGGAATTCAAAATTTTGTTGTTCTTATTTGGATTTGATTTTAGGGTTTTGGATTAAAAAAAAAAAAAAATTCCAAAGAAGTCAATAAAAATACTAGTAAATAAATTTAGGATTATAATTAGAAGATTCAAAGGTTATAAATTTAGGACACTGTTTTCTTTCATATTATGGGGTTAAATTTTTTTTTTTTAATGCTGTAAAACAATCGGGAAGTAATTAAAAAAAAAAAAAATAGAAGCTTCGGGAGACGGAGGAAAAAATTGGAAAAAAGAAAAGCAAAGATGGTAAATAGGAAAATGCCCTCTGTATTTTTTGTGTTTGTGTACGTTCATTTATTATAATCGTATTTAAAATTTTATATATTTATATAATTTTTAATATATTAATAATTTATATTATATAAATTTTGATAGATTAATATATTTGTATCATATTTGTATTATATTTTCGTATTATATCGTGCTTAATTATATTTTTCGTATCATATAATCGTATCATATCAAAAATTATTAAATTTTAAAAAAAAAAATCGGATCGTATCCAACCATATCAACTTCGAAACAGCCAAACAGGGTTGGGCTTACCATTTTTTTCTGATTTAAAAAATAAAAATAGAGAGAATAAGAGGAGAGAAAATCAATCCATTTCCGATTATAATTAATGGCTAATTATATGTGATGCATCATAAATAAATAAAAAAAATAGATTTATTTTATCGTCAATCAATCTTAAATCCTTAAAATTTAAATTTAAATTATAAATAAATAATTATTTATAGTTTAAAATTTTTAATATTTTAAAATAATTATTTTAATTTATTATTAATATTATTATTTATTATTAATTTTATTATTATTTTTAATAAATAATTTTTTATAAAAAAATTTCCTACACGAAGTCGGGAACCATTTCTAATACTAATAATAATAATAATAATAAAGTCTTTTGAGTTTGGGGATTGGTAGGTGAAAAGGTTAATGTGTTGCTAATATAAGATTTATTGTTATTATATTTATTAGTAGAGTTGTATATAAGAATAAATTATTGGAGTTTATAAATTTAGTAGAATAACACATATGTTTTTAAGTATAATAAAAAATATTAAAAATTTTAATATTCTTAATCCGTTTATTTATTTTAAGAACTCCATTTATAGAAAATGGACTCTTTATATAAAAGTAACTAGAATTTTACCCCGCGGGAATTATTTATTTTTAAAAAAATATATAAATGAATAATTTTATTAAATTACTTAAAAAATCAATGAATAAAGTGAATAAAGAAAAAAACAACAAATAAAAGAATTAGCATTTTTCTTTATTACTTTTTTTTTCTTTTTAATTTTTTAATTTATTTTTTTTTATAAAAAAAGTAGATCAAATTTTAAATTTATTTTCAAAAAGATATTTAAAAAAACTATAAAAAATGATGAAAAATATCTATATTTTTTTATACATAAAAATTTTTACTAAATTTTTTCCATTTTTTTCCTTTTCCTTCTCCTTTTCTTTTTCTATCATGTAATTTATAAATTTTTTTAATAAAAATAATAACTTAAAAAACTTTAAAAAATATATATAAAAACATTTTTCTTAATCTTTATTTTTTTTCTTTCTTTTTCATCTTCTTCTCCTTCATCTTCTTCTCCAACCGGCCAGCTGCCTGAGCCGTCACCGGCATGTCGAGGCAACCGACCCGCTCTGATATCCTCCTCCTCCTCTCTCTTTCTCTGTCGTTGAATTCTCTCTCCTCTCTCCCTTTTCTCTCTTTCCTTTCTTTCTCTCCAGCATTTCCTCTTCCTTCTCCAGCATTTCCTCCTCTCCAACCATTCACCCGCCAGTAAGCCACCACCGGCCTCCCTCACCCACCCCTCTATTATTCTTTCTCCTCTCCTCTCCTTTTTTTCTCTCTCCTCCTCCATCTCTCTCTCTCCCACCCGACGGTTTCTTTTTTTTTTTCTTTTCAAATAACTTACAAAATTATTGTTTTACCCTCTCAAAAGACCAAATATAATTTATCTTTTTAAAAAATCCCCACCGAGTCCCCCAGGACTCAGTTTTAATATATAGAGATGGAAGTCTATTCCTCTATTATTACTATGACTAAGATAATGATAAGTGCTTAATTTCATATATTTTCATGTATTATTTCCTTATACTTTGTGCTTCAATTCTTAAGTTCCTTGACAAATTACTGTGATTTTATGAATTATAGGTATTTTGGAAGAGATAAAGTCAAAACATGTCAAATATGATGATAAAGATCATATAAAGTCACAATCATAAGATGGAAGAAGATTTTGGAGTCAAAAAGATCAAATTCTTAGTGTTAGATGATCAGGCAGATTTGACCTCTGGAGCTTGTTGCTAAGAAATCATTATGTTCAAGTCATTATTTGAAGAAACTTACTCTTGACTTTTGAAGTTGACTTCAATACCTTTCCAATGATAGTTTACACGCCTAAATCAGAGAACGGATGGTCATCCAAATCATCCGAGAAAGTGTGAGACAGTGCAGTAGTCGTGAAACCGATGTCAGCGAGCAAAAACACCAAGACAGCCCACTCGGCACCACGGCGCCGGCCTTACTGTCTCCAAAACCGAGAAAAACTGGGAAAAAGTCTAAACTTGCCTTATTTTTCCTCCTAGCTTCCTTGATCAACAAGAAAGGGTTGCTTAGGTCAAAAAGCTCTATAAATATCATCTTTTGAGCTACAAACTATTATTATCTTTGGAAGGAGACTCAAAGATCATCATTCTTCTTCTTCTTCTTCTTCTTCTCCATTCTTTTATTTTCTTTTTAGTTTTATGTATATATTATCTATGCCTATGCTAGGCTAAACTTCCTTTTGGTTAAAGATGATTTCAAAGCCCTAGACATGTTTTGTAATTGATTTTTAGATTTTATCTATCATTAGTTTTCTATCAAAGTTGATTATGTTCTTCCATAAGAATTGTTTATGATGTTGTCTTGATTTGTTTAGGTTGCAAACTAGATAGATCTTGATAATTATCTATTGCTAGTTTAAGAATCTTGGTCCGTGTAATTGTCTTGATTTCCTATTCATAAGTAGCAATTTGTAATTCATGATTATGTTGGGTTTTCGAGAATTATAATGTGGAACATAACATAAGTTGAACAATCCGAGCTTACGTGTTTGTTGCTTAGATTAACCTATCTTTCTCATCGTAAAGCTGTTATCAAATTGAATTTAGAGAGCTTATTCTAGGTTGTTTGATAATTAGAGATTAAATAGAGAGCTTATTTTATTTAACGACAAACTAAGGAAAGATTGGGTAGCAGAGCTTGTTGTTATCTACGGTTGATAATTTTGATAGCTAATTGATGTTGATAGATCTGAAATTAATTTTTAAGATGCCTAGCGGTGGAGAATGAAACCTTAATCATACTTCTCTTATATTTGATTTTCTCTTATTTATTTGCTTTTTAATTATCTTGTTTTCTTTACATTTAATTATTTCAAAACCCATTTTTCTTTTATTGTTCTTGAATTTAAGTTTTAAACTAGTAATTTATAAACTAAAAACCAATCTCTGTGGATTCGACCCTTGCTAATCATTATACTTTACAATTGATATTTGTAGTGCAAGGTTTTAAGTAAGATACACTATTTTGGGTGCATCAAGTTTTTGGCGCCGTTGCCGAGGATTGCTTTCTTTAGTTTATTAATTAATTGGTTTATTCTTATTTTCTGTTTTAATTAGTTTATTTTTTTTTCTTTTTCAGTGAATGTCCCAATCTCCCAAAGAAGAAGAACCTTACTTCGGACTTAGGAGAATTAGGGAATTCATAGCCGCCCACCAAAGAACAAACGAAGAGTTTATCCAAACTATCCAAGAGGAGCAAGGAGAGATGGCAGCAAACAATTGAACTCTTAAGGAGCTAGCCACTCCGGACTTGGATGAACAACCATTGTGCATAGAGTATCCTACTCTTGAGGTAGCATTTGAATTAAAATCTGGCATGATTCATCTTCTTCTAATTTTTCATGGTTTTACAGGAGAGGATCCAAATAAGCACCTCAAGGAGTTCCATGTAGTATGTTCTAGCATGAGACCAACCGGAATCACGGAAGAGCAAATAAAGTTAAGAGCATTCCCATTCTCTCTAGCTGATTCGACAAAGGAATGGCTCTACTACCTACCATCCGGGACTATCACTACATGGAATGGGATTAAGAAAGCGTTCTTGGAAAGATATTTCCCAGCATCTAAGGCTGTCAACATTAGAAAGGAAATATGTGGGATTTGGCAATACAACGGAGAATCCTTGTATGAATATTAGGAGAGGTTCAAGAAACTTTGTGCATCATGTCCACACTATCAAATAAGTGAACAACTGCTCATCCAATATTTCTATGAAGGTCTCTTGCCCATGGAGAGACGCATGATAGATGTATCAAGTGGGGGAGCACTAGTTGATAAAACTCCCGGAGCTGCTAGACTTCTCATCTCAAACATGGCAGCCAACTCACAACAATTCAATATGAGAGATGAACCCCCACCACAACCACAGAAAGTAAATGAGGTAGGTACATCATCCTTTGCACAACAAATTTCGCAACTGACTTCTCTTGTGCAACAAATGGCTATAGGTCAGATACAACAAATTAAGGCTTGTGGTATATGTTTAAATATGGGGCACCAAACTGATATGTGTCCAACATTTCAAGTTGATCCAAATGAACATGTTAATGCTATGAGTGGATTTCCGGGTCAACCAAAAAAGTATGATCCCTACTCTAACACTTTCAATCCAGGATGGAGGGATCATCCAAACTTCAATTATGGAGGAAACCAATCACAAGTTGCTCATCCACCATTTGACAATAGACAATCGGGTTATCAACAAAGGGTTCAACAACTATATCAAACTCGACAACAAGTGCCACCCACTCAAAATTCAGGTACTTCTCTTGAAGATCTTGTTAAAGCCCTCTCTACTAATCAAATTCAAATTCAACAGGACACAAAGGCAATTCAATAGGAAATAAAGGATACAAATAGACAAATGGCAACAAGTTTGAGCCAAATAGAGACTCAAATTGGACAAATGGCAACAGCAATCAGTCGAAACCAAGCAAGGGATTTCAAAAAATTACCTTTCGAAACCATAGTAAATCCCAGAGAAAATGCCAATGCGGTAACTTTAAGAAGTGGGAAACAGCTTGAGACACCACAAAAGGATAGTGCTCAAAGGGAGGACAACACCATGGCATCATCTTCATATCCCAATGAGCTACTACAAAAGGTAATCCCTAAACCATATTTTCCTTCTTATATAACTCCTCCACCTTTTCCTAGCAGGTTAGCAAAATCCAAGACGGAGGAGCAAGAGAAGGAAATTTTGGAAACCTTCCGGAAAGTAGAGGTGAACATTCCTTTACTAGATGCTATCAAGCAAGTGCCAAGATATACCAAATTTTTAAAAAAGTTGTGCACTTCTAAACGGAAGTTGAAAGGGAATGAAAGTAAGTGTGGGGGAGAATGTGTCAGATGTTCTTCAAAAAAAAACTCTCACCTAAATGCAAGGATCCAGGTATGTTTATCATTCCTTGTAAGATAGGGAACACCAAGTTTGAGCGTGCTATGCTAGATCTAGGAGCATCCATTAATGTAATGCCATATTCAATTTATGCTTCATTGAATCTAGGACCATTAGAGGAAACCGGTGTTATAATACAACTTGCTGACCGTTCTAACACTTATCCTAGAAGAGTTATAGAAGATGTCCTAGTGCAAGTTAATGAGTTGGTTTTTCCCGCTGATTTCTATGTTCTTGAGATGGAATATGAGATTTTTTTAATCCAACACCCATTCTTTTAGCGAGGCCATTCTTAAAAACAACTAGGACTAAAATAGATATGCATGATGGAACTTTAACTATGGAATTTGATGGCGAGATAATTCGTTTTAATATTTTTGAGGCCATGAGATACCCTAGTGATGTGCACTCTGTTTTTACTATTGATATAATTAACTCTTTGGCACAAAAAGCTTTTGAATTAAATTGTGAATATAGTTTAGAAGTAGCCAATAACAGGTACCTTGGCTTGGAAAATTCTAAAGGAGAAGAGAAACTCACCTTGAGTGAACAAGTGGAAGAAGCAGTAGCATCGTTACAAGCATTACCACCTAAAGATGCAAGGTTTGATGTTTCATTTATTGAATTGCCTTTATCTAATGAGAAACTTCTACCTTCCATTTTGCAGGCACCAACTTTGGAGTTGAAACCATTACCGGACCACTTAAAATATGTGTTCTTAGGTGAAAAGGACACACTACCAGTCATAATTTCCAAATAGCTCACACCTTTGCAAGAATAGAGACTTATCCGGGTGCTTAGAGAGCATAAGACAGCAATTGGTTGGACCATTGCCGATACCAAAGGAATAAGCCAATCCATGTGCATGCACCGGATTTTGTTAGAGGAAGGGTCAAAACCAACAAGAGAGGCACAACGACGATTGAACCCGCCTATGATGGAGGTTGTGAAAAAGGAGATACTGAAGCTCCTAGATGTTGGAGTGATCTATCCTATCTCGGATAGCAAATGGGTGAGTCTAGTCCAAGTAGTTCCTAAAAAGTTCGGTGTGACCGTTGTTAAAAATAATGAGAATGAACTTGTTCCTACTAGAATTCAAACAGGGTGGCGAGTTTGTATTGACTATCGTAAACTTAATTCAACAACTCGCAAAGACCACTTTCCTTTACCTTTTATTGATCAAATGCTTGAAAGGTTAGCTGGCCATTCTCATTATTGTTTTCTTGATGGATTTTCAGGTTACAATCAAATTGCAATTGTTCCAGAGGACCAAGAGAAAACCACCTTCACATGTCATTTGGTACTTTTGCATACCGGCGTATGACGTTTGGTCTTTGTAATGCATCAGCTACATTCCAAAAGTGTATGGTTAGTATATTTTTAGATTATGTAAAGAACATCATAGAAGTTTTCATGGATGATTTTAGTGTCTATGGTGATTCTTTTGATAGATGTCTAGAGAACCTTACCTTTGTACTTAAAAGATGCATGGAAACTAACCTTGTATTGATTTGGGAAAAATATCACTTTATGGTAGAACAAGGAATAGTTTTAGGCCATGTTATTTCTTCTAAGGGAATAGAAATAGATAAATCTAAAATAGATATTATGCATTCTTTACCACCTCCCACAAATGTGAGAGAGGTTCGTTTTTTTCTTGGACATGTAGGTTTTTATAGAAGATTTATCAAAGACTTCTCAAAAATAACACTACCCCTTTGCAAGCTATTACAAAAAGATGTGGATTTCCACTTTGATGATAAATGCAAAGAGGCGTTTGAAACTTTGAAGGGACTTTTGATATCAGCTCCTATCATGCAACCACCATATTGGAATGTACCTTTTGAAATTATGTGTGATGCTAGTGACTATGCCATTGAAGCTGTTTTGGGCCAACGGGTTGGCAAAGCCTCACATGCCATATATTATGCCTCCCGAACTCTTAACGATGCTCAATTAAACTATTCCACTACTGAAAAAGAACTTTTGGCTATTGTATTTGCTTTAGAAGAAATTTCGTTCTTATTTAATTGGTACTAAAGTAATTGTATTTTCTGACCATGCAGCTCTTAGGTATTTGCTCACTAAGAAGGAGACCAAACCAAGGTTGATTAGATGGATACTTCTCTTACAAGAGTTTGATTTAGAAATAAGAGATAAGAAAGGTAAAGACAACCTGGTTGCGGACCATCTTAGTTGATTAGTTCATGAAGAGGATGCACTACCGTTGCATGAGAACTTTTCGGATGAGCAACTCTTTTCCATAAGCACAACAACCCCTTGGTATGCTGATATTGTTAATTACTTAGTCACCAAGCAGTTGCCACAAGAGTTGATAATAGCCCAAAGAAATAAGATCAAGATTGATGCCAAATACTACATTTGATGAGCCTTATCTTTGGAATCATTGCTCTGATCAGATTATAAGAAGGTGCGTATTTGAATCTAAATTTCATTCTATTCTAACCTTTTGTCACTCTTATGCATGTGGAGGGCTCTTTAGACCCAAAAGAACAGCCATGAAAGTGCTTGATAGTGGATTTTATTGGCCTACCTTATTCAAAGATGCCTACCTCGTTTGCAAGTCATGTGATAGGTGCCAAAGAATAGGTAACTTAGGTGTTAGAAATCAAATGCCTCAAACTCCCATATTAATTGTTGAAAATTTTGATGTATGGGGCATGGATTTCATGGGACCTTTTCCTTCTTCTTTTGGTAATCTTTATATATTACTTACTGTCGATTATGTTTCAAAATGGGTGGAAGCAAAAGCCACTCGGACTAATGATTTTAAAGTTGCTTCAGATTTTGTGAAGACTAACATTTTTGCAAGGTTTGGAACACCAAAGGCCATAATCAGCGATCGAGGTACTCACTTTTGTAATAGATCCATGGAAGCATTTTTCAGACGGTATAATATCACACATAAGGTTTCCACATCCTATCATCCTCAAACTAATGGGCAAGTTGAAGTGTCAAATCGAGAGGTAAAATCCATCATTGAAAAAAACTGTCAATCCAAATCAGAAGGATTGGAGTTTACGTCTAGATGATGCACTTTCGGCTTATAGGACAGCATATAAGACACCCATTGGTATGTCTCCTTATCGACTTGTTTATGGTAAGCTTTGTCATCTTCCAGTTGAATTAGAACATAAAGCATATTGGGCTATCAAATAATGCAACATGGAAATGGATGAGGCAGGTAAGCAAAGAAAACTTCAGTTACAAGAACTTGAGGAGATAAGGAATGATGCATATGAGAATTCTAGGATTTACAAAGAAAAGACTAAGGCGTTCCATGACAAGATGATATCAAGAAAGAACTTTGTTGTTGGACAAAAAGTTCTTCTTTTCCATTCACGCCTTAAGTTGTTTCCAGGTAAGTTACGTTCTCGTTGGGTTGGACCTTTTGTTATTATTAATGTGTTTACTCATGGTGCAGTTGAAATCAAAAGTTCAAAGAAGATAAAGCATTCAAAGTAAATGGCCATAGATTGAAGCCTTATTATGAGAACTATCCAATGCAAGATATTGAGGAGTTACCACTTTATGAGCCTAATTATGTTGAATAATGAAGGCAATGGGCTAAGTCAGGCTGAGGACAATAAACCAAGCGCTTCTTAGGAGGCAACCCAAAAGGATGGAGAGCACATATTATAATCAGATTTGCTATTCTTTACTCTCCAACATTCTATCTTTTATTGTTTTATTTAGTTTGTTTTGATTAGTAATTCTTCTCTTTTACACATGATTCTTATAATTAGGGGATACTAGAATTACATTGAGGACAATGTAAGAATTAAGTGTGGGGGAAAGAATTTAGGATTTCCTTTAGTTTTGTTTTGTTTTTAGTTTGTTTGTAGTGTGTTCTAGTTACTTTCCATACTATGATGAGATATGAATTGAATAGGTCTGAAACTGATCATTAGTGGTAAGATTTTCATGAGCATTAAGCTTGATATCACTATTTTTCATGAGCTATTGTTAATATGATATGTTGATTGATAAAGAAGCATGTTTAGACTTGATATTGACTTGTATAATCATCCTTCTAAGTTTTGAGCCTATATGATTGATGCATTATACATATCAATCTAATTTCTTTCTTGAGTGCTCTCATGATTACATAATTCTCTATAACTTGCTTTAAACTTTTTTGAGACTATATTGATGCATGTAACAACATGAATATGATAGAGGCATTAGGACTATAACCAGGGCCAAACAGCCATCCATTATTGATGTTCCAAGAGAACATCCCCACTAGTGAGCCAATTTGAGCATATATTGATTAAGCTATTTTATTGGTAACCATATCTTACACCTAGCCTAAACAAATTTATATCTTTACCCTTGTTCTAAAGGTGGACTAGAACGTTTGAGATATATGACAAAAACAAGGGATACTTTTTGAAAATTTGGGTTAGAACAAGAAATAAGTGTGGGGGAGCAAATGACAAAAGTCAAGAGAAAAAGAAAAGGGAATATTGAACAAAAGAAAAAAATACATTCCCATAAAAAAAATCATCTCTTGAACTTTTGGTTAAAGAAAAGATGTTACAAAGCTGGTTAGAATGAAGCAAAGGCTCAACATGAATATTTAGCCTTGTTATTATATGTTATTTTGTGAGTTTTGAGAAGTTTTATTTGTATGATCTTATTATGTCTCTAAACTCTAAGAAATCTTTGGAACCTTTGTGATATCTTTATCCTTTATTTCTTTAACCACATTACAACCTCTTGGCCCCATTACAATCTTGAAAAAATACCTCTTGATTCATGAAGTTGCATGATCTAAGTAGTGAAGACTAGGTGGACAAGCAAGCATATGGTAGAATTGTTTTCATGAGATTGATTGAGTGTAAACACTTTACCAATACTTTAAAGAGTGAAAATCATGATAGTATCCCATGTGAGAAGTTGAGATTAAGTTTGAACATGTACTATTTTGATTGAGATATGTTATGTTAATGTTAGCTTAACTCAAAGCCTTACTATCAAGCATGGTTCTTTGTGAAACTCTTTAAGTTAGTGATTAGTTATAAGTTGTTTAATGATTATCTCTCATTTTTATTGAAAGTGGACTAGATTAGGATTTATTATTTTGCTTTTATTTAATTTTGCTCGAGGACTAGCAAAAGACTAAGTGTGGGGGAATTTGATAAGTGCTTAATTTCATACATTTTTATGTATTATTTTCTTATACTTTCTGCTTTAATTCTTAAGTTCCTTGACAAATTACTATGATTTTATGAATTATAGGTATTTTGGAAGAGATAAAGTCAAAACATGTCAAATATGATGATAAAGAGCTTATAAAGTCACAATCATAAGATGGAAGAAGATTTTGGAGTCAAAAAGATCAAATTCTTAGTGCTAAATGATCAGGCAGATTTGACCTCCGAAGCTTGTTGCTAAGAAATCATTATGTTAAATTCATTATTTGAAGAAACTTCCTCTTGAATTTTGAAGCTGACTTGAATACCTTCCAACGATAGTTTACACGTCTAAATCGGAGAACGAATGATCATCCAAATCAGCCGACGAAGTGCGAGACAGTACAGCAGTCGCAAAATCGACATCAGCGAGCAAAAACACCAAGACAGCCCACTCGACGTAGCAGCGTCGGAAAATGGCGTCCACCTTACTGCCTCCAAAATCGAGAAAAACCGGAAAAAGTCCAAACTTGCCTTATTTTGCCTCCTAGCTTCCTTGATCAACAAGAAAGGGTTTCCAAGGTCAAAAAGCTCTATAAATACTATCTTTTGAGCCACAAACTATTATTATCTTTGGGAGGAGACCCAAAGATCATCATCATTATTATTATTATTATTATTATTATTCTCCATTCTTTTATTTTCTTTTTAGTTTTATGTATATATTGTCTATGCCTATGCTAGGCTAAACTTCCTTTTGGTTAAGGGTGATTTCAAAGCCCTAGACATGTTTTGTAATTGATTTTTTGATTTTATCTATCATTATTTTTCTATCAAAGTTGATTATGTTTTTCCATAAGAATTGTTTATGATGTTGTCTTGATTTGTTTAGGTTGCAAACTAGATAGATCTTGATAATTATCTGTTGCTAGTTTAGGAATCTTGATCCGTGTAATTGTCTTGATTTCCTATTCATAAGTGGCAATTTGTAATTCATGATTATGTTGGGTTTTCGAGAATTACAATGTGGAACATAACATAAGTTGAACAGTCCGAGCTTACGTGTTTGTTGCTTAGATCAACCTATCTTTCTCATCGTAAAACTGTTATCAAATTGAATTTAAAGAGCTTATTCTAGTATGTTTGATAATTAGAGATTAAATAGAGAGCTTATTCTATTTAACGACAAACTAGAAAAGATTTGGGTAGCAGAGCTTGTTGTTATCTACGGTTGATAATTTTGATAGCTAATTGATGTTGATAGATCTGAAATTGATTTTTAACGATGTCTAGTGGTGGAGAATGAAACCTTAACCATACTTCTCTTATATTTGATTTTCTCTTATTTATTTGCTTTTTACTAATTTTGTTTTCTTTACTTTTAATTATTTAAAAACCCCTTTTCTTTTATTGTTCTTGAATTTAAGTTTAAACTAGTAATTTTTATACTAAAAACCAATCTTTGTGGATTCGACCCTTGCTAATCATTATACTTTACAACTGATATTTGTAGTGCAGGGTTTTAAATAAAATACACTCTTTTGGATGCATCAGATAAGTATGTATATCAAACAAATATTAATTGGCCTCGTTTTATTATTGTTACTAGGAATACTCCCGCGCGGGTGATGTATAATCGTAATTGAAATTAAAATTATATATATTTATTTCATAATACTGAAATTAATGAAAACATGTTTAAAATAAAAATAAAATTTATTTTAGCCTTTTATGAATCTACATTATCTTAATTTCACTATAATCTTTATCATTATTTTTTTTTTTATAAAAAAAAAAATCTTTGGTTTCTTTTATAATAGTATATATCGTACCATAAACAATATATTTTTAACTATTTTCATCTCACGAATATACGATTGTCTATCATAAGCATCTTTAATGATTTTTAGTATTTTAAATACTCATTGTTTACTTTTTTGACAGGTATAGATATATTGATAAGCAAAACTGAAAGGCATTTAAAGGTAATTATTAAATTTAATTTAATATTAACTATGACAGTTATACATATCTTCTTTGAAATTACTATATTCTGGTATCCTATAAAAATAATTAAAATAATAAAATATCATTATTGTATCAATATATATAAATATAATATATTATAAATAAAATTGTCAATAGATACAAATATTGAATGTATTTAAAGCTTTGACACAAAAAATAAAAAAATAAAGAAAATAGCATTATAAATTATTGTTTGGCATGTTATAATCACTTAAAATTATTTCATTAGTGCATAAACATATATATAAATAGAATGTGAACAGATTAGAAAATGAATTTCGGCAGAACAATATATATTAGTATTCAAATACAAATATACGGACATTATATTAAATGACATATACTCACAGTTTCAGTAGCACAAAAAATTGAAAATGGAGTCAAGGTAGAACATCTGACCTTAAGATGATTATTGCTTGTCTTTATGTGCTTACAATATATAGCAACTCGTCTCCCAGGTCTCCTTGATAACGTTGCAGTTGAGAGCACACTCGAAGCAACACAGCGAACCAAAAATGCAAATCTCTCTCACAAGACAGAACACGGAATACCGAAGGAAGAAGAGAATTTTTTGTTCAGTGAATTAGTTAATTAAACAGATACAAAAATCTGTATGTATAGGAAATAAGAGGACTGTTGGAACAGTCAAACCAGTTGGATAGAATCTATTCGGTCAGAACAGACAGACCAATTGAAAAGGAACCGGTTCGGTGAAACACTGAACCGAACCGGCATGTCTTTACCCAAACAAACAAAACTGTTGGAACATACACGGATCGGTTCGGTCAAACACTGAACCAAACCGACATGTCTTTACCCGAACAAACAAGACTGTTGGAACATACACGGATCAGTTCGGTTTAGACCAAACGGACATGTCTAAAATCAGACAGGTTGATCGGATGGGCGGTGTCGGTTCGGCTTGGACCAAATAAACATATCGGTTTGGCAATAAAAAATTAATTACTGACCCAAACCCAAACCCGACCTAACCCAAGCCCGGCCCGGCTCGACGGAGCGTGTAAGTCCTCACCTTTCACGAAAACTTGGGTGCCCTTTGGGACCCAACCCAACATTGAACATAAGCCTATATAAACAACAAGCATAAGTCTTTAAGTTTCCATTGTGGGATTCCATACCAAGCATAACTTCAACCAACTTCTTCCTCTTCAAGTGGGTATTTTAGAAATTAATTTCTCATTTAATATTGATATCTATTGTGTAATTTAATCATATACCGTGTATCTACTTATGATAACCTACATATTCATATATGTATTTCGTATTTATACGCATTTATAATCGATTGATATCCAACAATAACATGTTTTAGCATCCAACATTGAAAAAGGAAAAAATAATTTTTAATTTTAAAAAGATCTCATTTAATCTTGGGTAATAAATCAATTAAAAAATATAACTTGAGGGTTTGGTCCTCCAAGACCTGTTAGAGCTCCCGTCAACCTGCTCATGGCTAGATCGATAAATGATGGGATTGGGCAATTCACGTCTATTTAATGAAACTGTATAAGAAATCAATCAGTATCTTTAATGTATTACATTAATAGTCAAATGAGCCACATGCTTTAATATATAATAAATGGAGCCAAAAAAAAAAAAAAACAATATCATAAAAATTAAAATGGAAAAATAATGATCGACATATATTAGATTTGTTAATGAGCGTAAGGATTGTAGATTTTGAAATTTAAACTCAGACCTATTAAGTTTTACCTTTTTAAAAACGATTACATAAATCAATTAAATTATATTCAATTGTTAAATAAAGAAATCATCTAACCTCAAATTTAGGTGAATCTTTGTTCCTAAGAGTCAACATTACGACAAATGCTATTTTAATTTTCTACCTTTCAAGTTATAAATTTTTACTTTCATTTTTTTTTTTGCAATTAATTAATTTTAAAGCATATATAAAGTATATAAAAACGTTATTAACCAAGTATATGGTGTTCAACCATTGAAATAGCAAAAATATATAGATGCTTTATTAGAAATTTGATGTACATCATAAAAAATTAAATTGAAAATAACGACCAAAATACAGGCAAAATCAAAATATTAATTTTTTTAAGTATCAAATTACCTACATTTTGTAATTATATACCAAAATCCGTTGATTTTGTTATCCGTTGGGAAGTCGCCATATGATATGGAGACTTCCCAACTCCACATTTTATTTTTTTGCAAAAATTAGGCTCGAAAGTCGCCATATCATATGGCGACTTCCGAGCTTAAAAATAAATAAAAAAATAATTCAAACCCACTGGGAAGTCGCCATATGATATGTCGTCTTCCCAGTGTTATTTTTTTTGTAACATTGTTGGGAAGTCGCCATATGATATGACAACTACCCAACAACTTTTTTTTTTTAATTTTTTAATTTAATATATTTTAATTAAATATAAAAATTAATTTTCATACATATGAATGGTATTTTTTCATACACAAGGATAAGAAGTTCCATCTGGTAATTCGCACCAATTGAGCTATTGTAGCTCGGGTTTGGTAAGCAACGGGTAAAGGCAAGACTAAGCATGACTTGATTTGGACGAGAAAAACCTGTCTTTTATAAAGGGTGGGACAGAAATGGACAAAAGCCAGACGAAATTATGCATGAGTTTTTGTCTTGAAACAGATGATTATGAGCTTCCATTGATTTGTGGAGAATTTTTACTGGTGTTGCAGTTTTATGTTCATTTATTAAAGTTTTAAAAAGTATATTCTAAATTTTTATTTATTAAATTTATATAAAATTTTTAAAAAGCATATTCTAATTTTTTATTTATTAAATTTATATAAAATTTTTATCTAACTTTTTAAAAATTTTAAAAATTCTTATTATAAAAATTTAATATTTTTTAATTAAATATTTAAAAATGATAAATAAGAATGTAATGATAAATAAGAATAAATCAGCATATAACAAGGAATGTGAAATATGCAAATATTACGATATATATAAATATTACAGGTGTAGAACATGTAATTGGTTCATTGTTAATGCGAACTCTCCCTCGATGTGCCAGATGGATAAGGACATTTTCGACGGCTATGACCTTCATTTCTGCATACTCCACAACGTTTTGGTTGGCCTTTCTCCCTGAGGTCCATTTCATTACGAATACGACTTGGTTTTGGCCGACCATGTGGATCTCTTCGTATTTCTGGATTGAGACACATTTCTGGTCCATTATATTGAGGCCAATAACCTTCATTTGCAACTGCTTCAAATTCATGCCTATAAACATTGAATATAGTGTCAAGTTTATAGACATTGTCCACATATTACATGCAATCTACATGGACATGTGCACAAGCAGCAACTACATGTGAACAAGAAAACTTTTGTGCTTGAAACTTCCCACAGTCACACCACATCTCACTAAGATTTACTTTGTACTTCATTGCAGCAACTCCTTCTTGTGGGTCAAGTAACTCCTCAATCAAAAAAGATTGATTTGTGCGCATAAAATTACGAATCGAGTTGGAGTTAGCTTTCCTACGATTTTCTTGCATTGCCATTGTGACTGTTTCACAGTATGTATGCCATCCCTCGATCATTCTTTGTTGCTTATTGCCCATCTTAACAAAAAGTTCAGCCAACCTATAATATGTTGCCTGCACCAAATCAGTAATGGGAAGATGGCGCGTCCCCTTCAACACTGAATTGATAGATTCAGCTAGGTTGGTTGTCATATGCCCATAGCGTCTTCCTTCGTCATATGATTGGGCCCACTTCTTTTTGGGGATCTTATCAAGCCAATTAGCCGCCTCTGCATTTTCTCGACGAAGAATCTCATACATCCAATGAAAATGGGGTCGCCTCAACTTGTATCTTGATAAAAATTTAAAAAAAAAAAACTTGTTAATTTCAGTATTATTTTATACATTAAAGGAAATATAAGAGATAAAATAACTATGATCCGATTCCATACCCATGTTGACAATTTGTCGATGTAATTCCTTATTGTTAAACCTCTTCATGAAGTTAGCTGCAATGTGTAGAATGCAGTACACAGAGTATGCATTTGGAGGATTCCATCCACTACCATGGCGTCTGATTGCAGCTTTGATGGATTCATGTCGATCAGACATTAAGCATATGCCAGGTTGTGTTGTCACATGTGTACGCAAATTAGTGAGAAAGAAGGACCAAGTCTCCGCTGTCTCACCCTCCACAATGGCAAAGGCAATTGGTAGTATATTTCGGTTGTCATCTTGTGCAATAGCTAACAACAATGTTTCTTTGTATTTTCCATATAAGAATATACCGTCTATTTGCACATTAGGTTTGTAATACAGAAACCCTTCAATGCACAACTTAAATGTCCAAAAGAGTCGATGGAATATTCTCCTACCCTGGACCATTCGATCATCGTGATATGCAAGTACTGTTTGCAATTCCACAATTGTACCAAGAACGAAATGTTGCATTGCACCCAACCATTTAGCTAGATCATTGTACGATCTATCCCAATCGCCAAAAACTCGAATAATTGCCTTTTGCTTTGCTTTCCATGCTTTCTTATAGGAAGTGATGTATCCATACTGGATTCGCATCTCAGCAATCAAAACTGAAATGGAAATCTCCGGATTTGCTTGGACCAATGACAGAATGCATGAACAGATCATGTTAGAATCTAATTTGCAATGATCATGTGGAATTCTTCCCGATGTGCAAGTATGAGGCCCATTATATTTTCTAATCTCCCATACTTGTTTCTTCTTCATGAATGTTGCCCTTATTCTCCAACTGCACCCTTTCCCATACATTGGACACTTGCCATGATATTTGGTTGGCTCGAATTCAATAACTCTATAATCTACAGAGTTTTTGATGTTGTAGTGCTTAATAACTGAAAGCACAACCTCTTTCGTTGGAAATTGTAACCCAACATAGAGATTGACTGTAGATGGATTCCAACTCAGAGGTGCAGCAAATGTATGACCATATTCAGAAAATTCTCGCACTTGAATTGCATCCAAATCCAGGATGCGCATATGGGATGCAGGCTCATAAGGGGGAAGAACTCCATAATTGTTGATATCAGGGCCAACGTCTCGGTCAGAATCATTGCTCTCATCACTGTCATTTGCGAATTCAGCATACTCTTCTTCTTGCTTACTAGAGTCACCAATATATTCACCACGGGCTCCACATGACTGAACAGGATCATCACCACCTGGCACATCATCCAGGGCAGTAGGAATTGTTGGTGAGACAAATGAATTATGAAACGTTGTAGCTTGAGATGGCACTTCTTCTGGGAACGTTATATGAAGTGGGAACATAATACAACGGCTGAGAATCATCATCTTCTGGAAGGCCACAATCCTCAATGTCAGCATGTAACTCAAGTACACCAACATTTTCAAATGTCTCGTGAGCATGAAACATTCCTCTCATCATCATCATCTTCTAGTGGATAAGTCCTATATTGGACACATCCTTCACCAATAGAAAGAGGAAGCCTATACTTAATCTCTGAAACTTTTTTTGTATTTCCAGCTTTTATTTTTGTATGAATTATCACCTTCAGTTCCTCTAATGTGACGTCTTCACCAACATGAAAGCTTGTAGGACGTCCACAATCAAAGGTAGCACCTTCATCAGTATTATGAAATTGGCCATTATAGTAGACCAATGTGACCACTCTGTTGCTCATGTTGTGTAGTAATGAAAGTGAGAAAGATAAGAATGAAAGTATTATCACTCAGCAAAAGAAATAAGAAATAGAGAAGGATGAGAATGACAAGGTATTATCACTAACACCAAAAAATAACAACTAAGATTGAGAATGAGGAGAGAATGAGGAAGAAATATCATATTTATAATGGTTTATTGAGTAAAATATGGTGAAAATTTGTTGAATCTGATTCCCATTTTTTAGCTGATAAGTCCCATCCTTTGAAACTGTTGAATCTGATTCCCATTTTTTTGCTGACAAGTCCCATCCTTTGAAACTGTTGAATCTGATTTCCATTTTTCTGCTGATAAATCAAATCATGGTGAAAAACTGTTGATTCTGATTCCCATTTTTTTGATCATAAATCCCATCATGGTGAAAATTTGTTGAATCTGATATTTTTCAGCTGATAAGTGCCATCATTTGAAACTGTTGAATCTAATTCTCATTTTTCTGCTGACAAGTCCCACCCTTTGAAACTGTTGAATCTGATTCTCATTTTTCTGCTGATAAATTCAAACATGGTGAAAAAACTGTTGATTCTGATTCGGATTTTTTTGCTCATAAATCCTATCATGGTGAAAAATTATTGATTATGATTCCCATTTTTCAGCAGATAAATCCAATCCTTTGAAACTGTTGATTCTAATTCCCATTTTTCTGCTGACAAGTCCCATCCTTTGAAAGTGTTGAATTTGATTCCCATTTTTCTTCTAACTCTTCATTGACTGAAAAACTGATTAATGATTCAGCAAAAATCTACTGATATATCCCATCCTTGAAACTGTTGAATATGATTCTCATTTTTCTGCTGATAAATCCAATCATGTTGAAAAACTGTTGATTCTGATTCGGATTTTTTTGCTCATAAATCCCATCATGATGAAAAACTGTTGATTCTGATTCTCATTTTTCAGCTGATAAATTCCATCCTTTGAAACTTTTGATTATGATTCCCATTTTTCTGCTGACAAGTCCCATCCTTTGAAAGTGTTGAATCTGATTCCCATTTTTCTTCAAACTCTTCATTGACTGAAAAACTGATTAATGACTCAGCAAAAATCTACTGATATATCCCATCCTTGAAATTGTTGAATCTGATTCTTATTTTTCTGCTGATAAATCCAATCTTTTGAGACTGTTCAATCTGCTGATAAATCCCATCATTTGTACCAAAAGATCAATTTTAAAATTTTATATATATTTTTATTTTTTATATATAAAAATTATTATAAAAATATTTATTTAGCCTTATAAAGAATAAAATTAATAAATATTTTATTTTTATATATAATTAAAAATTAATGTAATTAAAATAAAAATTACAAAAAAAAAATGCAAAAAAAAAAATTGCATTTTGCACAAGGGAAGTCGCCATATGATATGGCGACTTCCCTTGTGCAAAATTCATTTTTTTTTTTCAAAATGAAGCACAGAAGTCGTCATATCATATGGCGACTTCTGTACTTCATTTTGAAAAAAAATAAAATTTTCAGTTGGGAAGTCGCCATATGATATGGCGACTTCCCAATTAGTAAAAACTAGCGTATTTTGATACATAATTTACAAAGTTCGGCATTTTGATCAATTTTTTTTCATCAGTATTCAAAAAAAAAAAAAAAAACCTCAAAATACATTCAAGTTTAACTATCCATTTTAGAAATTAAATTAAGGACTTGGGCCAGCTCATGCCCTTCAAATTAATGTTATTCTAAATTCATCCAATATTGCACTTTTAAATTAGAATTTTAATTTAAGTCAAGAAAGTACCTTATTCAAAATTTATTTAAAATTATAGATGCACAACAGGATATTGCGGAATAGAAATAAACATAATATCATTTTCGGGTGAAGAGAAGGAGAACCACACAAAAATTTCAAGAAATCATAATAACTTTCAATTTTGATCTTCAAAAATGAAAAGTTGAGGGGTTATTTATATACAATTAAAAGTGTTGTGTAACAAAATAGTGGGAAAAAAGTCTCTTTTAATTGATGTAAAATTATTAACTTTCAATTAAATCATAATAATTATTTGTTAATAGTTACAATTTCTCTAAATGCTAAATGTCTAAAATGCCTAAAAAATCTTCAAAAATCTCCAAACTATCCCTATTTAGTGATTTAAGAATAACTTTAAAAGATTATTTTAACCCTATTTAATCTAAAAGGAGCTGAAAATATATAGATATATAGATTATAAATTAAATTTCATTAAAATCTAATAGTAATTCTTACCCAAATTTATTCTCAATTTTACCAAATTACCTCTATGTATTCTAAGCTGGATTTGAAAATATAATCTCAAATTTTAAAAGCATTAAAAACTAATGATTTCTTAAAAATAAAACTCCTCTCCCAATAATTGTAACGTTAATTGGTATGGTTAATATAGATTAAAATCAAATTAATTATACCTTAATTTAAATGTATTAATGTTTAAATTACTCATTTTTTTTCAACCAATTTTTTTTGCCTAAAATTATTTTTTAGAAAATTCTCAAACTACCCCTATTTACTCTAAAGGAAGTGAAAAATATATTTAAAGAATTTTCAAACTACCCTGATTTACTCTAAAGAGAGTGGAAAATATAATATAAATATAAAATTCACAAACTACCCTTATTTACTCTAAAAAAAAAAGTGAGAAATATAATATAATATAAAATACTATTATTTTTTATACAAGTTAAGATATTGACCTCAACTTAAAATTTTTATTCAAATCTCATCTTATCTATATCTTCTATTAATTCTTTAGTTGCTTTGGAGAAAAACTTTTAACACCAAAAAATAGATGAATGAGGACCAAACGTTACAAATAGAATTCTAATTCAACTCATATTAGGATTAAATCTATACTATATATAATATGGTTAGTTTAATTGATGTCACGAGTCAAGTGATTAACTCAAACAAAAAAAACTATATAAATTATTATATCAAATAATATAATAAGGGTATTGATTTTTTTCAATTTTTATTTTAAAAAAAATACCAACCTTTTCCTAGAAAGCTATCCACTTTTTTTTTTTTTTTTTTTATTTTATAAATTACTCGTAGATACATAATTTTTAAAAAAATATTTTTAACATGATATTTTTTTCTTCCACTCACATAATGGGTATGCATGTATATATATTTATACTAATATTAAAAGGAGTGACTAAGTTTGATGTCACGAGTCAAATGACACCAATTCAATCAAGAAAACTACCAAAAAATCAAAAGCTATACTAATATTAAAATGAGTAATTGAGTTTGGTGTCATGAGTCAAATGACACCAACTCAGTTAAGAAAGCTACAAAAAAAATCAAAATTAAAGTAATAACAAAAAATAAAAAATAAAGCATTATGTCTTTAAAAAATTTTAAACTAAGTTTACATTTAACTCCTCTGAGTTTGTATTTTGCAAAACTACCAAAAAATCACTATGACATTATGTGTTATTATGCACCCTTACTAACCGTTTATAATAAAGATACTTGTCACTTTTACTGCTTATATTTTTTTTAATATTAGAAGAAAAAAATATCTGTATTTGCATGTATCATAAAAAATAATAATATCTATATAAATATACTAATAAATCTCTCCATGAATTTTTTTTTATACTAAATTTATATACTACCATGTTCCCACATGGTTTAACATAATTAGAGCTAGTCGTGCCTTGACTAATGCACTATACAACTTTTTCAATTTTATTTCTTTTGTTACTTTTTTCCTTTAAAAAATTTGTTTCAAAATATATTATATAACATAAAATAAGCACAAACTTTGTTTCCCTTTTTAGCAATTCAACAAGAGTAGTAAACTTTGCGTGATTGATATTTTTGTTATTTGCTTTTTATTTTTTGAAAAAAATGCTATAAAGGAAAAGTAAAAGATAAAAAATAATGTCATAATTGATTTAAATTAGATAAATAATTAAAATGTAATACCAATTATAACATGATGAGCCTATAAACTCATACATTTTGTTGTCTAAAAAATTCATATTCTGTGTATAGTTTTAACAGTTTTATTTGTTTTTATATCTAAATGCATTTTTTGGTTTTTCTTCCAAAAGCATGAAGTTAATAATAATTAAAAAAAAAACAATTAAATGAGTTTTTTTTTAATTAACTCAAAAGTAATCTCAGATTTGTTTAAGCTTAATCCTCTTAATCTTTTTTTTTTTTTTTTAAAGTAATCTCTTCGATTTTATAGATAGATTCTCCCACATTAATCTAATACATTAAAAATTTTATTTTTAAAATGCTATCCACAAAGATCAGATCTTGATTGATACTTTTTTTTTTTTTTGTACGAACTCGAATAACTCTTATGGGTTACTTAACGACAAATGCTATTATATATGTATCTCTTACTCATAAAAATAAATTGAATTTGAATTTATTTTTATGTAAAATGATTTTTTTTTTTTTTTATAAAAAAATAATCACTTCATTTAAAAATCTTAATCTGGGTTACAAATAAAATTAGGCAATGATCTCAATCAGATCTCTTTAGAACCTATCAAACAATTTAATTTAGCCAGTTCGAGCAAACTTATTAAAATTCTTGCTAACATGGTTAAAAATAAAAACAACCTTATTACATCCGTCAACCAACTCTCAAATATCAAAAATAAAACTACCCCACTCTCAAAGTGTCTTCTCCTAACATTGAATCTTCGGAATTGCAAGAAAGGAATCCGATTCCATTATAATAAGATGATTTCTTATTATTAAGTTGACAAGTCATAAAAAAGTGGTGCCACTCATTTCAACTTTAGAATTCCCACGAAAACAATACTTGTCAATATGATATCCAACGCTTTTAGAAACCCATAGTCTTTGGCTAAATTTAAAAAGACCTATACTTACAACTTCAATTGTTTAATTCAAGTTATTCATGCATATCACGTGTTTTTTTTTTTTCCTTGAAAAAATGCATAACACACATGTATTGTACTACTAATCTTTTAATTTGAGTTTGAGATATTTGTAAACTATGAAAAATAAATAAATTTGATAATTTTAAATATAATATAAAAAAATTAATAAAAAATACAGTTCGTTTAATAAATAAAAAATAATATAATAAATATGACATGTTTAAAAATGATTAACAAATTAAATTTAATATACTTATTATATTCCTATTAAATTTAACATATATAATTATTTATGTTATTTTTATGTTAAGTACATAAATTATTCGATCTAAAAACAAGTTATTCGTTAACAGAAATATCCCAAGAATAAAAAGGCATTCTTTTTGTTGGCAATGATCACCAATCCATCATGTAAGTTGCTTTATATATGCAAATTTAATAACCAAAAATGCAAAATTCTCTTATAAAAAATAAAATAAAAGTTACTTAACATCGTTTGACATTGGAATTAAAGTACCAAATAAGATATATGAAAGCCAAACTAAATTTACTAATATTTTATTGATATCATATATAAAAATAATTTAAGCAGTGAAATTTGCAATGGTGGCATGTGGCTCACAAGCCTTAGCAGCTGGGGTGGCTTCAACGGCTGGGCTGGGCTCAACGGGCTTGCAAACCAGCTCTTCTGGGAGTTCACCAATGCCCTTCAAATAAAATGTGTAGAAAATCTTGAAGGGAAAAACAATTTGCTGCAGCTTAACCTGACCGCTCACCCCTTCAAAAATCCCTGACCCTCCAGTAATAGCCAGATACGTGTCCTCGTAAGTCAAGTATGGCCCCTGCACCGCTATGTGACCATAGTCCCCAAAGTAAAAGCTGAAAATCGCCTCGTACCGGTCACCTTTCTTTTCCGGTTTGTTCTCGATCAAAATGCATATCCCTGTTGTTATTCCTATCCGTTTCTGCAAGTCTCCGGTGTATATCTGAAATAAAAAGGAAAATTTAAAATAAATAAATAAATAGTGCATTTAAAAAAAAAAAAAACTTTATTAGCCATATATATATATAATTTTTTAAAATAAATAATTGCATATGAAAAATAAAAAGGGTGACATTGGCTCTTAGACAAGATTCCAAAGAACAAATATTTAATAAAAAAGTATTTTGTTTTTGTCGGGAATTATTAGTCTGCCTTTCCAGGAAAGTGGTTTTTCTTTTTCCTCAAGAAATAAACAACAAACATAGACCTAAAACTTCACTAGAAGAGTCAAACAAATAGAAGATTAAAATTCAACAACTACCAAAATTCTTTTTTTGGTTTCCTCAAATAATTTAGTGAAGAACTTACTTTGTTGCTAAAAGGGACAAGATCACCAAGAGAATTAACAGATTTCTGACTCAAACGAAGATAAGCTGGACTGCCACGATCTCTCTCATTGAGCTCATAAACATGCAATTCTTGAACTTTGTCTGAAACAAAGAAAACCCAACAAAATCAACTCGAAAACCAAATCAAATTGAAAAAAAAATTAAAATTAAAATATAGGGTTTGAATCAAAATAGGAAAAAAGGATAAATATTTACTGGGTGTTGAGTTATCAGAAGGAATAGCCTGGCTTTTACAAGTGAAAGATCGTTTGGTATCTGAGAAAGTATTGCAGTTTGATCTAAAAAGCTTTTGACTTAGAGTTAAAGATGGGTTTTTGAAGAGCTTGGAAGATGCAGCAGGCAACAGGGAATTGGTCTTTGAAGTGAAGTTTGATGATGATCTGGTGTTACCTAGTTTCACAGGAGAAACGGTTGTTCTTAGAGCAGAAGTTGAGGCGGCCATTGCTGATGCCTTTTTTCACCTTTTTTGCTTTTGTGAGTGTGTTTGGGGATATAGAAAGTGGAGGAATTGATGAGAAAGTAAGGCAGAGTGCGAGTGGATTTATATAGAATGGGAAAAGAAAGAAAAGTTCGGTGGTGGAAGGTGAGTTTTAACGCGTGGTTTTTTGGATGTAGGGATGACGGTGCAATTAGTCAATTTGATAATATAAAAATATGATATTTAATACATACAAATATAGTGTAATAAATATGATAGATACGTTTTAACATAATTAATTAATATGATATATTTAATAATAATAAATTTTGAGTTTATTTTTTTTAATTTTAATATATTTAATCAATTTTATTGTTATATTAAAAAAATTTATTATTTATATTTATATAATTGATATGAAAAATATAAAATATCGGACGCATATACGAATTAAAAAGTTTATAACTATCAATGGAGATAGTCAAAGCAGTCTTCAATGTACAACTCTTACATGTGAAAAAGATGACAAGGTTTGAATATTGTATGATACACGTGATTTAAATAAATAAATAAAAAAAAGACAAAAAAGTGAAAAACTTTATTTGGACGGAAACACGTTTGATTTTTCCTTTGAAAAACTCTCTTTATATATTTTGAGTAGTCTAGTCACCGGCCTGGAATGAAATTAACGTTTCCTTTTTTAGTACATGAAATAGAATATTTGATTTAGGTGAGTTTAACATTGCCGTCGGAATTGGATCGAAAAATAGTTTAGTTAAAAAAAATATGTTTAAAAAATATGATAAAAAATTATGATTTAAAAATTTTAAAGTGTTTATATTGTTGTGAAAAAATGTTTTAGAAAATTAAAATGTCAAAAAAAGATATGTTTAAAAATAATAAAAGTATAGAGATTTGAGAATAATAAAATCATTTTATTCAAAAGCCAGTTTTAAAGCCTAAAAACTATTTTTTTTTTTACTTTTTGGTATGGCTTTTCAAATCATGGTTTCAATAGCAGAAACCAATTTTTTTTATCTGTTTAGCATTGCATTTGCAGTAAAAAGCAGCTTTTCACCTCAAAAACTGTGCCAGAAGCAATGTTAAACAAAGCCTTCGGCATCGTTTATTTCGTAAAAAATGATTTTTGTAGTTTTTAATATTTATTTGATAAAAAATTGATTGGTTGATGAAAAATGATTTATTGGTCAATAAAAAATAAGACATTTTTTTTAAAATTGTCTTCTCATAAAAAAGCTAAATAAAACTACTCACTAAATCCGTGAACTTAGTTCGACTCGAATCGAGATTTGGACATGATTTTTTATATTGAAACTTAACATGACTCGAGTCAAATATTATTATATTAATAAAAAAATTATTTTTTAATTTTTTAATTTTAAAATATTTTAATATTAATATTTTTAGATTTTAATATTGTAATTTTTAGTAATTCTATTTTGAATATTAGTAAACATACATATTTATATTTTAATAATATAATACTAATAATAAATAATAAATTATTTATATGATGAACAATATTTATTATTTTAATAAAAAATATTATTTCATATAACAATATTATTATTTTAATAATAAATTATAACATTATCAATATTTTAAATTTTAAATAGTATTTTTAATATTTTATTGAAAAATGCTTTTATATTACTATTTTAATAATAAATATATAAATTATACTTTATAAAGATTTAATAATAAATGTTTTTTAGTATAAAAATATTACCATTCTAAATATTATAAATATTATAAAAATTAATAGAAATAATATTTTAAAATATTAATATAATTAATGCTTTAATAATAAATAGTATTATTTTAAATATTTAATATTAATATAATATTTTAGTATTAAACAATATAAATTCAATATAGCAAGTAAATATGCAAATAAAACAAGTAAATAGAGTAGGGAAAGAAAATCAAACGCAAACGATTTATAGAAGTTCGGCCTCGTGCCTATGTCATCTCCCTTAGCCTTCCTTGCCAAGGAATTCCCAATTGACTATCTTGAATTGCTATCTTTTCTAGGACAAGGTATAACCTTTACACTCTCTATCTTGGGCCGGTGGTGCCGAAGAGTCGGAGGTTGAGTTGTCGGAGGTGGAAATATAGATGGAAATGGAGGAGGCTGCTGAGGTTGTGAGGGATGGTTTTGGCGTGTCGAAGAGGAGTCCCTCTGAATTAAGCCGTGAAATCGAGGAGGGTGCTCGATTTTTCGTCGGGGCTGAGGCTGAGGGCAGTGGTGGGGGTGGTGTGGTGGGCGGTGGTGCTGAGGCGGTTGCCAGTCCCTCTCACGGAGGTGGTGAGGAAGATTGGGGCAATGACGAGGTGTGCGACATCACCTATCCTGAACTAAATACCTGTTTGCGAAATAGGGGGATCTGTATCCCCCATTATCGCTACAAGTTTTCTTTTCCCGGGGAAGGTCGCCGGACGAGCCAAGTGTTGAATGAGGAACGCAATGTGTGTTTTTATGCACACATGTTTGAGGGGGGTTTCATCTTCCTCTGCATCCATTTTCTGTGCATTGTCTTGAAGTTTATGGGATCGCTGCGTCGCAGCTGACTGGGGTGTCCTGGCATTTCCTGGTGTCGTTTTTTATAGACTGTCGATCTAGAGGAGAGACCCCTTATGTGGCAACCTTTCATAACTTGTATCGGTTGAAAATTCATGGGCCTCGATACTATTTGTCCGCTTGGAAGAAGAAGGTGGTCATCAACACTCCTAGCAATAGGCATATCGTGCGGAGCAAGTTTTTTGTTGCTACATTAAAACATCAGGCTAAGTGGCCTTTCAAGGTTACGTGATCAATGCCTTCTGATGATAAGAGGGGTTACAAGCTAGTGATGGGTGCCTCATAGTTAGCGCAATTCAACTACTACCAAGCGCACACCATCGATTGGGCGAGGACGTTGACGCTGAAAAACGTTTATCGCTACTGCTTGAACAACAAGAATCCCAACCGGGTGGCATTGGATTGCGGGCTTCCTGCTCAAATAGGTTCCGTGTGGCTTGAGGGTAGCGAGGAGTTCATAGCGAGGTTGTTGACTGGGCGTGTTCGTCGTGTTTTTGCCCCTGATGGTACCTCAATGTTCGAGGAAGTAGTTGTTCCCGAAGGGAACGAGGGGTCTTCTCGTAGTGAGAATCCTTCATCGGAGCCTGAGTTCGTCGAAAGTACCTTTCATGCTCTATAATTAGCTTGCTGTTTGCGAGGTCGCCGATTTGTTTGTTGTATTAAGGGTTTAAATCCTTGTTTTGCAGTGGATGACGATGTTGCGGGTGAGCCTTTGAACCCTCTTAGTGGGTTGCCCATCCCAGACCTAGATGGACTCTGGCATGGTGAGCCTCAGGGAACCTCCGCCTCTAATATGAATGACGAGGCATATGGGGACCTGCTCGCCATTATGCCCTGGGTCCCCCCTCCCATAGCCTTCGCTGCAGTTCCCCTCACTGTCATATCTGCAGCTCCTCCGACGATAGAGCTATCTTCTGATTCGGATGATGGGGCACATAAAGATGACATCGGTGGTCAGTGGCCTGGTGTGATAGACGTGGATGATGATGAAGGATCCAATTTTGAGGCTAGGTTAAAGGGGGCTAGTCTATACATGGAGAGTGAGGTTTCATCGGATAGTTTTTCCAGTAGCTCATCGTCTTCGGGGGAGGTCAGATTTATGGCGAACTCTAGGGATTTTATTTCGGTGATAGGTAGTTTTTCTTTGTGCTCATACTTAGGGGCCCTCTTGTTTCCTGATTTGTGTGTGGTTTCATTTACAGGTATAGATACGACTGGCGGGATGGATCTGTTAGAAGAATTGATGGCGAGGGAGAGGCCGACTAAAAGTGCCGGTGGAGGTGGTAAAGGCCCGTTGACAAAGAGGCAGAAGACGGGTCACGTGGGAATCACAATACCAGGTGTAATTCCATCCACAGTTCCCACTGTACCTGCTGGTGGCTCCTCAAAGATCAAGGTTCTGGCGAACCGGTCTGTGTCAGGCGACCTTGTTGTGGGTAAGGGAAAAGAAAAAGAGCAGAGAAAGACAAGGGCAAGGAGAATGAGAAGGAGAAGGAGAAAGGAAAGAGAATGAAAAGGAAAATGAGGGAGAGAAGGAAAAGGGAAAGGAGAAGACCAAGCGAAATGAGGGCTCCCAAGGAGGGGAGATGTCTTTAGTTCTCCCGCATTTGAGGTCTGCATTTGAGCAGGTGTCTTATAAACATAGAAATTATTATTTTTCTAAATTATTATATTTACAACTATTGCTTTTTTATCTTTCAAATTTATTATAAAATATTAATTCAAATCCGATAACATTTCGCAACGAAGCGCGAATATTATCCAGTATATATTAATATATATATACTTTGTATATATAATAAAATTATGTTCACGGATAAATTATAATTATATTTTTTTATAATATTAAATAAAAAAATAGATAAAACAATGTAGAGCAGTTATTAATATAATTCACATATATGAAGAGAGATGTTATTAATATTTATATAAAAATGAGGGCAAAGTGAATAAGATAATTTTCCGTCCCTTTTAGCTATATTAAACTCAATAATTCTTTCAAAAGCGTGACATACACCTCCTCTTTGCTCACAAAGGATCATCTCCTTTTCCCTTTCCCCTACCTCACCTCATCGTCTACTACTTTATTGCTTCCGATTCCTTTCTTAAATTCCAATTCCAATTCCAATTCCAAAGGCTTTTTACTCGCTCAAAATCCCCATCCTTGTCTTCTCTTTCTCTTTCAACTTCAGCTACTTCTACTACTACCCCCCCTTTCTTCAAAATCTTCCAAAAAAACTCCCATCTCCACACCAACAACTCAAAGTTTCCTTACCTTTCCTTTCTTCTCTTTCTTAAGGGCATGATGATATTCAAATGAAAGAGCGTCAACGTTGGCAACCAGAAGAAGACACACTCCTCAAAGCCCATGTCAAACAATATGGCCCTAAAGAATGGAACCTTATTTCCCAACGCATGGGAAAACCTCTTAAAAGTGACCCAAAATCCTGCCTTGAACGTTGGAAAAACTACCTCAAACCTGGTATAAAAAATGGGTCCTTAACCCCAGAAGAGCAATCCTTAGTCATCTCCCTCCAAGCCAACTACGGCAACAAGTGGAGGAAAATAGCCAGCCAAGTCCCTGGCCGTACAGCCAAAAGACTCGGCAAATGGTGGGAGGTTTTCAAAGAAAAACAGCTCAAACAATTGCAGAAGAAACAAACCGGCAGAAAAGAATTTTCCGCCCAAGGTAGTAGTAGTAGTAGTACTATTAGTATTACTCCAGTTGCATCTTCATCTCCAGGTCAATACGATCACATTCTGGAAACCTTTGCTGAGAAACACGTTATTCAACCAAATAACAAGTTTCTTGCTAATTATTCCACCATGAACTTATCTCCGATTATGCCTCATGACCCCGTTCTCTCACTTGGCTCGGGAAGTTCAGGGACTGCCACGACGTCGTCTTCTGTTGTTTTGCCACTCTGGATGAATCACAATTACACAACTTCTTCATTGTCATCTACGACTTCGTCAACCACCCCATCCCCTTCTGTAAGCTTGTCTCTTTCGCCAGGAGAGCCGGGTCTTGACCCAGACTTGACCCTGACCCGGTTCATGCCGGGTCAAGTTGGTACCTTGGTGCAATACTGTAAAGAGTTGGATGAAGGGAGGCAAAGCTGGATGCAACATAAGAAGGAAGCAACGTGGAGGGTGAGCAGGTTGGAGCAGCAGCTGGAGTCAGAGAAAGGAAGGAAAAGGAGAGAAAAGATGGAGGAGATAGAGGCAAAGATACGGTGCTTGAGAGACGAGGAAATGGCGTTTCATGGGAGGATGGAGAGTGCGTATAAAGAGCAGTTAAATGTTTTACAAAGAGATGCTGAGATTAAAGAAGCTAAGCTAATGGAAGCTTGGTGTAGTAAGCATGTTCAGTTGGCTAAGCTTATGGAACAGATTGGATTCAGTACTCAATCTCCACCTTGAGTACTTTTCCTTAATTATATGATTTACTTTCACATTAATTTTGTCTGTTATCGTATCCTTTGAAATATCCCTTGTATTGTTTTGTTTTGTTATTAAGTACTATCTTTCTTGAATCTCTGAATAATGATAGTCTAGATTTTATGGTTTTTGCTGCATATTTTTATTTTATTTTTTTAGGAATGATTAATTTGAATTAAGAACTTCTAAACTATAGAAGTTTTGATGATATATTCAATGTATTTGGGTTTTTGGGATTGATTGATTCTACAATGCCCTAATTTATGTTCTTTGAAACGTAGTGAAGATTCTGACAAGAACAGCTGAAGCCAGCTTCAAGGTCGTCTGCTATTTAGATGTAGGGTCTAATCTTAGTTTTCACATTTTTGTCCAAAACATGACATGTTTTTCATAAAAAACAACAAAACAAAATAACCCTAAACAAAAGAGGTTTTTTTTATCCAAATATAGCTAAAAAAAAAATTATATATCAAAATATCGTTATTTTCAGATTAAATTTCAAAATTCATTTTTTTTTCTAGCTGAAAAATCGTCATCCCTTATAGCGTTTTTCCAGTGTAAAAATTTGAATTTTGGCAAAAAACACCAAGAAAAATGGCCATGGGGGTACCCTTGGTATTTTTGCAAATATTACAAAATTTATCAAGAAAAATGATCATGGGGGGTGTCGATTTTCCTTGATACATATATATATATATATTTTACTTAAATTAAAAAAAAATGTAATTTTTTTTTTAAATTTTATATTTTAATTTTAAAAATTGTAAATTAAATTGAAAATATTTTCTAGGTTTGGTTATTTATTTTTTTTATAAAATATTTGTTTATTTTTTTAAATATATATTAAAAATGTAATTTAATTTATTATTAAAATTTTATAAAAAATAAAATTATATTTCTTATTAAAATTAAAAAAAGAAAATTATATTTCTTATTAAATTTTTATATCAAAAATTGTATTTCTTATAATTTTTTAATATTATAAAAAGTAAAATTTAATTTATGATTAAAATTTTATAAAAATAAAATTTTATTTCTTATTAAAATTTAAAAAGAAAATTAGATTTCTTATTAAATTTTTATATCAAAAATTTTATTTCTTATTAAAATTAAAAAAGAAAATTATATTTCTTATTAAATTTTTATATCAAAAATTTTATTTCTTATACTTTTTTAATTTTATAAAAAATAAAATTTAATTTATGATTAAAAATTTATAAATATACTATTTTATTGCTTATTAAAATTTTAAAAATAAAATTATATTTCTTATTAAATTTTTATATCAAAAATTTTATTTCTTATACTTTTTTAATTTTATAAAAAATAAAATTTAATTTATTATTTAAAATTTATAAAATATACAATTTTATTGCTTATAAAAATTTAGAAAAGAAAATTATATTTGTTATACAATTTTAATTTTATGATGTAGAAAATATTGGAATTGGATTCCTTCTGTAATGGATGAGACTAATGATTTAGGATTTGGGAGAGGTTTCAGCTATTTTTCAATCAATCAAATGCTGTAGAAAATATTGGAATTAGATTCCTTCTGCAATTGATGAGACTGATGGTTTAGAGTTAAGGATAGCTTACAACTATTTTTCAGTTCATCAAATGCTGCAGAAAATATTGGAATTGGATTCCTTCTGCAATGGATGAGATTGATGGTTTAGAGTTAGGGATAACTTACAACTATTTTTCAGTCCATCAAATGCTGCAGAAAATATTGGAATTGGATTCCTTCTGCAATGGATGAGACTAATGGTTTAGAGTTAGGGATAGCTTACAACTATTTTCCAGTCCATCAAATGCTGCAGAAAATATTGGAATTGGATTCCTTCTGCAATGGATGAGACTGATGGTTTAGAGTTAGGGATAGGTTTCAGCTATTTTCCAGTCAATCAAATGCTACAGAAAAGATTGGAATTGGATTCTTTTTGCAATGGATGAGACTGATGATTTAGAGTTAGAGATAGGTTTCAGCTATTTTCCAGTCAATCAAATGCTGCAGAAAATATTGGAATTGGATTCTTTCTGCAATGGATGAGACTGATGATTTAGGGTTAGGGATAGGTTTCAGCTATTTTCCAGTCAATCAAATGCTGCAGAAAATATTGAAATTGGATTCCTTCTGCAATGGATGGGACTATTGGACAGTCCAGTACAAAGGATGGGATTTATCAATCAGATTTTGCATTGAATGAGTTATCACTTTTTCAGTCAAATAACCCTAGCTAGAATATGAGAATCATATTCCATCCTATACAAAGGATGGGATTTGTCATCTGGTACAACATAATGAACCATTATAAATTCATAATACTTATGAAGGTTTACAATACCCCCTACAGCAGTTTTTCAATCAGATTTTTCCTGAGTGCTAAAACCTCATCATTCTCATCCTTCTATATTTCTTCTTTCTTTTGCGGAGTGATAATACCTACATTCTCATCCTTCTTAGTTTCATTACTACACAACATGAGCAATAGAGTGATCGCATTGGTCTACTATAATGGCCAAATTCATAATACTGACGAAGGTGCTACCTTTGATTGTGAACGTCATAAAAGTTTTCGTGTTGAAGAAGACGTCACATTAGAGGAACTGAAGCTGCAAATTCATACAAAAATTAAAGCTGGAAATAGACAAAGAGTTTTAGAGGTTAAGTATAGGCATCCTCTTTCTATTGGTGAAGCATGTGTCCGATATAGAACATTTCCATTTGAAGATGATGATGATGTTATATGCATGTTTTATGCTCATGAGACATTTGCAAATGTTGGTGTACTTGAGTTATATGCTGAGATAGAGGATGTTGACGATGATTGTGGGCCTTCAAATGTTCGCACAACAAAAAACTTTCCCATAGAAGATGATGATTCTGAGCCGTTCTATGTTCACACTACATACGACGTTCCCACAGAAGAAGTCGTGCCGTTATCTCAAGCTACAACCTTTCAGGCTTCATTAGTCTCACAAACAATTCCTACTACCCTCGAAGATGAGCCAGATGGTATTGATCCTGTTCCTCCACGTGGAGTCCATGGTGAATATGTTGGTGAATTTAGTGAGCAGGAAGAGGATGCTGAATTCGCAAGTGATGACAACAATGATTCTGACCCAGACGTCGTCCCTGCTGAGATCAACAGTCATGGAGATCTTCCCCCATATGAGGCTGCATCCCATATGCATACCCTGGATCTGGAGGCAATGCAAGTGCCGAAATTTCCTGAGTATGCTCATACATTAGCTACGCCCCTGACATTTGATCCATCTGCAGTTGATCTGTGTGTTGGGTTACAATTCCTAACGAAAGAGGCTGTGCTTTCAGCTATTAAGTACTATAACATCAAAAACTCTGTAGATTACAGAGTAATTGAATCTGAGTGGACCAAATATTATGCCAAGTGCGTAATGTATGGAAATGGGTGTAATTGGAGAATAAGGGCAACTTTTATGAAGAAGAAACAGGCATGGGAGTTTAGAAAATATGAAGGGCCTCATACTTGCACATCGGGGAGGATTTCACAAGATCATTGCAAGTTAGTTTGTAACATGATCTATTCATGCATTCTGTCATTGGTCCAAGCAAATCCGGAGATCCCCGTTTCAGTTTTGATCGCTGAGATGCGAATTCGGTATGGATACATCACCTCCTACAAGAAAACGTGGAAAGCAAAGCAAAAGGCAATTGTTCGAGTTTTTGGCGATTGGGAAAGATCGTACAATAAGCTACCTAAATGGTTAGGTGCAATGAAACATTTCGTGCCTGGTACAATTGTGGAATTGCAAACGGTACCTGCATATCACGGTGACCGACTGGTCCAGGGTAAGAGAATATTCCATCGACTATTTTGGACATTTAAGTCGTGCATTGAAGGGTATCCGTATCGTAAACCTATTGTGCAAATAGACAGTACTTTCTTATATGGAAAATACAAAGGAACATTATTGTTAGCTATTGCACAAGATGGCAACCGAAACATACTGCCAATTGCCTTTGCCATTGTGGAGGGTGAGACGACAGAGGCTTGGTCATTCTTTCTCACTAACTTGCGTACACACGTGACAAAACAGCCTGGCATTTGCTTGATGTCTGATCGACATGAAGCCATCAAGATGCGATTAGACGCGATGGTAGTGGATGGAATCCTCTACATGCATATTCAGTGTACTGCATTCGACACATTGCAGCGAACTTTATGAAAAAGTTTAACAATAAGGAATTGCGTCGACACATTGTTAACATGGGTATGGAATCAAATCATAGTTATTTTATCTCTTATATTTCGTTTAGTATATAAAATAATACTGAAATTCACAAGTCTTTTGTTTTTAAATTTATTAGGATACGAGTTGAGACGATCGAATTTTCATTTCATGTATGAGAATCTTCGTGGAGAAAATGCAGAGGCGGCTCATTGGTTTGATAGGATCCCCAAGGAGAAGTGGGCCCAATCATATGATCAAGGAAGACGTTATGGCCATATGACAACCAACCTAGCTGAATCTATCAATTTGGTGTTGAAGGGAACGCGTCATCTTCCCATTACTGCTTTAGTGCAATCAACATATTATAGGTTGGCTGCACTTTTTGTTAAGATGGGGAACAAGCAAATTGCAATGATGGAGGGAGGGCACACATACTGTGAAACAGTCACACAGGCTATGCAAGAAAATCGCAGGAAAGCTAACTCCCACTTTCTTCGTAATTTTACGCGAGCAAATCAATATTTTCTGGTTGAAGAGTTAGTTGATCCACAAGAGGGTGTTTCTGCAATGAAGTACAAAGTCAAGCTTAGTGACATGTGGTGTGACTGTGGAAAGTTTCAAGCACAAAGGTTCCCTTGTTCACATGTAGTTGCTGCTTGTGCACATGTCCATGTAGATTGCATGCAATATGTAGACAAAGTCTATAGACTGGAAACTATATTGAATGTTTATAGACATGAGTTCGAAGCTGTTGGAAATGAAGGTTACTGGCCTCAATATGATGGTCCAGAAGTGTGTCCCAATCAAGAAATGCGGAGAAATCCAATGGTCGGCCAAAATCAAGTCGTATTCGTAATGAAATGGACCTCAGGGAGAAAGGCCAACCAAAACGTTGTGGATTATGCAGAAATGAAGGTCATAACCGTCGAAATTGTCCGCATCGATCTGGCACGTTGGGGGAGACTTCGCATCAACAATAAATGAATTATATGTTTTCATAACCTGTAATATTTACATATTTTGCCATTAAGGGAAAATGTTGTGCAAGTTTTTGTCAACTTATCATGTAATTTGGATTATTATTTTATTTAAAATAAAATAAAATTATACAAATATAACTCAATTATATTTATTTGTACAATTTTATAAATTAAATAACAACATTAAGATTTTAGTTACACATGCCGAATAAAAAAAATATATAACAATTAATTTCCCAACAAATTTAAAATAAATAACATGAAATGCAAAACATATAAATTTATATATTAGAAATTTAAAACACATTATTCTCGTTATATTGATAAAAGTACATTTATTCTAATTATTGCATGGTATAAAGCAACAGTGTTGAGCTCTTCTAGTGCGTGGTGGTTGCACCCGTCGTTCAACCTCGTCAGTGACACGTATTCGCGGTCGACCACGACTTACTGCTATAACCGCCACTGGTTCCGGTTGTATGCCATCAGTCATTTCTTCCGTATCAAAAATTTGAAACCCACTGCTGGATGAGCCAACACCTAGCTCACCCATAACGGGAACCTGACTACTAGATGGACCCATAAATGATGTACCATCAAATGCTGATGAAGGGGTTCCAAACTGATACATTGATGTTAGATATGCTGAACTTGGACTTAGGATGAGGAGCTGGTCATCTAACCTCGTTGTTGGCGTGATGGTCGGTAACACTCATCAACGTCATATCCGGGGTGACTTATGAAATAACGATGACTGGATGGTACTCCATGATCCCGTTCAGGTTCAGGATGATTAAATGACATCCTCGGTGCTGTGAACTCCGATGAGGTCGGTTAACGCGTTCGCCCACGTTGTCGGCTAGGTCTAGGAGCTTCCATATCTTGTGTAGGAGGGATTGGAGCTGAAGTTTGTCCGGTAAATGGCATACTCCTAACATCCTCATACATCGACGGTGGACAAACGAAAGGCCGACCTTCATTTTTATACCATCATATGTAATCATCAGATGGGTTGAAATTATTACCAACAATCGGATAACCTGTCGGAATTCGTTGAAAACGTATATTCCACCAATGGATCCAATGTTCATGCTTCGCAGGCCAGAATTCCTCATGACGACCACGCATGTCGATCTTGTGAAGCTTATCAAGGTTCACCGGGGCTGCAGGAATTGGTTGTTGCATCCCAAATTGTCGCAACACCCTGTTAGTTTGGTGCCACTATACATATGAAAAGCATATCAATGCTGTGTTTGCTTTCCATATATTACAATTATTGTAGGCATCCGATGGGAGGCATGCCATAATTTCACTTGAGGAATATGGCATCCACAGAAACTGCGAATAATTATTACAAATTATTAGTTTCATATGGATTAAATAAAAAAAACTTGAATGTAACAATCGAAATATTTACCTTATCATATCCTACTCGATCTAGTCGTACTCTTATACTTGCAAGGTCGGTCGGAGTCTCTGTAAAATCTCTACTCCTACTCCTACTCCACCTGTTAAAATGCATATAATATCTTAATGACCTATAAAAATACAAGTTCGTACAAAATTAATAAAAAGTAAAGATTATTACCTGCTTGCAAGGGGGTATACAGCCGAAATATCCACGCGCGGAGCAAGAAATGGTAGCCGATACCAAGCCCATGATTGTAGAAGCACTAAACATCCACCTATGTCATGACTTTTTGGAACTGTAGCCCGACAAAGTTCTCTATACAAAACCGCCAAACACGCAAAACCCCAACTATAATTTGCCGCATGCTCTAAATCACGTAGTAATGGAAGATACATTAAATGTACCCGACTGCTCGATTTGTCAAGCATCAGTAATCCTCCAATCAAACGTAAAATATATGCTCTAGCAGCATATTGTATCTGTTGTTCAGTTGCGTGTAATGGAAGATTTTGAAAGGATTTCAACCACTTTAGTCTCACCGTTGAGCCAGATACATACTCATCTGGAGGTACCGAGCCCAATAGATTTTGACACACTTCATTCCAATCTAGCAAGCTTCCGCCTGTAACTGCATCGCCATGGACCGGAAGTCCAAGTTGAAGCGCAACATCTTCTAGAGTTACCGTGCATTCACCAAATAGAAAATGAAAAGTGTGCGTCTCGGGTCTCCATCGTTCGATCAACGCACTGATTAAGTCGGGTTGTATCAAAAATCGTCGAATTTGAGTTGCGTGATAAAATCCGGCTCTTCTTAAGTGGTCGATAATAGATGGATGCGAGTCCTCCAATGTAAATTTTCTTGAACGTAACACGCGACGAGTTTCCTGTTATAATAATAAAAATTAATATATTATAAAACTATAACAATTAAAAATTAATAAAAAAAAACTCTAAAACTATAAAATAACAAAACAACAATAATAAAAAATTTAAATTTTTTTATATAATTATTAAATAATTAAATTATATAATAAATAAATAACTATAAAATGAAAAGACAATAATAATTACAAAATTATAAAACAATAATAATATAAAATAATATAATATAAAAATTAAAATTAAAATTAAAATTATATAAAACTTTAAAATGAAAAAACAATAATAATTAAACAATTATAAAAGTAGAATAATAAAAATAATATAATATAATATAAAAATTATAATTATAATTATATAAAACTATAAAATGAAAAAACAGTAATAATTACAAAATTATTATTGTATATAATAATAAAAAAAACATTATAATATAAAAATTTAAATTATATAAAACTATAAAATGAAAAAACAAAAATAATTAACAAATTAAATAACTATAATAATAAAAAATTAAACAATATAAAAAATAAATAATTAAATAACTATGAAATCAAAAAACAATACTAATTAATAAATGATAAAACTATAATAAGCACTATAACATTAAAAATATAAAAATTATAAAACTATAAAACTATAAATTTACAAAATTCTAATAATTAAAAAATAAATAAAAATTGATAATGTAATACAAATAATATTATAACAATTTACTTACCTCTTTAAATATAACCTCCGATATGTGATTTTCTTGCAACCTCAATAGTGATGATGAAGCCATTTTTAAATATTGTTGTAGAAAAAATAAATTGTTGTAGAAAAAATTTTTGTTGGTAGAAAGAAATTTGATTGTAGAAAGAAGAATGGAAAATGAAGGGGTATTTATAGAAGAGTGGTGTGTGTGTGGGGGGGGGAGGGGATGGATTTGTTGCCTTCAAAAAAATTTGAATTTTTTTTAAAATTTTTTTTATATACTACAAGTCAATTAAAAAATATTTAAAAAATATTTCATAAATTTTAAATAAAAAAATATACCTTTGGACTTTTAATTTTTTTTCAAAAATTATAAAAAAAATATTTTTAATTTAATTTATAATTTTTAAAATTAAAATACAAAATTTTAAAAAAAATTACAATTTTTTTTTTAATTTAAGTAAAAAAAATATATGTATCAAGGGAAATCGCCACCCCCCATGGCGGTTTCCCTAGATAAATTTTGCAATATTTGCAAAAAATACCAAGGGAAATCGCCATGGGGGGTGGCGATTTTCTTTGGTATTTTTTTCAATTTTGAAAAAAAAAAAAACCAAGGGAAATCGCCACCCCCCATGGCGATTTCTCTTGGTGTTTTTTGCCAAAATTCAAATTTTTACACTGGGAAATCGCCATGGGGATGACGATTTCCCAGCTAGAAAAAAAAGAGCGGATTATGAGAACTAATATGAAAATAACGATATTTTGGTATTTTTTTGGGCTATATTTGAATAAAAAAACCTTTAATAGTTCCATAAACAAAAATACAATAAGGGGGCGTTTGCTGATTTTTCATTTCATAATTTTAATGAAACTTGATTTTTGTAAATGTGATTCTTGAGAATATAATTTTTGAAAATATAATTTTACAATGTTTGATATATAGAAGAAGGTGCTAATTAAAATTCTGAGGAAGTTATATTGAAACTTTTGATTCACTAAATATTTTACTAAAAATATGATGATAATTTTCGAAATTACTCTTATAAAAAAATATAAATTTTATTAATTTTAATATTTTCACTGATATTTGTTATTAACAAATATTTATACTAAATATTTAAAAATAATATTTTAATTAATAATTTGAGTTACTTTAAGATAAAAAAATGTTTGTTAATAATAAAATTTTGAAGTTATTCTTATGTAATTGAAAAATTAAAAGACTAGATGCAAATTAAATGTTATTTAAATATTTAAATTATATTTATTATTAACAAACATTTGTACTAAATATTTAAAAATAATATTTTAATTAGTAATTTGAATTACTTTTAGGATGAAAAAAATATTTGTTAATGATAAATTTTCGAAATTATTCTCATGTAGTTAAAAAATTGATTACAAATTAAATATTATTTAAACATTTTAATTATAATTATTATTAACAAATATTTGTACTAAATATTTAAAAATAATATTTAAATTGGTAATTCGAGTTACTTTTAGGATAAAAAATGTTTGTTAATAATAAATTTTCGAAGTTACTCTCAAGTAATTAAAAAATTAAAAAAAACTAGGTATAAATTAAATATTATTTAAATATTTTAATAATATTTATTATTAACAAACATTTGTACTAAATATTTTAAAATAATATTTCAATTGATAATTTTAATCAAATAAAAAGAGGGTAATTTTTTTTTAATATTTTTTTAACTTTTCAACTATATGAGAAAATTACTTTCCCACCACTTTTTATGGAATCACATTCCAATGCTTGTGGAAAAGTAACTCTCCAAGGAAAGGAAAGTGAGTATTTTTTAGCATATCAAACATGAAAATTACATTCTCACCAATTACTTTTCATGAAAAGTAATCACTTTTCATCATACCAAACACCCTTTAATACTATTAGTACTTTTTTTTTTTTTTTTTTATAAAAAAAAACATTAAATTTTAAGAATGAGGTATATATTTTTTCTTCATTTTATAATTATTTATCTTAATATTTGTAAAATTAAAGATATCCACCTAAATTAATATTTTAATAAAAAGTAATATTGAAAAAAAATATTTAACCATTTTTTGACATATCCTAAAATATTTCGTTTTAAAATACTTTCATATTCTCAGCCCTGTTTTAATTTCGAACATCTAGCTCCACCCAAAGTCGAGAATTAACTCACAGAAATCGCTTGGAAAAGAGAAATTAAGATATGATAATATGTGTATTTATTTCATTTTTTTATTATTTATAATTATATTTAAAATATTATAAATTTTATAAATTTAATAATTAATAATTTATTTTTGGGAAAATACACTTACCCCTTAAGGTTTACTAAAAAATACACTTATCCTCCATAGTTTGAAAACTATCCACTTATTTCCTAAAGTTTGATGAAAAGCACACTACCACTGTGCCCTAAACCTTAAGTAAATTTTAAATAAAAAGATAATTATACCCTTGTTAATTATTAATCATATATATTTTTTTATTCATTTTGCTTATTTTTTAATTACAAAATAATGAGAATTTAATTAATTTTAAAATTATCTTTAATTACTATAAATTATATCTTAATTAAATTATATTCTAATTCAAGTAAATATTAAATATTTTTAATTTATTTTTAATTTAATTATATATTAATTTTGAGGTGAATTCATTAAATTATTTTTATTTAAAATAAATTAATTATAATTGTTTAAAAAAATTGATAAAATAAAAAGAGAGAAGAAACAAAATAAAAGTATTATCCATGAGATTTTATTGGTTTAAGTACCCACATAGTCTCTGTACTATAGTAAAAAGAGTAATTTAGTCCTTCTACTATAAAAGTGAGTAATTTAGTCCCTATACAATTGAAATAGGTGCAAATAAGTAAAATTGATAACGATGTTAATGAAAAACCGTTAAAATGCTGATGTAGACTCGTAAAATCTAACAGAACTAATGACTTGGAATGAAATATGACTTGAAATATATCTAAATTTGTTAGATTTTACGAGTCTACATCAGCATTTTAACGATTTTTCATTATAACCGTTATCAATTTTATTTATTTGTACCTATTTTAATTGTACAGGGACTAAATTACTCACTTTTACAGTACAAGGACTGATTTACTCTTTTCACTACAGTACAGGGACTATGTGAGTACTTAAACTGATTTTATTGAAATTAAACATACCTCTATTAGTTTGAAAACCACATTTTATCTCTTTAGAAAATAATTTATGTTAAGATTTCATTAATCAAACTAATATTTATTCAAATTTTACTTTAAATATTAAAAATATCCTCATTTTATTTATTTTTCCTTATTTTTATATTTTTGTCTTTTTGTTTTAATTATTTTTTTATCATTAAACTTTTAAAAATAATTTTATTTATTTATTTTAAATAAAAATAATTCAATGAATTCATCTCAAAGTTAATATATAATTGAATTAAATATAAATTTAAAATATTTAACTTGTACTTGCATAAAAATTATTAAAAAAGAAATAAAGGAGAAGAAAAAAATAATAATAATTATCATCCATGAGATTTTATTAGAAATAAACTTACATATATTAACTTGAAAAGCATATTTTATCTTTCTAAAAAAGTAACTAATATTAGGATTTCATTAATCAAATTTATATTTGTTTAAATTTGACTTTAAATATTAAGATCCTAATTTTTTTTTATTTTTCTTATTTTCGTCCCTTATTTTTGTTTTTTTTTTTTGTTTTAATCAAATTTTTTATCACTAAACTTTTTTAAATGATTTTATTAATTTATTTCAAATAAAAAAGGTAATACATTCATCTCAAAATTAATATATTAAATTAAAGATAAGTTATTTTTTCTATTGAATTAAAGATAATTTTAAATTTAATTAATATTTAATTATTTTATAATTAAAAAATAAGTTAAATGAATAAAAAAAATATATGATTAATAATTAACAAAGATATAATTATTTTTTTATTTAAAATTTACCAAGGGTTTAGGGGTTTTTTTATCAAACCTTAAGGGTAGATGAGTAGTTTTCAAACTATAAAAAGTAAGTATATTTTTTTAGTAAATTTGGGAGGTTAGCATATTTTTTAATAAACTTTAAGAGAATAAATTAACTTCTTTTATTTTATATAAATTTTGATATTTTAATGTTTATATATATATATATATCATTTTTTTATTTTTTTATTTTTTTTCAGATCTCATATTATACTATCATGTCATTTTTAACTTTTTTTGTATTATATTTATATTTAAAATATCTAAAAATCATAAATGTGCAATTCAATTTGAAAGAGCTTCCAACATGCATTTTAAAATTCAAGCTCAAAGAGCACAAAAATGAAAAGAATAATCAAATTAATATTTTATTGTTATCGTAAATAACAAAAATGTCATCTTTTGTTGGTTTTTTTTATTCAAATATAGTCAAAAAAAATACCAAAATACCGTTCTTTTCAGATTAATTTTCAAAATCCGCTCTTCTTTTTTTCTAGCTGGGAAATCGCCATCCCCCATGGCGATTTCCCAATGTGAAAATTTGAATTTTGGCAAAAAACATCAAGGAAAATCGCCATGGGGGGTGGCGATTTCCCTTGGTGTTTTTTTTTCCAAAATTGAAAAAAATACCAAAGGAAATCGCCACCCCCCATGATGATTTTTCTTGGTATTTTTTGCAAATATTACAAAATTTATCAAGGGAAATCGCCATGGGGGTGGCGATTTCGCTTGATACATATATATTTTCTTACTTAAATTAAAAAAAAAATTGTAATTTTTTTTAAAATTTTGTATTTTAATTTTAAAAATTGTAAATTAAATTAAAAATATATTTTTTTATAATTTTTTAAAAAAAGTAAAAGTCCAAAGGTATATTTTTTTATTTAAAATTTATGAAATATTTTTTAAAATTTTTTTAATTGATTTGTAATATATAAAATTTTAAAACAAAAAAAAATTCAAATTTGAAGGCAACGGTCACATCCCCTCCCCTCCCTTCCCTCCCCACACACACCACTCTTCTATAAAATACACCTTCATTTTCCATTCTTCTTTCTACCAACAAAATTTTTTTCTACAACAATTTATTTTTCCTACAACAATATTTTTTTTCTACAACAATATTTAAAAATGGCTTCATCATCACTATTGAGGTTGCAAGAAAATCACATGTCGAAGGTTATATTTAAAGAGGTAAGTAAATTGTTATAATATTATTTGTATTACATTGTCAATTTTTAGTTATTTTTTAATTATTAGAATTTTGTAAATTTATAGTTTTATTGTTTTATAATTTTTATATTTTTAATGTTATAGTGCTTATTATAGTTTTATCATTTATTAATTAGTATTGTTTTTTGATTTCATAGTTATATAATTATTTATTTTCTATATTGTTTAATTTTTTATTATTATAGTTATTTAATTTGTTAATTATTTTTGTTTTTTCATTTTATAGTTTTATATAATTTTAATTTTTATATTATAATATTTTTTTATTATTATATACAATAATAATTTTGTAATTATTACTGTTTTTTCATTTTATAGTTTTATATAATTATAATTTTTTATTATTCTACTTTTATAATTGTTTAATTATTATTGTTTTTTCATTTTATAGTTTTATATAATTTTAATTTTAATTTTTATATTATATTATTTTATATTATTATTGTTTTATAATTTTGTAATTATTATTGTCTTTTCATTTTATAGTTATTTATTTATTATATAATTTAATTATTTAATAATTATATAAAAAAATTTAAATTTATTATTATTATTGTTTTGTTATTTTATAGTTTTAGAGTTTTTTTATTAATTTTTAATTGTTATAGTTTTATAATATATTAATTTTTATTATTATAACAGGAAACTCGTCGCGTGTTACGTTTGAGGAATTTACATTGGTGGACCCGCATCCATCTATTATCGATTACTTAAGAAGAGCCGGATTTTATCACGCAACTCAAATTCGACGATTTTTGATACAACCCGACTTAATCAGTGCATTGATCGAACGATGGAGACTCAAGACGTACACTTTTCATTTTCCATTTGGTGAATGCACGGTAACTCTAGAAGATGTTGCGCTTCAACTTGGACTTTCGGTCCATGGCGGTGCAGTTACAGGCGGAAGCTTGCTAGATTGGAATGAAGTGTGTCAAAATCTATTGGGCTCGGTACCTCCAGATGAGTATGTATCTGGCTCAACGGTGAGGCTAAAGTGGTTGAAATCCTTTCAAAATCTTCCATTACACGCAACTGAACAACAGATACAATATGCTGGTAGAGCATATATTTTACGTTTGATTGGAGGATTACTGATGCCTGACAAATCGAGCAGTCAGGTACATTTAATGTATCTTCCATTGCTACGTGATTTAGAGCATGCGGCAAATTATAGTTGGGGTTCTGCGTGTTTGGCGGTTTTGTATAGAGAACTTTGTCGGGCTACAGTTCCAAAAAGCCATGACATAGGTGGATGTTTAGTGCTTCTACAATCATGGGCTTGGTATCGGCTACCATTTCTTGCCCCGCGCGTGGATATTTCGGCTGTATACCCCCTTGCAAGCAGGTAATAATCTTTACTATTTTATTTATTTTGTACGAACTTGTATTTTTATAGGTCATTAAGATATTATATGCATTTTAACAGGTGGAGTAAGAGTAGGAGTAGAGATTTTACAGAGACTCCGACCGACCTTGCAAGTATAAGAGTACGACTAGATCGAGTAGGATATGATAAGGTAAATATTTCGATTGTTACATTCAAGTTTTTTTTATTTAATCCATATGAAACTAATAATTTGTAATAATTATTCGCAGTTTCTGTGGATGCCATATTCCTCAAGTGAAATTATGGCATGCCTCCCATCGGATGCCTACAATAATTGTAATATATGGAAAGCAAATAGAGCATTGATATGCTTTTCATATGTAGAGTGGCACCAAACTAACAGGGTGTTGCGACAATTTGGGATGCAACAACCAATTCCTGCAGCCCCGGTGAACCTTGATAAGCTTCACAAGATCGACATGCGTGGTCGTCATGAGGAATTCTGGCCTGCGAAGCATGAACATTGGATCCATTGGTGGAATATACATTTTCAACGAATTTCGACAGGTTATCCGATTGTTGGTAATAATTTCAACCCATCTGATGATTACATAGGATGGTATAAAAATGAAGGTCGGCCTTTCGTTTGTCCACCGTCGATGTATGAGGATGTTAGGAGTATGCCATTTACCGGACAAACTTCAGCTCCAGTCCCTCCTACACAAGATATGGAAGCTCCTAGACCTAGCCGACAACGTGGGCGAACGCGTTAACCGACATCATCGGAGTTCACAGCACCGAGGATGTCATTTAATCATCCTAAACCTGAACGGGATCATGAAGTACCATCCAGTCATCGTTATTCCGTAAGTCACCCCGGATATGACGTTGATGAGTGTTACCGACCATCACCGCCAACAACGAGGTTAGATGACCAGCTCCCCATCCTAAGTCCAAGTTCAGCATATCTTACATCAATGTATCAGTTTGGAACCCCTTCGTCAGCATTTGATGGCACATCATTTATGGGTCCATCTAGTAGTCAGGTTCCCGTTATGGGTGAACTAGGTGTTGGCTCATCCAGCAGTGTGTTTCAAATTTTTGATACGGAAGAAATGACTGATGACATACAACCGAAACCAGTGGCAGTTATAGCAGGAGGTCGTGATCGACCGTGAATACGTGTCACTCACGAGGTTGAACGACGGGTGCAACCACCACGCACTAGAAGAGCTCGACACTATTGCTGTACACCACGCAATAATTAGAATAAATGTACTTTTATCAATATAACGAGAATAATGTGTTTTAAATTTCTAATATATAAATTTAGATGTTTTGCATTTCACGTTATTTATTTTAAATTTGTTGGGAAATTAATTGTTATATTTTATTTTTTATTCAGCATGTGTAACTAAAATCTTAATGTTGTTATTTAATTTATAAAATTGTAAAAATAAATATAATTGAGTTATACTTGTATAATTTTTTTTTAATTTTAAATAAAATAATAATCCAAATTACATGATAAGTTCACAAAAACTTGCATAACATTTTCCCTTAATGGCAAAATATGTAAATATTAGAGGTTATGAAAACATATAATTCATTTATTGTTGATGCGAAGTCTCCCCCAATGTGCCAGATCGATGCGGACAATTTCGACGGTTATGACCTTCATTTATGCATAATCCACAACGTTTTGGTTGGCCTTTCTCCTTGAGGTCCATTTCATTACGAATACGACTTGATTTTGGCCGACCATTGGAATTCTCAAAATTTCTTGATTGGGACACACTTCTGGACCATCATATTGAGGCCAGTAACCTTCATTTCCAACAGCTTCGAACTCAAGACTATAAACATTCAATATAGTTTCCAGTCTATAGACTTTGTTTACATATTGCATGCAATCTACATGGACATGTGCACAAGCAGCAACTACATATGAACAAGGGAACCTTTGTGCTTGAAACTTTCCACAGTCACACCATATGTCACTAAGCTTGACTTTGTACTTCATTGCAGAAACACCCTCTTGTGGATCAACTAACTCTTTAACCAGAAAAGATTGATTTGCTCGCGTAAAATTACGAACAAAGTGGGAGTTAGCTTTCCTGCGATTTTCTTGCATAACCTGTGTGACTGTTTCACAGTATGTGTGCCCTCCCTCCATCATTGCAATTTGCTTGTTCCCCATCTTAACAAAAAGTGCAGCCAACCTATAATATGTTGATTGCACTAAAGCAATAATGGGAAGATGACGCGTTCCCTTCAACACCGAATTGATAGATTCAGCTAGGTTGGTTGTCATATGGCCATAACGTCTTCCTTGATCATATGATTGGGCCCACTTCTCCTTGGGGATCCTATCAAGCCAATTAGCCGCCTCTGCATTTTCTCCATGAAGATTCTCATACATGAAATGAAAATTTGGTCGCCTCAACTTGTATCCTAATAAACTTAAAAACAAAAAACTTGTGAATTTCTGTATTATTTTATATACTAAACGAAATATAAGAGAGAAAATAACTATGATTTGATTCCATACCCATGTTAACAATGTGTCGACGCAATTCCTTATTGTTAAACTTTTTCATAAAGTTCGCTGCAATGTGTCGAATGCAGTACACTGAATATGCATGTAGAGGATTCCATCCACTACCATCGCGTCTAATCGCAGCTTTGATGGCTTCATGTCGATCAGACATCAAGCAAATGCTAGGCTGTTTTGTCACGTGTGTACACAAGTTAGTGAGAAAGAATGACCAAGCCTCTGTCGTCTCACCCTCCACAATGGCAAAGGCAATTGGCAGTATGTTTCGGTTTTCATCTTGTGCAATAGCTAACAATAATGTTCCTTTGTATTTTCCATATAAGAAAGTACCGTCTATTTGCACAATAGGTTTACAATACGGATACCCTTCAATGCACGACTTAAATGTCCAAAATAGTCGATGGAATATTCTCTTACCCTGGACCAGTCGATCACCGTGATATGCAGGTACCATTTGCAATTCCACAATTGTACCAGGCACGAAATGTTGCATTGCACCTAACCATTTAGGTAGCTCATTGTACGATCTTTCCCAATCGCCAAAAACTCGAACAATTGCCTTTTGCTTTGCTTTCCACGTTTTCTTGTAGAAGGTGATGTATCCATACCGGATTCGCATCTCAACAATCAAAACTGAAACGAAGATCTCCGGATTTTCTTGGACCAATGACAGAATGCATGAACAGATCATGTTACAATCTAACTTCCAATGATCTTGTGAAATCGTCCCCGATGTGCAAGTATGAGGCCGTTCATATTTTCTAATCTCCCATGCTTGTTTCTTCTTCATAAAATTTGCCCTTATTCTCCAATTACACCCATTTCCATACAATACGCACTTGGCATAATATTTGGTCCGCTTAGATTCAATTACTCTGTAATCTACAGAGTTTTTGATGTTATAGTGCTTAATAGCTGAAAGCACAGACCTCTTTCGTTGGGAATTGTAACCCAACACACAGATCAACTGCAGATGGATCAAATGTCAGAGTCGTAGCTAATATATGAGCATACTCAGGAAATTTCGGCACTTGCATTGCCTCCAGATCCAGGGTATGCATATGGGATGCAGCCTCATATGGGGGAAGATCTCCATGAGTGTTGATCTCAGCAGGGACGACGTCTGGGTCAGAATCACTGTTGTCATCACTTGCGGATTCAGCATCCTCTTTCTGCTCACTAAATTCACCAACATATTCACCATGGACTCCACGTGGAGGAACATGATCAACACCAGCTGGCTCATCTTGGAGGGTAGTCGAAATTGTTTGTGAGACTAATGAAGTCTGAAACGTTGTAGCTTGAGATAACGGCACGACTTCTTCTGTGGGAACGTCGTATGTAGTGTGAACATAGAACGACCCAGAATCATCATCTTCTATGGGAAAGTTTTCTGTTGTGCGAACATTTGAAGGCCCACAATCATCGTCAACATCCTTTATGTCAGCATATAACTCAAGTACACCAACATTTGCAAATGTCTCATGAGCATAAAATATGCATCTAACATCATCATCATCTTCAAGTGGAAATGTTCTATATCGGACACATCCTTCACCAATAGAAAGTGGATGCCTATACTTAACCTCTGAAACTCTTTTTCTATTTCCAGCTTTAATTTTTGTTTGAATTTGCAGCTTCAGTTCCTCTAATGTGACGTCTTCTTCAACACGAAAACTTTTAGGACGTTCACAATCAAGGTAGCACCTTCGTCAGTATTATGAATTTGGCCATTATAATAGACCAATGCGATCACTCTATTGCTCATGTTGTGTAGTAATGAAACTAAGAAGGATGAGAATGTAGGTATTATCACTCCGCAAAAGAAAGAAGAAATATAGAAGGATGAGAATGAGGAGGTTTTAGCACTCAGGAAAAATCTGATTGAAAAACTGCTGTAGGGGGTATTGTAAACCTTCATAAGTATTATGAATTTATAATGGTTCATTATGTTGTACCAGATGACAAATCCCATCCTTTGTATAGGATGGAATCTGATTCTCATATTCTGGTTAGGGTTATTTGACTGAAAAAATGATAAATCATTCAATGCAAAATCTGATTGACAAATCCCATCCTTTGTACTGGACTATCCAATAGTCCCATCCATTGTAGAAGGAATCCAATTTCAATATTTTCTGCAGCATTTGATTGACTGGAAAATAGCTGAAACCTATCCCTAACCCTAAATCATTAGTCTCATCCATTGCAGAAAGAATCCAATTCCAATATTTTTTGCAGCATTTGATTGACTGGAAAATAGCTGAAACCTATCCCTAACTCTAAATCATCAGTCTCATCCATTGCAGAAAGAATCCAATTCCAATATTTTCTGCAGCATTTGATGGACTGGAAAATAGTTGTAAGCTATCCCTAACTCAAAACCATCAGTCTCATCCATTGCAGAAGGAATCCAATTCCAATATTTTCTAAAGTTTTTTATGGACTGGAAAATAGTTGTAAGCTATCCCAACTCTAAACCATCAGTCTCATCCATTGCAGAAGGAATCCAATTCCAATATTTTCTGCAGCATTTGATGGACTGAAAAATAGTTGTAAGCTATCCCTAACTCTAAACCATCAGTCTCATCCAATGCAGAAGGAATCCAATTCCAATATTTCCTACAGCATTCGATTGACTGGAAAATAGCTGAAACCTCTCCCAAACCCTAAATCATTAGTCCCATCCATTGCAGAAGGAATCCAATTCTAATATTTTCTACATCATAAAATTAAAATTGTATAACAAATATAATTTTTTTTTTTAAATTTTTATAAGCAATAAAATTGTATATTTTATAAATTTTAAATAATAAATTAAAATTTATTTTTTATAAAATTAAAAAAGTATAAGAAATAAAATTTTTGATATAAAAATTTAATAAGAAATATAATTTTATTTTTAAAATTTTAATAAGCAATAAAATAGTATATTTTATAAATTTTTAATAATAAATTAAAATTTATTTTTTATAAAATTAAAAAAGTATAAGAAATATAATTTTTGATATAAAAATTTAATAAGAAATATAATTTTCTTTTTTTTAATTTTAATAAGAAATAAAATTTTTGATATAAAAATTTAATAAGAAATCTAATTTTATTTTTTAAATTTTAATAAGAAATAAAATTTTATTTTATAAAATTTTAATCATAAATTAAATTTTACTTTTTATAATATTAAAAAAGTATAAGAAATACAATTTTTGATATAAAAATTTAATAAGAAATATAATTTTCTTTTTTAAATTTTAATAAGAAATATAATTTTATTTTTTATAAAATTTTAATAATAAATTAAATTACATTTTTAATATATATTTTAAAAAATAAACAAATATTTTTTTAAAAAATAAATAACCAAACTTAGAAAATATTTTTAATTTAATTTACAATTTTTAAAATTAAAATACAAAATTGAAAAAAAAATTACAATTTTTTTTAATTTAAGTAAAAAAAAATGTATCAAGGGAAATCGCCACGCCGTATGGCGATTTTCCTTGATAAATTTTGCAATATTTGCAAAAAATGCGAAGAGAAATCGTCATAGGGGGTGGCGATTTTCCTCGGTATTTTTTGTCAAAATTCAAATTTTTACACTGAGAAATCGTCATGGGGGATGACGATTTTCTAGCTAAAAAATGAAAGAAAAATTTTAAAAATTAATCTGAAAAGAATGATATTTTGATATATAATTTTTTTTTTTTTAGCTAGATAAAAAAATCACTATTAAATCGGTAAATTAGCTATTTTATTTTAAAGTTTATTATTAATATTTATTATCAATTAATTATTATTGATGGGTCAAGACTTTAAAAGGGGCGGATGCTACGGATGCTATGTTAAGCTTTTGTCCTATTGACAGTGACTGATCAGTGGATTGTGGGATAGGTTGTGGCAGTTCATTCACTTCACCCACACGCTTGTTGTGCGCGTTATTTACACCGTCACCAGCATTTTTAAAAATTTTGTAATCAAACAAGGATTATGTTTTTCGGTTTTCTTTTTTCCTTTAAAAAAAAGACAAGGATTATGTTGAAATTAAAACCACAAAACTCACTATTTTGACAAAATAATAATAATACTAATAATAAAACCATAAACACACTTTAATTTGGCATATCTAACTCTGATTTAAGTTTTAGATGTATGATTTTACTTCTTACTTTTAAGTTTATTTGTTTGGCAAAAATAAAAAATTTATTTTTTCACTGATGAGAGATTAAATTTATTTAGGATTCATTTGAATTTCATCGCATCTCTGTTTCGATGGAATCCAAAATAATTTGTGGGGAGAAATCTCCCATTGATTGGCACTCCCATTGGTCCCTCCAATTGGACTGGAAAGGCAAGGGTCCAGTAAAACCATTGAACTTTTGTGGAGGATTTTTTTTTTTACCCCTTTTATTTTTTTAGTTTAAATTTTAAATTATTAAAATTTTATTTTTTGATATAAATATAATTTTAATAATTTTTAATTATTATTTAACATAAATATAATTTTAATATATATTTTATTATTTAATATAAATATAATTTTAATAATTTTTAATAATTTATTTTATTTACATATTCTAAATTATTATTTTATTTTTTGATATAAATATAATATTTTTTAATTATTATTATTTAACATAAATGTAATTTTAATATGTATTTTATTATTTAATATAAATATAATTTTAATTATTTATTATATATATACATAGTTTAATCTGATGTTTTTAATGGTTATTTTCTCTTCTTACTATAATTCACCTCACCGTCACCATTCCGTTTGCATCCAAACACATATCGCACCATTGATTTTAATCTCACCGCATAGTACTCAATATCACTGCTACAGTAACTGATCTCACGTCCATCACTGTTTTTAATCTCACCAAAACTAATCTCACCGTCTATCCAAATCGACCCTTAAATTTTTTTTTTTTGGTTAAAAGGTAGAAAAAAAAACCATCCCACATTTATAGATTATGTGAACAACAAAGGTAAAAGTAGGAAGCAAACAAACTAGTAAAAGAGGTAGTTGGAGATGATGAAATTGCCTTGTACTACAAGCATAAGGAACTTTTGTAAATTAAAATACGGGAAATTTTCATGTAGAATTACAATAGAATTACAATAAGTATGGTCTAATATAAATATTTATTAAGAGAAAAATATACTAACCCTATAAGATTTTATAAAAAATACATTTATACCTTTATAGTTTGAAAAATATTTATTTATCCCTTGATGTTTGATGAAAAACATACTAACCCTTTGAGATTTTTTTACTAAGTGAATTTTGAATAAAAGACAAATTTACCCTTCATTAATTATTTTATTTATTTTATTTATTCTTTTTTATCCAAGATTTTTTTTAATTACAAAACAATAAAAATTTAATTAATTTTAATTATTATTAAATTAAATTCTAATTAAATTATATTCTAATGCAAGTATATGTTAAACATTTTAAACTTATCTTTAATTCAATATATTAACTTTGAGATGAATGTATTATATTTTTTTTATTTGAAATAAAGTAATAAAATCATTTTAAAAGTTTAGTGATAAAGAAATTGATTAAAACAAAAAAAAATGAAAAATGGACGAAAATAAAGAAAATAAATAAAATTAGGGTCTTAATATTTAAAGTCAAATTTAAACAAATATAAATTTGATTAATGAAATCTTAACATTAGTTATTTTTTTAGAGAGATAAAATGTACTTTTCAAGTTAATATATGTAAGTTTATTTTTAATAAAATCTCATGGATGATAATTATATTTTCTTTATTTCTTTTTTTAATCAATTTTTATGCAAGTACATGTTAAATATTTTAAACTTATCTTTAATTCAATTATATATTAACTTTGAGATTAATTTATTAAATTTTTTATTTAAAATTATTTAAAAAAGTTTAGTGATAAAAAAAAAATAAAAAATAAATAAAATGAGGGTATTTTTAATATTTAAAATAAAATATGAATAAATATTAGTTTGATTAATGAAATCCTAACATTAATTATTTTCTAGAGAGATAAAATATGGTTTTCAAACTAATAAAGTTAAGTTTATTTTCAATAAAATCTTATGGATGATACTGATAGTTATATTTTCATTTTTATTCTTCATTTTTATTCTCTTTTTTTTTTATTTTAATCAATTTTTTACCATTAAAACATTTTTAAATGTTGATAATTAAATTATTTTAAATAAAAATAATTTAATGAATTCATCCCAAAGTTAATATATAATTGAATTAAAGATAAGTTTAAACATTTACTTGAATTATAATATAATTTAATTAGAATTTAATTTTATAGTAATTAAAGATAATTTTAAAATTAATTAAATTCTCATCATTTTGTAATTAAAAATGAGTAAATAAATAAAATAAATAGAAAAATATATGATTAATAATTAACAAGTATATAATTGTTTTTCATTTAAAGTTTATTTAGTAAATAAACCTTAAAAAATTAGTGTATTTTTTTATCAAATCTTAAAGAGGTAAATGAGTATTTTTCAAATTATAGAGGGATAAATATATTTTTTGTTATGAAACCTCAGGGCGTACTTTTACCTATTTATTAATTACTATCATAAAAAATATAATTATTAAGTAGGAAATGAAAACTATCCAATTTTATTATTAGAAAACCATACAATTTTATTCTTGTTGGTGAGAAAAGAACGTGCATTAAGGCAAGAGTACTCCACTCCTGTATTCTTGTACTCCAAACTCCAAGACTAAACAACCAAGCATCATCTTCATCCTTTTCTATCACTCACAAGTCACAACTAGACTTGCTTAAAGTTTGAGTATCTCGGTTGGCTCGAATTGAATTAAGTTTGGGTAAGTTTTTTTATAATTCGGATCGATTTAGTTCGAATTATTATTTATTAATAAATTTTTTTATTTAAATTTAATTATAAAATATATAAATATTAATATATAAATAATTTTTTAATAATTTATAAACAGTAAAACAAAGTTCACGGGCCAACTCAGGCCCAACCGGAAATGAGCTTGGCAAGAATCTTTTTTTTTTCCAAATCACGATCTGACCCAACCCATAAACAGATCTAGCCACAACCACTGTCGTCCATCATTTTTCTTTTCAGGGGGCGTTTGGTGCTTTCCTATGTCATGATTCCAATGAAATGTGATTTCTGAGAATATGACTCATGAGAAAATTATATTGAGACTTTTGGTTCACTAAACATTTTACTAAGAATGTGATGGTAATTTTTGAAATTACCGTTATCAAGAAAATGTAAATTTTATTAATCTTAACATTTTCCAATGATGCTTATTATTAACAAGCATTTATATTAAATATTTAAAAATAATATTTTAATTGATAATTTTAATTACTTTTAAGATAAAAAAATATTTGTTAATAATAAAATTTTGAAGTTATTCTCATGTAGTTAAAAAAGTAAAAGACTGAATGCAAATTAAATATTATTTAAATATTTCAATGATATTTATTATTAACAAATATTTGTACTAAATATTTAAAAATAATATTTCAATTGGTAATTTGAGTTACTTTTAGGATAAAAAAATGTTTGTTAATACTAAATTTTTGAAATTACTCTCAAGTAATTAAAAGATTAAAAGGCTGGATGCAAATTAAATATTATTTAAATATTTCAATGATATTTATTATTAACAAACATTTGTACTGAATATTTAAAAATAATATTTCAATTGGTAATTTGAGTTACTTTTAGGATAAAAAAAATTTGTTAATAATATATTTTCGAAGTTATTCTCGTATAGTTGAAAAATTAAAAGGCTGGATGCAAATTAAATATTATTTAAATATTTCAATAATATTTATTATTAATTAATATTTGTACTAAATATTTTTAAATAATATTTCAATTGATAATTTTAAATCAAATAGGAAGAGGATAATTTTATCTTAATATTTTTTTAACTTTCTAACTACATGGGAAAGTTACTTTCTCACCAACTTTTCATGGGAATCATATTCCAATGCTTGTGGAAAAGTAACTCTTCAAGGAAAGTTACATTCCCAAAAAAATTGAGCAGTTTTTAGCATACCAAACATGAGAATCATATCCCGACCAATTACTTTCCATCATACCAAACGCTCTCTTTTAGAGGAAAAATTCTAAGGAAAGCTCCTTAAAATGAGCTTTTCGTAGGCTCTATTACATATGTAATTTATCATGTTTATATGTAATTTGTGTCATGTTTATATTTAAAAAAATTACATATGTAAAAAAAAAAATTACACTATATAAAAAATTACATAAATACATGACATATTTGTCATGTTTATATGTAAAAAAATATTATATATAAACATGACAATTTTATGTAATTTATCATATTTATATATAATTTTATCATATTTATATATAATGGAGTATATTTTAAATTTACCCTAAAACTTTCCTAAAGTAATCAATTATTGTTTACCACTTTAGTGAATCTCTATTTTTATTATTTTATTTTTTTTTGCCAATTTTTTTTGCTATTCACCGTCGGCATCGGCATCCCCTCCCTCATTTGCCACTAAAGTCATCGCATTTAGCGATGATAAAATACAAGGTAGTCAGTATCGTATCGACGTGTATATTGTTTTTATTTTGGTATTGATATGTATCGGTATATTTCGACGTACCGTTTCGAAATTTATCGGTATTTTTAAAATATTTTTTCATATATCTATATGTATAACCTATTTTCAAGTTATTTTAATAAAATATATATTATATACACATACAAATATACATCCATTATATGTATATATATATTTTTATACAAATATAAATTTTAAATATTTAATATCTAAAATTTTTAGTAAAATAAATATTAAATTATTATTAATTATGTTCAATAACCTAATTTAATAAACATATATATTTTAAAATATAATTATGAAAAAAATAAAAATGATGATGACATAAAAAATATTGAAAATGATTTAAAAATTCAAATAAGTGAATTTTTAAATAAAAAATTAAAAAAAATTAAAATCTTGTATCAATCGGTACGGACCGATACGTACCGGTACTGACCGGTATTGATCAATATAGACCGGTACAGGCCGGTACGATCGGTACGGGCCGATACCAAAACCGAAACGGAACGAGACTCGTACCGTTTTCGATTTACCTTAAAAACGGTACGTACCAGTCGGTTCGGCCGGTACCGATAACTCTGATAAAATAGCTTGTTTTAGACGAGTTTTGATCCCCTCGATCTAATAGGGACATTTTTTTTTGAAAATCGGAATCGGGTCAGGAATCAGGATAGATCAAGTTAGAGAATAAAAAAATAGGGATTAGATCATAATCGGGTTTAGGGTCCTCAGTCTATATAAAAATAATATATTTTTTAATTTTATATTATTAAATATATATATATATGTATATGTATATTAATAAATTTATTATTTAATATTAATTAGAGTGATTAACTTAATAACATAAACTAGTAATTAAGATATAAAATTTTGGGGAAATCCGATATGTATTATATATAGAGGTGGCAAAATGAACCCGAACCCGAAAACCCGCCCAGGAAAACCCGAACCCGAACCCGCCCAAACCCGATTTGACCAAAAAGTCAAAAACCCGAACCCGAAAAAACCCGAACCCGAATGGGCCCGAACCCGAATGGGCCCGAACCCGAATGGGCCCGAACCCGAATGAGCCCGAACCCGAATGGACCCGAACCCGAGACCAGCCCGAACCCGAACCCGAATTTAATACTAAAAATAAAAATAATAAAATTGCAATTAATTAATTTTTTTTTTTTACAAAGCAATAACTTTAATTATTAATTTTATTATAATTTTTTAAAATAATTTAATTAAAATTTAAAATTTAAAATATATATATATATGATGATGAAATAATAATTTTATCAAAAAGTAAATTATATTTTGTACTTATAAGTTATAACTTTAACGTCTCATATCATGATGAATTTACAATCTAAATATTTTAAATTCTTGAAAATTTTAGAGATGTGAAAAAAAATTTGACACTAATTAAATTATTCTTTAAGGGTAAAATTTTTTGACAATAATTCATTTATTTTGGCCTTTTGGGTTATACTTATACGGTTAGGTTAGAGTGGGTTTAATTGGATTATGGCTTTCATGGGATTTTATTTTAGCGGGTGGGTTTAATTGGGTTTTGGGTTTTATGGTCTTTTGGTTTTGGGTATATTTATTATATATTAATAAATAATCATATTAATTATATATTTATTACGTATAATTTTAATATAAATTATATTTTTTTAGTACTACTTTATAATTTATACTTTATACTGATGAAAAAATATAAGTACTCAATATATATATATATATATATATATCTTGACTATAAGCATAAAAGTTTTGCATTTTATAAGTATATAAACGAATAGATGAAGACCAGAATTTATTTTTAAAAGTTTTTTATTTTATAGTGAATATAAATTATAATGTATTTATATTTTGAAATTCGAGTTCATCAAATCAATTATTTTAAATATCAATATGATTAAAATATAATATATCATATTTTTTATAATAAATTATTTCAAAATTTGATTTTATATAACAAATTAATTTCTTATTCTTTTGGTGCTAACAAATATTAATTTTAAAAAATAAATATAATTAAAAATATCATATAATAGCAAAAGTATAAAAATAATAATAAATTAATAATTTGTTTTTAGATATAAATATTTAAATTACGTAAAAATGATTACATCTAATATAAAATAAAATGATGTAAAACATACATGAATCCAGACCGAACCCGAACCCGAACCCGAATGGGCCCGAACCCGAATGGGCCCGAACCCGAATGAGCCCGAACCCGAATGGGTCCGAACTCGAATGAGCCCGAACCCGAATGAGCCCGAACCCGAATGGACCCGAATGAGCCCGAACCCGAATGAGCCCGAACCCGAATGGACCCGAATGAGCCCGAACCCGGATGGACCCGAACCCGAATGAGCCCGAGCCCGAATGAACCCGAACCCGAATAAACCCGAACCCGAATAAACCCGACCCGAACCCGCCCGAATCCGCCCAATTGCCACCTCTAATTATATATATATAATTCGGGTTGGGACTGAGTATTAAAAAAATAATCCGAAGTCAAGTTAGAGTTGGGTTTAACATATACCAAATCGAATCGGTTCAGTTGGGACAAAAATTCATCCCTACTTGACCCGTTGCCATCCCTAGTCGCGTTTGTTGTTGCTTCAACCACCATTGCTTCAACTCCATGATATTCCCTCAATGTCGGTAGTTTGTGCCTTCTCCTTTTTGTCTTTTGCAGTTTCTATCTAAAATTTATGTTTACACTAGTGACTAAACATATATTGTGAAAATTATGTATCTCACTTCTTAGAATCCACAATCTATTGATAAAGTTGCATGTATTAGTGCATAGATCTAACTTTGGGTCCACGAAAATTCATGTTTGCTTTTAACAATATTAGAAAAATTTTCACTTAAAAATATTTTTTTGTGCCTTCAATTTTTTTTTTTTTTTTGTGTTTTGAAATTATAAAATATGACCACTTGAAGTTTTTGATTATGTATAATTAGGGTTTGATTTTATTTAGGAATTTGGATTTTGTCTCTCCTTAAAGAAGATATTGAAAATTGAAGAAATATTTAATATATGAAATTTTCAATTTTTTTTTAATGTTCAAATTATTGAAAATTGATTTTTGATTTTTTTGTGTAATTAAATTATCTTTTTCCATGATGTTTTGTTGAATGTTAATCGGATTGTGATTATTAGCAAATTTAGTCTAAATTTATGATAATATTAAAAAACTGAAAATGTTTGTGACAATATTAGTTCAAATAAGATTTATACATTTTAAGTTTTAATTCTAAATTAATTCAACAAAATGGAATATGACTCTTATATATCCATTATTAGATGGGACGATCCACTAAACTAGTCTACAAATACTCAAATAACTTAACTTTAGGTTTAAGAAATTATTTAGATAAGATACACATTGTTTCTAATTTACATGTGAAGTCTTTATTACATTATATATTATTCTTTATTACATGTGAAAATTACTCAAGTAAATAGATTACAATATATATGATTCGATCTACTCAAGGGTTGGATAGCTCGTCTTGCTCGACAGGAGCGACACGTCTTAAGTAGAGTTTTTTCATTTCGGATCGGTCCGGCCCGAATCACTATTTATATAATAAAAAAGCATTTTTATTTAAATTTAATTATAAAAATATATTAATATTAATATAAAAATAATTTTGTAATATTATTTAAATAGTAAAACAGATCGAAGGATCGGTCCAGACCCTTCCAGAACCAAACTTGGATAAGAAAAATAAAAAAATTTCGAACCGCAGTCCGACCCATGAGCAAGTCTATATATAATTCTTGAATTATTTTTAATATTTTAGCCATTTATGAAACTGTAAACTTACAAATTACTTTCAAATTGATTGTTGGTGCACCATTGCTTACGGATCGAATTACCTTGTTAGTTTGATTCAAAATACTATATCTCAATTATTTTAGAGTTTTTTGTCCTGATAAATTTCAATGCAGGGGTAAAAAATCAATGATTAGGTGGATTGATGGAAACAACTAGATCAATGATGATGACCACAATGCACAATTTCTGATCATTTTTATTCTAAAAATTTGTTATGTCATTTGATTAAAAGAGGTTTTTAAAGTTATGGTTTTTTATTCTTTTAAATTGAAGTTGTAATCATAAAAAATATATGTTGATAGCTGATTCTTCATCGTGACCATTTCTCTGTTATTTTATCTAATCTTTTGTGTTTCTTATGCGTGTACATAATCAAATGTCACTATTTCAGTGTCTTAATAGATCAAAAAATTGGATAGTCATGATGAATTTGTATTTTTCTATCTCTTTTCGAGGGTCAAAATATCATGAAGATCCATGTACTATATTATCTAATGTAAAATAATCCATATATTATAAAATTGAGTAATTTAATTCTTAATTTTTTAAAATTAAAAAAAATAATAACGGGGTTATGTGAATCGTTAAAAAAATGATGTGACATTTAAAATATGTTAAAATATTGACGTGACATTAATAAAATATATTATTTTAAGATGACTTAGATTAAATAAATAACCAAATTGTTGTAAATGCCAATGTACGGGGATCTAAGCTTTCTTCTCTGATTTCTCTAAACGAGGCTTTATTTAGTTAACGTTATCTTAAAATAATATATTTTATTAGTGCCATGTATCATCATTTTAACAGATTTTAAATGTCACATCATTTTTTAACGGTTTACGTTAATTTGGTTACTGATTTTATCATTTTACTTCAATTTTAAAAGATTAAAAATTAAATTACTCAATTTTATAATATAAAAACTAATTTGCATTAGAGATATAATACAATAATCTCTCAAAGACTTTAACCCCTTTTCGAGTGTTAATTAGCTACAAAATTTCTATGCCTTACGAATTCTAACTAATTAATAAGGCCATCCATCAGTTATTTAGTTTCATATTACGTGGTAATATAAAATTATACAGCTCACGTATTTTTTATTTTTTAAAATTGAAGAGTCTCTTTACACATAATTGAGCTAAACTATTTGCGGTGCATGAAGCTTCTATCATGGCTTACAAAAACCAACAATTTTATCAAGAAAGTTTCACATTATCAAAGTGATTTCTAAACTAGATTATTCATGTTAGTGGTTTCATTGATCTAAGTTGCATCTTCAAAGTTAATTTTACATGTTTCTTTAATTTAATTGATGCTAGGCTTTCTTCACTTATTGTTTGGATATTTTATAATTGTGTTTAATGTGTTTTTTCCTTAATTTTAGGATGAAGCTATAGAGAAAATCAAGAAAAGCTTCATAGAATGTGATGACTTAAGCTCAAAGGTTGTATAATATGTTGTCGTTACTTTTATCTTGCAACATGTATGCAATGTGAGTTGTCGTAGAAGGTTTCTTACTACAACTATTGGCACTTGGAGTTGAAATGTTCCAATCCATCTCAAGTTTTAAAGTAAATTACGAATATTGATTGCAAGATTATAACTATTTTTGAAATGTTACTTCATTTGTTTGGTCAATGGGAATGAAGATCAGAAGCTTTGCTTTTTCTTAAAATATGGTTGTTAATATTTTCTAAAAAAAAAAAAAACTTGATGATAGGTGTAGAAGGAGAAAAATTTGGACCAATTACAAATTGCTATGTGTCAATTGAAATTTTTTTAATTAAGGAATTTTCAATTAAATTATACATCATTATGTGAAATTGATGACATTATATGCAATGACATCATAATTAATTATTTTATAATTAATTAAATATGCACACATGGCTTGACCAATCAAATTGTAAGGATTTATGGGTCATTCAATCAAATTTCACCCATGTGTTATTATTATTTTATCTCTAATTAAATTCAATTAATTAAGAGATAAGTAAGTATTTTATCTTTAATTAAATTAAATTAATTAAGAGATAAATAAGATAAGTATTTTATCTTTAATTTAATTAAATTAATTAAAAGATAAATAAGATAAATATTTTATCTCTAATTAAATTAAATTAATTAAGAGATAAATGAGGAAGATAAGTACTTTTAAAACTCTTTTATAAAGAAATTATATTCTTTAAGAACTCTTTTTCACCTGGCTGACTAGCACTATAAATAGGGACCTCTCCTCAACAAAAATTTCATAATTCGCAAGTCTGAAGAGAAGAAGAAGATTTTGAAGATCCAATCCTCTCCAAAATCCCAAGAAGAATTCTCTGAAGAATTGAAGGAATGAAGGAATTGAAGATAATCTGAAGAACGCTGTGCCTGTTCTTAAGAAAGCTGCTCTTTGATCTTGTTTCATCAAAAAAAAAAGATCAATCCCGTTTTTCAAGATCAAGTCTAGAAGATCCTTGAAGCAGATCTCAAGATTTCTCAAAAAGCTGCTATCCGATCTTGTTCTATAAAAAGAAAGGAGGTCAATCCCGTTTTTCAAGATCAAGTTTAGAAAATCTTGAAGCGGATCTCATCGATTCAAAATCAAGTAGCGAAGACCCTTGAATAAAAGTTTTGCTGAAGAAAAGAATCAAAGGATTTTTTTTATTTATTTTAAGAACATCCAGAGATTGTAACGTTCAAGATAAATAAAATTTTTATTTGTCTCCAATTTTCTTTGTCATATTTTCGACACAAAATTTGCGTGTACAAATTTTTGGCACGCCGAGTGGGACCATCTCTGCCTTTCATCTCTTTTCTTCAAAACTCAAGTTATCCAGTTGCAATGGCTCCCAAGAAGAACCTTGCTAACAAACCAACTCTCAAGCCTGCTCGAGCTAATCTTGTAGTCTACCTCGTTCCATCATCAAGCGTTGATATCCTTGCTCATCCTTATGGCACTAGGAAGAAGACCAAATCTCTAGCTGAACTGTATGAGCTAATGATAACTCGTATAATTATATAGTTTTTAGTTATGTTTTATTATTGTTTTGTGTCAAATACGAGTTATTATTGTTTAGTCTAATTGTGTTTATGATCTTTTATATTTTTTATGTAATTTGGTGTTTTTCACAAGTTTCTTTGAGTGATTTCAGATTACTAGTATTAAGGGCAAATCCAGTTCAGTTCCAGTTCCGACACCTTTTGCCATATCAGCTATATCTTGAGTTTCACTGAAGCAATAAGGCTGAACTTTGTATCCCTGTAAAGCTAAGAGGTATATCTATCTTTTTCATGTTTTACACTTCTTGAAACGGAGTCGTTTTCCCTAGCGAAATCGACCATCAAGGTGGCTGATGTGTAATGACGTCTGTTCTGCACCGTTTTGGTATTTTGACCATATCTTCCGATCCACGTGCGCAAATGATCTGATTCCAACGGCTATGGATCCGTAACTGATAGGGGTATATTTTTCTAGAAGACCATTTTATCAGATCGAGCCTCCAACATTGACAAAATCGACCATCAAGCTGGCTGATCAGAATTGTCATACAATATGACGAAAATTGTTAGAAAAATGCACCCACCTATTATACCTACCTTTGAAATTTGTAAAGCTTGTCTCTTGTCATTTAGCCCTCCAAAATGTGTATAAATAGAGGGCCTTGGATGAGTATTGGGATACATTATACATTGGTAGGATATTAGCCTTTGTAGTAAAATTCTCTAAGTTTTCTTCTTCTTTCCTTTCTCTAGTTTTCTTTTTTTTATTTACTTATGCTTCTTACATTTCTTTTCATTTTATTCATATCTAGTATGTGTTGCTAATCATATTGTTGAGGTGATGAGGTGAAGCTCTTGGTAAATGCTAAGGTTAGTCTCTTAAACATGAGCTAAAATGAATCATCATTTATAAACACTAGTATAGATAATATTTTCTTTTGGTTTAAAATCATACTTGCAAAGTAGAGATCTTGATTCATTATTGACAATGAAAATGGCACAGTAAATGCTTGGTTTCATAACCTTGATTTGTTGTAGACATATACCTTGGCATAAGGAATGCTTGGACTCTTTTTGTGAGTTTTGAGGACACCAAATGAACATAATATCATATGCTATGGACGTTGGACAATTTGGACTGAATTGCTAAACCTTCCGGTTGGAACCTCCCTTATGTGTGGATTTCAATTGTGTAATAAAACAAGATTAATCTTAGCATAACACCAAGAGTGGATTCTCTAACCTCAACATCTTTTCTTATTGTTTTTTTTTATATCTTGTTTAATTGCTTTTATGTTATTTTGTTTATTTTGTTCTCTAATATCTTGTTTACTTTCTTTGTTATTGATTCCCTAATATCTTGTTTATTTTCTTTTTCTTATATATTTATAAACTTATACTTACTAATACGCTTCCCTGTGGTTCGACCTCGGACACCCGAGAATTTATTACTTGAACATAACCTGCACTTGGGTTTACAACTCTTAATTGAGTCTCCATTAAGTTTTTGGCGCCGTTGCCGGGGAAGCAATACTAAGTATATAAGTTTATAAGTATATTTATTTTTTTTTTTGGCTGGTTATACCGCCTAATTTGTTTATATTTATTTTTATTGGCTGGTTATACCGCCTAATTTTGTATATTAACTTTGTTTTATGCTTGTTTGGCGACGTGATTTTAGATCTCGTCGTTTAGTTAGATTTTATTGTGAAACTTTTTCAGGTAATCTTTCTAATACAATTCCTACCATGGCTGACAATGAAAGTGTTCATGCTGAAGATGAGAACAGACAAGTACGCACCATGCGTGATTACTTGCAACCAACTCGAAGCTCATCACCCTCTTGTTTTATTTTTCCTCTCAATGCAAACAACTTTCGTTTTAAACCAGGTATGATAGCTTTGCTTCCAAATTTCTATGGGTTGGAATCGGAAAGTGCTTACTCGTTTCTAAAAGACTTCGAAGATGTATGTGTCACCTTTAATGACCAACAATGTACAAATGAAATTGTCAAGCTAAAATTATTTCCTTTTTCTTTAAAAGATAAAGCAAAAATTTGGCTTCATAATTTAAAACCAAGGTCAATTGGCACATGGCAAGAATTACAAACTGAGTTTCTAAAGAAATTTTTCCCAGCACATAAAACTACTGCTTTGAAAAGACAGATTCAAAATTTCAATCAAAATCAAAATGAAGCATTTTTTCAGTGCTGGGAGCGTTTTAAAGATTTGTTAAGTTCTTGTCCACATCATGGTTTTGAAAAATGGCGTCTTATTAGTTTCTTTTATGAAAGTTTAACTCCCGAAACTAAACAATTTGTTGAAACAATGTGTAACGGTGAGTTTCTAGAAAAAGAACCTGAAGAAGCCTTTGACTACCTAGACCATTTGGCAGATAACTCTCAAGCCTGGCACACAGATAATTCCTCTGAAAGTTCCAATAGATCTAATCTTGTTTCTAACAGAGGAAAATATCATTTTAGTCAAGAAGATGAGATAAAAGCTAAAGTAGCTAATTTGTCTAGAAAGATTGAAGCCATGGAACTTAGAGAAGTAAAAGAAGTCAAAACGGTTAAAAATGAAGAAAGTTGTGGAATTTGTGAAATCATGGGACACCCCACTTCTGAATGTCCAAACATTCCCATTCTTAAAGAAGCGTTGCATGATCAAGTAAATTCCATAAACACATTTAAAAAGCCTTTTCCTTCTCCTTACTCTGAAACGTATAACCCTGAATGGAGAAATCATCCCAACTTCAGTTGGCGGAATAATAATCATGTTCAGGTACCACAATCTCAAAAGCCGGGCAACACTTTTTCCTATCAACCTTCACGTGTACAAACCTTGGAAGAGACATTGCAAGCATTCATGCAAACACAAGCAAATGTGAATAGCCGGACTTCACAGGACATCAATGAGATCAAAACACCTTGTCCACATTGACAGCTTCATTACGCACTCAAGAAAAAGGTAAGTTTCCTGCTCAACCTCAGCCTAACCCTTCTACTCAATGTTTTGTTTCTTGCTCCAATGAAACTCAACAGGAAAATGCCAGTTCTATCACAACTCTTCGAAGTGGAAAGGTAATTGACAAAAACATTCCATCAAAAGACCAAGATCCTCCTTCCCCTCCGAAAAGTAATGGTAAGGATGATGGTAAGTCTGAACTTCTTGAAAATTTGGACAAAGAAAAAGGTATGCATCCTGCTCCTTTTCCTCAAAGGTTGCAAACAATAAAGAATTTGAATCAAAATGCAGAAATTTATGAACTTTTCAAACAAGTTAAGATTAACATTCCTTTATTGGATGCAATCAAACAAGTTCCATCTTATGCTAAATTTTTGAAGGACATGTGCACAGTTAAAAGGAAACATAATGTACAAAAGAAAGCATTTCTGACGGAAAGTGTGAGCTCAATCATTCAGCACCTTACTCCACCAAAATTCAAAGATCCTGGATGTCCAACAATCTCATGCATCATTGGAAACACTAGAATAGAACGTGCATTGCTTGATCTTGGTGCTAGTGTTAATCTTTTGCCTTTTTCTGTTTATCAACAGTTAGGTTTAGGTGAACTCAAGGAAACACCTGTTACACTTCAACTAGCTGATCGTTCTGTAAAAATTCCTCGAGGGATAGTTGAAGATGTTTTGGTTCAAATTGATAATTTTTACTTCCCTGTTGATTTTATTGTTTTGGACACACATCCTGTTTCAAATCCAAATGTTCAAATTCCTGTTATATTAGGCCGTCCATTTCTTGCAACTTCTAATGCTCTGATAAATTGCAGGAATGGTATGTTGAACATTTCTTTTGGAAATATGACTTTAGAATTAAATGTGTTCAACACTTGCAAGCAACCTGGTGATGATTCAGAAGTACATGAAGTGGATTTCATTGAAGAACTTGTTCATGAACATCTCACCACTACCACATTCCATGATTCTTTAGAAGCTTATTTAATTGAATGTGAGTTTGATAATGCTTCAGAAATTTCACACACTGATTCTTTGTTAAATTCTTTTCAGGTTAAGCATTGTTGGAAACAAAAGTTTGAGGAACTTCCATCACTCACAAATGTCACTGTACCATCAACTATTGAACCACCCAAGCTGGATTTAAAACCATTGCCATCCGAACTAAAATATTCCTTTTTGGGTGAGAATGAAACTTTTCCAGTCATAAATGAACTTGAGGAACTCAGAAATGATGCATATGAGAATTCTAAAATTCATAAAGAAAGAACTAAAGCCTTTCATGACAAGTTAATTTCAAGAAAAATATTTGATGTTGGGCAAAAAGTTCTACTTTATAATTCTAGACTTCACATATTTCCTGGTAAGTTGAGATCAAGATGGACTGGCCCATTTGTGGTTAAGCATGTGTATCATTATGGAGCAGTTGACATTGAGAATCCTCAAAATGGTAACGTATTCAAGGTAAATGGACAAAGACTCAAACTCTTTTTGGAAAATCATGTTACTCAAGAAGAGGTTGTTTTTCTTTCTGATCCTTGTTTTGAAAATAACTAGATGTAAATATAACTTTTACTAATCTTCAAAAAAAAAAAAAAAAAAAAAAAATTCATTTTTTTCCCGGTTAAATGGCGGATAACGGTACTCCGTGATTATTTAAGTCGGTTCCATCAGCTACCCACAAAACTGATATTGTATATAAATTTCTCTTTCATTTTATTTTATTTCATTTTTTTTAGGATGGATGATATTCTCAAAAGATTGCAGAAACGATTTCCTCCTTTTCCTCGGAATATTTTACTGAAGCTTTACCAAGTTCGATTAGAAAGATTAAGAATGCTTATGAACAAAGGGATTCCTGAAGACATACGTTGGATAATTGAAGCCAAGGTACGTGAAGATGAATATCTTCCTGTTTTGCATTTACCAGGTACAGGTAGAAGCACTTATGCAAAGAAGCGACGAGCAAAGCGCATGAGTTCAAATTGCCACAAGTGTGCACGATGGACGTGTAACGGTAAATGTCGTTCTATTGGGATTCCGTCCTCTAATCGAGATGATAAAATTGAATTCATTAAGGATGGACTGAGTAAGGAGAATTTGGGTAATATCCAACTTTCTCTTGAGACGCATCCTAGTGGAGACGTGCAAAGAGAAATTCTTGATTTATGGTCGCAATTCCAAAGGGAATGGCAACATCTTGGGAATCTGATGTTAAAAGACCCTGTTTGCCAGCTTGTAAGAAAACTGGATGGGAAGCATATCCTCGACTCATAGAAGGCGTTTAAGCCGTTTCTGGACGTAAAACCAGAGGAAGATGTGAGCCACAATCACAACTACAATAAATGACTTCTCAGCTTTTGGTTTGATTTGCAATAATTTCATTTCGGTTTAATTTACTGTTGTTCGATTTGTGCAATTATTCTCGTATTTTTTGCATTGGACTTTTACGGTTGATTTCTCTTCTCTTTTTGATTTTCTTCCTGAAATCACGCAAAAATCTTTTGTTAGGTTAACATTTTCTTCTGACAGGTCAAATACACTTTCGGCAACATTATCTAACATTTTGTTTGTTGTGTCTCAGTTATAATAAGTGGTTAGCAACCTCTGCAGGTAATATCTCCTAAATTCTACCTTTAAAATTTGACATTGGGGACAATGTCATATTCTAGTAGGGGGTAAGGGACATATTTTGCTAAAAAAAAAAAAAAATTGTTGTGTTTTAAGACATTTAGAAGTATTCATTCTGAACAAGGTCTGAGTAAGGGAGACTTGAGACATACCTTGTCAGTTTGATTTAATCTTCTTCTTCAAAAAAAAAAAAAACATGTTTAGACTTAGTGTGTTTTTAGTGTGTTTTAGTTACTTTCAATACTATAATGAGATATGAATTGCATAAGTCTAAAACAGATTTATTAGTGAGAAGATTTTCATGAGAATTGAGCTTGATATCAACCTTTTTATGAGCCAATGTTAATATGATATGTTGATTGAGAAAGAAGCATGTTTAGACTTAATCTGACTTGTATAATCATCCTTGTGAGTTTTTGAGCCTATAATGATTGATGCATTATACAAATCAATCTAATTTATTTCTTGAGTGCTCTTATGATTACATGATTCTCTAGAACTTGCTTTAAACCGTTTGATACTATATTGATACATGTGACAACATGAATATGATAGAGGCATTAGGATTATAACCAGAGCCAAACAGCCATCCATTATTAATGTTCTAAGAGAACATCCCCACTAGTGAGCCAATTTGAGCCTACATTAAATATGCTGTTTTATTGGTAACCACAACTTACACCTAGCCTAAATATACTTATATCCTTACCCTTGTTCTAAAGATGGATTATATATTTTGAGACATATTGCAAAAACAAGGGATACTTTTTGAAAATTTGGGTTAGAACGAAAGATAAGTGTGGGGGAGGAGAGAGGCAAAAGTCAAGAGAAAAAGAAAGGGATCATTGTCAAATACATTCCCATATTAAAAAAAAAAAAAAAATTCTTCTCTTGAACTTCTAGTTAAAGTAAAGAAAAAGATGTTACAAAGTTGGTTAGAATGATGCAAAGGCTCAACATGAATATTTAGCCTATGTTATTATGTGCTTTATAAGAGTTTTGAGAAGTTTTATTTGTATGATCTTATTATGTCTCTAAACTCTATGAACTCTTTGGAACCTTTGTGATATCTTTATCCTTTTGTTCTTTAACCACATTATAACCCTTTGGCCCCATTACAACCTTGAAAAAAGACCTCTTGATTTATGAAGTTGTATGATCTAAATAGTGGAGAATAGGTGGACAAGCAAGCATATGGTAGAACTGTTTTCATGAGATTGATTGAGTGTAAACACTTTACCACTACTTTAAAGAGTGAAAATCAAGAGAGTATCCCATGTGAGAAGTTGAGATTAAGTTTGAATATACACTATTTTGATTGAAATATGTTATGTTAATATTGGCTTAACTCATTTATTTACATTCAAGCATGAATTTTTGTGAAATTCTTTAAGCTATTGATTAGTTTTTAAGACTTGTCCAATGATTATCTCTAATTTATATTGGAAGGATTAGTTATAATTATTATTTTTAGTTTTTCTTATGTCTTCAATGTTTGTGGGTATCGTCCTAGTAAACCCTCACGAGACTAAACTCGTCCACTAGGGACACCTAGGGGTTTAAAGGCTAGTGTCACATGCTAAGTGCCACCGTGATTTCCTACGAAAATGGATTAGATTAGATTTTCTTATTTTATTTTTATTGAGTCGTTGCTAGGGACTAGCAACAATCTAAGTATGGGGGTGTGATAACTCGTATAATTATATAGTTTTTAGTTATGTTTTATTATTGTTTTGTGTCAAATACGAGTTATTATTGTTTAGTCTAATTGTGTTTATGATCTTTTATATTTTTTATGTAATTTGGTGTTTTTCACAAGTTTCTTTGAGTGATTTCAGATTACTAGTATTAAGGGCAAATCCAGTTCAGTTCCAGTTCCGACACCTTTTGCCATATCAGCTATATCTTGAGTTTCACTGAAGCAATAAGGCTGAACTTTGTATCCCTGTAAAGCTAAGAGGTATATCTATCTTTTTCATGTTTTACACTTCTTGAAACGGAGTCGTTTTCCCTAGCGAAATCGACCATCAAGTTGGCTGATGTGTAATGACGTCTGTTCTGCACCGTTTTGGTATTTTGACCATATCTTCCGATCCACGTGCGCAAATGATCTGATTCCAACGGCTATGGATCCGTAACTGATAGGGGTATATTTTTCTAGAAGACCATTTTATCAGATCGAGCCTCCAACATTGACAAAATCGACCATCAAGCTGGCTGATCAGAATTGTCATACAATATGACGAAAATTGTTAGAAAAATGCACCCACCTATTATACCTACCTTTGAAATTTGTAAAGCTTGTCTCTTGTCATTTAGCCCTCCAAAATGTGTATAAATAGAGGGCCTTGGATGAGTATTGGGATACATTATACATTGGTAGGATATTAGCCTTTGTAGTAAAATTCTCTAAGTTTTCTTCTTCTTTCCTTTCTCTAGTTTTCTTTTTTTTATTTACTTATGCTTCTTACATTTCTTTTCATTTTATTCATATCTAGTATGTGTTGCTAATCATATTGTTGAGGTGATGAGGTGAAGCTCTTGGTAAATGCTAAGGTTAGTCTCTTAAACATGAGCTAAAATGAATCATCATTTATAAACACTAGTATAGATAATATTTTCTTTTGGTTTAAAATCATACTTGCAAAGTAGAGATCTTGATTCATTATTGACAATGAAAATGGCACAGTAAATGCTTGGTTTCATAACCTTGATTTGTTGTAGACATATACCTTGGCATAAGGAATGCTTGGACTCTTTTTGTGAGTTTTGAGGACACCAAATGAACATAATATCATATGCTATGGACGTTGGACAATTTGGACTGAATTGCTAAACCTTCCGGTTGGAACCTCCCTTATGTGTGGATTTCAATTGTGTAATAAAACAAGATTAATCTTAGCATAACACCAAGAGTGGATTCTCTAACCTCAACATCTTTTCTTATTGTTTTTTTTTATATCTTGTTTAATTGCTTTTATGTTATTTTGTTTATTTTGTTCTCTAATATCTTGTTTACTTTCTTTGTTATTGATTCCCTAATATCTTGTTTATTTTCTTTTTCTTATATATTTATAAACTTATACTTACTAATACGCTTCCCTGTGGTTCGACCTCGGACACCCGAGAATTTATTACTTGAACATAACCTGCACTTGGGTTTACAACTCTTAATTGAGTTTCTATCAGCTAACTTTTTCTGTGCTCAATCAAAACCCGCTCTATGACACTTCTCCAATTCAAGACTTAAAAGAAGTTTCTGCTGGACAAGTTGATTCTCTTCGTGGATCAAGTGCAAGCCGTCAGTTATTATTCAAGGAGCAAGATAGCTACTGGAGCAGCAGCTCTATTCCATCATCTCTTCCAAAATCAAGTTCTAGAGTAATGGCCGTCATGACAACTGACACCACATCATCGAAGGAACAAGTTGCGCTTATGGCAAAATCTGTTGAAATTCTTTCAGCAAGCATCAAAGAGAAGGATAACCAGATCGCTTCCATGATGGACAAGATTGCTAGTATCATTGGAAAAAGATCGACAGATTCAAACCAAAATTGGCAATCAATCTTTCAAGATGATGGTGAGAACTTCGACAAGGAAATTGCTAAGGATTCTCAAGAAAAGGTCAATGAACTCCTCACTACTAGTCAGCTCAAAGATCTTATCAAATAAGCTACCAAGGATCAAGTTGAAAGCGTCACTCAACCTTCATATACATATGCAAAGCCATATTCTCAAAGGATCGATCGTCTGAAGATGCCTAGGAATTATCAACCTCCAAAGTTTTAGCAGTTCGCTAGCAAAGGAAATCCACGCCAACATGTGGCACACTTCGTGGAAACTTGCAATAATGCTGGCACCTATGGAGATCTCACGGTGAAGTAGTTCGTTCGCTTTTTAAAAAGCAACGCCTTTGATTGGTACACTGATCTTGAGCCAGGGACGATTGACAGCTGGAAACAACTTGAGCGTGAATTCCTCAATCGATTCTACAACACTCGTCTCATAGTCAACATGATCGAACTCACAAGCTCACGCCAGTGGAAGGATGAGCCAGTCATTGACTACATCCACAAATGGAGGAATCTGAGCCTTAACTGCAAAGAAAGACTATCTGAGTATTCTGCCCTTGACATGTGCATGCAAGGCATGAATTGGGGCTTGCGTTACATTCTTTAAGGCATCAAGCCTAAGACCTTTGAAGCCATTCGTGCTCATGATATGGAGATGAGTATGACAGCTGCTAGAAAACAAGAACCTCCTGTGTAAGAGCCAAAGAAAGGCAAGGAAAAGCATGATACTCGCAAAGAGGGGAAAACTTTTGCTAACAAAGGAGAAAGCAAACAGTCCATGGCTGTGAATACCAAGCTGCTTAAATATCTTCCAAATCAAATAAGTCCCAAGAGGCGAAATCTACTCCTACCCAAGACAAAGGTAAAGGCAAAATCACTTTGAAGGAGAGGCAAGAAAAGAAGTATCCCTTTCCTGATTTTGATGTTTCAAGCATATTTGAAAAACTTCTGAAGACTAAGCTGATTCAGTTGCCAGAAATGAAGCGACCTGAAGAAGCTGATAAATTGGATGAACCCAATTATTGCAAGTATCATCGCTTGATTAGCCAGCCTCTGGAGAAGTGCTTTGTTTAAAGGATAAAATCATGCGACTCTATGAAGAGGGGAAAATCGAGTTTGAAGAGGAAGTGATAACTCGTATAATTATATAGTTTTTAGTTATGTTTTATTATTGTTTTGTGTCAAATACGAGTTATTATTGCTTAGTCTAATTGTGTTTATGATATTTTATATTTTTATGTAATTTGGTGTTTTTCACGAGTTTCTTTGAGTGATTTCAGATTACTAGGTTAAATCAAGAATTAAGGGCAAATCCAATTTAGTTCCAGTTCCGACACCTTTTGCCATATCAGCTATATCTGGACTTTCACTGAAGCATTAAGGCTGAAATTTTTACAGTGCATAGTTAAGAGGCATATCTATCTTTTTCATGTTTTACACTTCTTGAAACGGAGTCGTTTTCCCTAGCGAAATCGACCATCAAGTTGGCTGATGTGCAATGACGTCTGTGCTGACCTGTTTTGGTATTTTGACCATATCTTCCGATCCACATGAGCAAATGATCTGATTCCAACGGCTATGGATCCGTAACTGATAGGGGTATATTTTTCTAGAAGACCATTTGATCAGATCGAGCCTCCAACATTGACAAAATCGACCATCAAGCTGGCTGATCAGAATTGTCATACAATATGACGAAAATTGTTAGAAGAATGCACCCACCTATTATACCTACCTTTGAAATTTATAAAGCTTGTCTCTTGTCATTTAGCTCTCCAAAATGTGTATAAATAGAGGGCCTTGGATGATTGTAAGAGTATTATTGTACATTGGTAGGATATTAGCCATTGTAATAAAATTCTCTAAGTTTTCTTCTTCTTTCCTTTCTCTAGTTTTCTTTTTCTTTATTTACTTATGCTTCTTACATTTCTTTTCATTTTATTCATATCTAGTATGTGTTGCTAATCATATTGTTGAGGTGATGAGGTGAAACTTTTGGTAAATGCTAAGGTTAGTCTCTTAAACATGAGCTAAAATGAATCATCATTTATAAACACTAGTATAGATAATATTTTCTTTTGGTTTAAAATCATACTTGCAAAGTAGGGATCTTGATTCATTATTGACAATGAAAATGGCACAGTAAATGCTTGGTTTCATAACCTTGATTTGTTGTAGACATATACCTTGGCATAAGGAATGCTTGGACTCTTTTTATGAGTTTTGAGGACACCAAATGAACATAATATCATATGCTATGGACGTTGGACAATTTGGACTGAATTGCTAAACCTTCCGATTGGAACCTCCCTTATGTGTGGATTTCAATTGTGTAATAAAACAAGATTAATCTTAGCATAACACCAAGAGTGGATTCTCTAACCTCAACATCTTTTCTTATTGTTTTTTTTATATCTTGTTTAATTTTTTTTATATTTATTTTATTTTATTCTCTAATATCTTGTTTATCTTATTTTGTTGTTGATTCCCTAATATCTTGTTTACTTTCTTTTTCTTATATATTTATAAACTTATACTTACTAATACGCTTCCCTGTGGTTCGACCTTGGACACCCGAGAATTTATTACTTGAACATAACCTGCACTTGGGTTTACAACTCTTAATTGAGTCTCCATCAAGTTTTTGGCGCCGTTGCCGGGGAGGCAATACTTAGTATATAAGTTTATAAGTATATTTATTTTTATTGGCTGGTTATACCGCCTATTTTTATTTTTATTGGCTGGTTATACCGCCTAATTTTCTATATATTTATATTTATATTGTATATTAACTTTGTTTTATTTTTATTGGCTGGTTATACCGCCTAATCTGTATATTAACTTTGTTTTATGCTTGTTTGGCGACGTGATTTTAGATCTCGTCGTTTAGTTAGATTTTATTGTGAAACTTTTTCAGGTAATCTTTCTAATACAACTCCTACCATGGCTGACAATGAAAGTGTTCATGCTGAAGATGAGAACAGACAAGTACGCACCATGCGTGACTACTTGCAACCAACTCGAAGCTCATCACCCTCTTGTTTTATTTTTCCTCTCAATGCGAACAACTTTCGTTTTAAACCAGGTATGATAGCTTTGCTTCCAAATTTCCATGGGTTAGAATCGGAAAGTGCTTACTCGTTTCTAAAAGACTTCGAAGATGTATGTGTCACCTTTAATGACCAACAATGTACAAATGAAATTGTCAAGCTAAAATTATTTCCTTTTTCTTTAAAAGATAAAGCAAAAATTTGGCTTCATAATTTAAAACCAAGGTCAATTGGCACATGGCAAGAATTACAAACTGAGTTTCTAAAGAAATTTTTCCCAGCACATAAAACTACTGCTTTGAAAAGACAGATTCAAAATTTCAATCAAAATCAAAATGAAGCATTTTTTCAGTGCTGGGAGCGTTTTAAAGATTTGTTAAGTTCTTGCCCACATCATGGTTTTGAAAAATGGCGTCTTATTAGTTTCTTTTATGAAAGTTTAACTCCCGAAACTAAACAATTTGTTGAAACAATGTGTAACGGTGAGTTTCTAGAAAAAAAACCTGAAGAAGCCTTTGACTACCTAGACCATTTGGCAGATAACTCTCAAGCCTGGCACACAGATAATTCCTCTGAAAGTTCCAATAGATCTAATCTTTTTTCTAACAGAGGTAAATATCATTTTAGTCAAGAAGATGAGATAAAAACTAAAGTAGCTAATTTGGCTAGAAAGATTGAAGCCATGGAACTTAGAGAAGTAAAAGAAGTCAAAACGGTTAAAAATGAAGAAAGTTGTGGAATTTGTGAAATCATGGGACACCCCACTTCTGAATGTCCAAACATTCCCATTCTTAAAGAAGCGTTGCATGATCAAGTAAATTCCATAAACACATTTAAAAAGCCTTTTCCTTCTCCTTACTCTGAAACGTATAACCCTGAATGGAGAAATCATCCCAACTTCAGTTGGCGGAATAATAATCATGTTCAGGTACCACAATCTCAAAAGCCGGGCAACACTTTTTCCTATCAACCTTCACGTGTACAAACCTTGGAAGAGACATTGCAAGCATTCATGCAAACACAAGCAAATGTGAATAACCAAACTTCACAGGACATCAATGAGATCAAAAACACCTTGTCCACATTGACAGCTTCATTACGCACTCAAGAAAAAGGTAAGTTTCCTGCTCAACCTCAGCCTAACCCTTATACTCAATGTCTTGTTTCTTGCTCCAATGAAACTCAACAGGAAAATGCCAGTTCTATCACAACTCTTCGAAGTGGAAAGGCAATTGACAAAAACATTCCATCAAAAGACCAAGATCCCCTCCGAAAAGTATTGGTAAGGATGATGGTAAGTCTGAACTTCTTGAAAATTTGGACAAAGAAAAAGGTATGCATCCTGCTCCTTTTCCTCAAAGGTTGCAAACAATAAAGAATTTGAATCAAAATGCAGAAATTTATGAACTTTTCAAACAAGTTAAGATTAACATTCCTTTATTGGATGCAATCAAACAAGTTCTATCTTATGCTAAATTTTTGAAGGACATGTGCACAGTTAAAAGGAAACATAATGTACAAAAGAAAGCATTTCTGACGGAAAGTGTGAGCTCAATCATTCAGCACCTTACTCCACCAAAATTCAAAGATCCTGGATGTCCAACAATCTCATGCATCATTGGAAACACTAGAATAGAACGTGCATTGCTTGATCTTGGTGCTAGTGTTAATCTTTTGCCTTTTTCTGTTTATCAACAGTTAGGTTTAGGTGAACTCAAGGAAACACCTGTTACACTTCAACTAGCTGATCGTTCTGTAAAAATTCCTCGAGGGATAGTTGAAGATGTTTTGGTTCAAATTGATAATTTTTACTTCCTTGTTGATTTTATTGTTTTGGACACACATCCTGTTTCAAATCCAAATGTTCAAATTCCTGTTATATTAGGCCGTCCATTTCTTGCAACTTCTAATGCTCTGATAAATTGCAGGAATGGTATTTTGAACATTTCTTTTGGAAATATGACTTTAGAATTAAATGTGTTCAACATTTGCAAGCAACCTGGTGATGATTCAGAAGTACATGAAGTGGATTTCATTGAAGAACTTGTTCATGAACATCTCACCACTACCACATTCCATGATCCTTTAGAAGCTTATTTAATTGAATGTGAGTTTGATAATGCTTCAAAAATTTCACACACTGATTCTTTGTTAAATTCTTTTCAGGATAAGCATCGTTGGAAACAAAAGTTTGAGGAACTCCCATCACTCACAAATGTCACTGTACCATCAACTATTGAACCGCCCAAGCTGGATTTAAAACCATTGCCATCCGAGCTAAAATATTCCTTTTTGGGAAAAATTCCTTCTCAATGGAGCCCCCAAGATAAAAGGAAGTTTCTGAATGAGGTAAAGAAGTTCTACTGGGATGACCCTTACTTGTTCAAATATTGTCCTGATCAAAATTTTCGAAGATGCATTCCCGACAATGAGGTAAGTAGTGTAATTAAGTTTTGTCATTCCGAGGCATGTGGTGGTCATTTTTCATCAAAGAAAACTGCTGCAAAAATTTTACAATGTGGATTTTACTGGCCAACTTTATTCAAAGATGCATATGAGAATTCTAAAATTCATAAAGAAAGAACTAAAGCCTTTCATGACAAGTTAATTTCAAGAAAAACATTTGATGTTGGGCAAAAAGTTCTACTTTATAATTCTAGACCTCACATATTTCCTGGTAAGTTGAGATCAAGATGGACTTGCCCATTTGTGGTTAAGCATGTGTATCATTATGGAGCAGTTGACATTGAGAATCCTAAAAATGGTAACGTATTCAAGGTAAATGGACAAAGACTCAAACTCTTTTTGGAAAATCATGTTACTCAAGAAGAGGTTGTTTTTCTTTCTGATCCTTGTTTTGAAAATAACTAGATGTAAATATAATTTTTACTAATCTTCAAAAAAAAATATACATTTTTTTTAACCCGGGTTAAATGGCGGATAACGGTACTCCGTGATTATTTAAGTCGGTTCCATCAGCTACCCACAAAACTGATATTGTATATAAATTTCTCTTTCAATTTCTTTTTCATTTTTTTTCAAGATGGATGATATTCTCACAAGATTGCAGAAACGATTTCCTCCTTTTCCTCGAAATATTTTACTGAAGCTTTACCAAGTTCGATTTGAAAGATTAAGAATGCTTATGCACAAAGGGATTCCTGAAGACATACGTTGGATAATTGAAGCCAAGGTACGTGAAGATGAATATCTTCCTGTTTTGCATTTACCAGGTACAGGTAGAAGCACTTTTGCAAAGAAGCGACGAGCAAAGCGCATGAGTTCAAATTGCCACAAATGTGCACGATGGACGTGTAACGGTAAATGTCGTTCTATTGGGATTTCGTCCTCTAATCGAGATGATAAAATTGAATTCATTAAGGATGGACTGAGTAAGGAGAATTTGGGTAATATCCAACTTTCTCTTGAGACGCATCCTAGTGGAGACGTACAAAGAGAAATTCTTGATTTATGGCCGCAATTCCAAAGGGAATGGCAACATCTTGGGAATCTGATGTTAAAAGACCCTGTTTGCCAGCTTGTAAGAAAACTGGATGGGAAGCATATCCTCGACTCATAGAAGGCGTTTAAGCCGTTTCTGGACGTAAAACCAGAGGAAGATGTGAGCCACAATCACAACTACAATAAATGACTTCTCAGCTTTTGGTTTGATTTGCAATAACTTTATTTCGGTTTAATTTACGATTTGTGTAATTATTCTCGTTTTTTTTTTGCATTGGTCTTTTACGGTTGCTTTTTCTTTTTGATTTTCTTCCTGAAAGCACGCAAAAATCTTTTGTTAGGTTAACATTTTCTTCTGACAGGTCAAATACACTTTCGGCGACATTATTACTCTTGTCTGATTCACTACTCAGTCCTCTATATATTACACCATGTACTCATTCTCTTTCAGGCACTCGAAAAAAAATGGAAAGTACTTCGTCCCAGCGCATTAAAAAAATTTGTGTCTTTGGAGGTGCTTATCCAGGGAAAAATAACATATTCGCTGATGAAGCCATAAGAGTTGGAGTAATACTTGCCCAACAAAAGATCCAGTTGATTTATGGAGGCGGTAGTACGGGTTTAATGGGAGCAGTCGCTACAGCAGCACACGCCGGAGGAAGTCCAGTTCTAGGAATCGTGCCAAAACTATTCACAGATTTTTGTGGACCTACCGTGGGTAAGGAAATACAAGTCTGGAGTATCCCTGAACGGATAACAATCATGTACCATTCTGCCGATGCATTCATTGCTTTACCAGGAGGTCTGGGTACATTGGAAGAAATAGCTTGCGTGGCTTCTTGGTCATCTTTGGTCACAAATAAGAAACCCATTGGTTTGCTTAATATTAATGGTTATTTTAGTAATTTGCTTTCATATTTAGATAATGCTGTGGATAATGGATTCATGTTTTCAGAGGCAAGGAGAACCATAATTTCTGCTACAACCATTGAAGATTTACTCAAAAAGCTCCAAGCTTATGAGTATTTATCTGCTACGTTTGTTTCGCAAACGCTCGGAAAAAGAAAAAGAGATATGGACGAGCAAGGAGTGGATTGCACTCTGTCTTTGTGACATTATCTAACATTTTGTTTGTTGTGTCTCAGTTATAATAAGTGGTTAGCAACCTCTGCAGGTAATATCTCCTAAATTCTACCTTTAGTAGGGGGTAAGGGACATATTGTGCTAATTTAAAAAAAAAAAAAAAGTTTGTTGTGTTTTAAGCAATTTAGAAGTATTCATTCTGAACAAGGTCTGAGTAAGGGAGACTTGAGACATACCTTGTCAGTTTGATTTTAATCTTTTTATGTTTACTTGTTAATTTTTGTTTAGTATTTTAGGATTAATTAGGTTGCATGAGTTTGTTTTGTTTTGAGTCTTAGTTATTCCTATTCTTATGTTATTAGCTCTTTTCTCTTACACATGATTCTTTCATTTGGGTTAATAGACTTACATTGAGGACAATGTAAGAATTAAGTGTGGGGGGAACGATTTAGGATTTCTTTTATTTTTGTCTACTATTTTTTTTATGAGTCTTTATTATTATTATTATTATTTTTTAGTGTGTTTTAGTTCCTTTTAATACAATGATGAGATATGAATTGCATAAGTCTAAAACAGATTTATTAGTGAGAAGATTTTCATGAGAATTGAGCTTGATGTCAACCTTTTTATGAGCCAATGTTAATATGATATGTTGATTGAGAAAGAAGCATGTTTAGACTTAATCTGACTTGTATAATCATCCTTGTGAGTTTTTGAGCCTATAATGATTGATGCATTATACAAATCAATCTAATTTCTTTCTTGAGTGCTCTTATGATTACATGATTCTCTAGAACTTGCTTTAAACCGTTTGAGACTATATTGATACATGTGACAACATGAATATGATAGAGGCATTAGGATTATAACCAGAGCCAAACAGCCATCCATTATTAATGTTCTAAGAGAACATCCCCACTAGTGAGCCAATTTGAGCCTACATTAAATATGCTGTTTTATTGGTAACCACAACTTACACCTAGCCTAAATATACTTATATCCTTACCCTTGTTCTAAAGATGGATTATATATTTTGAGACATATTGCAAAAAAACAAGGGATATTTTTAGTTGAAAATTTGGGTTAGAAACAAAAGATAAGTGTGGGGGAAGAAAAGAAAAGAAAAAGTCAAGAGAAAAAGAAAGGGATCATTGTTAAATACATTCCCATATTAAAAAAAAAATAAAAAAAATCTTCTCTTGAACTTCTAGTTAAAGTAAAGAAAAAGATGTTACAAAGTTGGTTAGAATGAAGCAAAGGCTCAACATGAATATTTAGCCTATGTGACTATGTACTTGTAAAGAGTTTTGAGAAATTTATTTGTATGATCTTATTATGTCTCTAAACTCTATGAACTCTTTGGAACCTTTGTGATATCTTTATCCTTTTGTTCTTTAACCACATTATAACCCTTTGGCCCCATTACAACCTTGAATAAAGACCTCTTGATTTATGAAGTTGTATGATCTAAATAGTGGAGAATAGGTGGACAAGCAAGCATATGGTAGAAGTGTTTTCATGAGATTGATTGAGTGTAAACACTTTACCACTACTTTAAAGAGTGAAAATCATGAGAGTATCCCATGTGAGAGGTTGAGATTAAGTTGAATATGCACTATTTTGATTGAAATATGTTATGTTAATATTGGCTTAACTCATTTATTTACATTCAAGCATGAATTTTTGTGAAATTCTTTGAGCTATTGATTAGTTTATAAGACTTGTTCAAAGATTGTCTCTAATTTATATTGAAAGGATTAGGAGTAAATATTTTTAGTGTATGTAGTTTACTTATATTTTAGTTTTTCAATGTTTGTGGGTATCGTTCTAGCAAACCCTCACGAGACTAAACTCGTCCACTAGGGACACCTAGGGGTTTAAAGGCTTGTGTCACATGCTAAGTGCCACCGTGATTTCCTACGAAAATGGATTAGATTAGATTTTCTTATTTTATTTTTATTGAGTCGTTGCTAGGGACTAGCAACAATCTAAGTGTGGAGGTGTGATAACTCGTATAATTATATAGTTTTTAGTTATGTTTTATTATTGTTTTGTGTCAAATACGAGTTATTATTGCTTAGTCTAATTGTGTTTATGATATTTTATATTTTTATGTAATTTGGTGTTTTTCACGAGTTTCTTTGAGTGATTTCAGATTACTAGGTTAAATCAAGAATTAAGGGCAAATCCAATTTAGTTCCAGTTCCGACACCTTTTGCCATATCAGCTATATCTGGACTTTCACTGAAGCATTAAGGCTGAACTTTTTACAGTGCATAGTTAAGAGGCATATCTATCTTTTTCATGTTTTACACTTCTTGAAACGGAGTCGTTTTCCCTAGCGAAATCGACCATCAAGTTGGCTGATGTGCAATGACGTCTGTGCTGACCTGTTTTGGTATTTTGACCATATCTTCCGATCCACATGAGCAAATGATCTGATTCCAACGGCTATGGATCCGTAACTGATAGGGGTATATTTTTCTAGAAGACCATTTGATCAGATCGAGCCTCCAACATTGACAAAATCGACCATCAAGCTGGCTGATCAGAATTGTCATACAATATGACGAAAATTGTTAGAAGAATGCACCCACCTATTATACCTACCTTTGAAATTTATAAAGCTTGTCTCTTGTCATTTAGCTCTCCAAAATGTGTATAAATAGAGGGCCTTGGATGATTGTAAGAGTATTATTGTACATTGGTAGGATATTAGCCATTGTAATAAAATTCTCTAAGTTTTCTTCTTCTTTCCTTTCTCTAGTTTTCTTTTTCTTTATTTACTTATGCTTCTTACATTTCTTTTCATTTTATTCATATCTAGTATGTGTTGCTAATCATATTGTTGAGGTGATGAGGTGAAACTTTTGGTAAATGCTAAGGTTAGTCTCTTAAACATGAGCTAAAATGAATCATCATTTATAAACACTAGTATAGATAATATTTTCTTTTGGTTTAAAATCATACTTGCAAAGTAGGGATCTTGATTCATTATTGACAATGAAAATGGCACAGTAAATGCTTGGTTTCATAACCTTGATTTGTTGTAGACATATACCTTGGCATAAGGAATGCTTGGACTCTTTTTATGAGTTTTGAGGACACCAAATGAACATAATATCATATGCTATGGACGTTGGACAATTTGGACTGAATTGCTAAACCTTCCGATTGGAACCTCCCTTATGTGTGGATTTCAATTGTGTAATAAAACAAGATTAATCTTAGCATAACACCAAGAGTGGATTCTCTAACCTCAACATCTTTTCTTATTGTTTTTTTTATATCTTGTTTAATTTCTTTTATATTTATTTTATTTTATTCTCTAATATCTTGTTTATCTTATTTTGTTGTTGATTCCCTAATATCTTGTTTACTTTCTTTTTCTTATATATTTATAAACTTATACTTACTAATACGCTTCCCTGTGGTTCGACCTCGGACACCCGAGAATTTATTACTTGAACATAACCTGCACTTGGGTTTACAACTCTTAATTGAGTCTCCATCAGGAAGCATTGCCATATAATCTGGCATCAATTAGTATGGTTTCTCACTCCAATTTGTTGGATAGAACCATAATATTCGGCTCTTTTGATCCTATCATATTGGCTCTAAGCATAAGTACAATGGTGGATCTTCAAGGGAATGGGGGCAACCATTTGCTTCAAAAAGAAAACCAAGATAATGATGGTTGGACTCTAGTTACATGGCGAAACGACAAAAAAAGAATCCTCCAAAGCCTGTAAAAGTATCCATAAGAGTTAAGATGATTAAGCAACCATCTATAACTTCAAAGCCCAAGGTGCCTCAAGAAGCAACCATGCCATCTAGGAATGAAAATTCAGCTGGAAGAAAGTCAAGAAGGCCAATCACCTTAAATGAATTCATGCCAAATCAGCTTAGAAATGAAGATTTGGTTTCCATGACTTGTTACCATATCGGTGGCAATGAAGATGTTGAAAATAGAGACAACGTTGAATTTGAAGTTGGTGATCATTCTTGTGCTACAAAAATTAACTTTTCTGATGAAGATCTGTTGCTGGGATCAACTCCTCATAACCGGCCGTTGTTCGTCGTAGGATATGCTCGTCAACAGAAGATCAACCGAATCTTGGTCGATAATGGTTATGCTGTGAACATACTCCCTTTGATGACAATGAAAGAATTGGGACTTCCTTTGGATGAATCGATGCAAAGCCGCTTGATGATCCAAGGATTCAACCAAGGGGGCAAAAAAGCTCTTGGAAAACTTAGACTTCAACTTTTCATTGGAGTTTTGGAGTCAAACCCACTTTTCCATGTGATCGATGCCAAGACGATGTACAACATGTTGTTAGGACAACCGTGGATACATCAAAATAGTGTAGTCTCCTCTAACTCTTCACCAATGCCTCAAGTATTGTAGAAACGGTCAAGTCAAGATGATTTTTGCAGACGTTAAGCCATTTACTACAGAAGAATCACATTTTGTAAATGCAAAGTTTTATCTGGAAGATGCATTTATAGAAGAAGTAATGTCCAATCCGATGCAAGAGTCGAAGTAAAAGGGAAATAATTTGGCTTCCTCCACAGCTGGAGAAGATGAAATTGCTCAAGGTTTAAAGAATTTGACTATTTCCCTCACAAACTTGGAAGAATCAAAAGCTTTTAAACCTCCACTGAAAGGATTTTTTAGGCCATTAGAGGAACCTCTTTTTGAACATCAAGATCTTCCTTCTCATCGAACCAAAGATTTTGATCCTAATGCCTATAGATTGCTTGTCAAAGTTGGATATAAACAAGGGGATGTTGCAAAATTAGCTCATGAGACAGAAAAGTCTAGCAAAAAAAAGCCTAAAAGTTCATTCAAGATCCGCCAGGTCTGGCGAAAGAAAACTGATCTCGTCGGAACTTCTAGGGAGTGACTTGGATATTCTCCATTAAAATTGAAGATTCATAAAGAAACTTCAAGATACATAAATGTGGAGGAAGTTCCCGAAAAGCAAGAAAATTTAGTAGATCCACCAAGACCATTAGTATTTGATCGCTTGGGAACATGCCCAACACAAGGATCAGTGTTGATCGTTTGAGCATTCAATCATCACGAAGGTCAATTTTTAAACGAATGAGTGGAAAATGCAGTGAAGCTATTATGAGTAAGCCAATTCCCATTCAGTCAAGGCTTGGAAGTCCATACTCCGAATAGGTTAACAGTGGCCAAAAGAGAAAAGTTTTCACTTTAAAGGAATCAAGGGATTTTCACAGCAAAATTTCTTCTCAAATGAAAATGCAAAGCGAATGAAAGGTAACTACTGGTGAAGTCTTGAAGGCTAGAAAACATACACTGGTTATAACCAAACATGTTCCGTCCTCAGAGGAAGAAGAACTTGAAAAACAGAATCCTTGCTTCTAATTATGTATCTGTAAAAGAAACTGATGAAGAACCTCAAGAGGAAGAAGCCCCTTTATCATTTGAAGAAGGAAATCAAGCTATTATTGACGAGCTAAAAGAGGTTAACATCAGTACTAGTGAATATCCACGCTCGATCTTTATTATTGCTTATTTGCCTCCAAAAGAGGAAAAAGCCTATCTTGATCTTTTGATAGAGTATCAAGACATCTTTGCTTGGACTTACAAAGAGATGCTGGGACTTGATCCAAAAGTAGTTGTGCATCATCTGGCTGTTAAGAAGAGTGTTCAACTTATCAAGCAAGCTCAACAGCATTTTCATCCTGACTTGATTCCCCAAATTGAAGCTGAGGTCAATAAGCTCATAAAAGCTGGCTTTATTGCAGAAGTCAAGTATCCCACTTGGATCTCAAATATTGTTCCAGTGAGAAAGTAAAACGGTCAACTTCGAGTTTGTGTGGATTTTCTAGATTTGAACAATGCTTGTCCAAAGGATGACTTTCCTCTCCCTTTGACAGAAATAATGGTTGATGCTACAACTAGCCATGAAGCTTTGTCATTTATGGATGAATCGTCTGGCTATAATCAAATTTGCATGGCTCCAAGAGATGAGAACTTACCGCATTTCAAACTCCAAAAGGAATATATTATTACAAAGTTATGCCATTTGGGTTAAAGAATTCAGGTGCTACTTATCAAAGAGCAATGCAAAAGATCTTTGATGATATGCTTCACAAAAATGTCCAATACTATGTTGATGACTTGGTTATGAAGTCAAAGAAAAAATCTGATCATCTTGCTGATCTTCGCCAGGTGTTTGAGAGATTGCGCAGATACCAACTAAAGATGAATCCGCTAAAGTGTGCCATCGGCGTATCCTCGGGCAAATTTTTGGGGTTTATATTAGACATCTTGGGATTGAGATCGATCAATCAAAAATAGATACAATCATGAAAATGCCAGAACCCCGTAATCTTCATGAACTTAAAAGTCTGCAAGGGAGATTGACATATATCCAGCACTTCATATCAAACTTGGCTAGTCGATGTCAACGATTCAGTCAGCTAATGAAGAAGGATATCCCTTTTGTCTGGGATGAGGCTTGCAGTAATGCTTTTAAAAGCATTGAAACTTTTTTATTGCGACCACCTGTTCTAAAGACACCTATACCAGGACAGCCGTTGATCCTTTATATTGCTACAAAAGAACGTTCCTTAGGAGCATTGTTGGCACAAGAGAATGAAGGAAAAGAAATTGCACTCTACTATCTCAGTAGAACTCCCAATGGCCCTGAATTAAATTATTCTCCCATTGAAAAAACTTGCTTGTCATTGATGTTTGCAGTTAAGAAATTGAGGCATTATTTGCAAGCTCACTCTGTTCGTTTGATTTTGCGAGCACATCCTCTCAAGTATGTCATGTCCAAGTCCGTGCTCAGTGGAAGACTAGCAAAATAGGCTCTTTTGTTACAAGAGTTCGATATTACTTATGTAGACACCTAATTTTGTCCGGACCACTAACACAGGTTTATTTTCTTCCTAAATTGATGTTTTAGAATGTAAAAAGACTTTTTTCATCCTACAGGTGGTACTCCGAGACTTAGTCTAAGAAGGCGAACATAAAAAGTCAAACTTGAAAAAGTCAACCTCGAAAAGTCAACCTCGAAAAGTCAACTACTAAAAAGGTCAACCCACTTTCAAAATATATATTTGAAGTTCAATTGAAAATTGGCGAAAGAATTTTGATAATCTGAGGTCTACATCGAAAGATATGGAGTTTGAAAGTTGGGTTACGGAGATTCAATAGAAAGAAAATCCTAGTTCGGGAAATTTGGGGAAAAGTGCTTAAACGATCAAATTGGTCAAAATTGAAGGTTCCAAATGAAAGATAAGCACTGACTAAGGGTAATGGAGAAGCTACTTGGAAGAAAAACTAAAAGAAAAGTCAATCCGGAAGAAAATCGAGAATTAGGGTTTTTGGTGGATTTCGGTAAAATTTGGAAGAATTACAGAAATGGCCCGATTCGGTAAGACTAAAGCCCCTAATGGATGAGGAGTGATTAAACAAGGATAGCCCAAGGCTCAATTTGAAGAAAATCTGAAAATCGTACTAGTTTAGAGCAAAACCGGGTTTCAGAGGCAAAAGGGCAAAATTGGAAAATTTGAGAAAAATAGCAAATGAACTCCAAAAATTCTGAAAATTTGCAAATCTCATTATTAAATCATTTCAAAGAGATTGGTGAAATAAAATCTGGATTCGGAGTTCGTTTACAAAATGGCCAAATCCCGGGTCCCCTATGTAGAAATTTAAGAAGATAAATCCCGAAAAAATAGCAAATGAACTCCAAAAATTCTGAAAATTTTCAGATCTCATTCTTAAATTATTTGGAAGATATTGGTAAAATAAAATCCATATTCGGAGTTCGTTTTCAAAATGGCCAAATCCCGGGCCCACTTTGTAGTAATTCAAGCAGATAAATCCTGAAAAAATACCAAATGAGTTCCAAAAATTATGAAAACTTTCAGATCATACTTTTAAATTTTTTGGAAGATATTGGTGAAGAAAAATCTGGATTTGGAGCTCGTTTAAAAAATGATAAAGTTTGGGAGCACAAAAGGCAATTTTGGAAGAAAAATCCAAATAAATAGCAAATGGGCTCGAAATTTTTTTGAAAACCTCCAGAATTGATTTGCTATTTTGATTGCTATTTTGGTGAGTTTCTTTTTAAAATAAGTGTTTTTAATTTTCTTCTTCAAGTTCCTTCTTGACTCTTTCTTGTAAAAAGCTTTCAGAATTTTTTTTTCTTTTTTTGAGTTGGCCGAATGGCCTATTGTTTTTGGTAGTTGTTGTTTTGCTTCTTTATTTCATGTTACTAGTGATATTTAACAAGTTTTGATGCTTTAAATCTTCTTCAAATACATAAACATGAAGCTTGTTTTGATTTGGTTGCTTGCTTGTTTCCATTTTTGACTCTATTATCTTGTTATCATGTTTATTTTACTTGTCTTGCAATTTTTATTTTTTATTTTCTATTTTCAAAATGTTTAAGTTTGTTTATGTTTTACATTTTGTTAATCCATGTGTTTGTGAAAATGCCTATTGGTTTTCATGCCCTTACTTTATATTTGCATGATTTGAGTATTATTCTTTAGCTATGCAAGTTACTGTGTTAAGTGTTTGTTAAAATGCCATGTTCACTTAACCATTCGGCTACCCCTCTCTTTTAAGCTTTGTGTGTGAATTTTTGTTATGCTAGTTGATAGGTTTGCATTTTCATGATATTTGGTTGTGTATTTTGTTTAAGCATGCTATATGTTTGTGTTATTTCCATGCATTCTTTAGGTTTTGGGTTGTTCTTGCTTTGCCATGCATATTCATGCATTGTAGACCTAGGTTGCATTAAATGCCATGCAAGTTCATTTAGGTCTAGATCATATTCTCTATGGCATGCATTTTTCATGTCATTTAAGTCTTAAATCATGCATTTCATGCATCATATTTGCTGTATTTTCATGCATTTCATATCTTGCCACATGATTTATGACTTAGACCAATCAATGGTTCAAAGTCATGCTCACTTGAGCATACTTGTGGAAAATTAAAGAGTTGTCAAATTGATTATTCTACCTTTGTATTTTTTTTACTTAGCCAATTTTTGTCTAACTTTTCAAAAGTGTTAGCTACTGTTTGTGAGTCTTTTGGAGAGTCTCTAACATTTTTACTTTTATTTTTAAATGATTTTATCAAAGGCAAAAAAATGTGTGTTGGCAAAACAAATTTTTTTTACCCAGTACTCGTACTTTCCCGATTTTTTTTGGCAATCATCTTTAATCAAAAAATTAAGCCAATTTTTTCCCATGTAGTTGTACATGTCCTGAGTCTCCAGTATGTTTTTTAGAAATTTTTTGAATTTTGAAAAATAGGGTAAAAAATCGTGCTTTAAAACTGGACAGTAGAGGCAGAATTGAATTTGAAGGAAAATCATTTTTCTGTTTTGGTTAAGTTACTTAGAAGGGGCTGATTAGGAAGTTTAGCTACTGAATTAGGATAGTTTCTAAGCCTTTTTAAGCTCTAAAAATGATTTTTTAAATCTCGGGTTAGGGGTGGTCAAGTCCAGTATTTTAAGCTTAGAAAATTAGAGCCATTTAAAAAGGGTTTAGCTAAGTTTTATTTTTAATCTAAGCTTTTCATAATGTTTTCAAACAATTACAAAGTATTTTGGTTTTAGAATATTTAATTTGATATATTTCCTAAGGTAGCCAGATGTCTTTTTAGATATACGGATTTTTTTAATTAAAGGAAAAAATACATTCTCATGCATTGCATTTTCCATATTCATGCATACTATAAAATATGTGATTTTTGCTATGATAATTTCCATGGTGTTATTATTATTTATTATTTATATTTTGATGTTATGTTGTTTATTATATGGTTTTGAATATTTCATGATATCCTATGCTTTTTATTTAGTTATTTATTCTTGTCACATTATCTAGCATATACTATGTTCATGCATTATTATTTTTATTTTTATTTTCATGCTTATTATATGATAGCATTATTTTATGTTTCATGTCATTTATATTATATGCCATATCATTTATATTTGCCATGTCATTTAAATCATTTTGTTCCATTTAGAATATATCATGTGACTTAGGATATTTCATTTCATGTAGAATATATTATGTTACCTAGGTCATTTCATTTCATATAGAATATATTATGTCACTTAGGATATTTTATTTCATTTAGAATATATCATATGACTTAGGATATTACATTTCATATAGAATATATCATGTTACCTAGGTCATTTCATTTCATTTAGAATATATCATATGACTTAGGATATTTAATTTCATTTAGAATATGCTAAGACATTTAAATTATATCATACCATTTAGGTTGCATTATATTATCTAGACTTTGCTATGTCATTTTATTTATGTCACACATATTCATATATTTTTTTTTTAAAAATATTTTGAAAAAGATAATGATTTTCAATAAAAGAAAGATATTCCTGAGTTAGAATAATTCATGAGTTCTCTGCCGGATTTACTAGGGAGGATATCATCAATTATCATTAATAACGGAATATCTTCTTTAAAACGAGAATGGTTCGGAAAATTTTCCAAAATAATAAAAATTTCTATATTTTGCCACGATTGTTGGAAAATATAGGAAAACTTTGAATTAATAAATTCTGGATCATTTTCAATAAAAAAATGAAATTATTTTTTTTTAAATTGGGAATTAACTTGAAATACCAAATTAAAAATTGACTTTTTACCGAGACTTGAGATAACACACGATTAATAAGGTACCGTTTTATACGGGCGTTGTGGGGGCGTTAATCCTTCACCACACATAACTGAGTCCCGAACCCGCTTCTTTGATTTCTCTGGTTTAAAACGCAGACTTGAAATTGGTTTTAAAAAATGTTTTAATTAATTTTAAAATATTTTATAAAACCGGTTTTAATAGATGGCCGATCACACCTAGCCAAAAAAAGATTGGTGGCGACTCCATGTCTTTTTCAAGGTTATTTTCAAAACCTTCGCTTTTCTAGAGGAATTAAGTCGACTTTTCCTCGTTTTTTTTTAATGTCACGCTTAACGAATAATAAAGTCTTGCGATAAAAGAATGTTATTTTTTAGGTTGCGACAGCTTGGCGACTCCGCTGGGGATATTAGAGAGTCAGGCCTAGAATTAGTCGTGCGTTATCCAAGTCTCGATTTTTCTTGGTTTATCCGGTATTTAATTTCAATTCCCACATTTTTTTAAAAATAAAAGAGAATTTTGAAAATAATAAAATGTTTTAAATATGTTCATATTCATTCACATGCATTTTATTTGTTTTCTAGTTATTTAATGTTGTAAATTACTATTGCATTCTTGTTGGTTAATGCGTTACACTATTTTTAATCTTGTTTTTAATATCTTGTTGGTGCATTTAGGATAGAGGTTTGGATAGTTGATGAAAGGTTTGATTGTTCATCCTCACACACATTGCACTTGCATTTGCATATCATGAGCCCTATACCCGGGTTTCGTCCCTTTAAGTGCAAGTAAAGTAGCTACACTCTCGTGATTAACAATCCGCATGGGTTAGCAAAATACTTCCGGAGTATAAATTACCTAAGCTCTCGTGAGTAACAGTCCGCATGGGCTAGGAAAATATACTCTAACGAATTGAACCTGCTTTTATCGGGGTGCCTTACTAGCCTTCACAGGAGACAGTGAGGAACAATTTGGGGCCTTTTAGAACTTTGTTCACCCACATATAGTGAACCATAGAGCCAACATAGGCGAAGCCCTACTGAATTTTTGATAGATATACCGAAGATAGGAACACATGGAGGGACATTTCTAAACCTTTTGTTACCTATTTTACACTCTGAATAAAGGTTGTAGATCGGGCAATGATGAACGTACATCGCCCGTAATAAATGTGATAATCCGCCCCAAAGGCTTTGTGATGCCTAAATGGTTGGATACTGTTGGGGCAAATTTGTAATGTGTAATGTCATGCTTAACGAAAAATAAAGTCTTGTGATAAAATAATGTTATTTTTTAGGTTGTGACAATTTATATTCCACAAAAGGCTGTTAAAGGGCAAGCACTTGACGATTTTCTTGCAAACCATCCGATTCCAGATGGTTGGGAATTCTCTGAAGATCTCCCAGATTAAGACGTTCTTTTGATCGAAATTCTTAGGCCATGGAAATTATTTTTCGATGGGACTACCTATCAAGATGGAGCTGGAGCAGGTGTTGTCTTTGTCACTTCAGAAGAAGATGTATTGCCTTATGTATTCACTCTCATTGAAAATTGTTCCAACAATGTAGTAGAATACCAAGCTCCGATCATTGGATTGGAAATGACAGTGGATATGAAGATCATTCAACTTAAAGTGCTTGGGGATTCCAAATTGGTCATCAACCAACTTCTTTCTCTTTATGAAGTTAAGAAGCCAGAATTTTTACCATATGTCAACTATGTGAAGAAGATTTTCGAATGGTTTGACAATGTAAGCTTGGAGCATGTATCAAGAAGAGAGAACAAGCAAGCAAATTCTCTTGCTTATCTAGCATCAGCTCTTGCCATGCCAAGTGCGGAAGTAAAAGTCCCTCTTTGCAAACGATGGATTTTGCCACCAGATGATTTTGAAGATAACGATACAGAATCTAATGTTGTTTCAGTTTGTAAAGTTGAGAAAGAAGATTGGAGACAACCATTGATTAACTATTTAGAGCATGGGAAACCACCCAATGATCCAAGGCATAAAACAGAAGTGAAGCGTCGAGCACCTCGATTTATTTACTCTAAAGGCACGCTTTATCGTTGCTTTTTTGATGAGTCTTTCTTCGATGTTTAGGAAAAGATTAAGCATCCATTGCCTTACATGAAGCTCATTTCGGAGTTTGTGGTGCACATCAGTCTGGAGCTAAATTGCACTTTCAAATTAAAAGAATGGGATACTATTGGCCAACAATGATAAAGGATATCATGGACTACTCCAAGAAATGTCAAGCTTGTTAGTTTCATGCTAACTTCATCCATCAACCTCTTGAGCCATTACATCCAACAGTCACATCTTGTCATTTTGATGCTTGGGGACTTGATTTGGTAGGACCATTACCTAAGATTTCACTGAGGTATATTTATATACTTGCTGCTACAAACTACTTTTCAAAGTGGGCAGAAGTGGCACCTTACAAGGAAGTGAAGTAAGAAACCGTTGCGACCTTCATCAGGACAAACATCATTTATTGGTATGGTGTACCTCGTTACATCATAACTGATAATGAAAAGCAATTTGACATGAGCAAATTAAGTGCACAGTTTGACTTCAAGCAGTACAAGTCTTCAATGTACCATGCTCCAGCAAACGGATTAGCAGAAGCTTTTAATAAGACTTTGTGCAATCTTCTGAAGAAAGTTGTTAACCATTCAAAAAAAGATTGGCATGAAAGGATTGGAGAAGCTCTGTGGGCTTATCAAATTACATATCGCACACCAACTCAAGCCACTCCATATGCACTTGTTTATGGTGTATAAGCTGTTCTACCACTTGAGCGACAAATTTCTTCATTGAGGATTGCAATCCAAGAAGATCTTTTTAGTGAAGACAATGTACGCTTACGTTTGGAAGAACTAGAAGCCCTGTATGAGAAAAGGTTGGAAGCACAACAACGCTTGGAGTGCTATCAAGCTCGACTATCCAAAGCTTTTAACAAGAAAGTCAAGCTGCGATCTTTCCAAGTTGGAGACTTAGTCCTTGCTGTGAGAAGACCCATAAATACTTCACATCATATTGGCAACAAGTTCCTTTCAAAATGGGATGGACCATACGTTGTTCGAGAAGTTTATACCAACGGTGCATACAAGATCATCGATCAAGATGGTGTTAATGTTAGACCGATTAATGGCAAGTTCTTGAAGCGTTACTATGCTTAAAGAAGGTATTGCTCCTAAGCAAGAGCTAAAACTGTTGTATGTTGCTCCTAAGCACGAGCTTAAACTGCACATTAAAAAAAAAAGCTCGTTAGGTTGAAAATCCTTTATAGGACAACTTAGGCAAAAGTTAGGGAAAAAAATTGATGAACTACGTTATGACTTGATCCTTCAAACTCGAGAGTACGTAGGCAGCTTGGTTTCATTGCCATGTTCAGTAAAAAAAAATATTTGTTTGATTCAAATATTATTGTAGAAACCTAATTTTGTTTGGACCACCAAATCAGGTATATTTTCTTTCTAAATTGATGTTTCAGAATGCAAAAAGGCTTTTCTCATCTTGCAGGTGGTGCTCTGTGACTTAGTTTAAGAAAGCAGACATAAAAAGTCAATCTTGAAAAAGTCAATCTCGGAAAAGTCAACCTTGAAAAGTCAACTACTAAAAAAGTCAACACATTTTCAAAATCAAGATTTAAAGTTCAATTGAAAAATGGTGAAAGAATTTTGATAATCTGAAGTCTACATTGAAAGATATGGAGTTCGGAAGTTGGGTTACGGAGATTTAGTAGAAAGGAAACCCTAGTTCGGAAAATTTGGAGAAAAGTGCTTAAACGATCAAATTGGTCGAAATTGAAGGTTCCAAATGAAAGAAAAGCACTGAGTACGGGTAATGGAGAAGCTACTTGGAAGAAAAACTTAAAGAAAAGTCAATTCGAAAGAAAATCGAGAATTAGGGTTTTTGGTGGATTTTGGTGAAATTGGAAAAATTGCAGAAATGACTCGATTCGGTAAAACTAAAGCCCCTAATTGATGAGGAGTGAGTAAACAAGGATAGCTCAAGGCTCAGTTTGAATAAAATTCGAGAAAAGAGCCAATTGGAGGAAAAACAGAAAAATGAGGAAATTCCTGATAGTAAAAAAAAGGAAAAATCAAATCAGAGGGGAATCTGATCGTAAAAATTGGGCGTTTTTGGACCAACTCCAATTCAATATATGAAAAAGGCCCTGGAAAAGAAAATCTGAAAATCGGACTTGTTTTGAGCAAAACCGGGCTTTGGAGGCAAAATGGCAAAATTGGAAAATTTGGAAAAAATACCAAATGAGCTCCAAAAATTACCAAAATTTCCAGATCTCATTCTTGAATCATTTCAGAGAGATTGGCGAAAGAAAATCTTGATTCGGAGTTCATTTGCAAAATGCCCAAATCCCAAATCCACTATGCAGAAATTCAAGAAGATAAATCCCGAAAAAATAGCAAACGAGTTCCAAAAATTCTGAAAATTTGTAGATCTCATTCTTAAATTATTTGGAAGATATTGGCGAAATAAAATTTGGATTTGGAGTTCGTTTGCAAAATGGCCAAATCCCGGGCCCATTATGTAAAAATTGAAAAGGATAAATCACGAAAAAATAGCAAACGAGTTCCAAAAATTTTGAAAATTTATAGATCTCATTCTTAAATTATTTGAAAGATATAGGTGAATAAAAATATGGATTCGGAGCTCGTTTAAGAAATGGTAAAAGTTCGGGTACATAAAAGGGCATTTTTGGAAGAAAAATAAAAAAAATAGCAAATGAACTCATTTTTTTTGTTGAAAACTTCCAGAATTCAATTTTTTATTTTTATTTTGGAAGATTTGAAAAATTAAAATTTGAATTTGGAGTTGGTTTTCTATTTATTTAGGTTCGGGGGTCAAAAAGGTCATTTTACCCAAGAAATCGAAAAGTGCTTTTCTTGCAATGGAATTGGGCTGGATTTTAAGAGGGCAATCAGCCAAGCCCATGATGGAGATTAATTTTTCTGAGCCATTTCATCTAAGGGCCAAGGAGGAGAGGAAGGTAGTTATTTTTGTGATCAAGCCTTTGAATTTGCAACACATGGACCAATGGTTGGAGGGGGATGATGTCATAATTATGATTGTAGATCGGGCAATGATAAACGTACATCGCCCGTAATAAATATGATAATCCACCCCAAAGGCTTTGTGATGCCTAAATGGTTGGATACTGTTGGGGCAAATTTTCATCAACTTTTTGAAATTGAAAATATCAAAACATTTTTTTTCAAACATTTTTGCATTTTGCACATTTCATGCATGTGTGAATAGAGCATGTACATTCATGGTTGTATTTTTGATCTCATTCTTTGCAATAAACAGTTGGTAATAATCTCATTTGATGATTTCATAAACCGGTAGTGTTACATGAACATTTGCATATTGTACCATAGTAGGATCAACAACTCCAAAATTCTTTCGAGAATAATATGTTTGGTTTTTCATAGAGAAAACATGTTTCAAAAAAATCATAGATTAAATTTGGAGGCAAATCTTGCATAATGAGATTTTTGAATATTCAAGATTTAGGTCCCATAAATTTCGTGTAATCATTGGTCATTCTTTGCATTTACCTTTGTGTTAATTCATTTTTCTTTACATGTATCATTTTGACATCATATTACAGTCCTAACATGCATGGTGATGCACCCAAAAGAGTGTATCTTATTTAACCTTGCACTAAAAAGATAAATTGTAAGTATAGTAGTTAGCAAGGGTCGAGTCCTCAGGGATTGGGTTTTAGTTTATAAGTTAATAGTTTAAAACTTAAATTCAAGAACAATAAAAGAAAAGGGGTTTTTGAAGCCAGATTTAAACTAAAGTAAATAATAAGAATCAGATGCAAGGCGGTATAACCAGCCAATAAAAATATATATACTAAATTAGGCGGTATAACCAGCCAATAAAAATAAAACAAAGTTAATATACAAATTAGGCGGTATAACCAGCCAATAAAAATAAATATAGTCTTAAAAATAAGCAAACGAGAAAAGTAAGAAAACAAGTAAGTAAGACGAATCAAATATGAAAAATATGGTTAAGGTTTCATTCTCCACCACTAGACATCATTAAGAATCAATTTCATATCTATCAACATTAACCAACTATCAAAGTTAACAACCGTAGATAACAACAAGCTCTGTTATCCCAATCTTTCCTTAGTTTGTTGTTAAATAGAACAAGCTCTCTATTTAATCTCTAACCATCAAACAACCTAGAATAAGCTCTCTAAGTTCAATTTAATGGCAGCTTTATGATGAGAAAGATAGGTTGATCTAAGCAACAAACACATAAGCTCGGATTGTTCAACTTAGGTTATGTTCCACTTTGCAATTATTGAAAACTTGACCATAATCATTAATCACAAATTGCCACTTATGAATAGGAAATCAAGACAATTACACGGATCAAGACTCCTAAACTAGCAATAGATAATTATCAAGATCTATCTAGTTGTACACCTAAACAAATCAAGACAACATCATGAACAATTCTTGTAGAAGAACATAAGCAACTTTGATAGAAAATTAATGATAGATAGAATCTGAAAATCAATTATAAAACATGTCTAGGGCTTTGAAATCACCCTTAACCAAATAGAAGTTTAGCCTAGCATAGACATTGTAAACATAAACATAAAATTAAAGAAAATCTAAGAAGAAAATAAAATAAAGAAAGAAGAAGAGGAAGAATATTAATTATCCAACCTCTTGCTCTCTCTAAAGAAAAAGAAAACTAGAGAAAAGAAAGAAAACTAGAGAAAAGAAAGAAGAAGAAAACTTAGAGAATTTTATTAAAATGGCTAATATCCTACCTATGTACAATATGATCCCTTACAATCATCCAAGGCCCTCTATTTATACACATTTTGGAGGGCTAAATGACAAGAGACAAGCTTTACAAATTTCAAAGGTAGGTATAATAGGTGGGTGCATTTTCTAACAATTTTCGTCATACATGACGATTTTGATCAGCCAACTTGATGGTCGATTTTGTCAATTTTACAGGCCTTATCTGATCACATGGTCTTCTAGAAAAATGTTACCCTATCAGTTACTGATCCATAGCCGTTGGAATCAGCTCATTTGCTGATGTGGATAAGAAGATATGGGCAAAATACGAAAACAGGTCAGCACAGACGTCATTGCACATCAGCCAACTTCATGGTCGATTTCGCTAGGGAAAACGACTCCGTTTCAAGAAGTGTAAAACATGAAAAAGATAAATATGCCTCTTAGCTTTGCACGGCTACAAATTGCAGCCTTATTGCTTCAGTGAAACTCGAGATATAGCTGATATGGCAAAAGATGTCGGAACTGGAACTGAACTGGATTTACCCTTAATTCTAGTAATCTGAAATCACTCAAAGAAACTTGTGAAAAACACCAAAATACATAAAGATCATAAACACAATTAGACTAAACAATAATAACTCGTATTTGACACAAAACAATAATAAAACATAACTAAAAACTATATAATTATACGAGTTATCACACCCCCACACTTAGATTGTTGCTAGTCCCTAGCAACGACTCAATAAAAATAAAATAAGAAAATCTAATCTAATCCACTTTCGTAGGAAATCACGGTGGCACTTAGCATGTGACACAAGCCTTTAAACCCCTAGGTGTCCCTAGTGGACGAGTTTAGTCTCGTGAGGGTTTACTAGAACGATACCCACAAACATTGAAAAACTAAAATATAAATAAACTACATATACTAAAAATATTTATTCCTAATCCTTTCAATACAAATTACAGACAATCTTTGAACAAGTCTTATAAACTAATCAATAGCTTAAAGAATTTCACAAAAAATCATGCTTGAATGTAAATTGTTTTCGTTAAGCCAATATTAACATAACATATCTCAATCAAAATAGTGCATGTTCAAATTTAATCTCAACTTCTCACATGGGATACCCTCATGATTTTCACTCTTTAAAGTAGTGGTGAAGTGTTTACACTCAATCAATCTCATGAAAACAGTTCTACCATATTCTTGCTTGTCCACCTATTCTCCACTATTTAGATCATACAACTTCATGAATCAAGAGGTCTTTAATCAAGGATGTAATGGGGCCAAGGGGTTTGTAATGTGGTTGAATAACAAAAGGATAAAGATATCACAAAGGCTCCAAAGAGTTCATAAAGTTTAGAGACATAATAAGATCATACAAAGAAACTTCTCAAAACTCTTTACAAGTACATAGTCACCTAGGCCGAATATTCATGTTGGGCCTTTTCTTCATTCTAAACAACTTTGTAACATCTTTTTCTTTTTCCACAAATTCAAGAGATGATTCATATTTTTTACATAGGAATGTATTTGCCAGTATTCCATTTCTTTTTTCTCTTGACTTTTCTTTTCTTTTCCCCCACACTTATTTCTTGTTTCTAACCCACATTTTCATCTAAAAATATCCCTTGTTTTTTTGCAATATGTCTCAAAATATATAATCCATCTTTAGAACAAGGGTAAGGATATAAGTATATTTAGGTTAGGGACAAGTTATGGTTACCAAAGAGATAGCTTATTCAATGTAGGCTCAAATTGGTTCACTAAGGGTGTGTTCTCTTGGAACATTAATAATGGATGGCTGTTTGGCTCTGGTTATAATCCTAATGCCTCTATCATATTCATGTTGTCACATGTATCAATATAGTCTCAAACGGTTTAAAGCAAGTTCTAGAGAATCATGTAATCATAAGAGCACTCAAGAAAGAAATTAGATTGATTTGTATAATGCATCAATCATTATAGGCTCAAAAACTCACAAGGATGATTATACAAGTCAGATTAAGTCTAAACATGCTTCTTTCTCAATCAACATATCATATTAACATTGGCTCATAAAAAGGTTGACATCAAGCTCAATTCTCATGAAAATCTTCTCACTAATAAATCTGTTTTAGACTTATGCAATTCATATCTCATCATTGTATTAAAAAGGAACTAAAACTCAAAATAATAATAATAATAATAATAATAAAGACTCATAAAAAAAAATAGTAGACAAAATAAAAGAAATCCTAAATCATTCCCCCCACACCTAATTCTTACATTGTCCTCAATGTAAGTCTATTAACTCAAATGAAAGAATCATGTGTAAGAGAAAAGAACTAATAACATAAGAATAGGAAAAGCTAAGACTCAAAACAAAACAAACTCATGCAACCTGAATAATCTTAAAATACTAAACAAAAATTAACAAGTAAACATAAAAAGATTAAAATCAAACTGACAAGGTGTGTCTCAAGTCTCCCTTACTCAGACCTTGTTCAGAATGAATACTTCTAAATTGCTTAAAACATAACAAACTATTTTTTTTTTATTAGCAAAATATGTCCCTTACCCCCTACTAAAATATGACATTGTCCCCAATGTCAAATTTTAAAGGTAGAATTTAGGAGATATTACCTGCAGAGGTTGCTAACCACTTATTATAACTGAGACACAACAAGCAAAATGTTAGATAATGTCACAAAGACAAAGTGCAATCCACTCCTTGCTCGTCCATATCTCTTTTTCTTTTTCCGAGCGTTTGCGAAACAACCGTAGCAGATAAACACTCATAAGCTTGGAGCTTTTTGAGTAAATCTTCAATGGTTGTAGCAGAAATTATGTTTCTCCATGCCTCTGAAAACATGAATCCATTATGCACAGCATTATCTAAATATGAAAGCAAATTACTAAAATAACCATTAATATTAAGCAAACCAATGGGTTTCTTATTTGTGACCAAAGATGACCAAGAAGCCACGCAAGCTATTTCTTCCAATGTACCCAGACCTCCTGGTAAAGCAATGAATGCATCGGCAGAATGGTACATGATTGTTATCCGTTCAGGGACACTCCAGACTTGTATTTCCTTACCCACGGTAGGTCCACAAAAACTTGTGAATAGTTTTGGCACGATTCCTAGAACTGGACTTCCTCCGGCGTGTGCTGCTGTAGCGACTGCTCCCATTAAACCCGTACTACCGCCTCCATAAATCAAGTGGATCTTTTGTTGGGCAAGTATTACTCCAACTCTTATGGCTTCATCAGCGAATATGTTATTTTTCCCTGGATAAGCACCTCCAAAGACACAAATTTTTTTAATGCGTTGGGATGAAGTACTTTCCATTTTTTTTTTCTTCGAGTGCCTGAAATAGAATGAGTACATGGTGTAATATATTGAGGACTGAGTAGTGAATTAGACAAGAGTAATAATGTCGCCGAAAGTGTATCTGACCTGTCAGAAGAAAATGTTAACCTAACAAAAGATTTTTGCGTGATTTCAGGAAGAAAATCAAAAAGAGAAGCAAAAATCAACCGTAAAAGACAAATAAAAAAAACGAGAATAATTACACAAATCGAACAACATGTAAATTAAACCAAAATAAAGTTATTGCAAATCAAATCAAAAGCTGAGAAGTCATTTATTGTAGTTGTGATTGTGGCTCACATCTTCCTCTGGTTTTACGTCCAGAAACGGCTTAAACGCCTTCTATGAGTCGAGGATATGCTTCCCATCCAGTTTTCTTACAAGCTGGCAAACAGGGTCTTTTAACATCAGATTTCCAAGATGTTGCCATTCCCTTTGGAATTGCGGCCATAAATCAAGAATTTCTTTTTGTACGTCTCCACTAGGATGCGTCTCAAGAGAAAGTTGGATATTACCCAAATTATCCTTACTCGGTCCATCCTTAATGAATTCAATTTTATCATCTCGATTAGAGGACGGAATCCCAATAGAACGACATTTACCGTTACACGTCCATCGTGCACATTTGTGGCAATTTGAACTCATGCGCTTTGCTCGTCGCTTCTTTGCAAAAGTGCTTCTACCTGTACCTGGTAAATGCAAAACAGGAAGATATTCATCTTCACGTACCTTGGCTTCAATTATCCAACGTATGTCGTCAGGAATCCCTTTGTGCATAAGCATTCTTAATCTTTCAAGTCGAACTTGGTAAAGCTTCAGTAAAATATTTCGAGGAAAAGGAGGAAATCGTTTCTGTAATCTTGTGAGAATATCATCCATCCTGAAGAAAAAAAATGAAAGAAATTGAAAGAGAAATTGGAAGAGAAATTTATATACAATATCAGTTTTGTGGGTAGCTGATGGAACCGATTTAAATAATCACGGAGTACCGTTGTCCGCCATTTAACCGGGGTTAAAAAAATTATATTTACATCTAGTTATTTTCAAAACATGGATCAGAAAGAAAAACAACATAAAAAGACTCAAAAATAAAATCCTAAATTCTTCCCCCCACACATAATTCTTACATTGTCATTAATGTAATGCTATTAACCCAAATGAAAGAATCATGTGTAAGTGAAAAGAACTATTAAACAAAATAAACTTATGCAGCCTAAATGAACTTAAAAACACTAAACACAATTAACAAAGAAACATAAAAAAAAGATAAAGAAAAAGAGAGCAAATCTGAGGATGGCAGTTTGGCAATGCTTTCACTAATTAGGCTGCCTCCCCCAATTAGCACTTGATTGATTGTTTCCAGTCTAGCCAATTCCCCTTCTTGGCTTTTTAGGATCTTTTGGCTTAGACATGAAACTTCTCGGATTTTTGCGTTTTGGAGGAAGTTTTCTTTGCAAAACAGCCAATGCATTCTCCCCCACATGTATTATTTCATCATTCTTGGTGGGGTATAGCTCTTTGAGGAATTGTGCATATCTTGGTACTTGTCTAATGGCATCCACAAGCAAGCTGTTTAAGGTTTCCAAAAATTGTTGTACATGTTCCTCCTTCTTGGACTTTGCAAATCTGCTAGGAAAAAGTGGAGAAGGAACATTAGTAGAAATAAGAACCTTAAAAGCTACCTGAGGTGTCAAAGTACTCTCCTTTTGAATGGTGGCTTCATTATCCTCAAGAAGTGAATCCATCTTTGGTTTTGTCTCATCTTCATCTTGTTCCTCATTTCTCAAGGTCACAATAGTAGCATTCTCCTTTGGGTTAATCACCGTTTGGGAAGGGAGTGCTAGAGATCTTTCTGCTACTAATTCCACCATACTACTAGCCAATAGGCTCATTTGCCTTTCCAAACTCTGGATGCTTGCCCTTGTTTCCTGTTGAAATTGCAAAGTATCAGTAACAAGAGAATGTACAAGATCTTCTAAATAAGTACCTGAGTTTTGAATCATATGTGGTGGTTGAAAAAGATCTGGTTCTTGAGACCATGATTGATTGAAGCTAGATGGATGAGTGTAATTGGCATAAGGATCTACTTCTTGGTAATTTTTCGAGTAGCCATAATTAGTATGATCCCACCTTCCCTCATGGTAAGTGTTGGAGTAATGATCATGCGGTTGGTCTTGGAACCATTGATGGCCTTGACATCCTCCCATGGCCAATTGTTGAACTGAGGAAGTGAGATTGGCTTGTTGATTCTCCATGTTCATGTATGCCACCAACTCTTCTAGTGTTAGATTGCTTAATTCCATCTTTTTTTTTAAAAAAATTTGAAAAGAAAAACATGTATGTACAAGAAAATAATACTAATTAGAACTCAAAATAAGAATAAACCAAGTAACAAATAAACTAAAGAAAACAATCCCCGGCAACGGCGCCAAAAATTTGATGCACCCAAAAGAGTGTATCTTATTTAACCTTGCACTAAAAAGATAAATTGTAAGTATAGTAGTTAGCAAGGGTCGAGTCCTCAGGGATTGGGTTTTAGTTTATAAGTTAATAGTTTAAAACTTAAATTCAAGAACAATAAAAGAAAAGGGGTTTTTGAAGCCAGATTTAAACTAAAGTAAATAATAAGAATCAGATGCAAGGCGGTATAATCAGCCAATAAAAATATATATACTAAATTAGGCGGTATAACCAGCCAATAAAAATAAAACAAAGTTAATATACAAATTAGGCGGTATAACCAGCCAATAAAAATAAATATAGTCTTAAAAATAAGCAAACGAGAAAAGTAAGAAAACAAGTAAGTAAGACGAATCAAATATGAAAAATATGGTTAAGGTTTCATTCTCCACCACTAGACATCATTAAGAATCAATTTCATATCTATCAACATTAACCAACTATCAAAGTTAACAACCGTAGATAACAACAAGCTCTGTTATCCCAATCTTTCCTTAGTTTGTTGTTAAATAGAACAAGCTCTCTATTTAATCTCTAACCATCAAACAACCTAGAATAAGCTCTCTAAGTTCAATTTAATGGCAGCTTTATGATGAGAAAGATAGGTTGATCTAAGCAACAAACACATAAGCTCGGATTGTTCAACTTAGGTTATGTTCCACTTTGCAATTATTGAAAACTTGACCATAATCATTAATCACAAATTGCCACTTATGAATAGGAAATCAAGACAATTACACGGATCAAGACTCCTAAACTAGCAATAGATAATTATCAAGATCTATCTAGTTGTACACCTAAACAAATCAAGACAACATCATGAACAATTCTTGTAGAAGAACATAAGCAACTTTGATAGAAAATTAATGATAGATAGAATCTGAAAATCAATTATAAAACATGTCTAGGGCTTTGAAATCACCCTTAACCAAATAGAAGTTTAGCCTAGCATAGGCATTGTAAACATAAACATAAAATTAAAGAAAATCTAAGAAGAAAATAAAAGAAAGAAAGAAGAAGAGGAAGAATATTAATTATCCAACCTCTTGCTCTCTCTAAAGAAAAAGAAAACTAGAGAAAAGAAAGAAAACTAGAGAAAAGAAATAAGAAGAAAACTTAGAGAATTTTATTAAAATGGCTAATATCCTACCTATGTACAATATGATCCCTTACAATCATCCAAGACCCTCTATTTATACACATTTTGGAGGGCTAAATGACAAGAGACAAGCTTTACAAATTTCAAAGGTAGGTATAATAGGTGGGTGCATTTTCTAACAATTTTCGTCATACATGACGATTTTGATCAGCCAACTTGATGGTCGATTTTGTCAATTTTTCAGGCCTTATCTGATCACATGGTCTTCTAGAAAAATGTTACCCTATCAGTTACTGATCCATAGCCGTTGAAATCAGCTCATTTTCTGATGTGGATAAGAAGATATGGGCAAAATACGAAAACAGGTCAGCACAGATGTCATTGCACATCAGCCAACTTCATGGTCGATTTCGCTAGGGAAAACGACTCCGTTTCAAGAAGTGTAAAACATGAAAAAGATAAATATGCCTCTTAGCTTTGCACGGCTACAAATTGCAGCCTTATTGCTTCAGTGAAACTCGAGATATAGCTGATATGGCAAAAGATGTCGGAACTGGAACTGAACTGGATTTACCCTTAATTCTAGTAATCTGAAATCACTCAAAGAAACTTGTGAAAAACACCAAAATACATAAAGATCATAAACACAATTAGACTAAACAATAATAACTCGTATTTGACACAAAACAATAATAAAACATAACTAAAAACTATATAATTATACGAGTTATCACATGGTTATTCATTGTAGAATACATTTGTGATATACATGGTCATTCTTTATACCTACCTTTGTGTTAATTCATTTATTCTTTGCATATATTATTCTGACATCATGTTACAGTCATAGCATGCATGGTCATTCATTGTAGAATATGTTTATGACATGCATGGTCAATATTTGTATATACCTGTGCATCAATTTATTCATTTTTTTAAAAAAATGCATCATGTTGGCATTAGATTGCAGCCATGGCATACATAGTCATCATAATTTCTCTATATATGTTCATGCATTAATCATCAGTATATTCATGCACATAAGAATAGAGCATGTACCTTCATAATTGTATTTTTAATCTCATGACATTTTCATTTGCATGAAAGGGGTTCGAGATATGAGGAATGAATCGGAAGAACGATTGGGTGCTTTGGAACACAATCAAGAGAAATTTGGGCATGAAATCCGGGAGGTGAAAGAACAACTTTCCAAAATGATGAAAATGTTTGAGGATATGGGTAAGGGTAAGAGGAAACTTTCTCAGGACTCTTCATCGTCTTCAGATCAACCAAAAACATTAGGTCCAGAGCATACAATCTTTGCTGGATCCTGCAGTTGTCAATGCCACAAATGTTGCAATCTTTATGAAATTATGGACAAGATCATGAAAATGATTAAACCTGAGAGCCTGATACCAAGGATAGAAACCTCAGATCCCAAACAGTCCCTGCAATTGGTCCTAGGTCCAAACCAGTATTCTCACCCTACTATGGCCCAATTGTCCACTGGGAGGATCACTACGGGACCCCTGAATCCCACTCCATCACCACCAACTGGAAGTTCGTACTATTTCCCTCATCAATCACCTTATCAAGCATCCGGGATAGGAACCTCGAATTATGTACAACCTCCAAGAGTCCTGAGTCCAAATCCATACCCTTGCCTTGTTATTCTGCCATCTCCCTATGTAAACACTCCGGTTCGGACCTTAGTACCGCCACCAAATTTCCCAACTCCTAGGCCATGTGCGACTAAGAAACAACCCAAAAACAAGACTCAAGAGCAGTACGATCCTATTCCAATCAGCTACCATGAGCTTCTCCCTATACTGATCCAAAATCACATGGTTGCCTTTGTCCCGATGAAACCCTTGTTACCACCGTATCCCAGGTGGTATAATCCAAATGCAAGATGTGATTATCACTGTGGAATTGCTAGCCATAGCATTGAAGACTGTATAGCCTTCAAAAAGAAAGTGCAATCTCTTATAGAGATCAAGTGGATCGATCCAACAACACTGATTGATAGAGGACCGGGAAGGCGTAATTAGGATTGGGAGATTTATGGCAATGATGTAGAAAGACTTCGGTCTGATATGGTGTAGTAGGATTTCACTTTTTTAGTAGCCGGCTATTATAGCCTTAGGATGCTAGGAAAAATAAAGTGCTTGTAAAGACAGTTTTAACCACTGCTCAAGTTTTGTAAACATGGTTTATACTATTGTGAACGTTGATATGGGAATGAATTGATTATGCTTCAAATTTATGAGATGTTTATGATTAAGTTGTTCCGATTCTTAGTTCATCCTTGATATCTTCCCTTTTGCATTTTGCATCCGATCAATTATTTGTCATACCATACATTCAGACATGTATCTTGGTAGCATCAGGTGGTATTCATGACAAACATAGTCAGCATGATTTATTTTTTTTGTATATGTTCATGCACTAATTTTCTTATTACATACATCATGTTAGCATTAGGTCGCATTCATAACACACATGTTCAACATGATTTTCTTTGTATATACTCAGAGTCAACCATTCATTGTTTACATGCATCATAATTGACATCGTGTTGCATTCATAGTGTATACGATCATTTATTGGGAAATACGCTGAAATATACATGATCATTCATTACATATATCCATGCGTTGATCTGTTTATTCTTTTCTTGCAGCATGCTAGCATCGTGATTGCATTTATTACATATATGGTTAGCATGTTTCCACTGTACATGTCCATACATCATATTGTTTATGTTTCACGGGCATCAAATTGCATTCATGGCTCCTTCATCATGACATACATTTGGGGGGGAATAAAACAGAAGTTGGCTTGGCTTTAAGAGTCTTTGAAAGAATTTCTATTTCAAATCAAAGGTATAAGAAGTACTGAGTACCCTTTTAATACAAGCTAGAGCTATAGAGAATGAACAAGATGCCCGAATGGAAGGAATGGAAAGGGCACATGAAGAATTGCGAGAACAGCTGGCAAAGTCTCAAGCAGAATCTAAGGATCAGATGACGAAATTGATGGAGCTGATGTCCGTCGTAATCAAGGGAAAGGGATACATCGAAAACTTGGCCACCAGGGAAGGGTTAGAGGCACAAGAGGGTCAGAGTAAGGTTATGATGTTAAATGGTCAGAATACAGTTAATCCCAGCAACATTCTGAATTTAGATGATCCAACTAAACAAGCAAAACTGAAGATGGTTGAGTCGAACGAGGCTAAGTTGGAAGATTCCTAAGGGAAATATCAGTTGCAAGATGAAAGGCTTTGGGCAGTAGAAAATATAGACATATTCGGGAGTGTGGATGCGAAAGAATGATGCTTGGTCCTCAATTTAGTTATTCCTCCTAAATTCAAGGTCTCTGACTTTGTGAAATATGACGAGACGACCGATCCATCAACCCACATCACCATGTTCTGCCGAAAGATGGCAAGTCACATAGATAATGATAAGCTTTTGATTCACTACTTTGAGGATAGCCTTAGCGGGTCTGCAATTAGGTGGTATAGTTAGTTGAGCAAGGATCGGATTCGCTCTTGGAATGATTTGGCCAGGGCTTTTCTAAACCAGTACAAACATGTGACCAACATGACACTTAACCGTCTCACCTTGCAAAGTATGGAGAAAAAGGTTATTGAGAGCTTCAAAGAGTATGCTCAGAGGTGGAGGAACATGGCCACCCAAGTACAACCGCCCTTAACTCAGAAGGAAACCACTGTCCTTTTTGTAAATACACTACAGGCCCCATACTACGATAGACTTGTTGGCAACACCACGAAGAATTTTTCGGATATGGTAATCTCCGGGGAAATGATTGAAAATGCTATCAAGGCTGGGAAACTCGAAGGAGGTAAAACATTTAATGCAGAGAGAAACATGACGCCCAAAAAGAAAGAGGAAGATGTCCAAGCCATGAGAGACTTTGCCCCATATATTCCGGCTACTTCATACCAACCACCCTATCCTTCTATGAACTATGTACCCCAGGGTTCATACTTATACCCAATGGCCTCTCAGAATCCAGTAAATTTTCAACCTTTTGTCAGTCAGAGGAAATCGAAGAATATCCCGAAAAGAGATCAGTTTGAGCCACTCCCCATGTCTTACTCTTAACTATTGCCCCAGCTGGTCGAAGAGCAACTCCTCACTAAAGTTCCAGTAGAGCCTATCCAACCCCCATACCCGAGCTGGTATGACGAGAATGCATATTGTGATTATCGTTCTGGGATTCGGGGATATTCCACGGAAAATTCTCTATGTCTGAAATGGAAGGTTCAATCACTCATCAATAAATGGCAGTTAGATGTGGGGAAGAAACAAAGGTCAGACAACATGGAGAATCTACTGAATGGGAATGATGAGACCATTGTGGATGTCATAATGGGAGAAGTTGATGGAAAGGTCGAAAAGAGTACCGAGGAATAGCCAGTTTGAATTAGGGAGAACATGTCAAGGAGGAGTTTTTTTTTTATGCATGTAGTTTCATACCTCATGATGAAAACACTTGTCTTATGGTGACATTCATATGAATTAAATGAATTTTGAACTTTAAATGCTTTGTGTTTGTTGTGTTTTAACAATAATTTGAATTTGCAAAAAAGAAACAAGCATTAAGGAAGTTTTAATAATGGACGGTCTCGACAATATTGATGATCATTGTTAGAAATGACCCAATACCCTCCCCCCTCTCTTTTGGGCTTCTCTATGCCTAAACCCCTTGAATCGAGAACACTTAAAGGACCTAATGCTTCAAGGAATATGAATGATTGAACTTCATAAAAAAATAATAATAACAAAAAACATTCTCATCACAGAATAAGCAAAGATGTAAATCCTAGTCTAGGCCATGAACAAAGGAACGAATTTTTTGAAATTTTTTCGAATTCCTTGAAATTCAAACAAATGAGACATTATTTCAAGAATCTAGATTTTGGTTATTTGATGTATGTCAAGATTGTGCTAAAACCATTCATGACCTTTACCAATAACTACAAAACATTAATTGCCCAAACATCACTTCATGATTGACACCCTGGGGCACAATGATTAAATTAGATTATCCCATGTCCCAGAGAAAACCCGATTTTGGGTCGTATTTTCCTTATCCTTTCAAAGAACTCATATTTGAAACTCAGCCTTTTTAAAAATAGATCTAAACTCGCTATGTTCCTTGTCAATACGAATTCCCATGGTTAATCAAACGGTGGCATCATATGTTGAAATGATGGTTATATGGTGAAAAAGGATGGACTAACGCATGAATTATTGGGGCATGGGACAGAAAAAAAAGAACAAAAAAAAATTGTGATATCATGCATATGAGAATTTGGATGATTCCAAAGTGCAAAATGAAATTTTGATTATCTATTCCCCTTGGGGATTGCTTTTCAATGTGAATATTCGTGCTTGACATGAGAAATGGCCATCTTTCATGTCCTTGTCACAAAAAGAATTTATCTATAGTCACTCCTTTTGAGCCGAAAGAATTCTTTCTTCTTTAAACCCTGATCAAGGATCACCCTCTACGCTAGGGGAAAATGCGAGGAATGATCACTGAGAAATGAGTCCTAGCTCAAAGACAGATGCAAAGCAAATGGAGTCCCGAATAAATACGGGTTCACTCTGTCGAAGAAAAAGAAAAATGGCGAAATGAAAGCCAAGAAAAACAAAAAGAAAAAATGTGAAAAAATATGGCAAATGAAAGCCAAAAGCAAGGAAGAAAAAGAGCAAAAGTCAAAAAGGAATGAAAAGTCCAAATAGGGATAAATGTTTCAAAGAGAATCCTCCTCAAGAAATCATCCTTGATCTGATTACCCTCAAACACTTATTTTAGGCCTCTTTATCCTTTCTTTCTGAAACCTGAACCATGGCCTACATTACGTGCTTTAAGAGTCCATTTTGATCAAGCATGAATATTTAACTTGAAAGGTTTTTTTTCCTCAGATTTTATCCCATCTCATCGAATTATCATTTCACTAAGGAAGAATTTAGAATTCTCAAATGCATGGTAAAACAATGAAAAAAGGAAAAAAAAAATTAGATAGAATGGGACTCTAGGGCGAAAACCCGAAAACGGGCGATCTAGAGTAAAATGGGAATTTTCGATGTCATCTATGATAGTGCCGATACCACAAAAGAGAAGATCATCTTAAAGAAGTGGTCATCGAGGAACATCTAGGAATTCCTAAACCTCCCAAATTGCCAACTCTCATTTGGATGATTGATTTCAAAAATTGAAACTCTTTTTCTCCAAAATCAACTTTCTAATTTAAACATCCCAGCCAATCTTGAAGCTTGTCAAAATACCTTGATATGGAAACTAAAAGAATGTTGAATTTGTTTGGTTCTCAATGAATTCATGATTTATAAAATCTGTTCCATTTGTGAGCCAAGAAGGGACATACATTTTTTGTTGTGAAGTTTTCTTGGAAAAACCAAAATCATGTTGTACCAAGCCTTGTCAATTCAAGTTGAAAACCCCAAATTGACACTTAGGAAAATTTCTAACAGTGATCATCAGTTTTCAAAAGATTTGTACATTACACACTGTGGGGTTAAAATTTTATAAGCAAAATTGTTTTTGAAATACCTATTTTTGATGTTGACATGAGATAAGAGTTTTTCTAATCCAAAGGTGTGGAATTACTAGGGATAACTTTGACTTCCAAATATGAGAAGAAGAAATAAAACTCAGCAAGCAAATTTCTGTTGATAAGAGTTTGAAAACTGTTAGGGCAAAAAGAACATCCAAAGATTGAAAAAGGAGTTGAAGATATACTCTGATTTGAAGAGGAAAAATGAATGGGAAAGGCTAAGCCAAAGTCTAGAAAAACGACCGGGGGCATTTGCATCATTCATGAACACTTATCTCTCTATTAAGCTTTGCATCTGCACCGTGTCAGCAAGCATTTGCATCATTCATAGATATTTGTATTTGCACTATTCCATAAGCATCCGCATTCTACCTTTACAAGTACATCCTTCATAAATATTTGCATTTGCATCATCTCAAGCAAGTGCATCATTTCTAGGATCATCGCATCTTCATTGTAGTTGCAATTACACCACTCATGAACCACTTACATGAACATGATTTGTAGGGACATCTGCATCTGCATTTAGAAGCATTTGCATCAATCCAAGACATTTGCATTTACACCATCAAGCATTTGCATTCTCTCTCAAATCCTTCTAGTTAATTTCTAGGCCATTTCAATTTCTGGTTTCATCCAGATCTTTTTCTAGTTTCACCCATTTTTTCAATTTCTGGTTTCATCCAGATATTTTTCAAATTTCTGGTTTCACACATGCTTTTCAATTTCTAGTTCCATCCAGATCATTTTCAAATTTCTGGTTTTATCCATGCCTTTTTTAATCTCTGGTTTCATCCAGATCTTTTTCAATTTCTGGCTTTATCCATTTTTTTTTTCTGGTTTCACCCATGCTTTTCAATTTATGGTTTCATCCAGATCTTTTTCTGGTTTCACCCATGTTTTCCAATTTCTGGTTTGATCCAGATCTTTTTCAAATTTCTGGTTTCACCCATGCTTTTCAATTTCTGGTTCCATCTAGATTATTTTCAAATTTCTGGTTTCACCCACGCCTTTTTAATCTCTGGTTTCATCCAGATTTTTTTTCGAATTTCTGGTTTCACCCATGCTTTTCAATCTCTGGTTTCATCCAGATCTTTTTCAAAATTTTGGTTTCACCCATGCTTTTCAATTTCTGGTTTCATCCATATCATTTTTCAATTTTCTGGTTTCACCCATGCTTTTCAATTTCTGGTTTTATCCAGATTTTTTCAAATGTCTAGTTTCACCCATGCATTTTTATTCTCTGGTTTCATCCAGATCTTTTTCAAATTTCTGGTTTCACCCATGTTTTTCAATTTTTGGCTTCATCCAGATCTTTTTCAAATTCTGGTTTCACCCATGCTTTTCAATTTATGGTTCCATCTAGATCATTTTCAAATTTTTGGTTTCACCCATGCCTTTTTAATCTCTGGTTTCATCCAGATCTTTTTCGAATTTCTGGTTTCACCCATGCTTTTCAATCTCTGCTTTCATCCAGATCTTTTTCAAATTTCTGGTTTCACCCATGCTTTTCAATTTCTGGTTTCATCCAGATCATTTTTCAATTTTCTGGTTTCACCCATGCTTTTCAATTTTTGGTTTCATCCAGATCTTTTTCAAATTTCTGGTTTCACCCATGCCTTTTTATTCGCTGGTTTCATCCAGATCTTTTTCAAATTTCTGGTTTCACACATGTTTTTCAATTTCTAGTTTCATCCAGATCTTTTTCAAATTTCTGGTTTCACCCATGCTTTTCAATTTCTGGTTTCATCCAGATCATTTTTCAATTTTTTGGTTTCACCTATGCTTTTCAATTTCTGGTTTCATCCAGATCTTTTTCAAATTTCTGGTTTCACCCATGCTTTTCAATTTCTGGTTTTATCTAGATCATTTTTCAATTTTCTGGTTTCACCCATGCTTTTCAATCTCTAGTTTCATCCAGATCTTTTTCAATTTCTGGTTTCATCCAGATCTTTTTCAAATTTCTGGTTTACCCATTTCATTTCAATCCCTGGTTTCATCCAATCATTTTCAATTTTCGGTTTCACTCATGCCAGTAAGGTTAGCACAAGACAGGATAAGACCCCGAGACCATCGTCAAGGTCTTTTCTTTTCTTGCAAATCGAACCCGTTTCCTTAAGATGGGTCGAGTCTTGATTAGTCAAGGAATTTAATTTAAGAACAAAATCTTCTATTTACACTTTTTTAAATGAAAATGAAAAAATGGAAAATTAAAAAATGAAAAATGAATAAAGAAAACTCCCTTTCCTTTCTCTTCACATGAGATTTCACTAATCGGACAAAATTAGTGTTTGTTTATCTTTGCCTGATTCTTGATTCTCAGCAATAGCCAAAGAGGGGCAGTTGTAGACACCTAATTTTGTCCAGACCACTAAAACAGGTTTGTTTTCTTCCTAAATTGATGTTTCAGAATGTAAAAAGACTTTTTTCATCATGCAGGTGGTACTCCGAGACTTAGTCTAAGAAGGCGAGCATAAAAAGTCAAACTTGAAAAACTCAACCCCAAAAAGTTAACTAATAAAAAAGTCAACCCACTTTCAAAATCAAGATTTGAAGTTCAATTGAAAAATGGCGAAAGAATTTTGATATCCGAGGTCTACATCGAAAGATATGGAGTTCGGAAGTTGGGTTACGGAGATTCAATAGAAAGGAAACACTAGTTCGGGAAAATTGGGGAAAAGTGCTTAAACGATCAAATTGGTCGAAATTGAAGGTTCCAAATGAAAGATAAGCACTGACTACGGGTAATGGAGAAGCTATTTGGAAGAAAAATTGGAAGAAAAGTCAATCCGAAAGAAAACCGAGAATTACAGTTTTTGGTGTATTCGGTGAAATTTGGAAGAATTACAGAAATGGACCGATTCGGTAAGATTAAAGCCCCTAATGAATGAGGAGTGATTAAACAAGAATAGCCCAAGGCTCAGTCTGAAGAAAATCTGAAAATCAGACTTGTTTTGAGCAAAACCGGGTTTCGGAAGCAAAAGGGCAAAATTGGACAATTTGGGAAAATACCAAATGAACTCCAAAAATTATGAAAATCTCAGATCACATTCTTAAATCATTTCAAAGAGATTGGAGAAAGAAAATCCGAATTAAGAGTTCGTTTGCAAAATGGCCAAATCCCGGGTCCCCTATGTAGAAATTCAATAAGATAATTCCTGAAAAAATAGCAAATGAACTCCAAAAATTCTGAAAATTTGAAGATCTCATTCTTAAATTATTTGGAAGATATTGGCGAAAGAAAATCCGGATTCGGAGTTCGTTTGCAAAATGGCCAAATCCTGGCCCACTATGCAGTAATTCAAGTAGATAAATCCCGAAAAAATACCAAATGAGTTCCAAAAATTATGAAAACTTCCAGATTAGACTTTTAAATTATTTGGAAGAGATTGGTGAAGAAAAATCTGTATTTGAAGCTCGTTTAAAAAATGGTAAAGTTTGGGAGCACAAAAAGGCAATTTTGGAAGAAAAATCCGAATAAATAGCAAATGGGCTCTAAAAATTTTGAAAACCTTCAGAATTCAATTTTTTTATTTTTTATTTTGGAAATATTGAAAAAAGAAAATTTGAATTTGGAGTCCGTTTGCTATTTATTTATGTTCGGGGGGCAAAAAGGTTATTTTACCCAAGAAACCGAAACGGGCTTTTCTTGCCTTTTAAAAAAATGAAGCATGGGCTGGAAGATGAGGGGTCAGCCAACCAAGGCCCAATGGTGGGCAGATATTTTCTGATTTTTAATCAAAAGGCCAACAATGCATGAAGAGGGTAGTTATTTTTTTATCAAGCCTTTGTAATTGAGCCACATGGACCAATGCATGAAGATGGAGAATGTCAACATGATGGCTTAAGATTCTTGAATAGCTGTAATTGTGGATAGCTGATTACCTAATCTAAGGGTGATAATTTCACATTTTAAGCATCTTGGATCAATAGCCTTTGGATCAAAATTGGTTGAAACAAAAAATGACAACATCCTAGCCATCTAGAAGGCCATTCGGCCACTACAAGGGGAAGAGGTGTTCTCTCTTTCATTTTTGGCTATACACACTCTTGTTTGGCTAATTTTCTCTCCATTTTTGAAAGGCAAAAAAAAAAAGTTTAGAAAAGAAAAGAAAGTTAGAAGAGAAAAAGCTTGCAAGATAGCTTCTAGAGTTTGCTTTAAGCACCATATTCTTGCACTTTCCTTGATTTTCTATTCTTGATTTGCTGTTTTGATTGCTATTTTGGTGAGTTTCTTTTGATTTTTCTTTTTAAAATAAATGTTTTTAATTTTCTTCTTCAAGTTCCTTCTTGATTCTTTCTTGTAAAAAGCTTTTCGAATTTTTTTTTCTTGTTTTTGAGTTGGCCGAATGACCTATTGTTTTTGGTAGTTGTTGTTTTGCTTCTTTATTTCATGTTACTAGTGATATTTAACAAGTTTTGATGCTTTGAATCTTCTTCAAATACATAAACATGAAGCTTGTTTTGATTTGGTTGCTTGCTTGTTTCCATTTTTGACTCTATTATCTTGTTATCATATTTATTTTCCTTGTCTTGCATTTTTTATTTTCTGTTTTCAAAATGTTTAAGTTTGTTTATGTTTTACTTTTTGTTAATCCATGTGTTTGTGAAAATGGCTATTGGTTTTCATGCCCTTACTTTATATTTGCATGATTTCAGTATTATTCTTTAGCTATGCATGTTATTATGTTAAGTTTTTGCAAAAATGCCATGTTCACTTAACCATTCGGCTATCCCTCTCTTTTAAGCTTCGTTTGTGCATTTTTGTTATGCTAGTTGATAGGTTTGCATTTTCATGATATTTGGTTGTGTATTTTGTTTAAGTATGCTATATTTTTGTGTTATTTCCATGCATTCTCTAGGTTTAGGTTGTGCTTGCTTTGCCATGCATATTCATGCATTTTAGACTTAGGTTGCATTAAATGCCATGCAAGTTCATTTAGGTCTAGATCATATTCTCTATGTCATGGATTTTTCATGTCATTTAGATCTTCAATCATGCATTTCATGCATCATATTTGTTGTATTTTCATGCATTTCAATCTTGCCACATGATTTATGACTTAGACCAATCAATGGTTCAAAGTCATGCTCACTTGAGCATACTTGTGGATAATTAAAGAGTTCATTTCGGAGAGATTGGCAAAAGAAAATCTGGATTCGGAGTTCATTTGCAAAATGGCCAAATCCCAGACCCACTATGCAGAAATTCAAAAGGATAAATCCCAGAAAAATAGCAAACGAGTTTCAAAAATTTTAAAAATTTGCAGATCTTGATCTTAAATTATTTGGAAGATATTGGTGAAATAAAATCTGGATTCGGTGTTCATTTGCAAAATGGTCAAATCCCGTGTCCACTATGTAGAAATTGAAAAGGATAAATCCCGAAAAAATAGCAAACGAGTTCCAAAAATTCTGAAAATTTGTAGATCTCATTCTTAAATTATTTGAAAGAGATTGGTGAAGAAAAATATGGATTCGGAGCTTGTTTAAGAAATGGTAAAAGTTCGGGTACCCAAAAGGATATTTTTGGAAGAAAAAATCCAAAAAAAAAAATAGCAAATGGATTCGGAATTTTTTTGAAAACTTACAGTATTCAATTTTTTATTATTTTGAAAGATTTGAAAAAACAAAATTTGAATTTGGAGTCCGTTTGCTATTTATTTAGGTTCGGGGGTCAAAAAGGTCATTTTACCCAAGAAACCGAAAAAGGCTTTTCTTGCAATGGAATTGGGCTGGATTTTAAGAGGACAATCAGCCAAGTCCATGATGGAGATTAATTGTTTTGAGCCATTTCATCTAAGGGCCAAGGAGGAGAGGAAGGTAGTTATTTTTGTGATCAAGCCTTTAAATTATGATTCTATTTACGACATACATTATAAATCTAGAGGTTGATTATTCTAATCTAATGGTGGGATTTTTACATAGAAGGCATCTTGAAGTGATAGCCATTGGATGAAGAAAAAATAACCACCTTGCTTCTAGAAGGTACTATTCGGCCATGGCTATTGAGAGGGGGGCTGAGCAGTTTTTTTCATAAGGGTCAAGGCTGGAAAAGAGGCAGTAGCTAAGGAGAAAAAGAGAGAAAAAAGTTGGAAAAAGGGAGGAGAAAAAGGGAGGAAGAAAAGAAGGGTTTTAGCTTGTTACTTCTTGATTTGGAAAGCTAGAGCAAGGTAGCTATGCTGTTTCATGTTTATTTTTCATATTTTATTGACATGATCTTGCTTGTTGATTGATTTTTTTTTTCCTTTTTTATGAAATAAACTTGTTTCTAAAGAGCTACTATTTTGTTTTTTTAAAAGAAAATATAAAAAACAACAAGCTTTCATTAATTCTTTTACCATGGCCGAATGGTTCTCTTTGTTTTTAGATGATTTTCTTTTGGATTTTGTTCATGAGTTTTGTTGTGGTAGGTTAGCTTACTTGTCTTAGATTAGCTTGATTTGTGGTAGGTTAGCTTGATTGTGGTAGTTTAACAATATACCATGCTATGTGTTTGAGGAAATACCTTGCTAAACTCATAAGACCATTCGGCCATGCTAGGTTTAAATTACCATGTTTGTTTTTTTTTTTTTTTTTGTGTTAACTTGCTTAGTATGCTTCCATTCATGTTTACATTTTTAGACCATGCCTTGTGTTTGTTATATTGTCATTGATATGTTCATGAGTTATGTTAGTCACCATATTTGCATTATTATCATGTTTGTTACCATGTGTTGGTGTTGTTGTTTGGCTAGGATTATACCTTATTTTTTGATGACCATTCAGCCATTAGGGTCCTTTTTGCTTTGTGTATACATTTCCATTTTGTTTAGTTGATAGGTTTGCATTTCATGCCATAACATTGTGTATTTTGATTTGGTTTGCCATGTTGTTTGTGTTATTGGCTAGATAGGATTGCATTAGATCATTTAGTGGCCATTCGGCCTTTGCATGTGTTTCTTCCTTATGTGTGCGTTTGCATTTTGTTTAGGGACCATTGCTTTGCATTACTATGCCATGAAATTGTGTATAAGTTTTTGTTTGTTCATGCATTAGTATTAGGTTTATTGGTCATTATATGTTCATGACATTTTCATGCATTCTCATGCAATTTAGGGTCTAGGCCATCTTAATATTGCCATGCATATTTCCATGCACATAAGGTCCAGAATCATATTGATATTACCATGCATTTGCTATGCTATTTAGGTCTTAGGTCACTTTGTATTGCCATACATTTCATGTCACTTTTGGTCTAAGTCTCATTTGCATTATTATGCATCTCATGCATACTTAGGTTAGGATTGCATTTATTGCCATGCAAACTCATGCTAGATATTAGGTTATTTTGTATTGCCATGCATTTCTCACATCATTTAGGTTTCAAATCATGCATTTCATGCATTCAATTTTCTGTATGTTCATGCATCTCATGTCATGCCACATTATTTATGACTTAGGCCAATCAATGGCTCAAAGTCATGCTCACTTGAGCATACTTGTAGAAAATTAAAGAGTTGTCAAATTGATTATTCTACCTTTGTGATTTTTTTTACTTAGCCAATTTTTGTTCAAGTTGTTAAAAGTATTAGTTACTGTTTGTAGGTCTTTAGGAGAGTCTCCAATATTTTTACTTCGATTTTTAAATGATTTTATCAAAGGCAAAATAATTGTTTTGGCAAAACAGTTTTTCACCCAGTACTAGGACTTTCCCAATTTTTCTGGGAAGTCATCTTTAATCATAAAATTAAGCCAATTTTTTCTCGTATAGTTTTACATGTTCTGAGTCTCCAGTATTTTTTTAGATTTTTTTTGAAGTTTTAAAAATAGGTTAAAAATCGTGTTTTAAAACTGGACAGTAGAGGCAGATTTGAATTCAAAAGAAAAACAATTGTTGAATTTGGCTAAGGCATTTAGAGGGGTTGGTTAGGAACTTTAGCTACTGTCCTAATTCGGTTTTTAGACTATTTTAAACTTTAAAAATGATTTTATAAATCTCGGGTTAAGGGTGGTCAAGTCCGGGTTTATAAACTTAGGAAATTAGAGCTATTTTAAAAAGGTGGTTCGGCTAGGGTTCTAATTCTTTATCAAGATTTTCAAAATTGTTTTCAAACAAATTACAAAGTATTTTGATTTTATAAAATTTAATTTGATATATTTTCCTAAGGTAGCCGGATATCTTTTTAGATATACGGATTTCCTTAATTAAAGGAAAAAAATACACTTTCATGCATTACATTTTTCATATTCATGCATACTATATAATATGTGATTTTTGCTTTGATAATTTCTATGATATTGTTATTATTTTGATTTATATTTTTTTGGTGTTATGTTGTTTGTTATATGGTTTTGAATATTTCATGCTATCTTATGCTTTTTATTTAGTCATTTATTTTTGTCACATTATCTAGCATATGTTATGTTCATGCATTATTATTATTTATATTTTCATGCATATTTCATTATAGCATTATTTTATATTTCATGTCATTTTATGTCACTTAAATTATATTTCATGTCATCTAGAATATATTATTTAGAATATACTATGCCATTTAAATTATATCATATCATTTAGGTTGCATTATATTATCTAGACTTTGCTATGTCATTTTATTTATGTCACACATATTCATATTCTTCTTTAAAATGTTTTGAAAAAGATAATGATTTTAAATAAAACAAAGTTATTCCCGAGTTAAAATAATTCATGTGTTCTCTTCCTGGTTGTCGGGAAGGATATCATCAATTATCATTAATAACGAAATATCTTTCTTAAAACGAGAATTATTCGGGAAATTTTCTAAATAAATAAAATTTCTATATTTTGCCGAATTTTCGGGAAATGTAGGAAGATTTTGAATTAATAAATTCCGGATCATTTTCAATTAAAAATGAAATTATTTTTCTTTAAATTGGGAATTAACTTGAAATACTAAATTAAAATCCAATATTTTATCGAGACTTGAGATAACACACGATTAATAAGGTACCGTTTCATACGAGTGTTGTGGGGGTGCTAATCCTTCCCGGCACGTAACCGAGTCCCGAACCCGATTCTTCGATTTTCTCTGGTTTATAACGCAGACTTGAAATTGGTTTTAAAAATATTTCAATTAATTTAAAATATTTTACAAAACCGGTTTTAATAGGTGGCCGATCACACCTAACTAAAAAAGATTGGTGGCGATTCCATGTCTTTTTTAAGGTCATTTTCAAAACCTTCATTTTTCAAGAGAAATTAGGTCAACTTTTCCTTTGTTGTTTTTTCAATGTCACACTTAACGAATATAAAGTCTTGCAATGAGACTTGTTATTTTTTAAGTTGCGACAATTATCTTTTGTTTACTTCAAAGTATCATGATAATCCTTCATTCAAATGTCATGAGTCAAGTTGTTTTTCAAGTAAAACAAATCTTTTACAAATTAAATATCCTTTGGAATTTAATTTGTAGTCAATCCAAAGCTTTGATACAAAAGTAATTTAGAAAGTGCAAAAGATTGTCTTCTAAGATGATGTATGGAGTAAAAAAAAATTAACTTCATTCCAAATTTGAAAAGAGATTACAATGTTGAAAAAAAGAAAAATCCCTAACAATCCGGAGAACTAAGAAGAATTTCAAAAAAGAAAAAGAAAAAAAGAAAGAAAAGAAATTACATTAAAAGGGATTCAAGGCTTTCATTTGAAATTCTTCAAGTCTTCTCGAGAGGCTTCCAACATATTTTGCAACAAATCTGAGCTTTTGTCTTCATTCTCACTATGGGTAGTAGAAGACTCAATGAAACTCATCTCTGCATGAAATTTGGAGGTGTTAACTTTTTAGCCTTTCAATTCGTTTCAAGTGAAGATTCAAGGTCATTAAATTTCTGGATTGGTCTAAAGAAGTCTTCCACCATGCCTTTCAATGAAGATGAATCAACGGACTTGATTGCTTCTATTGCATCGAAGATCTTGTAGACATCTCTAAGAAGTAAAGAAACTCGATCAGAAGAAGTGCGAACAATCCTTGGTTGAATACTTTCCACAAAATAGTTGTAAGGTTCAACTGACTATAGGATGCCACTTTATCAACACTAAACTTAAAAGATTTTGGAGATGTAAGATGACTAACTTCAACAAGACTTCACAATATGGGGAGTACTTCTAACGATCATGTTAGGACGAACATCTTCTTGGTTGGAAATTGTGTTTGAAACATTATCTTCAATCTCAACTACAAGTTTGTTGAACTCATGTGAAATCAGAAACTGAAGCTTCACTCTTGGCAGGGATGTGCCATCACGAAATTCTTTTGGCTTGATTCGCCTCCAGCGTCTTCCATAATCACTCTCACCAACTGAGTCTGCAAGGATCACAATATTCTTCCCTTGTGCTTCATTGACTAACTGAACTGATTGAAAAACCATTTCAGAAGTCTTCACATGCTCAAGTAACATCAAGTCTTAAGACGAAGCTTAAACGCTTGAAGTTCTTTTAAGCTGGATTTGCCAAGTAGAAAAATTCTCCGAAAGAAGTTCTCCAATAATCTTGAGGTCTTGAAGAAGGATTCTTTGAAAGTCTTGAAGGAAGTTCTCCAATAATCTTAAAAATCTTGAAGAAATGTTCTTCAAAAAGTGTTGAAAGAATATCCCCAATATGCCTCTTCAAAAGTAATGCGGCCTTGACATGGAGATTAAATTGAAGACATCTTGCCTTTGGAGAAGATGGTGAAGCTTGAAAAAATTCTATCGACCAATCTTTCGAAGAGGAAGAAATATCGAATAAAGTCCAAGATAAATCCATCGGATATGAGCTTGTCGATGAGAAGATAGTCTTTTTCTAATGTCTTCATATTCCTTGAAAAGAATGACGAGATAATTTTTGAAGCACACCATGATAAAAAAACCTACAAGAGAAAGACAAGTCATGAAGTCAAAATAAAGAATAATAAAAAAAATACTTTATTCACCTAGATACGGATGTCATGGTGGTAAGGCAATTACAAGAAATCAAGGTGTCATCAAGTAATAATGCATGGCCGATTATAATGGCAAAGGATGGCATTGATTTGGCTTTTGGTTTACAACAAAACTAAGGCATATGGCAAAGTATAACTTGCATGGTTATTGGTGAGCATTAAACTAGAATGCAAGGTGTCAACATGCATGTAATTTACAATTGACAAGTATATATATATATATATATATATATATGCTGTCATCTAATTCATGTAATTTGAAATAACGGGTTTAGTTGAAAGGCCGATGAAGTTGAGCATGAACCAACTCGTAAACGAGTTTCAAAGCCGTGAGTTCCCGTGAGCAGACATAAAGAACAAAACATGATCAAATAAACGGTAGATTTCAACTGAGGAGTCACTGGGCTTATGATTGTTGCAACACATCTCCCAATTCAGATTGAAGAGGAGGTTCCCATGATGCTGGAACAGCTGGAACATGAGCGGCAAGTAGGTTTTTGAAGGCTGAAGCTCCATCTACTGATTGATATTTATCTGCAGGGGACAATGGCAGACCAGCTGATCATCTTATAGAAGAGAATACCTACATCATGCAACCAAGAATGCAAGATTAGATTGCATAAAAAATAAATAAAAAAAGTTGCACCAAGAAGAATTTATCTGAAGCTTTGATGCTTTCCGAATTATGAGATGTTCAAGGCCCCAGGGCAGTTTATTAGTTCAATTCCCAAGAGGATTGCGAATCAAGAACGAACGGCACTTGGATTTGAAAAACCCATTCCTAGTTGAAATACATGTTAAGGAGTTAATCCTAGATGGTATGTAATCCAGGATATACGGAAAAGTTACATGGAGTAAGAATTACAATGTGAAAGAAATTAGTAAAGCTCAAGAATAGATGCAACGTAGATTGGGCTGCCTAAAGGAATATCCATCCATATTATAAGTGGGCCTATATCATACTTCTATGTGGGCTAATTTTTTTGAATCATCATCCTCTTAAATTTGGTGGGCCGGTCTTTGGTTCAATGATTATATAGTTTTGTGTGATGGAAGATCAAATTAAGCTGCAAGACTTGTTCATTTGTCGAATAGAAAATCACGACAATTTAAATTTGTAAATCTTCTCAAGACAATACAAAGGTGTAAATAAATTTTGGCATCAAAATTCAAGACTTGTTTACTTGTTACACTAAAAAAATCATGTATGTAACCAAATCTTGAGAGAATATTTGTAGAAGAAGAAAATTTTGGACCAATTACAAACTGACACGTGTCAATTGAAATTTCTATTAATTGAAGACTTTTCAATTAAATTATACATTACCATGTGAAATTGATGATATTATATGCGATGACATCATAATTAATTATTTTATAATCAATTAAATATGCACACATGACTTGACCAATCAAATTGCAAGGATTCATGGGTCATCCAATTAAATTTCTCTCATGTGTCATAATTATTTTATCTCTAATTAAATTCAATTAATTAAGAGATAAATAAGTATTTTATCTTTAATTAAATTAAGAGATAAATGGGGAAGATAAGTTCTTTTAGAACTCTTTTATAAAGAAATTATATTCTTTAAGAACTCTTTTTCACTTGGCTGACTAGCACTATAAATAGGGATCTCCCCTTAACATAAATTTCATAATTCGGAAGTCTGAACAGAAGAAGAAGATTTTGAAGACCCAAATCCTCTCCAAAATCCCAAGAATTCTCTGAAGAATTGAAGGGATGAAGGAATTGAAGATATTCTGAAGAAAGCTATGTCTATTCTTAAGAAAGCTGTTCTTTGATCTTGTTTCATCAAAAGAAAGAAGATCAATCCCATTTTTCAAGATCAAATCTAGAAGACCCTTGTAGCGGATCTCAAGATTTCTCAAAAAGCTGCTCTCCGATCTTGTTCCATAAAAAAATGAGGTCAATCCCGTTTTTCAAGATCAAGTCTAGAAGAGGAATTGAAGATATTCTGAAGAAAGCTATGCCTATTCTTAAGAAAGCTGTTCTTTGATCTTGTTTCATCAAAAGAAAGAAGATCAATCCCGTTTTTCAAGATCAAATCTAGAAGACCCTTGAAGCGGATCTCAAGATTTCTCAAAAAGCTGCTCTCTGATCTTGTTCTATATATAAAAAAAAAAGGTCAATCCCGTTTTTCAAGATCAAATCTAGAAGAACTTGAAGCAGATCTCATTTATTCAAGATCAAGTCACAAAGACCCTTGAATCAAAGTTTTGTTGAAGAAAAGAATCAAAGGATTTCTTTATTTTAAGAACATCCAGAGATTGTAACTTTCAAGTTTAATAAATAAAATTTGAAGACCCTTGAAGCGGATCTCAAAATTTCTTAAAAAGCTGCTCTCCGATCTTGTTGCATAAAAAGAAAGGAGGTCAATCCCGTTTTTCAAGATCAAGTCTAGAAGACCTTGAAGCAGATCTCATCAATTCAAGATCAAGTCGCAAAGACCCTTGAATCAAAGTTTTGCTGAAGAAAAGAATTAAAGGATTTCTTTATTTTAAGAACATCAAGAGATTGTAACTTTCAAGTTTAATAAATAAAATTTTTATTTATCTCCAATTTTCTTTATCATATTTTCAACACGAAATTTGTGTGTACAATGAGTCTTCTTCACCTATTTGTGAAGGAATTATTTTTTCATCGACATATAAAAAATAAATATAAAATTTTTCCTCACAACAGTATATTAGGTTGGTTATTAATGTTCAAAATAACTTATGGATATGTACATGATATTAGAGCTATTTGTACATTTTGTTTTTTAATATGTACATTTTGTTAAACCTTAAAATAAGATATGTTTTTTCTTGTTGCTAAATCGACTGATTTATTAATCAGAGAAGGATGATTCTTACAACCTCACACCAGTAATTGATAAATACAGCTATGATCACTAAAGCATTACAGACTCAATCAAGAAACAAAAATCTGCTTACATAGAACAGAACCCATTAGCATTTCAACCAACCTTCTCACCACCAGACTATAAAATTCTCCCTGCGTTCAACTCCAGCTTTTGCTAATTACGCATCGACCATTAATTCCATTTGCATCACGCTTAACTTTCATCATGCTCACATCCTTAATCTTCTCCATTAAATCATCAATCTCGTTAAATAACTTCCACCATTTTCAAGGTCTGGTACTCATGTTAACCACCAAATTATAAGTTATAAGAGAATCAATTTTAATTACCAAACCTCCAAGACTTGACTTACCTGACTTTAGAAAAACCTCCAAAGCAAATTTAATAGCCGACAGGAGAATAATGCCACTATCTTGCTGTTGCATTCTCTCAAAACGCCCCCACAACCCGCTGCTCATAAGTCGATCCATCAACATTAAACTTGAAAGTCCCAGGGGATGGAGTCCAAAAAAAAAAATAGATCGTGATACAGTTCCCCTACCACAGCACAATGAGTCAGGAAAAGATATGTCTTCATCGTTGGCTTTAATCCACCAGAGAGATCACATCTTCACCAAGAACATAACTTCACCCACATTAACCTTCTTATTTTCAAAAACCACTTCATTTCTTACTAACCATCTAGACCATATAGCAGCTGCAAATGAGGCAAACCACCAGTGTTTGATGCATCCTTCAAACGGAGAGGAAAAACAGAATAAAATCAATTGAGACAACGACTTAGGAGAGAACCATTTAATCTTCCACCACGACATAAAGCTATACCAAAAATTCAGCATTCAATTGCATCAAAGTAAGAAATGCCCAGAATCTTCCTCTTCCGCTTCGCACCATGGGCACAACGAGGTTGATACATCCAATTTTATGCCTCTATTTTTTAGAAACACTTTTATAGGAACCCTTTCATGAACTAGCAACCACAAAAAACACTGGACTTTAGGGAGAATCCTGAACTTCCAGAGATGACATAATTCAGGCCATTCAAGCAGATTATGAGACTCAATCAACAGAGAAGCCAGCTTTTTGACCGAGAACTTGCCTAACTTATCTTGCTCCCAAACAATCTGATCCCGTTTTGTCGAAATAAGGTGAACCCTCCAATTATATCCACTATTTCCTTTATCCAGATTTGCTCTCTCTCCAGTAATGGCCTGCTGAAAAATGTTCCCCAATTATGATGTAAAAACCATTATTACCAGAATAATCCCAGCATTTTGCAAATTTGTTCTTTGCTAATCGAAATAATCTAGGAAATAAATCCTTAAAAGCCTTATCACACCCCCATTTACCCACCCAATCTACAACTCTCAATCCCAACAAAGTGCTTCCCTGCTTGATCCTTATTGATACCAATTACTTCCTTCCATACACAAGACATCTCTTTCTTATTTCTTTCACTAGGAAGCCATTCTTGAATATTGGACCCATATTTACCCACTACAACTCCACGCCGTAGAGAATTAGGCTCAGTGGCATACCTCCATCACCACTTTGCAAGAAGAGCTGTATTTTTTTATCATCAAAGGGGTGATCCCGAGTCCACCTAATCTCTTTGGTTTGCATACCACACACTTTTGCCATTTTCCTTGAATTTTCTCTACTCCCTCATAATAAGAATGATTTGCGAAGTTTTTCAATCCTATTTATAACACCCACAGGGACCTTGAATACTGACATATAATAATTGGGCAGATTTGACAAAAAAAATTAATAAGGGTCACCCTACCCCCAAATGATAAATATTTCCTCTTCCATAGTGCTAATATACTTCTAACTCTCAATGATTGGATCCCACACAGATACCCTTCTCGGATTCACACCAAGCGAAAGACCAAGATAATTAAACGGGTTTTCCCAACCGAGCATCCATAAATTTCAACCCATTATGTAACCTTCGAAGTTTCCTCACCACATGCATAAATGAAAGATTTATTATAGTTAATCTTAAGCCCCGAACACAACCAAACATCTTTAGAATTTGGTTCGTGTTCCTCATGACACCCTCCTCTACCTCCAAGAATAAAATAGTATCATCCGCAAATTGAAGATGTGAAATAAAAAAGAATCCCCCAAACATAAAGCTCCTCTTATGAGATGAAGATTTTCTGCTTTCACTAACATTAAATGCAGGGCTTTCGTCACAAGAATAAAGAGGAATGGGATATCTTTTGTAGACACTTAATTTTGTCTCGACCACTGAAACAAGTATGTTTTCTTCCTAAATTGATGTTTCAGAATGTAAAAAGACTTTTTTCATCCTACAAGTGGTAACAAGTATGTTTTCTTCCTAAATTGATGTTTCAGAATGTAAAAAGACTTTTTTCATCCTGCAGGTGGTACTCCGAGACTTAGTTTAAGAAGGCGAGCATAAAAAGTCAAACTTGAAAAAAGTCAACCTCGAAAAATCAACCCCAAAAGTCAACAACTAAAAAAGTCAACCCACTTTCAAAATCAAGATTTGAAGTTCAATTGAAAAATGGCAAAAGAATTTTGATAATCCGAGGTCTACATCCGAAGATATGGAGTTCGGAAGTTGGGTTATGGAGATTCAGTAGAAAGGAAACCATAATCCGAGAAATTTGGGAAAAGTGCTTAAACGATCGAATTGGTCGAAATTGAAGCTTCCAAATGAAAGATAAGCACTGACTACGGGTAATGGAGAAGCCACTTGAAAGAAAAATTGAAAGAAAAGTAAATTCGGGAGAAAATCGAGAATTAGGGTTTTTGATGGATTTCGGTAAAATTGGGAAAAATTACAGAAATGGCCTGACTCGGTAAGACTAAAGCCCCTAATGGATGAGGAGTGATTAAAAAAGGATAGCCAAGGCTCATTTTGAAGAAAATCTGAAAATCAGACTTATTTTGAGCAAAATCGGGTTTCGGAGGCAAAAGGGCAAAATTGGAAAATTTCAGAAAAATAGCAAATGAACTCCAAAAATTCTGAAAAAATTGAAAATCTCATTCTTAAATCATTTGGAAGATATTGGCGAAATAAAATCTTGATTTGGAGTTCGTTTGCAAAATGCCAAATTCCGGGTCTCCTATGTAGAAATTCAAGAAGATAAATCTCGAAAAAAGAGCAAATAAACTCCAAATCTTCTGAAAATTTTCAAATCTCATTTTTAAATTATTTGAAAGAGATTGGCGAAAGAAAATCTTGATTCGGAGTTCGTTTGCAGAATGGCTAAATCTCGGGTCTCCTATGCAGTAATTCAAAAAGATAAATCTCGGAAAAATAGCAAATGAACTCCAAAAATTCTGAAAATTTTCAAATCTCATTTTTAAATTATTTGGAAGATATTGGAAAAATAAAATCTTGATTCGGAGTTCGTTTGCAAAATGACCAAATCTTGGGCCCCCTATGTAGTAATTCAAGCAGATAAATCCCGAAAAAATACCAAATGAGTTCCAAAAATTATGAAAACTTCCAGATCACACTTTATTTGGAAGATATTGGTGAAGAAAAATCTTTATTTGGATCTTGTTTAAAAAAAGGTAAAATTTGGGGGTATAAAAGGGCAATTTTGGAAGAAAAAATCCAAATAAATAGCAAACGGACTCGAAATTTTTTGAAAACTTCCAAAATTTAATTTTTTATTATTTTGAAAGTATTGAAAAAATAAAATTCTAATTTGGATTCCGTTTGCCATTTATTTGCATTCGGGGGGCAAAAAGGTCATTTTACCCAAGAAACCGAAAATGACTTTTCTTGCCTTTCAAAAAAATAAAACTTGGGCTGGAAGAAGAAGGGCTGGTCGGCCAAGGCCCAAGGAGGGGAAGGAGGTTTTTGAGTTTTTAATCAAGAGGCCAAAAATGAAGAGTTAGTTAGTGATTTTTTGATCAAGCCTTTGCAAATAAGCCACATGGACCAATGCATGAAGAGGGAGAGTGTCAACATAATGGCTTAAGATTATTGAACAGCTGTAATTATGGACAGCTGATGGCCTAATCTAAGGGTGATAATTTCATGTTTTAAACATCTTGGATCATTAGCCCTTGGATGAAAATTGGTTGGAAGAAAAATGACAACATTCTAGCCTATGAGAGAGGAGGGGTTCGGCCACTACAAGGGATCCTATTCTTTTTCATTTTCAGCACTCTCATTTCCTATTATCTCTTGCTTTTGGCTGATTTTCTCTCCATTGTTGCAAAGAAAAAAGAAAAGTTTTGAAAAGAAAAGAAAGTTTGAAGAGAAAAAGCTTGAAAGATAGCTTCTAGAGGTTGCTTTTAGCACCATACTCTTGCACTTTCTTTTATTTTCCATTCTTGTTTTTCTATTTTGGTTATTATTTTGGTGAGTTTCTTTTGATTTTTATTTTTAAATAAGTGTTTTTAATGTTCTTCTTTAAGTTCTTTCTTCAACTTTTCTTAAAAAAGTTCTTGAAATATTTTTTTCCCCTTGTTCTTTGACATGGCCGAATGGCTTCTTTTTTTGTTGTTGTTTTAGTTGCTGTTTTGCTTTGATTTTTCATGTTATTTTTTATATTAAATAAGTCTTGATGCTTAAAATGTTCTTCTACTACATATACTTTAAGCTTGTTTTAATTTGGTTGCTTGTTTATTTTCATTTATGAGTCTATTATCATGTTCTTGTATTTTTGATTTTCTGTTTTCAAAATGTTTAAGTTTGTTTATGTTTTATATTTTGAAATCCATGTGTTTGTGAAAATGCTTGTTAAGTTTTCATATCTCTACTTTATATTTGCATGATTTGAGTGTTATATTTTAGTTAAGAATGTTAGTATATTAAGTGTTTGTGAAAATGCCATGCTTACTTGGAATATGAGGCCATTCAGCCACCTTATTTATTTTGCTTTGTGTGTGCATTTTTGTTATATTAGTTGATAGGTTTGCATTATCATGACATTAGGTTGAGTATTTGGTTTAAGCATGCCTTTTGTTTGTGTTATTGCCATGCATATTTTAGATGTTAGGATTGGTTTGTTTTTCCATGCATATCCATGCATTTTAGACCTAGGTTGCATTAAATGTCATGCAAGTTCATTTAGGTCTAGGTCATTTTATTGATGCTATGCATTTTTCATGACATTTAGGTTTAAACTCATGCATCATATTTCATTCATCATATTTGCTGTATTTTTCATGCATTTCATGTCCATGCCACTTGACTTATGACTTAGGCCAATCAATGGCTCAAAGTCATGCTCTCTTAAGCATACTTGTGGAAAATTAAAGAGTTGTCAAATTGATTATTCTACCTTTGTGATTTTTTTTTCTTAGCCAATTTTTGTCTAACTTTTCAAAAGTACTAGCTACTGTTTTTGAGTCATTTAGAGAGTCTTAAATATTTTTAATTTGATTTTTAAATTATTTTATCAAAGGCAAAAAATGTGTTTTGGCAAAATAATTTTTTCACTCAGTACTCGTACTTTCTCGATTTTTTTGGGAAGTCATCTTTAATCAAAAAATTAATCCGATGTTTTCCTGTGTAGTTTTAAATGTCCTGAGTGTCCAGTATTTGTTTTAGATTTTTTATAATTTTTAAAAATAGGGTAAAAAATCGTGGTTTAAAACTGGACAGTGGAGTCAGAATTGAATTTGAAGGAAAATCATTTTTCTGTTTTGGTTAAGTTACTTAGAGGGGGCTGATTAGGAAGTTTAGCTACTGACTTAGGGTAGTTTCTAAGCCTTTTTAAACTCTAAAAATGATTTTTTAAGTCTCGGGTTAAGGGTGGTCAAGTCCGGGATTTTAAACTTAGGAAATTAGAGCCATTTAAGAAAGGGTTCAGCTAAGTTTTTATTTTTAATCTAAGCTTTTCAAAATTGTTTTCAAACAATCACAAAGTATTTTGGTTTTAGAATATTTAATTTGATATATTTTCCTAAGGTAACGGATTTCCTTAATTAAAGGAAAAAATACATTTTCATGCATTGCATTTTTCATATTCATGCATTTTATAATATGTGATTTTTGTTTTAATAATTTCTATAGTAATGTTATTATTTTGATTTATATTTTTTGATGTTATATTGTTTATTATATGGTTTTGAATATTTCATGATATCCTATGCTTTTTATTTAGTTATTTTTGTCATATTATTTAGCATATACTATGTTCATGCTATTATTTTCATTTTTATTTTCATGAATATTATATGATAGCATTATTTTATATTCCATGTCATTTAAATTATATGCCATATCATTTCTATTTGCCATGTCATTTAAATTATTTCATTTCATATAGAATATATTATGTTACCTAGGTCATTTCATTTCATGTAGAATATATTATGTTACCTAGGTCATTTCATTTCATTTATGATATATTATGTTATTTAAGATATTTTATTTCATTTAAAATTTATCATATGACTTAGGATATTATATTTCATATAGAATATATTATGTTACCTAGGTCATTTCATTTCGAATATATCATGTAACTTAGGATATTTCATTTCATTTAGAATATGCTAATACATTTAAATTATATCATATCATTTAGGTTGCATTATATTATTTAGACTTTGCTATGTCATTTTGTTTATGTTATACATATTCATATTCATTTCTTTAAAATGTTTTCAAAAAAGTAATGATTTTCAATAAAATAAAGATATTCCCGAGTTAAAATAATTCATGAGTTCTCTGCCGGGTTTGCTGGGTAGGATATAATCAATTATCATTAATAACGGAATATCTTCTTTAAAATGAGAATGATACGGAAAGTTTTCCAAACTAATAAAAATTTCTATATTTTGCCACGTTTGTTGGGAAATATAGGAAAATTTTGAATTTATAAATTCCGGATCATTTTCAATTAAAAATGAAATTATTTTTCTTTAGATTGGGAATTAACTTGAAATACTTTTTTAAAACCAACTTTTTACCGAGACTTAAGATAACACATGATTAATAAGGTACCGTTTTATACGGGCGTTGTGGGGTGCTAATCCTTCCTTACACGTAACCGAGTCCCGAACCCGCTTCTTTGATTTCTCTGGTTTAAAACACAGACTTGAAATTGGTTTTAAAAATGTTTTAATTAATTTTAAAATATTTTATAAAATCGGTTTTAATAGGTGGCCGATCACACCTAGCTAAAAAAGATTGGTGGCGACTCCATGTCATTTTCAAGGTCACTTTCAAAACCTTCATTTTTCTAGAGGAATTAAGTCGACTTTTCCTCGGTTTTTTTTAATGTCACGCTTAACGAATAATAAAATCTTGCGATGAGACTTGTTATATTTTAGGTTGCGATAGCTTGGCGACTCCGCTGGGGACTATTAGAGAGTCAGGCCTAGAATTAGTCGTGTGTTATCAAGTCTCAGTTTTGTTGTGTTAATTGGTATTTAATTTTAATTCCCACATTGTTTTTTAAAGATAATTTGGAAAATAATAAAATGGTTTTAATATGTCCATATTCATGTGCATACATATTATAATTGTTCTCTGGTTATTTTGGTGCATATATTCATTTATTGATTAATTGGTGGTTTATGTTATTTAATCTTGTTGGGGTATTTAGAATAAGGGATATAGAATAGGTGGTGAAAGGTTTGTTATTTCTCCTCACACACTACACTACACTACACGTGCATTTGCATATCATGAATCCTATACCCGGGTTCCGTCTTTTTAGGTGGGAGCAAAGTAACTAAGCCTTCGTGATTAACAATCCGCATGGGCTAGTGAAACACTTCCGGAGTACTAAATTACCTAAGTCTTCATGATTAACAATCCGCATGGGCTAGGGAAATAGACTCTGACGAATTGAACCTGCTTTTATCGGGGTGCCTTACTAGCCTTCACCGGCGACAGTGAGGAACAATTCGGGGCTTTTAGAACTAATTCACCTTCATATAATAAACCTAGGCGAAGCCATGTCGGATTTCCAATTAGATATCCCGAAGTTAAGAACACATAGAGGGATATTTCCAATCCTTTTACCTTCTATTCTACTTTCCGAATAAGTTTATTTTTGAAAATCGGACAATGATGAACGTACATCACAATGCCCGTAATAAGTGTTGGTATGTTCATCCTAGGGGTGTTATAATGCCGAAATTTTGTTGGCATCCTCAGGGATAATTATTGTTTTGAATTATATGTTTTTTTTTTGTATTATTCGTATCTATTCCCGTTACTAATTCATTTTCTTTTTGTTCTTGTTTTTTGTTTTTTGCATTCTTGTCATCATTTTTTGCATATGGAAAGTTATTGGTCTCGGGATAATATTCAACCAAAAGGGCTTTCATGGAGGGTTAGAGTGTCTCAGTGGTCGAGAAGCATTTAGAGGTTAGGAAACAGTCCGAGAAAGGTCAGCAAGATAATGGGGATTGTTTGAAGATGGGATATGTGTCAGCATTGCCAGCCGAGGTTGATCTTACTATTAAGCAAAATGATCTCCGGGAATTGATGGATATATGGAATTAGTGGAACAGATAAGAAAAAGAAGCCTTCACTCAGACTTATGGGGACATATCATTGCTAGTTCAGGTTAAGGTCAGTGGTGAGGTAATCTGGGCTATGGTGCAATTCTGGAATCCCGTTTATCGGTGTTTTAGCTTCAAACGAGAGGATATGACTCCAACCATAGAGGAATATTCGATCTTGCTGCATATTGAGAATGTTATTCCTGATCGTATTTATTTGAAGGATACAAAGATGCCGGGTTTCAAGAAAAATGTGTCTAAAATTCTGGGAGTGGAAAGAAATTGGGTCGAAAGCCATGTTGTCCGGAAAGGGGTAAGCTACTGTATATCATGAGATATTTTACAGACCTTAATCCATAGCCATTCAAGTAAAGAGATAGTTAGGAATATTTTTGCTTTGGCTATCTATGGTTTAGTTATCTTCCCGAAGACATTAGGGTATGTGGATGTGGCGATATTTGATGTTTTTGAGAGGCTTGAGCAAAAGGTAATCCCAGCCCTGGCAATTATAGCAGAAACAATCTGATCCTTGAATTTCTGTAGATGGGAAGGAAAAGGGCGTTTTCTAGGTTGTATACAGCTCCTTTATATATAGGTTCAAAGCCATTTTTGTAAACAGGAGAATTTCCCTCTTCGCTCATACTGGAAATCTTTTGCACCAATTGGTGAATTTCTTAAGAGGGATTGGCTTGAAAATAGGACTGAGGAACAATGGATCAACATATTCCGGAATATCAGGGCTGAGATGATAATTTGGAGAGCTCCATGGATAGCTCCTATGCTGAAATTATACAAGTGCGGAGATAAAACTTCTGTTCCATTATTGGGAGTATGGGGAGGAGTGAGCTATGCACCATTGTTAGTACTGAGGCAATCAGAATCCCATCAGTTTACTCCTATGACCCATGACCTTAGTAATTTAGAATTTGCTTATGGAGAAGATGGATATTTGGGAAAGGTACGTGAGATTGTAGTAGCATGGAAGGAAACTCATCGAGTGGAGGTAGCTAGATATGACGACATCGTCACACCTGATTACCTGACATGGAGGGAATTGAGGGTTAATGATAGGTTGTTGACATTAGATGTGGAAGAAGTTTAACATTTGAGTTCGCTGCCCAAGGAAGTGCCATTGGAGTTAGAAATCGCAAAGGCAGAATTCAAAAAAGAAAAGACCCAAATGTGCAAGGAAATTGCCCGTTTGTAAGAAGAGCTTGAGGATATGAAAAATAGGGAATCAGCCCGAGAAAGAGAAAAGGAAAAGATCAAGAAAGAGAGGGACATTGCTAAAAGTGATCTTCAGGAATTACATTTGGAGAACAAGAGGTACCGTTTCTAGCTCAAATTCGAGGGGACTCTCAAGAATTTCGGGGAATGGGAACAAGAAGTCAAAAACCTCAAGAAGGAGAAGAACTATTGGGTAGAAAGAGCAAAGCATGAGGAAGCCTGAGCTAATCAACTGGAGAAACAAGCTAAGGAAAGCTTACAAGGTGATGCTTCTACTGAAATGTCAAAGGGTCGTGAATAAGTAGGGGTCAGATGGAAAAGCAAGGCAGTCAAAAGAGGATAGTGAAAAAGGTTCAAGATCCGAGGGAGTTACTATAGGATCATTATTTTGTAATAGCATTTTTTAGGAGAGACAGATTATCATTTTGTCTTAAGCAGTGATCTTTTCTTTGATGTATTTAGTTCCAGGAAATCAATGAAAGACCATTTGGTTAGAATTATCCCGGGGCCAATACTTTTAAATGCATTCATCATTCATTTGTTCTTTCTTTATATATTTTATTTGTTCATTCATTTATATTCATATTCTTAATCATTCATTCATTTATTCTTTATAAATTGTTCATACACTTAGTCATTTATTTATTTGTCCATTCATTTATTCTTTATAATTAGTCATTTAAGTTCATACACTTAGTCATTTACTTATTTGTTCATTCGTTAACATTTGTTCATTCATTCATTTTTTATAAAATAAAATAAGAAATGTGTCAATAATTTCTAATCCATGGTTTTTAAAACTAAAGGTACAATTGCTCGTACTCAGAAAGAATCAGACTTTCGACACCCTTACAATACTCGATCTCAAGCAAGAGCTATGGAGAACGATCATCTTGCTAGAATTGAAAGGATGGAAAGAATTCAAAAAGAACTACAGGAACAATTAACTAAGTCTCAAGAGGAGTCACGGGAACAAATGACCAAACTCATGGAGATGATGAGTACCATGATGAGGCAGAAGTGGCCAAAAGCAAATTCAGTTACAGAAATGGGGGCAGTGAACCAGGAAGATCAACCAGAGGTGGTACAGAAGAAGGGTCAGACATCCCAGCCTGTGGGAAATGAACTTTCGACTAGGGCAGCATCTTATATTTACATCCAACCAGCGGCCGAAGCATAAAATTTGGTCCTAAAAGGGGTAATATTGGGGTTGATCCAATTGATATGGAAGTTCCAGACTTTGAAGAAATGGCTGAAAAGGAAAGGGCTAAGATGACTGAACTGAAGAAGGTTGAAACTGCAGAATCCCAAAAAAAATATCAACTGCTGGAGGAAAGGTTAAGGGCAGTTGAAGGGGCAGAGTTATTTGGCAGCCTGGATGCCAAAGAGATGAGCTTAGTACATGATCTAGTAATTCCCCTAAAGTTCAAAAGTACCAAACTTTGAAAAGTATAATGGGACTACCAACTCATCAGCACATTTGACCATGTACTGTAGAAGGATGACGAGGCATGATGATAATGAGAAACTACTTATCCATTATTTCCAAGATAGCTTGACAGGGTGAGCAACCCGATGGTACAATCAGCTGAGTCATACCAAGATTCGTTCGTGGACCGATTTAGCCAGGGCTTTCATGGAATATTATAAGCATGTGTCTGACATGGTACCTGATAGGCTGTCGCTACAGAATATTGAAAAGAGGTCCAATAAGAGCTTCAAAGAATACTCACAAAGGTGGAGGGATCTGGCCACACAAGTGCAACCCCCTTTAACTAGCAAAGAAACCACAGTGCTTTTCATCAACACATTGAAAGCACCCTGTTATGATAAATTGGTGGGGAGTGCCACCAAGGACTTTGCAGATATGGTGATATCTGGGGAGATGATAGAGTCCACTATTAAGAACGAGAAGATGGAAGGGAGTGAGTCTGCTACCCCGAAAAGAGTTTTTCCTGCAAAGAAGAAGGAGGAGACACATGCAGTAAGTTTCAATCAATACCCTTATACAACCCGTCACCATACACACTCCCAGGCCTTATACTTCTACTACATCTTATGCACCTCCGACACCTTACACACCTTACCCGGGGTATAATCCTTACTACCCCAATGTGAACCACCTTATCCAAAATCCATTCCCATATACCAATATACCACAAAAGCCGTTCCCAACTGGTATATCCCCAAAAATAACCCTTTCTCGAAATACTACCCCAAACACTCAAGGTCCCGCGCGCAATGACCAACGTTCACTAAGGAACGATCAAAAACCTTAATTTGATTCGATTCCTAGCAACTATGGTGAGCTATATCCTAAACTATTGCAGGGTCAACTTGTTGCACCCGTGTACCTCAAACCTCTAACACCTCCATATCCAAGGTGGTACAATGCAAGCACTAACTGCGCATACCACGCAGGAATTTAAGGACATTCGACTAAAGATTGCCTGGCCTTTAAAAAGAAAGTCCAAAGCCTGATGAATGCCGAAGTTGTGAAGTTTGGGTCAAAGAATGGCCCGAATGTAGCGGGAAACCCATTGCCCGATCATGCTGAGAATCGGGTAAATGCAGTATTGACAGGGTAAGTCAAAAGGGTAAAAAGGGATGTCAGGGAAGTCAAGACTCCAATGTTGACAGTATGGGTCGAGATGGTCAACGTAGGAATGGTGGGAGAAGTAGACAGTCTAAAAATGGTTGCGAAAAGGGTGCAGAATTGGTGCCCGTTCCATAAGTGTGGAGGTCATGTCATACAAGACTAGAGAGACTTTCTGGTTAAAGTCCAATGGATGGTGGATAACGGGGAGGCCCAGTTTTACGAAGAGACGAGGAGGAAATAGAAGTTATTGAGAATGCAGCTGGCTACGAGATAGGAAGACCCTTGATCATCTATTATGATGAACCAAAAGAAAAAGTTATGCCAGTCGTTGAGGAAAGTGCATCTAAGTTAATCATTGATTTGCCTGTTTCCTTTTCATACAAGGAAAACAAAGCTGCACCATGGAAATACGACTGCAACATGGTTATGCCTGGGTCTTCGAGTCAGCAAGATATCACAGGTGTGGGGTATTTAACACGAAGCGAAAAATGTTATGCTTTTGAGGCTGCTGAATAGGGGTTAACAGGGAAAGACAGAGGAGCAGACAAAGGGAAGAAAGTAGTTGAGCCAATCCATATGAAGATGGATTTGTCAAAAGAAGCAGAGAGGGGATCAGCCCCGGTTAACAGAATAAAAGAACCGATAAGTGAGAAAGAAGCCTGCGAGTTCTTAAAATTCATAAAGCACAGTGAGTATAGCGTGGTTGAACAACTGCAACGTTAACTGCTAGAATTTCAATCTTATCTTTGCTTTTGAATTCAGAGCCACACAGAAATGCCTGTTAAGAGTGTTGAATCAGGCATACGTGGCTAACAACATATCAGTAGAAAGGCTAGACAGGCTGGTAGGAAACATTGCAGCGGACGACCATATATTTTTCAGTTATGATGAAATACCACCTAATGGTATTGGGTCCACAAAGGCTCTTCACATAACAACTAGCTGCAAGGGGCATATACTACCAAGGGTGCTTCTGGACAATGGTTCTTCATTAAATGTAATGCCCTTGGCAACTCTGTCTAAGTTTTCAGTGGGCATGTCTTAGATGTTTCCAAGTTGCACAGTAGTCAAAGCTTTCGATGGTACAAGGAGAGAGGTAATGGAAACTATTGAGGTTCCTCTAGAGATAGGCCCATGCACTTATACGGTGAATTTCCAGGTCATGGATATTAATCTGTCTTATAATTGCTTGTTGGGAAGGCCATGGATACATTCAGTAGGGGTTATACCCTCATCTCTCCACCAAAAGCTGAAATTTGTGATAGAGGGCCGTTTGATCACTATATAAGGAGAAGAAGACATAATAGCTTCCGCATCTACTGAATCTCCTTATGTTAAGCCCAATGAAGATGACGTGGAATGTTTTTTTCGGTCTCTGGAATTCGTAAATGCGATTTTCGTCACTGAAGGAAGAAAAATTCTAAAGCCATGGTTGTCCAAGAACACAAGGCTGGGAGTAAGAACCACAGTGGGAAGAGGCTGCAGGGTTGGAAAAGGTTTTGGAAATATCTTCAAGGGATGACTCGAGCAATGGAAGCAGTGGGAAAGAAAGATCGATTTTGCTTAGGGTATCTTTCGAAGGCCCATGAGAAGAAGAAACAGGTTGAAAGGAACAGACAAAGAAGATTGGCCCGTCTCATGGGTATGGATATTGAATGGGAATCCATGACTTTCCCACCAATCCTTCACAACTTTTGCTCTGCTGGTTTTCTATTCGGAGAAAAGAATTCAGAAGATGTACTCATAATGGTCGAGCAAGCTTTTGAAAAATTCCATGTGAATAAAGGGGGAAAGATTCAGGATATGATGATTTGCATGACCAGAAAAGAAGGGATGGAAAGTGACAGTGCGAACTGGATGGTACGACCTTGTCCACCAGGATATAGACTAACCAATTGGAGTACGACTGAGTTGCCCAGAGTTTTTAAGTTTATTCCAAAGTAATACTTTTAAAAAAACAATCTTAATTTTACCCAGAGATATTAAGAGTTTTTTTTTTTGTTTTTGTAATGGGCTTTTTGTTTAAACATTTTCATTCAATAAATAACAAGCATAATGCATTTTATCCATATTGATGTGTCCATATTCTTTCATTTTGGTTATTTATTTTGTTTTCATTATATATATTTTCCTATATTGTTTTTTCTCCACTTATTTACAGGTGTACGAGTATGGAATATGAGGACCCTCCTGTCAGTAATTCTGAAATTGATTTTGAAAGACCCATTTGCACGAGTAATTTTGAGGGTAACGAAGATACTGAGGATTATGGTCTACCTCCGGATCTATTAACGAAAATAGAACAAGAGGAGAAACAAGTACTTCCTCATAAGGAATTATTGGAAATGATAAATCTGGAGATGGTGAAGAGATAAAGGAAGTCAAAATCGGAACTTCATTGTCGTCATCAATAAAGGGTGAATTGATAGCCTTGCTCCAGGAATATGTGGATGTATTTTCATGGTCTTACCAAGACATGCCAGGGTTGGATCTGGATATTGTGGTTCATAAGCTCCTTTTAAAGCTAGAATGCAAACCAATTCAGCAAAAGTTGAGAAGAATGGGGCCAGACATGCTGTTAAAGATAAAAGAGGAGGTGAGGAAGCAATTTGATGCTGGATTCTTAGAGGTGGCAAAATATCCAGAATAGGTGGAAAATATTGTTCCAGTACCAAAGAAGGATGGCAAGGTGCGGATGTGCGTTGATTACCGAGATTTGAACAAAGCCAGCCCTAAAGATAATTTCCCTTTGCCCCATATTGATACTCTAGTGGATAATACGGCGAAAAGTTCTTTATTTTCTTTCATGGACGGATTCTCAGGATACAATCAGATCAAGATGGCACTGGAAGATATGGAGAAAACCATATTTGTTACAATGTGGGGAACCTTCTGCTACAAGATAATGCAATTTGGGTTGAAGAATGCTGGGGCAACATATCAAAGAGCCATGGTGACCTTGTTTCATGATATGATGCATAAGGGAATTGAGGTCTATGTTGATGATATGATCGCAAAGTCACAAGGAGAAGATGAACATATTACGAATCTTAAGAAGCTCTTTGAACGACTAAGTAAGTTTAGACTCAAACTAAATCCGGCAAAATGCACTTTTGGAGTCACCTCGGGAAAATTGTTGGGTTTTGTCGTCAGCAAAAGAGGAATTGAGATTGACCCGGATAAAGTGTAGGCCATTCAGAATCTGCCATCACATCAACTCAAAAAGAAGTAAGAGGCTTTCTGGGGAGATTGAATTACATTGCTCGATTTATTTCTCAATTAACCGACAAGTGTGATCCAATATTTAAGTTACTTCGAAAACGTGATCCAGGAGAATGGGATGAAGGTTGTCAGATTGCATTTGAAAAGGTTAAACATTATCTATCCAATCCACTAGTACTAATGCCACTTGTTTCGGATAAACCAGTGATACTGTATTTATCAGTATTTGAGGTATTTATCAGTATTTGAGAAATCCATGGGTTGTGTTTTGGGGCAGCTTGATGAGACTAGAAAGAAAGAACAGGCAGTTTACTACCTCAGCAAGAAGTTCACAGATTATGAGTTGAAATATTCGTCGGTAGAAAAGTTGTGTTGTGCTTTAGCTTGGACTGCTCGAAGACTCAGACAATACATGTTGTACCACACAACGTGGTTGATTGCCAAGCTGGATCCAATCAAGTACATGTTGGAAGCACCTTCTTTGTCAGGGAGGATGGCAAGATGGCAGGTTTTATTGTCAGGGTACGACATTGTATAAGTCAAAAAGCTATCAAAGACAATGCAGTGGCTGAATTCTTAGCAAGTCGGGCAGTGGAAAATTATGAGCCGTTGAACTTTGACTTCTCGGATGAAGATTTGATGTATGTGTCGCAAGCAGATGAGATTCCCCTGAAGAAAAAAGTGTGGAAAATGTATTTTGATGGCGCATCTAATGCCATGGGGCACGGAATTGGTGCAGTGCTTATATCCCCAGAAGAAGACTATTATCCTTTCACTGCTAGATTGGATTTTGATTGTACAAATAATACTGCCGAGTATGAAGCGTGTACTATGGGCCTTCGTGCTGCAACGGATAGAAAGATCAAAGTATTGGAAGTTTTCGGAGACTTAGCCTTAGTGATTTATCAGCTACGAGGAGAATGGGAAACCCGAGATACAATGCTAATCCGATAACGAGAACTCATACTGAGTTTATTGGAGGAATTTGAAGAAGTGAATTTCAATTACTTTCCTCGAGAAGAAAACCGAATGGCAGATGCTCTGGCTGCTTTGTCATCAATGTTTAAAGTGAATGAAGGGGCTGAAGTTGTACCAATAAAGATGAGTATATATGAGTCTCCTTCCCACTGTCTGAGTATTGAAGAAGAAGCAGATGGTCTTCCTTGGTATAACGACATCTTGCAGTAAGAGTCAATAGTATCCAGAACAAGCAACAGAGAATGACAAGAGGACTCTGAGAAGGCTAGCAATGGTTTTGTTCTAGACAGTGAGATTCTCTACAAGAAAGGAAAAGACCAAGTCTTGTTGAGATGTGTCGGATCTGCTGAAGCTCGAAGAATTATAGAAGCGATCCATGAAGGGATATGTGCACTCATGCTAATGGTCACATGCTTGCTAAACAGATTATGAGGGCAGGGTACTATTCGTTGACAATGGAAGGAGATTGCATCAGTTATTCTCGGAAGTGCCATAAATGCCAGATATATGCAGATAAGATTCATGTGTCGCCATCGCCATTACATGTCATGAGTGACTACACCGTGGCCCTTTTCAATGTGGGGAATGGATATGATAGGGCCTTTTACCCCGAAAGCTTCAAATGGACATCGTTTCATCTTGGTGGCCATAGATTATTTTACAAAGTGGGTAGAAGCTGCTTCCTATGCGAATGTAACCAAGTCGGTGGTATGCAGATTTGTTAAAAAAGAAATTATATGTCGTTACGGGTTGCCAGCAAGAATTATTTCGGATAATGCTATCAATTTGAGCAATAAGATGATGAGAGAAGTGTGTACTCAATTCAAGATCACACATCATAATTCGGCACCTTACCGTTCGAAGATGAATGGCGTAGTAGAAGCAGCTAACAAGAACATCAAGAAGATTGTTGAGAAGATGACCAATGTGTACAAAGATTGGCATGAGATCTTGCCTTTTTCTCTTCATGCATATCGTACTTCGGTCCGTACATCTACAGGGGCAACGCTATTTTCTTTGGCATACGGGATGGAAGCAGTGCTACCCGTTGAAGTTGAGATCCCTTCACTTTGGGTTTTGATTGAAGTTGGCCTAGAGGAAGCAGAATGGGTTAGAGCTTGTTATGAACAGTTGAATCTCATCGAGGAGAAAAGATCGAAAGCAATTTGTCACGGGCAGTTGTATCAGAAAAGGATGATTCGAGCCCACAACAAGAAAGTTCGTCCCAGACAGTTCCGAGAGGGGGAGTAGGTACTGAGGAAAATTCTCCCTATAGTGAAGGATCCAAGAGGAAAATGTGCTCCGAATTGGGAAGGACCCTATCTCGTAAGAAAAGCTTTTTCTGGAGGAGCATTGATTTTGACTAGAATGGACGGAGAGGATTTCAGAAATCCCATGAATGCTGATGAACTGAAGAAGTATTATGCTTTAAAAAAATGTGTGATGCTGTGCACATGGAAATTCAAATGATTCCAATTGTAAAAATAGAAATTCTATACATCTATCTCCCCTGAGAATTGCTTTTCAAAGAGAATATTCATGCTTGATATGATGAATGGCCATCTTTCATATTCCTTTCACTAAGAAGAAATTATCCTTAGTCACCCTTTTGAGCCTTAGGAATTATTTCTTTCTTTAAACCTTGATCAAGGATCACCCTCTACACTGGAGGGTAAATGCAAGGAAAAATAATCAAAAATCAAAAAAAAAAAAAGAGCCATTGAAAAATGTGAAATCAAAGAAGGGAAAATGAAAACCAACAAATAAAGTAAAAAAGAAGAAAAGAAAGTCCAAAAAGGAACAAATGTTTCAAGAATGAGTTCTCCTCAGGAAATGATCCTTGATCCAATCACCCTTAAACACACTTTGGGCCTATTTTATCCTTTCTTTATAAACCTAAACCTTGGCCTACATTACGTTCTTTAAAAGCCCATTTTGATCAAGCATGGATATTTAATTTGAAAGGTTATTCTCAGAATTCATCCCATTTTTTGAATTGACATTTTTACCTTGGAAACATTTAGAATTCTCAGATGCATGGTAGAATACAAAAAAAAAAATTGGAAATGAAAAAAGAATGTAAAAGGAGAGGTTTAAGCCGAAAACCCGCAAAGGGTGACTTAATACCGAATGGAGGTCACTTGAGTTGAAAACCCGCAAAGGGCGGCTCAGGTACTGATTAAAAGTTTGAATCAATGCTTTGTATAAAGGGGGAGAAAGTATCTGACAATCAAAGGAAAGGGGAACAACTCAGTCTGATGTAACTACGGAAGCTAAGAGGTTACCCAAGTAAATTAATTGTTCAAGAGAAATTTTAGATGATTTAAAAAATGAGGGGTCCAAGATATTCCGCATCCGGGGCATCTACAACCTATAACCTTACATTTGTTTCTTATATCCTTGATATTTATTTTTACTATTTTGAAACATTTCTTGCAATAAATTCTTGTTATCCTTTTCATGATAATTTTTTCTTGATTCATATTTTCTTTCATACATTTTTGAGATGCATTATGTTGAATGATGATTAGTAATAAAAAATCTTTAAATAAAAGGATTTTAAAGTATTACTAAGGAATAGATTTAAATCTTGGGAAAGGTTTGGAAAGTTCACCAAGAAAAGAAAACAGTGAACGTGTTGGAGACTCCATCACAAAGTCAGAAAATCTTTGAATTTCAGCGAAAGTCAGAAACTGAAACTGTTTGACCAGTTACCTTGAATGAAGGATTCCTTAAGTGGGGCATCAATGAACAATTGAAGACTCTGTCATGAAGTCGGATAATCTGTGAATCTCAAAAAAACCATGGATTAGAAATCATGACACAATCATTTGATTGCATTCATTCTTAGGAAACATACAAGCATTTGCAAAGCATGTCATTCTCATTATTGCATTTAGATAATGTTGCAATAATCAGGAAAACTTGGACTTCCCCAAAGTGAACTCGTTCTGTTTTTCAAACGAGTCGAGCCCCGAGATCACCGTCGAGGTACGTTTCCTTTCCAAATCAAACTCATTTTGCTTCTCAAATGAGTTGAGCCCCGAGACCTCCGTCGAGGTATGTTCATTTCATTTTCAAGTTAAATTTATTTTTTCCAAATGAACCAAACCCAGAATCATTCTTAGTATTTCCTTTTGTTTTAAATCGAATTCATTCTGTTTTATCAAATGAGTCGAGCCTTGAGACCTCCGTCGAGGTATTTCCTTTTGTTTTAAATCGAACTCATTCTGTTTTACCAAATGAGTCGAGCCTTGAGATCTCCGTCGAGGTATTTCTTTTTTAAATTGAATTCATTCTATTTTATCAAATGAGTCGAGCCTTGAGACCGTCGTCAAGGTATTTTCAAATCATGGGTAAGGCCTCTGGGCACCATTCTTAAGACCTTCGGGCATTTTTTCAAAATCACGAGTAAGGCCTCCGGGCACCATTTTTAAGACCTCCAGGCATAATTTTTTTCTTGCAAATAGAATTCGTTTCCTTAAGACGGGTCGAGCCTTGATTAGTCAAGGATTTTAATTTAAGGACAATATCTTCTATTTACAGTTTTTCTCAACCAAAAAAAAAAAAGAAAACAAATAAATGAATAAATAAATAAATAAAATGAATGAATGAATGAATGAATGAAAAAGGAAAAAGGAAAAAGGAAAAAGGAAAAAGGAAAAAGAAACCCCCTTCCCTTCTCTTCGCATGTGATTTCACTAACCGGACAAAATTAGTGTTTATTTATCTTTGCCTGATTCCTGATTCTCAGCAGTAGCCAAAGAGAGGCAGTTGTAGACACCTAATTTTGTCCGGACCACTAAAACATGTATGTTTTCTTCCTAAATTGATGTTTCAGAATGTAAAATGTTTTTTTTCATCCAGCAGGTGGTATTCCAAGACTTAGTTTAAGAAGGCGAGCATAAAAAGTCAAACTTGAAAAAGTCAACCCCAAAAAGTCAACTACTAAAAAAGTCAACCCACTTTCAAATTCAAGATTTGAAAAATTCAATTGAAAATTTGTGAAAGAGTTTTGATAATCCGAGGTCTACATCCGAAGATATGGAGTTCGGAAGTTGGGTTATGGAGATTTAGTAGAAAGGAAACCATAATTCGGGAAATTTGGGGAAAAATGCTTAAACGATCGAATTGGTCGAAATTGAAGGTTCCAAATGAAATATAAGCATTGAATATGGGTAATGGAGAAGCCACTTGAAAGAAAAATTGAAAGAAAAGTCAATCCGGGAGAAAACCGAGAATTAGGGTTTTTGGTGGATTTCGGTGAAATTGGGAAGAATTACAGAAATGGCCTGACTCGGTAAGATTAAAGCCCCTAATGGATGAGGAGTGATTAAAAGAGGATAGCCCAAGGCTCAGTTTGAAGAAAATCTGAAAATCGGACTTATTTTGAGCAAAATCGGGTTTCGGAGGCAAAATAGCAAATGAACTTTAAAAATTCTGAAAAAATTGCAAATCTCATTCTTAAATCATTTGGAAGAGATTGGAAAAAGAAAATCTTGATTCCAAGTTCGTTTGCAAAATGGCCAAATCCCGGGTCTCCTATGTAGAAATTCAAGAAGATAAATCCCGAAAAAATAGAAAATGAACTCCAAATCTATTGAAAATTTGCAAATATCATTTTTAAATTATTTGAAAGATATTGACGAAATAAAATCTTGATTCGGAGTTCGTTTGCAAAATGGCCAAATCTCGGGTCTCTTATGCAGTAATTCAAAAAGATAAATCCCAAAAAAATAGCAAATGAACTCCAACAATTCTAAAAATTTTCAAATCTCATTTTTAAATTATTTGGAAGATATTTGCAAAAGAAAATCTGGATTCGGAGTTCGTTTGCAAAATGGCCAAATCCTGAGCCCCCCTATGTAGTAATTCAAGCAGATAAATCCCGAAAAAATACCAAATGAGTTCCAAAAATTATGAAAACTTCTAGATCACACTTTTAAATTATTTGGAAGATATTGGTGAAGAAAAATCTTTATTTGGAGCTCGTTTAAAAAAGGGTAACTTTTAGGGGCATAAAAGGGCAATTTTGGAAGAAAAAATCCAAATAAATAGAAAACGGACTCGGAAAATTTTGAAAACTTTCAGAATTCAATTTTTTATTATTTTGAAAGTATTTAAAAAATAAAATTCTAATTTGGAGTCCGTTTTCCATTTATTTGCATTCGGGGGGAAAAAGGTTATTTTACCCAAGAAACCGAAAAGGGCTTTTCTTGCCTTTCAAAAAAATAAAACTTGGGCTGGAAGAAGAAGGGCTGGCCGGCCAAGGCCCAAGGAGAGGAAGGAGGTTTCTGATTTTTTAATCAAGAGGCCAAAAATGAAGAGTTAGTTAGTGATTTTTTTATCAAGCCTTTGCAAATAAGTCACATGGACCAATGCATGAAGAGGAAGAGTGTCAACATAATGGCTTAAGATTCTTGAACAGCTGTAATTATGGACAGATGATGGCCTAATCTAAGGATGATAATTTCATGTTTTAAACATCTTGGATCATTAGCCCTTAGATGAAAATTGGTTCGAGGAAAAATGACAACATTCTAGCCTTTGAGAGAGGAGGGGTTCGGCCACTACAAGGGATCCTATTCTCTTTCATTTTCAGCACTCTCATTTCCTATTCTCTCTTGCTTTTGGCTGATTTTATCTCCATTGTTGCAAAGCAAAAAGAAAAGTTTAGAAAAGAAAAAAAAAGTTTGAAGAGAAAAAGCTTGCAAGATAGCTTCTAGAGGTTGCTTTTAGCACCATACTCTTGCACTTTCTTTGATTTTTCATTCTTGTTTTGCTGTTTTGATTATTATTTTGGTGAGTTTTGTAGACACCTAATTTTGTCCGGACCACTAAACAGGTATGTTTTCTTCCCATATTGATGTTTCCGAGTATAAAAAGACTGTTTTCATACTGAAGGTGGTACTCCGAGACTTATTTTAAGAGGGCGAGCACAAAAAGACAAACTTGAAAAAAAGTCAACCCGAAAAAGTCAACCCGAAAAAGTCAACCCGAAAAAGTCAACCCCAAAAAGTCAACTACTAAAAAAGTCAACCCACTTTCAAAATCAAGATTTTAAGTTCAATTGAAAAATGGCGAAAGAATTTTGATAATCCGAGGTCTACATTGAAAGATATGGAGTTCGGAAGTTGGGATTTGGAGATTCAGTAGAAAAGAAACCCTAATTCGAGAAATTTGGGGAAAAGTGCTTAAACGATCAAACTGGTCGAAATTGAAGGTTCCAAATGAAAGATAAGCACTGACTACGGGTAATGGAGAAGTCACTTGCAAGAAAAACCGAAAGAAAAGTCAATCCGGGAGAAAACCGAGAATTAGGATTTTTAGTGGATTTCGGTGAAATCGGGAAGAATCACAGAAATGGCCCGACTTGGTAAGACCAAAGCCCCCAATGGATGAGGAATGATTAAAAAGGATGGCCCAAGGCTTTGATTGAAGAAAATCTGAAAATCGGACTTGTTTTGAGCAAAACCGGGTTTCGGAGGTTAAAGGGCAAAATTGGAAAAATTTGGGAAAAATAGCAAATGGACTCCGAAAATTATGGAAAATTTGTCAATCTCTTTCTTAAATCATTTGAAAGAGATTGGCGAAAGAAAATCTTGATTCCGAGTTCGTTTGCAAAATGGCCAAATCCCGGGCCTCCTATGCAGTAATTCAAGCCGATAAATCCCGAAAAAATACCAAATGAGCTCCAAAAATTATGAAAACTTCCAGATCACACTTTTTAATTATTTTGAAGAGATTGGTGAAGAAAAATCTTGAATTGGAGCTCGTTTAAAAAATGGTAAAAAGTAGGGGCATAAAAGGACATTTTGGGAAGAAAAAATCCAAATAAATAGCAAACGGACTCGGATAATTTTGAAAACTTCCAGAACTCAATATTTTATTATTTTGAAAGTATTAAAAAAAGAAAAATTGAATTTTGAGCCCATTTGATATTTATTTTGCATCCAGGGGGCAAAATGGTCGTTTCACCCAAGCAACCGAAAATGGCTTCTTTGGGCCTTTCAAAAATCAGAGCTGGGCTGGAAAAGAGAAGTGCTGGCCTGCCCAAGCCCAAAGGAAGGAGGAAGCTTAGGATTTTTTCAATCAAGTGATTAAAAATCAAGAGTTAAGTTAGAGATTTTCATTTTTGAGCCTAAGTCCCAATCCCACATCCCTTTGTAATGTCAAGCCAAGGAGGTGCTCACCTTATAAATAAGGGGTCTTGGCCTTTGGTTGAAATCACCCACTACCCCTTGTGAGATAGTCTATACACTTGTATTAGGATTATCCGGGTAGTGAGTCATAGTGTTTTTGTTGAGAGGGTTTGTAGCTTAATCCGTTCAAAAGCTACTCTGAGGGTTTGTAGCTTAATCCGTTCAAAAGCTACTCTGAGGGTTTATAGCTTAATCCGTTCAAAAGCTACTCTGAGGGTTTATAGCTTAATCCGTTCAAAAGCTACTCTGAGGGTTTATAGCTTAATCCGTTCAAAAGCTACTTGGTGAGTTTTCATTTTAAAATAATGTTTCTTGTTCTTCCTTCATTTCCTTTCTTAAGTATATTTTTCTTACATTTTGTTTTTACAATAAACTCACCATGGCTAAATGGCCTACATTATTTATTTTAAGTTGTTATTTTTGATTCATTTTACCATATTGTTTATGCTATTTTCTTTATTTTTGATGTTTTAAATATTATGTTATTTCATGTTCTTAAGTTATATTTAATTTGGTTGCTTTGTTTGTTGCCATTTATGTCTTAGATATCATGTTTTTACATTTTTAATTTTTTGTTTTCATGTTGTTTAAATTTGAGCATGTTTTAGAGTTAGCATATTAAGTGTTTGTGAAAATGCTTGTGTGATTCTTTGCATGATTCTTGTTTTATATCTTAGTAAGCATGTTTTAGATTTGGTATATTAGGTGTTTGTGAAAATGCTTGCATGATTTAAGTGTTATGACTTAGTTTTTCATGTTTGTATGCCAAGTGTTTGTGAAAATGCCATGCTTGTTGGAGCTTGAGGCCATTTGGCTACTCCATGTGTTTTGCATTGTGTGTTGCATTTTTTTGTCATGCTAGTTGTTAGGTTTTTTCATTTGCATGATATTTGGTTGGATTTTTGAATTAAGCATGCCTTGTGTTTGTAAAAATGCCATGCATGTTTTAGGTCTAAGTTACATTAAATGTCATGCAAGTTCATGTTAGGTCTAGGCCATATTATTTATGTCATGTATTTTCCTTACATTTAGGTTTAGATCCATGCATTTCATGCATTATGTTTGCTGCATTGTTTCATGCATTTCATGTTCATGCCACTTGAATAATGACTTGAGCCAATTGATGGTTCAAAGTCATGCTCTCTTGAGCACACTTGTGGAAAATTAAGTTTGTCAAATTGATTATTCTACCTTTGTGATATTTTTTACTTAGCCAATTTTTATCTAACTTTAAAAAAGTCCTAGCTACTGTCTTCAAGTCATTCTATGAGTTTCAAATATTTTTATTTTGGTTTTTAAATGATTTTATCAAAGACAAAAAAAATGTGTTGGCAAAGTAGTTTTTTTCCACCCAAAACTCGTACATCTCTGGTTTTTCTGGGAATTCATCTTTGATCAGAAAATTAAGTCGATTTTTTCCCGTGTATTTTTACATGTCCTGAGTCTCCAATAATTTTTTCAGAATTTTTGGAATTTTTAAAAATAGGGTAAAAAATCGTGGATTAAAACTGGACAGTGGAGTCAGAATTGAATTTTAAAAAAAAAAAACCATTTTTCTGTTTTGGTTAATTTACTTAGAGTGGGTTGATTAGGAGAGTTAGCTACTGACTTAGGGTGGTTTCTAAGCCTTTTCAAATTCTAAAAATGGTTTTTCAAGTCCCGGGTTAAGGGTAGTCAAGTCCGGATTTTTTAAACTTAGGAAATTATAGCCATTTTAAAATTTTTAGCCCAGTTTTTATTGATAATTCAAGCTTTTCAAAATTGTTTTCAAACAATCACAAAAGTATTTTGGTTTTAGAATATTTAATTTGACATATTTTCCTAAGGTAGCCGGATATCTTTTTAGATATACGGATTTCCTTAATTAAAGGAAAAAATACATTTCATGCATTGCATTTTTATTTTCATGCATATTATATGATAGCATTATTTTATTCCATGTCATTTAAATTATATGCCATACCATTCATATTTGTCATGTCATTTAGGTTGCATTATATTATTTAGACTGTACTATGTCATTTTATTTATGTCATGCATATACATATTCATTTCTTTTAAATGTTTTCAAAAAAGGATAATGGTTTTCAATAAAAAAAATATAAAGATATTCCCGAGTTAAAATAATTCATGAGTTCTCTACCGGGTTTGCTGGAGGGAATATCATCAATTATCATTAATAAAGGAATATCTTTCTTTCAAAAAAGAGAATGATTCGGAAAGTTTTCCAAAACTAATAAAAATTTCTATATTTTGCCACGTTTGTTGGGGAATATAGGAAAATTTTGAATTTATAAATTCCGGATCATTTTCAATAAAAAAAAATGAAATTATTTTTCTTTAAATTGGGAATTAACTTGAAATACTAAATTTAAAACCAACTTTTTACCGAGACTTGAGATAACACACGATTAATAAGGTACCGATTTATACGGGCGTTGTGGGGGTGCTAATCCTTCCCCACACGTAACCGACTCCCGAACCCGCTTCTTTGATTTCTCTGGTTTAAAACGCAGACTTGAAATTGGTTTTTAAAATGTTTTAATTAATTTTTAAAATATTTTATAAAACCGGTTTTAATAGGTGGCCGATCACACCTAGCTAAAAAAGATTGGTGGCGACTCCATGTCTTTTTTAAGGTCATTTTCAAAACCTTCATTTTTTTAGAGGAATTAAGTAGACTTTTCCTCGGTTTTTTTTAATGTCACGCCTAACGAATAATAAAGTCTTGCGATGAGACTCGTCGTTATTATTTTTTTTAGGTTGCGATAGCTTGGCGACTCCACTGGGGACATATTAGAGAGTCAGGCCTAGAATTAGTCGTGTGTTATCAAAGTCTCGGTTTTGTTGGTTTAATTGGTATTTAATTTTAATTCCCACATTTTTTTTAATAAGGAGAATTTTGAAAATAATAAAATATTTTTAAATATGTTCATACTCATGTGCATGCATTTTATTATTGTTCTCTAGCTATTTAAGGTTGTATATTATAATTGCTTGTTGGTTAATGCGTTACACTATTCTTGAATGTTTTAATTGCTAGGGCATTTAGAATAAGGGGTGTAGAATAGGTGGTGACAGGTTTGTTTTGTTTCTCCACACACACTACACGTGCATTTGCATAACATGAATCCTCTACCCGGGTTCCGTCCTTTTAAGTGGGAGTAAAGTAACTAAGCCTTCGTGATTGATCCTCCGTATGGGCTAGTGAAACACTTTCGGAGTATAAAGTACCTAATGCCTTCGTGATGATCCTCCGCATGGGCATAGGAAAATATACTCTAACGAATTGAACCCGCTTTTATCGGGGTGCCTTACTAGCCTTCACCGGCGACAGTAAGGAACAATTCGGGGCCTTAGAACCGATTCACCCTCATATAGTGAACCTAGGCGAAGCCATGCCGAATTTTCGTTAGATATACCGAAAATAGGAACACATGGAGGGACATTTCTAAACTTTTTGTTACATGTTTTACACTCCGAATAAGTGTGGTAGATCGGGCAACGATGTACGTACATCGCCCGTAATAAATGTGATACTCCGCCTCGAAGGCATCGTGATGCCTAAATAAGCAGATATTGCTGGGGCAGATGTTCATTAGCTGTTTTTTTTTTAAAAAAAATCCTTTTTCAAGCATTTTTGCATGTGGCACATTTCATGCATGTGTAAATAGAGCATGTACATTTTTGGTTGTATTATTGATCTCATTCTTTGCAATAAACAGTTGGTAATTGAATTTGATGATTTCATAAAACCGGTAGTGTCACATGAACATTTGCATATTGTACCATAGTAAGATCCACCCTGAAATTCTTTTGAAAATGATGTGATTGGTTTATCAAAAAAAAAAATCAAAAAAAAAAAAAATTGGAGGCAAATCCTGCATAATGAGATTTTTGAATAGTCCCACCAATTTCGTGTAATCATTGATTTCTTTGTATATACCTTTGTGTTAATTCATTTATTTTTGCATGTATCATTTTGACATCATGTTATAGTCATAGCATGCATGGTCATTCATTGTAATATACGTTTATGACATGCATGGTCATTATTTGTATATACTTATGTATCAATTTATTCTTTCTTTACATGCATCATGTTGGCATCAGGTGGCATTCATGACATACACGGTCAGCATGACCTTCTTTGTATATACTCTGTGTCAGTCATTTATTCTTCACATGCATCATAATTGACATTGTGTGGCATTCATAGTGTATATGATCATTCATTGGGAAATGCATTTGGAACATACATGGTCATTCATTGTATATATCCATGCATTAATTTGCTTATTTTTTACATGCATCATGTTGGCATCAGGTTGCATTCATGGCATACACAGTCATCATGATATGCTCATGCATTAATTTGTCATATTGGCATCAGGTTGCATTCATGACATACACGGTCAGCATGACCTTCGTTGTATATACTCTGTGTCAGTCATTTATTCTTCACATGCATCATAATTGACATTGTGTGACATTCATAGTGTATATGATCATTCATTGGGAAATACATTTGGAACATACATGGTCATTCATTGTATATATCCATGCATTGATCTGCTTATTCTTTACATGCATCATGTTGACTTTGGGTTGCATTCATAACAAACATAGTCAGCATAATTTCTTTGTATATGTTCATGCATTAATTTGCTTATTACATACATCATGTTAGCATTAGGTCGCATTCATGACACACATGGTTAGCATGATTTTCTTTGTATATACTCTATATCAATCATTCATTGTTTGCATGTATCATAATTGACACCGTGTTGCATTCATAGGATATACGATCATTCATTGGGAAACATGCTAAAATGCATATGACCAGTCATTGCATATATCCATGTGTTGATTTGTTTATTCTTTGTTTGCAACATGTTGGCATTGTGATTGCATTTATCACATATATGGTCAGCATGTTTCCATTGTACATATCCATACATCATATTGTTTAGGCTTCACATGCATCAAATTGCATTCATGGCTCATTCATCATGACATACATTTGGGGGAAATAAAATAGAAGTTGGCTTGGCTTTAGGAGTCTTTGAAAGAATTTCCATTTCAAATCAGAAGAATTACTGAGTACACTTTTAATACAGGCTGGTGCTATGGAGGATGAACAAGTTGCCCGAATGGAAAAAATGGAAAGGGAATAGAAAGAATTGCGAGAACAGCTGGCAAAGTCTCAAGCAGAATCTAAGGATCAGATGACTAAATTGATGGAGCTGATGTCCACCGTAATCAAGGGAAAAGGATACACCGAAAACTTTGTCGCCGGAGAAGGGTTAGAGGTACAAAAGGGCCAAGATGAGGTCGCAATAAGTGATGCCCAGAACACTGTTAACCCCGTCAATGTCCTAAACTCAGATGATCCAGCTGAACAGGCCAAGTTGAAAAGGGTTGCAGTAAATGAGGTTGAGTTGACAGATTCCCAAGGGAAATATCAGTTGCTAGATGAAAGGCTCCGGGCAGTAGAAAATGCAGACGTATTAGGGAGTGTGGAGGTGAAAGAACGATGCTTGGTCTTCGATTTAGTCATTCCTCCTAAGTTCAAGATCCCTGACTTCGTGAAATATGACGGGACGACTGATCCATCAGCCCACATCACTATGTTCTGCCAGAAGATGACAAGTCATATAGATAATGATAAGCTTTTGATTCACTGCTTTCAAGATAGCCTCAGCGGATCCGCAATTAGGTGGTATAGTCAGTTGAGCAAGGATCAGATTCACTCTTGGAATGACCTGGCTAGGGTTTTTCTAAACCAGTACAAGCATATGACTGACACGGCGCCTGACCGTCTCACCTTGCAAAATATGAAGAAAAGAGCTACTGAGAGCTTCAAAGAATATGTGCAACGGTGGATGAGCCTGGCCGTCCAAGTACAACCGCCCTTAACTCAGAAGGAAACCACTGTCCTTTTTGTGAATACACTGCAGGCTCCGTACTATGATATACTTGTTGGCAACATCACGAATAATTTTTCAGACATGGTAATTTCAGGGGAGATGATTGAGAATGCTATCAAGGATGGGAAAATTGAAGGAGAAAGAACATCCAATACCAAGAACAGGGCATCTGAAAATAAAAAAGAAGATACCCAAGTCGTGGAAGACTTTGCCCCATCTCCCCAATTCTCCTCGTATCAGCCATTTAACTCTACCCTGAACAATGTCTCTCAAGGTTTTTATCCCTACCAACCAATGACTGCAACTACACCAGAATTTACATCTGTCTATCAATCGAACATCCTCGGGAATAATCGAAGGGGGCATAAAAAGCGAAAAATAAATCAGGTTGACCCGATTCCTGTGACATACAGTGAGCTACTACCTCAACTCATCCAGAATCACCTTGTGACACCCATGCAAATAGCGCCTCTGAAGCCCCCTTATCCGAGCTGGTATGATGCTAATGAGTGTTGTGGGTACCATTCTGGCAATCAAGGTCACTCAACAGAGAACTGCCCTGCTTTGAAGTACAAGGTCAGAGATCTCATCAAGGCTGGTTCGATAAGTTTTGAAGATGGGGAAGCCAAGTGTCATAAGAAACATTGTGCATGATCATATTAGGTTTTTGACGCATGTAGTTCTATACACTGTGATGATAAAAGCACTTGTCTCATGTTAACATCTACATGAATTAAATGAATTTTGAATTTTAAATGCTTTGTGTTTGTTGTGTTTCAACAATAACTTGAATTTGCAAAAACAAGCATTAAGGAATTTTTAGTGATGGATAGTCTCAAGAAGATTGATGATCAGTGTTACAAATGACCCAATACCTTCTCCATTCTCTTTAGGTTTTCTTAAGCATAAATCTCTTAAACCAAGAGCACTTGAAAGACCTAATGCTTCAAGGGATATGAATGATTTGACTTCATAGAAGTATTGTCATTGCAGAATAAGCAAGGATGTAAATCCTAGTCTAGGCTATGAACAAAGGAACGAACTTTTTGAAATTTTTCGAATTCCTTGAAAATCAAACAAATGAGACATTTTTTCAAGAGTCTAGATTTTGATAATTTGGTGTGTGTCAAGATTGTGCTAAAACCATTCATGACCTTTCCCAATAACCACAAAACACTAATTGCCCAAACATCACTTCATGATTGACATCCTGGGGCACAATGATTAAACTAGATTATCCCTTGTCCCAGAGAAAACCCGTTTTTGGGTCATATTTTCCTTATCTCTTCAAAAAAAACTCAGATTGGAAACTCAGCCTTTTCAAAATAGACCTAGACTTGCTATGTTCCTCGTTGATACAGATTCTCATGGTTAATCAAATTGGGGCATCATATATGGAAATGATGGACACATGGTAAAGAAGGATGGGCTAATGCATGAATCATTGGGGGGGATGCGACGAAAAAAAAAAAGAAAAATCGTGATATCATGCATGTGAGAATTCGGATGATTCCAAAGTGCAAAATGAAATTCTGAATATCTATTTCCCCTGGGGATTGCTTTTCAATGTGAATATTTGTGCTTGACATGAGAAATGGCCATCTTTCATATCCCTTTCAAAAAAAAAAATTTATTATCCATAGTCACCCCTTTTGAGCCAAAAGAATTCTTTCTTCTTTGAACCCTGATCAAGGATTACCCTCTACACTGGGAGGCAAATGCGAGGAAAGGTCTTTTCAAAGATCATTGAGAAATGAGTGACAGCTCAAGGATAGACACAAAGCAAATGGAGCCCCGAATAAATACGGGCGCACTCTGTCAAAGAAAAAAGAAGAGGAAAAGATGGCGAAATAAAAGCCAAGAAAAACAAAAAAACACAATAAAAAAGAAAACAAAATGTGTGAAAGACATGGCAAATTGAAAGCCAAGAACGAGGAAAGAAAGACACAAAAGTCAAAAGGAAAGAAATGTCCAAGAAGGGACAAATGCTTCAAAGAGAATCCTCCTCAAGAAATGATCCTTGATCTGATCACCCTCAAACACATATTTTGGGCCTATTTATCCTTTCTTTCTGAACCCTGAGCTATGGCCTACATTATATGCTTTAAAAGTCCATTTTGATCAAGCATGAATATTTAATTTGAAAGGTTTTTCCTCAGATTTTATCCCATTTCATCGAATTATCATTTCACTAAGGAAGAATTTAGAATTCTCAAGTGCATGGTAAAACAATGAACAAAAAAAAACAAAAAAAAATGGAAAGAATGGGACTCTAGGGCGAAAACCCAAAAATGGGCGGTCTAGAGTAAATTTGGAAATTTTCGATGCCATCTATGATAGTACCGATACCCCAAAAGAAAAGATCTTATTAAAGGAGTGGTCATCGAGGAACATCTAGGAATTCCTGAACCCCCCAAATTGTCAGTTCTCATTCAGAAGATTGTCTTCAAAAACTGAAACTTTTTTCCTCCAAAATCAACTTTCTAGTTTAAACATCCCGGCCAATCTTGACGCTTGTCAAAATGCCTTGATATGGAAACTAAAAGAATGTTGAATTTGTTTGGTTCTCAATGAATTCATGATTTATAAAATCTGTTCCATTTGTGAGCCTAGAAGAGATATACATTTTTGTCATGAAGTTTTCCTGGAAAAGCCAGAATCTTGTTATACCAAGCCTTGCCAATCCCAGTTGAAAAAAAAAAAAAAAACAGATTGATACTTAAAGAAATTTCTAACAATGATCATCAGTCTTCAAAAGATTTGTACATCACACATTGTGGGGTTAATATTTTTTGTTCAGAAGTTTTCAAAATAAGAAAACAAATAAATATATTTTTGAAATACCCATTTTGATGTTGACATGAGATAAGGATTTTTCTAATTCAAAGGTATAGAATTGCCAGAATAGGTCCTGACTTCCAGATATGAGAAGAAGAAATCGAACTCAGTTCAGATCTCTATTGATGAAAGTTTGAAAACTTTTGGGGCAAAGAGAATAGCCAAAATGAATTGAAGGTATACTCTGATTTGAAGAGGAAAAATGAATTTGAAAGGCTAAGCCAAAGTCTAGAAAAACAACCGGGGGCATTTACATCACTCATGAGCACTCATCTCTTTATCGAGCTTTTGCATCTGCACAGTGTCGGCAAGCATTTGCATCATTCATGGGTATTTGCATTGGCATTATTCCATAAGCATCTGCATTTTACCTTTACATTTACATTCTTCATAGAATTCGCATTTGTGTCATCTCAAGCAATTGCATCATTTCTAGAATCATTGCATTTCATTATTGTGTGGTAATTGTAGTTACACCATTCATAAACCAGTTACATGAACACAATTAGTAGGGGCATCTGCATCACGAAACATGGGCATCAATCCAGGCCATTTGCATTTGCACTAAGAAATATTTTACATTTGCACCATGAAGCATGAGCACCTTGTTAAAAGACATGTGCATCTGCATCATTTCTCAAAGCTTCTGGTGGGGATATCCAGAATTTTACAGTTTTTAAAAAGTGAACAAGTCTTCGGTGGTGATAGCTGAAGCCTCTGGTGGAGATATCCAGAGTTTTATAATTTTGAAAAATGAGAAATTTTCTTCTGGTGGGGATATCCAGAATTTTACAGTTTTAAAAGTGAACAAGTCTTCGGTGGTGATAGCTGAAGCCTCTGGTGGAGATATCCAGGGTTTTATAATTTTGAAAACATGAGAAATTTTATTCTGAAGGAGTTACCCAGAATTTTACAATGAGCAAGTCTTCTGGTGGTGATATCCAGATTTTTGCAGTTTTAAAAGTGAACAAGTCTTCAGTGGTGATAGCTGAAGCCTCTGGTGGAGATATCCAGGGGTTTATAATTTTGAAAAATGAGAAATCTTCTTCTAGATGAGTTATCTAGAATTTTATATTGAGCAAGTCTTTGGTGGTGATAGCTGAAGCCTCTGGTGGAGATATCCAGAGTTTTAAAATCCTTTGAAAAGGTAAAAAGTCTTTGGTGGCGATAGCTGAAGCTTCTGGAGGTGATACCCAGAATTTTTTACAGTTTTAAAAATGAGCAAGACTTTGGTGGTGATAGTCGAAGCTTCTGGAGGAGATATCCAGAATTTTAAACACAGCTGAGAACAAGACAGGTTAAGGCCCCGAGACCATCGTCGAGGTCATTTCCTTTCTTGCAAATCGATTTCGTTTCCTTAAGACGAATCGAGCCTTGATTAGGTAGGGAATTCAATTTAAAGACAAAACCTTTAATTTATTGTTTAAAAAAAATAATAAAAAAAATTGAAAAAAATTGAAAAAAGAAAAGAAAAAAGGAAAAATGAAAAAATAGAAAATGAAAAAAATGAAAAATGAAAATGAAAAAGAAACCCCTTTCCCTTTCATTCACATGTGATGTCACTGACCGTACAAAATTAGTGTTGGTTTATCTTTGCCTGATTCCTGATTCTCAGCAATAGCCAAAGAGGGGCAGCTGTAGACACCTAATTTTGTCTGGACCACTAAACAGGTATGTTTTCTTCCCATATTGATGTTTCCGAGTATAAAAAGACTGTTTTCATCCTGAAGGTGGTACTACGAGACTTATTTTAAGAGGGCGAGCACAAAAAGACAAACTTGAAAAAAGTCAACCCGAAAAAGTCAACCCCGAAAAAGTCAACCCCAAAAAGTCAACTACTGAAAAAGTCAACCCACTTTCAAAATCAAGATTTTAAGTTCAATTGAAAACTGGCGAAAGAATTTTGATAATCCGAGGTCTACCTTGAAAGATATGGAGTTCGGAAGTTGGGATTTGGAGATTCAGTAGAAAAGAAACCCTAATTCGAGAAATTTGGGGAAAAGTGCTTAAACGATCAAACTGGTCGAAATTGAAGGTTCCAAATGAAAGATAAGCACTGACTACGGGTAATGGAGAAGTCACTTGCAAGAAAAACCGAAAGAAAAGTCAATCCGAGAGAAAACCGAGAATTAGGATTTTTAGTGGATTTCGGTGAAATCGGGAAGAATCACAGAAATGGCCCGACTTGGTAAGACCAAAGCCCCCAATGGATGAGGAATGATTAAAAAGGATGGCCCAAGGCTCAGATTGAAGAAAATCTGAAAATCGGACTTGTTTTGAGCAAAACCGGGTTTCGGAGGTTAAAGGGCAAAATTGGAAAAATTTGGGAAAAATAGCAAATGGACTCCGAAAATTATGGAAAATTTGTCAATCTCTTTCTTAAATCATTTGAAAGAGATTGGCGAAAGAAAATCTTGATTCCGAGTTCGTTTGCAAAATGGCCAAATCCCGGGCCTCCTATGCAGTAATTCAAGCCGATAAATCCCGAAAAAATACCAAATGAGCTCCAAAAATTATGAAAACTTCCAGATCACACTTTTTAATTATTTTGAAGAGATTGGTGAAGAAAAATCTTGATTTGGAGCTCGTTTAAAAAATGGTAAAAAGTAGGGGCATAAAAGGACATTTTGGGAAGAAAAAATCCAAATAAATAGCAAACGGACTCGGATAATTTTGAAAACTTCCAGAACTCAATATTTTATTATTTTGAAAGTATTAAAAAAAGAAAAATTGAATTTGGAGCCCATTTGATATTTATTTTGCATCCAGGGGGCAAAATGGTTGTTTCACCCAAGCAACCGAAAATGGCTTCTTTGGGCCTTTCAAAAATCAGAGCTGGGCTGGAAAAGAGAAGTGTTGGCCTGCCCAAGCCCAAAGGAAGGAGGAAGCTTAGGATTTTTTCAATCAAGTGATTAAAAATCAAGAGTTAAATTAGAGATTTTCATTTTTGAGCCTAAGTCCCAATCCCACATCCCTTTGTAATGTCAAGCCAAGGAGGTGCTCACCTTATAAATAAGGGGTCTTGGCCTTTGGTTGAAATCACCCACTACCCCTTGTGAGATAGTCTATACACTTGTATTAGGATTATCCGGGTAGTGAGTCATAGTGTTTTTGTTGAGAGGGTTTGTAGCTTAATCCGTTCAAAAGCTACTCTGAGGGTTTGTAGCTTAATCCGTTCAAAAGCTACTCTGAGGGTTTATAGCTTAATCCGTTCAAAAGCTACTCTGAGGGTTTATAGCTTAATCCGTTCAAAAGCTACTCTGAGGGTTTATAGCTTAATCCGTTCAAAAGCTACTTGGTGAGTTTTCATTTTAAAATAATGTTTCTTGTTCTTCCTTCATTTCCTTTCTTAAGTATATTTTTCTTACATTTTGTTTTTACAATAAACTCACCATGGTTAAATGGCCTACATTATTTATTTTAAGTTGTTATTTTTGATTCATTTTACCATATTGTTTATGCTATTTTCTTTATTTTTGATGTTTTAAATATTATGTTATTTCATGTTCTTAAGTTATATTTAATTTGGTTGCTTTGTTTGTTGCCATTTATATCTTAGATATCATGTTTTTACATTTTTAATTTTTTGTTTTCATGTTGTTTAAATTTGAGCATGTTTTAGAGTTAGCATATTAAGTGTTTGTGAAAATGCTTGTGTGATTCTTTGCATGATTCTTGTTTTATATCTTAGTAAGCATGTTTTAGATTTGGTATATTAGGTGTTTGTGAAAATGCTTGCATGATTTAAGTGTTATGACTTAGTTTTTCATGTTTGTATGCCAAGTGTTTGTGAAAATGCCATGCTTGTTGGAGCTTGAGGCCATTTGGCTACTCCATGTGTTTTGCATTGTGTGTTGCATTTTTTTGTCATGCTAGTTGTTAGGTTTTTTCATTTGCATGATATTTGGTTGGATTTTTGAATTAAGCATGCCTTGTGTTTGTAAAAATGCCATGCATGTTTTAGGTCTAAGTTACATTAAATGTCATGCAAGTTCATGTTAGGTCTAGGCCATATTATTTATGTCATGTATTTTCCTTACATTTAGGTTTAGATCCATGCATTTCATGCATTATGTTTGCTGCATTGTTTCATGCATTTCATGTTCATGCCACTTGAATAATGACTTGAGCCAATTGATGGTTCAAAGTCATGCTCTCTTGAGCACACTTGTGGAAAATTAAGTTTGTCAAATTGATTATTCTACCTTTGTGATATTTTTTACTTAGCCAATTTTTATCTAACTTTAAAAAAGTCCTAGCTACTGTCTTCAAGTCATTCTATGAGTTTCAAATATTTTTATTTTGGTTTTTAAATGATTTTATCAAAGACAAAAAAAATGTGTTGGCAAAGCAGTTTTTTTCCACCCAAAACTCGTACATCTCTGGTTTTTCTGGGAATTCATCTTTGATCAAAAAATTAAGTCGATTTTTTCCCGTGTATTTTTACATGTCCTGAGTCTCCAATAATTTTTTCAAAATTTTTGGAATTTTTAAAAATAGGGTAAAAAATCGTGGATTAAAACTGGACAGTGGAGTCAGAATTGAATTTTAAAAAAAAAAACCATTTTTCTGTTTTGGTTAATTTACTTAGAGTGGGCTGATTAGGAGAGTTAGCTACTGACTTAGGGTGGTTTCTAAGCCTTTTCAAATTCTAAAAATGGTTTTTCAAGTCCCGGGTTAAGGGTAGTCAAGTCCGGATTTTTTAAACTTAGGAAATTATAGCCATTTTAAAATTTTTAGCCCAGTTTTTATTGATAATTCAAGCTTTTCAAAATTGTTTTCAAACAATCACAAAGTATTTTGGTTTTAAAATATTTAATTTGACATATTTTCCTAAGGTAGCCGGATATCTTTTTAGATATACGGATTTCCTTAATTAAAGGAAAAAATACATTTCATGCATTGCATTTTTATTTTCATGCATATTATATGATAGCATTATTTTATTCCATGTCATTTAAATTATATGCCATACCATTCATATTTGTCATGTCATTTAGGTTGCATTATATTATTTAGACTGTACTATGTCATTTTATTTATGTCATGCATATACATATTCATTTCTTTTAAATGTTTTCAAAAAAGGATAATGGTTTTCAATAAAAAAATATAAAGATATTCCCGAGTTAAAATAATTCATGAGTTCTCTACCGGGTTTGCTGGAGGGAATATCATCAATTATCATTAATAAAGGAATATCTTTCTTTCAAAAAAGAGAATGATTCGGAAAGTTTTCCAAAACTAATAAAAATTTCTATATTTTGCCACGTTTGTTGGGGAATATAAGAAAATTTTGAATTTATAAATTCCGGATCATTTTCAATAAAAAAAAATGAAATTATTTTTCTTTAAATTGGGAATTAACTTGAAATACTAAATTTAAAACCAACTTTTTACCGAGACTTGAGATAACACACGATTAATAAGGTACCGATTTATACGGGCGTTGTGGGGGTGCTAATCCTTCCCCACACGTAACCGACTCCCGAACCCGCTTCTTTGATTTCTCTGGTTTAAAACGCAGACTTGAAATTGGTTTTTAAAATGTTTTAATTAATTTTTAAAATATTTTATAAAACCGGTTTTAATAGGTGGCCGATCACACCTAGCTAAAAAAGATTGGTGGCGACTCCATGTCTTTTTTAAGGTCATTTTCAAAACCTTCATTTTTTTAGAGGAATTAAGTCGACTTTTCCTCGGTTTTTTTTAATGTCACGCCTAACGAATAATAAAGTCTTGCGATGAGACTCGTCGTTATTATTTTTTTAGGTTGCGACAAGTTTCTTTTGATTTTTCTTTCTAAATAAGTGTTTTTAATGTTCTTCTCTAAGTTCTTTCTTCATCTTTTCTTAAAAAAGTTCTTGAAATATTTTTCCCCTTGTTCTTTGACATGGCCGAATGGCTTCTTTTTTTGTTGGTTTTTTAGTTGCTGTTTTGCTTTGATTTTTCATGTTATTTTTTATATTAAATAAGTCTTGATGCTTTAAATCTTCTTCTACTACATATACTTTAAGCTTTTTTTAATTTGGTTGCTTGTTTATTTTCATTTATGAGTCTATTATCATGTTCTTGTATTTTTGATTTTCTGTTTTCAAAATGTTTAAGTTTGTTTATGTTTTATATTTTGAAATTCATGTGTTTGTGAAAATGCTTGTTAAGTTTTCATACCTCTACTTTATATTTGCATGATTTGAGTGTTATGTTTTAGTTAAGAATGTTAGTATATCAAGTGTTTGTGAAAATGCCATGCTTACTTGGAATATGAGGCTATTCAACCACCTCATTTATTTTGCTTTGTGTGTGCATTTTTGTTATATTAGTTGATAGGTTTGTATTTTCATGACATTAGGTTGAGTATTTGGTTTAAGCATGCCTTGTGTTTGTGTTATTGCCATGCATATTTTAGATGTTAGGATTGGTTTGTTTTGCCATGCATATCCATGCATTTTAGACCTAGGATGCATTAAATGCCATGCAAGTTCATTTAGGTCTAGGTCATTTTATTGATGCCATGCATTTTTCATGACATTTATGTTTAAACTCATGCATTTCATGCATAATATATGCTGTATTTTTTATGCATTTCATGCCCATGCCACTTGACTTATGACTTAGGCCAATCAATGGCTCAAAGTCAAGCTCTCTTGAGCATACTTGTGGAAAATTAAAGAGTTGTCAAATTGATTATTCTACCTTTGTGATTTTTTTTTACTTTATCCAATTTTTGTCTAACTTTTCAAAAGTGCTAGCTACTGTTTTTGAGTCATTTAAGAGTCTTAAATATTTTTACTTTGATTTTTAAATAATTTTATCAAAGGCAAAAATGTGTTTTGGCAAAATAGTTTTTTCACCCAGTACTCGTACTTTCCTAATTTTTCTGGGAAGTCATCTTTAATCATAAAATTAAGCCAATTTTTTCCCGTGTATTTTTACATGTCCTGAGTCTCCAGTATTGTTTTTAGATTTTTTGTAATTTTTAAAAATAGGGTAAAAAATCGTGGTTTAAAACTGGATAGTGGAGTCAGAATTGAATTTGAAAGAAAATCATTTTTCTGTTTTGGTTAAGTTACTTAGAGAGGGCTGATTAGGAAGTTTAGCTACTGACTTAGGGAAGCTTCTAAGCCTTTTTAAACTCTAAAAATGATTTTTTAAGTCTCGGGTTAAGGGTGGTCAAGTTTGGGATTTTGAACTTAGGAAATTAGAGCCATTTAAAAAAGGGTTTAGCTAAGTTTTTATTTTTAATCTAAGCTTTTCAAAATTGTTTTCAAGCAATCACGAAGTATTTTGGTTTTAAAATATTTAATTTGATATATTTTCCTAAGGTATCCGGATATCTTTTTAGATATACGGATTTCCTTAATTAAAGGAAAAAATACATTTTCATGCATTGCATTTTTCATATTCATGCATTTTATAATATGTGATTTTTGCTTTGATAATTTCTATGGTAATGTTATTATTTTAATTTATATTTTTTGATGTTATATTGTTTATTATATGGTTTTGAATATTTCATGATATCTTATGCTTTTTATTTAGTTATTTTTGTCATATTATTTAGCACATACTATGTTCATGCATTATTATTTTCATTTTTATTTTCATGAATATTATATGAAAGCATTATTTTATATTCCATGTCATTTAAATTATATGCCATATCATTTCTATTTGCCATGTCATTTAAATTATTTCATTTAAAATTTATCATATGACTTAGGATATTACATTTCATATAGAATATATTATGTTACCTAGGTCATTTCATTTCATTTAGAATATGTCATATTTTAGGATATTTCATTTCATTTAGAATATGCTAAGACATTTAATTATATCATATCATTTAGGTTGCATTATATTATTTAGACTTTGCTATGTCATTTTATTTATGTCATACATATTCATATTCATTTTTTTAAAATATTTTCAAAAAGGTAATGATTTTCAATAAAATAAAGATATTCCCGAGTTAAAATAATTCATGAGTTCTCTACCGGGTTTGCTAGGGAGGATATCATCAATTATCATTAATAACGGAATATCTTCTTTAAAATGAGAATGATTCGGAAAGTTTTCCAAACTAAAAAAAATTTCTATATTTTGCCACGTTTGTTGGGGAATATAGAAAAATTTTGAATTTATAAATTCTGGATTATTTTCAATTAAAAATGGAATTATTTTTCTTTAGATTGGGAATTAAGTTGAAATACTAAATTTAAAACCAACTTTTTACCGAGACTTGAGATAACACATGATTAATAAGGTATCGTTTTATACGGGCGTTGTGGGGGTGCTAATCCTTCCCCACACGTAACCGAGTCCTGAACCCGCTTCTTTGATTTCTCTGGTTTAAAACGCTGACTTGAAATTGGTTTTTAAAATGTTTTAATTAATTTTAAAATATTTTATAAAGCCAGTTTCAATAGGTGGCCGAAAACACCTAGCTAAAAAAGATTGATGGCGACTCCATGTCTTTTTGAAGGTCATTTTCAAAACCTTCATTTTTCTAGAGGAATTAAGTCGACTTTTTCTCGATTTTTTTATGTCACGCTTAACGAATAATAAAGTCTTGCGATGAGACTTGTTAGTTTTTAGGTTGCGACACCCTTGTCTCAGACCATTTTGCATTTCAAAAAATGGGGCCGGAGCTCCATTCACCAAAATTGACATTTTAGCCGTAGAAACACATTCAGAGATCCATCTTCTCCATTTCGCTCCAAAATTCATACAACTCAAGACATGAAAAAGAAACCTCTAGTTAACTCGATCATAAGCTTTTCCAAAGTCTAATTTGAAAATTATGCCCCTCCATTTCTCTTACTTTTCTTCAAGAAATCCACCACTTCATTTGCAAGTCATATTCCATCTAGGATTTGCTTTCCCTAACAATCATTGTCTGAGTGTCACTAACCAACTCCCCCCACAACTTTTTTTAACCTTGCCACTAAAATCTTTGCCACAATTTTATAGACCGAGTTGATTAGACTGATAGGTCCAAAATCACTCAATTCAACTGGATTATCAACTTTTGGGATTAAAGTAACAAAAGTGGAATTGATTCCCTTCACCAATCTACTTGTACAAATTTGTTTTTCTTATTAAATAGAGAAGGAGACAAGAGAAAAGGGGGCTCCTCGGCAATCGACCTCTTCCTAGCACCAACACCAACCCAGCAGTTATCCTACACTAGTCAAAAACCTAACACCCACTCACCTACAATCCGACACCCACAGCCCACCAAAACCCTCACAACCACACACTCATCAAGCAACCACCAATCACCAAATAACCAAAAAAACACACCAAAAAAAAAAACAGCAGCCAAAGAACACGAGAACAACACAACAAGAAAAAAAAACCTTTAGAAATTTCGGGTTATCAGGGTTTATGGGGTTCGAGATTTTTTTTTTCAAAATATGGACTGTGATTAGTTAGAGGACAGGGTGAGGAGGCGTTGGTTCGATTTTGGACTCCATCCAATAGTGGACGACGGTCGGATTTAGGGTTCAAGTTTTGAGTTAGGGTTTTAGATCTAGAAAAATCTAGTTGTTTTTGAGAAATCGGAGGCCAGAAACGTAAAGAGGAGGCCAAAAATAGGGGATGGGTGAAATTTGAGGTCGATCGGTCATCGAAGAGCGGCGGCCAGCGGCAGAGCAAGGTGGTCGGCTCGGCCAACCGCCGTCGGAATCTGGGTTTGGGGGTTGTTTCTGGGTTTGGCTAATGAACAAGAAGAGAGAGTGTTTTGGGAGAGAGGGAGAATATAGAGAGAGAAAGTGGAGGGGAGAAAAAATAGGCTTTATAGCCACACAAAAAAAAATCGGTTAGACCCGCATTGACCCGCGGCCCGACCCGACTTGGATGTGAAAAGAAGGAAAAAAGAAAAGGAAAGACGAAAAAGAAAAGAAAGGGGGTTCGGCCCACTTTAAGCAAAGCCCAAACCTGCGCCCAGCAAGCCCAAGCCCGATCCGTGGAAGCCTTCAAGCACAGTCAACTGTGGGCTCAATTTTCACCGGATTTTTGGGCCAATTCCAAGCAAATAGTGGGTATAATTTCTTTTCTTGGTTATTTTAATTTGTTTATTTATTTTCTTAATTTCTATAAGAATTTTGTACCAATATTTATTTGTAAATGTCATCAAAATAAGACCTATTTGGTGTAATTTAGGGGATGATTTTTTTTTTTATATAAATAAATATTGAAATAAAAATGATTATTTTCTTTATAAAAAAAATCTCTAAAAGGAATTCTTTAAAGTACTAATTTTTCTTTAAAGTGTTTCGAGTAAAAATAATTAATGGGATATTACCAAAAGTATTGGGGAGTCTCAAAAAATTATTTTTACATAGATGATTTTTTTAATAATAATAATAATAATTTGAAATATGAATAAAATGAAGAGAATAAATTGTGAAAGAATTTTAATTCACATGCGTTGCATTTTTTAATTGTTTACATCATGTACATTCATACAATAATAAAATTGGATGACGAATCTTTCGACGACGGAAGTCGAGGGACGTCACAGTATGATTCTTTAGATATCCCGAGGTGAGGGGATTTCATTAAATATCACCACAAGTAGCGTGAGTATTTAGCGATATTCTCAATACAAATAAATCGTGTTCATGTCGAAAATGGAAATGATGAAAATAATAAATAAGTAAAAAAATGAATATGTGTGTGCTTGATATTTTGCTATGCTCGTGTTTGTAAATGATACGCTTCGTATGCTTAATCTTATATGCTTAACCATATGCATCCCATACTTAATTATTTGCATCATATGCATTTAAATAAATAAACAAAGGTGAATGGAAATTACCGACAACGGAATTCGAATGATGCTATAGTAATGATTCCTAAGATATCCCGAGGTGAGAGGATCTCGTTAAATACCACCAAAAGTATTGTAAATATTTAATGAGTATTCTCGATAAAAGATTCATGTTCACTTTCATTTTCAAAAAAAAAAAATATGACAACTTCTTTTTAAATTAATAAACATGTTTTGAAAAAAAAAAAAAAAGATAATTAATTTTAAATATCGATGTAAAGTCCATTAAATCGAAGTTTAGGATAACACATGATTAATTGGTACAATTTTATTAACGGGCGTCGTGGGGTGCTAATATCTTCCCCATGCGTAACCGTACTCCGAATCTATCATGAGTTTTCTCTGGTTTTCAATCGCAGACTTTGAAATTACCTTTTTAAAAGTCTAATATCTTCCCCATGCGGGGTGCCAATATTTTTTTAATTGTCATTGGACATCTAAAAAAATTTATCTCTCTAATAAAACCCTAAAATTAATTAAAATTTATTAAAAATATAATTGGTAGGACAGTGGAAATTGCTTTGTGACCTTAAGGACCTACACTTACTTGGAGAAGCCATTCTACTGGGATTTATTGATTTGGGCCATACCAACAACCTTTTAGACTTTATCCCAAAGCCACTAAATTTTGTAACATATCTTCCATGTCGTAGTTGGCCTACAAAATCATGAAACAAATTGGCTTTCTTCACTGACGTTGGCCTGCATTTCTTCACAATATCTTCTTCCATCATTCCCCCCCCCCCCCCCTTTTTTTTTTTTTTTTGTGAGAGATTACATTACAAATAGTAATTAGAGAATTGCTAATTGAAACCAATATAGATTGAAATTAGATTTGATAATTTGTATTTACGTGTCGTATTTCATACTTTTTTTGTTAATTGCGTAAACATAAATACAATATAAATTATTAAATATGTCAAAATCTTAAATATGAATACAATACATTCATTAATTGTGTTTAAACGTGTTGTGTCATGTTTATTACATTATATTCGTATTTATTAAACATATCGTATTTTGATATCGTATCCAAAATTGTCAAATCTAAAAAAAACCGAACTCTCATGATACACTACCAAAATATTAACTCAAACTTCAAAGATCTTATTTTATGAGTAGATGAACATAGATCTGTTTTGGGCCGGATGGTTGTCAGGTTTGCGGGTTCGGCCCCACTCATTAATATTTCTAATTAAACTCTTAATTTTTTAAATTGTGATTGGAACAAAAATTCTTTGGAAATTTTTTTTTTAGGGGATTAAGATATTTCAAGTAACTAAACTCGTTTATTGTTATTTTTTTAATAGAAAATAACTAAAATTTGTTATGGTAGGATTTGAAGTTGCCTTACCATTGAGATATGGTTTCGCCGGCAAATCTATTTTCTCATTTATGTCAGAATTTCTTTTTTTTATAAAGTAGATCGCAGTTTGGGATAGAAAAATGGTTTGTAGATGTAGCGATTCGAATCACATACCTACTAGATGTCATATTTTAAAAGATAACTATATAAACCAATTAGATTAAACCATGAGTTTTATTTAGCAGTCCTTTGTGACAATTCTTTTTAATTCCTATTATTTTTCTTGAAACTAGACTTGTTCAAAAGTCGAGCTATCCGTCTGGTCTGAATTGAATCGGGTTTGATAGGATTTTTTCAATTTGGCCCAGCTCGAATTGTTGTTCATTCAATAAAAAATAATTTTTTATTTAAATTTAATTATAAAAATATTAATATAAAAAATAATGTTTTTAATATTTATGAACAGTAAACCATACTTACAGTCTGGTCTATACCGAATTTAGATAAGAGAGAAAAAAATAAATTACGGCCCGATTCATAAACAAGTTTACTTGAAACTCTATACTAATTTGTTGGGGTCATTGAGTTCTAATTCGGCAGCTGTTCTAGTTACTCAGTATATCAATTTTCAAGATTTAGCATAACTAGGATGCTTGCTTAATAAAAAAAATGCTTCTCTTAATCAAGATTAATCCCAAAAATGCTCACTTTGTACATTGAACCGTACGTGTTAAGGGCGTCCGTGGCATACGAAATCTTCGAAGAAACTAAGACAAAGATACAATAATCCAATCACAGGATTCAAAAACATGGATTAATTAACCCAAAGTTAAATTTTGTGTTAAACATGAAGTCAATAAAAGAACAACGACCTAACAAAAATCTTGGTTGTCTACTATAAATAAGGCAATGACCATGTCTCTTACGGGATTATCACGTGTCGGTCGGCAGCAAGCAACAACTTGAGACAAAAAACATGGTCCCATTAATTAGAGGTGGCAAAATGAACCCGAATCCGAAAACCCGTCCAGGAAAATCGGAACCCGAACCCGTCCAAATCCGATTTGACCAAAAAGTCAAAAACCCGAACCCGAAAAAACCCGAGCCCGAATGGGCCCGAACCCGAATGGGCCCGAACCCGAATGAGCCCGAACCCGAATGGACCCGAACCCGAGACCGGCCCGAACCCGAACCCGAATTTAATACTAAAAATAAAAATAATCAAATTGCAATTAATTTTTTTTTTTTACAAAGCAATAACTTCAATTATTAATTTTATTCTAATTTTTTTTAATAATTTAATTAAAATTTAATATTTAATATATTATATATATATGATGATGAAATAATAATTTTATCAAAAAGTAAATTATATTTTGTACTTATAATTTATAACTTTAACGTCTCATATCATGATGAATTTACAATCTAAATATTTTAAATTCTTGAAAATTTTAGAGATGCGAAAAAAAATTTGACAATAATTCAATTATTCTTAAAGGTAAAAAAAATTGACAATAATTCAATTATTTTGGCCTTTTGGGTTATACTTATACGGTTAGGTTAGGATGGGTTTAATTGGATTATGACTTTCATGGGATTTTATTTTAGCGGGTGGGTTTAATGGGTTTTGGGTTTTTATGGCCTTTTGGTTTTGGGTATATTTATTATATATTAATAAATAATCATATTAATTATATATTTATTAAGTATAATTTAAATATAAATTATATTTTTTTAGTACTACTTTATAATTTATACTTTATACTGATGAAAAAAATATAAGTACTCGATAGATATATATATATCTTGACTATAAGCATAAAATTTTTGCATTTTATAAGTATATAAACGAATAGATGAAGGCTAGGATTTATTTTTAAAAGTTTTTTATTTTATAGTGAATATAAATTATAATGTATTTATATTTTGAAATTCGAGTTCATCAAATCAATTATTTTAAATATCAATATGATTAATTTATAATATATCATATTTTTTATAATAAATTATTTCAAAATTTGATTTTATATAACAAATTAATTTCTTATTCTTTTGGTGCTAACAAATATTAATTTTAAAAAATAAATATAATTAAAAATATCATATAATAGCAAAAGTATAAAAATAATAATAAATTAATAATTTGTTTTTAGATATAAATATTTAAATTACGTAAAAATGATTACATCTAATATAAAATAAAATGATGTAAAACATACCCGAACCCAGACCAAACCCGAACCCAGACCGAACCCGAATGGGCCCGAACCCGAATGGGCCCGAACCCGAATGGGCCTGAACCCGAATGAGCCCGAACCCGAATGGGCCCGAACCCGAATGGGCCCGAACCCGAATGAGCCCGAACCCGAATGGACCCGAACCCGAATGAGCCCGAACCCGGATGAGCCCGAACCCGAATGAGCCCAAACCCGAATGAGCCCGAACCCGAATAAATCCGAACCCGAATGAACCCGACCCGAACCCGCCCGAACCCGCCCAATTGCCACCTCTACCATTAATTGGTTGGTAATGGAGTCATTTGAGATAATTTAGTTTTGCATTGTCTTCTTTTATGAACAACTGTCTCCTTAAGCACAGGGTTTTTCTTTTTCAAGGCAAAAAAAAAAGGAAAAAATATATTTATTTTTCCAGGTTTAATAAAAAATACACTTATCTTTTTTAGTTTAAAAAACACTCACTTAACCTCATAAAATTTGGCACAAAATACATTAACTCTTAAAGTATTATTTCTAAATTAATTTTAAATAAAAAGATAAATAAATCCTTTATTAATTATTAATTATTAATCATTTATTTTTATTCTTTTTTTACTCAATTTTTTTTTAACTATAAATAATACCTTTGTTAAAAAAGTTTTGAGTAAAAAAATAATAATAATAATTAATAATTAACAAAGAGTATATTTATCTTTTCATTTAAAATTAACCTAGAAATAATACATTTGGAAGTTAATGTATTTTGTGCTAAACTTTAAGGGGGTAAGTGGGTGTTTTGAAACCAAAATGATGTAAATAGATTTTTTTATCAAACCTGAGAGGTAAGTTTCTTTTACCCAAGATAATAATAATAATAATCAAACTAGAAAGTAAAACATGGTTTGAGCAATAGTATAATATTGGAGCAAATTAATGTTACTAAGTTACTAAATTAATAAAACTCTGTACAACTTAAGTTTAGTCTGAATTTGGGGTTTAGTTCAGTTAGTTCATGCAATCATCCTTAAAAAGTAACATTCAACAAGTCTGGAATTCGAATCCTAACAAAAAAAAGTTTGATTCATATATCAACTCCCTTATCTCTTTTTAATTTTTCTCTTTTAATCTCTGTATCTTGAATACTTAGTTTCTTTCGAACAATATCATTAATCATCTGGGTTATTTGAACTGAAGTGATTGACGCAATAGATAAAAGTGTATTGTTATATATTCAAGTTAGATCTTTTCATTTATTACCGATTAATTTTAAGTTACTTATCATCATATCTTTTAAACAATCTCAACCACAATGGAGCCCTTCAATTCCTCAATAGGCAGCCATAATAGTTAATTTCAGTTGTTCTTTCTAGTAATGTTGGTTAAAAATTTAATTCAAATCTTTCAAAAAAAATTTACTCGCGTTAATGAAATTATATTATTATCCTAGATAAAATCTCTCAAAATTTGAATCTAAAATCACCATCTGTTCTATTATTGTACCAGCTAGAGATATAATAATTGAGACAAAGTAATAAAATTTGAAGTAACAAATTTTTTTTTTTGTCTTTCAAATTACTAAAGATAATGTTTAAATATTTGTGGGCACATGCAAATATGGTTAAGTGAAATACTGTAATTGGTAAGCAGGGACTGAGCAAAAGAATTTTGATATTTTTCACAAACTAAGAAAAAGAGCAAAGAGAAGGTTTGGTAAATAATAATGGAAATGTGCAGTCAAACGACATGATAATGAAACATCACATTTCTTTCCTTATATTAAATCCTAAGAGGTGTTCATGGTCGTCTTGGATTCGAATTTTTTTCACATCTTTTTATTTAATTTTGATTCAGGCCGACTCATAAATTCGAATAATTATTTAAAAAATATTTTTATAATTAAATTTAAATAAAAATATTTTTAATAATAAATAGTAATTTGAATCAGGTTGAGGTGACCCGAATTGAGAAAATGGTTAATAGGGCCTGTACTTGAACCTTCGGCCTTCTGCTTTTTTCTTCAAAATTTTCATCCATGGCCGAACAATTATTAAATCTGAAAATTTGTGTATGCATATTTTGTTTTGTGTATTTTTTTTTATTAATAGTGTAAATATAAAAACAACATAAAGTATTGAATATGTTAAAATCTTAAACACGAATATAATATATATATTTAATGTATCATATTAATCATATTTAAATATGTTGTATCATATTTTTATATTTATTAAATATATTATATTCGTATCATATTTTTTGTATTGTGTTTAAAATTGATAAGATTAAAAATTCCCACATTAAATATTTTTGAACAAATAATGACGTGTCACCTTCATAGGAGGATAAAGAAATTGGATTTTTTTTAATTTATTTTGGAAGCTGAGATGCAGGAATCTGGACCACACCCCACTCTATCTATAAGAAGCCTACCATTTCCTCTCATTTCAAACAATTTTACTACAACATTCTCAGCTTTTTGCTTTGTTTTCTTTCTATTTCTGTCACTAAAAAAAAAAAAAAAAAGGAAGAAGAAATTAGAAGATGAAGATGAGCAGTAGCAGAAGTGAAGCAGCAGCAGTCATGAGAGAATCGGAGAAGAAGATTTCATGCAGAAAGCTTGGAGGGTATCTGAGGGAGCAAAAAGGAAGGCTATACATTATTCGAAGATGTGTAGTTATGCTCCTTTGCTGGCATGACTGAGATATTCATATTCACCACATATTAATGAGTCTTTGCTGCAAATTTAATTGGAAGTGAAGAAAGGATTCATCCATCTTGGCCTGTCATATTTTTGCAGCTAATTTAAGCTTCTGCATGTTTACCTTCTTCTTCTTTTTCTTCTTTTTCTTTTCCAATTGTAAATAGCCAAAGAGATCAGATCATCATATCTTAGGACTTATGGAGTTGCTTACTTGCTTTTACTTTTTGGTTATGCAGATTGAAAAAATTCCTCATATTTAACAATTTGATTTTCCAATATAAAACTAGCTTCTTTAACTTTTATCAATGTATGCGTATGCTTCGTGGCTTTTTTTCATTAATCGTATAAATATAATATTAAAAATGTTAAAATTTTAAATATAAACACGACACGTGTATTAAATATATCGTATTGATTATATTAATAATGTTTAAATATGTTATATCTAATTTATTATATTATTTTCGTATTTATTAAATATATCATATAATTTTTACATGTATACTTTTCATATTTTTGTCTTAATTCATTTGCAGAAGTTGTTAATTTTGATTTACTATCAGCAGCATCAGTTTGATGACTGAAAATAATGCCAGGTATAACGAAAGTTATATCCATTTTGGTGATGATTGGTGATTTAGTGTTTCATGTAGGGATTCCTTTAGTTGCAAGTAATATAAATAGGCATATATGATGATGCATTTTTCAAAGTAATTATTGCTCATCACTCTTCACATGTGGTTTTGTACCTTTTTGACAATAGTGAATTTTGATATTTGATTTTGAGACAACAATTCAAAGATTAAATATATATATATTTTATTTGAGATATGATATAAATAATTAAAGCAAAGTAATATAATATTATACTATAATAAAAATTAACAAAAAAGTATATTAAGTTTTTGATTGACCACAAAAATTTTAACATTACTTATGTATATAACAACAAGATTATATAAACATATATTTTAAAAAATAAATAACAATCTTAATAAGAATTTTATTATTTTTGCTTTATAAGAATGTTGATAATGACAGAAAAAACAAGTGAATTTATAGTAAAAATTAAAAAAATGAAGATAAAAGTTAGCATAATTATTAACCAGCAAAAAGAGATCTTCGGGAGTCTTACTAGGACCTTAATTTTTAAACTTGATAGCTCAAACGGGAAGTACAAATTACAAACAAAATTGATTGAATTTGGAGCCGAAAAATAAAAAAAAGAAAAGCTACGAGAACGTAACGATAATGAGGTAGTAAAAAAAAATTTGATTTTACAATATTTTGTTAAAGTCTTATTAGAACTAACATTTAAAAAATTAATTTAAGTTTACATGATTGTGACTTAATATTTATAACAAACCAATTAATTTGAAGAGTTTATGAATAATAATTGATCAGTAAAATAAAAAGATAAATAATAATATAATTTTAAATTTTTTAAATTATAATACATAAAATTAAATTATAAACAAAATTAAAAAACTAAATCAATATAGATTTTATTTTGAGGAATCAATTTAATTTTATATATATATATATATATATATATATATCCCTCAAAGGATTTTTTAAAAAAATTGGGGGGCCAAGACCCCCTCTAGCTTAAGCAACGGTCCACCACTGCCTCTTGATTTGACACTTTTTTTTTGCTTTGCCAATTAATAATTCCGCATGGTGACGTGATAAACATGAGATTTTTCTTTTAAGTTTCAGCTCGATTTTTATTATAACAGTAGTGAGTTTTTGTCCATATGTCTTGATCTTAAATGAAATAGTTTTTTTTACTTAAATTTTTATGTACCAAATAAAATAAATATTATGGTGCTGTAAAAAAAATTAGAGTAATTATACAATGAAATCAATTTTAAAAATTTAAATCTTAAATAGGTTTCTTACTAAAGATCGTTTGTTGAGTTGGGAAAAGAAAATTGATGAAGATTTTATTCTATGCATTTCATAGCAAAAAACACGAAATCATCTTTTTCTTTATTGTGTTTTTTTTTAAAACAATATGGAAGGAAATTTTGCTCCTCTATCAACTGAAAAGAGATGTTGTTGGGGGCTTGGATTTCAGTGGGTTAACAGTAAACTCAAAGATAAGTTTTTAATCACAACTATCATCAAAATTGCTTGGAATGCTATCATTTACATTGTATGGAGGGAACAGAACAATCGTGTCTTTAAGAATGCTCAGCTTTATTTTATGCAAGTACTTGAAAATATCAAGGAGTAGATTAGCTTCAGATTAACACGAATGAAAGGAATCAAAGTTGTACCTTGTATTCAATTTGAGCTCTTTGTTTTGTTCTTCCTTTTATAATTAGTACTTTCATTGTTTCCTAGCTGATTAAGCTAAATGCTTTTGGTAGCAGTAATTACTGCTCATTTGGATAAATAAACAAATTGCTTACCAAAAAAGAAATCAATTTTAAGAAGGAAAAAAAAAATGAGGACAAGGAGGTATGGTTCCGCTAAAAAATTGGATCATGATTTTTTCTTTTTACACGCATAAGCTTGTTTCAGTTACGACTAAAGGTAGTAATTGTACGAATTTGAATAAATTCAAGTTGGATTTTTTTTGAATTCGAATAATATGGGATTTGAATTTATTTGGATTCGGATCACATCGAATTTGATTATTTCGAGTTTAGGTCATTTTCGGTTTAGATCTTTTTTGGTTCAGGCTCTTTTAGGTTCGAATCATTTTAGGTTCAAACTATCTCGGGTTCGGATGAGTTTTACGTCATTTTTTTATTATATATTAGATGTAATCATTTTTATATAATTTAAATATTTAAAAAAAAATTATTATGTTTTTTTAAGTAAGCTTTTATATATAATATGATATTTTTAATTATACTTGTATGTTAATATCAATGTTTTTTGACACAAAAAATAATATAAAATTAAATTTTTATACAAAATCAATTTGTTGAATAATTGATATAGAAAATATTATATTTTATTATAGTGATATTTAAAATAATTGATTCAATAAACTCTAACATTCAACATGTAAATACATTACGATTTATTATGCATACATATAAATATAATTGTAAACACTGATAATTAAATAAAAATGGACAAATGGCTATATTTGAAGAAAGAATAAGACTAAGGTTTAAGAGCGGGTAAGACAATGAAAAAAGTACTACTATTAGTTAATTGCTCAATTATTTATCCTAATGGTCTAATTTTAACTTAAAACTAAATTTTTAAGAAATCATGATTAAAAATTAATTGATATAATATATATCTAAATATTTTAATAACTTATTGTGTGGATAGTAAATATTAAATAGTAATGATAAATGAAGATGAAATGACATAATGGTTTCTAGACATGATAATTTTAGATAATATATGATTACACGACACGGGAATGACACGGGATATATAAGATAATATAATGATCTTATTAATTAAGTAAGTTGTGACTTGTTATTAAAGAAAAAATAATTACTTAAGAAAAAAATTTATGAATTCTAAAAGAATAGGAAATATAAATAAACTCACCTTCTTGCTTTTATGAGATAAATAAATATGTAAATATGATTTTTGTATGAAAGATAAAAGAAGTATTGTTAGAAAAAATATGATCTGTTTTTACTTTTACAGTTTCGACAAATTATGTTGTTCAAAACCAATGAAAGGGTGATGAGGTACAATAGGCTATTTTTGTACTTTGATAGAAATGTTTATATGAAATGAAGCAAACAAAATGAATCTATCTTTAGTTTTTAATGGAAAAAATGGAATTTCATTTAACCAAATATTTTATATAGATTTTTACTTCATAATATTAAAATTCTCATCTATATCATAATTTACTTGTCCTTTTGAATTTGAAATATGTTACTTGAACTTTAAAACATCAACTTATTTTGATGATTTATATTATAAGAATTGTTGAATAAGAAAGATTATTTAATTCATATTAAGGGCTTTTCAATGAACGTTCTAATGATATTTTGGTTAAAATTTAAAGTTATTTTCTGAATAAATTAACTTGAAAGTTGTTTTCAAATTTAATAAGAAATTAAATAATATGTACGAAATTTAGTTTAACTATAACTATAAAGAAAGTACAAGTGTGTTGGTTGACCTTGACATAAATTTAAATTTTAAAAAAATAATGATTTTAATGATTTATTTATAGTTATACAATTCAAATTATTTTATACTCATATAGTTTTAATATTTTTACAAGTTACAAGTACAAAATACAATTTATTTTTTTGTGATAAAATTATTATTTCACCTTCAATATATATATATAGGGATGGCAAAACCCGATCCGCCTGATGGATTTCGCACCGATCCGCTCCAAATAGAGAGGTTTTTTTTTTTTTTTTTTGAGCGGGGTGGAGCGGAGTGATTTTGGTAAATGCTTGCTCCACTCCAGCCCGCCCCGACTTTTGAAATTACTATTTTATCCTTTAAAATATTTTATATTTTTTCTTATATTTTTAATATATTATATATATATTAAAATCATATATATACTAATATTTTATATCTATACTTTTAGTATATATGTATTATATATATTATATTAAAGATTTTTATATACTAAAATTATGTTCATGAATAAATTATAATATAATTTTTTACAATATTAAGTTAAAAATAATTAATATAAATTGGGGTGTAGCGGAATGGAGCACCGTGGAGCGGTTATGGATGTAACCGACATCCATGGATGTAGATGTTTCCAACATCCATGCAAGAGTGGGGTGGAGGTGGATAAGGCAATATTCACCCCCGCCCCGCTCCATTGCCATCCCTATATATATACGTTAAAGTTTAACTTTTCATTAAAAAAGTATGAAAGATATTAGAATAAAATTGATAATTAAAGTTTTGTTTTATAAAAATTATTTAATTACAATTAGATCATTTTTATTTTTATTATTAAAATTGAGTTATTACAGGTTTATGATAGGGTTAGTCTCGGGTCGAACCGTTTCAGGTTTGGGTTATTTCAGATTCGGATCATTTCAATTCGAATCATTTTGGGTTCGAGTCGTTTTGGGCTCGGATCATTTTAGTTTCGGGTTCGAATCGTTTCAAGTTTGGGTTATTTCATATTCGAATCATTTCGGATTCAGACCATTTCAGGCTCAGATCATTTCGGTTTTCGACCATTTCGATTTTAGATTTTTTGAGTTCAGATCTTGGATTTTTTTGGTCAAATCGAGTTTGGGCAAGTTTGAATTCGAATTTTTTCAGACGAATTTTCGAGTTCGAATTCATTTTTGCCACCTTTAATTACGCTTAAAATATATTTTTTTCGTTGAATACGATTAACATAATAAATCATTAATAATAAAATCAGTTACTTAGAATTTAGGATTACTAATCTAATCATTTTCTTCTTCATTATGAAATTCATTTAGTATAAGGAATTAGAGGTGACAAAATGAACCCAAATCGAAAACCCGTTCGAAAAATTCTAAAGTTGAACCCGCATAAACCCGATTTGATTGAAATAGTCAAAAACTGAATCAGAAATGGCCCGAATCCAAAATAACCTGGTCCATGGACATTTATATTATTATGCTTAAACATAGCTTTTACCAATTGAATATGTTTAAGTACCCTATTCAAGCTAGTTTAAAATCAATTTGGATGGACAGTGAGATTCAATCTAATAAGATTGAAAATAATGATGACGGTGAAATTAGTTAATGTAGCACTGATACTGGAGTTGCAGCTGTAAGATTAAAATCATCAGTGAGAAAATATGTGTTTAGTAGAAACAACTATAGGATGAAGTAAAAATAAACAATGATCATTAAAAATATCAATATAAAAAGATATTTGTTAGCTTTGAATTGATCCTAATTTTGTAATAACAAAATTTTAAGCTTAATTAGCTTGATAAATCTTAATTAGTATTTTTCTTTGAATTAATTTGAGTAATGCCAAAATATTTTAAACTCCTTATTTTTATTAAAAATATATGTTCTTAATTGTTTAATTATAGTAAAATCATTTTTTAGAAAAGTTTATTCTTTTTCAAGGTCAAATTTGTCAAAATTTTGAAAATCCTTGAAAGATGATTGATCCCTTACCTTTGAGGATTGATCCCTCATTGTATTTTTTTAGCAAGGATCCATCCTGATAAGTGCTTAAATTCATATATTTTCATATATCAATTCCTTATATTTTATGCTTAGTTCATTGAAATTCTTGATAGTTTACTATGGTTTTGTGTTTTGTAGGTATTATCTTGCATTAATTGCAAGAATCAACTTAATTTGCCATGTGAAAAAAATCCTAGTCAAAGTAGGATTACTGGCTGTCAACCTTTCAACTTTGCATTAATTGCATTAATTGCAAGAATACTCCTTACTTTTCATAAATACACAAACCCAGTCATAGTAGGAGAAGTGGTTGCTAAGACTTTTTTTTCTTGCATTAAACCCTAGCTACCTACATGCATTAAATATCATTAAATGATAGATGCTATTAAATGTCAATTAATGCACAAGACCTAGAGGCTGTCTATATAAAGAGACACAAAGGGGTGCCAAATGAAGACACCACTTTACTTCTTCTATTCTTGTATTATGATTTTCTTCTTTGTTTTAGTTTTTCTTCTTATTTTCTTTTATGTTTATGTTAATAATACCTATGCTAGGCTAAACTTTTCTTTGGTTAAGGGTGATTTCAAAGCCCTAGTCATGTTTTGTAATTAATTTTTAGAATCTATCTATTATTAATTTTCTATCAAAGTTGTTTATGTTTTACCATAAAAATTGTTTATGATTTTTATCTTGATTTGTTTAGGATGCATACGATAGATCTTGATAATTATCTAATGCTAGTTTAGGAGACTTGATACATAGCTTGTCTTGATTTCCTATTCAATAGTAGCCATTTGTAATTCATGATTATGTTGGGTTTTTGAGAATTGCAAAGTGGAACATAACCTAAGTTAAACAATTCATGTTTATGCTTTTGTTGCTTAGATTAACCTATCTTTCTTATTATAAAACTGCTATCAAATTAAATTTAGAGATGTTTATCCTAAGTTGTTTGGTAGTTAAAGATTAAGTAGTGGCGTTTGTCCTATTTAATGACGAACTAAGGAAGGATTGGGGTAACACGGGAGGTTGTTATCTACAGTTGATAATTTTCATAGTTTATTGATATTGATAGATCTGAAATTGATTCTTAATGATGTCTAGTGGTGGAGAATGAAACCTTAACCATGCTTTCTCATATTTGACTTATTCTACTTTCTTAATTGCATTCTTATTTTTCTGATTTACTTTACTTTTAATTATTTTGAAAACCTCTTATTCTTTTACTTTTCTTTTTTTGTCTTAGAACTAAAGTTTTGAACCAACCAAATCATAAATTAAAAGCAATCTCTGTAGATTCGACCCTTGCATGGTACTTTACTATAATTGATCATATTAAGTGCAAGGTTTAATAAAGATACACTATTTCGAGTGCATCAAATTTTTGGCGTCGTTGTCGGAGATTGCTTCCTTTAGTTTATTTGTTATTTGGTTTATTATTATTTTCAGTTCTAATTAGTTTACTTTTTTGTTTTTCTTCTTTAGTGAATGATCCAAACTCCCGAAGAAGACGAAACTCATTTAATACTTAGGAGAATCTAGGAATTCATAGCTTCCCACCATAGAGCAAACGAAGAGTTGATCCCAACAATCCAAGTGGAGCAAGAAGAGATGGCAGCAAACAACCGAACTCTTAAGGAGCTAGCCGCTCCGGACTTGGATCAACAACCTTTGTGCATAGAATATCCTAATCTTGAGGTAGCTTTTGAATTAAAATCTGGTTTGATTCATCTTCTCCCAACTTTTCATGGTTTTGCAGGAGAGGATCCAAATAAGCACTTCAAGGAATTCCATGTAGTGTGCTCAAGTATGAGACCAATAGGGGTCACGGAGGAGCAAATTAAGTTGAGAGCCTTCCCATTCTCTCTAGCTGATTCGGCAAAGGAATGATTCTATTATCTACCATCCGGGACCGTCACTACATGAAATGGTATGAAGAAAGCATTCTTGGAAAGGTATTTCCCAGCATCTAAGGCTGCCAATATTAGAAAAGAGATATGTGGGATTCAGCAATACAACGGAGAGTCCTTGTATGAATATTGAGAGAGGTTCAAGAAACTTTGTACATCATGTCCACACCATCAGATAAGTAAACAACTTCTCATCCAATATTTCTATGAAGGTCTCATGCCCATGGAGAGAAGCATGATAGATGCCGTATGTGGGGGAGCTCTAGTTGATAAGACTCCCGAAGCTGCTAGACTTCTCATCTCTAACATGGCAGCCAACTCCCAACAATTCTCAATGAGACATGAACCACCATCACAACCTAAGAAAGTCAGTGAGGTAAGTACATCATCCCTTAAACAAAAAATTTCTCAACTGACTTCTCTTGTACAACAATTGGTTGTAGGTAATATACAACAAATGAAGGCTTGTGGCATATGTTCTACCATGGGGCACCAAACTGATATGTGCCCAACATTACAAGAGGATACCAATGAACATGTGAATGCCATGGGTGAATTTCAGAATCAACCAAGGAAGCATGATCCCTACTCAAACACTTACAATCCAGGATGGAGGGATCATCCAAACTTCAATTATGGAGAAAATCAATCACAAGCTGCTCCTCCACCATTTGACAAAAGACTACCGGGTTTTCAACAAAGAGTTCAACAACCATATAAAACCTGACAACAAGTGCCACCAACCCAAAATTCAGGTACTTCTCTTGAAGATCTTATTAAAGCCTTTTCTACTAATGCAATTCAATTTCAACAGTAAACAAAGGCAAGTATCCAAAATTTGGAGACTCAAATAGGGCAAATGGCAAAAACAATAAGTCAAATGTAAGCAAGGGATTCCAGGAAATTACCTTATCAAACTATAGTGAATCCAAGAGAAAATGTCAATGCCATAACTCTAAGAAGTGGGAAATAGCTTGAGACACCATAAAAGGATAGTGCTCAAGGGAAGGACAACACCATGGCATCTTCTTCACATCCGAATGAGCCACTATAAAAGGTAACTCTTAAACAATCTTTTCCTTCTTATATAACTCCTCCACCTTATCCTAGCAGGTTAGCAAAGTCCAAGAAGGAGGAGCAAGAGAAGGAAATTTCGAAAACCTTCTGGAAAGTAGAGGTGAACATACTTTTACTAGATGCTATTAAGCAAGTGCCAAGATATGCCAAGTTTCTACAAGAATTGTGCCCTTCTAAACGAAAGTTGAAAGGTAATGGAAAGATAAGTGTGGGAGAAAATGTTTCAGCCGTTCTTCAAAAGAAACTCCCACCTAAATGCAAGGATCCAAGTATGTTCACCATTCCTTGTAGATAGGCAACACCAGGTTTGAGCGAGCCATGCTAGATCTAGGAGCATCCATTAATGTCATGCCATATTCAATCTATGCTTCATTGAATCTAGGACCCTTACAGGAAATCGGTGTTATAATATAACTTGTTGACCGTTCTAACATTTATCCTAGAGAAGTTGTAGAATATGTCCTTGTCCAAGTTAATGAGTTGGTCTTTTCCGCTGATTTCTATGTTCTTGAGATGGAAGATGAGATGTCTTCTAATCCAACACCATTCTATTAGAGAGACCATTCTTAAAAATAGCTAGGACTAAGATAGATGTGCATGATGACACCCTCACTATGGAATTTGATGGCGAGATAATCCGTTTCAATATCTTTGAGGCTATGAGGTATCCTAGTGATTTACATTATGTTTTTTCTACTGACATATTTGATTCTTTAGTGTAGCAAGCTTATGAGCTAGATAGTGAAGATAGTTTGGAAGTGCTCATTAATAAGTACCTAGGAATGGAGAACTCTAAAGGAGAAGAGAAACTAGCCTTGAGTCAACATGTGAAGGAGGCATTAGAATCTCTACAAGTGTTGCCATCTGTTGATAAAAGGTTAATGAGAAACTTCTACTTTCTATTTTGTAGGCACCAATATTGAAATTGAAACCACTACTGGATCATTTGAAATATGTGTTCTTAGGTGACAAGGACACATTATCGATCATCATTGCCAATAAGCTCGCACCTTTGCAAGAAGAGTGACTTATTCAGGTACTTAGAGAGCATAAGACAGCAATTGGATAGACTATTGTCGATCAAGGAAATAAGCCCTTAAATGTGCATGCACCGAATTTTGTTAGAGGAAGGGTCAAAACCAATAAGAGAGGCACAACGAAGATTGAACCCACCCATGGTGGAGGTTGTGAAAAAGGAGATACTTAAGCTCCTAGATGTTGCGATGATCTATCCTATTTCGGATAGCAAATGGGTGAGCCCGGTCCAAGTGGTTCCAAAGAAATTAGGTGTAACGATGGTAACAAATAATGAGAATGAACTTGTTCCTACTCGAATTCAAACAGGGTTGCGAGTTTGTATTGATTATCACAAACTTAATTCCACAACTCGCAAAGACCACTTTCTTTTACCTTTTATTGATCAAATGCTTGAAAAGTTAGCTGGCCATTCTCATTATTGTTTTCTTGATGGTTTTTCAGGTTATAATCAGATTGTAATTGCTCCGGAGGACCAAGAGAAAACAACTTTTACATGTTCGTTTGGTACTTTTGCATATCGACGAATGCCATTTGGTCTTTGTAATACACCAGCTACATTCCAAAGGTGTATAATTAGCATATTCTTAGATTATGTAGAGAACATCATAGAAGTTTTTATGGATGATTTTAGTGTCTATGGTGATTCTTTTGATAGATGTCTAGAAAATCTTACACTTGTACTTGAAAGATGCATGGAAACTAACCTTGTATTGAATTGAGAAAAATGTCACTTTATGGTAGAACAAGGAATAGTTTTAGTCCATGTTATTTCTTCTAAAGGAATAGAAATAGATAAATCTAATATAGATATTATGCATTCTTTACCACCTCCCACAAATGTGAGAGAGGTTCATTCTTTTCTTGGACATGTAGGTTTCTATAGAAGATTTATCAAGAACTTCTCAAAAATAACGTTACCTCTTTGCAAGTTGCTACAAAAAGATGTTGTTTTTCACTTTGATGATAAATGCAAAGAGATGTTTGAAACCTTGAAAGGACTTTTGACATCAGCCCCTATCATGCAACCACCGGATTGGAATGTACCATTTGAAATCATGTGTGATGCTAGTGACTATGCAATTGGAGCTGTTTTGGGCCAATAGGTTGGCAAAGCCTCACATGTCATTTATTATGCCTCCCGAACTCTTAATGATGCTCAGTTGAACTATTCCACAACTGAAAAAGAGCTTTTGGCAGTCATTTTTGCGTTAGAAAAGTTTTGTTCTTATTTAATTGGAACTAAAGTAATTGTATTTTTTGACCATGCAGCTCTTAAGTACTTGATCACTGAGAAGGAAGCCAAACCAAGATTGATTAGGTGGATACTCCTCTTACAAGAATTTGACTTGGCAATAAGAGATAAAAGAGGTAGTGAGAATCTGGTTGCGGACCACTTTAGCCGCTCAGTTCATGTGGAAGATGCACTTCCATTGCATGAGAATTTTTCGGATGAGGAACTCTTTTCACTTAGCACAACAACTCCTTGGTATGTCGATATTGTTAATTACTTAGTTACCAAGCAGTTGCCACAAAAGTTGACACTAGCTCAAAGAAATAAGATCAAGAGTGATGCCAAATACTATATATGGGATGATCCTTATCTTTGGAAGCATTGCTCCGATCAGATTATAAGAATGTGTGTATTTGAATCTGAATTTCAATCTATTCTAACCTTTTGTCACTCTTATGCATATGGATGACACTTTGGATCGAAAAGAACAACCATGAAAGTGCTTGATTGTGGATTCTTTTTGCCTTCTTTATTCAAAGATGCATACCTCTTTTGCAAGTCATGTGATCGTTGCCAAAGAACAGGTAACCTAGGTGCTAGAAATCAAATGCCTCAAACTCCAATACTTATTGTTGAAATTTTTTATGTATGAGGCATGGATTTGATAGGACCTTTTCCTTCTTATTTTGGTAATCTTTACATTTTACTTGTTGTTGATTATGTTTCAAAATGGGTGGAAGCAAAAGCCACTAGGACTAATGATTCTAAAGTTGTTTCAGATTTTGTCAAGACTAACATTTTTGCAAGGTTTGGAACACCAAAGGCCATAATTAACGATAGAGGTACTCACTTTTGCAATAGGACCATGGAAGCACTTTTGAGGAAGTACAACATTACACATAGGATCTCCACCTCATACCATCTTCAAACTAGTGGGCAAGCTGAAGTGTCAAATTGAGAGGTGAAATCCATCCTTGAAAAGGCTGTCAATCCAAATCGAAAGGATTGGAGTTTACAACTTGATGATGCACTTTGGGCTTATAGAACAGCATACAAGACGCCTATTGGTATGTCTCTTTATCGACTTGTTCTTTATCAACTTGTTTATGGTAAGTCTTGTCATCTCCAAGTTGAATTAGAACATAAGGCCTATTGGGCTATTAAATAATGTAATATGGAGATGGATGAGGCAGGTAAGCAAAGAAGACTTCACCTACAAGAACTTGAGGAGATAAGGAACGATGCTTATGAGAATTCTAGAATTTACAAGGAAAAGACTAAGGCTTTCCATGATAAAATGATTTTAAGAAAGAAATTTATTGTTGGAAAAAACTTCTTCTTTTCTATTCCCGCCGTAAGTTGTTTCCTAGTAAGTTACATTCTAGATGGATTGGACCTTTTGTTATTACCAATGTTTTTACTCATGGTGCAGTTGAGATCAAAAATCCAAAAACAGGTAATGAATTCAAGGTGAATGGATATAGGTTGAAACCTTACTATAAGAACACTCCAATACAAGACATAGAGGAACTACCCCTCTTTGAGCCAAATTATGTTGAATAGTGCTTTCATGGGTCTAAGTCGGGCTGAGTACAATAAACAAAGCGCTCATTGGGAGGCAACCCAAAAGGAAGGAGACCACACATTATAATCATATTTGATATTTCCTACTCTCCATCATTCTATCTTTTATTGTTTTTCTTTAGTTTGTTTTATTTTTTAGTTCTTTTCTTTTAAACATAATTCTTGCATTTGGGATAATAGCATTACATTGAGGACAATGTAAGAATTAAGTATGGGGGGAAGAATTTAGGATTTCTTTTAGTTTGTTTTGTTTTAAGCCTTTTTAGTTTGTTTTTAAGTGTGTTTTAGTTACTTTCAATACTATTATGAGATATGAATTGAATAGGTCTAAAACTAATTTATTGGTGAAAAGATTTTCATGAGAACTGAGTTTGATACTATATTTTCTTTGTAAGCCAATGTTAATTTGATATGTTGATTGAGAAATAAGCATGTTTAGACTTAAATCTGACTTGTATAATCATCCTTGTGAGTTTTTGAGCCTATATGATTGATGCATTATACATATCAATCTAATTTCTTTCTTGAGTGCTCTTATGATTACATGTTTCTCTAGAACTTGCTTCAAACCGTTTGAGACTATATTGATACATGTGACAACATGAATATGATAAAGGCATTAGGATTTTTAACCAGGGCCAAATCAGCCATCCCTATTGATGTTCCAAGATAACATCCCCCCTAGTGAACCAATTTGAGCCTACATTGAATAAGCTATTTCTTTGGTAACCACAACTTACACCTAGCCTAAACACATTTATATCTCTACCCTTGTTCTAAAGATGAATGGAATGTTTGAGACATATTGCAAAGACAAGGGATACTTATCGAAAAGTTGAGTTAGATACAAAAGATAAGTGTGGGGGAAGAGAAAGACAAAAGTCAAGAGAAAAAGAAAGGGAATATTGTAAAAATACTTTTCCATGTATAAAAGAAAGAAAAAAAAAATCATCTCTTGAACTTTTGGGAAAAGAAAAGAATGTTACAAAGTTGATTAGAATGAATCAAAGGCTCAACATGAAATATTTGGCCTATGTGATTATGTACTTCTAAAGAATATTGAGAAAATTTTATTTGCAAAATCTTATTTTGTCTCTAAATTCTATGAAGTCTTTGGAACCTTTGTGATATCTGTTTCTTTTATTCTTTAACTACAATATTACCCACTGGCCCCATTACAACCTTGAATAAAGACCTCTTGATTTATGAAGTTGTATGATCTAAGTAGTGAAGAATAGGTGGACAAGCAAGCATATGGTAGAACTAGTTTCATGAGATTGATTAAGTGTAAACACTTTACCACTAATTTAAGGAGTGAAAATCGTGAGAGTATCCCATGTAAGAAGTTGAGGTTAAGTTTGAATATGCACTATTTTGATTGAGATATGTTATGTTGATATTGGATTAACTCAAACCTTTTACATTCAAGCATTAATTTTTGTGAACTCTTTAAGCTATTGATTAGTTGATAAGACTTGTTCAATGATTATCTCAAATTGTTATCGAAAGTGAACTAGATTCGATTTTCTTACTTTGTCTCTATTTGATTTTGCTCGAGAACTAGCAAAAGACAAAGTGTGGAGGAATTTGATAAGTGCTTAAATTCATATATTTTCATATATCAATTCCTTATATTTTATGCTTAGTTCCTTGAAATCCTTGATAGTTTACTATGGTTTTGTGTTTTGTAGGTGTTATCTTGCATTAATTGCAAGAATCAACTTAATTTGCCATATGAAGAAATCCTAGTCAAAGTAGGATTAGTGACTATCAACCTTTCAACTTTACATTAATTGCATTAATTGCAAGAATCCTCATTTCTTTCCATAAATACACAAACCCAGTCAAAGTAGGAGAAATGACTGCCAATACTTTCCTTCCTTGCATTAAACTCTAGCTGCCTACATGTATTAAATGTCATTAAATGCTAGACGCTATTAAATGTCAATTAATGCACAAGACCTAGAAGCTGCCTATATAAAGAGACACAAGGGGGATCCAAATGAAGACACCTATCTACTTCTTCTACTCTTGTATTCTGATTTTCTTCTTTTTTTTAGTGTTTCTTCTTAGTGTCTTTTATGTTTATGTTAATAATGCCTATGATAGGCTAAACTTTTCTTAAGGTTAGGGTGATTTCAAAGCCCTAGACATGTTTTGTAATTAATTTTCAGATTCTCTATATTATTAATTTTCTATCAAAGTTGCTTATGTTCTTCCATAAAAATTGTTTATGATTTTTATCTTGATTTGTTTAGGATGCATACTAGATAGATCTTAATAATTATCTAATGCTAGTTTAGGAGACTTGATACGTAGCTTGTCTTGATTTCCTATTTAATAGTAGCAATTTGTAATTCATGATTATGTTAGGTTTTTGAGAATTGCAAAGTGGAACATAACCTAAATTAAATAATTCATGTTTATGCTTTTGTTGCTTAGACTAACCTATCTTTCTTATTATAAAGCTGCTTCCAAATTAAATTTAGATATGTTTATCCTCAGTTGTTTGGTAGTTAGAGATTAAGTAGTGGCGTTTGTCCTATTTAATGACGAACTAAGGAAGGATTGGGGTAACACGAGAGGTTGTTATCTACGGTTGATAATTTTGATAGTTTATTGATATTGATAGATCTAAAATTGATTTTTAATGATGTTTAGTGGTGGAGAATGAAACCTTAACTATGCTTTTCTCATATCTGACTTCTTCTACTTTTTTAATTGCATTCTTATTTTTCTGATTTACTTTACTTTTAATTATTTCAAAAATATCCTATTATTTTACTTTTCTTTTCTTATCTTAGAACTAAAGTTTTGAACCAACCAACTCATAAATTAAAAGAAATCTCTATGGATTCGATCATTGCATGTTACTTTACTATAATTGATCATATTAAGTGAAAGGTTTAAAAAAGATACATTATTTCGAGTGTATCACATCCCCTCGAAACAAAAGCTAATTTCATTTTCCAGGATAGTAGAGGGTCGATCCCCTATGTGAGGATCGTCCTTCAGTGCTCTAATGTTCAAATTTTCAAATTAAAATGGCAAAGGATCGATCCCTGAAGTGCATGGCGAATTTTTAATATTGAAGTTTTGAAGTTTTAGCGGCTCTTTTTCACTCTAATTTATCTCAACGGTCATAATTTATATTCAAGCTATAAAATGGACTTTCAAACATTTTCAAGAGCAAAAGACACAAAAGAAGAAAGATCAAAAGCAAAAATTTCATCTCTCTCAAGCTGTCAAGAGTTCATCAGTGTTCTAAACCTAATCCTTTCAATTTCTTGTATTCCTTTGTTAAATTATCATTGTATTGTATCTTTAACTTGTACTAAACCTGACAAACACTTAGCATACTAGAGATTTTTTCTTTGTTTGCACAAAGCCTTTGTAGAAAAAGAAGAGGTTGCTACCCTAAACCTTAAAAGGTATAAAGGTCTTTTATCTAAGCCAAAGGAAAATATAGGAGTGTAAAGGTAGATAATTGAAAACTCCTTAGCAAGGAAGGTTAAGATAGATGAAGTAGGCACCTTGATGAGAAGGGCAAACCTCTATAAATTTCTTGTGTTTGCTCTTATTTCCTTACTCTCTTTACTTTACTTGCATATTTACTTGCTATATTGCATATCTTGTTTAATCTCTCAATTTTCATACTTATGTTTTAATTTTACATTATTTTTTTAAGAAATCAATTCAGTCCTTCTTGATTTAATCACCACTTTGAGCTAACAATATTAATAAATTATTTTCAATTATATTTTTATTTTATTTAACATTTAAAATCTTAAAACTTTATTAACTCAAAATATAGACACATATTTACTCTGTGGTCACACAAAGATGAAATTAAAATAACTCAAAATTTATTACCAATTAAGATTGATTTAATTGATAAATTTGCTTACTTTGATGATAAATAAATTTATATTCAAAATTTAGTAATAGTCTCTTGTTGACTTTAATTTTGAATACTTTTTTTTTTATGATATTTAACTATAATCTTGATTTTCGAATATATAATATATATCTATTTTAAAGAAAAATATATGTGAACAAATTTTGATTATGAAAAATAGTTTAAATCAATTCAAAATTAAGTTCGAAATAAAAAAACAAAATATCCAACATTATCCGATCTACTTTTTTGTGAATTCAGATACTGCAGATTCGGATAATTTATGAATTCAGATATTAGATTTACTATCTGTAGCAGATTCAGAGCACATTTGGATATGAACCCTCTGATATCCGTTGTCCGAATTCGCTTTGATTTTGATGTGGATAGTGCCTGATATCTGAATCTGTTTTGTTTATATGGATAATTAATTCAGATATCTGATATCCGTTTACATATTTAATTCTAGTTTAATTTTATATTTTTATGTTTAAGAACATTGATTTAATAGATTCAAATATTTAACGGATTCGGATATTCGATAGATATTGCGATCTAAATTGGATGTGGATATGGATAATAATATTCGGATAGTAAATAGATGATAAACGTATACGAGTATCGGATAAATTAAATAAATTCAAATATTTAAAAAATTATAAAAATATGATCTATTATCATCTCTAATTCAAATTCAAAATAATCATAACATAAAGCGATATAGAGATAAATTAATTCAATCCCGCAATGAGTGGAATCCAAAATTTTAAAAACACACGATCCAAACTTGTAGTAACTCATAATTTTAATATTTGAAGATTGGAAACAGATATCTTGCATCTAAAATTATAAAAAGTATAAATTATCACATCTTAGCAAAATTTTTATATTATTCATGCAAAATAAATAGGATCCTTAGATATATTTTAAAACAATTTATAATTTTAAAAAATAAAATATATAATTATATTTTAATTTTATTTGTAAATTTTTTATTTTTAAAAAACTCTACTTTGATTGAATAAAATCGAATAAAAAAAAACAGTGATTTTTCAATGGGTAAATCTGAAAAATATGCCCTCAATAATCAAATAATTGTTAAATGATCTAATGAGTAAGAGTTATTTGAAAAAAAGAAATGAAACAATTAAAAATTATTAGGAAAGATATTGCAAAGACAAAAGTGCTCTTGATAAAAAAAAATCTCTTTTTTCTTTCTCCTCTCATTAAAGAAATATTACTTTTTAAAGTTTTTAAATGAAAATAAATTTAAAAAATAAAATATTTAAATATTTATTTTTTAAAAATAAATAAAATAAAATTTAGAATTATTATTTTTATTATTTAAATTTTTTTAATTAAAAAAAGTAAACTAAAATATAAAAATATTTAAATATTCATTTTTTAAAATTAAAAAAAAAAATTCAAAAAGTTTTTTTAATTAAAAAATAAGAAGAGAAGGTAGGAGAAATTTTTTTTATCAAAGATAACTTTATCTTTATAATTTTTTTTAATAATTTTTTATTCTATTTTATTTTTTTCAAATAATTTTTATTTATTATATTATTTAATAATTATTGTAGTGTAAATAATATGTTTTTTAAATTTATCCTTTTTCAAGTGTAAGTACCAATGAAAAGATGTCACTTGTTGAAGTGCGAAAAGAAAGGGGACAGGTTGTATTAGTCAAAAAGGCAGCTTTATGATACCCACGTGCATATCCTAATCCTGAAACCCCACCCACATCAAGATCTGTCCGATTCTTTTCCAATCAAAAGGTAGGGCCCAGATTTGAAGGGGAGGGGTGGGACCCTCAGACCCTAATGACGTAGTACACATCCATCAATGTTGCTTTGATGATTATGGACTGTGGACTCATCTCTCTCATCTTCTCTTTGGGACAAACAACGTGGGGATTGCTCACTCAAATATGGGGTTCGCTTCAGTCTGGGACCCTGCCCTTTGCCTTTCCCTTCTTCATACTATTAACCCATATCACATGATTATTAACATCTTCCTCAATTTTTGTAAAGTGTTTCTTTTTTTTTTCTTCATTAATGGGCATGGGAAGATACACACCATGGTTTAGATCCCAAAATATTGGTTTTTTTTAATGTTGATAGTAGATTTGTTTATAGGTTGAATTGGGTCGAGTCGTAATTCGAATTTTTTTTTATTCAGATCCGATTTGAGTTACTGTTCATAATATTAAAAAAATTAAAAAATTATTTTTATATTAATATTTTTATAATTAAATTTAGATAAAAAAATAATATTTTAATAGGTAATATTGATTCGAGTTGGTCCGGCCCGGATCATAGAAAATCCTGCCCAGACTCAGCCAAATACGAATCGAGCTTGTCAGACCGGACGGGTTACTCGATCTATGAACAGATCTAATTGAGAGGAACCTTATTATGAATTTCATTTCATTTTTTTTTAGAGAGATTTTTCTGCTATTAGTGTATGTATATTTTTTTTGTACAAAATAAATTATAGTATGAGAATAAGAGAATGAATTGCATATATTAAAATCAAATAAAATTTATTAGATTCTATATTTTAAGGGTAATTACATCAACATTCTGAATTAAGTTTCGGAATGTATGTAGAAACTGAAGGAAAGAGATTGTACATTGAGCTTGAAAATAAGTTAAAATTTCATTTGAATTTTGATAATAGAAAATGACTATCTGATATGATAGTTGCCTAACAGTCATAGGAATTCTTTAGGTCGAGTCCAATTGACTAAAATTTTGAAAATCTAAACTCAAGTCTAACTAGAATGAAGTTGAACTAACAGGTCTTAGATGGTGTGCCCTACTCAACAAGTCCAGTCACAATAAATATTTTCGATAAACCTCTAATTACCTGTTTAATATGAGGGACACTTCAATATTTTCATAAAATTTAGTAGAAATTGCAAGAATAGTCATCCAATTTTGTATTTTATTTTATTTACCAAATTATAAACTCTTACGTTTTAGTCCTAACATTTTAGTAAGTGTTTTTTTTTTTTATCACTCAACAGTTAATGTATAACGAAATGTTAATGGAGATGTCACGAATGATGAAATGCCCGTATCAGGAAAATACCACATTGGCATGCTAATGTGGCAAAAGAAAAAAAGAAGATACAATTTAAAAAACTTGAGTAACCCGAAAACCCAAGTGATCAGACAAAAGGGTAAGAAATTTGGCTTGAGTTTGAAGAGTTTTCCATAGATTAAGAGCACGGAATTTAGGAAGGAAATTAGGCTCGGGTTTTCAACATTTTCTACAAAGATTTAAGAGTTTGCGATTTAGGGAGGAAATTAGCCTCGGTTTAAGGTGTTTTAGGGTTTTTCGACAAAGATAAGGGATTGCGATTTAGAGAATTAGACAAAGGGGTCGTGATTTGGGGCTTACGATTTAGCAACATGCATATGTCACGGGCCCGGAACTTTAGCCTTGCAAATCGTGCGGTCTTAGGCTGAAAATCGCTTCTTTGTATGCTTAAGTCAGTCTAAGAAGAGGGTCCGTCTAGACGAATACTCTAAGGCACTGTAACTAAAAGTTACTAGAGCTAAGCAGAAAAACAGAATAAGAAAAGCTAGAGAAGAATGCTCAGTGTATATTGATTCTCAAGTGTTTAATGATACAATTGATTCTCAAGTGTTGAATGATACAAATGAGGCTGGGAAGGTCTCTATTTATAGTTGAGTCCTCTTACATCAACGGTTCAGATTGTTACAAGTGTACGGCTAAGATACATTCTCTACAAAATATCTAGAGGCCTAAACAGTTTAAACTCTGAACTCTAGAATCCTAGATAAGCTTAAACTCTTTGCAATAACTATCTTTTACTGGGTCTCCAGGCTTCTAGAACCTCTAGGTAATTATTGTCTTACAGGGCCTTCTAGAATGCTCCAAGGACTGGGCCTGTTCTGGTGGGTCAGAATGCTGCCTGTAACTCAGATCCTAGGCCTGGACTTACTGTATGCATAACGGACCCAAGCAGGCTCGTGCGGGCCATGACATTCTCCCCTACCTGTTCCAACGGCGCCCTCGTCGCGTCCTCTGCATGGAACTGCTCAATCTGATCCTGAAACTGCCGCAATGCTTTCACTGGTTCCCAACTTGCCTCACTGTTGGGTAGTCCCTTCCACTGGACAAAGTACTCATGCTTTGGCCTGTAATTCTTTCGCCGTACAACTCGATCCGCAATTATACACTCTATATCTCTATCGTAGGAGACCTTTACTCCTACTAGCGCTCGTTGAAACTTGCCCCTATCTGGTTCCTCCTAGTCTACCTGAAATGGATTAAGCAAACTAACGTGAAAAACAGGGTGTACCTTGAGTTTCATTGGCAGCTCAAGTTTATAGACCACTTTGCCTACACGTTTCAGAACTCTGAAAGGCCCTTTGTATCTCTACACAAGCCCCTTGTGCATGGCTGAGTGGCGCAACACCAAGTATAATTTGAAAATGATTAAGTCTCCAACCTGAAACTGCCCATCCCTGCACTTCCAATCTGCCCATTTCTTGATGCGCTTTCCTGCCTTGTGTAGACATACCCTGGCTAAGTCAGTCTGCTCCTGCCAAGCCTTAGCAAACCTGTATGCAGCTGGATTTGGTCCAGTGTAGCCTGCTGCAACAGCACTAGGTGTAAGTGGCTGCTGCCCAGTCACCATCTCGAACGGACTCTGGTTTGTGGCCTCACTTCCCTGCAAGTTGTAAGAAAACTGCACCACATCCAACAACTTTGGCCAGTCTCGCTGCGTTGCACTCACATAGTGCCTGAGATATACCTCCAGTAAAGCATTCACTCTCTCGGTCTGCCCATCTGTTTGAGGATGCACACTGGTGGAAAAGTTTAAGTTTGATCCCAACAGCTTGAACAACTTTGTCCAGAACCGTCATGTGAATCGCCCGTCCTGATCACTGACAATGGTCTATAGTACTCCCCAGTACTTCACAACATTCTTCAGGAACAATCGGGCTGCTTCCTCCGCTAGGCACTCATTGGTTGCTGGAATGAGAGTCTTATACTTGGAAAATCTGTCCACCACTATCATTATGCTCCAAAATCCATCCGTCTTGGGCAAACCTACAATAAAATCCATGGAGACGCTTTCTCATGGGCGCTTCAGAATGGACAACGGCTGCAAGTGTCCGACCGGTGTCTTCAGCTGTACCTTGTCGTGTTGGCACACTAGACAAGTTTTCACATAGGCCTCAATATCATCGCCCATGTGTGGCCAATAGTAATGGTCCTACAAAAGTGCTAAGGTGTGACGCATACCTGGATGGCCAGCCCATCTCGAATCATGGCACTCCTGCATGATCTCCTTGCGCAACTTCCCATAAGGTGGCACATAAAGGCGGTGTCCCTTGGTGTAGAGCAAGTCTCCCTCGAACCAAAACCGTCTGGTCTTTCCCTCTTTGGCATACTTCATCAGGGTCTTGGCTGTGGGATCATGGGGCAACCCTTCCTTAATACGCTCCAGCAGTGAACCTTCAGGGTGACTGATGGCTGCAAGATTAATTTTTTGGCTTTGTGCATCAGCCACTGCATTGGTTTTCTCTGGCTTGTACTCCATGTTGAAATCAAACTTTGCCAGAAAAACCTTCCAACGAGCCTGTTTGGGGGACAAGTTTTGTTGGGTTAAAAAATAATTGTTTGCAACATTATCAGTAAAGACAACGAACCTGGACCCTAACAGGTAATGTCTCTATGTGAGCAAGCAATGCACCACTGCTGTCATCTCTTTCTCCTGAACCGTGTAACGTCGCTCGGTCTCATTGAGCTTTCGACTCACGAACGCCACTGGATGTCTATCTTGTATTAGCACTCCTCTAATCACAAAGTCTGATGCATCAATATGAACCTTATACTGTTTAGTGTGATTCGGTAATACAAGTACTAGCTCTCTGTTACTGCACGCTTCATCTGATCAAAGGCCTATTGGCACCCTAGACTCCAGTCCCACACTTTCCCCTTCTTGAGCAAGTTTGTCAATGGTGTGGTGATGTTGGAATAGCCTTTCATGAAGCATCTGTAGTAGTTCGCCAACCCAAGGAATGATCGCAACTCTGTTACCTTAGTTGGTGGCTCCCAGTCAAATATGGCCTGAACCTTGCTTCCATCCATTCGAATCTTGCCACTCCCACAATGTGGCCTAAAAATGGCACCTCGCGCTGGGCAAATGAGCACTTCTCCCATTTCACATATAGCTCATTCTCACGCAAGACCTGGAAGACTTCCCGCAAGTGCTCCACAGGCTCCTCTAGTGACTTATTGTAGATCACAATATCGTCAAGGTAAACAACCACAAAACGATCTAGGAAAGGTTGAAGTACCTTGTTCATTAGAGTGCAAAATGTCACTGGAGCATTAGTAACCCCGAAGGGCATCACAAGGAACTCATAAGAGCCATAGCGCGTCACATATACTATATTTCGCTCATCTCCCTCTGCTATTCTCACCTAGTAGTACCCTGATCGCAAGTCTAGCTTGGTGAACCATCTCGCATCTCCAAGCTGATCGTATAAGTCTGCAATGAGTGGGATTGGGTACTTGTTCTTCACAGTGAGCTTGTTGAGTGCCCGGTAATCTATGTACAATCTCAAGGATCGATCATGTTTCCGTTGAAACAAAATTGGAGCACCAAACGAGGCTTTAGATGGCCTGATGTAACCAACAACTACAAGCTCCTTCAACTATCTCCGCAACTTCTCTAACTCTAGGGGTGTCATCCGATACGGGGCCTTGGCTGACGGTTTGACATTGGGCACCAGCTTAATCTTGTGATCCACCTTTCTCTTGGGTGGCAGCCTCTTGGGCAACTCTGTAGGCATCACATTTCTAAAGGACTGCAACACCTCTAGCACCTCCAGGGTCTCATCCATGGGCTCCTGAGGCTCACCAAACTTCAGGGCAGCCAAGTAGGTGATTTCATCTCCGCGCACACCCTTGGCTAACTGGATTGCAGACAACACCTTGGCTCCAACACCCATCTCTCAATTCATCAGCACAACACATTAGCATCGGGCATCCAAGATACGAATACAATCGGCAAAAGGCACAAGGAAAGCATTAATCTGGTCAAGGAAATTTAAGCCAAAAACAAAAGCATAATCATCTAATGGGATTACCTCAATGGTTTTCTTGCCCTTCTAGTCTCCAAGTTGTAGCTCCACTTCTTTTGCCACACCCATGGTTGGGACCTCCTTTGAGTTAACAGTCTTGATCCAACTGGCTGTCTTCTCAACCTTGAGACCAAGCTTCTTAGAAGCCTCCTCGGATATGAACAAGTCAAATGCTTCTGTGTATACTAGAGCACTCATTTTTTGGCCTGCAATGGTGATGTCTACAAACATCAATCCTTTCTGCTTTCGGCACCTCCTTGCCTTGACAGAACTCATGATAGAACCAAGTTTCAGGTCTCCTTCTTTGGCTCATCATCCTCTCTGTTGATGGCAGAAAGCTTGGCTCATTTTGGGCAATCTCGGATCCGGTGCGAACCGTCACATAGAAAGCACTGCAATGGTTCCCTGTCTTTCTTCTTATCCGACTGTTTGTTGGACTTCCACTTCCCTGTCGGTGGCTTCCCATCTCCATTCTCGGATTGTCGATTCATATCTCCCCCACCATTGCCCTTGCCCTTGGGCTTGGGCTTGGGCTTGGAGACTCGATCTTGTCCGGCTTCTTTGAACTGAGGTCAAGCAAGGACTCAGCTGTAGCCATGGCTTTGGTTAGATCCTGGACACCTCTCCGCTGCAACTCTTGCTTTGCCTAGGGCTTAAGTTCATCCATGAATGAGAAGAATGACTCTTTCACCCTCAAATCTAAAATCTGGAGCATGAGTTCACTAAACTCCCGCACATACTCCCGAACTGTGCCTTATTGCGTAAGCCATAGCAACTTTGCACGCACCTAATCCTCGGCATACTCAGGGTAAAACTGTTGCCTAAACTCAGTTTGGAACATCTCCCAGGTTTCAATGGCATTGCAACCATGCCTCTCATCGTTGCACCTATGACGCCACCATAAGAGAGCAACATCAATAAAATACATGGAGACAGTGTTTACCTTAGTGGCATCATCATTAATGCCCATTGCGCAGAAAAATGTTCCATCCCCCATAAGAAGTTGTCAACATCCTTCACCGATCTGGTTCCCTTGAACTCCTTTGGTTTAGGGACCTTCATCCTGTCCTTGGGCGTCACAGCTAGCACACCACTATCTATGGCTGCTTTGCATGATGTGAGTTCTCCCTTGAGCTGCTGCATCTCCTTCCGCATGGTCACCATCATGGCCTCAAGAGCATCATTCTTCTGAGTCAGCATGTCTATCGCCTGATTGAAAGCACCCTGCATCCCCTCTTGAGCTACCCCCCCTCCCGGCAGAGTCTAGCTCTTCAATACATGTGGAAAGAACTAATTCTCCAAGAACACCAAGCTAGGTTGTAGCAAACCATCAACTGTCCATGTATCCAGCCTTTAATGATAGTCCACACAAACAAGGAGTGAAAGCCTTCACAAGGTTGGATAGCATTCTAGTCAAAATCTGATGCTAGTAAGATCTTCGATTACTCTTTAATTTTGTTCTCTTAAGAGTTCTCAATACATGAGATAAAAGGTAACTAATAGCTTAATTGTTATATGAGAGGGGGTGACATAGAGCTCTTTAAATAGGGAAATGGTTCGGCTAAGTCCTATTTCATGTGATCGACCATAGTCCAAATCCAAGTAGGACTATGTGATATGCAGCTAACCTTAAGGACTTCTCAATTTAGTCCTTAATTAAATGTCTTATTTAATTCAATTAAGTCTAACTTAATTTCAACCCAATTTAATTTTTCACAAGTCACGTTCTATTATGTGTGACCTATTAGGTTCCTTAACATGTTCGCAACGAATATAAATATTGTACTCCTTAATAAATTCAAATTAGATGAATCAAACCATTTGAATTCATCATTAATTCTCTAATTAATCAATTTAAGTTATAGTTGCCATCGAACAAAGAGTCATGACCCAATTGTTAAAAATGTAATGAGGTTTGACCAATTTATACCTTCTTAATTTTTCAGTATTATTATTATCTTTTCATCACATAAACCATGAGCATGAATTAGTGTCTACTCAATTAGTTTAATCATGTTAAGTCTCAAGATAGCTAACTCTTCAAATAAGTTTTAGAACTATTCCAAAACTTCATTTCACTCTAACCCGAGATTTCTTGAGTTTATCTTTATCAAGACTAGTTAGATATTGTCTCAATCACTTAAGATGATGAATTCTATCTTGATTACTTATGTATCTTCATATGCCTCATGTTATACCCAAAAGAATCATATTAAAGCATCCATAATTAGGGTCATAAGAAGATAAAATCCAAGTATAACAATTCTCATATAAGATCATTAGTAATTTTAAATCAAATGGTCACTTATACAACTACCATATAAGAATCTTGTCATAGACTTAAGTGAAATACCAAATGACATTCTCATATCGGGCCATATTCAATAAACTTGTTCTTGTAACAAGTTTCCACATGTTATCTTAGATTTATCCAATTTTCAACTTAAAAATCGATTGCTTGCTTCATAAGCAAGAGTATAATCATATCACGTGGCATTTTTAGATAACCCGATATCTTATTTTATTTTTAGCCATGTAAGTGATGCTGATGTGGCTTTTTTTTTTTTTTTTTGATGTGGCATGCCACATGTTTTGATAGCATTATGTTAGACATGATGACCAACGACCCTTAACTTTCAAAGCTCATTCTTGAGCTTCCCAAAGCCACCAAGACAAAGCAAGCACTCAACTTCTATTTTTTTTTAATTAATATTATTATTATTATTATTATTATTATTATTATTATTATCTTGTTCACTCAATAAACCATACTTTGTTCATTTTTCTTTTTTCACGTTCATGTTGCAACTACATCTTGATTCTCTTTAATTTTTCTTCCTTTCACAAACGGTATGAAATTTAAGAAGAAAAAAAAAAAGATGAAAGCAGCTTAATCGATTCAAATTATTTTATGTATATTTTCTTAGTTATAAGGTCGAAAATTTGCGGTTTAGGGTCCGTTTGGATTCCACCGCATTTTCGGTACGGTGGAATCCAAGAACATTTTGGGGAAAAAATTTCCCCCAATTGACTGATGCCCCATTAAGGGTGTGTTTGGACCACCCCCAGTGGGGCAATCCCACCCCACCGGCCCTCCAGTTTCACTGGAGGGGCAAGGGTCCAGTTAACCAACTGGACCCTAATGGAGGGGGGTAATTTCTCTTTTACCCCCTTCCATTTTTTTTAAATTATTTAATTTTTCATATTTATTTATTTATGTTTTTAATATAAATATAAATATAATTTTTAATTATTTATTTTTTTAATATAAATATAATTTTAATAGTTTTTAATTATTATTTAATATAAATATTATTTATATTTATATTTTATTATTTAATATAAATATACTTTTAATTTTATTAATTTTAATTATATATATACACATTTTAATCTAATGTTCTTAATGATTATTTTCTATTCTCACCTCACCGCCACCACTGTTTTTGAATCCAAACACATATTTCACCTCTACAGTAACTAATCTCATCTCATCTCTACCTCTGTTTTTTAATCTTACCAGAGCCAATCTCACCGCCCATTTAAATGGACACTTAGGGTCCATTTGGATGGGCGGTGAGATTGGCTCCGATGAGATTAAAAACAGCTGTGGCGGTGAAATGAATTATAGTAAGAAAGGAAAATGAATATTAAGGACATTATATTAAAATGTGTATATATATATATATAATAAATAATTAAAAATATATTTATATTAAATAATAAAATATATATTAAAATTATATTTATATTAAATAATAATTAAAAATATTTAAAAATATATTTATGTTAAAAAGTAAATTATCATTAAGGATATTAAATTAAAATATGTATATATATAATAAATTATTAAAAATTATTAAAATTTTATTTATATTAAATAATAAAATATATACTAAAATTATATTTATATTAAATAATAATAATAATTAAAAATTATATTTATATTTATATTAAATAATTATTTAAAAAATTAAAATTTAAAAATAATGGAGGGGTAAAAGGGAAATTACCCCCTCCACTGTGGTCCAGCCATGGACTGGACCCCAATCCAATTGCACCTCCACATGATGTGCATGCCAATGGGGGCGAATCACCCAAAAAAAAAATTTGGATTCCACTGCACCGAAAGTGTGGTGGAATCCAAATGCACCCTTAATCGATTCAACTGATTAACGAGATCCGATTTTACAACACTAGCTTAATATATAAGAAGATAAAGCATAAAACTTGAGTGACATTTGTGAAGTTTTAAAATGAAAATGATTGATTGAAAAAAAATAAATTAAAAACTAAAATCAATAAATAAATAGGATGTGTTGGTTAAATCAATTTGTTTTAAATGAAAAGAATTCTATTCATAAAATAAATGATATGATTTTGAGTTAATTTTTTACATACTATTAATACCTTTTCTCAAATCAATCTAAAGGATTTGGTTTTCAATGTTAATTTTCATTTAGTGATTTTTAATTGAAAATTTTCATGAATTTCACCGAAATCTTATACAAAATTATAACTAAAATTATAATTTTCTAAGTAAGAATGAGATGTAAAAATAACAAATGTATTTAAAGATGGAGATGCTATATATGCACCAATGATGTCACAAATGACAAAATAAGTGGGTGCCGTGCTCTCTATGAAAAAAAAAAAAAAATTATAAATGATTTTTTTTAACAATCCTCACTTTGAGCTCATTAAGTCAAAAATTTCTTAAACATTCTAAAAATTTGAGTTTAAACTTTAGAATCTTATACTTAGGCACAGTAAATTTAGACACGATATGAAAACGCGACATATTCAATAAATATAAAATAATATAATAAACACGATATGATACTTTTAAAACACGATTATCACGATACGTTTAACACATGTATTGTATTCTTATTTAAGATTTTAACATATTTAAAAATTTATGTTATATTTATATTTACACGACCAACATAAAAATATGAAATACAACACATATACACGAATTACGAAATCTACTTATATCACATCCCTCAAAATATATCAAGTCTATATATTGATATATATCATACAATTTCACATAAACTTGGTACCAAGTAAGATTAAAGGGAAAAGAGATGAGGCACTTAACTCACAAACAATACTAGTTAGTTAATAATAAAATTACATGACGACAAAATCTAGCATCTATGTAAGCACAATTACTACTATATATCTTGTAAAGCCATGAGAAGTAAGTTTATGTAATGAAACTAACTAGCTACTTTCATCTAGTGCAACAAATAATACAACACGAGCCTATGTGTTCAACATTGATACATTCTTTTTTTTTTTTTTTTAAGTTTCTCCTCTTATTTTGGAATGTTGGACATTTTTATAGCTATGTCTTTTCTTTTTTTTTTTTACATGTACAGGACACAATAATTCAAAAAAAATAAAAATAAAAGTAATATATTTTTAGAATAGGAATTTAAATTGCGGTGGCAAATGTGTTTCAGTAGTGTTGTGTTTATTTAAATTTGAATTTAAATTTCGTTATTTAAATTTGAGTGTATGAAAAAAAGATGTGGAATACAGGTTGGCAGGGTAGTGTTAAAGATATTTTTGGAGGCGTGCATGCTGTGCCACCTATCTATTGCTTGCTTGAGGCCCTCCGATGCTTGATTTTTCTTTTAGCAAGAGCTAATATCAGACCTGAAAGGTCTTATGAAATCATGCTCAGCAAATCACAAGAGTTAGATTTCTTGTGTTTTTTTTTTTTTTTTTGGTCTTTTAGCTGGCAAGGAAGCATGCATACTTTTCAACTCAACTTCGATTTGTAAGCATAAACTCTGTGATGGTGAGGGTTTGTTCTTTCTTTCCTGACAAATGTCAGACACTTCTTTTCATTGTTTAATCTGACCTTTATTTTCTGTTTTTTTTTCATGATGAGTTGATATTTAACATTCATAAAGGAAAAAAAGGCAAAAAACTTCTAATGGCATAAGAGTGCATAAACTTGCCAATAAATCGGGTTATTCATCCTATCCGACTTGAACTCAATTGAGTTTATATAAAAATTTTGATAATTCGGTTCAATTTGACCTGAATTTTTATTTATTAAATAAAAATATTTTTTATTTAAATTTAATTACGTAATATATACATATATATATATATAAAAATATTAATATATATCTTTTAATATTTTTGAACTATGAAACGAATTTGAGTAAAAAAAATTTGATTCGTAATTCGATCCATGAACAAGTCTAAGCGCATGCATATATCATTTCGTGCAAAATATCTTCAGATGCTTTAAAAGGAATCCTATGTATAGATAGAATGACACTTATCTTCCCTTCATTCTACCTTAACAATAACTCTTTGTCAACCGAATTTTGCTTCTAGGGAGGAACCTTTGCGATTAATATGCTTTTTCTTTTGCAGCACTAATTTGTATTCAGATTATTGTTGTGCAATCAAACATCACTAATTTTGTTTCGATATAAGTCCTGAAGCCAAGAGCATAGGTTGCACGTTTCTGAAAATTAAGTGGATCCATTGCAACATTTTTTCTCAAAAATTGGAAGTTGGTATCCTCTTTCCTCAAGGAATAGCCTCTGCCATTCCTACATTCTCGCACATTACTGCTACAAAAGTAGAGTTGATGAGTTAAGCTCCAGCACTATATAATTAGTGTTAGTCACATTAATATGTCTGAATTACCCTGATTAGTCAGAACATTTGGCAAATTTGAGGAGAAGACTAATTATATATATATATATATGCTCTTTATTGAGGGGAAAAAGAAAGAGAAAGATCAAAATCATAAAGACAAATTGCAAACCATTGTAGCAATTAGCAAAGCATATATAAAATCTAAGAAGCATGGATACAGATACGTAATACAAGTACGACGCGATACGGATATGATGATATAGGAATTTCTAGAAAATTAGGATATGAATACGGCGGGACACGGTAATAAAAAAATATTATTTATATGATAATATACAATAAAAATATAAAATTAATATTTTTCAATTAAATAATAATATACAAATAGCTTTTTAATTTTTTAAAATAATTTTTGAATTTAAAATTTTGAACCTTAAAAATTTCATTAAAATCAAATTGCTCATTGTTGATTTTATATTTGGGAGTAAAATGCAATAAAAAAACCTTCATCTCGTGTCCTAACATGTTCAAGCATGTCTTTACTATGTTTAACTGTGTCTGATTTTTTTTTTGACGTGTCCAACACATTTTCAGCCATGTTAGAGCCGCCGTATCCGCATTGGACACGTGTCCCACTTGGACACTCTTTTGACAAAAGTGTCCGTACTTCATATTATAAAATCAGCTCCAACTTTTAGTTTTCAAGGTTCCAGCTTCAGCCTCATGCATGCCTAAGAATAAGGTGCATAAAATAGCAGATATACACTGTAGATACTTACAAGGATCACAGATCGATGTGGCTACTGGCTATACACAACTGTGTTTCATCATTCAATAATTAATGCCTCATCAAAGTTTTGTTTATGTAGTCTATCTACAACTCAACTACTAATAATTCTGATACACTAAACAGCAACTGACCTGAAATTCTAATTCACATTCTGTAGTTTCTTTTTATGTTTTTCGATTTTTTTTTTTTTTAAGTATTCGTGTCCGAACATGAGTATAGGATATGACCATTTAAGGACCCTCCAAATATATTAAAAATTTGGAAAATTTTGAACATATCTATATCGGTATATACTCGTATCCGACATTCACATTCGAATCCGAATAACATAAAAAAAAAAAATTTTAAGCATCCTGGTTCGGGTTACACTCCTATAACTACAGAGGAAATGCAAGATGGTAGCAGGATTCTTTTATGGGTTATGGAGATATGCAGTTATTGCTAAACGGAATGGAATAATACATTAAGCTAGCAATGGCAGCATTTCAAATCACTCGAATCCTGCATTGGAAGTTGGAACAAACCAACAGTAAATGGTTAAATATTTTAAGATTTTCAGTTGGAAAATGGGAGATACGATTATCTTTAAATGATAGTTTAAACATGAAGATGAAGCAGGATTTCCACCTCTCTCTCTCTCTCTCTCTCTCTCTCTCTCTCTCTCTATATATATATATATATATATATATTTCAAGAAACTGACTTTTAATCTTTCATTAATAATTATACTACCATGATCAAGAATCAAACAAGAAATTAGCAGGCATGTACAAGAGGAATCTATCCATCTCACAAACAACAGCAAAATATGTAAGTTACACTTTCATCATATAAGGGTGTGGATTCGGTCGGTTCAATTTTGAAATTTCGAAAATCAATTAAATCGAATTAATTTATAAAATCGACCGAATCGAATTGAAAAACATCCTATAATTGAACCAAAATTAATCGGTTCGGTTCGATCGATTTTTTCGACTTCACTCTAAAAGGTTAAGGTTAAAAGTTTTTTATTTGTTTGGGTTCTGGGTTGTAGGCTTGGGTTGGGTTGGGTTAATTTATTTCTAAATTAGATTGAGTTGGGCTTATAATTTAGGTATATTTAAATAAAAATAATATTATTTTTTTAATTAATTATCGGTTTGTTCGGTCGGTTCAGTTTTGAAATAAAAAATTACAAACCGACCGAATAAATAGATTAAACCAAATTCAATAACCAAATAAAACCAAAATCAAATAAACCAAACCGAATGAATCAAATTTAATCAATTTCGATCGATTTATTCGATTAATGAAAATTTTGCTTCCCTTTCGGAGGTGAAACTCATATTTATGCTGAAATGAGCATCACCAACAATTGCTATTTGAAAGATGTAAACTACATCTGCAATTTTCCTTACGTTCTTTAATTAGAGTGGCTTGATCTTGATGTTGAAAGCTCAATGTCTCCCACAGTAATTTTATATGCTGCTATTTTTACCTCCACAAACTAACATAACCCTGTCTCATTCCTCTAGTTAAAAATAATGAAAAAGAATAAAAAAAAAGTTTTCCATTCAATCCCCAACCATCTTTCAATAAAGCAACCTCTATTTCAACTAATCTTTTGATTTTGTAAATTGCCTACAACTAGCTATCTAAAATGAAATAAATAAAGGAAAGATCAAAACAAAGAGTATAAATTGAATTGAAAGTTGAAACTACTATTATCTTATGTTAAGATAGGGATGGCAATAGAGTGGGGTGGGGTGGGGATTGACTTATTTACCTCCGTCTTACTCTTGCATGAATGTTGAACACATTCACTTTCATGGATGTCGGTTACATCTATAACCGCTTCACGGTACTCCACTCGGCTACATCCTAATTTTTATTAATTATTTCTAACTTAATATTATAAAAAATTATATTGTAATTTATTCATGAACATAATTTTAGTATATAAATTTTTTTTAATATATATAATATACATATATATACTAAAAGCATATATATAAAATATTAATATCTATATGATTTTAGTATATATATATATATCTAATATATATATACTAAAAATATAAGAAAAAATATAAAAATATTTTAAGAGGTAAGATAGTAAAAGTCAGAGCGGGGCGGAACGGAACGGAGCAAGCATTTATAAAAACCAACCCGCTCCACCTATCCCCTGCTTTTAAAAAAATATATATCTCTCCGTTCGGGACGGATCGGTGTGAAATCCATCGGTCATATCGGATTTTACCATCTCTAATTTCTGGAGCTACTTGAGTGTGACAAATGGTTTAATTGAAACAACTGGGAATTTCTTTTATTCTCACTTTTTCTTAAATGCAATGTGTTTTGACAGTCCAGCTAGGTTTAAGGATTTTGACCAAATGAAGAAGAGAAAGCTTATGTTAAAGAAGCACAGGTGTTCTTGTCAGCTTTTTTTCATTATTAAAGATGGTAGGTTGTATGAAGATCTTTCTTCCCACCATGGTGTGTATTAAATGGGCTAGTATTATGGTTTTTATATATTCTGAAAGATGTATGCATCATAGGAAGAATTTCAAGAACTCTGCTCATATAGATCTTTTATGTATGTTCTTTGAAAATTATGCAGGTTCCAGAGGCAATTGCTCCCATCTTCGACCGACGCTAGGGTTGGAAGCATTAACAGGAACTTTTAGATGATTTTGGCTTTGAGGATTATCTGAATGGTATAACAATACACACTATTGCAGTTGCAGATAAAAAAAAATAGTGTTGGTCAACATCATTGTATAGTACTCGGTAATCCCTCATGGCCCATCGCTGAATGACTTGAGGATGGTTGGTTCAGTCTCATGTTTGGAGTTCTGTTCGTATGTTAGTTCCTTTTCTTTTCCATGTAATTAGGTTTCCATTCAATATGGATGACATTGTGAATTGTTTTCAATCAGAGATTTAAATTACAGTCGCAAATGTGTTTTTAGTTGTTCTGTGTTTATTACGATTGCGAATGTAATAAATGTTCGACAATGAAAAAACTAAAATCATAAAATAACGACCATAACATTGCTTTACGACAGCTATTTAAATCTTTGTTTTCAGCAGTCATTTAAGTGTCAGAATAAGTAATCACAATCATTTTCCTACATTTCCTATTGTCATTTGCCTTCAACTCCTTGAGTCCTAAACTGAGATTTTAGAGATTGAAAAGAAACAAATATGGATCCCCATTTGATGTGTAAAAAATTTCAGCTGAATTTATATATTACATGGGAAAATTGAGAAATTTGTATCTGCTGCTTTGTAAATTTTGTTGCCATTTCTTATGATGAGTATGCTTTTCACTTTTCCATCTACTACTCATTCTGTTGCTTAGGTCAGATGTCTTAATTCCAGTGTGCTTACTCAAAAATTGGTAATATATTTGCAGTAAAGTATGCATGTTGTTTAAGATGAATAAATGGCGATTCATTTTCTCTTAGAAACTTGGAATTTGTCCTTTAAAGATGCAGTTGCAGTTGCAGGGGTCAGCAAGTTGGATAGTCCTTTAAAGTGTGCCCTATATTCATGTCGTGGGTTAACATGAATATAGGCACTCAAAGTTCTGTCGCAGCTTAACATGTACTAGTTTTTCAGATTTCATTACTGATTCATTGCTCTCCTCCCAAACTTCATTTTTCTTGAAGTATCCGTATCCGACGTATGTTCGGACATGAGTATGAATATATGACCGTTCAAAGACCCTCCAAATACATGGAAAAAAAAAACTGAAAATACCCGTGTTAGACACATACCCGTATCCGACTCTCACACCCAAATCCGAGTAACATAGGCTCTAGCAACAAACTCATCCTCTAGTTGTTTGGGAGTAAAAGTATAGAATTGTCAGTCTCCTGGAATTAGAGAGAAACACATTGTACCTATTCCATTAGTCCCCTGTGGGCATATCAGTTTTGCCATTCACAGGAGTGAGTGTAGCAAGAATGGGAAAAGCAGGCAGAAGAACAATGAAAATACCCAAAGAGTTTACAAGCAAAGCCTGGGTAGAGTAGCGCGATATTAATATCCGTGGTTAGTAGTTTGAAGAAAAGTAAGCTTTTCTAAGATACCCGCAGTAGCAACAGCAAGGGCTTACGTATACATCCCAAAGAAAACATGCCATGGTGGCAACAAGGCAGCTCTGCTGTTTCTTGACCCACCTGGCCTGGGTGTACCAAAAGGTTGCAAATCCAGCAGCCCACTGTCCAGAAGAAATTAAAAGCAAAACACAAACAAACATCATTAAAATCCATTAAAAAAATAAAAAGAAATGGAGCAAAATGCAGTGGATAGGAAGAGAATAGTTACAAAACCTGGATGCCAAATGAGAAAAGGCAAGCTAGGCCCAACCATGAGTGTAGTGTGGACTGTAAAAGTTTTCAATGCCCTTATCATTGTGGAACTTCAAAGCAGCCCATACACCAATAATACTCAAGATCATAAAAGCAAGACACTGAAGTGTAAGATGAAGTAATTTTTTGAAGCTTTTCGTCCCGGGAACAGTATGGCTGCATTAATCCAAACAAGAGTTATAAAAAGGACCTTATTTAAAATTCCATAAAAGTTCACATTCACAATTTTTAATTGTAGAATTAAGTTTTCTTCAAGAACACTTAGAAAAGTCACTGTTTCACACCTAGGCTGCAAGACCTAACATAAGGACAACGTTCTTTCACCATGCTATGGCAGATCAAAGGAGATAAATTCATCAAAAATTTGCCTACTGCTCCCAGAACCATGGGAAAGGGTAAAAGACTTTTACCTAAATAGTATTTAATTATGCAGCAAGTATTTGACCTAGTCAGTTGCAAGTGCGACTAACGTGTGACTAAACTAAAAGGACTTCAAATCAAGGTGAAGGCTCCATAGAGACTCAATAACATTTTGAGTTTGCATTATCTTATTGGCTCCATATCACTTACAACTAACTAATTGTAGACAATTACAGAATCTTGGCCATCCATGAATGTGGCTTCCATGTGGACCTCCATAAATAAACAGTTGAGATTCACGAGCTGTAGTGAAATTTTTTTGGAAGTACACTAAAAACCCCACATTATTCTCTTTTGGATTCCAAAAGCAGGCAGAAATATCCCTTCTGTTCTCCCACCAAGCCCAACACCATACCTCCCAAAGAAGAAGAAAAACAGCTTGAAGATAGGTTACCACATCACAATGTATTATAACAACAACATTGCTTCTAAAGATCACTATTAGATGATGCTTCCTTCAAGAAGTGGAATTTTGAGTTAAACTTGATGACAAGATATTGAAGCAACAAGGGAAGAGGAAAATGACACCCTGCGAACCCAAGGGGGAAAACTGAATGGAACTAGTTTACTATTTTACTTTCTTCCCTACATGGAAGAAGAAGCAAACCTGTACTTCTTGTGAAACCAGAAAATAGACACATATAGTATCCAGAAATATCGACCTAATAGGAATAACAGCTTCTGGCGGTGCATAGAGAAAGAAATGGGGAAAAAAACTTGTGCTTATGCATGTATCATAGTTAATGTATTAGGTCTGACAAACATCAGTTCACATCATGGTACAACGTTAAGCATTCACAAACTCTTAAAATACTTTAACCAGCTCTCCCACAATAGCAACAACATCTCAAAAGAGAAAACAGAAAGCATAATACATATGTTCATACCATACCAATATCCTTCTGGAAAATCATGACAATTCCCTCAACTTCTCAAGCAAAATCATGTGATGAAAAATTACAGAAACTTCAGAAGATCTTCGAGATACAGAAAATATTAGAGTTTAACTCTGCTAATAATTTGTAGGTAATTTCACTTTTCAAGTCCTAAGAAAACCTCAATAAACCTATCAGTGACAAAAAAGGATAAGTACTCTGCAAACTGCCAAGTTCTAGACATGCATCAGTTTTTTTTTTTTTTTTTTGCCGAATACATATTTATTTTTCATCCTGTCCAATTGATGTAATTTAATCTGAATAATTGAAATTAATCATCTCACAAGGACGCATATAGAACTCTAAAGGAGATGGTTGGATGCATATAACTAAAAGTTGCAGCATCTAGAACAATCAAAAATGACATTCACCTTCGCCATTTAAGAGCAGTAGTCCAATGACCATTAAAACAGGATGGACCTGCAATAAGTACACAACAAAGATTACTTTTTTAAAACGGAAAAGAAAATACTCCTCTTCGTAGGTTGAACTAAGAAAGATACTAAATAAGGGTCCGTTACGGTGTTGTTTCTATTACTTACCTTTTACTTTGTTATAAAGCAAACATAATTGTAATTAATTAAAAAGGAACAAAGGACTAACATATAATATCGATTCTAACATAATTGTTCAGTATAAAAGCAAAGATCATGTATATTCTTCTCCATAGAAATCACAATTTTCATTTTTACTTGCACAAAAATATTGCTAGCTTTATATCCAAACATGTTTTTTGCTTTTTTTTTTTCTTCCAAAAGGGGAAAAAGTAGCAAAAGCAATAACAAAAATCGGTACCTAAAACTAACGTTGATCATCATATTTTGTTACTTTCTTGTAAACTGCATTTGATTATTGAATTATACAATTAAACACGGTGAAGAGTAGCAAATGAAACATTAATTTCTAATGTATACATAATTTCCAACTTATAAAATTATCAGAAATTATAAGGCAAAATGGAAACAAGATCATTGGATCACCGTATGTAACCAAAAAAACAAAAAACAAAAAACGGCAACAAACCATTAAAGAAATGATTATTATCCTGTATACACTGACAATAAGCTTTTTTAATTTCATAAACGATATTTATACGCTTCCGTAATTTTTTATAAGATTTATATTTTTTGAATCCGACCGTCGTATTTCGTGTTCTATTCGCGTAGCACATCAAGTTTCGAGTAAATTAAAAATGTTTAACTATTTGTTACAATGTAAAAAACTTTCAACCATTATATATATTATTAAAAAACACAGTATTCTCGATCAATATAATAGGGATATCAGATCGATTCGAAATTTTATATGCACTACGAGTACAGTTATATTGTTAAATCCAACCATCAATTTGTACAAATAGAAATCGTATGAAAAATTACGAAAACATGTAAATACCGCTTGTAAAATTAAAAAAGTCTAATAATCCTTAAAGAAAACTCAAAACCAAGTAACTGGGAAATCAATTAAAATAAAATTTCTTACTTCTCTACTCTACAAAAAGAAAACAGACAAAAGAAAAGCCAAAGAGGGAAGCGAATACATTAAAGATGAAATCTTTGTTATCAGAGATGAGAGCCAATCCTCCCCTGTAATGAAGAGTCAATGTAAAAAGAAGAGCTGTAATTACGATTCCCAATGCTCTAACTACCATAAAGATTGGAAATTTGATCACCAGAACCCCCATTTCTTTACCAGAAGAAAGTGAGACATACCAACAAAATAAAAAAGGAAAAGATATGTTGTTTTGAAGGTTTTAGAGATGGGTTTTGTCAGAAGAATAAGAAAAATGGTTCCTTTTGGTTTCAATGAAGAGAAGAAGGATTTTCTGTTTGATGAATCTGTAGAGAATAGATCAGAGAAGGAGGCTTCAGAGTTTTCAACTTTCACAAGAGTTTCAATTGAGTGCCAGCTTTGGGTCAAATAAAAATTAATTTTATACCATTTATATTTTAACAAATTGAATATTTAATTTAATAATATAATATAATTATACTCGTTATGCATATAAAATTTCGAATCGATCCTATATCTCTGTCATATCGATCGAGAATATTATCTTTTTAATATATTTAACGATTAAAAGTTTTTTACATCGAATAAATAGTTAGATATTTTTAATTTATTCGAAACTCGACTTGCATAATCTACGTGAATAAAACATAAAATACGACGATCGAATTAAACAAATATAAATCCTATAAAAAATTCGAATTGAACGTTGAATCTCTAATCGATATTTGATTTACTTTTGCACACTTTTTAGACTTTTCTCTTTAGTTTTAACTATATGTTGTACAAACATTTTTATTTTGATATGTATATAATATAACTATCTTAACATCTTAATCAACGTTCAACACAATGTATAACCGAAGCATCGCAAGATCTAAACACGAATAAATCAATAAAAGTAATCCTTCAAATGAGGGATCAATTGATCCATCAATTGACGGATGGCTGCTTGCAACGTGGCAAGCAGCTCTAATTTTTTTTTTTTAATTTTTTTATAATTATTTTGTGTTGTATTTATATATATTTTTTATATTATAATCGTATTAAGGGTATTACATATATATAAATTGTGACACGTTATGTATAGATTTTGACACATTCATGTATTCGTGTTGTGTTAATGTTATTTTTTTGTGCTATATTGTGTTTTAGTTATTTTTCTGTTCATGTCGGGTTCGAAATTGCCAGGTCTAATTAGCACTATTCAAATAACTCTCAATTTTGTCTCCCGCTATTTTTTTTGTGTCGTATTGATAGATTTTGACACATTCGTGCATTCGTGTTGTGTTAATATTAGTGTTATTTTTTCGTGATGTATTATTGTTTTAGTTATTTTTTCATGTTCGTTTCGTGTCCGAAATTGTCAGGTTTAATTGATACTATTCAAATAATTCTCAATTTTGTGTCAAGTTTGTTTTATATAAATTTTGAAACGTTCATGTATTCATGTCGTGGTCATATTTTTTTCGTATCGTGTCGTATTTTAGTTATTTTTTCATGTCATATTCGTGTGTGACATTATTCAAATAAATTTTAAATTTGTGTCACGTGTTGTATAATGATTGGTTCTTTTAAAAAAAAATAAAGTCATATTATTATTTTTTTCATATTATTGAATAAAAAATTATTGTATTGGTAAATTATCGATAAAAATTAAAATATTGAATAATAATATGAGATGGCTTGATGTAAATAATTTTTTTTTAAAACTTTTGGTATTGAATAAAAAAAAATTATTATGATGATTAAATAAAAAAAAAACTATATTAAATGATGATATAAGTTATTAGTTATTGTATGATAGTTGCTAGGTTTATATTTTTTATTTCTTAATATGAATAGAAATGATGGATAACAATATAATCTAAATGAATTAAATTTTGATATCCATCTTAATGTTTTTACATATAATGTACATATAATGAATTGATTCGTATATTCGTGTTGTATTTGATTTCTTTTATTTCTACACTATATTTTAAAAGTTGTCATCAAGTTGAGATATTTTTAATAGATTATCATAGTAATTTAATTTTAACTTTAAATTTATGCTTTTTTTTTTATCATTATCATTTTTAATGTATTATCAATAATAATAAAATTAAAGTAACGTGAGAAGTCAAATACTAGTATGCTTAATGAGGATGATTTCCAAAAAAAAAATTCAAAATAAAATGAAAATTGCTTGAAAATGGGTGATTGGCTGGCAGTAGACCTGCTCACGGGCCGGGTAGCCCGGCCCGTATTGGGCCGGGCCTGGGCAGGATATTTTGTGTTTCGAGCCGGCCCGGCCTTAAACAGTAATTTTTATTATAATAATATTATTTTATTTAATTTTAATTATAAAAAAATAATTTTTTTATTCTAATGAACAGTGTTTCGGGCCTAAACAGGCAGGCCGAGCCGACCCAGGGCAGAGAAAAAAAAAAAAAAAAAAACAGGCCACGGCCCGGCCCGGGCCATGAGCAGCTCTAGCTGGCAGTTTCCTATTTTGCACATAGAGTTTCCGCCAAAAGTAGATCTCCAATCAAACACCATAATTATAGCTGCCCAAAAATATAGATAATTGATCGAGCTAGACATGTACAAAGGATGAGAAATGTTCGATTTGAATAGGATTAAGTTCAAATAAAAGATTTTATAATTTGAATCGATTAAGATTATTATTTATTTAATAAAAAATATTTTTTATTTAAATTTAATAATAAATATATATTAATATTTGGATTATATTTATAAAAATATGTATCATTTTATTAAATTTATTGATGAAAATTTTAAACTCGTATATTAGATAATTTTTCATAAAGAAAAAGAAGGAAAGGAAATGGTAGTCGGATGTAGACTTATCCATGGGCCAAACTTAGATAAAAAAATAAAAATAAATTGGATTGCAACTTGATCTAATCTTTGAATAGATCTAGATCCATTTACCATTTCTTTTTTTCCTTTTTTTTTTAATGAAAAAATTGATATATGAGTTTAAAATTTTCATCAAAAAATTTAGTAACATGATACATATTTTTGTAAATATAATTAAAAAAATTTAAATTTTATATAACAAAAAAATATTTATCAATTTTTAAAATCATTTGTGAGTTTTAAAACTAGATCGACCATATATAAAAAATAGATTCATATTATTTTTTTATATTTGAATACTACTAATAAGCTTATACAATGTTCCTCTCCAACCGACAATGCGCCAAAATCCACTGAATTTTTTAAATGCAATTTGCCCATTCGAACCTTCCTTGATCTCGTTATTTTTCTATTTTTTTTCTATCTCAGATATATATTTTTTGGATCCTAAATTTTTAATCTTTTATCTTAAATCTTTAGCCCTAATAATATATAGCATTATTTTTTTTTTTTTTTAAAAAAATCAGATTTATCTAATTAAAATATTTAAAATAAAATTAATCTATTTATTATAAAATTTAAAATTTATTTATATTTGCTATTATAACGGATTGAACTATAATCATTAAAATTAAAATTTTAACATTCTACAAATTATTAACTAAATTTTAAATTGTATGAATCACATCAAATATTTGTGTTAAATTTTCATAAAATATAATATATAAGGTAAAAACTTAGCTATACAATGCTCTTAATTATAATCCCAAAACTCAAGCGACAAAATTCCAAAAATCCAATTTTTTGTTTTTAAAAGAAAATCAATTTGCCCTGGAACCTTCCTTAATCTCGGTATCCTTCTATTCTTTTTTCCTTTTCTACCTCAGATTCCTTTGTTTTTTATAATAATTTTTGCGCTTGTAAATCGTGAAATCTTGAATATTAATATATTATTAACATTAAAAAACCTTCTTATTTTAAAATTTAACCCAAAAAATTGGTTGGAGATTGGCCATTAAAACACGATTAGGAAAGTACACTTCCTTAATTTACACGACAAAATCACCGAATTGATTCTTTCCTTACAAAAAGTCTAAAAAATATATAAGAAAGAGGCAGTAGCCAACTCAAATCCGGTGGTTCCTCCTTCTTCTTCTTCTTCTTTTTTTCCTACAGGGTTTTAGTAGTTAATGCTCATCAACAATCTTAAGAGGCTCCTTTTTGTTTTTTCTGAAATCAAACCAAATTCCTGAAATTCATCAATTTCCATAAGTTTCCATTATCAGCAAAAAAGAAGAAATCAAGTTTCAAACAATTCACATTTACAAAACTCCAAAGTATTTGCCATCTTCATTCCAATCTCTTAACCCTTGAAAAACACTTTCCAGCACTGGAAACCAAAGCAATTCCATTGTTTGTTCTGCCCTTCTTTTAGAGCAAGCAAAAACAATGAAACTAAGTCCCAACATAATAGGTTTCTCCTTGTTGTTATGGACAACATTGTCGGTCAGTGTGAACTCAGATCTAGCTTCCGACAGGGCAGCCCTAGTGGCTCTCCGAGCAGCTGTTGGTGGACGCTCACTTTTATGGAATCTGTCAAGCAGCCCATGTAATTGGACTGGTGTAAATTGTACTGGAAACAGAGTCGTCGAGTTAAGACTGCCTGGAATGGGACTGTCAGGTCAGCTTCCCATTGCCATTGGCAACTTAACTCAGCTCCAAACTCTTTCTCTTCGTTTCAATGCTCTGTCTGGGCCAATCCCATTTGATTTTCCCAAGCTTACCTCCCTTCGAAACCTCTACTTACAAGGGAATGGGTTTTCTGGTGGGATTCCTGAGTTCTTGTTCTCTTTACAAAACCTGGTCAGGCTTAATCTTGCAAACAATAATTTCACGGGTACAATCCCTGAGAGTATGAACAATTTGACTAGATTGGGTACTTTGTATTTGGAGAACAATCAATTATCTGGGTCAATACCAGATATTAATTTGCCTTCACTTGTGCAATTCAATGTTTCTTTTAATCAGTTAAATGGGTCAATCCCAAAAGGGTTATCAGGGAAGCCACTGACTGCTTTTCAAGGGAATTCCTTATGTGGGAAGCCTTTGGTTGCTTGTAATGGGACTGAGAGTAGTGACAGTAAATTGTCAGGTGGAGCAATTGCTGGTATTGTTATTGGCTCTCTGGTTGCTTTTTTATTGATTTTGATTCTCTTGATATGTTTATGTAAAAGGAAGGGTGGTAAGAAAACGGTGGCAAGGAGGGATATTGCCCCTGCAAAACAGGCTGAGGTTGAAATTCCTGGAGATAGTAAGGCAGCAGGGGAGAGTGATAATAGAAATGGTGGGTTATCAGGAGTAGTCAAAAAGGATGCTAAGAGTAATGGGAGTAAGAATTTGTTGTTTTTCGGGAAGGCTGCTAGGGTATTCGATCTGGAGGATTTATTCAGGGCTTCTGCTGAGGTATTGGGGAAGGGAACATTTGGGACGGCGTATAAGGCCACTTTGGAGATGGGGGTGGTTGTTGCAGTGAAGAGGCTCAAGGATGTGACGGTTTCAGAGAAGGAATTCAAGGAGAAGATGGAGGTAGTCGGAGCCATGGATAACCAGAACTTGGTCCCATTAAGGGCCTGCTACTTTAGTGGGGATGAGAAACTTCTTGTTTATGATTACATGCCTATGGGAAGCTTGTCTGCACTTTTGCATGGTGAGTATTTCTTTCTTACTAGCCTTTCTTCTGCTTGCATTATGTTCTTGCTTTTGTGTATCGTATATTATGGGTTTAAACTAATGCAATTAAAGAATAATAAAAAAAAATGAAGAAACTTAGGCAAGTCATTTCTAGAAAGCTTTCTTTAGGATGATAATTGTCTCATTATGGTGCAAATGTACTCTTGCAAACGTTATTCCATGATACAATGTCTAAATGAAAAGAGAGAATTGGGTCTTTATATCAGTAATAAAATGTAAGAAAGTACTTTCCACTATATCTCTGTTTGTTTGTTGCAAAGCTTTGCATTAGCCAATTCCAGGGGAGAGAATTGGCTCAGGTATTGTGTGGAGTAGGACCTGCATCACTTTTTCCTTATCAATGTTGATGAGGAATGAGATGAAAAGAGATATTGGATAGAGAATGCTTGATATCTATGTTACTCGGACTCGGACGTGAGTGTCAGACACGGGTACTTCAAGAAAAATGAAAAGTTTGAGTAACATAGCTTGATATGAGACATTCTATTTCTCTCTTTTAATATGTTCTCTTTTCTTGTTATTATTAATACTCAGGTAGCAGAGGAGCTGGTAGGAGTCCATTGAATTGGGATACAAGGTCTAGCATTGCCCTTGGAGCTGCTAGAGGCATTGCATACCTCCATTCCAAGGGCCCAGGAATCTCCCATGGAAACATCAAATCGTCAAATATCCTACTCACTACATCCTATGAAGCTCGTGTATCTGATTTTGGTCTTGCTCAGCTTGCTGGCCTCACATCGACTCCCAACCGCATTGATGGCTACCGTGCTCCAGAGGTAACAGATGCTCGTAAAGTATCCCAAAAAGCCGATATCTACAGCTTTGGTATATTGCTTCTAGAACTGCTTACTGGGAAGGCACCCACTCATGCCTTATTGAATGAGGAAGGAGTAGACCTCCCAAGATGGGTCCAATCTGTAGTTCGAGAGGAGTGGACTGCTGAGGTGTTCGACCTCGAACTTCTGAGATACCAGAATGTTGAGGAGGATATGGTCCAATTATTACAGCTTGCCATCGATTGCACTGCTCAATATCCCGACAAGCGCCCTTCAATGGCTGAGGTGACAAGCCAAATAGAGGAGCTCTGTCGCTCTAGCTCAGAAAAAGAGAGCCATCAAATCCATGATGACGAAGGTGATGGGTCTTCCCAGCAGGCTTACTCAGTTGATGCAGCAGCTGCTCCACTATCTTCAGTAAAGGACTAAAAATATCAGCAATCTTTCATTTCTTTTTACCATTTTCATTGGTTGTTTATTCTGGGTTCATCCTCTTTAAGAAACACTTGCACTTTTCATTTTTTCCATCAATATTTTCCCCCACATTGCCAGTATTCATATCAACATTTTTCTTAGCTCCCTGTAAGGTAGGGGGACTTCCATGTATTATTAATTTTACTTGGTTGTGTGAAGTGCGAATAACTCTCTATTCCTTTCTTCTGTTTGGATGAATGATCTTGTATTTTTTTTTTATCCACTTTTGCTTTTGGACTAGACCTTCTCATGTTTGGGTAGTCCGTCCAGCCTCACAGGTCAGTTTTGGATAAACAAATTTGTAATTTGGATAGTTTGGATTGATCTGAATTATTATTATTAATTAAAAAATATTTTTTATTTAAATTTAATTATAAAATATATATATATAAATATTAATATAAAAATAAAAATAATTTTTTAACTTTTTAACTTTTTAATAATTTATAAATAATAAAATGGATTTATGGGTCGGTCCGGGCTTGGTCAAGAAAAAAAATTTCGGGTCACGGCACGATCCGATCCATAAACACCTCTATTTTGGACCCTTTGCTGCAACTTCATCTTCTGAAATTAGAATTCGGTTCATTATTTTTTTGTCAATTATTTTTTAATATATTTATAATTATAAATATAGGATTCACTCATTAAATGTGAATGCTCATTAAAAATGTATTGAAAAATAATGGATTAAAAAATAATGGAAGAGAATCGGACTCTCACTTCTGTTAAGATGTTCTTGTCTACAAGTTGTTGATCACCCGTGAGGATATTAGTTTCAGACAAAACTTGAAACACCTCTGATCGTATTACCGAATAAAAAAAAATTCAAGTTGTTGAACATGAAAATGATTAATATTTGGGATAGAACTAGATGTTTTACATTTGTTTGATTGATTGCATAACCTCTTCGTATCTCATCATTCAAAAGAATTTCCCCTTCAAGTCCATGCTTTGTAGTTCACCCCAAGAAAATGGGGGGAAAATGAAACGAAAAAAAGTTCCAGAATCCAATCTCAATGACTTTACTTTTTCTTTTTGGTTTCTTTGCATGCATCTTGCCTTTTTATAGGTTGGGGTTTGCTCCTAAAACCCTATATTTATTACTATATGAATTTATTAATTTTATTGAGAGTACTTTAACAAACTATGTATCAAAATAATCTAGAATAAGAAAAGTAAAGGCATTTGCTTTTGGTTTTATTTTTGTTTCTTGAGATACTTTTATGAGAGCAGCAAATTGTCTTTGAGCAAATTCTTTGACTGATTTCAACATCTATGCTGTCCTTTTCTCTCTTTCTCAGTTAGATGAACTCAATAACTGCTAATGTATACTTAAATTATAGTTAAGTGATCTGCTTTTGCTTTCTGATGCAACTTTGATTTGTTGAAACTGAGTAGTAATTAAGTTGCTTTACAAAGAATCTTAATTGTTCGTTCTACCTCACCCCTACTTTACTTGAAAACAACAGTGTACAGCTTTGGCTTTTTTTTTTTTTTTTTTATATACAAAGAGGGCACAATTTTGGTACAAAGAAGGGCACAATTTAGAGATTCGAACTTCAAATTTATTGAAGATTATCTCTTAAAAGTGTTTAAATGAATCAACCGAGTTAGATTCTGGATTTAGTTTGGCTTTGGCTATTGCTTTTGGTACAAACTTGGTTTGTTGAAACTGAATTGTTAAGTTGGTTTAAGAGGTAAGAGTAGGACCAATGCTGGCCCAGTTTTAAGCTTAATTTTATTCTCTTTCTTGGGTTCCTTTTATGGACAAGCAAATACCAACTTTAAAGATTATGTTAACCATATTCCATTATAGTATACCATGTTATTGTTTGGTAGGATGTCATTATTTTGCATAATAGGAACAGCTTTTATCATTTAAAAGAGAGATGCAGTCTAGCATAATTTAATCAGAAATGGTATTTTTTTTTAAAAGGTTATCACTTAGTTTAGGGTTTTAATAACGAGTGTTTTAAGAGTATTCTTCAAAAATATCACATTAATTATTAATTTTATAATACAAAAATATTACTATAAATAGTACGTTGATTAATTTAAATCTCTTCCTCATACTTAGGTTGTATTTTGGAGCCAGGTTGGAGACACTCCAGTGTGGTAGGTGCTTTCAATCCGACTCCCGAATGAAGCCTTTAAAGTGGGGCTGACATTTTCAATTGGTACAATATTTTTAGTTAGGCAAGAGAATTAAATGTGTTTGATATGTGTGTAAAATATATATTGCAGTATGATTCCAATGGTCAGTCATTAATGTGCAAAACAGAATGCACAAAACTCCATTAACAACTTAATAAAGTTATCTTTAAGCAACTTATGATTTTAAATAACAAGTTTGATTACAATATACATGGCAATTGAAAGGTAATTTGGATTTCATTTAAGAATTATCTATTTGTATTATATCCAAGGTAGTCAGTATCGTAGTATTGGTATGTATTGATATTGGTATGTTTCGACATACCGTTTCGGGTTTACTGATATTTTTTAAATATTTTTTCATATATATAAGTATAACCTATTTTCAAATTTCTTAATAAAATATATATTATATACACATGCAAATATATATCCATTACATGCATATATATGTTTTTATGCAAATATAAATTTTAAATATTTACTATCTAAAATTTTTAAACATCAAATAGGTAAAATAAATATTAAAATGTTAAAAAAATATAGTAAATTATTATTAATTATGTTCAATAGTTTAATTTAATGAACATATTTTATTTTTAAATGTAATTATGAAAAAAAATAAAAATGACCATGATACTAAAAATATTGAAACTGATTTAAAAAATCAAATAAGTGAATTTGTTTTAAAAAAAAATTAAAAAATCAAAATCTTGTACCAACTGATACGACCGGTACGTATCGATACTGATCGATATTGATCGGTATAGATCTGTATGAATGATACGGATACGTACCAAAACTGAAACTAAACTAAAAAATGTCTGTACCGATTTAGTTAAAAACTAGAATGTACCTCTGTATGGTACCTACCACCATGATTATATCATGGAAATTTCTTGTGTTGCACTTATTGATATTTACTAAAAATACATTAAATGTATTATTTTTCTTTAAATTTGATTAAAGTAATATAATAAATAAAAAATTAATTTTCAAACTAGTAATTTAATTACTGATTATAGTTGGTGATGCAATCATAATTAAATCAAATCGCCATTCAGCTAGAAGATCGTTGGCAAAATTTGTTTGGTTATTTAGCAAAAGATTCATTTATATTGCACCCGAGTATTTGGTCCGGTTCGAATCTTCTCTTGCCAAGAGCTCTCCGGCGACGATGGAGGAAACAACCACCTTCTGTGGCGAGGCAGCTTTTTTTTTTCTTCAAAATAAGACTTGAACAATTATCCCGACCCTCGATAACTTACAAGTTTATATTCATCCTTGATCGGGTACATAATGAAAAAACATATTCATATTTTTTTTGTTAAGAAATTCATTTAAGCATGTGATTTTATTAATAGTTTATTGGTACAAGTGAGCATATTATTTTTAATAAACTACAAAAGATGCTTTGATTTTTTTTTTTTTCAATTTTAAAGTATAATTTATAAGATCATAAAACAATGAGATCTAATGAGCCAGCTGGGCAGTGAAAGACGTTCATTTTCCAAGTGCTAAGCATCTCTTTTTGCAAGTGCTTTCATTATTAAGTCAATGGAATATTCTTTTAAGTCAATTTGATTTTTTTTATTCTAGTATTATTAACTAATAAAGTAATTACTAATTCATGGGCTTCTTTAACATATTAATTCTCTTTGATATATTTGGTGCACAACATTAAAGATTTATCCATTAATATGTTACATATTAATTTGGGTTGGATTATTGTTAAAAATATTTTGAAACTAAAATTCTGAACGTACCATATCAATGTAGGAAAGTGTTCGCTTAAAATCGTTTGAAGAGAAGGTTAAACTTAGAAAAAACTTAAAAATAGCACTCACCATTTTATTAAAATGGAAAGAAGTATAATTTAGTATTTTAAAAATAAAATTTTAAATATATCATACCAATATTGTAAGAAAATATCTTCTTAAAATTGCCTGAAAATGAGATTAAACTTAGGCTGCATTTGGAATCCAAAGCAAACTACTTTTCGGTGCAATTTGGATTTTTTTTGGGTTCAATCGCATCATTTTTGCATTTGGATAATAAAGGTGTGGCACAGTGAAACCATTCTCACCGTGCAACACCCTATTTTTTCACTGGAGTTTTTAACTCTAGTGAAAAAATTCTTTTTCTCAGTGGATTTTTTTTTTAATTTTGTCCATATGTTTTTTCTTTTTAATCCTTTAAATTATGTAACATTTATCTTTATTTATTATTATTTTTTTATATTTAAAGTTTTTTTAAAAATTTTATAATTATTATTTTAAACAAATTATTTATGTGATTATTTAAAAATTATTATTTAATTTTAATTTTAGATGTGTAAATGTATTATTATTTTTTAAATATAATAATAATTATTTTAAAATAAAAATAATAGTATAAATAAAATTTAAATAATTTATTAATACATTTTTAGACTAATATCTTTAATAGTCATTTTTTATTCTCATCTCATCGTCGTCGTTGTTTTTGCATCCAAACACATATATCATCATTGATTTTAATCTCACTGTTACAAGTATCTAATCTCACTATTACAATACCTAATCTCACTGTTACCGCTATTTTCAATCTTTTCAAAACCAATCGTCTATTCAAATGAGACCTTAGACAAAACTTAAAAATACCCCTCTCATTTATTAAATTTAAAGTGTAGTTTAATATTACAATTAGAGTATGGTTGGAAAACTACCTAGAGTGGACAATTACAATACTAATTTCTTAGGCCAATGAGGTGGGCCATTGACCCAGATGGGTAGCTCAGTTTGGCATTGGGCAAAAAAAAAACCTCATTACCTGGCGGATTCCATCTTGTCTTGACTCAATGGGCTGGGCTTTTTTGTTAGAATAATCGAGGATCAGGCGACTAAGGTCGGGTTTTTTACTACAATATAGCAAAAAAAAAAAAAAAAATCCTAAATTATCGTTGGTTTCGGATTAATTCCCAAAATACGGCTGTTTTTTTTCAAGCTGGGAAATCGCCATCCCCCATGGCGATTTCCCAGCGTTAAAATTTGAAAATTTGTAAAAAATACCAAGGGAAATCGCCACCCCCCATGACGATTTCCCTTGGTATTTTTAGCCAATTTTGCTAAAAACATGAAGGGAAATCGCCATGGGGGGTGGCGATTTCCCTTCATGTATATATATTTTTTTTTCAATTCTTAAGAAAATTTAAAAAACATGACTCAATAGTGAATTTATTGTGAAAGGGTATGATGAATAAAAGTTATTTGAAAAAGAGAAATAAATAATTAGAAATTATTATAAAGGATTAGACCTGCTCACAGGCCGGGCAGCCCGGCAGGCTCGAACCGTATTGGGCCGGGCCCGGGCAAGATAATTTATGTAAAGACAAAATTAAAAAAATAAAAAATTTTATTATAATAATAATATTTTATTTAATTTTAATTAAAAAAATAAAAAAATTATTTTTTTATTCCAATGAACAGTGATTCGGGCTTAAACGGGCGGGCCTGGGCAGAAAAGAAAAAAAATACGGGCCGCGGCCCGGCCCGTCCCATGAGCACCTCTATAAAGGATATTGTAAAGACAAAATTATCCTTGATAAAAAAACCTTCTCTTCTCTTCCCTTTTTCTTTTATTTTTTAATTTAATTTTTAATTAAAAAATAAATATTCTGAAAATAAAAATTTTTAATTTTAAAAAAAAATTAAATTTTTTATTTACTTTTTTTATTTAAATATTTTATTTTTTAAATTTATTTTCAATTAAAATTTTTAAAAAATAATATTTCCTTAATAAAAGAAAAAAAATAAGTTTTTTCATTAAGAGTAATTTTGTCTTTATAATATTTTTTATAATAATTTCTAATTATTCATTTCTTTTTTTCAAATAACTTTTATTCATTATATCATTTCACAATAAATTTACTATTGAGTCATGTTTTTTAAATTTTCCTAAGAATTGAAAAAAAATATATACGTGAAGGGAAATCGCCACCCCCATGGCGATTTCCCTTGGTATTTTTTTGCAAATTTGCAAAAAACACCAAGGGAAATTTGCTAAAAACACGCTGGGAAATCGCCATGGGGGATGGCGATTTCCCAGCTGCCAAAAAAAGATCCGTATTTTGGGAAATAATCAAAAAGCAACGGTAATTTGGTAATTTTTTTTTTGGCTATATTGTAATAAAAAAGCCACTAAGGTCAAGTTTTATGTTTAAAAATAAAAAGGTCAAGCAAGGACAAGATTAGACCTACTTTTGGTTTGTATTAGATTGAATTTGGATAAAATTTTTAATTCGAGTCGATTGGATCAACCTGAATCATTATTTTATTATTAAAATTATTTTTATTTTTATTTAAATTTAATTATAAATATATATAAATATTAATATAAAAAATATTTTTTAATTTATTATTATTATTTGAGCAGTGAACCGGGTAGTCAGTTGGCCCAAGCCTGTCCAAAGCTAGGTTTGAGTAAGAATTTTTTTTCCCCGACTCGACCTATGAATAGGTCTAGTCAAGGCGATTTAAGATGCCTCATCTGAGTTGCCTCACCTTATCCCTAAATATAACTAAAAACTTCTAAAGCGATATTGCGAGAGTTAAATTATTTTGATAAATATTAATCAATATTTAATAGTATTCGTGAAAATGATATATATATAAAAAAATTGATGCATTATTTTTTTTTAATTCAGTAAAATTAATGTATTAAATGTAATTTTTTTTAAATTATAATAAAATAATTTTTAATTGATGTCTATAAATTTCAGTTAAACAAACCCAAGCATTTAAAAAAAAATAATTTAAATCTTAAATGATCCAAATCATTCAATTTTTTTATGACTTGAAATGAGTTATAAAATCAATTTTTTTTAATTAATAGGTTGTCAAATCATTGAAATAAATAAAAGATGTTTTTTTTTAAAAAAAAGTTGGCTTCAATTCAATGTTTAAAAAGAAAGTTAAAAGGAACGACGTCGGAAAGTGTTAATTCTTTTTTTCAATTTGAAATTTGAATTTCGTTATAGAAAAAAGGAAAGTAAATAATTTATCGAGGGGGTTTATTATTGCCTTGGATTGGAAATCCCTGCAACAATCTTAAGGACGATTTTCTCCATTCAGGTATTCCCAAACTCCATGTCATCGCTGGATTTTCTGTCTCTCTCTCTCTCTTTCTTTTGTAATTCAAAATTTCGATAATGTTCTTGTTAATTGTTTTAGGGTTTAGCTTGTTAATTGTTTCTAGGGTTTAGCTTTACCTAAATTGAATTGAAATTATATAAAAAAAAAAGAAACGAAACATTACTAATTACCTGAATTCAAACTCTCCGATCTATTCTTGATATTTCGAAATTGAAAAATAAATAAATAATCATAAAATTACATTTAACGGTTGGATTTTGCAATGAATCTCTGAAAATTTAGTTTTTTTTATTTATTTATTTATTATTATTATTATTTTTTTATGAATGAAGCTTACTCTCTCTCTCTCTCTCTCTCTCTCTCTTATGAGCGAAAATTGTTGTATTTTTTTTTTATTTTTAATTTTGGTGGAAAAATATAAAATATGATTAATTCAGCTAAGCAATATTGCCATTAGACATTGATAATTTTTTTGTACTTAGTTATCTGAAAAGAATATATATGAGCAGCGGTTTTAGCTTCCTTTAAAATGGTGAATGTCATACAAATCTATAAAATTTAGATAGTTTTCTTTGGCCATAGAAAGATAATACTTCGCGTTTCATACATAATGAAAGATACCTGCACCCGTGTTTTATTTTGGTTAACGTTGTCGTTGATGGTATGCTTCTTCATTACCATTTTTCTCCCCTTATAGAGGCAAAGTAATTTCTGATTTAGGACAGATTTGGAGAAGCCTACCTGCTTAGAAATACCACTTTTAAGGTTTATGGTAGGAATTTAGGGACAGGGTTTGGAATTCAAAGAGGGTTGTGTATCAGGGAAAGATTGCTGGAATTTTCTGAAGCAGTGGAATGACTAGGAAATAAACTCATGGTTTTATTCTTGTGCTGTGAATTGTACCTTGAAGCATCGTAGTAGTAGAGAGAGAACAAAGTAGAAATAAGAGATGGAATTTCCATGACTTGACTATGATAAACTCAACACCACATAAAAGCCCTAATTATTTGTCTAAACTCAAAAATAAGACTCAATGGACCATGACTAAGGCCCTGTCTAGCAAAACAGAAAATTATCAACATACCCTTGGACACCAAAATCTGTGAATATACTGATAAGTTACTTTCCTAATACCTAATTAGCTACCAAGGACATCTTTCCTTGGACCAAAATGACTTCTTTGTTGATGAGCAACTTGTGTATTACTATATTGTGATATTATCCCTTTGTTTGCAAAGAGGATGGACTTTATATAGCCAAACTATTGATGTGCTAGAAACTTCCCTCTTATTTTTTGTTGTTGAAATTGACTTAACTTTGGCTGAGAAGCTGCAGAAAGGGGGGAAAAAATGGAGAAAACGGATTTTTTTTTTTTGTAAAAGTGTTATTGGAATCTTTAATGCGAAAGTCAAAGTTAGGGCTAATTACACTTGAATCCTTTTGCTAGGCTCCTTTGAATATTCCTGTGCTGATTACCACCTTTTTTTGCTGGATGCGACTCTCAGACTATCTATGACTGCTATGACTTGAATTTGTTCCAGAGGAACCTATCCCATCTTCTAGAGTTTAGCTTGTGGGTCTGGAAGGTAGCTGGATATAGTGGTAATTATAAAGGCCTTATTTTGAATTGCACAAGAGGTTGACTGCTTAGACTATTTAGCTACAGTGATATTGACAAGGAAACCAACAAGTAAAAAAGTAATTCCTATTGCTTTTAACCATGTTAGCCACTTATGTTGTAGATAAGGGTCCTTTCACTGTCTGTTATGAGCTTTGATGTTCTCTTTATGGCCATTCATGTGATTATTTATATGATTGGTTGTTTGGTAAATGACTGCTGTGGATCAACTTTATGTCTAAACTCTAATATACTGGACATTGTGATGATATAATGCTCTTTCAGCTTGAAATTTACATGAGCAAAATGCAATGGACTAGGATATTACAAAGGAGGAATCACTTTGATAATAAGTCTTGATATGCATTGAAGTCTTCTACATGTTCTTAATGTTTTTATCATTGAGTTTAAATTCAACTGTAGGTTCTGTTGTATTTTTGTTCCTTGACTGTGTTGTGTTGCATGTATGGACAAATGTCCCAAAGCATTGCATCAATATCCAATTGTTACTCACGTCACATGATGCATGAGTAGTTTTCAAGTTGCTTTTTTAAAGTCAAATCACAGTGGAGAGTCGGCGGTGCTCTTATAAGTTGTATTTCCTTTCACAGGTCATATAGTAGCCACTAAAAATGGGAAGCAAAGGTCGAATTCCACCCCCTCATCTGAGGCGTCCTCTCCCTGGCCCTGGCATGCTACATCCTGACGCATTTGGTCCAGGAATTTTACCCCGCCCAGGTTCTTTTCCACATTTTAATATGTTGCCACCTCCAGAAATCATGGAACAAAAGCTTGCTGCACAGCATCTGGAGATGCAGAGACTTGATACAGAAAACCAGAGGCTTGCTGCTACCCATGGGACATTGAGACAGGAACTTGCTGCTGCACAGCATGAGTTGCAGATATTGCATGCTCAGGTAGGAGCCATAACATCTGAAAGAGAACAACAAATGAGGAGCCTTACGGATAAAATAGCTAAGATGGAAGCTGAACTGCAAGCAGCTGAGCCTGTTAAGGTAGAGTTGCAGCAGGCACATGCTGAAGCTCAGAATTTGGTCTTAGCAAGGGAAGAACTTTTGTCCAAAGTGCCTCAATTAAATCAAGATCTTCAGAGAGCCCATGTAGATGTGCAACAGATACCAGCTCTGATGGCAGAACTTGAGAGCCTTAGACAGGAATATCAGCATTGCAGGTTTTTGTTGTGCTCTAGTCTATGGGTGTTTTTGGAGCAAAGTTGAGAAAGATTAAAGTATAGAGGCTGGTATTGAACAGGAAATTAATACAAAAACTCATTTTTTCTGTTGTTTGGAAGTCCACTGTAGAATTTTGTTTTTTCAAAAAATATTTTTCTTTCTTCTTCTTTTTCCTCTCTGAGCATGCCTGGTCATTCATTTAAAGTTCTTTCAGGTCTTTCTTTTTGGAGTTTTTTCGAAAAGTTCCATGCGTCACAATTATGCAATGACCTACTCTTGATCATGCAGGGCTACATATGACTATGAAAAGAAATTTTACAATGATCACCTTGAATCACTTCAGGTGATGGAGAAAAATTATATGACCATGGCTAGGGAAGTGGAGAAGCTTAGAGCTGAGCTGACAAATGCTGCTAATGTTGACAGAAGTACTGGTATCCTTTCTTCTATCTTTTCTCTTTTGAGCTTTTGATTTTGGTTTTTGCTCTTCTTTTTTTCTTTTCTTTATTACCAATGCCGATGGCTCATATATGGGCAACCAAATGCAGTTGGGCAATATGGTGGTGCCACAGGAAACAATGAGAATGACGCTTCTGGACATCCTGTGAGACAAAATGCATATGAAGATGGTTATGGTATTCACCAGGTGTGTAATCTTCCATGATGGCTAGTTCCATAAATCATGTTAAACCTTTTTCTAAGAAAAATAAATCATATCATATTCTGAAAGACTCGGGATATTTTGCATATAGTTACAGTTAATTTAAAAATTAGTTATGTTAAAGAAACTATGCAATCCTTATATGTTGCATATGGTTACAGTTAACTGAAAAGTTATAGTTATGTTAAAGATACTATGCATTCCTGATATTTTGAATATGGTTATAGTTGACCTAGATCAAGTCAAGTTTGAGATTTCAGTTTTATTTTTATTTCTATCAAAACCAATCCTGGAAGTATTTATATGGTTGCTAATTTCAATGCATCCATGATTCAATGTATTGATGATTGTATTTTGTTTTGCTAATTTTATCTTGTAGATTAATGACATTCTGCTCATTTTGCATTAACAGAGACATGGTCCTCGACCACCCGGTGCTACTGGTGCAAATGCAGGTGCCAGTGCTGCTGTTTATGTTGGAACTCAGTCTGGACCTGCTCCTACAAGGACTGGCTACGAGGTTTCTAGAGCACCTGCCTATGACATATCAGATGGACCTGGTTATGATGTGTCAAGACTGACTGGTTATGAATCACAAAGGGTGCGTGGTTATGATGCACAGAGAGGACCTAGTTATGATGGTCAAAGAGGAGCTGGCTATGACACTCAAAGAGGATCTGTAAACGATGCATCCAGGGGTGCAACCTATGATGCACCAGCTAGAAGTCTTGGTGTGCCACATGGACAAGCAGCACCCTTGAATAATGGACCTTATGGATCTGCAACACCTCCCGCTCGAGCTGGAAGTGCATACGAGGCACCCCCTCGAGGTGGAAATCCTGTTAGGAGATGAGCATTATACACTAGAGCTATGTTGCTTCGACTCTTTATTTTTTTTTTGAAATATCCGTGTCCGACACTCGCGTCCGACGTATATCCGGACATGAGTACGGGGATATGATCTTCCAAGAACTTTCCAAATATATGGAAATCATGAAAAAAATTGAACATACCCGTGTCGGATACATACCCATTTTCGACACTGACACCAAAGTCTGAGTAACATAGCACCAGAGTGTTTTGCATATCATTCAACATTTTCACAGAGATATAGCTAGTATGAGTCTCATGTCACAATTTTCTTTGTTCTCGTCATTCATATATGCATTTGTATGGAGCAAAGTATGCTACTATAATGTTTTGTCTCAGCTGGAGCTGAGTGCTAGAGTCCACTAACCCTGGTTATTAAGCTTAACAGGGTCTTGTAAGACGATGAACTAGTTTTATCCGTCTTTGTATCGAGGTTACAACCAAGGTAGTGATTACCGTACCGTTGGACGTACCGTTTTTGTTTTTTACGGTACGTACCGGTACCAGTGTGTTTCGACGTACCGTTTCGGGTTTATCGATATTTTTAAAATATTTTTTCATATATTTATATGTATAACATATTATCAAGTTTTTTAATAAAATATATATTATATACACATGTAAATATACATTTATTACATATATATATATTTATACAAATACAAATATAAATTTTAAATATTTAATATCTAAAATTTTTAGTAAAATAAATATTAAAATGTTAAAAAAATATAGTAAATTATTATTAATTATGTTCAATAACCTAATTTAATGAACATATATATATATATATATTTTAAAATATAATTATGAAAAAAATAAAAATAATGATGACATAAAAAATATTGAAAATGGTTTAAAAATTCAAATAACTGAATTTTTAAATAAAATAATTAAAAAATATCAAAATATTGTACCAATCGATACGGACAGATACGTATCGGTATTGATCGGTACAGACCGGTACAGGTCGGTACGATCGGTACGGGCCGGTATTAAAATTGGAACGGAACTAGACTCGTACTGTTTTGGTTTATCTTAAAAACGGTACGTACCGGCCGGTGTAGATACGGTACCGATAACCTTGGTTACAACTTTATTTCAATTTCCATAAGTGAAATCCGTAGGATTAAAAATGTGAATTTATTTTCTTTGTTTTCTCAACATATGGATATCAAACATATAGTAGAGATGCCAAAGCTGATTCGGAACTCAAAAATCTGCTTAAAGTGACTCGTGATAGAGTCCAAATCGAAAATCTGCTTAAAGTGACTCGTGATAGAGTCCAAATCGATACGGATTGATTATAAAAAGTCAAAGATTTGAATATGAATATATATATATATATATCTAATTTGTAAAAAAAAAAAATGAACCCAAGACAATTTAGATTCGGAAAAGCTTGAAATTGACATAGTTGGAATCCATCATGACTCGAATTCGCAACGAGCTTAACTCAAAATCAATTTGAATTGAAACTCAAAATTTTGAATTTATAACTTGAAAAAACTTTAGAATTATAATTAGATTATTTAATTTAAAATTAAAATGAATAAATAAATTAAGGATAATTTTTAAAAAAAAATTAAAATGTTTTATTTATAATTATTATATAATATATCAATAATTTATTATCAATGAAATTAATTAATGTTGAATCCTTGTTAGGATTTTATTTTATGAATATGATAATTAGTACTTTTAATAATGTCTACGTGACATTTGATCAATCTGTATATATATTGATTATATGGAATGTTATATGTTAATGACAATTAATGTATGTCTATTAGTCAACATTCTAATAGGACATTTAATCAATTGGTATTTACGAATAGTAATGTTAGTATTATAATTCGTCTATAAACCAAAAGCAAAATAGATATAAGAATAAAATTTTGAAATTTTAAAATAATGTTAAATAAATTATAATATAATGACTAAAATTTATGAAAATAAATCATTAAAAAAAATTGAAAATGAAAAATTAGTGGACAAAATGGTTTAATGGGTTAAGAGTAAATGGTCAATTTCCTTTAGTTTTCCCCTAAATAAGTTCTCTTGATAATTAAGAAGTTGAGCTTAGGGATGGCAATGGAGCGGAGATTGTCTTATCCATTTTCGTTCAACTCTTGTATAGATGTTGGAAACATCCACATCCATGGATATCGGTTACATCCATAACCGCTCCACTGTGCTACACTCCGTTCCACTCCAATTTTTATTAATTATTTTTAACTTAATATTATAAAAATTATATTGTAATTTATTCATGAACATACTTTTAGTATATAAAATTCTTTAATATATATACTATACATATATATATATTAAAAGTATATATATAAATATTAATATCTATATGATTTTAGTATATATATCTAATATATATACTAAAAATATAAGGGAAAATAAAAAAATATTTTAAGGGGTAAGATAGTAATTTCAAATGTCGGGGCAGGGCGGAGCAAGTATTTACCAAAACCACCCTGCTCCACCCCTCCCCCGCTTTTAAAAAAAAAAAAAACCTTTTCATTCAGAACGGATCGGTGCGAAATTCATCGATCAAATCAAGTTTTACGCTGATTACATATATAGAATTTAGCATAAGCAGAAAATTGTCTTACCTTGTCTTGTAGTTTCGACAAACACCAATTCTTCAATAACACAAAGTTTGATTGTAACTCATCAATTATTTAAGTGTTCATCTTTTAATAATAGTCCACGCGAATAAAAAGTAAAAAGCATTTTAAAAAATGGGAAGAATTTTGGTTGACACTATGCTAGTAGTAACCGCACCGCACCCTGTCTAAATTTTTTCAAGAGTTCTCAACATATGAGATTATGAGAAGGGTAACCAAGACTTATTTATATAGAGGAGGATTAGGCCTAGTCTATTCTAAATAGATCTTGGGCCTTTAACTATTTTTTTCAACTTTTAATTTATTTAATTTAATCTTTACAATTTCAATTTTTTTTAATTAAATCCAATTTAATTAAGTCTAATTTAATCTTTCAAAAGCCACGTTTTATGTGTGTGACTCATTAGATTATTTAATATGTTGACTCATTGTAATATTTAACTGATCAGACCTTTTAGTTCATCACTAATTCTCTAATTAATCAATTTTATATTTATAAATCATGGTTGTCATCTAGCAATGAGTGATGATCACTTAATTGTTAAGAAATGTCAATAAGGTTTGACCAACCGATCCATTCTTAGTTTTTTTTTTTTTGTGGTATAATTAATAACATTTCTTCTGTTAATATATCGGTTTAACTCTGAGTATGAATTAGTGCCTATTCAATTGGTTTAACCATATTAACTCTTGAGTTAGGCAACTAAGTCTTCGAATAAGTTCTAGAACTATTCGAAGACTTCATTCCACTATGGTCAAAGATTTTGAGTTAATCCTTATTAAAACTAGTGAAATATTCTTTTCTTTTTTTGGTCTAAACCCAGGGTGTCCCTAATAAGCTCATAAAATTCATATTTTATGCTCTTTTATTTTTATTTTTAGTTATGTTTTCGATCTTTATTTTGATTACTTATATTATATTTTTAAATTTTAGGTATATTTAGGAGAATGAAGTGAAAAGATATAAATAATGATGGTAAAATGCTTACAAAATCACAATCATAAGATGGAAGAAGACTTGGGAGTCAAAAAGATCAATTTCTGGTTGAAAAGCAAGAAGGCAGATTTGACCTTCGAAGCTTGTTGCAAGGAAAATATGATGTTAAAGTCCTTATTTGAAGAAACTTTCTCTTACTTTTGAAGCTGACTTGAATACCTTTCCAACAGTAGTTTATACGCCCAAATTGGACAATAAATGATCATCCAAATCAGCCGAGGAAGTGCAAGAAGACGCGTAAAAAAAATGGCTGGCAGAAGCTTGTCGCCGCAGCTCCCAATTCCGGCGCCGCAATGCCCAAGATTCGGGAAAAACATGGGAAAACCTGCCAAAAATGCAATTTTCTGCTTTCTAACTTACTTGTGCGGCAATGACTTGTTTTCAGGGTTTTAAAGCTCTATAAATACCATCTTAGAGCCACAAACTAGACATCTTTTGAGGAGACTCAAGGATCATCATTCTTCTTCTTCTTCTTCTTCTCCATTCTCTTATTTTCTTTTTACTTTTATGTATATATTATCTACGCCTATGCAAGGCTAAACTCCTTTTTGGTTAAGGGTGATTTCAAAATGCTAGAACATGTTGTGTAATTAATTTTCAAATTCTATCTATCATTAGTTTTCTATCAGAGTTGCTTTATGTTCTTCTATAAGAATTGTTCATGATGTTGTCTTGATTTGTTTAGGTGCGCAACCAGATAGATCTTGATAATTATCTAATGCTAGTTTAGGAGTTTTGACATGTAGCTTATCTTGATTTCTATTCAATAGTGGCAATTTGTGACTAATGATTATGTTAAAGTTTTCGCTAATTGCAAAGTGGAACATAACCTAAGTTGAATGAATCCATGTTTATGTATTTGTTGATTAGATCAACCTATCTTTCTTATCTTAAAGCTGCTATCACTTTGAATCTATAGATGTTTATCTTAGGTTATTTGATAGTTAGAGATTAAGTAGTGGCGTTTGTCCTGTTTAACGACGAACTAAGAAAGGATTGGGGTAACACGGGAGGTTGTTGTCTACGGTTGTTAATTTTGATAGTTAATTGATATTGATAGGTCTGAAATTGATTCTCAATGATGTTTAGTGGTGGAGAATGGAACCTTAACCATACTTTTCTCTTATTTGACATCTTCTATTTACTTATTTGCACTCTTATTATTCTAATTTGCTTTACTTTTAATTATTTCAAAAACCCCCATTTCTTTTATTCTCTTTTCTTGTTCTTTGAATTGAAGTAATAAATCAATAATTTATAAATTGAAACCCAATCCCTGAGGACTCGACCCTTGCTAACTACTATACCTAACAATTGATCTTTTTAGTGCAAGGGTTAAATAAGATATACTCTTTTGAGTGCATCAAATTTTTGCCATCCTCATTTTATGGTTGACGGAAAACTAATCCTTGTTTGGATTGGGAAGCGTGATGGTAAAACCCTCTCAACATTGGTGACTCCCAAGACTCGAACATTTGTCCTCATCTTAGGGGCTGGAGTCACTTACCACTCCAACCAACCAAATGTTGATTATTGATTATTCTTTCAATCACTCAATGCAATGAATTTTATATTGATTATTCATCTATCTTCATATGTCTCATGTTATATAAAAAATTATCCGACTAAGGCAACCATGGTTAGAACCATAAGTAAGATAAAATCAAAATATACCATTCCTCATATAAGATAAATAGGAATCTCAAGTCAAAGGATCATTTATACAACGATTACATGAGAATGTTGCCATAAACAATAAGTGGACTACCAAATGATATTCTCATATTATGTCATGTTCAATGAACTTGTTCTTGTAATAAACACTCACATGTTAGTTCAAGTTTATGTAAAGTTCAACCTATGAGATCGATTGTTTGTTTCGTAAGCAAGTGCTTAACCATATGTTGTTCTCAACATTTTTATTAATATTTTATCTTGACAAAACATTGATTGAGAATAATTTAAGAATAATGGTTTGATATAATAATGATCTCATAATTATAACTTATTATAATTTCCTTACAAAACATATTTATTTCATAAATTTTATTTAAGAAATAAATATTAAATATGTATAAAAATACCTTAATTAATAATAATAATATTTAAAATACTATATATCATATTCAACCCGATTGATCTTAGGACATATACCTAACAGTTTATTCGGCAGTTACTTCAATCCTTGAACTGGATCATATGGGTTTCTCAGTCACCATATTTCTGGATTCGGGCTAGTTGGATAATTGCATCTAAAAAATTGTGAAACTAGGATACTTCACAAGACAAATTAGTTGCACTTTTTGAAAACAAGATTTCTTCAAAATAATCAAAGAAATAACAGTATCATATCATAAAAATCTGTTCAAAACTTAGGCAATTAAGCACTCAATTGCAGGCAACTATGTCTAGTTTTGGAAATATTAGACACGATATGATTATACGACACGAAAAAATAACACGACATGAAAAAAATAAACGAACACGACACGAATGTCTTAAAATCTATATAATACGAATTATTAACGTATCAAAATTAATATAAATATAAAATATCTTAAACACGATTATAATACGACAAAGTACACGAACATGATACGAATACACGAATTGCCATATCTAATGTCCACAAGCCAATGGTATAATTGATCCACATAAAATTTGAATATACCCCCAGCCTATGCTTCCCCCTTTCCTTTTTATTTGGTAAACTCACAATAATCTTGTAGACACCTAATTTTGTCCGTACCCTAAATCAGGTAATTTTCTTCTTGAATGAGGTTTTAGAATGCAGAAAGTCTCTTTTCATCCTGCAAGTGGTACTCCAAGACTTTGTTTAAGAGGTCAAGCACGAAAAGTCAATATGGAAAAAGTCAACCCCTAAAAAGTCAACCCTAAAAAGTCAACTATTGAAAAGTCAACCCATATTCAAAATCAAGATTCAAAGTTTAATTGAACAATGATGAAAGAATTTTGATAATCCGAGGTCTACAACAAGAGATATGGAGTTCGGAAGATGGGTTATGAAGATTTAGTGGAAAGGAAATCCTAATTCGGTAAATTTGGAAAAAAGTGCTTAAACGATCAAATTGGTCGAAATTAGAGATTCTGAATGAAAGATAATCAATGACTACGGGTATTAGAAAGGCCATTTGGAAGCAAAACCAAAGAAATAGTCAATTTGGAAGAAAATAGAAAATTAGGGTTTTTGGTGAATTTTGGCGAAATTGGGGAAAACTGCAAAAAATAGCGTGATTCGTTAAAGTTAAAGCCCCTATTTGATGAAGGGTGGGTAAACAAAGATAGCCCAAGGCTCAGTTTGAAGTAATTCCGAAAGAAGAGTCGATTGGAGGAAAAACAGAGAAAAGAGGAAATTCCCGATATTGGAAAAAGGAAAAATCAAATCGGAGGGGAATTTGATCGTAAAAATTGGGCATTTTTGGATCAACTCCAATTCAATATATAACAAAGGCCTGAAAAAAGAAAATCTGAAAATCGGACTTGTTTTGAGTAAAACCGAGGTTTTGGATGTTAAAGGGCAATCTTGGAAAATTCAAAAAAAATAGTGAGCGAGCTCAGAAAATTACCGAAACTTCCAGATCTCAATATTATATCATTTGTAAGAGATTGGCGAAGAAAAATCCAGAATCAGAGCTCGTTTGAAAAATGGAAAATTTCGGGCCCACTAAGTTGAAATTCCAGAAGATAAATCCAGAAAAATAGCAAATGAGCTCATAAAATTATGAAAACTTTCAGATCTCAATTTTATATTATTTGGAAGAGATTGAAGAAGAAAAATCAGGAATCGGAGCTCGTTTGAAAAATGACAAAAGTTCGGGTGCACTAAGGGCAATTTTGGAAGATAAATCTGAGAAAAATAGCAAATGGGCTCGAAAAATCATGAAAACTTTCAGAACTCAATTTTATATTATTTAGGAAGTATTGGAAAAAGAAAACCGGATTTGGAGTCCGTTTTCAATTTAATCAAGTTTGGCGGTCTAAAGTGCAATTTTACCGAAGAAACTGAAAAAAGGTCATTTTTTAAATTTAAAAAATAGAGAGATGGCTGGAATTTGAAGGGCCATTCAGCCAGCCTAAGAGGAGGAGAGGTTTTGCTGAGTTCTTTCATCCAAAGGCCAAAAATGGATAGTAAGGCGGTTATTTTTTTTATCAAGCTTTTGTGATTTTGCCACATGGTCAAATGAATGAAGAGGAAGGATGTCAACATTAGGGTTACACATTTTAGAACAACTGTATTTGTTAGGAGCTGATCACTTCATCTAAGGGTGGTAAATTCATATTTTTAGCATCTTTGATTAGTGGCCTTTGGATCAAATTAGCTAGGAAAAAAAATGACAACATCTTGTGCACATAAAGGCCATTCGGCCAGCTCTATTTAGAGGGGGGGTTTCATTTTGCTAGGGGTTCTTTGGTTGATCATTTTTCATTTGTGGAGCAATAGCTAAGTTTAAAAAAGAAGAGAAAATTTAGAAGAGATGAAAAGCTTGAAAGATAGCTTTGGAAGGTAGCCTTTTGGCATCTAACTCTTGCATTTTCTTTCTTTTTCCATGCTTAATTTGCTGATTTTCCTTGAGATTTTATGATTTCTTTTTTTTTTTTAATGAAATAAAGGTTTTTAAAACTTCCTCTCAAGGCTCCTATCTTATGTTTTTCATGAAAAAAATCAAAGAAAAAACAAATTTTTTACACATTTCTTATGTTGGCCAAATGGTACCCTTGATATGCTTATGTTGTGTTTGATTTATTTCCCATGTTGGTTGTGATGTGTTAGCTGGTTTTGATGTTCTAGCTTTTTAAAATAATCAAGATATGGAGTTTATTCTTAACTTTATTTGCTTACTTGTTCTTATTTTGCTGTTTTTATCATTTATTTTCATGTCTCTTTATTTTGTTTACTAATTTTAATTTTCTGTTTTCACTATATTATGTTGTTCATGCTTTGTGTTATTTCCATACCATGTGTTTGTGTATTTGCCTAGCTATATCTTTGCATCTTCATCATGTTTATTTGACTATCATGTTTTCATTTATGTCTCACATATTTGCCATGCCATGCCATGTGTTTGTGTTATTGCTTTGGTAAGGATCTCACATCTTGATTAGTGACCATTTAGTTTCTAGGTTTCTTTGTGTTTGTATTTGCATTTTCATCTTGTTTGGGTTATCATGCTTTCATTCATGCTTTGCATTTTTATGCCATGTGATTATGTAATTATTGTGCCATGTTCTTGCTTTATTCTTATGTTCATTTGGTCATTATATGTTCATGTTACTTCCATGCATATCTTATGTTCATATTAGGCATTAGGTCATGTTATATTGCCATGCATATTCTTATGATATTTTAGGTCCTAGGTCATCTTTGCATGCCATGCATATTTTCAGGCTTATTAGGTCTAAGGTCATTTTGTTTTGCCATGCATGTTTCATGTTCATTTAGGTCTAAGTCATCTTTGTATGCCACTACAAGAGGATGAACTTTTATCGACAGAATAATCCGTCGATAGATATCTATTTTCTGTCGGTGATGCGTTTTACCGACGAAATATTTCGTCGGAGATATTTGTCGGTGATACTAATTCAGTCGGTAAAGAAAAATCTGTCGGTATTGTTCGACTTTACCGACGAAAGTTTTCGTCATTATTATTTTATCACCGACGGAATAGTTCCGACAATTTCTAATTTACCGACGGATGAATTTGGTCGGTAATGTTGAATTACCGACGAAATGTTCCATCGGTAAATGTGCATTATCGACGGATTATTCCATTGTAATTAATTTTTTGGAACAAAAAAAATAAAATTTAAAATAAAAAAATTTAAATTTAAATTATTACAAAATTTTAAAAATGAAATGAAAAATTTATATTATCAAAGGTTAAAAAATAAAATGAAATCCGTAAAAATATAAATAAAAAAATATTCAAATGTATCTCTCAAATATAATAAAAAAAAACCTCATCACGAGGTACTGCTGTCATCGGCTTCACTGTCTACCTCGGCATTGCCCCCGGCATCACCTCTGGCAGCATTCAATCCTCCGACAGCACCCATGCCTCCGACTTCGGCATCACCTCCGACAGCACCGACTCCAGCATCGACAACACTCAATCCTAGTCCAGCAGCCATGCCTCCAGTAGCACCGACTCCGACAGCACTCGGTCCAGCACCGACTCTGGCAGCACTCGATCCAACACCCATGCCTAAGGCAGCACTGAGTCCGGCAACCTGAGTTTCGATCCCGCCTAATGCAACTGCTATCTGTGACTGCAGTAAAGGTGTGATTATCGTATTCCAGCTCGTCACGATATTCTCAAGTCTCACGATTGAGGTCTGATTTGCGAGACATCGGACCTCAATGCATGATAGTCCTCAGACGGCTTGCTGCCGGTTTTGTGTAGTACTATGACCACATGAAGCGTAACTAGCTGCATCTGAACTTTGGTGACTGCCAGGTGGATCAAAAATTTGCCCTCTCTTCGGTCTCGTTCCAAAACCATAATCATGCGTCCGCGTAGTCTCAATGCCCCCAATAGCATTAGACTAGGACTGAGGGTTGAAATCAGGATATGAAGACGTATCGTCCCCATATTTTTGCAGCAACGAAGCAGTATAATTTTCCTACAATCACAAATATTTAAATATATAAACAATTAATATGTGACATTGTAATGAACATGTAAATAAACATAGAGATCTGGTATAATCAATTAATGTAATATATAAAATATTGATAAAGTTAAATACTTACAGTTACAGTTTTAGACTTGTTGTCTACGTAATCACCCTGACCCTTTGCACGTTTATGGGTTTTGTTAAATAGCTCCAGGAAAGTCACGTTGCGCTGCAACTCTTGTGACTACAAACTAAAAGAAGAGAGAAAAGTATGTTAAACCAATTAAATATTTGGGTTAAGTTGATAAAACTTTGAAACAATAAATTGCAAAACAAAAAGTAATCTTACCATCCTTTCACCGGTAACTAGAAAAGGAACTAATCCACCAATGTGCTTTGTAATGCTGCCATCTTTCTCTGTGTTCTTATTACTCGAAGCCTTTTGGGACCTATTTTTCCAAGCGTCAGTACTCCAGACGCTATCAATTAGTTGATCCCAAATATCGATTGCTATCCTATTACACCTATAACCCTTGCAGTTTTCTATTCGATTCGTTTGAAAGAAGGACATGGCATTGTCCCTCTCAAAATTCATCATGTCCTTGAACCGATCCTTGCACGTGGCCTCTCATAATTTCCTAACCAATGGTGTCTGCTCGAGAGGCCACTGGCATTTTCTCTACAATAAGACATTATGAATTAATATATAGTATTAAACATAATTAAATTATAATTTGACTTTTAACCAAATCATACCTCAAATATAGTCCACATAGACAGTTTCACATCAACAGGTATCTTCGACCAAGTAGGCAATGGTCTGTTAGAGTGTTGTCTGATGATGGAGGCAATGGTCGATTTTACACAACTCTCCGTGAAAGTCCTAAAATCAAGGATACGTGTTAGTGGACAATAATTTATTTTACTCAAATAATTAAATTATCGAAATATTATTAACTTACGTGTTTTGAAGAATTGATAGTCGAAACTTGTCATCCGGATTACTCAGTGTCGGTAATCCTTTCATCCGACCTCTACCTCATTTCCTCTGCTCAGTGACAGTACCGGTAGACGGTGTAGGATGTGATGCAGGTACCTCTGTCCCTGTGCCATCATCATCGAAATACATCGGTGCTGGCTAATTAAGTAAATACTGTGAAATTTTATCCAGCAGTGACGTAGATGCCTGTAACGTGGGAGCTGCCTGAGTCGCCGAAGTAAGTTTCGACTGTGGCAATAGAGCGGGAGTCGATATAGATGGTACCACTGTTGAAGGAGGCAATCTAGACGGATCCACTATAGACGGAGACAGTGCAAAGGGATGCAGGGGCGATGGAGGTACTACAAATGAAGTATGTGGCGATGGAGCCGAATAAGGCGGCAACTATCTCGGTGGAGGCGGTAAGGAGGGAGAAGACGCAGGTGGCAACTTTGGTGTACCATGCCCCGAGGACGACCCTCCAGATGTTCGAAATGCATCCCACATAGAACTCGGTTTCTTCTTTCCAGTAGTTTTACGCCCTGTTCCTCGCATTTTATCTGTAAAATAAAAAATATTAAATTTATTAATAAATTAATATTAAATTTATTAATAAAGAAACAGAATAACACAATAAAAAAACAATCACAATGAACAATAACACATTATACAATTTAATGTAATATCTAATGTTTTTTATGCTAAGGTGCACTTTAAATTTTATAACACCTAATGCAGTTAAGTAATTGTCATTTTTTTCTTCTTCATTTTTACTCTTTTTCTTCATTTTTACTCTTTTTCTATTAATTTATTATTTACTTAAATTTTTTTATTATTTATTTTTGTTAACTCTCTCATTTTGTATTTTTTAGTTTACTTTTTAATTTTTTTTTTATTTGAAAAGTTATCTAATGTTTTTTATTCAATCAATATAATAAACAAAATTTATATAATTATTTATTGATGTATTTTTAATTTTTTATAAAATGTTTACTTTGAAAAAATGTACCAATTACTTATTGAATTGATGTCACAAATTTACCAATTTTGTAAATGACTTATTAAATTGATGTCACAAATTAATTAAACATCAATTTATATAATTATCAACACATCTAAAATTATCAACACAATTATCAACACATCTAAAATTATCAACACAATTTGATGCACTCAAAAGAGTATATCTTTATCAAACCTTGCAATTAATATTATCAATTATAGTAAAGTAGCATGCAAGGGTCGAGATTGGTTTTTAGTTTATAAGTTATTAGTTTAAAACTTAAATTCAAGAACAATAAAATAAAAAGGGGTTTTGAAATAATTAAAAGTAAAGAAAACAAGATAAGTAAAAAGCAAATAAATAAAATCAAATATATAAGAGAAGTATGGTTAAGGTTTCATTCTCCACCACTAGACATTATTAAGAATCAAATTCAGATCTATCAACATCAATTAGCTATCAAAGTTAACAACCGTAGATAACAACATCCTGTGTTACCCCAATCCTTTCTTAGTTCGTCGTTAAGCAGGACGAACGCCACTACTTAATCTCTAACTATCAAATAACCTAAGATAAACATCATTAGATTCAAAGTGATAGCAGCTTTATGATAAGAAAGATAGGTTGATCAAAGCAACAAACATATAAACATGGATTCATTCAACTTATGTTATGTTCCACTTCATAATTCCTGAAAACCCAACATAATCATGAATTACAAATTGCCACTATTGAATAGAAATCAAGACAATTACACGGATCAAGAATCCTAAACTAGCATTAGATAATTATCAAGATCTATCTAGTTGGCAACCTAAACAAATCAAGACAATATCATGAACAATTCTTATAGAAGAACACAAGAAACTTTGATAGAAAAACAATAATAGATAAAATCTCAAAATCAATTACAAAATATGTCTAGGGCTTTGAAATCACCTTTAACCAAAAAGAAGTTTAGCCTAACATAAGCATAAATAATATATACATAAAACTAAAAATAAAATAAAAGAATGGAGAAGACGAAGAAGAAGAAGAAGGATGATCTTTGAGTCTCCTCCAAAAGATTATGATAGTTTGTGGCTTAAAAGATGATATTTATATAGCCTTTTGACCTTGGAAACCCTTTCTTGTTGATCAAGGAAGCTAGGGGTTAAAGGAGTGCAAAATAGGCAAGATTTTTGAGTTTTACGATTTTTCACAGTTTTGAGGAAAGTAGGGTCAGCGCCGCGGCGCCAAGTACACTAACTTGGTCATTTTGCTCGCTGACATCGGTTTCGCGACTGCTACACTATCTCGCACTTTGTTGGCTGATTTGGATAACCATCCATTGTCCGATTTAGGTGTGTAAACTATCGTTGGCAAGGTATTCAAGTAAGATTCAAAAGTCAAGAAGGAAGTTTCTTTAAATAATGACTTTAATATGATTTTTTCCTTGCAACAAGCTCCGGAGGTCAGATCTGCCTGATCATCTAGCACTAAGAATTTGATCTTTTTGACTCTCAAGTCTTCTTCCATCTTATGATTGTGATTTTGTAAGCTCTTTACCATCATTATTGACATCTTTTGACTTCATTCTTTTAAATATACCTATAATTCAAAAACATAATATAAGTAAACAAGATAAATATCGAAAACATAACAAAAACTAAAGGTAGAAAGGCATAAAATGTATATTTTATGAGCTTATCAAATACCCCCACACTTAGCTTTTTGCTAGTCCTTGAGCAAAACAAAATAAAACAAAATAAGAAAATCTAATCTAATTCACTTTCGTAGGAAATCACGGTGGCACTTAGCATGTGACACAAGCCTTTAAACCCCTAAATGTCCTTAGTGGACGAGTTTAGTCTCGTGAGGGTTTACTAGAACGATACCCACAAACATTGAAAATATAAGAAAAAATTTAAAATAATAATTACAACTAATCCTTTCAATATAAATTAGAGAAAATCATTGGACAAGTCTTATAAACTAATCAATAGCGTAAAGAAATTCATAAAAAAATCATGCTTGAATGTAAATAGTTTGAGTTAAGCCAATATTAACATAACATATTTCAATCAAAATAGTGCATATTCAAACTTAATCTCAATTTCTCACATGGGATACTCTCATGATTTTCACTCTTTAAAGTAGTGGTAAAGTGTTTACCCTCAATCAACCTCATGAAAACAATTCTACCATATGCTTTCTTGTCCACCTATTCTCCACTATTTAGATCATGCAACTTCATAAATCAAGAGGTCTTTATTTAAGGTTGTAATGGGGCCAAGGGGTTGTAATGTGTTTAAAGAATAAAAGGATAAAGATATCACAAAGGTTCCAAAGATTTCATAGAGTTTAAAGACATAATAAGATCATACAAATAAAACCTCTCAAAACTCTTATAAAGCATATAATAACATAGGCTAAAATTTCAAGTTGAGCTTTTGCTTCATTCTAATCAACCTTGTAACATTCTTTTCTTTAACCAAAAGTTCAAGAGATGATTTTTTTTTCCTTTTTTTTTTCTTTCCATTTTTTTCATGGGAATGTATTTTTACAATGTTCCCTTTTTTTTTTCTTTCTCTTGACTTTTACCTTTCTCCTCCCCCACACTTATCTTTTGTTCTAACCCAAATTTTCAAAAAGTATCCCTCGTTTTTGCAATATGTCTCAAAACATTCAATCCATCTTTAGAATAAGGGTAAAGATTTAAGTGTATTTAGGCTAGGGAAAAGATGTGGTTACCAAAGAAATAGCTTTTTCAATGTAGGCTCAAATTGGCTCACTAGGGGATGTTCTTTTGGAACATCAATAATGGATGGCTTATTTGGCCCTGGTTATAATCCTAATACCTCTATCTTTTTCATGTTGTTACATGCATCAATATAGTATCAAAAAGGTTTAAAGCAAGTTCTAGAGAATCATGTAATCATAAGAGCACTCAAGAAAGAAATTAGATTGATATGTATAATGTATCAATCATATAGGCTCAACACTCACAAGGATGATTATACAAGTCAATATTAAGTCTAAACATGCTTCTTTCTCAATCAATATATCATATTAACATTGGCTCATAAAAAATAGTATTCAAGCTCAATTCTCATGAAAATCTTCTCACTAATAACCAGTTTAAGACCTATTCAATTCATATCTCATCATTATATTAAAAGGAACTAAAATACACTAAAAATAACTAAAAAGACTCAAAACAAAAAGAAAAAAAATTGACAACCTAAATTAAGAAATTAAACTAAAAAATCTTAAATTCTTCCCCCCACACTTAATTCTTACATTGTCCTCAATGTAATGCTATCACCCCATATGCAAGAATTATATGTAAAAGAAAAGAACTACTAAATAAAAGAAGAAAAATAACTAAAGAAAATATAAAAGATAGAGGGATGGAGAGTGAGAAATAGCAAATCTGATTATAATGTGTGCTCTCCGTCCAATTGGGTTGCCTCCCAATAAGCGCTTGGTTTATTGTCTTTAGCCTGACTTATTAAAACACAAAAAAAAAAAAACAAACAAAATTATTAAAAACTCAAAACAAAGCAAACTAATGAAACTTTAAATAAATTTTAAAAAAATAAAAACGAAGCAAGAAGGAAAAAGGAAAAAGGAAAAAGAAAACAAATCTGTTATGGCAGGTTGACAATTTCTTCATTAATTGGGCTGCCTCCCAATTAGCACTGGAGTTAGTGTTTTGAACCTAACCAACACCCCTTCTTGGCTTTTTAGGCTTGTCAAGCTCATACATGAAACTTTCCAAATTTGTGCGTTTGGTAGGAAGCTTTCTTTGCACAATAGTGGATGCATTCTCCATTACAAGTATTATTCCATCATCCTTGGTGCATAACTCATTGTGGAATGATGCATATTTTGGTATTTGTTGAATGGCGTCCACAAACAAATTGTTTAAGGTTTCCAGCATGTCTTCTTTATGTTCCTCCTCCTTGAACTTTGCGAATCTACTAGGAAAAGGTGGAGAATAAACATTAGTAAAAATTAGAACCTTACAAGTTACCTCAAGTGTCGAAGTACTCTCCTTTAGAATTGAAGCTTCATTATCTTCCAAAAGTAAATCCATCTCAAGTTCTTTCTCATCCTCGGGTTCCCTTGGACTTTCTGATTCATCCTCAAGTTGTTTGGGACTAGCATTCTCCTCGGGATCAATCATAGTTTGGGAAGGGAGTTGTTCATGTAGTTTCTCAGATCCTTCTTCTACCCATCGCGCCACACCACTAGTCAATTGGCTCATTTGCATTTCCAAATTCTGGATACTTACCTGAAGACTTGTCCTTGTTTCCTGAATGTTTGCCTTTATTTTCTGTTGAAATTGCAAATTATTAGTAGCAAAAGTATTGACAATGTCTTCTAAAGAAGTACCTGAACTTTGAGGTGGGGCTGCAAAAGATCTGGATCTTGATACCATAATTGATTGAAGCTCGATGGATAATTGTAGTTGGCATAAGGATCTATTTCTTGATAATTTCCAGAGTAGCCATGATTAGTATGATTCCACCATCCCTCATTGTAAGTGTTTGGGAAAGGATCACACTGTTGTTGGTGGAACCTTTGTTGGCTTTGGTATCCTTCTACATCAAAGGCTGGTTCAAAATTATCTTTTCGGTAGTATGGGCACTAATTGGTTGGATGATCCATCATGAAGCACACTCCACACTACCTTGATTGTTGAATTTCAATTATGGCCACTTGTTGAACTATGGAGATGAGATTGTCTAGAAGATTCTGAAGGTTCTGAAGTCTTGATGTAGCACCTGCCATCTCTTCTTGCTTGAAATCTGAAAAGAAAAACTTGTATTTACAAGAAAAATAAAATTAATTACAATTGAAAATAAGAATAAACCAAATAACAAATAAACTAGAGAAAGCAATCCCCGGCAACGACGCCAAAAGTTTGATGCACTCAAAAGAGTATATCTTTATTAAACCTTGTAATTAATATGATCAATTATAGTAAAGTAGCATGGAAGGGTCGAATCCACAGAGATTGATTTTTAATTTATAAGTTACTAGTTTAAAACTTAAATTCAAGAACAATAAAATAAAAAGGGGTTTTGAAATAATTAAAAGTAAAGAAAACAAGATAAGTAAAAAGCAAATAACTAAGATGAAATCAAATATATAAGAGAAGTATGGTTAAGGTTTCATTCTCCACCACTAGACATCATTAAGAATCAAATTTAGATCTATCAACATCAATTAGCTATCAAAGTTAACAAACATAGATAACAACATCCTGTTACCCCAGTCCTTCCTTAGTTTGTCGTTAAGCAGGACGAATGCCACTACTTAGTCTCTAACTAACAAATAACCTAAGATAAACATCATTAGATTCAAAGTGATAGCAGCTTTATGATAAGAAAGATAGGTTGATCTAAGCAACAAACACATAAACATGGATTCATTCAACTTATGTTATGTTCCACTTCATAATTCCTGAAAACCCAACATAATCATGAATTAAAAATTGCCACTATTTAATAGAAACCAAGACAATTACACGGATCAAGATTCCTAAACTAGCATTAGATAATTATCAAGATCTATCTAGTTGGCCACCTAAACAAATCAAGACAATATCATGAACAATTCTTATAGAAGAACACAAGCAACTTTGATAGAAAACCAATAATAGATAAAATCTCAAAATCAATTACAAAACATGTCTAGGGCTTTGAAATTACCCTTAACCAAAAAGAAGTTTAGCCTAACATAAGCATAAATAATATATACATAAAACTAAAAAATAAAATAAAAGAATGGAGAATAAGAAGAAGAATGATCTTTGAGTCTCCTCCAAAAAATTATGATAGTTTGTGGCTCAAAAGATGGTATTTATAGAGCCTTTTGACCTTGGAAACCCTTTCTTGTTGATCAAGGAAACTAGGAGTCAAAGGAGTGCAAAATAGGCAAGATTTTTGAGTTTTATGGTTTTTCACGGTTTTGAGGACAGTAGGGTCGGCGCCGCGGCGCCAAGTACATTGACTTGGTCATTTTGCTCGCTGACGTCGGTTTCGCGACTACTGCACTATCTCGCACTTCGTTGGCTGATTTGGATGATCATCCTTTGTTCGATTTAGGCATGTAAACTATCGTTGGAAAGGTATTCAAGTCAAATTCAAAAGTCAAGAAAGAAGTTTCTTCAAATAATGAATTTAACATGAGGTTTTCCTTGCAACAAGCTCCGAAGGTCAGATCTGCCTAATCATCTAGCACTAAGAATTTGATCTTTTTGACTCTCAAGTCTTCTTCCATCTTATGATTGTGATTTTGTAAGATTTTTACCATCATTAGTGACATCTTTTGACTTCATGCTTTTAAATATACCTATAATTCAAAAACATAATATAAGTAAACAAGATAAAGATCGAAAACATAACAAAAACTAAAGGTAGAAAGACATAAAATGTATATTTTATAAGCTTATCACAATTATCAACACATCTAAAATTATCAACACAATTATCAACACATCTAAAATTGATGTCACATTGTAATCAACACACCTAAAATTATCTAAAATTATCAACACAACTACACAATTTATATAATTATATAATAATTATTTTATTAATTAAAATATTTAAATAAATATACAAAAATCTTGTAGACTTTAATCAAACCTGAATTCTGGGGGGACGCGGACTGTCGGACAGCTGGGCGCGTGGATGGTCGGACGACGAGGGACGTTCAGTCGAATGGCAGGGGATGGTCAGTCGATGGGGGACGGTCGGACGGCGGGGGAAAGAGAAAATCAAAGAATCAGAGAAAGAAAGAAAATGAGGAAGAAGAAGTTTCGGGGTCTATTTATGCCCGAGACTATAACCGACGAAATTGGATTTTCACCGATGGAAATTCCGTCGGTAAAACTTTGGGCGGGAATTCAAATTACTTTTGTCGGTGATAATGTATTACCAACGAAAATTCCGTCGGTAAATTCCTCATCCGTCGATGACTGATCACCGATTGAAAATCTTTTATCGACGAAATCTAACTATTACTGACGGATATTCCGTCAATAAAACTTTTTGAACGTTCAGATTTGAAATTTGCATTTATTGCGCATAAGATTCCGTGAAATAGTATTACCGACGGAATATCCGTCAGTAATATTCTAATTTCATCGGTGATATAAATGTTCCGTCGGTAATGTATTACCGACTGAAAATATATCCCCGACGGAATTTGAATATTACTGACGGATATTCCGTTGGTAATAGTTTTTGACCGTTCAATTTTATTATTATTTTTAAATTAATTTAGTAATAAATAAAAATTTATTACCAAATATAAAAATCCGTGCTCTTTTATTACCAACAGAATTTTTGTCGGTAATTGTGGTAATTTCGTCGATGATTTTTCGGGGAGAATCTAGGCCATTCAGGCCAATGTTTTATCTGTCAGTAATATATTACTTCCGTCTGTAATTATCAAATAATCCGTCGGTAATACGAAAAAACATTACCCACGAAATTTTATAAGTAATGTTTTACTTTTCGTCACTGAAAAATTGATTTATCGACGGAATATTTCCGTCAGTAATTATTCCGTCTCTAATTTAACGTTCTCTTGTAGTGTGCCATGCATATTAGGTCTAAAGTTGCATTTTTTCCCATGCACATTTCATGCTAGGTATTAGGTCATTTTTCATGCCATACATATTTTCTATGTCTTTTAGGCATTAGGTCATGCATTTCATGCATTTAACTTGCTGTTTGTTCATGCATTTCATATTATCTCACTTGATTTTTGACTTAAGCCAATCCATGGCTCAAAGACAAGCTCACATGAGCATGCTTGTGGAAAATTAAGATTGTCAAGTTGGATTTTCTACCTTTGTGATTTTTTTTCATTAGGCAATCCTTGTCCAAATTTTTAGCAATTTTTCCACTGTTTGTAGGACCTTAAAGGAGTCTCCAATATTTTTATTCTGATTTTTTAGTGTTTTTATCAAAGGTTTAAAAATATTTTTTGGTTAAATAGTTTTTCACCCAATGTTCTGACTTTCAAGAATTTTCAGGTAGGACATCCTTAGTCCAAAAATTAAGCCAATGTTTTCCCATAGAGTTCAACATGTTTTGAGTCTCCCATAATTTTTTCAGATTTTTTTGAAAATTTAAAATTAGGTAAAAGAATCACGTTTCAAAACTGGTCAGAAAAGATAGATTTGATTTCAAGGAGAATATAATTTTTTGTTTTGGTTAAGGCATTAAGAGGGGCTGAATTAGAACCTTAGCTACTGTCCTAGGTTGATTTTTAAGTCATTTTAATCCTAAAAAATGATTTTGTAAAGGTCGGGTCAAGGGTGGTCAAGTCCGGGTTTTCAAAGTTAGAAAAATAGAGCATTTTTAAAAGGGGTTTCGGCCTTAGTGCCATTTTCATCCAAACTTTTCAAAATTATTTTCAAACCAATCACAAAGTATATTTGATTTAGAAAATTTTGATTTGATGTCTTTTCCTAAGGTAGTCAGATATCTTTTTTGATATACGAATTTCCATATTCAAAGGAAAAAATATACTTTCATGCATTGCATTTTCCATGTTCATGCATATTATATAATATATGATTTGTGCTATGAATATTTATATGATAATGTTATTGTTTTGATTTATATTTCATGATGTTAAATTGATTGTTATATGGTTGTGAATATTTTATGTTTCTATGCTCTTTACTTAATCATTATTTATTTTGTCATATCATTTAGGATTTATTATATTAATGCATTGTTTTAAAAAAAATATATTTTCATGGATATTTTATTATAATGTTTTTATGTTTTTTATCATGTCATGTGATTTAGAATATACTATGTCATTTAGATTATATCATGTCATTTAGAATATACTATGTCATTTAGATTATATTATGTCATTTAGAATATACTATGTCTTTTAGATTATATTATGTCATTTAGAATATACTATGTCACTTAGGTTATATCATGTCATTTAGGATATACTATGTTATCTAGATTTTGCTATGTCATCTTTTATTATGTCACACATGTTCATATTCATCTTTTTAAAATGTTTTAAAAAAGATAATGATTTTCAATAAAAATAAATATATTCCCGAGTTAAAATAATTTATGAGTTCTCTGTCGGGTTTGCTGGAGAGGATATCATCAATTATCATTAATAAAGGAATATTTTTCTTTCAAAAAATGAGAATGATTCAGAAATTTTCTAAAATAAATAAAAATTTCTATATTTTGCTTAGTTTGTTGGGAAATATAGAAAAAAATTTAATTAATAAATTTCGAGTGATTTTCAATTAAAAATGGAATTATTTTTCTTTAAATTGGGAATTATTTTAAAATACCAAATTTAAAACCAACTTTTTTCTAGATTTGAGTTAACACACGATTAATAAGGTATCGTTTTATACGAGCGATTGTAGGAGTGCTAATCCTTCCCCACACGTAACCGACTCCTGAATTCGCTTCTTTGATTTCTCTGGTTTAAAACGCAAACTTTGAAATTGATTTTAAAAATATTTTAATTAATTTTAAAATATTTTACAAAACCGGTTTTAATAGGTGACCGATCACACCTAGCCAAAAAATATTGGTGGCAACTCCATTTTTTTCGAGGTTATCTTTGAACACTCATTTTATTTCAAGAGGAATTAAGTCATCTTTTCCTCTGTTTTCCTCAATGTCACGCTTAACGAATAAAAAGTCTCGCGATGAGACTTGTTATTTTTTAGGTTGCGATAAAGATATTTGGTCGATCAATTTTAGACCTATCCATGAGTCGGGCTGCAGCCCAATTTTTTTCTTCTCTAACCAAGCTCGAATCGGATTCGGCCTGGCTCATAAGTCGGTTTACTGTTTATAAATATTAAAAAAATATATTTTTATATTAATAATTATATATTTTTATAATTAAAGTTAAATAAAAAATAATATTTTATTAAATGAATAATAATTCGGGTTGGCCTATAAAAAAAACTCTTGTCTAGGCCTGATCCAATTCGGGTCGGACCTTCGGGCCGGGCAGATAATCTTGCCCTTGGACAAATCTAGTCAGTTTGATGTATATAATATGATGCTCCAACCTTTTATACAGTTCTCTTGTTTGCAAGAGCAGCTATGGCTTTTTTGTCCCAAAGAAATGCTTTCTTCTATCTCATAACACTATTGCAACTTAAGGGATGAGTTAAGCATGGAAGAAATTTGCTAAGTAAAAAGATTTTAAGTTAAATTTCACATTTATATCTCATGTTCCATTCTTGATAAGACAATTTCTTATCTTTTATCTTTGCTAAGTAAAAAGATTTTAACCTAACCAAATAAATCGATTGAAACCGACAAAATTCGGTTTATTCGGTTAGGTTTGTTCGATTGTAAGGCTTAATCGATTTTTTTTGGTTTAATCAGTTTAATCGGTTGATTTGCGGTTAATTATTTATAAACCGAACCGACTGAATAAATCGACAATATATTAAAATATATATATATTTATTTTAATTTGAATATACCCAAACCCAATCCATAAACCCAACCCAACCTAAAAAAAAAATCAACCGAATCCAATAATCTATAATCCAAATAATCAAATAAAAAACCCATGTCATAATCCAAATAGCCATAACCGACACTGAATTAAACTTTTCATCTCATCATCTGCTAGTGCTAACTAAAACATAAAATAAACCCTAGTTTCTTTTCTCTCTCCTTCCTTTCTCTCTTGCTGCCGCCTCACCTGCCTGAGTATAGTGCTTCTGCCTCTTCATTTACAATACATTCCTTTCTCTCTTACGGCTTCAGTTCACCACCGCTCCACAGTCGCAGCTCTTGTATGCCTCGTTTCTCTGGTTTTTTTGTAACTTCACTCCTTCGCCTCACCTTTTATTTTTCCCTCTTTTCCCCGTTTCACGTGATTTCTTGTTCTAGTTTAATTACTTGTTTATCAACCATTTTTTTTTCATGAACTCCGAATAATTGATTAAATCATAATTCTTGATTAATTGAATGAATAATTAGGTTGAGGAACATATTATTATGTAATTTAAAAGACAAGAACTTTAATTCTTTTTTATAATTTCTTTTATTGGTTTTGTTTAAGTAATTTCTTAATTGATCATTGCTTGTATATGGTGGTGGAAGATAATGGACATGTAGAATTGCTGATGAGTGTTTGCTTTACGGCTATCATTGGTATTCTGCGAAATTTTGAAATTTTTTATGTAATGTTCTCTCAAATATTATTTTTATGTACAGGAAAACCGAAATTACCGATGAAACCGAACCGATTAAGTTTAGTTCGGTTGGTTCGGTTTGGATCATTTATGTCGATCGGTTCGGTCGGTTAGGATCATTTATGTCGATCGGTTCGGTTGGTTATATGAGTTTAGTTGATCTAATCGGTTTTTGAAATTTTTGAATCGAACCGATTGAATGCTCACTCCTAACTGCGATTCTATAATATAACTGTTATCGTAATGGTTTTTTCTAGAGGTGGCAATTGGGCGGGTTTGGGCGGGTTCGGGTCGGGTTCATTCGGGTTCGGGTTTATTCGGGTTCGGGCTCATTCGGGTTCGGGTCCATCCGGGTTCGGGCTCATTCGGGTTCGGGTCCATTCGGGTTCGGGCTCATTCGGGTTCGGGCTCATTCGGGTTCGGGCCCATTCGGGTTCGGGCCCATTCGGGTTCGGACTCATTCGGGTTCGGGCCCATTCGGGTTCGGGTTCGGGTTCGGGTTCGGTCTGGGTTCGGGTTCGATCTGGGTACGGGTATGTTTTACATTATTTTATTTTATATTAGATGTAATCATTTTTACGTAATTTAAATATTTATATCTAAAAACAAATTATTAATTTATTATTATTAATTTTTTTATTTTTATACTTTTGCTATTATATGATATTTTTAATTATATTTATTTTTTAAAATTAATATTTGTTAGCACCAAAAGAATAAGAAATTAATTTGTTATATAAAATCAAATATTGAAATAATTTATTATAAAAAATATGATATATTATAAATTAATATATTGATATTTAAAATAATTGATTTGATGAGCTCGAATTTCAAAATATAAATACATTATAATTTATATTCACTATAAAATAAAAAACTTTTAAAAATAAATCCTGGCCTTCATCTATTCGTTTATATACTTATAAAATGCAAAAAATTTATGCTTATAGTCAAGATATATATATATATATATCGAGTACTTATATTTTTTTCATCAGGATAAAGTATAAATTATAAAGTAGTACTAAAAAATATAGTTTATATTTAAATTATACGTAATAAATATATAATTAATATGATTATTTATTAATATATAATAAATATACCCAAAACCAAAAGGCCATAAAACCCAAAACCCCATTAAATCCACCCGCTAAAATAAAATCACATGAAAGCCATAATCCAATTAAACCCACCATAACCTAACCGCATAAGTATAACTAGAGCTGCTTATGGGCCGGGTCGGGCCGCGGCCCAGTTTTTTTTATTTTCTCTGCCCAGGCCTGGCCCTGGGTCGGCCCGACCCGCCCGTTTAGGCTCGAAACACTGTTCATTGGAATAAAAAAATAACTTTTTTTTTTTATAATTAAAATTAAATAAAATAATATTATAATAAAAATTACTGTTCCGGGCCGGGCCGGCCCGGAACACAAAATATCCTGTCCAGGCCCGGCCCGTGAGCAGGTCTAAGTATAACCCAAAAGGCCAAAATAATTGAATTATTGTCAATTTTTTTACCCTTATAGATTAATTGAATTATTGTCAAATTTTTTTTCACATCTTTAAAATTTTCAAGAATTTAAAATATTTAGATTGTAAATTCATCATGATATGAGACGTTAAAGTTATAACTTATAAGTACAATAATAATTTACTTTTTGATAAAATTATTATTTCATCATATATATATATATAATATATTAAATTTTAAATTTTAATTAAATTATTAAAAAAATTAGAATAAAATTAATAATTAAAGTTATTGCTTTGTAAAAAAAAAATAATTGCAATTTGTTTATTTTTATTTTTAGTATTAAATTCGGGTTCGGGTTCGGGCCGGTCTCGGGTTCGGATCCATTCGGGTTCGGGCTCATTCGGGTTCGGGCCCATTTGGGTTCGGGTCCATTCGGGTTCGGGCCCATTCGGGTTCGGGTCCATTCGGGTTCGGGCCCATTCGGGTTCGGGCTTTTTCGGGTTCGGGTTTTTGACTTTTTGGTCAAATCGGGTTTGGGCGGGTTCGGGTTCGGGTTTTCCTGGGCGGGTTTTCGGGTTCGGGTTCATTTTGCCACCTCTAGTTTTTTCGGCCACTAAGATTTTAAAAGAAATCGGTTAAAAATTACAAAAGCAGTGTCACAATTTTTTTTTGATTAAATGTGATTGATTATCTATAAATATTTTTTTAATAAAAAAAAAACATAAAACTAATTAAGATTTAATAAAAAAGAAATTAAGTCTCAGAAAAATAAAACCCAAAGTGGATTCGGGAGTGCGGTTACGTATGAAGAAGGTATTAGCTTTCCCACTAATTAATAATGTGTTATCTTTAATCTTGACAAAAAATAATTTTAATTTTGATATTTAAAAATAATTTCCTTAACCAATTTTTTTTTTTTTTTTTAAATTCATAATTTTTTGTTGGAAAAATAAATTGATTTATTTTGAAATGAAATGGAGATTTTATCACAACAAAATTTTCTATATTCCCCAATAATTCGGCGGAATATAAAAAAATAATTTTTTTGATAAAAAGTTCCACTTCATTCCTAAAATGTTATTCCTTATGAAGAATAATTGTTTTTCACTTGAGGATATTGTCTTATTTTATTTTATTTTTTAAAAGCTCCATTTTGCAAAAACATAATTTTTTTTACAAGCTCATTATTTTAAAAACAATGAAATGAATATGACAAGGAATAAACAAGTAAAAATAAAGACATTTAATGGAAAATAAAACATAAATAATAAACGAATAAAAAAATAAAACATCATAAATAAATTTTCATTTTTATAGAATTAACCATTATTTTATTTTTGATGGAATAGCATGAAAATTGCTTGCATTGGAGAATTTTGTTAATACTCCCACAATTTGACGGAATTTAAAAAATTGTTATTTCATTTGAAAATTTTCACAATATCCTATAAAACATGAATAGTGCTTCCTCGTGAAAAAGGCCATTGAGGTACTCTCCAGCATCTTGACAAAAGCCCCAAAGTAATTCCAATTAAGTCAGACCATTTTTTTTTTTTTTAGGAAAAAATATTTTTTTATTATTAGCAACAATTAATCAATCAAATTAATAACCGAAAAATAAGTAAATAAATAAGAACGTGAATTTTAAAGTGGGATTTGAGATTGCATCACTTTTAAATAAAAAATAAACAAAAAATTAAAAACAAAAAAACCATTGGTATTGTCAATGCCGAACTAGTGAGCTTGAGGTTGCCAACCAGAGCATTGACTGACGAATATGGTGACCAAATCTTGTTTGCCCATTTTCTCTTCTCTCTCCCTCATTTCCTTCGTCGAATTATCTCTTTCTTTCCCCTCTATTTCTATTTCTATTTCTCTTTCTCTTTCTCCATTCTTTTTCTTATTTGCCTTTTATTTTTTCTTTAATCTCACTATCCATCGGACAAGGAAACCAAATCTGGTCCGTACCTCCATCTCCTTCTCATATATTTTTTTTTTTTACTGACAGGTTGAGGCCCTCCCATGTATGTGCATGGCCTACCTCACACCCATAATTGTTGTTGTGGTTGAAATTTGTGTTGTTCATGGTGGATTTACATGAAACTGAGGAAACATCATTGGAAAGATTCTGGCTTCTTGTATTGTCATTTACTTAAGCTTCGGTGTAAGATATTGGATAGGCCCTACTTTGCACAACCTTTTTAATTCATTCCATGGGTACTGCTGGCTTCTTGTCTAGAACTACATGTATACTTAGAGGTGGCAAAATATATTTGAATTCAAAAATTTATCTGAAAAATTCGAATGTGAATCCACTTGAATTCGATTTGATAAAAAAAAGTCAAAAAATTGAATTCGAAATGGCCTGAGCCCGAAATAAGTCGAACCTAAAATGACCCAAACCCTAAAAAATGTGAACTAGAAAAGACTCGAACCAGAGACCAACACGAACTCGAGACCGACTGATCGTAAACCCAAATTTAATACTAAAAATAAGAATGATTGAATTGTAATTAAATAATTTTTTATAATAAAAAAACTTTAATTATCAAATTTATTTTTATTGATTTATTTAAAAATAAAAATTAATATATATTAAAATAAGAATTTTATCAAAATATTGTAACATCCAAAGCTTTGTACCCATCTCATCATCAGTTGAACACAATAAACAAGTCTGATTAACATCAAACCTTTTTCACCAGCCTCAGTCTTAAATTTGCAAAGCCAAATGCTAACAATTGAATCCAAGGAACATCAGCAAAAACAACACTCATAAACCAAGGAGCTGAATTCAAGAGCATGGAGCACCCAAAACTAACAACCACTCCATAAAATAACCTCCTTAATCTTCTCATCTTAACATCACTCAACATTCCATGAAAAAATACCTCAAAGATATCCACCCAAATTTCAAATTCCACCAAAGCTCAAAAAGAAACCAGAAGAGTAAAAATACTCAAATCCCAGAAACCAAAAATGGAGCTCTACATAATCAAAACTAGTCAACCCACTCACCTAAGAAAAAACAATCATATAATGCCAAATCCAAGATCAAACAAATCAAATCTTTTTAACTCTCATACCTTCCATTGTCTTCAATTTCACAAGAACCGATTGATCTTCACTAGAAGATGATAAAAGCAATTACTTTACTACGCTCCAAATTGTTCCTGCTTCACCCAAGATCAGCTTTCAGCAATTTAATAAATTATCAGTCTATAGAGAGCCATTAACAATCGGACCATCTATATTTGAAACTTTCTTCTTCGCTGCCTGCTTTCTACTCTTCTTGAATTGTTTTTTCCACTTCTTTGTCACCCCTGCCATGTAGCACTTCCTATAATGTGTTATAAAACCTCCATTTCATCAGATACTTTTTACGCCTAAGAACAAGATTTTCCTTATACTCCTCTTTTGTCTTTGGTTACTATTAATATTTTAGACAAGCCCACTTCTACTATTTTAATTTCATTCCTAACTTCAGTTGGACCAACACAAAAATTTGGCCCACCATCTAAACTCACTTCTAAGTTCTTTTCTTCCAAAACATCTAACATCTTGCTCTCTGAATCACATTTACTCAGCCTTTCACTCTAAACTACGCATGCTTCATACTCATTGGGACTCACCACTCCATTTTTTACATTTTCCCTATCTCCCATCCACACCCTAGTCCCAATAACAAATTCCATATCTCCAACCTCCAAATCGTTAATAACATTATTGAGATCCTCCCAATACACCAAATTGAAACCACTATTAATTGAGTTTGCCTTTTCATTTTCTTCCTTGTCGTTGTCGTGGCTGGATTTTGAATTGTTATCAGAACTGCCATTGAACCAAAATCTGAGCTTCTTGGACATCTGACTTTGATATTTATAGCAACATGGGAATAAGGAAACTAACTCCAACTCAATTTCAAAAATCCTGATTGGATAGAACTTATTTTCAACTTGTAATTTTATTGAAACATCAAACCTGGACATAGAGTTTGTAACAATTTGCATACATCCTCTAGCAAAAGATTGCATCTTTAATGTATCACCATCCATACACACGAAATCACCACAAACCCTTGCAATGTTCTGGAAAGTTTCCAAATTCCAAACATGAATTGGAATCCTGTAACATACAATCCAAGTTCTTCTACTCGTAACCATGAACTCATTAGACCAAAAATCCACTTTCTCAAACCATTAACTCAAACAAGCCCACTTTTCTTCTTTCATACCTTCCAACAAATCCTTATCATCAAAAGTTAACAAAAATGATCTTCCAAAATTCTTTTAACGGAGATACCACCAATCCCGTCCCTTATCATATACTCAGATATCATCTCAGGTTCGGAAAAACCACGATAAAAATCTACTAAACCTATTTCAAGCCAATGCAAACTCTCTGTATCAACCAACCCCGAACACCTCACTTCCTCTGTTTTCTTTATTGTAGCACCGCCATAATCATGCTCAATTTGACCTTCCTTCCCCTTGTTCAAATCCAAGACAACTTCTTCTCCATTCTTTTTTGCTACTCGTCTTCTCCAAAAAGCCTTCCTGGGGTCATACCTTGCTAAATTTACTCCAATCTTATGATCAAGTAACCACACACCATTTAGATTCCATATGGCTCTTCTTGCTTCAAACATAGTAGCGTATCGAACAAAGCCGATCCTCCTTCCCCTGTTACTCCTCTTTAGAGGAATGAAAACATCCAAACTTTTACCAAACTTTTCAAATATCCTTTGCACCAGTGTATTAAATCGCGGTCGCGGTGTCACGGTTGCGGGTGTTACGAACGTTACGTAACGCATAACGGTTGTCGCGGACGTGATTTTTTTATAAAAAATCACATTTTCTTACAAAACAATATATTTATACATTTTGATATCATATTTTATTATTCTAATATTCATAATAATTTTTTATAAGTTTTATTTAATTTATAAAAATAAGAATTCTAATTTTAAATATAAAATTTTCTTAAAAACGTAATATAGATGATAATACCATTCAAACATTATCAAACTAAATCATACAAATAAAATCATGGAAAATAACAACCATAAGTTCAATAAGTAGCATCCAAATAATTCCATAATTTCAAATGTGAAGAAATATCACTACCTCCCGAGTCCCGACAGCAATTCTACACCCAAAATCAGTTTCCGAAATTTCTTCCACAATAAAGCACATTTTCGATATGGGTTCTTCAACAAAGTTAAGAGTCGCAGCCAGAGGCCATGGCCACTCGCTTCAAGGTCAGGCACAAGCTTATCAAGGCGTGGTTATCAACATGGAATCACTCGTTAAACGACGTCTAAGCATGTACGTTGAAACTGGTAAGCTGCCTTATGTGGAAGTTTCAAGCGGGGAGTTATGGATTAACATCCTGCATGAGACTCATACTATACATGCTGCAATCAACCATGCCTGCTAGAAGCAAATTTGAAATTTATGTACCAACTACTTATGGTTTTTAGCCAACTATGTCATGACTTTTTTCTCCCAACTTTTCAAGCAAATATGATTTTCCATAATAATGAAAGTTTTGGATTCAAACCCGATTTTGATATTTCGATTTCAATGTTTTATATATCTTTTAATTTTTTGCCAAAGGCATCGTAAATGGTATGCTTGCAATTGGTATCAAAAACATAAAAGACAGAATAGAATAAAGCAGACAAAACATAACAAAACAGGTGTCGCGGGCGTTACACCGCTTTTGAACCATTGTCGCGGCGTTACGTAACGTGTTTCGGCCGTTTCGGTCGTGATTCGTTTTCTCCAACGCATAACGCCGATATTGCGGTTCGGCAATCTCATTTTCCGTTACGATGCGGCCGTTACGTAACGTAACGGCCGCATTTTAATACACTGATTTGCACCCATCTCCAATGAACTTGATAAGGAAGATTGTAGACAAACAATGTAAACCCTAAGAACTTATGATTCTATTGACACTCCGAGATCCAGAACATGATACTTATATAGTTATATTACTAAATTTTTTTTTTTCATGCCTAGACTTAACTAGTTTTTTCATGCTCCTTATTCTTTTAGAATTCACAGATTTCTTTTTTAAGTAATTATTTTTTCTTTAATCACAACCTCATTAATTAATAAGATGATGATATTATCTTATATATCATATGCCATTCACGTGTCATATAATTGTATCATGTGTAAAATTATCATGTTCACAAATCATTATATCATCTTATTTTCATTGATCATTACTATTTAATATTTACTATTCAAATGGTAAATTATTAAAATATTTAAATATATACTATATATCAATTAATTTTTAATCGTATTTTTTAAAAAATTTAGTTTTAAGTTAAGATTAGATCATTAAAACAAATAATTGAGCAATAACTAATAATAGTATTTTTTTTTTTTGCATTGCATTGCCTTACCAGCTCTTAAACCTTAATCTTATTTCTTCTTCAAATATAATCATTTGTCCATTTTTGATTTAATTATTAGTGTGCATAATTATATTGATATGTATGTATGATATAAATCATAATGTATGTTGAATATTCGAGTTCATCGAATCAATTGTTTTAGATATCAATATGATAACATATTTTCTATAATCAATTATATAACAAATTGATTTTATATAACAAATTAATTTTATATCTTTTTGTTGTTAACAAATATTGATATCAATATTAATATATAAATATAATTAACATATCATATTATATAAAAACTTACTTAAAAAAATAATAATTTATTTTTGGACTTAAACATTTAAATTATGTAATATTGATTACTTCTAACAGAAAATTAAAAATAACGTAAAACCAGAACTCAAACCCCAAAAGGCTCGGACACGAAAAAAAGCGAACCCGAAAAGACCCAAACCTCAAAGGCCCAAACTTGAAAAATCCAAACCCAAAAAAGCCCAAACCCGATATGATCCGAAATCAAAATGATCCTGCTTGAACCAGTCTACTTGCATCTAACTTGCATAATCTAAGTCTTCACTCTGAATATAGTGGTCCAGAAGAATTAATTGTTGGTGATGGCACAAGCTTACCCATACTTGTTCTACTTCTCTTTCTTTTTCTTCTCATTCTTTTGCTTTAAATGATTTTCTTTGTGTTCCACAAGCTCAAAAAATCTCATATCTATTTCCCAGCTTTGCAAAAATAACTCAGCTTTGTCGCAACCTAAAAAAAATAACGACGTCTCATCGCAAGACTTCATTATTCGTTAAGCGTGACATTAAAAAAAACCGAGGAAAAGTCGACTTAATTCCTCTAGAAAAATGAAGGTTTTGAAAATGACCTTTTAAAAAAGACATGGAGTCGCCACCAATCTTTTTTAGCTAGGTGTGATCGGCCACCTATTAAAACCGGTTTTATAAAATATTTTAAAAATTAATTAAAACATTTTAAAAACCAATTTCAAGTCTGCGTTTTAAACCAGAGAAATCAAAAAGCGGGTTCGGGAATCGGTTACGTGTGGGGAAGGATTAGCACCCCCACAACGCCCGTATAAATCGGTACCTTATTAATCGTGTGTTATCTCAAGTTTCGGTAAAAGTTGGTTTTAAATTCAGTATTTCAAATTAATTCCCAATTTAAAGAAAAATAATTCCATTTTTTTATTGAAAATGATCCGGAATTTATAAATTCAAAATTTTCCTATATTCCCCAACAAACGTGGCAAAATATAGAAATTTTTATTAGTTTTGGAAAACTTTCTGAATCATTCTCTTTTTTGAAAGAAAGATATTCCTTTATTAATGATAATTGATGATATTCCCTCCAGCAAACCCGGTAGAGAACTCATGAATTATTTTAACTCGGGAATATCTTTATATTTTTTTTTTATTGAAAACCATTATCTTTTTTTGGAAACATTTAAAAGAAATGAATATGTATATGCATGACATAAATAAAATGACATAGTACAGTCTAAATAATATAATGCAACCTAAATGACATGACAAATATGAATGGTATGGCATATAATTTAAATGACATGGAATAAAATAATGCTATCATATAATATGCATGAAAATAAAAATGCAATGCATGAAATGTATTTTTTTCTTTTATTAAGGAAATCCGTATATCTAAAAAGATATCCGGCTACCTTAGGAAAATATGTCAAATTAAATATTCTAAAACCAAAATACTTTGTGATTGTTTGAAAACAATTTTGAGAAGCTTGAATAAAAACTGGGCTAAATTTTTTTTAAATGGCTCTAATTTCCTAAGTTTAAAAATCCGGACTTGACTACCCTTAACCCGAGACTTGAAAAACCATTTTTAGAGTTTAAAAAAGGCTTAGAAACTACCATAAGTCAGTAGCTAACCCTTCTAATCAGCCCACTCTAAGTAAATTAACCAAAACAGAAAAATGGTTTCTCTTTAAATTCAATTCTGACTCCACTGTCCAGTTTTAATCCACGATTTTTTACCCTATTTTTAAAAATTCCAAAAATTCTGAAAAAAATACTGGAGACTCAGGACATGTAAAAATATACGAGAAAAAATCGGCTTAATTTTCGAATCAAAGATGAATTCCCAGAAAAATCAGAGATATATGAGTTTTTGGAGGAGAAAAAAACTGCTTTGTTTTTCTTTAAATTCAATTCTGACTCCACTGTCCAGTTTTAATCCACGATTTTTTACCCTATTTTTAAAAATTCCAAAAATTCTGAAAAAATTACTGGAGACTCAGGACATGTAAAACTACACGATAAAAAATCGGCTTAATTTTCTGATCAAAAATGAATTCCCAGAAAAATCAGAGATGTACGAGTTTTTGGAGGAGAAAAAAAACTGCTTTGCCAGCACATCTTTTTGTCTTTGATAAAATCATTTAAAAATCAAAGTAAAAATATTTGAAACTCATAAAATGACTTGAAAGCAGTAGCTAGGACTTTTTGAAAGTTAGATAAAAAATGGCTAAGTAAAAAAAATCACAAAGGTAGAATAATCAAGTTGACAAACTTAATTTTCCACAAGTGTGCTCAAGAGAGCATGACTTTGAACCATCAATTGGCTCAAGTCATTATTCAAGTGGTATGAACATGAAATGCATGAAATAATGCAGCAAACATAATGCATGAAATGCATGGATTTAAAACTAAATATAAGGAAAATGCATGACATAAATAATATGGCCTAGACCTAACATGAACTTGCATGGCAATAAATGCAACCTAGACCTAAGATATGCATGGCATTTTCACAAACACAAGGCATGCTTAATTCAAAAATCCAACCAAATATCATGCAAATGCAAAAACCTAACAACTAGCATGACAAAAATACAACACACAATGCAAAACACATGGAGTAGCCAAATGGCCTCAAGCTCCAACAAGCATGGCATTTTCACAAACACTTGGTATGCTAGCATGAAAAACTAAGTCATAACACAAAAATCACACAAGCATTTTCACAAACACCTAATATACCAAATCTAAAACATGCTCACTAAGATATAAAACAAGAATCATGCAAAGAATCACACAAGCATTTTCACAAACACTTAATATGCTAACTCTAAAACATGCTCAAATTTAAACAACATGAAAACAGAAAATTAAAAATGCAAAAACATGATATCTAAGACACAAATGGCAACAAACAAAGCAACCAAATTAAATATAACTTAAGAACATGAAATAACATAACACTTAAAACATCAAAAACAAAGAAAATAGCATAAACAATATGGTAAAATGAATTGAAACAACAACTTAAAATAAATAATGTAGGCCATTTGGCCATGGTGAGTTTATTGTAAAAAAAAATGTAAAAAAAATACTTAATAAAGGAAATGAAAGAAGAACAAGAAACATTATTTTAAAATGAAAACTCACCAAGTAGCTTTTGAACGGATTAAGCTATAAACCCTCAGAGTAGCTTTTGAACGGATTAAGCTACGAACCCTCAGAGTAGCTTTTGAACGGATTAAGCTACGAACCCTCAGAGTAGCTTTTGAACGGATTAAGCTACGAACCCTCAGAGTAGCTTTTGAACGGATTAAGCTACAAACCCTCAGAGTAGCTTTTGAACGGATTAAGCTACGAACCCTCAGAGTAAAACACTATGACTCACCACCCGGATAATCCTAATACAAGTGTATAGAATATCTCACAAGGGGTAGTGGGTGGTCTCAACCAAAGGCCAAGACTCCTTATTTATAAGGTGAATACCTCCTTGGCTTGACATTACAAAGGGATGTGGGATTGGGACTTAGGCTCAAAAATGAAAATCTCTAACTTAACTCTTGATTTTTAATCACTTGATTGAAAAAATCCTAAGCTTCCTCCTTCCTTTGGGCTTGGGCAGGCCAGCACTTCTCTTTTCCAGCCCAGCTCTGATTTTTGAAAGGCCCAAAGAAGCCCTTTTCGGTTGCTTGGGTGAAACGACCATTTTGCCCCCCCGGATGCAAAATAAATATCAAACGGGCTCCAAATTCAATTTTTCTTTTTTTAATACTTCCAAAATAATAAAATATTGAGTTCTGGAAGTTTTCAAAATTATCCGAGTCCGTTTGCTATTTATTTGGATTTTTTCTTCCCAAAATGTCCTTTTATGCCCCTACTTTTTACCATTTTTTAAACGAGCTCCAAATCAAGATTTTTCTTCACCAATCTCTTCAAAATAATTAAAAAGTGTGATCTGGAAGTTTTCATAATTTTTGGAGCTCATTTGGTATTTTTTCGGGATTTATCGGCTTGAATTACTGCATAGGAGGCCCGGGATTTGGCCATTTTGCAAACGAACTCGGAATCAAGATTTTCTTTCGCCAATCTCTTTCAAATGATTTAAGAATGAGATTGACAAATTTTCCATAATTTTCGGAGTCCATTTGCTATTTTTCCCAAATTTTTCCAATTTTGCCCTTTAACCTCCGAAACCCGGTTTTGCTCAAAACAAGTCCGATTTTCAGATTTTCTTCAATCTGAGCCTTGGGCCATCCTTTTTAATCATTCCTCATCCATTGGGGGCTTTGGTCTTACCAAGTCGGGCCATTTCTGTGATTCTTCCCGATTTCACCGAAATCCACTAAAAATCCTAATTCTCGGTTTTCTCCCGGATTGACTTTTCTTTCGGTTTTTCTTGCAAGTGACTTCTCCATTACCCGTAGTCAGTGCTTATCTTTCATTTGGAACCTTCAATTTCGACCAGTTTGATCGTTTAAGCACTTTTCCCCAAATTTCTCGAATTAGGATTTCTTTTCTACTGAATCTCCAAATCCCAACTTCCGAACTCCATATCTTTCAATGTAGACCTCGGATTATCAAAATTCTTTCTCCATTTTTCAATTGAACTTAAAATCTTGATTTTGAAAGTGGGTTGACTTTTTCAGTAGTTGACTTTTTGGGGTTGACTTTTTCGGGGTTGACTTTTTTGGGTTGACTTTTTTTCAAGTTTGTCTTTTTGTGCTCGCCCTCTTAAACTAAGTCTCGGAGTACCACCTGCAGAATGAAAACAGTCTTTTTATACTCGGAAACATCAATATGGGAGGAAAACATACCTGTTTAGTGGTCCGGACAAAATTAGGTGTCTACAGCTGCCCCTCTTTGGCTATTGCTGAGAATCAGGAATCAGGCAAAGATAAACCGACACTAATTTTGTACGGTCAGTGACATCACATGTGAAGGAAAGGGAAAGGGGTTTCTTTTTCATTTTCATTTTTTCATTTTCTATTTTTCATTTTTTTCTTCTTTTTTCTTCTTTTTTTCTTTTTTTCTTTTTTCCTTTTTTCTATTTTCTCTTTTTTCATTTTTTTTATTATTTTTTTTAAACAATAAATTGAAGGTTTTGTCCTTAAATTGAATTCCCTGCCTAAACAAGGCTCGATTCGTCTTAAGGAAACGAATTCGATTTTCAAAAGAAAAATTTATGCTCGAAGGGCTTTAAAATTGGTGCCCGAAGGTCTTAAAATGGTGCCCGGAGGTCTTAAAAATTGGTGCCCGGAGGTCTTACCTGTGATTTGAAAAAAATTAAGCCCGGAGGTCTTAAAAATGGTGCCCATAGGCCTTACCCCTGAAAAAAAAGTTATGCCCGGAGGTCTTAAAGATGTTGCCCGGAGGTCTTACCTGTGATTTGAAAAATTATGCGCTGTATGCGACTTTAAAAATGATGCCCGGAGGTCTTAAGAATGGTGCCCGGAGGCCTTACCCATAATTTGGAAGAAATGCGCTGTATGCGACTTTCAAAATGATGCCCGGAGGTCTTAAGAATGGTGCCCGGAGGCCTTACCCGTGATTTGGAAGAAATGCGCTGTATGCGACTTTAAAAATGATGCCCGGAAGTCTTAAGAATGGTGCCCGGAGGCCTTACCCATAATTTGGAAGAAATGCGCTGTATGCGACTTTAAAAATGATGCCCGGAGGTCTTAAGAATGGTGCCCGGAGGCCTTACCCATAATTTGGAAGAAATTCGCTGTATGCGACTTTAAAAATGATGCCCGGAGATCTTAAGAATGGTGCCCGGAGGCCTTACCCGTGATTTGGAAGAAATGCGCTGTATGCGACTTTAAAAATGATGCCCGGAGGTCTTAAGAATGGTGCCCGGAGGTCTTACCCATAATTTGGAAGAAATGCGCTGTATGCGACTTTAAAAATGATGCCCGGAGGTCTTAAGAATGGTGCCCGGAGGTCTTACCCATAATTTGGAAGAAATGCGCTGTATGCGACTTTAAAAATGATGCCCGGAGGTCTTAAGAATGGTGCCCGGAGGCCTTACCCGTGATTTGAAAAAAATGCGCTGTATGCGACTTTAAAAATGATGCCCGGAGGTCTTAAGAATGGTGCCCGGAGGCCTTACCCATAATTTGGAAGAAATGCGCTGTATGCGACTTTAAAAATGATGCCCGGAGGTCTTAAGAATGGTGCCCGGAGGCCTTACCCATAATTTGGAAGAAATGCGCTGTATGCGACTTTAAAAATGATGCCCGGAGGTCTTAAGAATGGTGCCCGGAGGCCTTACTCGTGATTTGAAAAAAATGCGCTGTATGCGACTTTAAAAATGATGCCCGGAGGTCTTAAGAATGGTGCCCGGAGGCCTTACCCATAATTTGGAAGAAATGCGCTGTATGCGACTTTAAAAATGATGCCCGGAGGTCTTAAGAATGGTGCCCGGAGGCCTTACCCCTGAAAAAAGTTATGCCCGGAGGTCTTACCCCTGAAAAAAGTTATGCCCGGAGGTCTTAAAGATGTTGCCCGGAGGTCTTACCTATGAATTATGCCCGGAGGTCTTAAAAATGGTGCTGAAGAATTGTTGAAAATTAACCTAAAGATTTTGAGAAGATGCGAATGCTTTTTGATGCAAATGCATATGTTGAATAAGATACGAAATGACTTAAACTGGTGCAAATGTCTTTAATGCAAATGTAAATGACTTGGATTGATGCCCATGTTTCATGATGCAGATGCCCCTACTAATTGTGTTCATGTAACTGGTTTATGAATGGTGTAACTACAATTACCACACATTAACGAAAATGCAATGATTCTAGAAATGATGCAATTGTTTGAGATGACACAAATACGAATTCCATGAAGAATGTAAATGTAAAGGTAAAATACAGATGCTTATGGAATAATGCCAATGCAAATACCCATGAATGATGCAAATGCTTGCCGACACTGTGTAGATGCAAAAGCTCGATAAAGAGATGAGTGCTCATGAGTGATGCAAGTGCCCCCGGCTGTTTTTCTAGACTTTGGCTTAGCCTTTCAAATTCATTTTTCCTCTTCAAATCAGAGTATATCTTCAATTCATTTTGGCTATTCTCTTTGCCCCAACAATTTTCAAACTTTCATCAACAGAGATCTGAACCGGGTTCTATTTCTTCTTCTCATATCTGGAAGTCAAGACCTATCCTGGCAGTTCTACACCTTTGAGTTAGAAAAATCCTTGTCTCATGCCAACATCAAAATGGGTATTTCAAAAATATTTTTATTTTCCCTTTTTGAAAAACAATTTTGCTTATTTAAGGAAAACTTCTAAGCCAAAAATTTTAACTCCACAGTGTATGATGTACAAATCTTTTGATGACTGATGATCACTGTTAGAAAATCCCCTAAGTATTAATTTGGGTTTTTCAATTTGAATTGACAAGGCTTGATACAACAAGATTTTGGCTTTTTCAGGAAAACTTCACAACAAAAATGTATGTCCCTTCTAGGCTCACAAATGGAACAGGTTTTATAAATCATGAATTCATTGAGAACCAAGCAAATTCAACATTCTTTTAGTTTCCATATCAAGGCTTTTTGACAAGCGTCAAGATTGGCCGGGATATTTAAATCGGAAAGTTTGATCTTGGAGGAAAAAAAGATTCAATTTTTGAAGACAATCATCCGAATGAGAGCTGACAATTTGGGGGGTTCAGGAATTCCTAGATGTTCCTCGATGACCACTTTTTTTAAATGACCTTTTTTTTTTTTTTGGGGTATCGGCACGGATGGCATTGAAAATTTCCAAATTTACTCTAGACCGCCCGTTTTTGGGTTTTCGCCCTAGAGTCCCATTCTTTCCTTCTTTTTTTTTACCACACACTTGAGAATTCTAAATTCTTCCTTAGTGAAATGATAATTCGATGAGATGGGATAAAATCCGAGGAAAAACCCTTCAAATTAAATATTCATGCTTGATCAAAATGGACTTTTAAAGCATATAATGTAGGCCATGGCTCAGGGTTCAGAAAGAAAGGATAAATAGGCCCAAAATATGTGTTTGAGGGTAATCAGATCAAGGATCATTTCTTGAGGAGGATTCCCTTTGAAGCATTTGTCCCTTATTGGACATTTCTTTCCTTTTGACTTTGCTCTTTTTCTTCCTTGCTCTTGGCTTTCAATTTGCCATGTCTTTCACACACATTTTCTTTTTCATTGTGTTTTTCTTTTGTTTTTCTTGGCTTTCATTTCACCATCTTTTTCTCTTATTTTTCTTTGACAGAGTGAGCCCGTATTTATTCGGGGCTCCATTTGCTTTGTGTCTGTCCTTGAGCTATCACTCATTTCTCAATGATCTTTGAAAAGATCTTTCCTCGCATTTGCCCCCCATTGTAGAGGGTAATCCTTGATCAGGGTTCAAAGAAGAAAGAATTCTTTTGGCTCAAAAGGGGTGACTATGGATAATTTCTTTTTGTGTGAAAGGGATATGAAAGATGGCCATTTCTCATGTCAAGCACAAATATTCACATTGAAAAGCAATCCCTAGGGGAAATAGATATTCAGAATTTCATTTTGCACTTTGGAATCATCCGAATTCTCATATGCATGATATCACAATTATTTTTTTTTTGTTTTTTTTTCGTTGCATGCCCCCAATAATTCATGCATTAGCCCATCCTTCTTCACTATGTATCCATCATTTCCACATATGATGCCCCAATTTGATTAGCCATGCGAATTTGTATCAACGAGAAACATGGCAAGTCTAGGTCTGTTTTGAAAAGGCTGAGTTTCCAATCTGAGTTCTTTGAAGAGACAAGGAAAACATGACCCAAAAGCAGGTTTTCTCTGGGACAAGGGATAATCTAGTTTAATCATTGTGCCCCAAGGTGTCAATCATGAAGTGATGTCTGGGCAATTAGTGTTTTGTGGTCATTGGGAAAGGTCATGAATGGTTTTAGCACAATCCTGACACACACCAAATTATCAAAATCTGGATTCTTGAAAGAATGTCTCATTTGTTTGATTTTCAAGGAATTTGAAAATTTTCAAAAAGTTCGTTCCTTTGTTCATAGCCTAGACTATGATCTAAGTCTTTGCTTATTCTATGATGACAATGGTTTTATGAAGTCAAATCATTCATATTCCTTGAAGCATTAGGTCTTTCAAGTGGTCTCGGTTCAAAGGATTTAGGCTTAGGAAAGCCTAAAAGAGAAGGCTGAAGGTATTGGGTCATTTCTAACAATGATCATCAATATTCTCAAGATTGTTCATTATTTCATGTGAAAACCACTTATTTATTGTGTACCACAAATTTTCTCAAAGTTTCATTTTTTTTTTTTTTACAATTTCAAATTTATTGCTAAAATAAAATGAACACAAAATATTAAAATTCAAAATTTATTTATTTCATGTAGATGTCATCATGAGACAAGAGCTTTCATCATCAAAGTGTATAGAAAAATATGCATCAGAATGCTCCTATTGACATGCTTTCAAAGATAACAAATCTTATCCTCAAAATTCTTCAAGAGGAAATCAATCTATGGTAAAACAGATTTCCAATGTTCGATAAGCTCTGGAATCCAAATGCCATTGTGGACAAGACCCTCAATTCTTTCCTTTAGTTTTCTGCATTTTTAGTCGAATGCCCAATTGCCCCAATATGATACTCGCACTTGCTGTTGGGGTCATAGCTTTTAGCTGACGAAGAAAACTCTTCAAAGCTAAGCCAATTTCTATTTCATCTTATTAATGTGTTTCATGATGAATGAGCTATGAATGTCATGAGTGCAATTTGATGCATGTGAAGGATAAACAAAGTTATGTGTGATCATATACAGTGGAAACATGTTGACCATGTATGTTATAAATGCAACACGATGCCAACATGATGCATTTAAAGAATAAGAAAAATCAATGCATGGATATATACAATGAATGACCATGTATGTTCCAAATGCATTTCTCAATGAATGATCATATACACTATGAATGCCACACAATGTCAATTATGATGCATGTGAAGAATAAATGATTGACACAGAGTATATACAAAGAAAATCATGCTGACCATGTATGTCACGAATGCAACCTGATGCCAATATGACAAATTAATGTATGAGCATATCATGATGACTGTGTATGCCATGAATGCAACCTGATGCCAACATGATGCATGTAAAGAATATGCAAATTAATGCATGGATATATACAATGAATGACCATGTATGTTCCAAATGTATTTCCCAATGAACGATCATATACACTATGAATGCCACACAATGTCAATTATGATGCATGTGAAGAATAAATGACTGACACAGAGTATATACAAAGAAAGTCATGCTGGCCGTGTATGTCATGAGTGCAACTTGATGCCAATATGACAAATTAATGCATGAGCATATCATGATGACTACGTATGCCATGAATGCAACCTGATGCCAACATGATGCATGTAAAGAAAGAATAAATTGATATATGGATATATACAGAAAAATCATGCTGACTATGAATGCATGAATGCAACTTGATGCCAACATGATGCATGTAAAGAAAGAATAAATTGATACATAAGTATATACAAATGAATGACCATGCATGCTATGATGTCAAAATGATACATGCAAAAATAAATGAATTAACACAAAGGTATATACAAAGAAATCAATGATTACACGAAATTGGTGGGACCTAAATCTTGATTATTCAACAATCTCATTATGCAAGATTTGCCTCCACACTTACGATTTTTTTTCTTGAAACATGTTTTTTTTTCTATGAAAAACCAATCATATTATTTTCAAAAGAAATTCGGGGTAGTGGATCCTACTATGGATACAATATGCAAATGTTCATGTGACACTACCGGTTTTATGAAATCATCAAATGAAATTACCAATTGTTTATTGCAAAGAATGAGATCAATAATACAACCAAAAATGTACATGCTCCATTCACACATGCATGAAATGTGCAACATGCAAAAATGCTTGAAAAAGAATTTTTTTTTTTTTTTATAAAAAAAAACAGCTAATGAACATCTGCCCCAGCAATATCTGCTTATTTAGGCATCACGATGCCTTCGAGGCGGAGTATCACATTTATTACGGGCGATGTACGTACATCGTTGCCCGATCTACCACACTTATTCGGAGTGTAAAATAGGTAACAAAAAGTTTAGAACTGTCCCTCTATGTGTTCCTATTTTCGGTATATCTAACGGAAATCCGGCATGGCTTCGCCTAGGTTCACTATATGAGGGTGAATCGGTTCTAAGGCTCCGAATTGTTCCTCACTGTCGCCGGTGAAGGCTAGTAAGGCACCCCGATAAAAGCGGGTTCAATTCGTTAGAATATATTTTCCTATGCCCATGCGGAGGATCATCACGAAGGCATTAGGTACTTTATACTCCGGAAGTGTTTCACTAGCCCATACGGAGGATCAATCACGAAGGCGTAGTTACTTTACTTCCACTTAAAAGGACGGAACCCGGATAGAGGATTCATGTTATGCAAATGCACGTGTAGTGTGTGTGGAGGAATATCAAACCTTTCACTACCTATTCTACAAACCTTATTCTAAATGCCCTAGCAATTAAAACATTCAAGAATAGTGTAACGCATTAACCAACAAGCAATTATAATATACAACCTTAAATAGCTAGAGAACAATAATAAAATGCATGCACATGAGTATGAACATATTTAAAAATATTTTATTATTTTCAAAATTCTCCTTATTAAAAAAAATGTGGGAATTAAAATTATATACCAATTAAACCAACAAAACCGAGACTGAGATAACACACGACTAATTCTAGGCCTGACTCTCTAATATGTCCCCAGTGGAGTCGCCAAGCTGTCGCAACCTAAAAAAAATAACGACGTCTCATCGCAAGACTTCATTATTCGTTAAGCGTGACATTAAAAAAAACCGAGGAAAAGTCGACTTAATTCCTCTAGAAAAATGAAGGTTTTGAAAATGACCTTTTAAAAAAGACATGGAGTCGCCACCAATCTTTTTTAGCTAGGTGTGATCGGCCACCTATTAAAACCGGTTTTATAAAATATTTTAAAAATTAATTAAAACATTTTAAAAACCAATTTCAAGTCTGCGTTTTAAACCAGAGAAATCAAAAAGCGGGTTCGGGAATCGGTTACGTGTGGGGAAGGATTAGCACCCCCACAACGCCCGTATAAATCGGTACCTTATTAATCGTGTGTTATCTCAAGTTTCGGTAAAAGTTGGTTTTAAATTCAGTATTTCAAATTAATTCCCAATTTAAAGAAAAATAATTCCATTTTTTTATTGAAAATGATCCGGAATTTATAAATTCAAAATTTTCCTATATTCCCCAACAAACGTGGCAAAATATAGAAATTTTTATTAGTTTTGGAAAACTTTCCGAATCATTCTCTTTTTTGAAAGAAAGATATTCCTTTATTAATGATAATTGATGATATTCCCTCCAGCAAACCCGGTAGAGAACTCATGAATTATTTTAACTCGGGAATATCTTTATATTTTTTTTTTATTGAAAACCATTATCTTTTTTTGGAAACATTTAAAAGAAATGAATATGTATATGCATGACATAAATAAAATGACATAGTACAGTCTAAATAATATAATGCAACCTAAATGACATGACAAATATGAATGGTATGGCATATAATTTAAATGACATGGAATAAAATAATGCTATCATATAATATGCATGAAAATAAAAATGCAATGCATGAAATGTATTTTTTTCTTTTATTAAGGAAATCCGTATATCTAAAAAGATATCCGGCTACCTTAGGAAAATATGTCAAATTAAATATTCTAAAACCAAAATACTTTGTGATTGTTTGAAAACAATTTTGAGAAGCTTGAATAAAAACTGGGCTAAATTTTTTTTAAATGGCTCTAATTTCCTAAGTTTAAAAATCCGGACTTGACTACCCTTAACCCGAGACTTGAAAAACCATTTTTAGAGTTTAAAAAAGGCTTAGAAACTACCATAAGTCAGTAGCTAACCCTTCTAATCAGCCCACTCTAAGTAAATTAACCAAAACAGAAAAATGGTTTCTCTTTAAATTCAATTCTGACTCCACTGTCCAGTTTTAATCCACGATTTTTTACCCTATTTTTAAAAATTCCAAAAATTCTGAAAAAAAATACTGGAGACTCAGGACATGTAAAAATATACGAGAAAAAATCGGCTTAATTTTCGAATCAAAGATGAATTCCCAGAAAAATCAGAGATATATGAGTTTTTGGAGGAGAAAAAAACTGCTTTGTTTTTCTTTAAATTCAATTCTGACTCCACTGTCCAGTTTTAATCCACGATTTTTTACCCTATTTTTAAAAATTCCAAAAATTCTGAAAAAATTACTGGAGACTCAGGACATGTAAAACTACACGATAAAAAATCGGCTTAATATTCTGATCAAAAATGAATTCCCAGAAAAATCAGAGATGTACGAGTTTTTGGAGGAGAAAAAAAACTGCTTTGCCAGCACATCTTTTTGTCTTTGATAAAATCATTTAAAAATCAAAGTAAAAATATTTGAAACTCATAAAATGACTTGAAAGCAGTAGCTAGGACTTTTTGAAAGTTAGATAAAAAATGGCTAAGTAAAAAAAATCACAAAGGTAGAATAATCAAGTTGACAAACTTAATTTTCCACAAGTGTGCTCAAGAGAGCATGACTTTGAACCATCAATTGGCTCAAGTCATTATTCAAGTGGTATGAACATGAAATGCATGAAATAATGCAGCAAACATAATGCATGAAATGCATGGATTTAAAACTAAATATAAGGAAAATGCATGACATAAATAATATGGCCTAGACCTAACATGAACTTGCATGGCAATAAATGCAACCTAGACCTAAGATATGCATGGCATTTTCACAAACACAAGGCATGCTTAATTCAAAAATCCAACCAAATATCATGCAAATGCAAAAACCTAACAACTAGCATGACAAAAATACAACACACAATGCAAAACACATGGAGTAGCCAAATGGCCTCAAGCTCCAACAAGCATGGCATTTTCACAAACACTTGGTATGCTAGCATGAAAAACTAAGTCATAACACAAAAATCACACAAGCATTTTCACAAACACCTAATATACCAAATCTAAAACATGCTCACTAAGATATAAAACAAGAATCATGCAAAGAATCACACAAGCATTTTCACAAACACTTAATATGCTAACTCTAAAACATGCTCAAATTTAAACAACATGAAAACAGAAAATTAAAAATGCAAAAACATGATATCTAAGACACAAATGGCAACAAACAAAGCAACCAAATTAAATATAACTTAAGAACATGAAATAACATAACACTTAAAACATCAAAAACAAAGAAAATAGCATAAACAATATGGTAAAATGAATTGAAACAACAACTTAAAATAAATAATGTAGGCCATTTGGCCATGGTGAGTTTATTGTAAAAAAAAATGTAAAAAAAATACTTAATAAAGGAAATGAAAGAAGAACAAGAAACATTATTTTAAAATGAAAACTCACCAAGTAGCTTTTGAACGGATTAAGCTATAAACCCTCAGAGTAGCTTTTGAACGGATTAAGCTACGAACCCTCAGAGTAGCTTTTGAACGGATTAAGCTACGAACCCTCAGAGTAGCTTTTGAACGGATTAAGCTACGAACCCTCAGAGTAGCTTTTGAACGGATTAAGCTACAAACCCTCAGAGTAGCTTTTGAACGGATTAAGCTACGAACCCTCAGAGTAAAACACTATGACTCACCACCCGGATAATCCTAATACAAGTGTATAGAATATCTCACAAGGGGTAGTGGGTGGTCTCAACCAAAGGCCAAGACTCCTTATTTATAAGGTGAATACCTCCTTGGCTTGACATTACAAAGGGATGTGGGATTGGGACTTAGGCTCAAAAATGAAAATCTCTAACTTAACTCTTGATTTTTAATCACTTGATTGAAAAAATCCTAAGCTTCCTCCTTCCTTTGGGCTTGGGCAGGCCAGCACTTCTCTTTTCCAGCCCAGCTCTGATTTTTGAAAGGCCCAAAGAAGCCCTTTTCGGTTGCTTGGGTGAAACGACCATTTTGCCCCCCCGGATGCAAAATAAATATCAAATGGGCTCCAAATTCAATTTTTCTTTTTTTAATACTTCCAAAATAATAAAATATTGAGTTCTGGAAGTTTTCAAAATTATCCGAGTCCGTTTGCTATTTATTTGGATTTTTTCTTCCCAAAATGTCCTTTTATGCCCCTACTTTTTACCATTTTTTAAACGAGCTCCAAATCAAGATTTTTCTTCACCAATCTCTTCAAAATAATTAAAAAGTGTGATCTGGAAGTTTTCATAATTTTTGGAGCTCATTTGGTATTTTTTCGGGATTTATCGGCTTGAATTACTGCATAGGAGGCCCGGGATTTGGCCATTTTGCAAACGAACTCGGAATCAAGATTTTCTTTCGCCAATCTCTTTCAAATGATTTAAGAATGAGATTGACAAATTTTCCATAATTTTCGGAGTCCATTTGCTATTTTTCCCAAATTTTTCCAATTTTGCCCTTTAACCTCCGAAACCCGGTTTTGCTCAAAACAAGTCCGATTTTCAGATTTTCTTCAATCTGAGCCTTGGGCCATCCTTTTTAATCATTCCTCATCCATTGGGGGCTTTGGTCTTACCAAGTCGGGCCATTTCTGTGATTCTTCCCGATTTCACCGAAATCCACTAAAAATCCTAATTCTCGGTTTTCTCCCGGATTGACTTTTCTTTCGGTTTTTCTTGCAAGTGACTTCTCCATTACCCGTAGTCAGTGCTTATCTTTCATTTGGAACCTTCAATTTCGACCAGTTTGATCGTTTAAGCACTTTTCCCCAAATTTCTCGAATTAGGATTTCTTTTCTACTGAATCTCCAAATCCCAACTTCCGAACTCCATATCTTTCAATGTAGACCTCGGATTATCAAAATTCTTTCTCCATTTTTCAATTGAACTTAAAATCTTGATTTTGAAAGTGGGTTGACTTTTTCAGTAGTTGACTTTTTGGGGTTGACTTTTTCGGGGTTGACTTTTTTGGGTTGACTTTTTTTCAAGTTTGTCTTTTTGTGCTCGCCCTCTTAAACTAAGTCTCGGAGTACCACCTGCAGAATGAAAACAGTCTTTTTATACTCGGAAACATCAATATGGGAGGAAAACATACCTGTTTAGTGGTCCGGACAAAATTAGGTGTCTACAAGCTTCTTTTGAGTTTTTTCCTTCTTATTTTTTGGTAAAGGATCTTCAGAAACCGCTTGCTCAAGGTCCAGATAAAGATGGAGCTTATACAATCCAAGCCAATGAACCACTCATCAATCCAGTTGCACTTGCCACGATTGGACTCAAAACCAATTTCTTCACTTGGCATCAGAGGCTTGGTCATCCTTTTGCACAAACCATTAAGTATCTATTAAAGTCTTTTTCTTTACCTTTTTCTTCAACACCAAACATGATATCATGTAACGCTTGTTGTTGTACTAAGATTCATAAACCTCCTTTCGGAACTTCTAATATTATTAGTGGAGGACCTTTAGTTGTTTAGGGACATGCAAAAGTTATTTTTGTTGATGAATTCAAATATTATGTCTCATTTGTGGATCTTTTCACTATGTATATATGGTTTTATCCCATGAAATAGAAATCTTATGTTTATTTGTTGTTTCCTAAATTCAAATCATTGGTTGAAAATTATTTCAAAACACTATTGTTTATCCAAGAACCAATTTATCTAAATTGGTTCACTAGGCCAAAACTACAAATGTCTAACCGAACCTAAATGTTAAGTCACTAGGCCATGAAGAAGAGGTAGGCTTAAAAAAATCTAAATTCAAGGAAAACGTGCATTGTTTAGTGGTCTGGACAAAATTAGGTGTCTACAATCTCATTCTGACAGGAAACAACAAAGTTTCTCTTTCTGATTTGTTCAAGTTTTGGCCAAGCAATTTTCTATTAAAGATGTTGGTGATTTGCTTCTTCTTTTTTTGGGTAACTGAAACAAGATGTTGGTGATTTGAATTACTTTTTGGGAATTAAAGTCATTCCAACATCTCAAGGTTTATCTCTATCTCAACAAAAGTATATCTATGATATCTTGAGCAAAGCAAACATGTCTGGTGCCAAGGAGTCGAAGACACACATGTCCACTTCAGTTTTTTTAAGTCTCCATGATGGCTTTGCTGTAGTAGATGCTGAAGAATTCATAAAACTTGTTGGTTCGTTGCAATATTTGACTCTTACAGGACCTGACATCTAATTCGCTGTCAACACTTTCTCAATTTATGCATAAACCAACTACTCTACATCAACATGCTCTTAAGCGAGTTCTTAGATATTTGAAAGGCACATTATTTCATGGTCTATTCCTTAAAAAAGAAGCTCATATTACTCTATATGTTTTTTGTGACTCTGATTGGGGTGGAAATCTTGATGATAGGACCTCAACGTCTGCATATATTATTTATGTTAGAGGAACTCCTATATCTTGGTGTTCAAAAAGGCAAAAACTGGTGGCTCGATCTTCTATTAAGGCAGAATACATAGCAATTGTTGCAATTGTTTTTGAAATTTCTTGGATCCAATCCTTGCTTAAAGAACTTAAAGTCATTACTTCAACTCCAACAGTGTATTGTGATAACCTAAGCTCCATTTATGCTTCTATGAATCATGTTTTTCATACCTGGATGAAACACTTAGCAAGTTAGACATGTCTTTTCTGAAAATCAGCTAGTAAATGCTTTGACAAAACCACTATCAAAGGCTCGATTTCAGTTTTTACTCTCCAAGATTGGTGTCACAATCGGTTCCACATTCTTGAGGGGTATATTAGAGATAAAGATAAACTTAAACTCTTGAACAGATTAAGACATATCTCCTGCTACATGAAGAATTTCTCTCTAGCTTAAATTCTAATTTACTTTAACTATATCTCTAGATTAAAGTAGGATTTATCTCAAACTTGTAAACTTATCTTATCTTGTATAATTGTACTATAAATATAGACAAATACAATACAACAAAGTACAACATTATTCATTCAAACATCTCTTAGTTAAAGTTCTTTATGCTTTGTCCAAATACAACCATCAAAATAAAAGCATTCGAATAACAATGCAACCATATTAAATTTTGGTTTAAATTTGAGCATGGATTAGTATCTACTCAATCAGTTTAACCATATTAAGTCTCGAGTTAAGCAATTAACACTTCGAATAAATTTTAGAATTAGTCCAAAATTACATTTCATTACGGCTAGAGGTTTCATGAGTTAATCTTTATCAAGACTAGTGAGTTATTCTCTTATGCATCTTCTTATGTTTCATGTAGGGATGGCAATGGATTGTAAAAATAGGATATTTGACATTATTTAATATATTTTCTTCAGATTCAGGTAATGCGAATTCGGATAATTTTTGGATAAGATATTAGATTTACTATCCATATCGAATTCGAATGTGAACTCTTGGATATCTATCCATTATTAGAATTCATTTTATTTATACAGATAATTGATTCAGATACCCAAATCTGATTTTCGTTTACATATTTAATTCTTGTTTAATTTTATATTTATCTTAAAAAATTGATTTAATAAATTCGGATATTTAACGGATTCTGATATCTGACGGATATTGCTATCTAAATCGGATGCGAATTCAGATAATAATATTCAGATAGTAAGCAGATAATAAAAGGATTCGGATATCCGATAAATTAAGCGAATTTGGATATTTCAAGAATTGCAGATATCAAATCCACTTCCATCCCTAGTTTCACGTTATACCTGACAATACTTGACCGGAGCATCCATGGTTAGGATCGTAAATAAGATAAAATCAAAATATAACATTCCTCATATAAGATCATTAGTAATTTTAAGTCAGAGGATTACTTATAGAACTACCACATGAGAATGTTGTCATAGACACTAAGTGATTTATCAAATGACATTCTCATATCATGTCAAATTCAGTGAACTTGTTCTTATAATAAGCGTTCATATATGTTAACTCAAGTTTATCTAAACTTTAACCTATGAGATCGGTTGCTTACTTTGTAAGTAAAAGTATAACCATGTTTCAGTCTTAATAGCTTTATCAATTTTTTATTTGACAAAGTATTAACTAAGAACAATTTAAAATTAATGTTTTGATGCAATGATGATTTCAATGTAAATTAAGAATAACGCCGAGGACTTATGTAATTTAAGAATAATGTTTTATCTTGGTGAGTGGTGAGTACTTTCCTTTCAATGTAATTTAAGAATAAACCATTTTACTAATTTTCCTATAAAGCATATTTATTTTATGATTTTTATGAAATAAATAATATCAAATACGTATAAAAAAAACCTTGTGGTAAAGAATGCGTTAGTAATAATAATACTTAATATAATTTATCCAAAAAAAAATAATACTTAATATAACATGTACCGTAGGACATAAGCTAGCAGATAATGCAAAAGTTTATATATATATATATATATATGGAGATGTGGGATTGGGATTGGGATTGGGAATTTGAATTCAGTTATTTAAATAAGTGGAAGAATGCAACTTTATTGAAACAGACGGTCGGAGCTATGCAAGAGCCTGCTTTTGCATTAACATAATTTTGACAATGAAATCTGTAATGGAATGTATGTGGACACACTTTTTTTAATTATTTTTCGAAAGAGAAAGTAAATAATTTAAGATGTTTTTAGAGCATGATGTCCACCATTAAGACTTCATATTCATGTGGCAACGATTGCCAAATCATGGCCTCATATCTATACTTTTTTTTCTTCTGATTTTTGTCTTTCTATGATGTCCACAATATTCGACAGCCTCATATATTGTTCTGCATCGAAAGAGCAATGTCATGTGTGCTTTTTCTCTCTAATTCTTTTGTCCTTTGTTCTTGGCTGCTATATGTTATTTGCTTTCATAGCTTCTGACCAAACCGTGACCGAAAGGTTTATGGGAAATATCGTCATCCCATTACTCAATTACTGAAGGTTTTGTCTCATCTTTGCTTTATTACGTGGATAGATGAAAGGGTTTTGCTTTTAAATTATAAGATAGGATCCTTTGAAAGCCATGGATTTTGAGCTTATTTGAGTGTTTGCTTTTAATTATTATTATTAATAATCAAAATTAATCTTTTTTTATTTTTTTTTAAATTAAGAGAAAGACATATGAGATGGTATTGATTTTAGGTTAGATTTGATTGTTGCTTTTAGAATGAAAGAATTCATTTTGTTTTTCGTATTTTGAATTTGAAAAAATTTATCGTATAAAGTCAAAAAAAAAAAGTTGTGAAACGGGTAGCGATCCTAATTAGGATTAAGTCATAGTACATTTAATTCAAATAATAATAATAAAAAAGCACACGTTACTACTCTCCTAGTCTCCTTGTATGGTGAAACAGCGAAGGATTATACGTATAACAAACTTTCAAGCTAGCTTGGCTGAACCGGTGCGAATCTCTTTTTTTTTTTCGCTAAATAAAGGTTTTATTAATCAAGCCAACTAGCCAAGCGGCTGAATTGAAGAAGTATCCATCAAGACAGAATCGGTGCGAATCTATGTTTCCTTTTCTTTACATTTCCTGTGGTAAAATCAATTCACCTTAATTACATGGTTTCAAAGTTATATGATTATATTCTTCTGTATATATACTTAAAAAAAAAAAAAAAAAACAATCATGGAAGCCTTTTAATTTAATCATATTAGTTTTGTACATTCATACTTTTAATTTTACAGATTAACATGAATATGAAATATATATTAGGTTCTAAGTCGAGTTTGAATTTTCAAATTTATAAGATAAATCATAGAGTTGTAGGTTAGAAATTAGGCACATAATTGGCATTCTTTTGCATTGAAAAAAAAAAAAGGAAAAAAGAAACCCTTTATTTCAAATTCCTTGGAGAAAATTTACACCATAAGCTGTTGATTTGACAAGCATGCAATTAAGAACCTTGTTTTTGTGTGGGTGGGAGGTATAGAGACAGAAAGAAGGAAGAAAACAATATAGAGACAGAGAAAGGAAGAAAACGAAAGCTTTGATGTTATCATCCTTCCTCCATAGAAAATGCTTGGTTTTTGTTGATCATACAAAACTCAGAAAGCAAAAGTCTTGGACCTTGGTGAATCGGCAATCTTCATCGTCTCTTCGATAAGCTTCCGTGCTTTCCTGCTCCTTATTTCGACCCTCATGCTCTCACTCTTTTCAACCTTATCGTAATAACTAGGTTTCTTCATGATCTTCAAACACCTTAGTTTTGATTTCAAGCTCACCACCATCCTCCCTATGCCCATCATCAACACATATATATATATATATATATATATATATATAGTCAAACCTGTTGATCAAACAATATATAAAAAAAAAAATCAACAGTCAGCTACTTGGAGAGTACCCAAAAGAAAGCAGAAGAAAAAGGAGTAAGAAAAGAAGAGAAACCTCAAGACTTTATAAGAAATGAAAGAGGAAAGAAAAATTTTATAAGAAATTGAGAGAGAATTTAAGAGTTTGAGAAGTGAAATAGAGGAAAGGTGTGAGTTAAACAAGTGAGAAGGACAGACAATATGAATGAATTAACAGTTGATGTCACCATCTGGATTTAGAGGTTGGAAGGCAGACCACGCAATTTTTAAGATTTCTGTGGAACAAACCTATACTTTTCAGTTTTGGAATTTTTTCTTTTCTTTTCCCCTTTTAATGTTTTATTATTATTGCCTAACTGCTAAGGTTGTAAATGAATCAGGCTTGAACGAACAAACCTATGTTCATGTTCGTTTATTTATTTTTGAGCTTGTTCGTGTTCGGTTCGTGTTCGTTAAGAATTTTAAAATTGTGTTCAAGTTCTGTTCGTTTAAAATTAAATGTGTTCATGTTCGTTTATTTAATGTTCATGAACAAGTTCATTTAAATTAAATGAACTTGTTCGTGAACACTAAATGAACATGTTCATGAACATATAATCGAACATGTTCGCGAACAATTAAAATTATGTTCATGAACAATAAGCAAACAAATCTAAATAATTTTAACAAACAAATAAAAAAATAAATCAATTTTGTAATTATTATTATTAAATATAAAATAATAAAATACAAACGTAATTAAATTAAATTAAATTAAATTTATTCTTAAATTATTAAATTTAAGTTATTAAATAATATTAATTATATTATAAGTAAATAAAATAAAATAAACGAACATAAATGAGCTTTAAACAAACTAATAAACGAGTTTTAAATTAACGATAAACGAGCTTGTTCGTAAACATAAACGAACCGAACACACATCTGTTCGAACTCAGTTCGTTTAATAAACGAACATTAAAATTGTGTTCATAATCGTTTATTTAGCTTAATAAACGAACATAAACGAACAAAAATCGAACTGTTCACGAACGGTTCGTCGAACGCTCTGTTCGTTTACAGCCCTACTAATTGCCCTCATTTGCTTTTTTTTTTTGTTGCTATATTTTAGAAAATCCAAGTATTGTTCACGCATGAGTCATAAATAATCAAATTGTATATACTACTACTTCTAATAGAGAAGTTCTTAAAGGTAGCAGAAAGAAAATACTAATATTAAAGAGGTTGAAGTATTTTGCCAACTAGTTAGTATCTTTTATCAAATTTTTTTCTTTTTTTTTAATTATAATTATTATTGTAATTATAATCATACGAAATTATTTGAGACAGAGTGGCTAGTCATAAAAAAGTCCACGTGCATGCCATATGGTTAAGGTTATGCCAAGTCATCCAATTTATTTATTGGTTTAATTTCACACCGTTAACAATCGTTCTCAATCCGACATTTAATGAAATTATATTATATATGGATTAACTTTAATAAAACTGTGGCAGAGAATAACTAAATCTTTAAATTTGAGAATATAGTACACGGATCAGTTTTCGACTTCATCCTATTAAACAATTCTTAACTACTAGATCAACTGTGAGCAGCATAGGTGTTACTTCTATTATATTGTTTTTCCTTGGACGTAGGATCAATCATAAGAATCGTCACTTAAATAATTTGTAAAATCAAAATCGATTTTAAAAATCTCACGTCTCGTTTTAATAAACAAAAAAAAAAAAATTGATTAAAAAATTTGGATATAGATTTAAGAGGAATCAAAATCCATATCCTTATCTAGATAAATCCAAACTCTACCCTTCCACATAAATTTTATTGTATTATATAATTATCTTGATTTTAATACAACTATACAATTATGAACATACAAATATTTCATTTGTCTCCGATGCATTTAAAAAAGATTTTGTTAACGAGTGTTTTAAAAATATTTTTTAAAGTTATCACATATAATAATATTTTCATTCAATGTATTGAAAATATTAAATAAAGTTATCAATTACTACATTTAATACAAAATTACTATTAAAAATAATATATTAATTATTTTTAAAAAATATCTTAAATACACTCGTTAATAAAATTCTTTAAAAGAATACAAACAAATTAATATCTTGAATGATTTTGCGATCATTAAACATGATGCAAGCATACTGTAAACAACATCCTAATCTTCCACACATAAATTTATTCATTCATTTACTACCATGTACAAACATTTTTTTATTTTTTATTTTTTTGAAAAATAAAGTTTAAAGAAATATAACTGAAATTTGGAAAAGGATAATAACAAGTAAAATGGGCCAAAAAATTATACCTCGCAAAAAACTTGGATTAAAGTCACATATGGTGGCCCAACTCCTTGGATCCAAGTCCAAAAGAGAAATGGGTGGATCGGAAATTGTGCCGATTCAGATTGTCTAAGCATAAAATTTGCATTATAAATTACTTTTTCAAAATATAATTAAATGGAATTCGAAAATTTTGGATGGACATCCGATCCATAGATCCTAGTGCCAATCGGTTGGGATATTTTGATTTACTTTGAATTTGTGTAATATCGGTACAGACTAAGGCACTTTTTTACTCCAATAGAGCCGCAATTAGTGTTTGGATAACAAGACACCAGCACGGTCATCGTGCTAGTTTCTTGTTTTTTCATCGGAGCTTGCAGTTAGAAAAAAACCTTCTAATGGAAGGATCTTTTACATTTTTGACTATTTGGAGTTTCAAGTTTTTGGTGGTTTTTTATTTTTTATTATATAATAAATATATAATAAATTTTATTATTATATAATAAATTAATAAAGATATTATATAATGATAAAAATTAATTGAAAATACATAAATAATAAAATTTTATTTATATATTATAAATATTATTAATTTTTATTTATCTATTAATAAAATAATTATTTGAAAAAAATATAATGTGATAATTTTTAATTATTTATTAATTTCATAAATATTAAATAATTTAAAAGTTTCATTATATATATACATATTTTTATCTAAAGTCTTTAATGGTCATTTTCTCTTCTCACTATAATTCATCTCACCGTTACATTTACATCCAAACACATATCCCACCGCTGATTTTAATCTCACCGCTACAATAACTAATCTCACATTCACCGCTATTTTTAATCTCACCGGAGCCAATCTCACCGCCCATCCAAATGGAGCCTAAATCGGTTGGAATATATCGATACCGATCGTATCAACAGGTACGTATCGATTTTAAGATAAACAGAAAAGATATTAGTATTGTATCATTTTTATTTTTTTTACCAATCCGTACTGACTTATATCGGTTTATACCGGTCAGTATTGATTGGTACAAGATTTTGACTTTTTTATTTTTTTAAAAAAAAATTATTTATTTGATTTTTTAAAACCAATTTTTAATGTTTTTTCTATCATCGTTTTTTTTTCATAATTACATTTAAAAATAAAATATATTCTTTAAATTAAGCTTTGAACCTAATTAATAATAATTTATTATATTTTTAAAATATTTTTATATTTAAAAGTATCAATATCAGAACAAAAATGATACAGTCACCGATACAGTACGACTACCTTACTTTGAATACAACCGATCGACTTGCTCGTTTTCGATATAATGATGTACTTGGATGTTTTTTTCTATGTTTTGCATTAATCTTAAAGTTTAATGTTTAAAGGAAGTTGTCTTGAATAAAGATGTTAAGATCATTTTTTTCTAGCAACAAGCTTCAGAGATCAAGTCTGTTCATCGTTGCTTTGTACTTTTTTTCGTCTTTTCGTACCACGAAATTTCTTCTCACTTTGAACCTATAAAAAAAAAAAAAAAAAACTAAATTAATAACTAATTTACACCTGAAATATGAATAAAATTTTTAAGGACTTAGCCGATTTGAATGCACAAAATATGATAAAATAGATATTTTTGTAATTTCGTATTTTTGTTTGTGATATAGATCTATACCTACTATAAAAGTAATCCCCTAAATGCATGAGTTGAAAATTTAGAATTTTGAAACACCCACGTTTTGCCACATAATACATGTCATTAATTATGGTTTGAGGGTTAATTATGGTATTACACTCTTTTTACCATATAATACATGTCATAAGCTATAATTTGGGGGGTAATTTGGACTTTTGCACCTTATTTTTGGATTAGTTAGGTTATTTTAGATTATTTTTTGTGTTTGTTTTACATTTTAATTAACACTAATGAGGTATTTTGGACCTCTGGTTATTGCTAGTTCGGGCCATATCGAGTTTGGATCTTTTTGGATTCGTACCTTCTCGAATTCGGATCTTTTCATTTTCAAATCCTTTTGGTTTCAAATATTTTATGTCGTGTTCATGTTATTTTTCGTATTGTATTCGTGTTATTTTTTCATCTGTTCAAAGTATTTGTGTTCGTGTTATTTTTCGTGTGTTCAAAGTATTATAAATTTATATAATTTTTACAAGTTAATAATTTATTTAGTGTAGATTTTGACACATTCATATCATGTTTATGTTATTTTTCGTGTCGTGTTCGTGTGCTCAAAGTATTATAAATTTATATAAATTTTTACATATTAATAATTCGTTTTATGTAGATTTTGAGCCGTTCGTCTATTTGTTTTGTGTTCATGTTATTTTTCGTTTTGTGTCGTATTTTAATTTTTTTTTTTCATATTGTATTCATGTCGTTTTCAATTCATCCAAATATTTTGCATAGTTTGTCATACTGATTCAATTTAGAGAAAATTTTGTATTCTCGTGTCGTGTCTCAATTTATTCCATATTTTGCATAATTTATCACAATGATTCAATTTAGAAAAAAATGTATGTTCGTAATGCGTATGCGTTATTTTACTGTGTCTTTAAAGTATTATAAATTTATATAATTTTTTACGCGTTAAAAATTAGTTTTACATAAATTTTGACACGTATGTGTATTTGTGTCGTATTCATGTTATTTTTCGTATCGTTTTTAATTATTTTTTCATGTTCTGTTCGTGTCGTATAATCATGTTGTGTATGAAATTGTCAAGTCTAATTGATACTATTCAAATAACTTCCAATTTTGTGTCACGTGTCGTTTTGTTCATGTTATTTTTTCTGTCATAATCGTATTCAAACTATTATATATTTATATAAATCTTGACACGTTAATAATTCGTTTTATGTAGATTTTGACACGTTCGTGTAATTGTGTCATGTTCATTTTATTTTTTGTGCATGTTTTAATTATTTTCCCATGTTATGTTCGTATCATATAATTATGTTGTGTCCGAAATTACCAGATCTAATTGACATATCAAATAACTTTTAATTTTATATCAAGTATCGTATAATGATAAGAGAGTTATTATTTTTCTAAATTATCTTTATTTCTCTTGTTTTTTTATCTTTCAAATTTATTACAAAGTATCAATTCAAATCGTCGCAATTAGAGGTGTCCATGTGTCGGGCCTATGTATAGTATTAACACCATATATGTTTGCCCAAGTTCGGCCCTGACCCAAAATATGAACTTCAAATTTTGCTCAAACCCCTCAATATTTGTAAATAGATAGCCCAAACCCGTTTAGGCCCGCTCATATTCTTTTTCCTAAAAAAATTTGAAAAAATATATATTATTTTTTATTTAATTTTTAGTAATTTTATGTATATTTCTTTTATTTTTTTAAATATTTACACTATAATATTATATATATTTTTAATTTTTATATGACATAAATTACATAATATATATAAAAATAAAAATAATATATTATTTAATTAAAAAATGGGCCTGACCGAGTTTGGATCTTGAATGTTAGATTCAAGGCTTGATCTATTTTTTAAACGGGTCTCATTTTTTTGTCTAAGTCTATTTTTCAGGGTCTAACATTTTTGTCCAGACCCTTTCCAATATCGGGCGGACGTTCGACCTTGATCAAATAACTCGACTTATGAATAAATCTATTTACATTGAAATGCGGACATATATCTAGTTAGTGTTATTTTAATCATTTGATAAAAAAAATTGTAAAGGGGAAAGGAAAATCTGTGAATAAGACAAAACCGGCTAATCTTTCATAACCCAATCTGCATAAATTTAGTTTTTCTTAAAAGCTAACGCTTACATTATCTATCTAACAATCAACCATCTAATTATACTCTGCTATGATTTTTTGAGTACATTTTTTTTTTTTTGCATTATTGTGTATTTAAACAATTCGGATGCTTTAAACTACTATAATACTTCATTCAATGGCCGATAGATCATCAAAAATTATTAATTCACCTGTGTATTTTTAGATCCTTGTGTGATAACATGAGATATTAAACTGTTCATAAATGCATGATTCTAAATAAATGATGAGATATGCATTTTGATTTGAAAGTCTATGGAGTTTATGCGACGTTGAATAATAAGATTAAATTTTCTTAGGTTGAATTAAGAATTATTAGGGTGGGTTTAAATGCTAGAAGCAAATAATATAGGCAATCTAATAAGGCAATGTATATACACATATTTAAATATAGTTGTTTTTATATTTTTGAAACTGAAACTAAAAAAGAGATTACATTACATTTTAATGCAAAAGTAGATTGTTCAAAAAGACAAAAACATTTATGATGAAAAATAAAAAATTATATGTGAAACTAACATGTTTGATGTCTTTTATAAAAGTGTTGTCAAAATGTTATTTTCTATATTTCTTTTGTCTCACTTACATAAAAATAAGGATCATAAAATTTTGTTGATTATTAAATGTATGTGATTATTAAATGCACTTCATATTTTAATATGTACAAAAAAATATGTATTTTATATGTAAAAAAGATTATAATGGATATCAAATTTTAACTCATTTAGATTATAACGATATCCATCATTCGTATTTATATTAAGAGTTATAAAAAATAGTAAAATATAAACCTAATAATTATCATAAAATAACTCATAACTTATAACATTATTCAATATTTTTTTTTTTTACCATTTAACCATCATAATATTTTTATTTTGATTTAATACCTAATGTTTAAAAAAATTCAGCTTACATCAATCCATCTCATATTATTATTCAATATTTTAATTTTTACTGATCATTTATTAATACAATAATTTTCAATTCAATAATATAAAAAAAATATTTAATGTGACTTTATTTTTCAAAAAAAAAAACAATCATTATTAGATACGTGAACAAAATTAAAAAATATCAATTAAATTTGATAATTTGAAATACGATAAAAAATAATTAAAATATAATATGATGTAAAAAAAAATGATATAATACACAAACATATTAAATATTTTTTAATTTTTTTGTCTGATCTAGTCATTAGACCGTTCCTCATCTTCTCTCGCTCTCCTCCTTTTCTTTCTTTTTCTTTTTTCTATTCTCTATCTGTAAGCATCTTTCAAACACATTAATCACTTTTTTAAGGCATAAAAATGTATATTTTTTGTTATAAAATAACTGAAAATAATATAGAAATTGAGCTAACACATGTTAACTATATGTTAACTTATTAAACCTGTAATAATTAAGTTTTTAATTGACAATTGTCAACTGATTATTCAATTGCTTGGGATAAGTTTAATTTATAGTTTATAGATTTATAGATTTTATAGATGATTCTTTTTATATTTCATACTCAAATTTTTAAATTAAATTTTTCGATAAAGACAAAACTTATGTTAGCAAGCGCCTATATAACCTACCATTCTTTCTAGATTATTTATTTCAAGTCTGAAATGATTTGAAGTCCAATATGGAATTGCTTTTTTAAGCTTTGAAGTTTCAATTTTGATGGCTCACCTCAAGTCTCAAAAGACAACCCAAATCATCCAATGTCAACATTGATCAAACCTCAATCAAACTGGAACAACTCTCAATTAGAGCTGTAATCGAGCCGAACCGAGCTCGAATACTGAGAAGCTCGAGCTCGAGCTCGATTCGAAACTCGAGGCTCGAAGCTCGGTTCGAACTCGATCGAGTATTATTTTTTAAGCTCGAGCTCGACTCGAGATAAAATCGAACTATTCGAGCTCGACTCGATTAGGCTCGTTTATATACTCGAGCTCGAGCTAAGGGTTTTTAAGTATGTATATATATATTAAGGGTAAAATAGTAAATTAATAATAAAAATATTATAAATAAAAAAAGCTCGATTAGGCTTGCGAGCTGCTCGAATCGGGTATTAAGATACTCGAACTCGGCTCGCTCGATAGCTCGAGCTGCTCGAGCTCGAGCTCGGCTCGATAATGACCGAATCGAATTCGAGTTTTTTTCGAATCGAACTCGAGTAGCTTGCGATGACAGGTGTCTCGTTTACACCCTACTCTCAATCAAACCCCAAACTTTAAATTAAAACCTTATTGAAACCTAAATCACTATATCATTTTTTTTTTTTTTATAAAGATGAAATTTATAACCTTAAACACTTATAACCGATTTTCCATCCACGATAGATTTAGTAATATTAGACACGATACAATTATATGATACGAACACGATATGAAATATAAAATAACACGAAAAAAATACGAACACGAAATAAATACACGAACATATAAAAAATTATATAATATAAATTATTAATACATCAAAATTTATATAAACATAAAAATACTTTAAACATAATTATAATAAAAAATATATATAAATACACGAATTATCAAATTTAATCCACATACGCCTCTAATATTTCAATCCATATAGAACACCAGTTGTAGGTAACAACCTAACCGGTGAAGTTTTGCAATAAAACCTCCTTTTATCTTAATCCACATTGACAAGAAAAGCAATCATATACATGAAATCTAGCATTGCCAACACTAGTTTTTACTTTGTATGAACTTGATTATGGATTTTACAACAGGGAAGCCGATATCATACCGTTATCGGTCATATCGGTCGATTCGTATCGATTTTAAGATAAAATAAAATAGTATCAGTAGTGTACCATTTTAATTTTTGTCCTGGTCCGTACCGGTCTGTACCAGTCTGTATTGATTAGTATCGGTTCCTACCGGTTGGTACAAGATTTTAAATTTTTTTATTTTAATTTTTTTTCACTTTTTTGATTGTTTAAATCAATTTCTAATGTTTTCTCTATCATGGTCATTTTTATTTTTTTTCATAATTACATTTAAAAATAATATATTTATTAAATTAATTTATTGAACTTAATTAATAATAATTTATTATATTTTTATATTTATTTTATTTATTTGATATTTAAAAATTTTGGATATTAAATATTTATAATTTAACATTTTATATTTACATATAAATATATATTTTATATAGGTAATTGAGATATATTTACATATGTATATGATATATATTTTATTATAAATTTTGAAAATAAGTTATTTATATGAAAAATATTTAAAAAATATCGATAAACCCAAAATAAAACACCAATAACAATACATATCAATATTAAAACAAAAAATAATAGGTTTTTTAGTCCAAATATAGCCAAAAAAAATTATATCCCAAAATACCGATCTTTTCAGATTAATTCCCAAAATCCGTTTTTTTTTTCTTTTTTTTTCTAGCTGGGAAATCGCCATCCCCCATGACGATTTTCCAGTGTAAAAATTTGCATTTTGGCAAAAACACCAAGGGAAATCGCCATGGGGGTGGCGATTTCCCTTGGTATTTTTTTTTTCAAAATTGAAAAAAATACCAAGAGAAATCGCCACCCCATGGAGATTTCCCTTGGTATTTTTTGCAAATATTGCAAAATTTATCAAGGGAAATCACCATGGGGGGTGGCGATTTCCCTTGATACTATATATATATATATATTTTACTTAAATTAAAAAAAAAATTGTAATTTTATTTTTAAATTTTGTATTTTAATTTTAAAAATTATAAATTAAATTAAAAATATTTTCTAGGTTTGGTTATTTATTTTCTTCAAAAACATTTGTTTATTTTTTAAATATATATTAAAAATATAATTTAATTTATTATTAAAATTTTATAAAAAATAAAATTATATTTTTTATTAAAATTTAAAAAAGAAGGTTATATTTCTTATTAAATTTTTATATCAAAAATTGTATTTCTTATAATTTTTTAATATTAAAAAAAGTAAAATTTAATTTATGATTAAAATTTTATAAAAATAAAATTTTATTTCTTATTAAAATTTAAAAAAGAAAATTAGATTTCTTATTAAATTTTTATATCAAAAACTTTTTTTCTTATTAAAATTAAAAAAAGAAAATTATATTTCTTCTTAAATTTTTATATCAAAAATTTTATTTGTTATACTTTTTTAATTTTATAAAAAATAAAATTTAATTTATTATTAAAAATTTATAAAATATACTATTTTATTGCTTATTAAAATTTTAAAAATAAAATTATATTTATTATTAAATTTTTATATCAAAAATTTATTTCTTATACTTTTTTAATTTTATAAAAAATAAAATTTAATTTATTATTTAAATTTTATAAAATATACAATTTTATTGCTTATAAAAATTTAAAAAATAAAATTATATTTGTTTTACAATTTTAATTTTATGATGTAGAAAATATTGGAATTGGATTCCTTCTGCAATGGATGAGACTAATGATTTAGGGTTTGGGAGAGGTTTCAGCTATTTTCCAATCAATCAAATGCTGTAGAAAATATTGGAATTGGATTCCTTCTGCAATGGATGGGACTAATGATTTAGGGTTTGGGAGAGGTTTCAGCTATTTTTCAGTCAATCAAATGCTGTAGAAAATATTGGAATTGGATTCCTTCTGCAATTGATGGGACTAATGATTTAGGGTTTGGCAGAGGTTTCAGCTATTTTTCAGTCCATCAAATGCTGCAGAAAATATTGGAATTGGATTCCTTCTGCAATGGATGAGACTGATGGTTTAGAGTTAGGGATAGCTTACAACTATTTTTCAGTCCATCAAATACTGCAAAAAATATTGGAATTGGATTCCTTCTGCAATGGATGAGACTGATGGTTTAGAGTTAGGGATAGGTTTCAGCTATTTTCCAGTCAATCAAATGCTGCAGAAAATATTAGAATTGGATTCTTTCTGCAATGGATGAGACTGATGATTTAGAGTTAGGGATAGGTTTCAGCTATTTTTCAGTCAATCAAATGCTGCAGAAACTATTGGAAATGGATTCTTTCTGCAATGGATGAGACTAATGATTTAGGGTTAGGGATAGGTTTCAGCTATTTTCCAGTCAATGAAATGCTATAGAAAATATTGAAATTGGATTCCTTATGCAATGGATGGGACTATTGGACAGTCCAGTACAAAGGATGGGATTTATCAATCAGATTTTGCATTGAATAAGTTATCACTTTTTCAGTCAAATAACCCTAGGCAGAATATGAGAATCAGATTTCATCCTATACAAAGGATGGGATTTGTCATCTGGTACAACATAATGAACCATTATAAATTCATAATACTTATGAAGATTTACAATACCCCCTACAATAGTTTTTCAATCAGATTTTTTCTGAGTGCTAAAATCTCCTCATTCTCATCCTTTTATATTTCTTCTTTCTTTTGCGGAGTGATAATACCTACATTCTCATCTTTCTTAGTCTCATTACTACACAACATGAGTAATAGTGTGATCGCTTTGGTCTACTATAATGGCCAAATTCATAATACTGACGAAGGTGCTACGTTTGATTGTGAACGTCCTAAAAGTTTTCGTGTTGAAGAAGACGTAACACTAGAGGAACTGAAGCTGCAAATTCATACAAAAATTAAAGCTGGAAATAGAAAAAGAGTTTCAGAGGTTAAGTATAGGCATCCTCTTTCTATTGGTGAAGGATGTGTCCGATATAGAACATTTCCACTTGAAGATGATGATGATGTCAGATGCATGTTTTATGCTCATGAGACATTTGCAAATGTTGGTGTACTTGAGTTATATACTGACATAGAGGATGTTGACGATGATTGTGGCCCTTCAAATGTTCGCACAACAGAAAACTTTCCAATAGAAGATGATGATTCTGGGCCGTTCTATGTTCACACTACATACGACGTTCCCACAGAAGAAGTCGTGCCGTTATCTCAAGCTACAACTTTTCAGACTTCATTAGTCTCACAAACAATTTGTACTACCCTCGAAGATGAGCCAGCTAGTGTTGATCCTGTTCGTCCACGTGGAGTCCATGGTGAATAAGTTGGTGAATTTAGTGAGCAGGAAGAGGATGCTGAATTCGCAAGTGATGACAATAGTGATTCTGACCCAGACGTCGTCCCTGCTGAGATCAACACTTATAGAGATCTTCCCCTATATGAGGCTGCATCCCATATGCATACCCTGGATCTGGAGGCAATGCAAGTGCCGAAATTTCCTGAGTATGCTCATACATTAGCTACGCCTCTGACATTTGATCCATCTGCAGTTGATCTGTGTGTTGGGTTACAATTCCCAACGAAGTAGGCTGTGCTTTCAGCTATCAAGCACTATAATCAAAAGCTCTGTAGATTACACAGTAATTGAATCTGAGAGGACGAAATATTATGCCAAGTGCGTAATGTATGGAAATGGGTGTAATTGGAGAATAAGGGCAACTTTTATGAATAAGAAATAGGCATGGGAGATTAGAAAATATGAAGGGCCTCATACTTGCACATAGGGGAGGATTTCACAAGATCATTGCAAGTTAGATTGTAACATGATCTGTTCATGCATTCTGTCATTGGTCCAAGCAAATTCGGAGATCTCCGTTTCAGTTTTGATCGCTGAGATGCAAATCCGGTATAGATACATCACCTCCTACAAGAAAACGTGGAAAGCAAAGCAAAAGGCAATTGTTCGAGTTTTTGGTGATTGGGAAAGATCGTACAATGAGCTACCTAAATGGTCAGGTGCAATGCAACATTTCGTGCCTGGTACAATTGTGGAATTGCAAACGGTACCTGCATATCACGGTGATCGACTGGTCCAGGGTAAGAGAATATTCCATCGATTATTTTGGACATTTAAGTCGTGCATTGAAGGGTATCCGTATTGTAAACCTATTGTGCAAATAGACGGTACTTTCTTATATGGAAAATACAAAGGAACATTATTGTTAGCTATTGCACAAGATGGCAACCGAAACATACTGCCAATTGCCTTTGCCATTGTGGATGGTGAGACAACAGAGGCTTGGTCATTCTTTCTCACTAACTTGCGTAGACACGTGACAAAACAGCCTGTCATTTGCTTGATGTCTGATCGACATGAAGTCATCAAAGCTGCGATTAGACGCGATGGTAGTGGATGGAATCCTCCACATGCATATTCAGTGTACTGCATTCGACACATTGCAGCGAACTTTATGAAAAAGTTTAACAATAAGGAATTGTGTCGACACATTGTTAACATGGATATGGAATCAAATCATAGTTATTTTATCTCTTATATTTCGTTTAGTATATAAAATAATACTGAAATTCACAAGTCTTTTGTTTTAAATTTATTAGGATACGAGTTGAGGCGACCGAATTTTCATTTCATGTATGACAATCCTCGTGGAGAAAATGCAGAGGCGGCTAATTGGCTTGATAGAATCCCCAAGGAGAAGTGGGCCCAATCATATGATCAAGGAAGACGTTATGGCCATATGACAACCAACCTAGCTGAATCTATCAATTCGGTGTTGAAGGGAACGCGTCATCTTCCCATTACTGCTTTAGTGCAATAAACATATTATAGGTTGGCTGCACTTTTTGTTAAAATGGGGAACAAGTAAATTGCAATGATGGAGGGAGGGCACACATATTGTGAAACAGTCACACAGGCTATGCAAGAAAATCGCAGGAAAGCTAACTCCCACTTTGTTCGTAATTTTACGCAAGCAAATCAATCTTTTCTGGTTGAAGAGTTAGTTGATCCACAAGAGGGTGTTTCTGCAATGAAGTACAAAGTCAAGCTTAGTGACATGTGGTGTGATTGTGGAAAGTTTCAAGCACAAAGGTTCCCTTGTTCACATGTAGTTGCTGCTTGTGCACATGTCCATGTAGATTGCATGCAATATGTGGACAAAGTCTATAGAGTGGAAACTATATTGAATGTTTATAGACATGAGTTCGAAGCTGTTGAAAATGAAGGTTACTGGCCTCAATATGATGGTCCAGAAGTGTGTCCCAATCAAGAAATACGGAGAAATCCACATGGTCGGCCAAAATCAAGTCGTATTCGTAATGAAATGGACCTCAGGGAGAAAGGCCAACCAAAACGTTGTGGATTATGCAGAAATGAAGGTCATAACCGTCGAAATTGTCCGTATCGATCTGGCACATTGGGGGAGACTTCGCATCAACAATAAATGAATTACATGTTTTCATAACCTATAATATTTACATATTTTGTCATTAAGGGAAAATGTTATGCAAGGTTTTGTCAACTTATCATGTAAATTGGATTATTATTTTATTTAAAATGAAAAAAAATTATAAATATATAACTCAATTATATTTATTTTTACAATTTTATAAATTAAATAACAACATTAAGATTTTACTTACACATGCTGAATAAAAAAAATAAAATATAACAATTAATTTCCCAACAAATTTAAAATAAATAACATGAAATGCAAAACATATAAATTTATATATTAGAAATTTAAAACACATTATTCTTGTTATATTGATAAAAGTACATTTATTCTAATTATTGCGTGGTGTAGAGCAACAGTGTCGAGCTCTTCTAGTGCGTGGTGGTTGCACCCGTCGTTCAACCTCGTCAGTGGCACGTATTCACGGTCGACCACGACCTCCTGCTATAACCGCCACTGGTTCCGGTTGTATGTCATCAGTCATTTCTTCCGTATCAAAAATTTGAAACTCACTACTGGATGAGCCAACACCTAGTTCACCCATAATGGGAACCTGACTACTAGATGGACCCATAAATGATGTACCATCAAATGCTGACGAAGGGGTTCCAAACTGATACATTGATGTGAGATATGCTGAACTTGGACTTAGGATGGGGAGCTGGTCATCTAACCTCGTTCTTGGCGATGATGGTCGGTAACACTCATCAACGTCATATCCGGGGTGACTTACGGAATAACGATGACTGGATGGTACTCCATGATCCCGTTCAGGTTCAGGATGATTGAATGACATCCTCGATGCTGTGAACTCCGATGAGGTCGGTTGACGCGTTCGCCCACGTTGTCGGCAAGGTCTAGGAGCTTCCATATCCTGTGTAGGAGGGACTGGAGCTGAAGTTTGTACGGTAAATGACATACTCCTAACATCCTCATACATCGATGGTGGACAAAACGAAAGGCCGACCTTTATTTTTATACCATCCTATGTAATCATCAGATGGGTTGAAATTATTACCAACAATCGGGTAACCTGTCAGAATTCGTTGAAAACGTATATTCCACCAATGGATCCAATGTTCATGCTTCGCAGGCCAGAATTCCTCATGACGACCACGCATGTCGATCTTGTGAAGCTTATCAAGGTTCACCAGGGCTGCAGGAATTGGTTGTTGCATCCCAAATTATCGCAACACCCTGTCAGTTTGGTGCCACTCTACATATGAAAAGCATATCAATGCTGTGTTTGCTTTCCATATATTACAATTATTGTAGGCATCCGATGGGAGGCATGCCATAATTTCACTTGAGGAATATGGCATCCACAGAAACTGCGAATAATTATTACAAATTATTAGTTTCATATGGATTAAATAAAAAAAACTTGAATGTAACAATCGAAATATTTACCTTATCATATCCTACTCGATCTAGTCATACTCTTATACTTGCAAGGTCGTTCGGAGTCTCTGTAAAATCTCTACTCGTACTCCTACTCCACCCGTTAAAATGCATATAATATCTTAATGACCTATAAAAATACAAGTTCGTACAAAATTAATAAATTAGTAAAGATTATTACCTGCTTGGAAGGGGGTATACAGCCGAAATATCCACGCGCGGAGCAAGAAATGGTAGCCGATACCAAGCCCATGATTGTAGAAGCACTAAACATCCACCTATGTCATGGCTTTTTGGAACTGTAGCCCGGCAAAGTTCTCTATACAAAACCGCCAAACACGCAGAACCCCAACTATAATTTGCCGCATGCTCTAAATCACGTAGTAATGGAAGATACATTAAATGTACCTGATTGCTCGATTTGTCAGGCATCAGTAATCCTCCAATCAAACGTAAAATATATGCTCTAGCAGCATATTGTATCTGTTGTTCAGTTGTGTGTGATGGAAGATTTTGAAACGATTTCAACCAATTTAGTCTCACCGTTGAGCCAGATACATACTCATCTGGAGGTACCGAGCCCAATAGATTTTGACACACTTCATTCCAATCTAGCAAGCTTCCGCCTGTAACTGCATAGCCATGGACCGGAAGTCCAAGTTGCAGCGCAACATCTTCTAGAGTTACCGTGCATTCACCAAATGGAAAATGAAAAGTGTGCGTCTCGGGTCTCCATCGTTCGATCAACGCACTGATTAAGTCGGGTTGTATCAAAAATCATTGAATTTGAGTTGCGTGATAAAATCCAGCTCTTCTTAAGTGGTCGATAATAGATGGATGCAGGTCCTCCAATGTAAATTTTCTCAAACGTAACACGCGACGAGTTTCCTGTTATAATAATAAAAATTAACATATTATAAAACTATAACAATTAAAAATTAATAAATAAAACTATAAAACTATAAAATAACAAAACAATAATAATAAAAAAATTTAATTTTTTTATATAATTATTAAATAATTAAATTTTATAATAAATAAATAACTATAAAATTAAAAGACAATAATAATTACAAAATTATAAAACAATAATAATATAAAATAATATAATATAAAAATTAAAATTATATAAAACTATAAAATGAAAAAAAAAATTAAACAATTATAAAACTATAATAATACAAAATAATATAATATAAAATTTATAATTATATAAAACTATAAAATGAAAAAACAGTAATAATTACAAAATTATTATTGTATATAATAATAATAAAAAAACCATTATAATATAAAAATTAAAATTATATACAACTATAAAATGAAAAAAACAAAAATAATTAACAAATTAAATAACTATAATAATAAAAAATTAAACAATATAAAAAATAAATAATTATATAACTATGAAATCAAAAAACAATACTAATTAATAAATGATAAAATTATAATAAGCACTATAACATTAAAAATATAAAAATTATAAAACAATAAAACTATAAAACTATAAATTTACAAAATTCTAATCAATAAAAAATAACTAAAAATTGATAATGTAATACAAATAATATTATAACAATTTACTTACCTCTTTAAATATAACCTCCGATATTTGATTTTCTTGCAACCTCAATAGTGATGATGAAGCCATTTTTAAATATTGTTGTAGAAAAAAAATATTGTTGTAGAAAAAATAAATTGTTGTAGAAAATAATTTTGTTGGTAGAAAGAAATTTAATTGTAGAAAGAAGAATGAAAAATGAAGGGGTATTTATAGAAGAGTGGTGTGTATGGGGGGGAGGGGATGGCTTTGAAGGCAATGGTCCTTCAAAAAATTTTGAATTTTGATTTTTTTTTTTGTTTTTTGTTTTTTAATTTTATATACTACAAATTAATTAAAAAAATATTTCATAAATTTTAAATAAAAAAATATACCTTTGCAATTTTATTTTATTTTTAAATTATAAAAAAAATATTTTTAATTTAATTTATAATTTTTAAAATTAAAATACAAAATTTAAAAAAAAAATTACAATTTTTTTTAATTTAAGTAAAAATATATATATATATATTGTATCAAGAGAAATCGCCACCCCCATGGCAATTTTCCTTGATTAATTTTGCAATATTTGCAAAAAAATACCAAGGAAAATCGCTATGGGGGGGTGGCGATTTCCCTTGGTATTTTTTGCAAATTTGGCAAAAAAACCAAGGGAAATCGCCACCCCCCATGGCGATTTTCTTGGTGTCTTTTTGCCAAAATTCAAATTTTTACATTGGAAAATCGTCATGGGGGATGACGATTTCCCAACTAGAAAAAAAAAAGAACGAATTTTGAGAATTAATCCGAAAACAACGACATTTTGATTTTTTTTGGACTATATTTGAATAAAAAAACCAAAAATAATACATCTTTCGATACGACTATCTTACTTTACAGGACCAGCATGAAGCTGTAGCATGTAGGTCATCTATCAAATGGTATTGCCTACTAAAACTATGTTTGGCAAAACTACCAAAAACAACTCATCACCAGTCACCACCATCAAATCTCCTACCATAAAGTACCATCAACCACAACCAAAACCTCCACAAGCCGGCTTTTTTATTACAATATAGCCAAAAAAAAAAATTATCAAATTACCGTTGCTTTTTGATTATTTCCCAAAATACGGATCTTTTTGGCGATTTCCCAGCGTGTTTTTTTTTCAAATTTGTAAAAAACACCAAGGGAAATCGCCATGGGGGATGGCGATTTCCCTTGGTGTTTTTTGCAAATTTGCAAAAAAATACCAAGGGAAATCGCCACCCCCCATGGCGATTTCCCTTGGTATTTTTAGCAAAATTTGCTAAAAACATGAAGGGAAATCGCCATGGGGGGTGGCGATTTCCCTTCACGTATATATTTTTTTTCAATTCTTAGGAAAATTTAAAAAACATGACTCAATAGTAAATTTATTGTGAAATGATATAATGAATAAAAGTTATTTGAAAAAAAGAAATGAATAATTAGAAATTATTATAAAAAATATTATAAAGACAAAATTACTATTAATGAAAAAACTTATTTTTTTTTCTTTCATTAAGGAAATATTATTTTTTAAAAATTTTAATTGAAAATAAATTTAAAAAATAAAATATTTAAATAAAAAAAGTAAATAAAAAATTTTATTTTTTTTTAAAATTAAAAATTTTTATTTTCAGAATTTTTATTTTTTAATTAAAAATTAAATTAAAAAATAAAAGAAAAAGGGAAGAGAAGGTTTTTTTATCAAGGATAATTTTGTCTTTACAATATCCTTTATAGAGGTGCTCATGGGACGGGCCGGGCCGCGGCCCGTATTTTTTTTCTTTTCTGCCCAGGCCCGCCCGTTTAAGCCCGAATCACTGTTCATTGGAATAAAAAAATAATTTTTTTATTTTTTTAATTCAAATTAAATAAAATAATAATATTATAATAAAAATCACTGTTCCGGGCCGGGCCGGCCAGGAACATAAATTATCTTGCCCGGGCCCGGCCAAATACGGTTCGAGCCTGCCGGGCTGCCCGGCCCGTGAGCAGGTCTAATCCTTTATAATAATTTCTAATTATTCATTTCTCTTTTTCAAATAACTTTTATTCATCATACCCTTTCACAATAAATTCACTATTGAGACATGTTTTTTAAATTTTCTTAAGAATTGAAAAAAAAAATATATACATGAAGGGAAATCGCCACCCCCCATGGCGATTTCCCTTCATGTTTTTAGCAAGATTGGCTAAAAATACCAAGGGAAATCGCCATGGGGGGTGGCGATTTCCCTTGGTATTTTTTTGCAAAATTTGCAAAAAACACCAAGGGAAATCGCCAACCCCCATGGCGATTTCCCTTGGTATTTTTTACAAATTTTCAAATTTTAACGCTGGGAAATCGCCATGGGGGATGGCGATTTCCCAGCTTGAAAAAAAACAGCCGTATTTTGGGAATTAATCCGAAACCAACGGTAATTTAGGATTTTTTTTTTTGTTGCTATATTGTAGTAAAAAACCCCCACAAGCCACTGTCCAAAACCACCATAAAATACCAAAAATCTCTTTATAAAAATAAAAAATTATCTATATTTTATTAATTTAGTTACAATTATCGTCCAACAAGTCAATATTATAATAATTGACCAAGCTAATCTAAATCATATGATAAGATATTTATAATTTTAAAATTAAAAATAACACATTTATTCTACATAACATGTATAACGGGTAAGAGATTAATTTATTATATCACTGATAACTCGTATAATTATATAGTTTTTAGTTATGTTTTATTATTGTTTTGTGTCAAATACGAGTTATTATTGTTTAGTCTAATTGTGTTTATGATCTTTTATATTTTTATGTAATTTGGTGTTTTTCACAAGTTTCTTTGAGTGATTTCAGATTACTAGAATTAAGGGCAAATCCAGTTCAGTTCCAGTTCTGACACCTTTTGCCATATCAGCTATATCTGGAGTTTCACTACAGCAATAAGGCTGAAATTTTAACCGTGCAAAGATAAGAGGCATATCTATCTTTTTCATCTTTTACACTTCTTGAAACGGAGTCGTTTTCCCTAGCGAAATCAACCATCAAGTTGGCTGATGTGCAATGACGTCTGTCCTGAGCAGTTTTCGTATTTTGACCATATAGTCCGATACACATCAGAAAATGAGCTGATTCCAACGGCTATGGATCACTAACTGATAGGGGAACATTTGTCTAGAAGACCATGTGATCAGATAAAGCCTCCAATATTGAATAAATCAACCATCAAGTTGGCTGATGTGCAATGACGTCTGTGCTGACCTATTTTCGTATTTTGCCCATATCTTCTTCTCCACATCAGCAAATGAGCTGATTCCAACGGCTATGAATCAGTAACTCATAGGGGAACATTTTTCTAGAAGACCATGTGATCAGATCAGGCCTCCAAGATTGACAAAATCGACCATCAAGTTGGCTGATCAAAATGGTCTTACAATATGACGAAAATTGTTAGAAAAATGCACCCACCTATTATACCTACCTTTGAAATTTGTAAAGCTTGTCTCTTGTCATTTAGCCCTCCAAAATTTGTATAAATAGAGGGCCTTGGATGATTGTAGAGGATCATATTGTACATTGGTAGGATATTAGCCATTGTAATAAAATTCTCTAAGTTTTCTTCTTCTTTCTTTTCTCTAGTTTTCTTTTTCTTTATTTTCTTCTTCTTCTTTCTTTCTTTTATTTCCTTCTTAGATTCTCTTTAATTTTATGTTTATGTTTACAATGCCTATGCTAGGCTAAATTTCTATTTGGTTAAGGGTGATTTCAAAGCCCTAGACATGTTTTGTGATTGATTTTCAGATTCTATCTATCATTAATTTTCTATCAAAATTGCTTATGTTCTTCTACAAGAATTGTTCATGATGTTGTCTTGATTTATTTAGGTGTACAACTAGATAGATCTTGATAATTATCTATTGCTAGTCTAGGAGTCTTGATCCGTGTAATTGTCTTGATTTCCTATTCATAAGTGGCAATTTGTGATTAATGATTATGGTCAAGTTTTCAATAATTGCAAAGTGGAACATAACCTAAGTTGAACAATCCGAGCTTATGTGTTTGTTGCTTAGATCAACCTATCTTTCTCATCATAAAGCTGCCATTAAATTGAATTTAGAGAGCTTATTCTAGGTTGTTTAATGGTTAGAGATTAAATAGAGAGCTTGTTCTATTTAACGACAAACTAAGGAAAGATTGGGATAACAGAGCTTGTTGTTATCTACGGTTGTTAACTTTGATAGTTGGTTGATATTGATAGATCTGAAATTGATTCTTAATGATGTCTAGTGGTGGAGAATGAAACCTTAACCATATTTTTCATATTTGATTCTTCTTACTTACTTGTTTTCTTACTTTTCTAGTTTGCTTATTTTTAAAAGTATATTTATTTTTATTGGCTGGTTATACCGCCTAATTTAGTATATATATTTTTATTGCCTGGTTATACCGCCTAATTTAGTATATATATTTTTATTGGCTGGTTATACCGCCTTGCATCTTATTCTTATTATTTACTTTAGTTTAAATCTGGCTTCAAAAACCCCTTTTCTTTTATTGTTCTCTTTGAACATAAGTTATAAACTAATAACTCATAGATTAAAACCCAATCCCTGAGGACTCGACCCTTGCTAATCATTATACTTACAATTGATCTTTTTAGTGCAAGGTTAAATAAGATACACTCTTTTGGGTGCATCAAATTTTTGGCGCCGTTGTCGGGGATTGTTTTCTTTAGTTTATTTGTTACTTGGTTTATTCTTATTTTCAGTTCTAATGAGTTTTATTTTCTTGTACATACGGGTTTTTCTTATCAAATTTTGAAAAAAAAAAAAAAGAACGATGGAATTGAGCAATCTAACACTTGAAGAGTTGGTGGCATACATGAACATGGAGAATCAACAAGCCAATCTCACCTCCCCAGTTCAACAATTGGCCATGGAAGGATGTCAAGGCTATCAAGTGTTCCAAGACCAACAGTATGATCATTACTCAAACACTTACCATGAGGGATGGTGGGATCATACTAATTATGGCTACTCAGAAAATTACCAAGAAGTAGATCCTTATGCCAATTACACTCATCCATCTAGCTTCAATCAATCATGGTCTCAAGAACCAGATCTTCTTCAACCACCACATATGACTCAAAACTCAGGTACTTCTTTAGAAGATCTTGTCGATTTTCTTGTTACTAATACTTTGCAATTTCAACAGGAAACAAGGGCAAGCATCCAGAGTTTGGAAAGGCAAATGAGCCTATTGGCTAGTAGTATGGTGGTATGGGTAGCACAAAGATCTGAAGAACTCTCTGCCCAAACAATGATTAACCCAAAGGAGAATACTACTATTGTGACCTTGAGGAATGAGGAACAAGATGAGGATGAGACAAAATTAGAGATGAATTCTATTCTTGAGGATAATGAAGCCAATGATCCAAATAAGAGTATTTCGGCACCTAAAGTAACGTTTGAGATTCCAATTTTTACTAATGTTTCTTCTCCACCTTTTCCTAGTAGATTCGCAAAGTTCAAGGAGGATGAACATGAACAAGACACGCTGGAAACCTTAAACAGTTTGTTTGTGGATGTCATTCAACAAGTACCAAAAGATGCACCATTCCTCGATGAGATATGCACCACCAAGGATGATGGAATAATACTTGTAATGGAGAATGCATCCACTGTTGTGCAAAGAAAGCTACCTCTCAAACGCATAAATTTGGGAAATTTCATGTATGAGCATGACAAGCCTAAAAAGCCAAGAAGGGGTGTTGGTTAGATTCAAAACACTAACTCAAGTGTTAATTGGGAAGGCAGCCCAATTAAAGATGAAATTGCCAACCTTCCATATTCAGATTTGCTTTCTCTTTCTTTTTCTTTTTCTTTTATTATTTTTATTTTTTTATTTTTATTTCTTATGTTTCTTTGTTAATTGTGTTTACTGTTTTTAAGTTCATTTAGGCTGCATAAGTTTCTTTTGTTTAATAGTTCTTTTCTCTTACATATAATTCTTGCATTGGGATTATAGCATTACATTGAGGACAATGTAAGAATTATGTTTGGGGGGAAGAATTTAGGATTTTATTTAGAGTGTTTTGTTTTTGAGTTTTTTTTTATGTTGTTTTTCTTTCTGATCCTTGTTTTGAAAATAACTAGATGTAAATATAATTTTTTTTTAACCCCGGTTAAATGGCGGATAACGGTACTCCGTGATTATTTAAATCGGTTCCATCAGCTACCCACAAAACTGATATTGTATATAAATTTCTCTTCCAATTTCTCTTTCAATTTTTTTCATTTTTTTTCAGGATGGATGATATTCTCACAAGATTGCAGAAACGATTTCCTCCTTTTCCTCGAAATATTTTACGGAAGCTTTACCAAGTTCGACTTGAAAGATTAAGAATGCTTATGCACAAAGGGATTCCTGACGACATACGTTGGATAATTGATGCCAAGGTACGTGAAGATGAATATCTTCCTGTTTTGCATTTACCAGGTACAGGTAGAAGCACTTTTGCAAAGAAGCGACGAGCAAAGCGCATGAGTTCAAATTGCCACAAATGTGCACGATGGACGTGTTACGGTAAATGTCGTTCAATTGGGATTCCGTCCTCTAATCGAGATGATAAAATTGAATTCATTAAGGATGGACTGAGTAAGGAGAATTTGGGTAATATCCAACTTTCTCTTGAGACGCATCCTAGTGGAGACGTACAAAGAGAAATTCTTGATTTATGGCCGCAATTCCAAAGGGAATGGCAACATCTTGGGAATCTGATGTTAAAAGACCCTGTTTGCCAGCTTGTAAGAAAACTGGATGGGAAGCATATCCTCGACTCATAGAAGGCGTTTAAGCCGTTTCTGGACGTAAAACCAGAGGAAGATGTGAGCCACAATCACAACTACAATAAATGACTTCTCAGCTTTTGGTTTGATTTGCAATAACTTTATTTTGGTTTAATTTACGTGTTGTTCGATTTGTGTAATTATTCTCGTTTTTTTAATTTGTCTTTTACGGTTGATTTTTTCTTCTCTTTTTGATTTTCTTCCTGAAATCACGCAAAAATCTTTTGTTAGGTTAACATTTTCTTCTGACAGGTCAGATACACTTTCGGCGACATTATTACTCTTGTCTGATTCACTACTCAGTCCTCTATATATTACACCATGTACTCATTCTCTTTCAGGCACTCGAAAAAAAAAAATGGAAAGTACTTCATCCCAGCGCATTAAAAAAATTTGTGTCTTTGGAGGTGCTTATCCAGGGAAAAATAACATATTCGCTGATGAAGCCATAAGAGTTGGAGTAATACTTGCCCAACAAAAGATCCACTTGATTTATGGAGGCGGTAGTACGGGTTTAATGGGAGCAGTCGCTACAGCAGCACACGCCGGAGGAAGTCCAGTTCTAGGAATCGTGCCAAAACTATTCACAAGTTTTTGTGGACCTACCGTGGGTAAGGAAATACAAGTCTGGAGTATCCCTGAACGGATGACAATCATGTACCATTCTTCCGATGCATTCATTGCTTTACCAGGAGGTCTGGGTACATTGGAAGAAATAGCTTGCGTGGCTTCTTGGTCATCTTTGGTCACAAATAAGAAACCCATTGGTTTGCTTAATATTAATGGTTATTTAAGTAATTTGCTTTCATATTTAGATAATGCTGTGGATAATGGATTCATGTTTTCAGAGGCAAGGAGAACCATAATTTCTGCTACAACCATTGAAGATTTACTCAAAAAGCTCCAAGCTTATGAGTGTTTATCTGCTACGGTTGTTTCGCAAACGCTCAGAAAAAGAAAAAGAGATATGGACGAGCAAGGAGTGGATTGCACTTTGTCTTTGTGACATTATCTAACATTTTGTTTGTTGTGTCTCAGTTATAATAAGTGGTTAGCAACCTCTGCAGGTAATATCTCCTAAATCCTACCTTTAAAATTTGACATTGGGGACAATGTCATATTTTAGTATGGGGTAAGGGACATATTTTGCTAATTTAAAAAAAAAAAAAAATTTGTTGTGTTTTAAGCCATTTAGAAGTATTCATTCTGAACAAGGTCTGAGTAAGGGAGACTTGAGACATACCTTGTCAGTTTGATTTCTTCTTTTCAAAAAAAAAAAAAAAGTTTGTTGTGTTTTAAGCAATTTAGAAGTATTCATTCTGAACAAGGTCTGAGTAAGGGAGACTTGAGACATACCTTGTCAGTTTGATTTTAATCTTTTTATGTTTACTTGTTAATTTTTCTTTAGTATTTTAGGATTATTTAGGTTGCATGAGTTTGTTTTGTTTTGTTTTGAGTCTAGTTGTTCCTATTCTTATGTTATTAGTTCTTTTCTCTTACACATGATTCTTTCATTTGGGTTAATAGACTTACATTGAGGACAATGTAAGAATTAAGTGTGGGGGGAATGATTTAGGATTTCTTTTATTTTCGTCTACTATTTTTTTTTTATGAGTCTTTATTATTATTATTTTTAGTGTGTTTTAGTTCCTTTTTAATACAATGATGAGATATGAATTGCATAGGTCTAAACTGGTTACTAGTGAGAACATTTTCATGAGAATTAAGCTTGATACTAATTTTTATGAGCCAATGTTAATATGATATGTTGATTGAGAAAGAAGCATGTTTAGACTTAAAACTGACTTGTATAATCATCATTGTGAGTTTTTGAGCCTAAAATGATTGATGCATTATACAAATCAATCTAATTTCTTTCTTGAGTGCTCTTATGATTACATGATTCTCTAGAACTTGCTTTAAACCGTTTGAGACTATATTGATGCATGTGACAACATGAATATGATAGAGGCATTAGGATTATAACCAGAGCCAAACAGCCATCCCTTATTGATGTTCCAAGAGAACACACCCTTAGTGAACCAATTTGAGCCTACATTGAATAAGCTATCTCTTTGGTAACCATAACTTGTCCCTAACCTAAATATACTTATATCTTTACCTTTGTTCCAAAGATGAATTAGCATGATTTGAGACAAGTTGCAAAGACAAGGGATATTTTTTGGTTAGAAACAAGAAATAAGTGTGGGGGGAAAAGAAAAGAAAAGTCAAGAGAAAAAGAAATGGAATACTGGAAAATACATTCCTATGTAAAAAAAAATATATATATATGAATAATCTCTTGAACTTCTAGTTAAAGAAAAGAAAAAGATGTTCGAAAGTTGGTTAGAATGAAGTAAAGGCTCAACATGAAATATTCAGCCTATGTGATTATGTACTTCTAAAGAATATTGAGAAAGTTTTATTTGCAAAATCTTATTTTGTCTCTAAATTCTATGAAGTCTTTGGAATGTTTGTGATATATTTTCCTTTTTATTCTTTAACCACATTATTACCTCTTGGCCCCATTACAACCTTGATTAAAGACCTCTTGATTTATGAAGTTGCATGATCTTTTAGTGGAGAATAGGTAGACAAGCAAGCATATGGTAGAACTATTTTCATGAGATTGATTGAGTGTAAACACTTTACCACTACTTTAAAGAGTGAAAATAATGAGAGTATCCCATGTGAGAAGTTGAGATTAAGTTTGAATGTGCACTATTTTGATTGAAATATGTTATGTTAATATTGGCTTAACTCAAACAATTTACATTCAAGCATGATTTTTTGTGAAATTCTTTAAGCTATTGATTAGTTTATAAGACTTGTTCAAATATTGTCTCTAATTTGTATTGAAAGGATTAGGAGTAAATATTTTTAGTATATGTAGTTTATTTATATTTTAGTTTTTCAATGTTTGTGGGTATCGTTCTAGTAAACCCTCACGAGACTAAACTCGTCCACTAGGGACACCTAGGGGTTTAAAGGCTTGTGTCACATGCTAAGTGCCACCGTGATTTCCTACGAAAATGGATTAGATTAGATTTTCTTATTTTATTTTTATTGAGTCGTTGCTAGGGACTAGCAACAATCTAAGTGTGGGGGTGTGATAACTCGTATAATTATATAGTTTTTAGTTATGTTTTATTATTGTTTTGTGTCAAATACGAGTTATTATTGTTTAGTCTAATTGTGTTTATGATCTTTTATATTTTTATGTAATTTGGTGTTTTTCACAAGTTTCTTTGAGTGATTTCAGATTACTAGAATTAAGGGCAAATCCAGTTCAGTTCCAGTTCTGACACCTTTTGCCATATCAGCTATATCTGGAGTTTCACTAAAGCAATAAGGCTGAAATTTTAACCGTGCAAAGATAAGAGGCATATCTATCTTTTTCATCTTTTACACTTCTTGAAACGGAGTCGTTTTCCCTAGCGAAATCAACCATCAAGTTGGCTGATGTGCAATGACGTCTGTCCTGAGAAGTTTTCGTATTTTGACCATATCGTCCGATACACATCAGAAAATGAGCTGATTCCAACGGCTATGGATCACTAACTAATAGGGGAACATTTGTCTAGAAGACCATGTGATCAGATAAAGCCTCCAATATTGAATAAATCAACCATCAAGTTGGCTGATGTGCAATGACGTCTGTGCTGACCTATTTTCGTATTTTGCCCATATCTTCTTCTCCACATCAGCAAATGAGCTGATTCCAACGGCTATGAATCAGTAACTCATAGGGGAACATTTTTTTTAGAAGACCATGTGATCAGATCAGGCCTCCAAGATTGACAAAATCGACCATCAAGTTGGCTGATCAAAATGGTCTTACAATATGACGAAAATTGTTAGAAAAATGCACCCACCTATTATACCTACCTTTGAAATTTGTAAAGCTTGTCTCTTGTCATTTAGCCCTCCAAAATGTGTATAAATAGAGGGCCTTGGATGATTGTAGAGGATCATATTGTACATTGGTAGGATATTAGCCATTGTAATAAAATTCTCTAAGTTTTCTTCTTCTTTCTTTTCTCTAGTTTTCTTTTTCTTTATTTTCTTCTTCTTCTTTCTTTCTTTTATTTCCTTCTTAGATTCTCTTTAATTTTATGTTTATGTTTACAATGCCTATGCTAGGCTAAATTTCTATTTGGTTAAGGGTGATTTCAAAGCCCTAGACATGTTTTGTGATTGATTTTCAGATTCTATCTATCATTAATTTTCTATCAAAATTGCTTATGTTCTTCTACAAGAATTGTTCATGATGTTGTCTTGATTTATTTAGGTGTACAACTAGATAGATCTTGATAATTATCTATTGCTAGTCTAGGAGTCTTGATCCGTGTAATTGTCTTGATTTCCTATTCATAAGTGGCAATTTGTGATTAATGATTATGGTCAAGTTTTCAATAATTGCAAAGTGGAACATAACCTAAGTTGAACAATCCGAGCTTATGTGTTTGTTGCTTAGATCAACCTATCTTTCTCATCATAAAGCTGCCATTAAATTGAATTTAGAGAGCTTATTCTAGGTTGTTTAATGGTTAGAGATTAAATAGAGAGCTTGTTCTATTTAACGACAAACTAAGGAAAGATTGGGATAACAGAGCTTGTTGTTATCTACGGTTGTTAACTTTGATAGTTGGTTGATATTGATAGATCTGAAATTGATTCTTAATGATGTCTAGTGGTGGAGAATGAAACCTTAACCATATTTTTCATATTTGATTCTTCTTACTTACTTGTTTTCTTACTTTTCTAGTTTGCTTATTTTTAAAAGTATTTTTATTTTTATTGGCTGGTTATACCGCCTAATTTGTATATTAACTTTGTTTTATTTTTATTGGCTGGTTATACCGCCTAATTTAGTATATATATTTTTATTGGCTGGTTATACCGCCTAATTTAGTATATATATTTTTATTGGCTGGTTATACCGCCTTGCATCTTATTCTTATTATTTACTTTAGTTTAAATCTGGCTTCAAAAACCCCTTTTCTTTTATTGTTCTCTTTGAACGTAAGTTATAAACTAATAACTCATAGATTAAAACCCAATCCCTGAGGACTCGACCCTTGCTAATCATTATACTTACAATTGATCTTTTTAGTGCAAGGTTAAATAAGATACACTCTTTTGGGTGCATCAATCACATGATAAGGTATTACTATAATGTAATGTACTAATCATTATAATAAGATGCACATATCAATGACATATATTTTATATACTTTTAAAAAAACATATGATAAGACTTAAAAAATTATACATTATAAATTAAAAACAACATATTTATTTTCGAAAACATGTATAACGATAAGAAATTATATATTTTAATTTAAATTATATAATAAGATATTATTATAACATAATATACCAATCATTAAGATAAAATATGCATATCATTATCAATGATCTATTTTATGTATTGTATTCTAAATTGCATGACAAAAGATTATACTTATAAAATTAAAAATAATAAATTTATTTTTAATAATATTTATAACTATAAAAATTATATAATTTATTACAAATTATATGCATACCCATGAGAATTAAAATATATAATTTATATTAAATCATTTTAAATTATATTATAAGATTAAAATAAGTAATATAACATATAATTTTATTGTTAATTATTTTTTTTTAAAATTTATTTTTTATTCTTTTAAATTATAATTAAGAAATATAATATTAAAAATATATAAAGTTGTATTAGTAAAAGAATAATTTAAAATTATAAAATTTTATTAATTAATAATTTATATTATATTCGTTTATTTTTTAAAATTAATATTTTAAAAATAAAATTGTACTTAATTTAAGATCGGATCATTCGGATTCAGGTTCGCCGCTCTTGGATTGTTGATTTGTTATCGTCAAATTGGGTTGGGTCGGATTCTGGGTCGAACTATTTCATAACTTCTCATATTAAAAAATAATAATAATAATAAATAAATAAAACTTAAATTCCTAAAGATAAGAAAACTTCACCCCAATTTCCTTGCTTGCAAGTGTTTAAACTTAAAACCGTGTTGAATGAAGATATGAATGTGCAATGCAGAAATCTTAACGCAGGAATATGTCTCAAATTCTATCCATTTGCTTGCCTCTTAAGCATTGAATGATTATTATCCCTTCCTTTGGGTTTGATACTTGGTTTACAGATTCTAAGATTTCAAAAAACAATAATGTTAGCATAGCTTGCAATCCTCAACAAAACAACCCCACATTCATCTTCTTCCTCCCCCTTCCCCTCCCTACTTAACTTCCAATCTAACCCTTCTTCCTTCCTTATCTTCTCCCCTCCATTTTTGATGTTGCCATTCTTCAACATCGCCTTTAAGCCAAGTCCCTTAGAAATAAACTAGTAATCAAAACAAGCCCTCATTTGGGGCCACCTCTTTCATACCACAAAACAAAACAAAACACAGTCAAACTACCTCTGTTTCCGCCCACTTTCCATCCACCAACCAATTAAAGAAATGTTGAAAAAACTCAAGAGAAAAGTCAAGGCCCTAATCACAAAGCCCTTTAAAAAGCCTAGAAAACCTTGTAAACCCCCCAAATCACCACCGCCATCGCCATCTCCAGCAATGTCTCCCCCAAGACCTCAAAACCCCCCAAAAAACCACCCTTTTCTCTTCCCCAAAGTACAATCCTCAGTTCTCTCTGACCCTTCCGTTTTCTTCTCCCCATACCTCCTCTCTTCTCCTCTCCCTACAAACTCTTTCTTCCAAAACTTTACTCTCAAAAATGGCGACCAACCTGAATACATCCATCCGTATCTCATCAAATCAGCTGACTCTTCCCTTTCTATCTCCTACCCATCTCACTTCCACAACTCTTCTTTCATATACCAAATTTTTATCTCTGATCTAACCATCTTTGCAACAGATAAAACCAGCCCAACTTCACAAAAAAACCATATAATCTCTTCTTACAGTGATCTAAGCCTTACTTTAGATTTCCCATCTTCAAACCTCCGCTTCTTTCTTGTTCGAGGTAGTCCCTTTTTAACCTGTTCTGTAACAGGCAATACTCCAATATCAATCTCTACGATTCATGCAATTCTCTCATTTTCTTCAAATACTTCACTCACCAAGCATACCGTTAAGCTTAACAACAATCAAACTTGGCTTATATATACATCTTCAGCCATCAGTTTGAATCATAGTCTTTCTTTGATCACTTCTGGTGGGTTTTCGGGTATTATTCGGATAGCTTTACTGCCAGATTCTGATCCAACATATGAATCCATCCTTGATCAGTTCAGTTCCTGCTATCCAATCTCAGGTGATGCAGTTTTAACTAAACCATTTTGTTTAGAATATAAATGGGAAAAGAAAGGGTGGGGGAATTTGCTTATGCTTGCACATCCACTTCATCTTAATATTTTATCTAGTGATTGTTGTGATGTTAAGGTTTTAGAGAATTTTAAGTATAAAAGTATTGATGGGGAGCTTGTTGGTATCGTTGGTGATTCATGGGTGTTGAAACCACACCAAGTTTCAGTAACTTGGCATTCTATTAAAGGGGTTAAAGAAGAATCATATCCTGAGGTTGTAGCTGCTCTTTCTAAGGATGTTGAGGCATTGAATTCATCGGCTATAACAACAACATCATCTTATTTTTATGGGAAGTTGATTGCAAGAGCAGCAAGGTTGGCTTTGATTGCTGAAGAAGTGTCTTTTCTTGATGTGATTCCAGCAATAAGGAAGTTCTTGAAGGATACAATTGAACCATGGCTGGATGGGACTTTTAATGGGAATGGTTTTTTGTATGAATCAAAATGGGGTGGTATTGTAACTAAACAAGGGTCAGCTGATTCAGGGGCAGATTTTGGTTTTGGAGTTTACAATGACCACCATTATCATCTTGGTTACTTCCTTTATGCGATAGCTGTCTTGGCCAAGATTGACCCGGCATGGGGAAGGAGGTATAAGCCTCAAGCTTATTCACTTGTGGCAGACTTTATGAACTTAGGCAGGCGGCAAAATTCAATTTATCCGCGTTTGAGGTGTTTTGATTTGTATAAACTGCATTCTTGGGCTGGAGGGTTGACTGAATTTGCAGATGGAAGGAATCAAGAAAGCACTAGTGAAGCAGTGAATGCATATTATTCTGCTGCACTGATGGGGTTAGCCTATGGAGACACTCATCTTGTTGCAACTGGATCAACACTTACAGCAATGGAGATTCAAGCAGCACAAACATGGTGGCATGTAAAAGAGGGAGACAATCTGTACGAAGAAGAATTCACAAGAGAGAACAGAGTGGTAGGAGTTTTGTGGGCTAACAAGAGGGACAGTGGCCTTTGGTTTGCTCCTCCTGAATGGAGAGAGTGCAGGCTTGGAATTCAGTTGCTACCCGTATTGCCTATCAGTGAAGTTTTGTTCTCTGATATTGGCTTTACTAGAGAGCTTGTGAACTGGACATTACCAGCACTGGAAAGGGAAGGAGTAGGAGAGGGATGGAAAGGGTTTGTTTATGCCTTGGAAGCAATTTATGAGAAAGAGAATGCTTTGGAAAAGATAAGAAAGCTGAATGGTTTTGATGATGGGAATTCACTTACTAATCTGTTGTGGTGGGTTCACAGTAGGGGTGATGGACTTGAAAATGAACATGGTGCTGAGGGGAAATATTGCTGGTTTACTCACTACTGTCATTGACTTTATTTGTTTTATTATATTGAATTGAATAAACCATGAAATGTTGCTGGAAGCAGGAATTGAGAGACAGGAACTTATATTTACTGGAATCAGTTCTGCCATTTTCATGACTGTTGCTTAATGCCGCTATGTAAGATGCTTGCTAAAAATGATGTAAACTTCTTTAATTTGTTATACCCTGTTGTTTTATTTATTTAGCCGAACGTTCATTTCCTTCTGATCAATGGCTTTGCCTTTTCTTAATACATTCAGCTGAAAAGAAACGAAAATGGAAAGTTATAGACAAAGGAGCCTTGAAATGCTCCTCAAGACAAATCATCCAATTAGCATCTTCTTCTGCTGTATCATATTGTCAGAAAAAAAAAAAAAAAAAACAATAGAAAGTTTTAACAATTATGTCTAATGTAGTTATGTTAATATTTATAATTTATGTCGAAATAAAAAAAATATAAGAATTTTTTTTTTGGTTGAGAATTTATATAAAATTATAATACATCGATTAAAAACAAAAAAAAAAAAAAATCATCTCATCCACCTCTAATGAAATTTTTAAATTTCAAAGATTAATAAGATGATACATATTTTTATAAAAAATAATTTAAAAAAAATAAAATATGTGTTAATCTCTTAATTTCATTTGTAAAGTTATAAAATTTTACTGCCTATCTATCAAAAGAGAAGTCTTATTACCACAGCATATAAAATTTCACTTTTTCAAGTTGGATAATAATGTTTAATTATTCACACTTTTTTATTTTTCATTTTCATAAAGTCTTATAAAGTCTCTATGTAGATAGTAACTAAAGACCCATTTAATTTTAAAATATATTTTTCATTTTCTATATTTTTTGGGTACATTTTCATTTTCTATATTTATTTTTACATTATAACTGATTATTGAAATAAGGATGATATCTAACTTTTTATAAATTCAAAAATGTTAAAATGGTTTATAATATTTTAATTAGAGGTGTACATGGATCATGGTAAAATGAAATAAGCCCGACTGACACCTCTATTTTTATGCAAAACTCAACTTGAACCGCTCATGAAAATTCATTTAAGCTTGTTTAGTTTAAATTTAATATAATATTAAAATCTTAAAAACTATTTTATTTTAATATTTTAATAATTTTAATTATATAATATTAAAACTAATAAAAAATAATTAATTAATTCTAAAATATTTTCACATGTTGATCTTGAACTTAAAAAATCTTGTCTAAAGTCCAACCCTCGAGTCTGACGGATCACTCATATCAAGAACATCTCTAATTTTAACTACATTTAGAATTACTTGTCTTTCACTTTTCGAAATTTAATTTAATTATCATATTTAACAAAAACTTTTTGTAAAATCAAATAGACCCTAAATCATTCTAAATTATAGTTTGTTGGAATCAGATAACAAGGAGCCACGTAAAATAAAGACCTCATTATTTGGCCACAGCATGGAATAAGACTATAATACAAGGATATAAGTTCAAGGACTCACTTTCTTTTTTATTAAAATTGAAGTTCAAGGATACACCTTTTAATAATGATTAAACAAACAGTTGCTACTATATTTTATTATTTTGATTGTATTCAAGGCGAAGTCAATAATAAAGGGGTCGATATATATATATATATTAAAATAAAAGTTATAAAATAGATATGCTCAAAAGTCAGATTATCCGTCTGACTCGATAAGTCTGGTCCGAATAAGTTTTTAAAGTCTGCGCACGACTCGGTTTATTTTTAATTTTAAAAATATTTTTATTTAATTTTAATTATCAAATATCTTAAAAATAAAATATAAAAGATTATTTTTTAATATTAAAAAAAGGGACTTAAAGGCTTAGATGGGTTGGATTGGGCTTTTGGCAAGCAAATTTTTTTGCTATCCTAACTCGGCTTAACCCGACTCATGAACAATTTTAGTATGAAAAAAATTAAATTAAATTAAATATTATATATAATATTTAAATTAAAAATAATATATAAATTCCTTATAATAAATAAAAAATTTCAGTTTTCAAATATTATAATTCATGTTGCATATGTAAAAAATTTAATAAGAATTAAAGTCTCAATATCAAAAAAATTATAGTCTATGTATAAAATTATTTAATATTGCAAAATAAAAAAAAATTACATATACATTTAGAAAAAGTAAAATAAGTGAAATGTATAATTTATATTAAATATTATAATGGTTTAACTTTTTATTTTTTCCTTATAAGCATAGAATAAAAAATATTAATTTAATAATTAACGTAAATATACATATTTGATTGATTAAAAAGATAAAGAGAGAGAATAAAGTTAATAATAATAAATAAGGTTTAAACAAAAAATGTTATCAAATTTATCAAATCAAATTACAAATTTTACAAGAGATCAAATTAAAAAAAAATAAAAATTGGAGGGGTCAAACATAAATATACTTTATTTTTAAATAATGATACAAAATATTTCAAAAATTTTAAAAAAATTTATGGGAGCCAAACATAAATATGCATTTATTTTTTAAATAATGATGCAAGGACAGTAAGGCATTTCAAGAAACTTAAAAAATTTAGGGGTATCTTTAGCATATCTAACATCTATAGAATATATTTTTTAGGACCTGACTTAGGTAACAGTCCGTCATTCCCAGATGGAATGACGGACAAATTGTAGTGGCAAGCTTTTTGAGAGGAAACCGGAAACTTGCATAGTTGGGTAATGTTTTTTTTTTTAGTTGAAAGGTTAAAGTTTTAAATTTTATTTAATTCATTAAATGAGACACCAAAGTTTTTACTTTGTTTTTCACTTTTTAATTTTATAAATTATTTTTTTATAAAATATAAATTACTGTAATTAAGAAGAAAAAAAAAAAACTATGTTCCATGTCAGCACACACATAATTTATCTAAACAAAATTTTAAAAATTATATTATCACATGAATTTTTAAAATATACCATATTAAGAAATTAACATTAAGTAAATATTTTTTTCTTATTTAATATTAGCTTAATGCTATTGAATCAGAACTTATTCATATTGAAACAGAATTTATTCATGGAGAATCAAAACTAATTATGAAATTTATGGTGGACAACCGTCCGTGATTTCAAAAGGAAATCACGGACTGTGAAGGAAGGGTTTTTCTATTTTTTATTACACAAATTGCATAGGAGATGACACTTGATTTTTTTTTTTTTTTTGAAAAGGAAGGAAAGAAAGAAAAAAATAAAAAAAATGAAATGAAATTACACAAATTGCATAGGAGATGACACTTGATTTTTTTTTTTTTGAAAAGGAAGGAAAGAAAGAAAAAAAATAAAAAAAAATGAAATGAAAGAGGGAAGAAATGAAAGAGAAAAAACATGAGAAAAATTTGCGTATTGTATTTGTGTTATTTTTTATGTGTTCAATGTATTCTAAATTTTTATACGTTAATAATTTATTTTATGTATATTTTGACATGTTCGTGTATTCGTGTTGTGTTTATATTTTTTTTCGTTTGTGCTTTAATTTTTTTTTATGTTGTGTTCGTATTGTGTCTCAATTCATCTCATATTTTGCATAGTTTGTGATTGTGATTCAATTTAGAGAAAATTTTGTGTGTTCGTGCGTATCTCAATTCATGACATATTTTGCATAATTTATCATAGTGATTCAATTTAAAGAAAAATTTGTATGTTCATGACGTGTTTATGTTCATGTTATTTTTTTTTATTTTTTTTGTGTGTTCAAAGTATTATAAATTTATATAAATTTTACAAGTTAATAATTCGTTTTATGTATATTTTGACACATTCGTGTATTCGTGTCGTGTTCATGTTATTTTTCGTGTTGTGTTTTAATTATTTTTCTTTTGTTGTATTCGTTTCGTGTCTCAATTCATTTTATATTTTGCATAGTTTGTCATTGTGATTCAATTTAGAGAAAATTTTTTGTGATCGTGTCTTGTCTCAATTCATGATATATCTTGCATAATTTTTCATAGTGATCCAATTTAAAGAAAAATTTGTGTGTTCGTATTATTTTTTGATATGTTCAAAGTATTATAAATTTTTACGCGTTAATAATTTGTTTTATATAGATTTTTACACGTTCGTGTATTCGTGTCGTGTTCATGTTATTTTTCGTGTAGTGTTTTAATTATTTTCTCATGTTGTATTTGTTTCGTGTCTCAATTCATCTCATATTTTACATAATTTGTCATAGTGATTCGATTTTAACTCTAAATTCATTTACTTGAGATATTAAAAATATAAAAAATTATTTAAATAAATGATAATTATTTAATATGATTCAAGTTAACTTTATTTATGATTATTAATTTAATTACAATTTTATAAATTTTAACAAGATCCCAGCGAAATGGGAGAAGAATTTTAGTATATATAATATTGGCTACAAAACCTCTTAGTCATGTGACACATGTCCTTTTGAAGACAGGAAATGAATTTATTTATTTGTCAAAAATAATTTTGAAATTTCATGTATAAAGGATAAAATTTAAATAAATAAAAAAATAAAGAGACGAGGGTAGACCTGTTCATGGGTCGGGTCGGGTCGCGTCCCAGAAATTTTCAATTTTCTTTACTCAGGGTCGGTTCTTGGAGGGCTCGGGCCAACCTGTCGGCTCTGGTTACTATTCAAATAATAATAATAAATTAAAAAAATTTATATAATTAAATTTAAATATATTTTTTTTATTAATTAAACAGTGATTCGAGTCGGACTGGCCTAAATAAAAAAATATATATGCCTAGGCTGGGCCCAATATGGGTCGGGCGGGTTACAGGACCTTTGAGTAGGTCTAGATGAAGGTAGGTTAAAGAAAAAAAATGAGAAAAAAAAAAAAAAAAGATAGAAGAGATGGGTGACGAGTATCTTATCTTACTGCAATATATATCTAAATCTAAAATCTAAAAAATATATAAGATTGACTCTATGACTTCTTTGTATGACATGTGTCCTCTTTAAGACATGGTTAAAATTTTTTAAATTGTTCAAAATATTTATGATAAATCAATAAAAAATAAAACAACATTTTGAACAATTAAAAAAACAAAAATAAAACAAATGTCTCAATTCAAAAAAAAAAAAAATTAGGGATTTCTCAAATTTCTCACACACTGACCCACAGTCGACCCTCGATGGTTTTTTTCTTTATTTTTCAAATTTTCAAAATTTTAATTATTATAATATTTTGGGGTTTTTGATTTTGTATAATATTTTAGAAAATAATAAATTGATGAAATACAAACCACAATTTTATTTTATTATTGTTCATTTATTATTTTTATATTAAAAAATTAAATAGGCAAAATAAAATATAAAAAATAGGTTAGTAGCTCATTAATTTAGCCAAAAGGAAAAATTCAAAAAAAAAAATCAACATGAATAAAATTTTATTAAATTTAAATTTATTAATAATAATAAAAATAATCTGTTTTGAGATTATTTTTTAAATGATGATTTTATTTCACAATTATATTATCATCGTTAATAGAATTTGATAACATGAAAATTAATATATTTTTATATGATAAATAAAACATATGTTAGAAAATAAGATGTAAATGTTTTTAGAAATAAATAACACTTATGCAATTGTATTATGTAATTTATAAATAAAATAATTTTTATATATTTAATTTTTATAATTAATAAAAGATGATATATTGATATTAATATATATTAAAATATAGAAAAATTATTTAAATAAATAGTGATTATTTAATATGATCAAATTTAAATTTATTTATGATCATCAATTTAATTTAAAAAATTATAAATATTTTAAAAATCTTCCAACAAAACAGGGAAAAAAATTCTTAGTTTTTATCAAACTTCGCTGCATATTTCTGATGTTGTTTAAGTTCTTTTGTTCTAACAAATGGAACCTAAAATTTTCTTTTTTTAATGCTTGAAGTTTAAATTAAAAGTGTTAATGGATTTGGTCGACTTGAGCCCGGATTGAATCTAGTTATGATATTAATATCATATAGTTATGATATCCAAGTTCGGTCCAATGGAACAATTCGGGTTTCGAATTCTGTCTAGGCTCGTCTATATTTATAAATGGATAGTCTAAATCCGTCCAAATTATTATTATTTTTTAAGAAAATAAAAAATATATTATTTTTTATTTAAATTTTAATAATTTTACTTTTTTTCTTTTATTAAGTTTTGAAACATTGATAAGCTAATATATATTTTTAATATTTATATTATAATATTATATATATTTATCTTTTATATGATATAAAATACACAATATAAAAATATAAAAATATTATATATTATGTAGTTGAAAACATGTTGGATTGGGTCAGACTCGAACCTTTAATGTTGGAAGTCAAGATCCAGTCTGATTTTTAAACGAGCATAATTTTTTTGCTTAAACTCATTTTTCAAGCTTAATATTTTTTATCCAAACCTTTCAAATATTGAACTAACCTTTAAATTTGGACGACTAACTTGACCCTGAATAAATCTATTTCAAACTAATTTTCCGTTAAAAAGAATCTCATATTATCCACTTTAATGGCATATATTAAACTAGTTACTAGTTATTTGAAATAGACACTTTTCAATTTTCATAATATTTTTACAACTTTTGACGTCTCTCGTACTTAGTTTATCCTAAAAAACAATTCCAGTTTAGCTTAGTATATATTTATTAACTCTTATTAAGTTTCTCAAAAAAGAAAAAACTCTTGTTATACTCCCATTGCGTAGGCTAAGACTCAACACTAAATCAAGTCCAAAAGGTTTATCAGTTTGGGATCACCAATTGCACCCTCTTGAGAGAATAACATCTGTCTATAATTAGCCTGGTCACACAGGACCACATACGGATAGATAGTTATCATAGCTGGCAGACGGATAGACCAGGCGATTAGTCCTAGATTCTTCATGATCCAAAATATAAAAGACGTAGTAAGTAAAAAAAAAAAAACCTATGTTCTTCTTTCATCATCTATTTCCTTGTTATTTTGCTTTCTGCTTTCTTACCCTCAGACTCCTTGTTGATTTAAATATCGGAGAGCGTCTCGGAGTACAGACTCCAACACTCTTTTGACCTCTATCACTATTTCAGATCTTACTCAACAGCTCTCCAATCCTCTTTCCATCAAAAAACCACTTACCAACCCAAAAATACCATCAACAACACTTACTAAGAAAGTAGTTAAATTTTTACATAAATGCTAGTTAGACACTTAGGGTCCATTTGGATAGACAGTGAGATTGACTCCTGTGAGATTAAAAACAGCGATGGCGGTGAGATTCATTACTGTAGCGGTGAGATTGGATACTGTGTGGTGAGATTAAAATCAATGGTGGGAATATGTGTTTGGATGCAAAAGCAGCGGTGGTTGTGAGATGAGAATAAAAATGACCATTAAGGACATTGATGTAAGAGTATATTGATAAATTATTTTTATATATATTTTAATAATATTAATATTTAAAATTTTAATACATATTATTTTATATATTTATTTAAATATTTTAATTAATTAACTAATTATCATATAATTATATAAATTTATTTGTTATATTAAATAAAAAATAAATATATATTTTTTAAATAATTAAAAATTTTAAAGTAAAAAATTAATAAAATACAAAATCTAAAAAATAAAAATAAAGAAAAAAGAAAAAAGAAATTGAAAAGAAAAAAAAGGGTAAAGTGTAACTTCCACTGGACCTTGCCTCCTCCAGTTATCAACTGGAGGAGCAATTCGATAAGTGCTTAAATTCATGTATTTTCATATATCAAATCCTTATATTTTATGCTTAGTTCCTTGAAATTCTTGATAATTTACTATGGTTTTGTGTTTTGTAAGTGTTTTGACAGCTAAGGATTGCTATGGAGTTAAAAAGAGTGAATTTGGACAAGAAACGAAGCTTCAAACAAAAAGGAAAGCTGCCTGCTCATTAAGGAGACACCATGTGTCTAAACCTAACCCAAACTTTTCCATAAATAAACTAGTGGCTTATCATATACTCTTTATCCATAAAAATCCTAGTTGGAAAAAACATATTCTCACACCCAAATTAGGGCTAGCGGGTAAAGTTTTTGAACCTTGAAAAAGTTCAGCCGCCACCTTCATTTAACCATGTATGGGATGTTTTATTTATCCTTTGATAAATACCCTAGTTGAAATATATTTCTTTCCTTGTCAAAGTAGGATTAGTGGCTTCAACTTGCATTAATTGCAAGAATCTTTCCTTAAAGCTAATCCTTGTCAAAGTAGGAGATTTAAATAAGGTATGACTTTCCTTATTTCTATATGCTTTGGCTGCAAGTAAAGCATATTTCCTTCTTAAAGAGTGCTTTGACTACAATTAATTCTCTCTTTCCTTATGTAATTAAACATTGGCTGCCAATGTTTGTATCTTTCCTTAAAACACAAAAGTCAGCGACCTTTGCTTAACTTTAGCCGCAAGTCAGCAACATGATGCATTTTAAAAAAAATGAATAAATTGATGCACAAGTATATACAAATAATGACTATACATGTCATAAACGTATTTTACAATGAATGACCATGCATGCTATGATGTCAAAATGATACATGCTAAGACTAAATATACAAAGGTAGGTACAAAGAATGACCATGTATATCACAAATGTATTTTACAATGAATAACCATGCATGTTAGGACTGTGACATGATGTCAAAATGATATAAATAAATTAACCAATGATTACACGAAATTGGTGGGACCTAAATAAATAAATTCCCGATTTCACCGAAATCCACTAAAAACCCTAATTCTCGATTTTCTCCCGGATTGACTTTTCTTTCGATTTTTCTTGCAAGTGACTTGTCCATTACCCGTAGTCAGTGCTTATCTTTCATTTGGAACCTTCAATTTCGACCAATTTGATCGTTTAAGCCCTTTTCTCCAAATTTCTCGGATTAGGGTTTCCTTTCTACTGAATCTCCAAATGCCAACTTCCGAACTCCATATCTTTCAATGTAGACCTCGGATTATCAAAATTCTTTCGCCATTTTTCAATTGAGTTTTAAATCTTGATTTTGAAAGTGGGTTGACTTTTTCAGTAGTTTGACTTTCTGGGGTTGACTTTTTCGGGGTTGACTTTTTCCGAGGTTAACTTTTTTCAAGTTTGACTTTTTATGCTCGCCCCTTTAAAATAAGTCTCGGAGTACCACCTGCAGGATGAAAAAAGTCTTTTTACACTCGGAAACATCAATTTAGGAAAACATACCTGTTTAGTGGTCCGGACAAAATTAGGTGTCTACACCTTAAATCTCTCCCAAGCTTTATATAGTGCTTCAGAATCAAATTGCATAAATGATGTGATATCATTACGCATCTTTGCAGTCTTGGCTGGGGGAAAGTATTTGGCTAGAAACTTTTGAGCTAAGTCATCCCATGTCTAATAGAGCAAGTTGATAGTGAATTTAACCAACTCTTGGCCTTATCTCGAAGTGAGAAAGGGAAGAGTCTCAATCTGATAGCGTCGTTCGAAACTCCATTATTCTTGAAAGTATCACAAATTTCAAGAAAATTCCCAATATGAGTATTCAGATCATCATTAGGCAATCCCCCAAACTGTACTGAATGTTGAATCATCTGTATGATGGGTGACTTGATCTCAAAATTATTGGCTTGAATAGTAGGTCTTTGAATGCTTGAATGTAGTCCGTGCACAAGAGGGACAGCAAAATCGCGCAAGGTTCTTGTATCGTTTTCTTCAACCATTGTATGGTTGTTAGTTGCGACTTGTAAATTATCCTTTCGATTCGATGAAAAGTTTTTTTTCGGTTCTGGATCAAAAGGGACAAGTTTGAAACTTCTAGATCTTTGCATTCAACAACCAAAAGTACCTGAGAATAAGAAAAAGAAAATTTTGATTAAGACTAAGTATGCTTGGTATTAATATTAACAAAAATAATAAAACAATTCCCCAGCAACGGCGCCAAAAACTTGTTGTCAGAATTTTACTACGCAAGTGCACGTATCGCAAACAAGTAATAGAGTAGAAGTAGAGTGTCGAACCCACGAGGAATTGCTATTAAATTCGTTAAATATTAAAATTAAAAACAGCTTAATCTTATCCAAATAATTAATTAAAAATTTGTGAATTGAAACTAAATTAAAGAAAAATAATAAACAAAAAAAGCAAATAAAAATTGGATTTAACTCAATAGAGAAAAGCTTAGGATTACAATTTCCCTCAACACTTCGCTTAAATGTCTCTTACCCTCTTAACTTGATTAATGACTTTGAGTTGTTAACCTAGAGTTCTAATCTATTTATAAGTATTTGTCGATGGTTTTATAAAAATATCTCTCTTAACCAATTAACTATATGTCTGTGATAATTGAATTAAAGAGAAACTCATTAAACTTAGACTCTAAAAGTGATTACACATGACACGTACGTATATTTCTACCCTACATGCAGATCAATTCATCATAATAAATGAATATGAAACATGTGTTAGTCAATCCATGTCTAACACTAAACTCCCTATGTCTAGTGTATTTAGGTTAACAAATCAATTTAATTGGTGATCAAGTAATTAAAAGCATTAAGCACAAAATTAAATAAACAACTTAAATATCATTAAATCAAACTAGAGAGTAAAATAATCCAAACTATGTGTTGAGTTCCATTGCAATCCTAGAAAAGGAATTTAGTTCATGCTCAACGTTAAAAACAATAAGCAAAGGAGTTTCACCAACATCAAATTACAAGAAAATAAAAGAAGATTAAGGAAAAAGAGAAAACTAAAGGTTGTCAGCTCTTCAATTTTCTAGTATCCAAAATTGTTCTTAGCTCCTTGCAAGATGGTGGTGGCTGCTCTCCTTTTCAGAAAATTAAAGCAAAAACTAAGAAGGTCTAAAAAATTAAAGTCCTAATGGTTCCTAATTATAAAGTTCTTAAAAGCCTGAAAAAGAAAAACTTTGTGGCCAAGTAACTGCTTCCAGCTTGGACTTTTCATATATGAGCTGAATCTTTCCTTTTAGCTTTAGGACTCTACAAAACTACAAAAGACATTAATTAATAAATAAAATAAAACATAAAATAAATAAAACTAAATTAGAAATAAATAAAAATAACTAAAAATATTTAATAAATAGTTTAAACTACAAGGACTTAGCTATTTTAAAAGCATAAAATAAGATAAAATAACTCTATTTTGTAGAGTTATCAGAAATCGCCACCCAAAATTTAAATTTTATTTTTAATATTTATATAAAAATGTATATAATTTTTTAAATTGTTATTATATAAATTTTTATTTTTATTTTTATTTAAAATTTACAATTTGTTAATTTTTAATTTTTTAAAATTATAAATTATATAATTTATATTATATATTTTATAATTAAATTTAAATAAAAAATATTTTTTTAAATAAAAATAATTCGGGCTGGGCCGGTCGACCCGAATTACAAAAACACTTGTCCAAGCTTGGCCCAATACGATCCGAGCTTACCGAGCCGGGTGGACTACCCGACCTGTGGATAGGTCTAGCTATGACCTTCATTCCTGTATAATCCACAACGCTTTGGTTGGCCTTTCTCCCGAAGGTCCATTTATTACGAATACAAGTTGAAAGAACCTGATTGACATTACGAATATAATTTTTAAATTTTTTGTAAATTATTATTTTTAATTTTTTAATTTAAATTTTATTTTTATTTTTTAAAATTATAATTATATAATTATTATTTAAATTTTATTATTTAATAATTTAGTTTCCCAACCCAAAATACCAAAAAAAAATTATTATGATCAAGGGAAATCGCCATGGGCCATGGTGATTTCCCTTGATCAATTTTAAATAAAAAAAAATCAAAACCTGTTAGAAAATTGCCATGGCCCATAGCGATTTTCCAACAGGGTTAAAAAAAGCGAATTTTGATAATTAATTTTGAAACATCGATAATTTGGGAATAAAAAAAAAGGAGCTATTGAGATAAAAATAAACCTCTTAATTGATGCATGGAAAAATCTTTAGCATAATTTTATCAAACTTAGCTGCATCTTTCTGATGCTGTTTAAATTCTTTTTGTTCTAAACGATAGAACCTAATTTTTTTTTTTTTAATGCTTGAATTTAAATTAAAGGTGTTTACGGGTTAGGTCGAATTGAGTTCGGATTGGATCTAGTTATGATATTAATATCATACATGGTTGTTCAAATTCGATCTGATAGAATAAATTGAGTCTCAAATTTTTGTCTAGACTCATCTATATTTATAAATGGGTAATCCAAATTCATCTAAATTATTATTATTTTTTAAGAAAATAAAAAATATATTATTTTTATTTAATCTTTAATAATTTTACTTTTTTATTAAGTTTTAAAATATTGATAAGTTAATATATTTTTTAATATTTAGATTATAATATATATTTATCTTTTATATTATATAAATTACATAATATATAAATATAAAATAATATATATTATATAATTGAATACATGTTGGATCATGTCGGATTCGAGTATTTAATGTTGAAAGTCAAGATTCGGTCCTTTTTTAAACAAACATATTTTTTTTTTTGCTCAAACTTATTTATTGAACATAATATTTTTATCCAAACCTTTTAAATATTGAGCTAACCTTCATATTTGAACGATTAATTTGACCCCTAAATAAATTTATTTCAAACTAATTTTTCGTAAAAAAACAATAATTCTTTAACAATCAAAGTTTAAACAATTATGTCTAATTTAGTTATGTTAATATTTATAATTTATGTCGAAGTAAAAAAATTTAAAATAAATATAAGATTTTTTTTTTGAAAATTAAAATAAAAGTATAATACAATGATTGAAAAGCTAATAAAGCAAAACCAAAAAAGGAAAAAAAAAATAAAACTGAAAAATTTTGATGGATTAAGTGCCTAATAGATTATTGGAGTAAAAGTAAAAAGTAATTTATATAAATGTTTAGTGGATTTTATTTGTAACTTATTTTTTTAAAATAAAATTTTTATGGTCCAAGAGTTTTGGACTTTTATTTTTATTTTTGCTAACTTATAACAAACAAAAATTATATAATAATTAATAATAATTATATTAAATACCAAATATCATAAAGTTTAAAAAATATAAGTATATTACCATTGTCAAAAATTCTTTTTTATTCATAGTTATATTGATTTATATATCTAACTTTTATTTGAACTTAAAGATAGAATAAAAAAAAGTTATAGACAATATTTAAATACAAAATCATTGATACTTAGTGTGTAAATAAAAAATTATTATATAATTTATATAAATATAAATATTTATTAACTTTTAAAATTTTAACTTTAATATTTCTATCACTTTTTTATTTAACTATGTAACAAAGTAAAATTAATTATTATATTCAAAATTACAAAATATCTATAACTCATAAATTTTCAAAATTATTCAAACTCGTCTAGAACCGTTCAAATTCAGACCAAACTGAACCCAAAATAGTTTGTGTCCAAAATTATAGCCTACCTTCATTACATTATAATTTCAAATCTTTTTTAGACAACTAAACAAAAGCTTAATTATTATAACGAAAATTATTTCATCCATCTCTAATGAAAATTTTAAATTTTAGAGATTAACAAGGTAACACATATTCTTACAAAAAATAATTTAAAAAAAAAGAAATGAGACATACGTCAATCTTTTAATCTCGCTTGTAAAATTAAAAAAATTTACTGCCAAACTGTCAATTAATTCAATGGAATGCAGAATTTATGATTGGAATTTCTTAAGAAAGATGAAATTAATAGAAACAAAGTTGAATATGAAAAGAAAACAGAATTTATAATTTAGTTTAATAGTAAGTAACATAAACAGACTATAATCTTTTGGATTCACATTTTTATTTTATTTTTTATTAAAATTGAAGTTGAAGGATATACTTTTTAATAATGATTAAACAAACAGTTGCTACTATATTTTATTATTTTGATTGTATTGTTACTAATTTTTTTTAACACAAAAAAGTTGCTGCTACTCGATGAAAAAGAAAAAAAAAAAAAGGAAAGGAAATTCTAACACTTTAAAAAAAGTATGGTCTTAATTGGAGCATGGAAAGATTTTAAAAAAGTATGATCTTTAGCATATTTTTATCAAACTTAGCTGCATCTTTCTGATGCTGTTTAAGTTCTTTTGTTCTATCTAATAGAACCTGAAATTTTCTTTTTTTAATGCTTGAATTTTAAATTAAATTTGTTTATGGATTGGATCCAATTGAGTTCGGACTGTATTCAGATATAATATTAATATCATATATGTTTATTCAAGTTCGGTCTGATAGAATAATTTGGATCTCGAATTCTGTCTAGGTTTGTCTATATTTATAAATAGATAATTCAAACCCATCCAAATTATTATTTTTTTTAAGAAAATAAAAAACATATTATTTTTTATTCAATTTTTAATAAGTTTACTTGTTTTCTTTTATTAAGTTTCGAAACATTGATAAGTTAATATATTTTTTAATATTTAGATTACAATGTTATATATATTGATCTTTTATACGATGTAAGTTATATAATATATAAAAATAATATATATTATATTATTGAAAAGTGGTCGGACTCAAATTTTTAATGTTGAAAGTCAAGATCCAATTCGTTTTTTATATGAGCATAATTTTATTATTTAAACTTATTTTTTAAATTTAATATTTTTTATTCAAATCTTTTAAATATTGAACTAACCTTTAAATTTGAACGACTAATTTGACCTGTAAATAAATTTATTTCAAACTAATTTTCCGTTAAAAAGAATCTCATATTATCCACTATAATGGCGGCATATATTAAACTAGTTACTAGTTATTTGAAATAGACACTTTTCAATTTTCATAATATTTTTACAACTTTTGACTTCCTACTTAGTTTATCCTAAAAAAATAATTCAAATTTAGCTTAGTATATATTTATTAATTCTTATTAAGTTTCTCAACCCAAAAAAAAAAAACTCTTACTAAGAAAGTAGTTAAATTTCGAAAATGCTCATTTTTCTTAAAAAAAAAAATGGTATTGTTTATATAAATGCTAGTTAAACACTTAAAAGAAAAGTTTAAACCTCAAAACGTCCTAAAATTGTAAAAAAAAAAAAAAATACAAAAAAGAAAAGAAAGTAGTTTAATTTGCTATATTTATTTAATATATTTACAATTATAAAGTTTTAGTAATTTTTAATTTTAAACAAAGAAAAGAAAATTTAGTAAACACTATTGTACATGTGATGTGATGTGATGAAGAGACCGATTGACTATAGTCTATAAACTCCAAGTCCAAGTTGCCCCACGTTTCCTTTGCACCATTTTTGCTTTTTTGGGGACAACACTCACAAAAACACGCTCTCTCTCTCTCTCTCTCTCTCTCTCTCTACCAATTTCCTCAAAAGAAAAAGAAACAAGTTTCTTTTTCTTGCAATAAATCAGAACCACCCTCTCAGTGGCTGTTCAAGCTTCCAAATTTCTTCACTTTTACGGGAGATTGGTAAGCATTTCTTCACTTTTCAGCTTATTGGGTTTTTTGTTGTTGTTGTTGTTGTTGTTGTTGCTTTCTTTCTATTTCCATGGTTTCATCATCTGGTAATGCTGCATTTTGCTTGTTAACAGTTGTTTTGTCATTCTGGATGTTGCTTGGAAGTGGGAACTCAGTCTTGTGATCTAAATTTTTTTGAGTTTGGTGATCTGGGTTTTGCTTTTTGGAGGATCTTAAGAACTGGGTTTTCCTCATTTCTTGTGAAGTTTGGTTTTTTAGAGGTTGTTGGAGTGTGGAATTTTTGGTGACACTAGGAAGGGAGTTTAGTTTATTTGTTTTTTTTCCTGACTTCATGGAACATTTTCCATTTTTTTCTGGGGGTTGCTGTTGTCAATTCCTTGGAGTTTTCTTTGTATTTTAGCGAAGGAGCTTTGATACACGTTCATTTAATGGCTTGAATTTTGGCATTTTGTGCTGTGGAATCGCTGTATAGATAGTTTTGTGGAAAATAGGGGATTTTGGTGTTTAGAAATTTCCAAGTTGATATGAGAATGTAGTGAATATACTAGTGTTTATCATTTAGAGAGATATGACTTCAATTTTACCTTCTGTAATTCCACCAACTTCTAGTGATATCTCACCACTACCAGCACCTCCTACCTCTTCCTCCTCAAATTCCTCAACCATTTCGCCATCCCCCACATCATCTCTGCCAAATCAAACTACTGATCCCCCGCCATTCTCTGCACCAACAAATTCTTCATCTTCACCACCTCAATCCCCTCCTCCAGCTGTCCCAGTAGCTCCTCCTCCATCACCACCAACCGCATTGACAACACCATCAACCCCAGCTTCACCTCCTCAATTGCGTCCAGCTTCCCCACCTCCGTCACTGCCAACATCCCCTCCACCATTGCCTCCAGCTTACCCACCTCCGTCACTGCCAACATCTCCTCAACCTTCACCTCCTGCTGCCCCTCCACCCTTAGAGAATTCACCACCCTCCCCAGTTTTATCTCAACCACCGCAATCTGGTGGTTCTCCACCTCCACAAGCTGCAGCGGAACCTCCGGTTGCAACTTCACCTCCACCTTGGGTCATTTCGCATTCCCCACCTCCTCCAGCTAATGTTCCAACACCGCCTTCCTCAAAGTCTCCACCTTCACCACCAGCAACAACACCACCTGAAAGCTCTTCCTCACCTCCTATACTTACACCTCCACCTTCTAGCTCGAAGTCTGCTCCTCCTGACACAATTTCTCCCTCCACACCCACATTATCATCCCCACCTCCTTCAGTTCCCTCAACCTCCTTTCCACCTACACTTTCACCCCCGGAAACTCCAAGTGCTCCGTCAACAACTGGAAGTCCTAGTTCATCATCTTTGCCCTCAATTCCAACCGAAAAACCAACTGCAAAGTCAACTAATGGTACCAATGCATCTGCAAATGCAACATCATCAGGTAAAAATGGTTTAGGTGCTGGAGGTGCTGTGGCAATAGGCATTGTTGTTGGGTTTATTGTGCTCAGTCTTCTTATGATGGCTGTGTGGTTTGCACAGAAACGAAAGAGGAAGAGGGTTGGACCTAAAACTGGGTACACTATGCCTTCTCCATTCGCCTTCTCTCAAAATTCAGGTAAATAATTGAAATATTGCTTACCTAAGCAGATTTTTATGTTCAGCTGTTTTTTAATGGATGATCCTAATTCAATGTGAGAACTATCTTTATTTCAATGTTCTCTAGATTAATTTCAAAAGAGTTAATTACACTTTTGGTACTTGAACTTTGGGATATATACAACATGGTACCTGAAGGAAAAAAAATGTATTTGCACCCTGAACTTTCAAATAATGTATCATGTTAATCCAAATTCTAATACAATTAACTTAACTCGCCTATATGGCATCTAACCAATATAATTGTGTCATATGCGTGTCATATGTTAAAAAAGTGTAAAATATTTTGTAAAAATTTCATGTGGATGTCACGTGAGAACAATCTTAGACAAAAATTTTATTGTCCAATAATTTTTTTTTTTTTGCTGAGGTTATATTGAAAAAATGTTGATAGTTCTGTGTGGTGAACATGTAACTTGATAATATTGGTCAAAGTTAAACGCCACATGTATAAGTTGATTGAGTCATATGGCATCTAACCAATATAATTGTGTCATATGCGTGTCCTTTGTTAAAAAAGTGTAAAATATTTTGTAAAATTTCACGTGGATGTCACGTGACAACTAATAATGGAACAGTCTTAGACAAAAATTTTATTGTCCAATAATTTTGTTTTTGCTGAGATTATATTGAAAAAATGTTGATAGTTTTGTGTGGTGAACATGTAACTTGATAATATTGGTCAAAGTTAAACGCCACATGTATAAGTTGATTGAGTTAGCGGTATTAGAGTTTGGGCTAACATGATACATAATTTGAAAGTTCAGGGTGCAAATTGTACATTTTTTTTTTCCTTCAGGTATCAAGTTGTAGATTTTTTTAAAGTCCAGGTACCAAATGTATAATTAACTCATTTGAAAGTCTTCAAAAATACTTATTCTTAAATTTGGTTTCATTTTATGGTTAAAAATTCCAAAAGTTTTAATATGAAAATTTCCCCTGATAGTAATTTGAAAGATTTTGGTTGAAAGGAAAACCTTTTTAGAGTAATATATAAAATAGAATAAACTTATAAGAAGATTAATATGACAAAAGTTTATAATTTTTCATCCAAAATGTTCCACATTTGACTGCATTGTGCATATTACATTTAAACATGCTATGTTATCGACAAGGGAAATCTGAGGATCTTTGATGCTTGTTAAGTGACATTTTTTATCCTAGTTTATCACATAAAGGGAAATTTGAAGATCTTTCACGCTTATTAAATGATGTTATACCCAAGATTATCATTGCTTTAATCTTTTTTTTTTTTCTTCTCTTTTATGGCTATTTGTTCTGCAAAATCCAATCAAGAAAACTATCCTAGACTTTTCATCAGCTTGATGGTCTGAGTCTCAAACCCCTAGGACCTATTATTTCTTTACTATCTTTCTACAATTTCTCATTGTCGTCGCTTCAATGCTTTCTACCTTTTACGGCTGCTGCCATATCTTTAGTGATAGCATGAACTGCGTTTCATTGATAGTGTTCCATTTTGCTTGAGAATTAAGTTAAAGGAGTTTGCTAGAGCCAGGGATTTTATTCGAAGGAGTGTCAAATTATTACTAATAATATTATTTGAAAATATGTAAAAAGGCATACATAAAGATTGTTATTGAAAAGGCAAAATGGATTGGTTTTGATTTCTTATATGGGAAAATTGAGAAACTATACACAGACATAAACGTGGATGAGATGCACAAGTCCTTTGCTAGGGATCATTTTTTAATTGACAAAGTTCTTTTTTATTCTGTATATCTTGTTAATGACCCCGATAAGTGTTGTAGATCTTATATTCTATAGATTTATTTAGTTTTTTTTTTTTTTTTTCGAATTCTATTGGGCTTGGGATTTGGAGTTAATGAAGGCTAAAATTTTATTTCAGGTTAAATTCTCAGGTCACATGTTACTTGGGCAATCATATTTCAATTCCTTCTTTTGATTTTTCTTGCTATAACTGAATATTACTTCAATTACGCTGTATAGTGATAAAGGAACTTCTCTGCAGATTCAGCATTTTTAGGGTCCCAATCTCCACATCAACTAGTGGGAAGTGGTTCTAACAGTGGTTTTTATTCACCGTCAGAGCCTGGTGGGATCAATAATTCCAGGTCATGGTTCACATATGAAGAGCTAGTCCAGGCAACAGAAGGGTTTTCAGAACGTAATCTTTTGGGTGAAGGTGGATTTGGTTGTGTATACAAAGGTATCCTCACAGATGGTAGAGAAGTGGCTGTAAAGCAGCTAAAGATTGGTGGTGGACAAGGGGAGCGGGAGTTCAGAGCAGAAGTTGAGATTATTAGCCGAGTACATCATCGCCATTTGGTTTCACTGGTTGGGTACTGTATATCAGACCATCAAAGATTGCTTGTCTATGACTATGTCCCGAATAATACCCTTCATTACCATCTCCATGGTAAGACATCTTCGATCTTAAACTCTTAAAGTACTTCTGTCCTCTAAGCATTCTTTGCTTATGACGAAGTCAGATATCATTCTAAGTTGAGTTATATGTATGGGTCAAAGTCAACTGATATGATGGATATTTTTACACCAATTTTTTAAGAGGATTCCTGTCCATTGTGCTTGAGCATCTGTGCTTCAGTCGGGAAGTTCCCTCCTCTCCAACTCACACTCACATGCACATGAGTATCCACCTACACATTGAATAGAAGATGAGGGATAACAGAAACATGAATGAGTCACTCTTTGTGAACCTCTTGCCCAGATGATAATGTTCTAATTTCATACACTTTTATGGAATGTTGCAGGTAGAGGCAGGCCAGTTATGGATTGGGCAGTACGAGTCAAGGTTGCTGCAGGTGCAGCTCGCGGGATAGCTTACCTCCATGAAGACTGTAATCTACTTTTTCTTCTTTTCTTTTTTGTACTTTGAAACTCTGACATATGGTGTAATTGCTTAAATTATCTGCATAAGAACAACATCTAGACCTAGGTTTGCTATGCTATAAAGTAATATATACTTGAAATTATATAAAATTGCTCTTCCTTTGATATGTTCCATTGGTAATCAACTAATCGTCACATCATTTCCATCGTAACTTCTAATGCAACATTTCTTATAAATATTTTGCTTCGATCAGGCCATCCTCGCATCATTCACAGGGATATCAAGTCATCAAACATTCTTCTTGACAACAATTTTGAGGCTCGGGTATGCCCATTTCTACAGTCTAATTTTTGTGAACAATTTTTTGATCTTGAATTGCTTTGAGGGATTTTGACATTGCTTATGAGTGCCTTATCATCTTTTGTTAATATAGAATTTCTGCTTTAATTTTAGAATTATTAACATTTCTTACCATTATATTCTCAAGACATATATTGGGGTTTTCTTTTTTCATTATTTTAATTTCCCTTTTGCCACTCTAACTTTCTGTCTTACAATTCATGTTTCTACAACAGGTTTCAGATTTTGGACTGGCAAAGTTAGCTTTGGATTCAAATACCCATGTAACCACACGTGTGATGGGAACCTTTGGGTAAGTTAACTTAGTATGTTGGTTTGTCATATATCTAGAAGAATTATACCTTCACATGCTTGTGCATGATTCTGTTTTTCCTGTGTTGCATAAGCATATTCAAATTTTTTTTTTTTTTTTTTTTTTTTTTTTTTTTTACTTTTTGATCTATTTAAAGCTTTCTGGTTGTAAAGCTAGCAGTTGATGTCTATATTATAAATGGATATTTTCACTTTGATCTATTCCTAGAACATAGTTGAGATTTAAGGCATTTTATATCAAATAATTTTAGATTTGATAATTTATTTAAATGTCCACTGCACTTTTCATTTTCCCTTTTATTTGGTCTGCAAACATGTATGGTGTGATAGTCAGATATTGTATTCAGGTTTTTCTGATAAATGAATTTGTTCTTTTTATAGATATATGGCTCCAGAATATGCAAGAAGTGGCAAGTTAACTGAAAAATCTGATGTTTATTCCTTTGGTGTTGTGCTCTTGGAGCTAATTACTGGGCGCAAGCCTGTTGATGATTCTCAGCCCCTAGGTGATGAGAGCCTGGTTGAATGGGTAAGGCTATGCATCTAAGCTTTGTGTTATCAAAAGTTTGTGCTTGCTGTAACATGCCTTTTGCTCTGACTTCTTCATAAAATTTTGCTTTGCTTTAAGTTTAATGTCTTCTTGTGGTCGAATCTTCAAGAAATTTGATTTTCTTCCGAATAAAATCTGAAATCCGGTGTAATGTTGTACAAAAAATTCCAAAAAGTACTAAACCAAATTTATCTTATGTAATGGAACCTATGGCAGTGTTCCAAGATCAACCATTTTAATATGATTCAAACTTGTTACTCAGGCTCGACCATGGCTTGCTGAAGCAATCGAACATCAAGACTTTGAAGGGTTGGTGGATCCAAGGCTGGAAAAGAACTATGTGGATCATGAAATGTTTCGGATGATCGAGGCAGCTGCAGCTTGTGTGCGACATTCAGCTGCTAAAAGGCCAAGAATGAGTCAGGTAAATATGTTCGAGTAATATTGAATTTTCTTTATTATCACGTTTGGCTTACACATAGAATTCTTTGAAATTTATTTCTTAGGTGGTGAGAGCTCTAAACTCATTGGATGAGTTATCAGATCTCACAAATGGAATGAAACCTGGCCAAAGTGAAGTTTTTGATTCAGCACAACAATCTGCACAAATCAGAATGTTTCAGAGGTTAGCATTTGGCAGTCAAGACTACAGTTCTAGTTTCTTTAATCATACTCAGAGCAGTAGGAGAAGTCGAGAAGATGGTAGTCAGGGTAGCGGGAGGAGTTGAGAGTATGGGAATCCGAGTGGACTGTAGTGAAGAGCATAGGGAGCGTACTATCATGGTACGCCCGTGCACACCCGAGAGCAGTTCACGTTTGCTCGGCTTAAGACCTAAGCACGTGACAGTAGCACCTTGATGCCGTAAATGCATCTCGGATGTGAAGCAAGTCAGATGAGTTCAAAGCTTACCAATACAAGAAAATTGAATTGCTATTAGTACTGAGATTTCAGATGCATCATATAGTTAAAGGGGATGCCTTAGCTCTCAATTTTGGATAAATTTTGAGACCAAGATTGGAATCAGGTCTTGCTGCTCACATTATGTGTTATCTTGAGCATTTTGTTCCTTTTTAACTCTCTTTTTTTTCTCTTAGCTCTCATGATTTTAAAAAAAATAAGAAAAAAAAAAAAAAGAAGGAAAAAGCTTACATGAATTTCCTGTAAGAATGCACGTGCATGTATTTTCTATGATATAAAATCATCTCTTTTCCTTGTATTTATATTTATTAATTCAATATATAAGTTTCGGTCTTTTTATTTGAATATAGCAAAAAAAAAAATTATTTATCAAAATATCGCTCTTTTCAGATTAATTTTCAAAATCCGTTTTTTTTTAAATCAGTTGGAAAATTACCATGGCCCATGGCGATTTTTCAACTGAAATTTTTAATTTTTTTTTAAAATACCGGTTGGGAAATCGTCATGGCCCATGACGATTTTCCAACTAAAAATTTTCAATTTTTTTTTTCCATTGTCCCAAAGGGTTTTACTTTTTTTTTTTTTAAATTCTTTTAATAAATAATAAAAATTATATAATTTTAAATTTTAAAAAATAAAGATTTAATAATTTTAATATATAATTTTTATCCATGGTGATAGAAGTGTTAATGGGTCGGGCCGGGCTCATGTATGGTATCAACATCACATTTGCTTGCCCGAGCCACGGTGGCAATTTTTCAACATTTATTTATTTTTTAATTTTATAAAATTATAAAAATTATATAATTTTTAATTTTAAAAAATAAAAATATAACAATTTACCAAAAATTAAAAAATTATATTCGTATTAGACCTGTTCATGGGCTGGGCCGCGACCCGAAATTTTTCCCTTGTCCAAGCCCATTTCGAGTCGTGCCGACCCGAAAGTCCATTTCACTATTAAAAATATATTTTTATATATTTTATAATTTTTTGAATTTTGTTATTTAAATTTTTTTAAATTAAAAATTATATAATTTTTATTTAAAATTTATTATTTAATAAAATTAAAAAAAAAAAACTTGTCCAAGCCTGGACTAATACGACACTCTGGTTGGCCTTTCTCGCGGAGATTCATTTATTACGAATACAAGTTGAAAGAATTCGATTGACATTACGGATAGACCTGCTCATGGGCTGGGCAGCCCGTCCGACCAGGCCCGGATCACTATTTATATATTAAAATAATTAAATTCAGGCCCGCGAGCCGGGCCTTGGCAAGGAAATTGAAAATTTTCGAGTCGCGGCCCGGCCCATGAGCAGGCCTAATTACAAATATAATTTTTTAATTTTTGGTAAATTGTTATATTTTTATTTTTATTTTTTAAAATTAAAAATTATATAATTTTTATAATTTTATAAAATTAAAAAATAAATAAATGTTGAAAAATTGCCACCGTGGCTCGGGTAAGCAAATGTGGTGTTGATACCATACATGAGCCCGGCCCGGCCCATGAACACTTCTACCACCATGGATAAAAATTATATATTAAAATTATTAAATCTTTATTTTTTAAATTTTAAAATTATATAATTTTTATTTAAATTTTATTATCTATTAAAATAATTTTTTTTTAAAAAAAGTAAAACCCTTGGAAAATCGCTCCCCACGGTGGCGATTTCCCAATGGAAAAAAAAAATAAAAAATTTTTAGTTGGAAAATCGTCATGGGTCATGACGATTTTTCAACTGGTATTTTAAAAAAAATTAAAAATTTCAGTTGGGAAATCGCCATTGGCCATGGCGATTTTCCAATTGAATTAAAAAAAGCAAATTTAAAGAATTAATCTGAAAAGAATGATATTTTGATAAAAAAATATTTTTTTAACTATATTTAAATAAAAAAAACCTATAAGTTTCTTTTCCTCATTTATAAGTCCTGAATTTGTTTTGCACCTGGAAAATAATGAAAAGAAAAACTGTAAAAGGCTTTCCCTTATTTGTAAGATCTGCCTGGTTGTTATTATCTAGTTTTTTATTATTCCTACCAGTCTAAGGCTGACAGTGTTGTCAATTCATTGACTATAAGCCTATCATGCAGGTTAGCCGACAAGCTAAGCTGTTAAACCTTATCTTAATACTGAAATTGACCTAACCACTCTCCAATCTCACCAATTATCCCTCCTCGTCTGTCAACTTCACAGTGGAATAAAAACCTATTTGTCTCTATCCTTGTATTATTGCATTCTAGATATTTTGTTCTAGAACAGCATGTGAATTAGCTTGGAAGTTGTGAAAGTCCAGGGGAATTATTTCTTTGCCCGAGTGGATGGGCAGATTTTTTTTTTTTCTATCTTATTTAGGTCCGATTTCAAGTGGATTCGGATTAACCCGTCGATTCATATCATTATTTAAAAAAATAATAAAAAATTATTTTTATAATTAATTTTAAATAAAAAATAATTTTTAATATATAAATAATAATTTAGATCGAATCGATCGAAATATTTAAAAATTATATTTAAATTTAATTCAATTCGGATTAAATTTGTCGGGCCGACTGCTATGAGCAGGTCTAAGACCAAGTGTGACATCAATCAATCCATTATTCTGACTATGGGGAGACTGCACTTACCAGCCTCGTGCTTTTCCATCTAATCTTCTCCATCTACCCTACCCTGCAGCAGTCAGCACTTCCCTCTGATATAAAGCTCAGCCCTTATCAGAGACATAAAGAGAGAGAGAAAAGAAGATGGAAGAAGTAGAGGTACCAAAACCAATGTTGGTCCCAATTTTAGGAAAGGAGCAAAAGTGTTTTGTTGGGAATGTTTTCAGTTGTAGTTTGAGTGCAAGAGAGAAGAAACTGATATGTGTGACTAGTGGGAACTCTTACTTTGGTTCTTGCATTGTCAAGGAGTTATTGGCTCACGGTTACCTTGTTCGAGTAACCATTCAACATCAAGGTACTTTATTTAAATTGTGTTAAAAGCTTTTCTGCAACAAGAATTTGTAGCAATCAAATACTGCCTTTCTTATTTGAAACTTGTTACAGTCTTGATGTTCTTCAGCAAAGAAACTTTGTTCTTTTAAATTTGTATTGAACAGTGGAATTTGAAGATGTGAAAGATCTGATAGGGGCGGAAGAGTTAAATCTATTGGAAAGTGTAGTTGTAGCGAAGATGGAAGATTTAGAAAGTCTTTGTGAAGCTTTTAGAGGCTGCCATGCTGTTTTTCATACATCCTCCTTCATTGATCCACATGGGATCTCTGGTTATTCGGTAAGTTTATCATGTGGTTTCACTACAAGTGCATCTCGATTACTACAGGTTTTGTTTCAGCAGCAACATGTGTTCTGCAATTGACAACTTTCTGTTTGATGATTTTCAGGAACAAATGGTATTTCTTGAGACTGAAGTGGCAAGGAATGTCATGGAAGCTTGTGCTAAGACAGCCTATATAAAGAGATGTATCTTCACTTCTTCTCTAATCGCATCTATTTGGAGGAACGACAATATAGATAGGATCATTGATGAGAGCTGTTGGAGCAGTGAAGAATTTTGCAGAGAAAATAAGGTACCTTGTTTCTATCATTGGAACCTATGTTACTCGGATTCGGGTGTGAGTGTCGGATACGGATATGTGTCCGACACGGGTATGTTCGATTTATTTTAAATTTTTTCATGTATTTTGAGGGTTCTTGGACGATCATATCTTCATACTCATGTCTGGATATGTGTCGGACACAGATGTCAAACATTGATATTTCAAAAAAAAAAAAAAAAGGTCGGAGTAACATAGATCGGAACAACTACTTGTTTATAGGCTTCAATATATATATATATATATATATATATATATATATATATATATATATAAAGAAAAAAGATTACTGTCTCAATTGTTTCATAAATATAGAACAATGCTTAGCCGGTTACTTCCCTCAATAGTTATCATTCTTATAGTTTCAGCTTGATGTATTTTTAGTAGATCACATATTCTTATAGTTTCAGCTGTGACCTACAAATATATATTGATGACATTCTTTGTTTTGGACAACAGCTTTGGCTTGCATTGGGTAAGACAAAGGCTGAGAAGGTAGCTTGGATGAAAGCAAGAGAACTAAAAGTAAACCTCGTTACTATCTGCCCTGGTCTTCTCATGGCTCCCACCTTTCCAAATGCTCACACACAAACCTCTATACCATACCTTAAAGGTACATAAATGAACATTTTCTACTCCATCAGCTCAAATTTTGTGCAAAATAAGATGTACAGAAAACAAACATTGCATTTAAACCTATGTTGCTCCGACTTTTATTTTTCTCGAAATATTCGTTTTCGACATCAGTGTCAGACGCTTATCCGAACATGTGTACGGGGATATGATCCTCCAAATACATGGAAAAGCTTAGAAAAATTGAACATATCCGTGTCGGACACATACCCGTATCCAACACTCACACCGGAGTCCGAATAACATAGATTTAAATATAAGCATTTTCTTGGGCCTATATTTTTATTCTGTATTTAGTTACAATGCTTATATTGGCTATGCAGGTGGGCAGATGATGCTACAACAAGGCTACTTAGCAATTGCAGAGGTGAAAAAGGTGGCTAAAGCACATTTTCATGTCTATGAAGCCATGGATTATGGAGCTTCTGGAAGATATTTTTGCTTTGATGGAGTAGTGAGAAGACTACATGAGGCCATTGAGCTTGAAAATGGGCTGAAGATGCCTGGTTTTTTGTTAGGACAAAGACATGTACTCTTATCAGAAGAAGATGAAGAAATTCCAATCAAAATTAGCAATTCAAAGCTTGCCGCCCTCTTATTAAAGGTCTCTCAACGCTTGTCTTGTAAAAGTTGAACCCTCATTATTGTAAGCATTTTGTTGGGATTTTTGTTTTACCACCAATTCAATTGAAGAGAGAAAGAGAGTTTGTGAGCACTCACCCATATCTCATTGAACAGAACATAAAGGATTCACAAGAATGGTTTGAGTCAGGAATCAATGAAAGTATATGAAATTCACCAATGCAACATTCAAGAAGGTTTATAATAATAAATAAATTATTTATTAAATAATTTTAGCTATTAATTGTGATCATTGCGTTTTTTTTCTTCTTTTCATTCTTGGTTTTTTTGGTTTTCTTCGATTTTAAGCCTTAATTAATTGTATAACAAACTTAGAAGCAGATAAATGAAATTTAATAGAAACTCATATTCGAATTGGAGGCATAGTTTACTATCTTCATTAACTACTTTTGACCCCGTGCATGGCACGGGATATTAAAATTTATAAAATTTTGATATAAATAAATTAATAATTAAAAATATTTTAAAATAAAAAATAAAAATATTTTAACATATATAATCAAATTAATGTTCAATTTTTCTAACAATATGCATAAATACATATATTAAGTGGATAATCATCATTTTAGTAAAAAAATATATATATATATTGATTTTATTATTGTTTCGTTGACAATTGTATAAAACAAAAAGAATGGTTAAATGAACTTTTACACTACGACAAAGTATTAATACACATATTAAAAAAATTGAATATTTTAAACATGTTTATGAATGAATATTATGTAGTACTATTTTGTAACAAAATTGTATACTATATTACATGATATAATATAAATACATTGGTTAATAAGTTTTTGAGGATTTTCAAATTTTATATTTTGGTATAATTATTTGCTAAATGAATGAGATGTTAGATAAACTTCAAAAAAGATAATTTCATCTAATATTATACTTTTTATATTTAAAGGGGCTAAGTTGCTTATTATTGTAATTAATTATTTAATTTTTTAAATATTATTGTTGTTTATGCAATTGGATATGAATATATAGTTTGATAACTACCAATGTCTATCAATATTTGGAACTCATATTGTTCAAGTAATTTAAACTTTAGTAAGTTTCTTATAGTTATTAGCTTAAATATTTCTTAGTGTAAAATTAGCATAACTAAAGTATTCTTGTGTGTTCATTTGATATTGATTTCTAGATTTGTTTTTTTTTTCTCAAAAGGGAGATTATTTCAAAATGAAAACTATGTCTCAATTTAGATTTGAAAAAAAAAACAAAAAAAAAGAGTAAAAATTAATAACTTAGTGGAAAAAATAATTATCTAATAATTAATTGTATATAAATTAATTGAAACCATGGGTTAATCGTGGATATTTGATTTCCAAAACAAATATAATTCAATGTTAAACATAAAAATTGTTCAACATTTAAACTAAGAATTATATCATGAAACTTTTTTGTTGTTGTTGCTAACACATCATAAAACTTTAATACTTTTATTAAAATTTATTAAGGTTCTAGTTAAATAAAAAAAATACTAAAATAGATCTTAAACAATATCCATAAATTTATAAAAATAAAATTAAAAGAATTGATTATTTAAAAAGAGATATGCATGATTTTGAAATTAAATTTGACTGGTAAAACAATTTTAAATTTATAGTAATTTTAGAAAGATTTGATCTTCCATTATATTTAAACTTTGGTAATATAAAATTTTATATATTTTCAAATTTCAAATATATAGATTTAGTCTTTTATTAGAATTTGAAATATAAATAAATGTATTATCCTACATGTCATATAGAGAGATTATACATGTAAATATCTACGTCAACAAACTTTAACTGATATCCTTGTACCTTATTTTATATATATATATATATATATATATATATATATATATGATTTAGAACAAATAGTACAAAGAAGATAAAATGATAAGTTTTCATGTTTGAAAAATATACAATAAAAATTAGCTTTCGAATACAAGAGTAAACAAGATAAGTTTATCTGCAAGTTTGATTTCCTTAAGTATGGTCTTGATCTTGTTTAGATTTAAACTCAACCTTCCATCCAATAGGCCCTTATAAGATGGTGGGTCTATTTGAGACACCAATCTTGAACTGTAAGAAATGAAATATGGATTTGGAAAAGGGCTTTGTAAGAATATCAACTAATTGATTGGGGGTGGAAATATTTTTAACCTGCAAACAGGCATTGAGAGATTTGTTCTAACAAAAAAATAATTAAGAGCGCGGTGTTTCATTCTAGAATGCAACATTGGATTGAGACAATGTACCAAAAAAAAGAAACATTGGATTGAGACAAGTATAAGTTTGCACTCAATTGTCACAATAAACCACTATTGCAGTAAAGGAAGAAGAAATTGTATTTCTCATTCAATTAATGTGTATATCATATGACTTTTATAAGTCATAAAAAATCAAGAACTGTCAATCCTACAAATTAAGAAACAACCAAAATAGAATTCGAAAACCATCTACCTTATAAATTAAGTAACAAATTAGGAACTAAATAACTTATTTCCTCATAAAATGCAGAAGTCAATATTTTCTAACACTCCCCCTCAAGCTGGGGAGTAAATATTTTTCATTCCAGCTTGCTCACAAGTCACAAGTCTCTAAAATGCATGACTAGCTAATCCCTTCGTTAGGACATCCACTAATTCCCGTTGAGACATAAGATGTAAATATCAGCCCACTATCAATCTTCTCCTTTATGAAATGTCGATCTACTTCCACATGCTTGGTGTGATTGTGTTAAACTGGATTATGTGCATTGTTGATAGTTGACTTATTGTTGCAATATAACTTCATTGGACTTTATATTGTAATCTTCAAATCTTTGATGATCATTTTTAGCCATAGTAGTTCACACACTCCTAATGCCATGGCCCTAAATTCTGCTTTCGAGCTCAATCTTGCCATTACTGGTTGCTTCTTGCTTCTCAAAGTAACCAAATTGCCACTAAAAAAGGTGCAATAGCTAGAAGTTGATCTTCTATCTATGACTAAGCTTGCATAGTCTGCGTCCGAATATGCTTCCAAACTCAGACTTGAACCTTTTCTAAAGAGAATTCCTTTTCCGAGTTGGCCTTTAAATATTGCAATATTCAATACACTTCCTGGAGATAGACTTCCTTCAGATCATGCATAAATTGACTCACTACACTCACTGCATATGCTATGTCAGGTCTAGTGTGTGATAGATAGATCAATCTCCTGACTAGTCTTTGATACATTCCCTTATCTACAGGATCATCGTTAGTTGCATCTCCTAGCTTGTGATTTTGATCTATGGGTGTCTCCGCAGGTCTACAACCAGTATTTCCTGTCTCCGTAAGTAAATCTATCACGTACTTCTGCTGTGAGGCAAAGATCTCTTTTTTGGATTGAGCCACTTCAATACCTAAGAAGTATTTTAGCTTGCCAAGATCCTTTATTTCAAACTCTTTTGTTAACTAGCCTTAAGAGCTTCTCGTTCTTGGTGGTCATTACCAGTGACAATAATACCATCAACGTACACGATGAATGCAGTAACTCCCCCTGATGCAGAGTGCTTAATAAACAAGGTGTGATCCCCTTGACTCTGTTTATAACATGGCTAGCATGACCCTAGCAAACCTTCTAAACCATGCTCTTGGATACTGTTTCAAGCCATATAGCAGTCGACACACCATGCCATTTCTATTTATACTAAATCTTGGAGGAATTTCCAAATAAATCTCTTCTTCAAGGTCGTCATGCAAGAATGCATTTTTTACATCAAACTGCTGCAGTGTCCAATCAAAGTTTGCTGCAAGAGCTAATAGTACCCTTACAATATTCATCTTTGCCACTGGTGCGAAGGTTTCTTGATAGTCCACACCATAAGTTTGTGTATACCCCTTGGCCATCAATCTCCCCTTATATCGTTCAAGGGACCTATCACCATTATACTTCACCGAAAATATCCATCTACATCCCATGAGTTTCTTCCCTTTTGGTAATTCCACAATCTCCCATGTTTTGTTTTTCTCAAGTGCGTCCATCTCCATTCTCATTGCTTGTTTCCATTTTTCACTACTTAGTTCCTCAGGTAGAGTTTGAGGAATGGCTATGGAATTTAGGTGAACAAGGAAGGCCTTATTTGAAGGTGAGATTCTTTCAAGACACAAAATGAATAATTGGGTGTTGTGTGTATTGTCGAGTAGCTTTTCTGATTGAATAGGTAAATTCAGATAATCATTATCAAAAGTAACAACCGCAGGAGTATTTGCCTCACAACTTGTTCCACTTCCAAATGTTTGTTCAGACCTTTGGACTTGCTTTGGATTAGCTTTGGATCCTTTCTTTCTCAAGTAAACTTGCAGTGGCTTTGTGAATGCTGGATCAATTGATATTTCTTGGTTGTCTATGAAATGAGCAAGTTCAATTTCACTGTTTTGGACAGGTTTGGGGTCACTATTTTGGGTAGGATTAGGAATGGAGTCAGACACAAGTCTAGACTCAAGGGATGGTGGTGAATGTGTAAGACTAGGGAGGTCAAGAAAATCATCCTTATCTTCAAAAGTAGGTGTCTCCCCCTGACAATGGGGATAGTGAAAGTAACTCTCAGGCTCCACAAACGTGACATCGATGGAAACATATGTTTTACAGGTCGGAGGGTGGTAGCACTTGTACTCTTTTTGAGTTGAAAAGTATCCCACAAACACACATTTGATTGCTCTAGGATCAAGCTTGCTTCGACTATGAGCATGAACATGGACAAAGGAGACAAACCCAAAAACACGTGGAGTCAGGCGATTAGGAATAGGAAAATCTTGCAAAAAAGCTGAGAACTCTTCATGGACTCTTAAAAGTCTAAAACCCTAGATGGGACCCTATTGATGAGGTAAGTTGCTGTAATCACAGCTTTCCCCTTAAAATTGTTTTAGAACTTTCCTCTGAAAAAGGAGAACACAAGTTGTTAAATAAGGTGAACGTATTTCCTTTCAGCCACACTATTTTGCTGGGGTGTATCAACACATGAGCATTCATGGATAATTCCCTCTTTTTGAAGAAATTGGGATAAAACTTGATTAAAATGCTTTCTAGCATTATCCGTTCGCAATTTTTTTATTCTCACACCAAATTGATTTTTTATCATGTTGTGAAAAATTGGAAAAACTGCGACCATATCGGATTTTTATTTCAAGAGAAAGACCCATTATACTCGAGTATAATCGTTAATGAACGCAACAAAATGACGTGCCCCAGAAATATTAGCTACCTGTAGACACCTAATTTTGTCCGGACCACTAAAACAGGTATGTTTTCTTCCTAAATTGATATTTCAGAATGTAAAAAGACTTTTTTCATCCTGCAGGTGGTACTCCGAGACTTAGTTTAAGAAGGCGAGCATAAAAAGTCAAACTTGAAAAAAGTCAACCCCAAAAAGTCAACCTCAAAAAGTCAACTACTGGAAAAGTCAACCCACTTTCAAAATCAAGATTTGAAGTTCAATTGAAAAATAACAAAAGAATTTTGATAATCCAGGTCTACATCGAAAGATATGGAGTTCGAAAATTGGGTTATAGAGATTCAGTAGAAAGGAAACCCTAATCCGAGAAATTTGAGGAAAAGTGCCTAAACGATCGAATTGGTCAAAATTGAAGGTTCCAAATGAAAGATAAGCACTGACTATGGGTAATGGAGAAGCCACTTGAAAGAAAAACTGAAAGAAAAGTCAATCTGGGAGAAAATCGAGAATTAGGGTTTTTGGTGGATTTCGTTGAAATTGGAAAGAATTACAGAAATGGCTCGACTTGATAAGACTAAAGCCCTTAAGGGATGAGGAGTGATTAAAAAAGGATAGCCCAAGGCCCAGTTTGAAGAAAATCTAAAAATCGAACTTGTTTTTAGCAAAATCGGGTTTTGGAGGCAAAATAGCAAAATGGGAAAATTTGGGAAAAATAGCAAATGAACTCCAGAAATTCTGAAAAATTGTAAATCTCATTCTTAAATCATTTGGAAGATACTGGCGAAAGAAAATCTTGATTCGGAGTTCATTTGCAAAATGGCCAAATCCCAGGTCTCCTATGTAGTAATTCAAGAAGATAAATCTTGAAAAAATAGCAAATGGACTCCAAATCTTTTGAAAATTTACAAATCTCATTTTTAAATTATTTGGAAGATATTGGAGAAATAAAATCTTGATTCGGAGTTCATTTGCAAAATGACCAAATCCCGGGTCTCCTATGTAGTAATTCAAGAAGATAAATCCCGGAAAAATAGCAAATGGACTCCAAAAATTCTGAAAATTTGCAAATCTCATTTTTAAATTATTTGGAAGAGATTGGAGAAATAAAATCTTGATTTGGAGTTCGTTTGCAAAATGGCCAAATCCCGGGTCCCCTATGTAGTAATTCAAGAAGATAAATCCCGAAAAAATAGCAAATGGACTCCAAAAATTCTGAAAATTTTCAAATATCTTTTTAAAATTATTGGGAAGAGATTGGCAAAAGAAAATCTTGATTCGGAGTTCGTTTACAAAATGGCCAAATCCCGGGCCTCCTATGCAGTAATTCAAGCAGATAAATCCCGAAAAAAATACCAAATGAGTTTCAAAAATTCTGAAAACTTCCAGATCACACTTTTAAATTATTTGGAAGAGATTGGTGAAGAAAAATCTTGATTTGGAGCTCGTTTAAAAAAGGTAAAATGTGGGGGCATAAAAGGGCCATTTTGGAAGAAAAAATCCAAATAAATAGCAAACGGACTCCAAAAATTTTGAAAACTTCTAGAATTCAATTTTTTTTTTTTTTATTTTGAAAGTATTGAAAAAAAAATTGAATTTGGAGTCCTTTTTCCATTTATTTACATCTGGGGGGCAAAAAGGTCATTTTACCCAAGAAACCGGAAAGGGCTTCTCTTGCCTTTCAAAATAATCAAATTTGGGCTGGAAGAGGGAGTGCAGGCTGGACAAGGCCCAAGGAGGGGAAGGAGGATTCTGATTTTTTGATCAAGAGGCCAAAAATGAAGAGTTAGTTAGTGATTTTTGATCAAGCCTTTGCAAATAAGCCACATGGGCCAATGCATGAAGAGGGAGAGTGTCAATGTCGCAACCTAAAAAAAATAACGAGTCTCATCGCAAGACTTTATTATTCGTTAAGCGTGACATTAAAAAAAACCGAGGAAAAGTCGACTTAATTCCTCTAGAAAAATGAAGGTTTTGAAAATGACCTTGAAAAAGACATGGAGTCGCCACCAATCTTTTTTAGCTAGGTGTGATCGGCCACCTATTAAAACCGATTTTATAAAATATTTTAAAAATTAATTAAAACATTTTAAAAACCAATTTCAAGTCTGCGTTTTAAACCAGAGAAATCAAAGAAGCAGGTTCGGGAGTCGGTTACGTGCGGGGAAGGATTAGCACCCCCACAACGCCCGTATAAATCGGTACCTTATTAACCGTGTGTTATCTCAAGTCTCGGTAAAAATTGGTTTTAAATTTAGTATTTCAAATTAATTCCCAATTTAAAGAAAAATAATTCCATTTTTTTATTGAAAATGATCCGAAATTTATAAATTCAAAATTTTCCTATATTCCCCAACAAACGTGGCAAAATATAGAAATTTTTATTAGTTTTGGAAAACTTTCCGAATCATTCTCTTTTTTGAAAGAAAGATATTCCTTTATTAATGATAATTGATGATATTCCCTCCAGCAAACCCGGTAGAGAACTCATGAATTATTTTAACTCGGGAATATCTTTATATTTTTTTTATTGAAAACCATTATCTTTTTTGAAAACATTTAAAAGAAATGAATATGTATATGCATGACATAAATAAAATGACATAGCAAAATCTAAATAATATAATGCAACCTAAATGACATGGCAAACATGAATGATATGGCATATAAATTAAATGAGATGGAATATGAAATAATGCTACCATATAATATGCATGAAAATAAAAATGGAAATAATAATGCATGAACATAGTATATGCTAAATAATATGACCAAAAAAAAAATAACTAAATAAAAGCATAGGATATCATGAAATATTCCAAATCATATAATAAACCATATAACATCAAAAATATAAATAATAACAATATCATAGAAATTATTATAACAAGAATCACATATTATATAAAATGCATGAATATAAAAATGCAATGCATGAAATGTATTTTTTCCTTTAATTAAGGAAATCCGTATATCTAAAAAGATATCCGGCTACCTTAGGAAAATATGTCAAATTAAATATTCTAAAACCAAAATACTTTGTGATTGTTTGAAAACAATTTTGAAAAGCTTGAATTAACAATAAAAACTGGGCTAAAAATTTTTAAATGGCTCTAATTTTCTAAGTTAAAAAAATCTGGACTTGAATCTCCTTAACCCGGGACTTGAAAAATCATTTTTAGAGTTTAAAAAGGCTTAGAAATTACCTAAGTCAGTAGCTAACCCTCCTAATCAGCCCACTCTAAGTAAATTAACCAAAACAGAAAATTGGTTTTTTCTTTAAATTCAATTCTGACTCCACTGTCCAGTTTTAGTCCACGATTTTTTACCCTATTTTTAAAAATTCCAAAAGTTCTGAAAAAAATACTGGAGACTCAGGACATGTAAAACTACACGAGAAAAAATCGGTTTAATTTTCTAATCAAAGATAAATTCCCCGAAAAATCAGAGATGTACGAGTTTTTGGAGGAGAAAAAACTGCTTTGTTTTTCTTTAAATTCAATTATGACTCCATTGTCCAGTTTTAATCCACGATTTTTTTACCCTATTTTAAAAATTCCAAAAATTCTAAAAACAATACTGGAGACTCAGGACATATAAAACTACATGAAAAAAAATTGGCTTAATTTTCTGATCAAAGATGAATTCCCAGAAAAATCAGAGATGTACGAGTTTTGGAGGAGAAAAAAAACTGCTTTGCCAACACATTTTTTTTTTGCCTTTGATAAAATCATTTAAAAACCAAAGTAAAAATATTTAAAACTCATAAAATGACTTGAAAACAGTAGCTAGGACTTTTTGAAGGTTAGATAAAAATTGGCTAAGTAAAAAAAATCACAAAGGTAGAATAATCAATTTGACAAACTTAATTTTCCACAAGTGTGCTCAAGAGAGCATGACCTTGAACCATTAATTGGCTCAAGTCATTATTCAAGTGGCATGAACATGAAATGCATGAAATAATGCAAGAAACATAATGCATGAAATGCATGGATTTAAACCTAAATGTCATGAAAAAAATGCATGGCATTCATAAAATAACCTAGACCTAAATGAACTTGCATGGCATTTAATGTAACCTAGACCTAAAATATGCATGGCATTTTCACAAACACAAGGCATGCTTAATTCAAAAATCCAACCAAATATCATGCAAATGCAAAAACCTAACAACTAGCATGACAAAAAATGCAACACACAATGCAAAACACATGGAGTAGCCAAATGGCCTCAAGCTCCAACAAGCATGGCATTTTCACAAACACTTGGCATACTAGCATGAAAAACAAAGTAATAACACTTAAATCATGCAAAAATCACACAAGCATTTTCACAAACACTTAATATACTAAATCTAAAACATGCTCAACTAAGATATAAAAAGAATCATGCAAAGAATCACACAAGCATTTTCACAAACACTTAATATGCTAACTTTAAAACATGCTCAAATTTAAACAACATGAAAACAAAAAATTAAAAATGCAAAAACATGATATCTAAGACATAAATGGCAACAAACAAAGCAACCAAATTAAAATATAACTCAAGAACATGAAGTAACATAACATTTAAAACATCAAAATCAAAGAAAAGCATAAACAATATGGTAAAATGAACCCAAAATAGCAACTCAAAATAAATAATGTAGGCCATTTGGCCATGGTGAGTTTATTGTAAAAACAAAATGTAAAAAAAATATACTTAAGAAAGGAAATGAAGGAAGAAAAAAAAAACATTATTCTAAAATGAAAACTCACCAAGTAGAGATTAAAATAGCAAAAACAAGAATAGAAAATGAAAGTGCAAGAGTTGGTGCTCAAGAGCAACCTCAAGAAGCTAATATTTCAAGCTTTTCTCTTCAAACTTTCCTTTTTTTCTAAACTTTTCTTTTTTGCTCTCAACCAAGAAGATAAAGACTAAGAAAAACTAAGAGAAATCAGCCAAAATGAAAAGAAAAAATCAAAATCTGCTTGTGTCTAGGGCTGGCCGAAAATGATGCTTATATAGCCTCAAAGATGTTGTCATTTTTGTGTAACCTATTTTCCATCAAATGGCCAATAATTCAAGATGAAAAGTCATGAAATTACCACCTTTAGATTAGCATCTCAGCCCTCTCAAATTACAGCTATCCAAGAATAATGTTGACATCTTTCTTAACCTATGTGGTTTAATCACCATGGCTTGATCAAAGAGAATGGTTAACTAACTCTTGATTTTTAACCACTTGATTGAAAAAAATCATAAGCTTCCTCCTTCCTTTGGGCTTGGGCAGGCCAACACTTCTCTTTTCCAGCCCAGCTCTGATTTTTGAAAGGCCCACAAAAGCCCTTTTCGGTTGCTTGGGTGAAATGACCATTTTGCCCCCGGATGCAAGTAAATATCAAACGGACTCCAAATTCAATTTTTTTTAATACTTCCAAAGTAATAAAATATTGATTTCTGGAAGTTTTCAAAATTATCCGAGTCCGTTTGCTATTTATTTGGATTTTTTCTTCCCAAAAATGCCCTTTTATGCCCCTACATTTTACCATTTTTTAAACGAGCTCCAAATCAAGATTTTTCTTCACCAATCTCTTCAAAATAATTAAAAAGTGTGATCTGGAAGTTTTCATAATTTTTGGAGCTCATTTGGTATTTTTTCGGGATTTATCGGCTTGAATTACTGCATAGGAGGCCCGGGATTTGGCCATTTTGCAAACGAACTCGGAATCAAGATTTTCTTTCGCCAATCTCTTCCAAATAATTTAAAAATGAGATTTTCCAAATTTCAGAATTTTTGGAGTCCATTTGCTATTTTTTCAGGATTTTCCTTTTTGAATTACTGCATAAGAAGCTCGGGATTTGGCCATTTTGCAAACGAACTCAGAATCAAGATTTTCTTTCGCCAATATCCTTCAAATGATTTAAGAATGAGATTGACAAATTTTACATAATTTTCGGAGTCCATTTGCTATTTTTCCCAAATTTTTCCAATTTTGCCCTTTTACCTCCGAAACCCGGTTTTGCTCAAAACAAATCCGATTTTCAGATTTTCTTCAATCTGAGCCTTGGGCCATCCTTTTTAACCATTCTTCATCCGTTGGGGGCTTTGGTCTTACCAAGTCGGGCCATTTCTGTGATTCTTCCCGATTTCACCGAAATCCACTAAAAACCCTAATTCTCGGTTTTCTCTCGGATTGACTTTTCTTTCGGTTTTTCTTGCAAGTGACTTCTCCCTTACCCGTAGTCAGTGCTTATCTTTCATTTGGAACCTTCAATTTCGACCAGTTTGATCGTTTAAGCACTTTTCCCCAAATTCTCGGATTAGGATTTCTTTTCTATTGAATCTCCAAATCCCAACTTCCGAACTCCATATCTTTCAATGTAGACCTCGGATTATCAAAATTCTTTCTCCATTTTTCAATTGAACTTAAAATCTTGATTTTGAAAGTGGGTTGACTTTTTCAGTAGTTGACTTTCTGGGGTTGACTTCTTTGGGGTTGACTTTTTCGGGGTTGACTTTTTTCAAGTTTGTCTTTTTGTGCTCGCCCTCTTAAACTAAGTCTCGGAGTACCACCTGCAGGATGAAAACAATCCTTTTACACTCGGAAACATCAATATAGGAAGAAACATACCTGTTTAGTGGTCCGGACAAAATTAGGTGTCTACAGCTGGCCCTCTTTGGCTATTGCTGAGAATCAGGAATCAGGCAAAGATAAACCAACACTAATTTTGTACGGTCAGTGATATCACATGTGAAAGAAAGGGAAAGGGGTTTTCTTTTTCATTCTCCTATCTTTTTTTTTTTTTTTTTTTTTGTTGAAAAGAAGCTGTAAATTGAAGATTTGTCCTTAAATTGAATTCCCTGACTAATCAAGGCTCGATCCGTCTTAAGAAAACGAATTCGATTTGCAAAAGAAAAATGGTGCCCGGAGGTCTTAAAAAGAACTGGTGCCCAGAGGTTTTTGAAACTAGCGAAAATATATTGACGACAGTCTCAAGGTTAGACTCATTTGATAAAACAGAATGAATTTGATTTAAAACAAAGAAAATACCTCGACGATGGTCTCAAGGCTCGACTCATTTGATAAAACAGAATGAATTCGATTTAAAACAAAGAAAATACCTCGACCATGGTCTCAAGGCTCGACTCATTTGATAAAACAGAATGAATTCGATTTAAAACAAAAGGAAATACCTCGAGGGTGGTCTCAAGGCTCGACTCATTTGATAAAACAGAATGAATTCGATTTAAAACAAAAGGAAATACCTCGACGGTGGTCTCAAGGCTCGACTCATTTGATAAAACAGAATGAATTCGATTTAAAACAAAAGGAAATACCTCGACGGTGGTCTCAAGGCTCAACTCATTTGATAAAACAGAATGAATTCGATTTAAAACAATAGGAAATACCTCGACGGTGGTCTCAAGGCTCGACTCATTTGATAAAACAGAATGAATTCGATTTAAAACAATAGGAAATACCTCGACGGTGGTCTCAAGGCTCGACTCATTTGATAAAACAGAATGAATTCGATTTAAAACAATAGGAAATACCTCGACGGTGGTCTCAAGGCTCGACTCATTTGATAAAACATAATGAATTCGATTTAAAACAAAGAAAATACCTCGACGATGGTCTCAAGGCTCGACTCATTTGATAAAATAGAATGAATTCGATTTAAAACAAAGAAAATACCTCGACGATGGTCTCAAGGCTCGACTCATTTGATAAAACAGAATGAATTCGATTTAAAACAAAAGGAAATACCTCGACGGTGGTCTCAAGGCTTGACTCATTTGATAAAACAGAATGAATTCGATTTAAAACAAAAGGAAATACCTCGACGGTGGTCTCAAGGCTCGACTCATTTGATAAAACAGAATGAATTCGATTTAAAACAAAAGGAAGCACCTTGATGGCAATCTCAAACTCTGAATCTTTTGAGAAACAAAACGAGTTTCTCCTTGTGGAAGTCCAAGCTTGCCTGATATCTGCACTGTTAACTAAATGCAATGATGAGAATGTTATGCTTTTGCAAATGCTCGTATGCTTCCTAATAAATGCAATCAAATGATTGTGCCATAATTTCTAATCCATGGTTTTTTTTTTTTTTAGGTTCACAGATTATATGACTTCAGGACAGAGTCTTCAACTGTTCATTGATGCCCCACTTGAGGGATCCTTCACTCAAGATATCTTGTCAAATAATCTCAGCTTCTGTCTCTCGCTGAAGTTCACAGATTTTCTGACTATGCGACGGAGTCTCCATCACGTTCACTGTTTTCTTTTCTTGGTGAACTTTCCAACCTTCCCAAGATTTAAATCTATTCCTTAGTAATACTTTGAAATCCCATCATTCAATTTAATAACAACCATAATGCATCTTAAAAGTATATGAAAAAGAATATGAATCAATCAAAAATTGTCATGAAAAGGATGACAAGAATTTATTGCAAGAAATGTTTTAAAATGGTAAAAATAAATGTCAAGGATATAAGAAACAAATATAAGGTTATAGGCTGTAGATGCCCCGGATGCGGAATATCTTGGATCCCTCTTTTTTCAAACCATCTGAAATTTCTTTTGAACGAGCAATTCACTTGGGTAATCTCTTAACTTCTGTAGTTACATCAGACTGCATTGTTCCTCTTTTCTCTGACTGTCAGATGCTTTCTTCCCCATTACACGGAGCATTGATTAAAACTTTGATTAGTACTTGAGCCGCCTTTTACAGGTTTTCAACTCAAGTTTCCTCCGTTCGGTATTAAGTCGCCCTTTGGGGTTTTCGACTTAAACCTCTCCTTTTTTTTTTTTTTTTTTTTGCCATGCATTTGAGAATTCTAAATGTTTCCACAGTAAAAATATCAATTCAAAAGATGGGATGGATTTTGAGAATAACCTTTCAAATTAAATATCCATGCTTGATCAAAATGGGCTTTTAAAGCATGTAATGTAGGCCAAGATTTAGTTTTAGAAAGGAAGGATAAATAGGCCTAAAATGTGTTTAAGGGTGATTGGATCAAGGATCACTTCATGAGGAGAACTCATTCTGGAAACATCTGTCCCTTTTTTTTTTCGATGGCTTTCTTTTTGCCATGATTTTTTATTATCTTTCCTCGCATTTGCCCTCCAGTGTAGAGGGTGATCCTTGATCAAGGTTCAAAGAAAGAAATAATTCTTAAGGCTCAAAGGGGTGACTAAGGATAATTTCTTCTTAGTGGAAGGAATATGAAAAACGGCCATTCATCATATCAAGCATAAATATTTTCTTTGAAAAGCAATTCTCAGGGGAAATAGATATATAGAATTTCTATTTTTACACTTGGAATCATTCGAATTTTCATGTGCACAGCATCACACAATTTTTTTTTTTTTTTTTCAAGCATAATACTTCTTCAATTCATCAGCATTTACGGGATGTCTAAAATCATCTCCGTCCATCCGAGTTAGAATCAATGCTCCTCCAGAAAAAGCTCTCTTTACCACATAAGGTCCTTCCCAATTTGGAGCCCATTTTCCTCTTGGATCCTTCACTATAGGGAGAATTTTCCTCAATACCAACTCCCCCTCTCGGAACTGTCTGGGACGAACTTTCTTGTTGTGGGCTCGAATCATCCTTCTCTAATACAACTGCCCGTGACAAATTGCTTTCAATCTTTTCTCCTCGATGAGATTCAACTGTTCATAACGAGCTTTAACCCATTCTGCTTCCTCTAGGCCAACTTCCATCAAAACCCGAAGTGAAGGGATCTCAACTTCAATAGGTAGCACTGCTTCCATCCCGTATACCAAAGAAAACGGTGTTGCCCCTGTAGATGTGCGGATCGAAGTACGATATGCATGAAGAGCGAAAGGCAGGATCTCATGCCAATGTTTGTACACATTGGTCATCTTCTCAACGATCCTCTTGATGTTCTTATTAGCTGCTTCTACTGCGCCGTTCATCTTCGGACGGTAAGGTGCCGAATTATGATGTGTGATCTTGAATTGAGTACACACTTCTCTCATCATCTTATTGTTCAAATTGAGAGCATTATCCGAAATAATTCTTGCTGGCAACCTATAATGGCATATGATTTCTTTCTTGACGAATCTGCATACCACCGACTTCGTTACATTTGCATAAGACGCAGCTTCTACCCACTTTGTGAAATAATCTATGGCCACCAAGATGAAACGATGTCCATTTGAAGCTTTTGGGGTAATAGGCCCGATCATATCCATTCCCCACATTGAAAAAGGCCATGGTGCAGTCATGACATGTAAAGGTGATGGCGACACATGAATCTTATCTACATAAATCTGGCATTTATGACACTTCCGAGAATAACTGATACAATCACCTTCCATGGTCAGCCAATAGTACCCTGCCCTCATAATCTGTTTAGCAAGCATGTGACCATTAGCGTGGGTGCCACATATCCCTTCATGGACCTCTTCTATGATTCTTCGAGCTTCGGCAGACCCGACACACCTCAACAAGACTTGATCTTTCCCTTTCTTGTAGAGAATCTCGCCATCTAGAACAAAACCCATTGCTAACCTTCTTAGAGTCCTCTTGTCATTCTCTGTTGCTTGTTTTGGATACTGTTGACTCTTGATGTACTGCAAGATGTCGTTATACCAAGGGAGACCATCTGCTTCTTCTTCGATACTCAAGCAGTGGTCAGGAGACTCGTATATGCTCATCTTGATCGGCACAACTTCTGCCCCTTCATTCACTTTAAACATTGATGACAAAGTAGCCAGAGCATCCGCCATTCGATTTTCTTCTCGAGGAAAGTAATTGAAATTCACTTCTTCGAACTCCTCTAATAAACTCAGTATGAGTTCTCGGTATCGGATTAGCTTTGTATCTCGGGTTTCCCATTCTTCTTGTAACTGGTAAATTACCAAGGCTGAGTCTCCATAAACTTCCAATACTTTGATCTTTCTGTTCACTGCGGCACGAAGGCCCATAGTACATGCTTCATACTCAGCAGTATTGTTTGTACAATCAAAATCCAATCTAGCAGTGAAAGGATAACAGTCTTCTTCTGGGGATATAAGCACTGCCCCAATTCCATGCCCAATGGCATTAGATGCGCCATCGAAGTACATTTTCCACACTTTCTTCTTTAGGGGAATCTCATCTGCTTGCGACACATACATCAAATCCTCATCTGGGAAGTCAAAGCTCAATGGCTCATAATCTTCCACTGCCCGACTTGCTTAAAATTCCGCCACTGCACTGCCCTTGATAGCTTTTTGACTTACGTATACAATGTCGTACTCTGACAATAAAACCTGCCATCTTGCCGTCCTCCCTAACAGAGAAGGTGCTTCCAACATGTACTTGATCGGATCTAGCTTGGCAATCAACCACGTGGTGTGGTACAACATATACTGTCTGAGTCTTCGAGCAGTCCAAGCTAAGGCGCGGCACAACTTTTCTACCGACGAATATTTCAACTCATAATCTGTGAACTTTTTACTGAGATAGTAAACTGCCTGTTCTTTCTTTCCCGTTTCATCAAGCTGCCCCAAAACACAACCCATGGAACTTTCAAATACTGATAAATACAGTATCATTGGTTTATCCGGGACCGGTGGCATTAATACTGGTTGGTTTGATAAATAATGCTTAACCTTTTCAAAAGCAATCTGACACCCTTCATCCCATTCTCCTGGATCACGCTTTAGAAGTAACTTAAATATTGAATCACATTTGTCGGTCAACTGTGAAATAAACCGAGCAATGTAATTCAATCTCCCTAGAAAGCCTCTTACTTCTTTTTGAGTGCGAGGTGGTGGCAAATTCTGAATGGCATTCACTTTATCTGGGTCAATCTCAATTCCTCTTTTGCTGACAACAAAACCCAACAACTTCCCCGAGGTGACTCCAAAAGTGCATTTTGCCGGATTTAGCTTGAGTCTAAATTTCCTTAATCGTTCAAAGAGCTTCTTAAGATTCGCAATATGCTCCTCTTCTCCTTGTGACTTTGCGATCATATCATCAACGTAGACCTCAATTCCCTTATGCATCATATCATGAAACAAGGTCACCATGGCTCTCTGGTATGTTGCCCCAGCATTCTTCAATCCAAATGGCATTACTTTGTAGCAGAAAGTGCCCCACATTGTAACAAATGTGGTTTTCTCCATATCTTCCGGTGCCATCTTGATTTGATTGTATCCTGAGAATCCGTCCATAAAAGAAAATAAAGAACTCTTCGCTGTATTATCCACCAGAGTATCAATATGGGGCAAAGGGAAATTATCTTTAGGGCTGGCCTTGTTCAAATCTCGATAATCAACACACATCCGCACCTTGCCATCCTTCTTCGGTACTGGAACAATATTTGCCACCCATTCCGGATATTTTGCCACCTCTAGGAATCCAGCATCAAATTGTTTCTTCACTTCCTCTTTTATCTTTAACAGCATATCAGGCCTCATTCTTCTCAACTTTTGCTGAATTGGCTTGCACTCTGGCCTTAAAGGGAGCTTATGAACCACAATATCCGGATCTAACCCTGGCATATCTTGGTATGACCATGCAAATACATCCACATGCTCCTGGAGCAAAGCTATCAATTCACTTTTTATTAATGGTGACAATGAAGTTCCAATTCTGATTTCTTTTATCTCTTCATCATTTCCCAAATTTATTGTTTCCAATAATTCCTTATGAGGAAGTACTTGCTTCTCCTCTTGTTCTATTTTTCTCAATAGATCCGGAGGTAGACCATAATCCTCAGTATCTTCACTAGCCTCAAAATCACCCGCGCAAATGGGTCTTTCAAAATCAATTTCAGAATTACTGACAGGAGGGTCCTCATATTCTGCATCCGTACACCTGTAAATAGGTGGAGAAAAACAATATAGGAAAATATATATAGAAAACAAAATGAATAACAAAAATGAAAGAATATGGACACATCAATATGGATAATGCATTGTGCTTGTTATTTATTGAATGAAAATGCTTAAAAAGCCCATTACAAAAAAAAAACTTAATATCTCTGGGTAAAGATAATTAAGATTGCTTTTTAAAAGTATTACTTTGGAATAGACTTAAAGACTATGGGCAACTCAGTCGCACTCCAATTGGTTAGTCTATATCTTGGTGGACAAGGTCGCACCATCCAGCTAGCACTTTCTCTTTCAATTCTGTCTTTCTCAGTCATGGAGATCTCCACATCATTCATCTGCTCATCACCATTCACCTGGAATCTCTTGAAAGCTTTCTCTATCATTACAAGCACATCATCCGAATTCTTTTCTCCAAACAGAGAACCGGCTGAACGGAAGTTGTGAAGGATAGGTGGGAAAGTCATAGGCTCCCATTTAATATCCATACCCGTAAGACGGGCCATCCTCCTTTGTCGATTCTTTTCAACTTGTCTTCTTTTCTCATGGGCCTTTGGAAGATATCCTAGGCCAAATCGGTCCTTCTTTCCTTTTACCTCTATGGCTCGAGCCATCCCCTGTAGATATTTCCCGAGACCCTTTCCTGCCCTGCAGCCTTTTCCTACGGTGGTTCTTACCCCCAACCTTGTGTTCTTGGACAGCTTTGGTTTTGGAATTTTTTGTCCTTCAGCGACAAAAACTGCATTTACAAATTCCAAAGACCGGAAAGAACACTCCACGGCCTCTTCATTCGGCTCCACGTAAGGAGATTCAGTGGATGCAGAGGCTATTATGTCTTCTTCCCCTGATACCGTAATCAACCGACCCTCCATTACAAATTTTAGTTTTTGGTGAAGAGACGAGGGTACAGCCCCAGCTGAATGTATCCATGGCCTTCCCAACAAACAGTTATAAGATGGATTGATATCCATAACCTGGAAGTTCACTGTATATGTGCACGGGCCTATTTCCAAAGGAACTTCAATGGTTCCCATAACCTCCCTCCTGGTTCCATCAAAAGCTCTGACCACCGTGCAACTCGGTATCATATAGGATAAATCCACTGGTAACTTGGATAAGGTTGCTAAAGGCATCACATTTAGTGAAGAACCGTTGTCCAGAAGAACCCTCGGTAATATGTGCCCCTTACAAGTAGTGGTTATATGGAGGGCTTTTGTTGATCCAATACCATTGGGTGGTATTTCCTCATAGCTGAAGAATATGAAGTCATCAGCTGCGATGTTTCCCACCAACCTATCCAGCTTTTCCACTGATATATTATTGGCCACGTACGCTTGATTTAATACTCTCAATAAAGCATTTCTGTGTGGTTCTGAATTTAAAAGCAAGGATAAGATTGAAACCTGGTTGGTTGACGTTGCAGTTGTTCAACCACGCTATATTCACTATGCTTTATAAATTTCAAGAACTCACAAGCTTCTTTCTCACATACTGGCTCTTTGATTCTATTAACTGGGGCTGATCCCCTCTCTGTTTCCTCTGGCAGATCCATCTCAATACGGATTGGCTCGACGACCTTTTTCCTTTTGTCGATTCCTCTGTCTTTTCCTGCTACCCCTTGTTCAACGACCTCCGGAGCATAACACCTCCCACTTCGGGTTAAATGCCCCACACCTGTAATATCCTGTTGGCCTGAAGACCCGGGCATAACCATACTGCAGTCATATTTCCATGGTGTAGACTTGTTTTCCTTGTATGGAAAGGAAACAGGTAAATCAATGATCAATTTGGGCGCATTTTCTTCCATGGCTGGCATAGCTTTTTCCTCCGATTCATCATAGTAGATGATTAGGGGTCTTCCTATCCCATAGCCACTTATATTTTCAATAACTTCTATTTCCCCTTCTATCTCCTCATAGAATTGGGCTACCCCACTATCCATCATTCTTTGGACTTTAACCCGAAAATCCCCACAGTTCTGTATGTCATGGCCTTCACTCTTATGGAACGGGCACCAATCATGCACCCCTCTTGCTACCATTTTCAGATCTTTCGTACCTTCCACCAATTCTTCCTTGACCATTTCAGCCCATATTGTCATCATCGGAGTCTTAACCTCCCCAATATCCCTCTTTAATCTTCTGTCCCCTCCGGTCAATATTGCATTCACTTGATTCCCAGCATGATTGGGCAACGGATTTCCAGCTACGTTCGGCCCATTTTTTGATCCAAACTTCACTACCCCTGAATTAATCAAGCTTTGGACTTTCCTTTTGAAGGCTAGGCAATCTTCAATTGAATGTCCTTGGATTCCCGCATGGTATGCACAGTTGGTGTTTGCATTGTACCATCTTGGATATGGAGGTGTCAAAGGTTTTAGGTACACAGGTGCAACAAGTTGACCCTGCAACAGTTTTGGATATAGATCACCGTAAGTAGTGGGAATCAGATCAAATTGGGTTCTTTGATCGTTCCTTGGTGAACGTTGGTCATTACGCACAGGCCCTTGTGTGTTAGGAACAATATTTCTAGGAAGGGTGATTTGAGGGGATATGCCAGTTGGGAATGGCTGTTGTGGTATATTGGTGTAAGGGAACGGGTTTTGGGTAAGGTGGTTGATATTAGGGTAATAAGGATTATACCCCGGGTATGGTGTGTATGGTGTAGGAGGTGTATAAGGTGTAGCAGGGGTATAAGGCCTCGGTGGTGTGTATGGTGTAGGAGGTGTGTAAGGGTATTGGTTGAAGCTTACTGCATGGGTTTCCTCCTTTTTCTTTGTAGGAAAAGCTCTTTTTGGGGTAGCAGGCTCACCCCCTTCCATCTTTCCACTCTTAATGGCTGACTCAATCATTTCTCCAGATATTACCATATCCGCAAAATCTTTGGTAGCATTTCCCACCAATCTGTCATAATAAGGCGCCTTCAATGTGTTGATGAAAAGCACCGTGGTTTCTTTATTGGTTAAAGGGGGTTGCACTTGTGTTGCCAAGTCCCTCCACCTCTGTGAATACTCCTTGAAGGTCTCATCGGACCTCTTTTCCATGTTCTGTAATGATAGCCTGTCTGGTACCATATCAGAAACGTGCTTATAATACTCCATAAAAGCCCTGGCCATATCCGTCCATGAACGAATCTTGGTACGACTGAGTTGGTTGTACCATCGGGTGGCTGACACTGTTAAGCTGTCCTGGAAGCAATGAATAAGCAATTTTTCATTATCCTCATGCCCTGTCATCCTTCTACAGTACATAGTCAGATGAGCCGATGGGTTGGTGGTCCCATTATACTTTTCAAAATCTGGTACTTTGAACTTTGGTGGAATTATTAGATCATGTACCAGGCTCATCTCTTTGGCATCTAGGCTGCCAAACAACTCTGCTCCTTCCACTGCTCTTAGCCTTTCTTCCAACAACTGATATTTCTTCTCAGATTCAGCAGTTTCGACCCTCTTCAGTTCAGTCATTTTGGCCTTTTCCTTCTCTGCCATTTCTTCGAAGTCTGGAACCTCCACCTCAATTGGATTAACTCCGATGTTACCCCTTTTTGGACCGAAATTCTGTGGTTCGGCCGCTGGCTGGATGTAGATGTAGGATGCTGCCCCAGTTGGAATTTCATTTCCCATAGGTTGGGATGTCTGGCCATTTCTCTGTACCACTTCTGGTCTATCCTCCTGATTTACTGCCCCTATTCCAGCAGCTGAATTCTCTCCAGGCCACTTCTGCTTCATCATATTGCTCATCATCTCCATGAGCTTTGTCATCTGTTCTCGTGTCTCTTCTTGAGACTTAGTCGACTGTTCTTGTAGTTCTTTCTGGATTCTTTCCATTCTCTCAATTCTGGCAAGCTCATCATTTTCCATGGCTTTTGTTCGAGACCGAGTATTGTAAGAGTGTTGGAAATCTGGTTCTTTCTGAGTGCGACCAATTGTACCTTTATTTTTTTTAAAAACCATGGATTAGAAATTATTGACACAATTCTTATTTTATTTTATAAAAAATGAATAAATGAATGAATGAATATGAACAAAGTGAATAATGAATGTATTTAAAGTATTGGCCCAGGGATAATTCCAACCAAACGGTCTTTCATTGATTTCCTGGAACTAAATATATCAAACAAAAGATCATGATAATCTGTCTCTCCTAAAAACCATTACAAGATACTAGTCCTGTAATAATTCCCTCGGATCCTAGACCTTCTTCAATGTCCTCCTTTAACTGCCTTGCTCTTCCATCTGATCCCTACTTGTTCACGGCCCTTAGACGTGTTAGCAGAAGCATCACCCTGTAAGCTCTCCCCAGCTTGCTTCTCAAGTTGATTTGCTCGGGCTTCCTCGTGTTTTGCCTTTTCTACCCAATAATTCTTCTCCTTTTTGAGGTTTTTGACTTCTTGTTCCCATTCCCCGGAAGTCTTGAGAGTCCCCTCAAATCTGAGCTCAAAGCGATACCTCTTGTTCTCCAAATGTAATTCTCGAAGGTCGTCCTTAACGGTGTCCCTTTCTCTCTTAATCTGTTCCTTCTCTTTTTCCCGTGCTGATTCCCTATTTTCATGTCTTCAAGCTCTTCTTGCAGTCGGGCAATTTCTTTACTCATCCGGGCCTTTTCTTTTTCAAATTCCGCTCTTGTAATTTCTAACTCTGATGGCATTTCCCTTGGTGGCGGATTTATGAACTGGATCTCCTCCCCATCTGGTGTCAATAGTCTATCATTAACCCTTAATTCCCTCCATACCAAATAATCAGGTGTGACGGTGTCGGCATATCTGGCCACTTTTATCCGTTGAGTTTTCTTCCATGCTTCAACCGCTGCCCGCATTTTTCCAGAATATCCATCTTCCCCATAAGTGAACTCTGATGATCCTAAATTATGAGTCATGGGTGTGAATTGCCGAGACTCAACCTGTCTTTGCACCAACAGAGGCGCATAACTCACAGACCCCCAAATTCCGAGCAGTGGAACTCCCGGGTTGTCCCCACATTTGTACATAATCGGCATAGGAACCATCCATGGAGCTCTCCAAGTCACCATCTCCCCTTTTAGATTCCGGAACATGTTGACCCATTTCTCTTCATTCCCTTCCTTAGGCCAATCATTTTGAAGGAATTCCCTCATCGGAACTAAAGTCTTCATGTATGGTTTGAAAGAAACATTTTCTATCTTCCAAAAGTGACTTTGAATCCAAATATAAAGGAGTTGTACACACCCCTTGATCCTCCCATGTCCGGCCCTTTTACAAAAATTCAAGGATCGGATAGTTTCAGCTATGATGGCCGGAGATGGGTTGATCTTTTGTTTCAACTTTTCAAAGAAATCAAACACGACTATATCCACATGACCCAATATCTTCGGGAATATGATTAACCCGTAGATGGCTAGAGCGAAGATGTCCCTGGCTTTTGCTTTGTCAGAACAACCCAATATCAACAGTCGGAGAGTTTCCCACGGAATGCACCCATTTTTCTGCTTCGTGTCCACATGACTCTCAACCCATGTTGTATCCATTCCCGTGATCCTAGCCACTTTCTTCTTAAGACCTGAAGGTTTCATTTCCTTCAAATATATCCGGTCAGGATTAGGACATTCAATACGTAACAGTTTTGAATATTCTTCGATCAGTGGTGTCATATCCTCCTTGTTAAAAGTAAAACATCTATAAGCAGGATTCCAAAACTGTACCATAGCCTGAATCAACCCACTATGGACCTGAATCGGAATTAAGAGTGCTATGTCTCCATACTTCTGAGTGAAGGCTTCTTTCTCTGATACATTCCACTGGTTCCAAATGTCGGCTAACCCTCGGAGATTATTCTGTCTAGGATCCACTTTGACCCATTCCGGCAATATTGACACATAATCCTTCTTGAGGCAATCTCCATCCTCCCTCTGATCTTTTTCTAACCGTGCCCTGACTACTGCATGATCTTCTATCACTGAAATAACTTGACCTTCCATGAAAGTCCTTTGGGTTGATAACTATCCCGAGGCCAATAAACTTCAAGTGTATGATGATGTCTATGATGCATGTCAAAGAAAAGAAAACAGAAAGAAATAGATTAGTAAGGAAATGAATTCACATAAATAACAACATGCTTAAAAAAAAATGTCCCAAAATTTAAACAGAGCTACGGCATTACAACGCCTTTGGGACAAAATAAAAAAATATGAGTGGTATGATGTTCGTTCATCATCACCCAATTTGTATCTAACATATAGAAAGATGGTAAAAGGTTGAAAATGTTCCTCCATGTGTCTTAAACTTCGGGTATCTAACAGAAATCCGGCATGGCTTCGCCTAGGTTCACTATATGAAGGTGAATTAGTTCTAAGGCTCCGAATTGTTCCTCACTGTCGCCGGTGAAGGCTAGTAAGGCACCCCGATAAAAGCGGGTTCAATTCGTTAGAGTATATTTTCCTATGCCCGTACGGAGGATTATCACGAAGGCATTAGGTACTTTATACTCCGGAAGTGTTTCACTAGCCCATACGGAGGATCAATCACGAAGGCATAGTTACTTTACTTCCACTTAAAAGGACGGAACCCGGGTAGAGGATTCATGTTATGCAAATGCAAATACAGTGTGTGTGGAGGAACAAAACAAACCTGTCACCGCCTATTCTACAATCCTTGTTCTAAATACCCCACTAAAATCAAACAATGTAAGCCATCAGTCAAACATATAAATATACGCAACGAAATAAACAGAGAACAACTAATAATATGAATGCACATGAATATGGACATATTAAAACATTTTTTATTGTCAAAATTCTCTTTTATAAAAAAAAAATGGGAATTAAAATTAAATACCAATTAAACCAACAAAACCGAGACTTTGATAACACGCGACTAATTCTAGGTCTGACTCTCTAATAATCCCCAGCGGAGTCGCCAAGCTGTCGCAACCTAAAAAAAATAACGAGTCTCATCGCAAGACTTTATTATTCGTTAAGCGTGACATTAAAAAAAATCGAGGAAAAGTCGACTTAATTCCTCTAGAAAAATGAAGGTTTTGAAAATGACCTTGAAAAAGACATGGAGTCGCCACCAATCTTTTTTAGCTAGGTGTGATCGGCCACCTATTAAAACCGGTTTTATAAAATATTTTAAAAATTAATTAAAACATTTTAAAAACCAATTTCAAGTCTGCGTTTTAAACCAGAGAAATCAAAGAAGCAGGTTCGGGAGTCAGTTACGTGCGGGGAAGGATTAGCACCCCCACAACGCCCGTATAAATCGGTACCTTATTAACTGTGTGTTATCTCAAGTCTCGGTAAAAATTGGTTTTAAATTTAGTATTTCAAATTAATTCCCAATTTAAAGAAAAATAATTCCATTTTTTTTATTGAAAATGATCCGAAATTTATAAATTCAAAATTTTCCTATATTCCCCAACAAACGTGGCAAAATATAGAAATTTTTATTAGTTTTGGAAAACTTTCCGAATCATTCTCTTTTTTGAAAGAAAGATATTCGTTTATTAATGATAATTGATGATATTCCCTCCAGCAAACCCGGTAGAGAACTCATGAATTATTTTAACTCGGGAATATCTTTATATTTTTTTTATTGAAAACCATTATCTTTTTTGAAAACATTTAAAAGAAATGAATATGTATATGCATGACATAAATAAAATGACATAGCAAAATCTAAATAATATAATGCAACCTAAATGACATGGCAAACATGAATGATATGGCATATAAATTAAATGAGATGGAATATGAAATAATGCTACCATATAATATGCATGAAAATAAAAATGGAAATAATAATGCATGAACATAGTATATGCTAAATAATATGACAAAAAAAAAATAACTAAATAAAAGCATAGGATATCATGAAATATTCCAAATCATATAATAAACCATATAACATCAAAAATATAAATAATAACAATATCATAGAAATTATTATAACAAGAATCACATATTATATAAAATGCATGAATATAAAAATGCAATGCATGAAATGTATTTTTTCCTTTAATTAAGGAAATCCGTATATCTAAAAAGATATCCGGCTACCTTAGGAAAATATATCAAATTAAATATTCTAAAACCAAAATACTTTGTGATTGTTTGAAAACAATTTTGAAAAGCTTGAATTAACAATAAAAACTGGGCTAAAATTTTTTTAATGGCTCTAATTTCCTAAGTTAAAAAAATCCGGACTTGACTCTCCTTAACCCGGGACTTGAAAAACCATTTTTAGAGTTTAAAAAGGCTTAGAAATTACCCTAAGTCAGTAGCTAACCCTCCTAATCAGCCCACTCTAAGTAAATTAACCAAAACAGAAAATTGGTTTTTTCTTTAAATTCAATTCTGACTCCACTGTCCAGTTTTAGTCCACGATTTTTTACCCTATTTTTAAAAATTCCAAAAGTTCTGAAAAAAATACTGGAGACTCAGGACATGTAAAACTACACGAGAAAAAATCAGTTTAATTTTCTAATCAAAGATGAATTCCCCGAAAAATCAGAGATGTACGAGTTTTTGGAGGAGAAAAAACTGCTTTGTTTTTCTTTAAATTCAATTCTGACTCCACTGTCCAGTTTTAATCCACGATTGTTTTACCCTATTTTAAAAATTCCAAAAATTCTAAAAAAAATACTGGAGACTCAGGACATATAAAACTACATGAGAAAAAATTGGCTTAATTTTCTGATCAAAGATGAATTCCCAGAAAAATCAGAGATGTACGAGTTTTGGAGAAGAAAAAAAACTGCTTTGCCAACACATTTTTTTTTTTTTGCCTTTGATAAAATCATTTAAAAACCAAAGTGAAAATATTTAAAACTCATAAAATGACTTGAAAGCAGTAGCTAGGACGTTTTGAAGGTTAGATAAAAATTGGCTAAGTAAAAAAAATCACAAAGGTAGAATAATCAATTTGACAAACTTAATTTTCCACAAGTGTGCTCAAGAGAGCATGACCTTGAACCATTAATTGGCTCAAGTCATTATTCAAGTGGCATGAACATGAAATGCATGAAATAATGCAGCAAACATAATGCATGAAATGCATGGATTTAAACCTAAATGTCATGAAAAAAATGCATGGCATTCATAAAATAACCTAGACCTAAATGAACTTGCATGGCATTTAATGTAACCTAGACCTAAAATATGCATGGCATTTCACAAACACAAGGCATGCTTAATTCAAAAATCCAACCAAATATCATGCAAATGCAAAAACCTAACAACTAGCATGACAAAAAATGCAACACACAATGCAAAACACATGGAGTAGCCAAATGGCCTCAAGCTCCAACAAGCATGGCATTTTCACAAACACTTGGCATACTAGCATGAAAAACTAAGTAATAACACTTAAATCATGCAAAAATCACACAAGCATTTTCACAAACACTTAATATACTAAATCTAAAACATGCTCAACTAAGATATAAAAAGAATCATGCAAAGAATCACACAAGCGTTTTCACAAACACTTAATATGCTAACTTTAAAACATGCTCAAATTTAAACAACATGAAAACAGAAAATTAAAAATGCAAAAACATGATATCTAAGACATAAATGGCAACAAACAAAGCAACCAAATTAAAATATAACTCAAGAACATGAAGTAACATAACATTTAAAACATCAAAATCAAAGAAAAGCATAAACAATATGGTAAAATGAACCCAAAATAGCAACTCAAAATAAATAATGTAGGCCATTTGGCCATGGTGAGTTTATTGTAAAAACAAAATGTAAAAAAAATATACTTAAAAAAGGAAATGAAGGAAGAAAAAAAAAACATTATTCTAAAATGAAAACTCACCAAGTAGAGATTAAAATAGCAAAAACAAGAATAGAAAATGAAAGTGCAAGAGTTGGTGCTCAAGAGCAACCTCAAGAAGCTAATATTTCAAGCTTTTCTCTTCAAACTTTCCTTTTTTTCTAAACTTTTCTTTTTTGCTCTCAACCAAGAAGATAAAGACTAAGAAAAACTAAGAGAAATCAGCCAAAATGAAAAGAAAAAATCAAAATCTGCTTGTGTCTAGGGCTGGCCGAAAATGATGCTTATATAGCCTCAAAGATGTTGTCATTTTTGTGTAACCTATTTTCCATCAAATGGCCAATAATTCAAGATGAAAAGTCATGAAATTACCACCTTTAGATTAGCATCTCAGCCCTCTCAAATTACAACTATCCAAGAATAATGTTGACATCTTTCTTAACCTATGTGGTTTAATCACCATGGCTTGATCAAAGAGAATGGTTAACTAACTCTTGATTTTTAACCACTTGATTGAAAAAAATCATAAGCTTCCTCCTTCCTTTGGGCTTGGGCAGGCCAGCACTTCTCTTTTCCAGCCCAACTCTGATTTTTGAAAGGCCCAAAAAAGCCTTTTTCGGTTGCTTGGGTGAAATGACCATTTTGCCCCCCGGATGCAAGTAAATATCAAACGGACTCCAAATTCAATTTTTTTTAATACTTCCAAAATAATAAAATATTGAGTTCTGGAAGTTTTCAAAATTATCCGAGTCCGTTTGCTATTTATTTGGATTTTTTCTTCCCAAAAATGCCCTTTTATGCCCCTACATTTTACCATTTTTTAAACGAGCTCCAAATCAAGATTTTTCTTCACCAATCTCATCAAAATAATTAAAAAGTGTGATCTGGAAGTTTTCATAATTTTTGGAGCTCATTTGGTATTTTTTTGGGATTTATCGGCTTGAATTACTGCATAGGAGGCCCGGGATTTGGCCATTTTGCAAACGAACTCGGAATCAAGATTTTCTTTCGCCAATCTCTTCCAAATAATTTAAAAATGAGATTTGCCAAATTTCAGAATTTTTGGAGTCCATTTGCTATTTTTTCAGGATTTTCCTTTTTGAATTACTGCATAAGAAGCCCGGGATTTGGCCATTTTGCAAACGAACTCGGAATCAAGATTTTCTTTCGCCAATATCCTTCAAATGATTTAAGAATGAGATTGAAAAATTTTCCATAATTTTTGGAGTCCATTTGCTATTTTTCCCAAATTTTTCCAATTTTGCCCTTTTACCTCCGAAACCCGGTTTTGCTCAAAACAAATCCGATTTTCAGATTTTCTTCAATTTGAGCCTTGGGCCATCCTTTTTAACCATTCTTCATCCATTGGGGGCTTTGGTCTTACCAAGTCGGGCCATTTCTGTGATTCTTCCCGATTTCACCGAAATCCACTAAAAACCCTAATTCTCGATTTTCTCCCGGATTGACTTTTCTTTCGGTTTTTCTTGCAAGTGACTTCTCCCTTTCCCGTAGTCAGTGCTTATCTTTCATTTGGAACCTTCAATTTCGACCAGTTTGATCGTTTAAGCACTTTTCCCCAAATTTCTCGGATTAGGATTTCTTTTCTACTGAATCTCCAAATCCCAACTTTCGAACTCCATATCTTTCAATGTAGACCTCGGATTATCAAAATTCTTTCTCCATTTTTCAATTGAACTTAAAATCTTGATTTTGAAAGTGGGTTGACTTTTTCAGTAGTTGACTTTCTGGGGTTGACTTCTTTGGGGTTGACTTTTTCGGGGTTGACTTTTTTCAAGTTTGTCTTTTTGTGCTCGCCCTCTTAAACTAAGTCTCGGAGTACCACCTGCAGGATGAAAACGTTCCTTTTACACTCGAAAACATCAATATAGGAAGAAACATACATGTTTAGTGGTCTGGACAAAATTAGGTGTCTACAGCTGCCCCTCTTTGGCTATTGCTGAGAATCAGGAATCAGGCAAAGATAAACCAACACTAATTTTGTACGGTCAGTGATATCACATGTGAAAGAAAGGGAAAGGGGTTTTCTTTTTCATTCTCCTATCTTTTTTTTTTTTTTTTTTTTTGAGAATAAGCTGTAAATTGAAGATTTGTCCTTAAATTGAATTCCCTGACTAATCAAGGCTTGATCCGTCTTAAGAAAACGAATTCGATTTGCAAAAGAAAAATGGTGCCCGGAGGTCTTAAAAAGAACTGGTGCCCGGAGGTTTTTGAAACTAGCGAAAATATATTGACGACAGTCTCAAGGTTAGACTCATTTGATAAAACAGAATGAATTTGATTTAAAACAAAGAAAATACCTCGACGATGGTCTCAAGGCTCGACTCATTTGATAAAACAGAATGAATTCGATTTAAAACAAAGAAAATACCTCGACGATGGTCTCAAGGCTCGACTCATTTGATAAAACAGAATGAATTCGATTTAAAACAAAAGGAAATACCTCGACGGTGGTCTCAAGGCTCGACTCATTTGATAAAACAGAATGAATTCGATTTAAAACAAAAGGAAATACCTCGACGGTGGTCTCAAGGCTCGACTCATTTGATAAAACAGAATGAATTCGATTTAAAACAAAAGGAAATACCTCGACGGTGGTCTCAAGGCTCGACTCATTTGATAAAACAGAATGAATTCGATTTAAAACAATAGGAAATACCTCGACGGTGGTCTCAAGGCTCGACTCATTTGATAAAACAGAATGAATTCGATTTAAAACAATAGGAAATACCTCGACGGTGGTCTCAAGGCTCGACTCATTTGATAAAACAGAATGAATTCGATTTAAAACAATAGGAAATACCTCGACGGTGGTCTCAAGGCTCGACTCATTTGATAAAACAGAATGAATTCGATTTAAAACAAAGAAAATACCTCGACGATGGTCTCAAGGCTCGACTCATTTGATAAAACAGAATGAATTCGATTTAAAACAAAGAAAATACCTCGACGATGGTCTCAAGGCTCGACTCATTTGATAAAACAGAATGAATTCGATTTAAAACAAAAGGAAATACCTCGACGGTGGTCTCAAGGCTTGACTCATTTGATAAAACAGAATGAATTCGATTTAAAACAAAAGGAAATACCTCGACGGTGGTCTCAAGTCTCGACTCATTTGATAAAACAGAATGAATTCGATTTAAAACAAAAGGAAGCACCTTGATGGCAATCTCAAACTCTGAATCTTTTGAGAAACAAAACGAGTTTCTCCTTGTGGAAGTCCAAGCTTGCCTGATATCTGCACTGTTAACTAAATGCAATGATGAGAATGTTATGCTTTTGCAAATGCTCGTATGCTTCCTAATAAATGCAATCAAATGATTGTGCCATAATTTCTAATCCATGGTTTTTTTTTTTTTAGGTTCACAGATTATATGACTTCAGGACAGAGTCTTCAACTATTCATTGATGCCCCACTTGAGGGATCCTTCACTCAAGATATCTTGTCAAATAATCTCAGCTTCTGTCTCTCGCTGAAGTTCACAGATTTTCTGACTATGCGACGGAGTCTCCATCACGTTCACTGTTTTCTTTTCTTGGTGAACTTTCCAACCTTCCCAAGATTTAAATCTATTCCTTAGTAATACTTTGAAATCCCATCATTCAATTTAATAACAACCATAATGCATCTTAAAAGTATATGAAAAAGAATATGAATCAATCAAAAATTGTCATGAAAAGGATGACAAGAATTTATTGCAAGAAATGTTTTAAAATGGTAAAAATAAATGTCAAGGATATAAGAAACAAATATAAGGTTATAGGCTGTAGATGCCCCGGATGCGGAATATCTTGGATCCCTCCTTTTTCAAACCATCTGAAATTTCTTTTGAACGAGCAATTCACTTGGGTAATCTCTTAACTTCTGTAGTTACACCAGACTGCATTGTTCCCCTTTTCTCTGACTGTCAGATGCTTTCTTCCCCATTACACGGAGCATTGATTAAAACTTTGATTAGTACTTGAGCCGCCTTTTACAGGTTTTCAACTCAAGTTTCCTCCGTTCGGTATTAAGTCGCCCTTTGGGGTTTTCGACTTAAACCTCTCCTTTTTTCTTTTTTTTTTTTGCCATGCATTTGAGAATTCTAAATGTTTCCACAGTAAAAATATCAATTCAAAAGATGGGATGGATTCTGAGAATAACCTTTCAAATTAAATATCCATGCTTGATCAAAATGGGCTTTTAAAGCATGTAATGTAGGCCAAGATTTAGTTTTAGAAAGGAAGGATAAATAGGCCTAAAATGTGTTTAAGGGTGATTGGATCAAGGATCACTTCATGAGGAGAACTCATTCTGGAAACATCTGTCCCTTTTTTTTTTTTCGATGGCTTTCTTTTTGCCATGATTTTTTATTATCTTTCCTCGCATTTGCCCTCCAGTGTAGAGGGTGATCCTTGATCAAGGTTCAAAGAAAGAAATAATTCTTAAGGCTCAAAGGGGTGACTAAGGATAATTTCTTCTTAGTGGAAGGAATATGAAAAACGGCCATTCATCATATCAAGCATAAATATTTTCTTTGAAAAGCAATTCTCAGGGGAAATAGATATATAGAATTTCTATTTTTACACTTGGAATCATTCGAATTTTCATGTGCACAGCATCACACAATTTGTTTTTTATTTTTTTTATTTTTTTTTCAAGCATAATACTTCTTCAATTCATCAGCATTTACGGGATGTCTAAAATCATCTCCGTCCATCCGAGTTAGAATCAATGCTCCTCCAGAAAAAGCTCTCTTTACCACATAAGGTCCTTCCCAATTTGGAGCCCATTTTCCTCTTGGATCCTTCACTATAGGGAGAATTTTCCTCAATACCAACTCCCCCTCTCGGAACTGTCTGGGACGAACTTTCTTGTTGTGGGCTCGAATCATCCTTCTCTGATACAACTGCCCATGACAAATTGCTTTCAATCTTTTCTCCTCGATGAGATTCAACTGTTCATAACGAGCTTTAACCCATTCTGCTTCCTCTAGGCCAACTTCCATCAAAACCCGAAGTGAAGGGATCTCAACTTCAATAGGTAGCACTGCTTCCATCCCGTATACCAAAGAAAACGGTGTTGCCCCTGTAGATGTGCGGACCGAAGTACGATATGCATGAAGAGCGAAAGGCAGGATCTCATGCCAATCTTTGTACACATTGGTCATCTTCTCAACGAGCCTCTTGATGTTCTTATTAGCTGCTTCTACTGCGCCGTTCATCTTCGGACGGTAAGGTGCCGAATTATGATGTGTGATCTTGAATTGAGTACACACTTCTCTCATCATCTTATTGTTCAAATTGAGAGCATTATCCGAAATAATTCTTGCTGGCAACCCATAATGGCATATTATTTCTTTCTTGACGAATCTGCATACCACCGACTTCGTTACATTTGCATAAGACGCAGCTTCTACCCACTTTGTGAAATAATCTATGGCCACCAAGATGAAACGATGTCCATTTGAAGCTTTTGGGGTAATAGGCCCGATCATATCCATTCCCCACATTGAAAAAGGCCATGGTGCAGTCATGACATGTAAAGGTGATGGCGACACATGAATCTTATCTACATAAATCTGGCATTTATGACACATCCGGGAATAACTGATACAATCACCTTCCATGGTCAGCCAATAGTACCCTGCCCTCATAATCTGTTTAGCAAGCATGTGACCATTAGCGTGGGTGCCACATATCCCTTCATGGACCTCTTCTATGATTCTTCGAGCTTCGGGAGACCCGACAGACCTCAACAAGACTTGATCTTTCCCTTTCTTGTAGAGAATCTCGCCATCTAGAACAAAACCCATTGCTAACCTTCTTAGAGTCCTCTTGTCATTCTCTGTTGCTTGTTTTGGATACTGTTGACTCTTGATGTACTGCAAGATGTCGTTATACCAAGGGAGACCATCTGCTTCTTCTTCGATACTCAAGCACTGGTCAGGAGACTCGTATATGCTCATCTTGATCGGCACAACTTCTGCCCCTTCATTCACTTTAAACATTGATGACAAAGTAGCCAGAGCATCCGCCATTCGATTTTCTTCTCGAGGAAAGTAATTGAAATTCACTTCTTCGAACTCCTCTAATAAACTCAGTATGAGTTCTCGGTATCGGATTAGCTTTGTATCTCGGGTTTCCCATTCTCCTCGTAACTGGTAAATTACCAAGGCTGAGTCTCCATAAACTTCCAATACTTTGATCTTTCTGTTCACTGCGGCACGAAGGCCCATAGTACATGCTTCATACTCAGCAGTATCGTTTGTACAATCAAAATCCAATCTAGCAGTGAAAGGATAACAGTCTTTTTCTGGGGATATAAGCACTGCCCCAATTCCATGCCCCATGGCATTAGATGCGCCATCGAAGTACATTTTCCACACTTTCTTCTTTAGGGGAATCTCATCTGCTTGCGACACATACATCAAATCCTCATCTGGGAAGTCAAAGCTCAATGGCTCATAATCTTCCACTGCCCGACTTTCTTCAATCTGAGCCTTGGGCCATCCTTTTTAACCATTCTTCATCCATTGGGGGCTTTGGTCTTACCAAGTCGGGCCATTTCTGTGATTCTTCCCGATTTCACCGAAATCCACTAAAAATCCTAATTCTCGGTTTTCTCCCGGATTGACTTTTCTTTTGGTTTTTCTTGCAAGTGACTTCTCCCTTACCCGTAGTCAGTGCTTATCTTTCATTTGGAACCTTCAATTTCGACTAGTTTGATCGTTTAAGCACTTTTCCCCAAATTTCTCGGATTAGGGTTTCTTTTCTACTAAATCTCCAAATCCCAACTTTCGAACTCTATATCTTTCAATGTAGACCTCGGATTATCAAAATTCTTTCTCCATTTTTCAATTGAACTTAAAATCTTGATTTTGAAAGTGGGTTGACTTTTTCAGTAGTTGACTTTCTGGGGTTGACTTTTTTAGGGTTGACTTTTTCGGGGTTGACTTTTTTCAAGTTTGTCTTTTTGTGCTCGACCTCTTAAACTAAGTCTCGGAGTACCACCTGCAGGATGAAAACAATCCTTTTACACTCGAAAACATCAATATAGGAAGAAACATACTTGTTTAGTGGTCCGGACAAAATTAGGTGTCTACAGTCAACATAATTCTTGAACAGCTGTAATTATGGACAGCTGATGGCCTAATCTAAGGGTGATAATTTCATGTTTTGAACACCTAGAATCACTAGCCCTTGGATGAAAATTGGTTGGAGGAAAAATGGCAACATCCTAGTCTAGGAGAGAGGAATTTCGACCATTACATAGGGGAGGATCATTTTCATTTTCAGCACTCTCATTTTTCATATTCTCTCTTGTTTTGGCTGATTTTTCTCTCCATTGTTGCAAAGCAAAAATAAAAGTTTAGAAAAGAAAAGAAAGTTTGAAGAGAAAAAGCTTGAAAGATAGCTTCTAGAGGTTGCTTTTAGCACCAACTCTTACACTTTCTTTGATTTTTCATTCTTGTTTTTGCTGTTTTGATTATTATTTTGGTGAGTTTTCTTTTGATTTTTCTTTTAAATAAGTGTTTTTTAATGTTCTTTTTAAGTTCTTTCTTCATCTTTTCTTAAAATAGTTCTTGCAATATTTTTTTCTTCATTCCTTGACATGGCCGAAATGGCCCAGATTTTTTAGTTGTTGTTTTGCTTTGATTTTTCATGTTATTTTTTATATTAAATAAGTCTTGATGCTTTAAATCTTCTTCTACTACATATACTTGAAGCTTGTTTTAATTTGGTTGCTTGCTTACTTCCATTTATGAGTCTATTATCATGTGTTTGTGAAAATGCTTGTTAGTTTTCATTCCTCTGTTTTATATTTGCATGATTTGAGTGTTATGTTTTAGTTAAGTATGTTAGTATATCAAGTGTTTGTGAAAATTCCATGCTTACTTTAGATATGAAGCCATTCGACCATCTCACTCTTTTTGCTTTATGTGTGCATTTTTGTTATGCTAGTTGATAGGTTTGCATTTTCATGACATTTGATTGAGTATTTGGTTTAAGCATGCCTTGTGTTTGCATTTTAATGACATTTTCATGATATTTTAGATGTTAGGTTTGGTTTATTTTGCCATGCGTGTCCATGCATTTTAGACTTAGGTTGCATTAAATACCATGCAAGTTCATTTAGGTCTAGGTCATTTTATTGATGCCATGCATTTTTCATGACATTTAGGTTTAAATTCATGCATTTCATGCATCATATTTGCTGTATTTTTCATGCATTTCATGTCCATGCCACTTGACTAATGACTTAGGCCAATTAATGGTTCAAAGTCATACTCTCTTGAGTATACTTGTGGAAAATTAAAGAGTTGTCAAATTGATTATTTTATCTTTGTGATTTTTTTTACTTAGCCAATCTTTGTCTAACTTTTCAAAAGTCCTAGCTACTGTTTGTGAGTCATTTTGTGAGTTTTCAATATTTTTACTTTGAATTTTAAATGATTTTATCAAAGGCAAAAATGTGTTTTTGCAAAACAGTTTTTTTCACCCAGTACTCGTACTTTCCCGATTTTTTTGGGTAGACATCTTTAATCAAACAATTAATCCGATTTTTTCTCGTGTATTTTTACATGTCCTGAGTCTCCAGTATTTCTTTTAGATTTTTTAGAATTTTTAAAAATAGGGTAAAAAATAGTGGCTTAAAACTGGACAGTGGAGTCAGAATTGAATTTGAAGGGAAATCATTTTTCTGTTTGGGTTAAGTTATTTAGAGGGGGCTGATTAGGAAGTTCAGCTACTGACTTAGGGTAGTTTCTAAGTTTTTTTAAACTCTAAAAATGATTTTTTAAGTCTCGGGTTAAGGGTGGTCAAGTCTAGGATTTTAAACTTAGGAAATTAGAGCCATTTAAAAAAGGGTTTAGCTAAGTTTTTATTTTTAATCTAAGCTTTTCAAAATTGTTTTCAAACAATCACAAAGTATTTTGGTTTTAGAATATTTAATTTGACATATTTTCCTAAGGTAGCCGGATATCTTTTTAGATATACTGATTTTATTAATTAAAGGAAAAAATACATTTTCATGCATTGCATTTTCCATATTCATGCATTTTATATAATATGTGATTTTTTCTATGATAATTCCTATGGTATTGTTATTATTTTGATTTATATTTTTTGATGTTATATTGTTTATTTGGTTTTGAATATTTCATGATATCCTATGTTTTTTATTTAGTTATTTTTTGTCATATTATTTAGCATATACTATGTTCATGCATTATTATTTTCATTTATATTTTCATGCATATTATATGATAGCATTGTTTTATATTCCATGTCATTTAAATTATATGCTATGTCATTCATATTTGCCATGTCATTCAAATTATTTCATTTCATATAGAATATGTTATGTTACCTAGGTCATTTCATTTAATGTAGAATATATTATGTTACCTAGGTTATTTCATTTCATTTAGGATATATATTATGTCATTTAGGATATTTTATTTCATTTAGAATATATCATATGACTTAGGACATTTCATATAGAATATATTATATTACCTAGGTCATTTCATTTCATTTAGAATATATCATATAACTTAGGATATTTCATTTCATTTAGAATATGCTAAGAAATTTAAATTATATCATATCATTTAGGTTGCATTATATTATTTAGATTTTGCTATGTCATTTTATTAATGTCATGCATATTCATATTCATATTTTTTTAAAATGTTTTAAAAAAGGTAATGATTTTCAATAAAATAAAGATATTCCCGAGTTAAAATAATTCATGAGTTCTCTGCCGGGTTTGCTGGGGAGGATATCATCAATTATCATTAATAACGGAATATCCTCTTCAAAATGAGAATGATTCAGAAAGTTTTTCCAAATTAATAAAAATTTCTATATTTTGCCACGTTTGTTGGGGAATATAGGAAAATTTTGAATTTATAAATTCCGGATCATTTTTAATTAAAAATGTAATTATTTTTCTTTAAATTGGGAATTAACTTGAAATACTAAATTTAAAACCAACTTTTTACCGAGACTTGAGATAACAAACGATTAATAAGGTACCGTTTTATACGGGAGTTGTGGGGGTGCTAATCTTTCCCCACACGTAACCGAGTCCCGAACCCGTTTCTTTGATTTCTCTGGTTTTAAAATGCAGACCTAAAATTGGTTTTAAAAATGTTTTAATTAATTTTAAAATATTTTATAAAACCGATTTTAATAGGTGACCGATCACACCTAGCTAAATATATTGGTGACGACTCCATGTCTTTTTCAATGTCATTTTCAAAACCTTTATTTTTTTTAGAGGGATTAAGTCGACTTTTCCTCGGGTTTTTTTAATGTCACGCTTAACGAATAATAAAGTATTGCGATGAGACTTGTTGTTATTTTTTTAGGTTGCGATAGCTTGGCGACTCCACTGGGGACTATTAGAGAGTCAGGCCTAAAATTAGTCGTGTGTTATCAAAGTCTCGGTTTTGTTGGTTTAATTGGTATTTAACTTTAATTCTCACATTTTTAAAATAAAAAATAAGGATAATTTCAAAAATAATAAAATGTTTTTAATATGTCCATATTCATGTGCATACATGTTATAATTGTTCTCTGGTTATTTTGGTGCATATATTCATTTATTGATTAATTGATGATTTTTGTTGTTTAATCTTGTTGGGGCATTTAGAATAAGGGATGTAGAATAGGTGGTGAAAGATTTGTTATTTCTCCTCATACACTACACTACACGTGCATTTGCATATCATGAATCCTATACCCGGGTTCCGTCCTTTTAGGTCGGAGCAAAGTAACTAAGCCTTATTAACAATCTGCATGGGCTAGTGAAACACTTCCGGAGTACTAAATTACCTAAGCCTTCGTGATTAACAATCCGCATGGGCTAGGGAAATAGACTCTAACGAATTGAACCCGCTTTTATCGGGGTGCCTTACTAGCCTTCACCGGCGACTGTGAGGAACAATTCGGGGCTTTTAGAACTAATTCACCATCATATAGTAAACCTAGGCGAAGCCATGCCGAATTTCCAATTAGATATCCCGAAGTTAAGAACACATGGAGGAATATTTCCAATCCTTTTACCTTCTATTGTACTTTCTAGTTTATTTTTGAAAATCGGACAATTATGAACGTACATCACAATGCCTGTAATAAATGTTGGTATTTCATCCCAGAGGTGTTATATTGCCAAACTTTTGTTGGCATCCTCAGGGATAATTATTCTTTTGAATTATATGTTTTTTTGTATTATTCGTATTTATTCCCGTTACTAATTCATTTTCCTTTTGTTGTTGTTTTTTGTTTTTTGCATTCTTGTCATCATTTTTTTGCACATAGGGTTATTGGTCTCGGCATAATATTCAACCAAAAGGGCTTTCATGGAGGGTTAGAGTATCTCAGTGGTCGAGAAGCATTTAGAGGTTAGGAAACAATCCAAAAAAGGTCAGCAGGATAATGGGGATTGTTTAAAGATGGGATATGTGTCAGCATTGCCAGCCGAGGTTGATCTTACTATCAAGCAAAATGATCTCCGAGAATTGGTGGATATATGGAATTAGTGGAACATATTAGAAAAAGAAGCCTTCACTCAGACTTATGGGGACACAGCACTGTTAGCTCAGGCTAAGGTCAGTGGTGAGGTAATCCGGGCTGTGGTGTAATTCTGGAATCCCGTTTATCGGTGTTTTACCTTTAACCAAGAGGATATAACTCCAACCATAGAGGAATATTCGACCTTGCTGCATATTGAGAATGTTATTCCCGATCTTATTTATTTGAAGAATACAAAGACGCCGGGTTTCAAGAAAAAAGTGTCTAAAATTCTGGGAGTGGAAAGAAATTGGGCCGAAAGCCATGTTGTCCGAAAGGGGGTAAGCTACTGTATATCATGGGACATTTTACGGACCTTAATCTATAGCTATTCAAGTAAGGAGACAGTTAGGAATATTTTTGCCTTGGCTATCTATGGTTTAGTTATCTTCCCAAAGACATTAAGGTATGTGGATGTGGCGATATTTGATGTTTTTCATAGGCTTGAACAAAGGATAAACCCAGCCTCGACAATTATAGCAGAAACAATCCGATCCCTGAATTTCTGTAGACGGGAAGGAAAAGGGCGTTTTCTAGGTTGTACACAGCTCCTTTACATATGGGTTCAGAGTCATTTTTGTAAACAAGAGAATTTCCCTCTTCGCTCATACTGGAAATCTTTTGCACCAATTGGTGAATTCCTTAAGAGGGATTGGCTTGAAAATAAGACTGAGGAACAATGGATCAACATATTCCGGAATATCAGGGCTGAGATGATAATTTGGAGAGCTCTATGGATAGCTTCTATGCCGACATTGTACAAGTGCGGAGATAAAGCTTCTATTCCATTATTGGGAGTATGGGAGGAGTGAGCTATGCACCACTGCTGGTACTAAGACAATCAAAATCCCGTCAGTTTACTCCTAGACCCATGACCTTAGTAATTTGAAATTTGCTTATGGAGAAGATGGATATTCAGGAAAGGTACGTGAGATTGTAGTAGCATGGAAGGAAACTCATCGAGTGGAGGTAGCTAGATATGCCGACATTGTCACACCTGATTACTTGACATAGAAGGAATTGAGGGTTAATGATAGGTTGTTGACATCAGATGGAGAAGAAGTTCAGCATTTGAGTTCGCCGCCTAAGGAAGCGCCATCGGAGTTAGAAATCGCAAGGGCGGAATTCAAAAAAGAAAAGGCCCAAATGAGCAAGGAAATTGCGCATTTGCAAGAAGAGCTTGAGGATATGAAAAATAGGGAATCAGCCCGAGAAAGAGAAAAGGAAAAGATCAAAAGAGAGCGGGACACTGCTAAAAGCGATCATCAGGAATTACACTTGGAGAACAAGAGGTACTGTTTCGAGCTCAAATTCGAGGGGACTCTCTAGACTTTCGGGGAATGGGAACAAGAAGTCAGAAACCTCAAGAAGGAGAAGAACTATTGGGCAGAAAGAGCGAAGCATGAGGAAGCCCGAGCGAATCAACTAGAGAAACAAGATAAGGAAAGCTTACACGGTGATGCTTCTACTGACATGTCAAAGGGTCGTGAACAAGTAAGGGTCAGATGGAAGAGCAAGGCAATCAAAAGAGGATAGTGAAAAAGGTTCAAGATCCAAGGGAGTTACTATAGGACCAATATTTTGTAATAGCATTTTTTAGGAGAGACAGATTATCATATTGTCTTAAGCAGTGATCTTTTCTTTGATGTATTTAGTTCCAGAAAATCAATGAAAGACCGTTTGGTTGGAATTATCTCGGGGCCAATACTTTTAAAAGCATTCATCATTAATTTGTTCTTTCTTTTATATATTTTATTTGTTCATTCATTTATATTCATATTCATATTCATATTCATATTCATACTCATTCATTCATTTATTCTTTATAAATTGTTCATACACTTAGTCATTTATTTATTTGTCCATTCATCTATTCTTTATAATTAGTCATTTAGGTTCATAGATTTAGTCATTCACTTATTTGTTCATTCATTAACACTTGCTCATTCTTTCATTCATTTTTTTTATAAAATAAAATAAGAAATATGTCAATAATTTCTAATCCATGGTTTTTAAAACTAAAGGTACAATTGGTTGCACTCAGAAAGAATCAGATTTTTGACACCCTTACAATACTCGATCTCAAGTAAGAGCTATGGAGAACGATCAGCTTGCTAGAGTTGAAAGGATGGAAAGAAATCAAAAAGAACTGCAGGAACAGTTAACTAAGTCTCAAGAGAAGTCACGAGAATAAATGACCAAACTCATGGAGATGATGAGCACCATGATGAGGCAGAAGTGGCCAGGAGAAAATTCGGTTACAGGAATGGGGGAAGTGAACCAGGAAGACCAACCAAAGGTGGTACAGAAGAATGGTCAGACATCCTAGATTGTGGGAAATGAACTTCCGACTGGGGCAGCATCCTATATTTACATCCAACCAGCGATCGAAGTACAAAATTTTGGTCCAAAAAAGGGTAATATCGGGGTTGATCCAATTGAGGTGGAAGTTCCAGACTTTGAAGAAATGGCAAAAAAAGAAAGGGCAAAAATGACTGAATTGAAGAGGGTTGAAACTGCAGAATCCCAGAAAAAATATCAGCTGTTGGAGGAAAGGTTAAGGGCAGTTGAAGGGGCAGAGTTATTTGGCAGTATGGATGCCAAAGAGATGAGCTTAGTACACTATCTAGTAATTCCCCAAAGTTCAAAGTACCAGACTTTGAAAAGTATAATGGGACTACCAACCCATCAGCACATCTGACCATGTACTACAGAAGGATGACGGGGCATGATGATAATGAGAAATTGCTTATCCATTGTTTCCAAGATAGCTTGACAGGGTCAGCAACCCAATGGTACAATCAACTGAGTCGTACCAAGATTCGTTCATGGACGGATTTAGCCAGGGCTTTCAAGGAATATTATAAGCATGTGTCTGACATGGTACCTGATAGGCTGTCGCTACAGAATATGGAAAAGAGGTCCAATGAGAGCTTCAAAGAATACTCGCAAAGGTGGAGAGATCTGGCCACACAAGTGCAACCCCCTTTAACTAGCAAAGAAACCACAGTGCTTTTCATCAACACCTTGAAAGCACCCTATTATGATAAATTGGTAGGCAGTGCCACCAAGGATTTTGCAGATATGGTGATATCTGGGGAGATGATAGAATCCGCTATTAAGAATGGGAAAATGGAAGGGGGTGAGTCTGCTACCCCGAAGAGAGTTTTTCCTGCAAAAAAGAAGGAGGAAACACATGCAGTAAGTTTCAATCAATACCCCTATACACCTCCTACACCATACACACCACCAAGGCCCTATACCCTTACCACATCTTATGCACCTCCGACACCTTACACACCTTACCCGGGTATAATCTTTACTACCCTAATGTGAACCACCTTACCCAAAATCCATTCCCCTATACCAATATACCACAACAGCCGTTCCCAACTAGTATATCCCCACAAATAATCCTTCCTCGAAATACTGTCCCAAACACTCAAGGTCCCGCGCGCAATGACCAACGTTCACCAAGGAACGATCAAAAACCCCAATTTGATCCGATTCCTACCACCTATGGTGAGCTATATCCTAAACTATTACAGGGTCAACTTGTTGTACCCGTGTACCTCAAACCTCTGACACCTCCATATCCAAGATGGTACAATGCAAACACTAACTGCGCATACCACGCAAGAATTCAAGGACATTCGACTGAAGATTGCCTGGCCTTTAAAAAGAAAGTCCAAAGCCTGATCAATGCTGGAGTTGTGAAGTTTGGGGCAAAAAATGGGCCGAATGTAGCGAAAAACCCATTGCCCAATCATGCTGAGAATCGGGTAAATGCAATATTGACCGGGAAAGTCAGAAGGTTAGAAAGGGATGTCAGGGAAGTCAAGACTTCGATGTTGACAGTATGGGTTGAGATGGTCAAGGTAGGAATGGTGGGAGATGCAGACAGTCTAAAAATGGTGGCAAAAAAGGTGTAGAATTGGTGCCCGTTCCATAAGTGTGGAGGTCATGTCATACAGGACTGCGGAGACTTTCTGGTTAAAGTTTAAAAGATGATGGATAATGGGGAAGCCCAGTTCTACAAAGAGACAGAAGAGAAAATAGAAGTTATTGAGAATGCAGTTGGCTACGGGATAGGAAGACCCTTGATCATCTATTATGATGAACTAGAGGAGAAAGTTATGCCAGTCGTTGAGGAAAGTGTACCTAAGTTAATCATTGATTTACCTGTTTCCTTTTCATACAAGAAAAACAAAGTTGCACCATGGAAATATGACTGCAGCATGGTTATGCATGGGTCTTCGAGTCAGCAAGATATCACAGGTGTAGGGCATTTAACACGAAGCGGAAGGTGTTATGCTCCTGAGGCTGCTAAACAGGGGTTAACAGGGAAAGAGAAAGGAGCAGACAAAGGGAAGAAAGTAGTCGAGCCAATCCATATTGAGATGGATTTGTCAAAAGAAACAGAGAGGCGATCAGCCCCGGTAAACAGAATAAAAGAACCGATAAGTGAGAAAGAAACCTGCGAGTTCTTAAAATTCATAAAGCACAGTGAGTATAGCATGGTTGAACAACTGCAACGTCAACTAGCTAGAATTTCAACCTTATCTTTGCTTTTGAATTTAGAGGCCAACAAAATATCAGTAGAAAAGTTGGACAGGCTGGTGGGAAACATCGTAGATGACGACCATATATTTTTTAGCTATGAGGAGATACCACCCAATGGTATTGGGTCAACAAAAGCTCTCCATATGACTACCACTTGTAAGGGGCACATATCACCAAGGGTCCTTTTGGACAATGGATCTTCATTAAATGCGATGCCTTTGGCAACCCTGTCTAAGTTGCCACTAGATATGTCTTATATGTTACCGAGTTGCACAGTGGTCAGGGCTTTCGATGGTACAAGGAGAGAGGTAATGGGAACTATTGAGGTTCCTCTTGAGATAGGCCCATGCACTTATACGGTGAACTTTCAGGTCATGGATATTAATCCGTCATATAATTGCTTGTTGGGAAGGCCATGGATACATTCAGCTCGGGGTGTACCTTCATCTCTCCACCAAAAGCTGAAAATTATGACGGAGGGCCGTTTGATCACTGTATCAGGAGAAGAAGACATAATAGCCTCCGCATCTACTGAATCTCCTTATGTTGAGCCCAATGAAGATGCCGTAGAATATTCTTTTTGGTCTTTGGAATTCGTAAATACAGTTTTCGTCGCTGAAGGACAGAAAATTCCAAAATCAAGGTTGTCCAAGAACACAAGGCTGGGAGTAAGAACCACAGTGGGAAAAGGCTGCAGGGCTGGAAAAGGTTTGGGAAAATATCTTCAAGGGATGGCTTGAGCAGTGGAAGCAGTCGAAAAGAAAGACCAGTTTGGTTTAGGGTATCTTTCGAAGGCCCATGAGAAGAGGAAACAGGTTGAAAGGAACAGACAAAGAAGAATGGCCCGTCTCACGGGTATGGATATTGAATGGGAACCCATGACTTTCCTACCAATCTTTCATAACTTCCTCTATGCTGGTTTTCTATTCGGGGAAAATAATTCAAATGATGTACTTGTAATGGTCGAGCAAGCTTTTGAAAAATTCCATGTGAATAAAGGGGGGCAGATTTTGGATATGGTGATTTGTATGATTGAGAAAGAAGGGATGGAAAGTGGCAGTGCGAACTGGATGGTGCGACCTTGTCCACTAGGATATAGACTAATCAATTGGAGTGCGACTGAGTTGCCCATAGTTTTTAAGTCTATTCCAACGTAATACTTTTAAAAAAGAAATCTTAATTATCTTTACCAAGAGATATTAAGAGTATTTTTTTTTTCTGTAATGGGCTTTTTGTTTAAACATTTTCATTCAATAAATAACAAACACAATGCATTTTATCCATATTGATGTGTCCATATTCTTTCATTTTTGTTATTTATTTTGTTTTCATTATATATATTTTCCTATATTGTTTCTTCTTCACTTATTGACAGATGTGCGGATGCGGAATATGAGGACCTTCCTGTCAGTAATTCTGAAATTGATTTTGAAAGACCCATTTGCACGGGTGATTTTGAGGCTAACGAAGATTCTGAGGATTATGGTCTACCTCCGGATCTATTAAGGAAAATAGAACAAGAGGAGAAACAAGTACTACTTCATAAGGAATTATTGGAAATGATAAATCTGGGAGATGGTGAAGAGAGAAAGAAAGTCAAAATTGAAACTTCATTGCCATCATCAATAAAGGGTGAATTGATAGCCTTGCTCCAGGAATATATTGATGTATTTGCATGGTCTTACCAAGACATGCCAGGGTTGGATTCGGATATTGTGGTTCATAAGCTCCCTTTAAGGCCAGAATGCAAGCCAATTTAGCAAAAGTTGAGAAGAATGAGGCCAGACATGCTGTTAAAGATAAAAGAGGAGGTGAAGAAGCAATTTGATGCTGGATTCTTAGAGGTGGCAAAATATCCAGAATGGGTGGCAAATATTGTTCCAGTACCAAAGAAGGATCGCAAGGTGCGGATGTACGTTGATTACCGAGATTTGAACAAGGCCAACCCTAGAGATGATTTCCCTTTGCCCCATATTGATACTCTGGTGGATAATACGGTGAAAAGTTCTTTATTTTCTTTCATGGACGGATTCTCAGGATACAATCAGATCAAGATGGCACCGGAAGGTATGGAGAAAACCACATTTGTTACAATGTGGGGAACCTTCTACTACAAGGTAATGCCATTTGGATTGAAGAATGCTGAGGAAACATACCAAAGAGCCATGGTGACCTTGTTTCATGATATGATGCATAAAGGAATTGAGGTCTATGTTGATGATATGATCGCAAAATCACAAGGAGAAGAGGAGCATATTGCGAATCTTAAGAAGCTCTTTGAACGATTAAGGAAGTTTAGACTCAAGCTAAATTCGGCAAAATGCACTTTTAGAGTCACCTCGGGAAAATCGTTGGGTTTTGTCGTCAGCAAAAGAGGAATTGAGATTGACCCAGATAAAGTGAAGGCTATTCAAAATTTGCCACCACCTCGTACTCAAAAGGAAGTAAGAGCTTTCTGGGGAGATTGAATTGCATTGCTCAGTTTATTTCTCAGTTAACCGACAAGTGTGATCCAATATTTAAGTTACTTCGAAAATGTGATCTAGGAGAGTGGGATGAAGGTTGTCAGATTGCATTTGAAAAGGTTAAACATTATCTATCCAACCCACCAGTATTAATGCTACCTGTTCCGGATAGACCAATGATATTGTATTTATCAGTATTTGAGAGATCCATGGGTTGTGTTTTGGGGCAGCTTGATGAAACTAGAAAGAAAGAACATGCAGTTTACTACCTCAGCAAGAAGTTCACAGATTATGAATTGAAAAATTCGTCGGTACAAAAGTTGTATTGTGCTTAGCTTGGATTGCTCGAAGATTCAGATAGTACATGTTGTATCACACAACGTGGTTGATTGCCAAGCTGGATCCAGTCAAATACATGTTGGAAGCACCTTCTTTGTTAGGGAAGAAGGCAAGATGGCAGGTTTTATTGTCAGAGTACGACATTGTATATGTAAGTCAAAAAGCTATCAAAGACAGTGCAGTAGCTGAATCCTTAGCAAGTCGGGCAGTGGAAGATTATGAGCCGTTGAACTTTGACTTCTAGGATGAAGATTTGATGTATGTTTCACAAGCAGATGAGATTCCCCTGAAGAAGAAAGTATGGAAAATGTACTTTCATGGCGCATCTAATGCCATGGGGCATGGAATCGGTGCAGTGCTTATATCCCCAGAAGAAGATTATTATCTTTTCACTGCTAGATTGGATTTTGATTGTACAAACAATACTGCAGAGTATGAAGCGTGTACTATGGGCCTTCGTGCTGCAGTGGACAGAAAAATCAAAGTATTGGAAGTTTTTGGAGACTCAGCCTTAGTGATATACCAGTTACGAGGAGAATGGGAAACCCGAGATACAAAGCTAATCCGATACCGAGAACTCATATTGAGTTTATTGGAGGAGTTTGAAGAAGTGAATTTCAATTACTTTTCTTAGGAAGAAAATCGAATAGTAGATGCTCTGGCTACTTTGTCATCAATGTTTAAAGTGAATGAAGGGGCTGAAGTTGTACCAATAAAGATGAGTATATATGAGTCTCCTACCCACTATCTGAGTATTGAAGAAGAAGTAAATGGCCTTCCTTGGTATAATGACATCTTGCAGTACATCAAGAGTCAACAGTATCCAAAACAAGCAATAGAAAATGACAAGAGGACTCTAAGAAGGCTAGCAATGGGTTTTGTGTTAGACAGTGAGATTCTCTACAAGAAAGGAAAAGACCAAGTCTTGTTGAGGTGTGTTGGATCTGCTGAAGCTCGGAGAATTATAGAAGAAGTCCATGAAGGGATATGTGGCACTCATGCTAATGGTCACATGCTTGCTAAACAGATTATGAGGGCAGGATACTATTGGTTGACGATAGAAGGAGATTGCATCAGTTATTCTCGGAAGTGCCATAAATGCCAGATGTATACAGATAAGATTCATGTGTCGCCATCACCATTACATGTCATGACTGCACCGTGGCCCTTTTCAATGTAGGGAATAGATATGATAGGGCCTATTACCTCGAAAGCTTCAAATGGACATCATTTCATCTTGGTGGCCATAGAGTATTTCACAAAATGGGTATAAGCTACTTCCTATGCAAATGTAACAAAGTCGGTGGTATGCAGATTCGTTAAGAAAGAAATCATATGCCGTTATGGGTTGCCAGCAAGAATTATTTCGGATAATGCTCTCAATTTGAACAATAAGATGATGAGAAAATTGTGTACTCAATTCAAGATCACACATCATAATTCGGCACCTTACCGTTCGGAGATGAATGGCGTAGTAGAAGCAGCTAACAAGAAAATCAAGAAGATTGTTGAGAAGATGACCAATGTATACAAAGATTGGCATGAGATCTTGCCTTTTGCTCTTCATACATATCGTACTTCGATCCGTACATCTACAGGGGCAATGCCGTTTTCTTTGATATACGGGATGGAAGCAGTACTACCTATTGAAGTTGAGATCCCTTCACTTCAGGTTTTGATGGAAGTTGGCCTAGAGGAAGCAGAATGGGTTAGAGCTCATTATGAACAGTTGAATCTCATTGAGGAGAAAAGATTGAAAGCAATTTGTCACGGGCAGTTGTATCAGAAAAGGATGATTTGAGCCCACAACAGGAAGGTTCGTCCCAGATAGTTCCGAGAGGGGGAGTTGGTACTGAGGAAAATTCTCCCTATAGTGAAGGACCCGAGAGGAAAATGGGCTCAGAATTGGGAAGGACCCTATGTGGTAAAAAGAGCTTTTTCTGGAGGAGTATTGATTTTAACTAGAATGGACGGGGAGGATTTCAGAAATCCCGTGAATGCTGATGAACTGAAGAAGTATTATGCTTGAAAAGGAAAAAAAGAAGAAAAAAAATGTGTGATGCTGTGCGCATGGAAATTCGAATGATTCCAAGTGTAAAAATGAAAATTCTATATATTTATTTCACCTGAGAATTGCTTTTCAAAGAAAATATTCATGCTTTCCTTTCACTAAGAAGAAATTATCCTTAGTCACCCCTTTGAGCCTTAGGAATTATTTCTTTCTTTAAACCTTGATCAAGAATCACCCTCTATACTGGAGGGCAAATGCGAGGAAAAATAATAAAAAAATCATGGAAAAAAGAAAGCCATCGAAAAATATGGCAAATGAAAGCCAACAAAGCAAAAAAAAAAAGAAAAAAGTCCAAAAAGGGACAAGTGTTTCAAGAATGAGTTCTATTCAGGAAATGATCCTTGATCCAATCACCCTTAAACACACTTTGGGCCTATTTTATCCTTTCTTTCTTTCTAAACCTAAACCTTGGCCTATATTACTTGCTTTAAAAGCCCATTTTGATCAAGCATGGATATTTAATTTGAAAAGTCATTCTCAGAATTCATCCCATCTTTTGAATTGACATTTTTACCTTGGAAGCATTTAGAATTCTCAGATGCATGGTAGAATACAAAAAAATGAAAATGAAAAAAGATTGTAAAAAGAGAGGTTTAAGCCGAAAACCCGTAAAGGGCGACTTAATACCAAATAGAGGACACTTGAGTTGAAAACCCGCAAAGGGCGGCTCAAGTACTGTTTAAAAGTTCGAATCAATGCTCCGTGTAAAGGGGGAGAAAATATCTGACAATCAGAAGAAAGGGGAACAACTTAGTCTGATGTAACTACGGAAGCTAAGAGGTTACCCAAGTAAATTGCTCGTTCAAGAGAAATTTCAGATGGTTTGAAAAAGAAGGGGTCCAAGATATTCCGCATCCAGGCCATCTACAACCTATAACCTTACATTTGTTTCTTATATTATTGATATTTATTTTTACTATTTTGAAACATTTATTGCAATAAATTCTTGTTATCCTTTTCATGACAATTTTTGCTTGATTCATATTTTCTTTCATATGTTTTTGAGATGCATTATGATTGTTATTAAATTGAATGATGATTAGTAATAAAAAAATCTTTAAAGAAAAGGATTTCAAAGTATTACTAAGGAATAGAGTTAAATCTTGGGAAAGGTTTGGAAAGTTCATCAAGAAAAGAAAACGGTAAACGTGTTGGAGACTCCATCACGAAGTCAGAAAATCTATGAATTTCAGCGAAAGTCAGAAACTGAGACTGTTTGACAAGTTATCTTGAGTGGGGCATCAATGAACAAATTGAAGACTCCGACATGAAGTCGGATAATCTATGAACCTCAAAGAAACCAATGGATTAGAAATCACGACATAATCATTTGATTGCATTCATTCTTAGGAAACATACACGCATTTGCAAAGCATGTCATTCTCATCATTGCATTTAGCTAACATTGCAGAAATCAGGAAAACTTGGACTTCCCCAAAGTAAACTCGTTTTTTTTTTTTACGAATCAAACCCCAAGATCACCGTCGAGGTACGTTTCCTTTCCAAATCGAACTCGTTTTGCTTCTCAAATGAGTCGAGCCTTGAGACCTCCGTCGAGGTAATTCTTTTTGTTTTAAATCGAATTCATTCTGTTTTATCAAATTAGTCGAGCCTTGAGACCACCGTCAAGGTATTTCCTTTTGTTTAAATCGAATTCATTCTGTTTTATCAAATGAATTGAGCCTTGAGACTGTCGTGAAGGTATTTTAATCACGGGTAAGACCTTTGGGCACCATTTTTAAAGACCTTCGGGCACCATTTTAATGACCTTCAGGCACTATTTTTAAAGACCTTCGGGCACCATTTTTAAATACCTTCGGACACCATTTTAAAGACCTTCAGGCACCATTTTTAAAGACCTTCGGGCACCATTTTTAAAGACCTTCGGGCACCATTTTTAAAGACCTTCGGGCACAATTGTTAAAGACCTTCGGGCACCAGTTTTAAAGACCTTCCGGCACCAGTTTTAAAGATCTTCGGGCACCATTTTAAAGACCTCCGGGCACCATTTTAAAGACCTTCAGGCACCTTTTTAAAGACCTTCGGGCATCATTTTAAAGACCTCCGAGCAACATTTTAAAGACCTTCGGGCACCTTTTTAAAGACCTCCGGGCACCAGTTTAAAGACCTTCGGACACCTTTTTAAAGACCTTCGAGCACCATTTTAAAGACTTCCGGGCACCTCGGGCACCTTTTTAAAGACCTTTGGGCACCAGTTTAAAGACCTTCAGGCACCTCTTTAAAGACCTTCGGGAACCATTTTAAAGACCTCTGATTCGGGCACCTTTTTAAAAGAGCCTCGGGCACCATTTTAAAAACCTTCAGGCACCTTTTTTAAAGACCTTTAGGCACCATTTTAAAGACCTTCGGGCACCTTTTTAAAGACCTTCGGGCACCATTTTAAAGACCTTCGGGCACTATTTTTAAGACATTCAGGCATAATTTTTTCTATTGAAATCGAACCTGTTTCCTTAAGATGGGTCGAGCCTTGAGTAGTCAGGGAATTCAATTTAAGGACAATATCTGCTATTTACAATTTTTCTCAACAACAAAAAAATGATGAAAAAATGAAAAAGGAAAAAAGAAACCCCCTTCCCTTCTCTTCACATGTGATTTCACTAACCGAACAAAATTAGTGTTTATTTATCTTTTCCTGATTCCTGATTCTCAGCAATAGCCAAAGAGCGACAGCTGTAGACATCTAATTTTCTCTAGACCACTAAAACAGGTATGTTTTCTTCCTAAATTGATATTTTAGAATGTAAAAAGACTTTTTTCATTCCGCAGGTGGTACTCCGAGACTTAGTTTAAGAAGGCAAGCATAAAAAGTCAAACTTGAAAAAAGTCAACCTCAAAAAGTCAACCTCGAAAAGTCAACTACTAAAAAAGTCAACCCACTTTCAAAATCAAGATATGAAGTTCAATTGAAAAATAGTGAAAGAATTTTGATAATCCGAGGTCTACATCGAAAGATATGGAGTTCGAAAGTTGGGTTATGGAGATTCAGTAGAAAGGAAACCCTAATCGTAGAAATTTGGGGAAAAGTGCTTAAATGATCGAATTGGTCAAAATTGAAGGTTTCAAATGAAAGATAAGCACTGACTACGGGTAATAGAGAAGCCACTTGAAAGAAAAACTGAAAGAAAAGTCAATTGGGGAGAAAACCGAGAATTAGGGTTTTTGGTGGATTTCGGTGAAATTGGGAAGAATTACAGAAATGGCTCGACTTGATAAGACTAAAGCCCCTAAGGGATGAGGAGTGATTAGAAAAGGATAGCCCAAGGCTCAGTTTGAAGAAAATCTGAAAATTGGACTTGTTTTGAGCAAAATCGGGTTTTGGAGGCAAAAAGGCAAAAAGGGAAAATTTTGGAAAAATAGCAAATGAACTCCAAAAATTCTGAAAAATTGCAAATCTCATTCTTAAATCATTTGGAAGAGATTGGCAAAAGAAAATCTTGATTCTGAGTTCGTTTGCAAAATTGCCAAATCTCGGGTCTCCGATGTAGTAATTCTAGAAGATAAATCCCAAAAAAAGAAAATGGACTCCAAATCTTCTGAAAATTTGAAAATATCATTTTTAAATTATTTGGAATAGATTGGAGAAACAAAATCTTGATTCGGAGTTCTTTTGCAAAATGGCCAAATCTCGGGTCTCCTATGTAGTAATTCAAGACGATAAATCCCGAAAAAATAGCAAATGGACTCCAAAAATTCTGAAAATTTGAAAATCTCATTTTTAAATTATTTTGAAGATATTGGCAAAATAAAATCTTGATTCGGAGTTCGTTTGCAAAATGGCCAAATCCCGGGCCTCCTATGTAGTAATTCAAGCAAATAAATCCTGAAAAAATACCAAATGAGTTCCAAAAATTCTGAAAACTTCCATATCACACTTTTAAATTATTTGGAAGATATTGGTAAAGAAAAATCTTGATTTGGATCTCGTTTAAAAAATGGAAAATGTGGGGGCATAAAAGGGCAATTTTGGAAGAAAAAATCCAAATAAATAGCAAACGGACTCGGAAAATTTTGAAAACTTCCAAAATTCAATTTTTTTATTATTTTGAAAGTATTGAAAAAAGAAAATTTTAATTTGGAGACCGTTTACCTTTTATTTGAATCTGGGGGGCAAAAATGTCATTTTACCCAAGAAACCGAAAAGGGCTTCTCTTGCCTTTCAAAAAAACCAAATTTGGGCTGGAAGAGGGAGTGCTGGCCGGCCAGGGCCCAAGGAGGGGAAGGAGGATTCTGATTTTTTGATCAAGAGGCCAAATATGAAGAGTTAGTTAGTGATTTTTGATCAAGCCTTTGCAAATAAGCCACATGGGCCAATGCATGAAGAGGGAGAGTGTCAACATAATTCTTGAACAGCTGTAATTATGGATAGCTGATGGCCTAATATAAGGGTGATTATTTCATGTTTTAAACACCTTGAATCACTAGACCTTGGATGGAAATTGGTTGGAGGAAAAATGACAACATCCTAGTCTAGGAGAGAGGAATTTCGGCCATTACATAGGGGAGGATCATTTTCATTTTCAGCACTCTCATTTTTCATATTCTCTCTTATTTTGGCTGATTTTTCTCTCCGTTGTTGCAAAGCAAAAAGAAAAGTTTAGAAAAGAAAAGAAAGTTTGAAGAGAAAAAGCTTGAAAGATAGCTTCTAGAGGTTGCTTTTAGCACCAACTCTTGCACTTTCTTTGATTTTCCATTCTTGTTTTTGCTGTTTTGATTATTATTTCGGTGAGTTTTCTTTTAATTTTTCTTTTTAAATAAGTATTTTTTTAATGTTCTTTTTCAGTTCTTTCTTCATCTTTTCTTAAAATAGTTCTTGCAATATTTTTTTCTTCATTCCTTGACATGGCCAAATGGCCCAAATTTTTTAGTTGCAGTTTTGCTTTGATTTTTCATGTTATTTTTTATATTAAATAAGTCTTGATGCTTTAAATCTTCTTCTACTACGTATACTTGAAGCTTGTTTTAATTTGGTTGCTTGCTTACTTCCATTTATGAGTCTATTATCACGTTCTTGCATTTCTGATTTCCTGTTTTCAAAATGTTTAAGTTTGTTTATGTTTTATATTGTGAAATTCATGTGTTTGTGAAAATGCTTTTTAGTTTTCATACCTCTATTTTATATTTGCATGATTTGAGTGTTATGTTTTAGTTAAGTATGTTAGTATTGTTAGCAATCTTGTAAGCAACTAGCAGAATTTCATTACTATTAAATATAAATTAACAGACTAAAGAACAGGTTATTAATCTATAATTCCGGCAGAATAACATATAAAAAATATGAACAATCCAGAATGAAAAATTGACAACACTTACAGGTTAATCCGAATACAGAAAAAGGATAATCGAGTCAAGGTTGGACCTCTGACCTTAAGACGATTATTGCCTGTCTCTCAGGTGCTAACAGTATGCCGCAATTCGTCTCCCAGGCCTCCTCGATTATGTTGCAATCAAGAGCACCCTTTTAGCAACACGGCGAACCAGAAAAAATATTGGTCTCTCTCACAGAAGACACAGGAAAAGACAAGAGCAATATAGAAAAATTAGGAGAAATTTTTGGTTTTTTAAAAGACAGGCACTGCTCAGGTTTATATAGAAAAACAGATGACTTTTCGGAACGGACACGTCATTTGGAACAAAACCTATTCGGCCAAACAGACAGCTTTTGAAAATAAAAAGGTTCTTATTTTAAACCGAACAGACAAAACTTTTAACAAACAAAAAGGTTCGGTCCGAAAAGATACTTCTTAAACAGACAAGTCTCTTGGTTAGAGAATACTGAACCGGTTCGATTTGGACTGAATAAAAATATCGGTTGGGCAGTAAAAATTTAATTACTGCCCAAACCCGACCCAACTCGACTCGGCTACGCGCGTGTGGTCCAGCTCAAGTTGTGTAGGTCTTCATCTACCACAAAACTTGGGTTCCCCTTGGGGCCCAACCCCTCATGGAAACAAGGCTTATAAATACCACAAGCTTATGCCTTCGTTCATCCTATGTGGGGTTCCACACCAATCACTAACATCAACCAACTTTCTTCCTCTTCAAGTAGGTATAAAGAGATTAATTTCTCATTCAAACATGATATCAATTGTGTACATAAATTATGCATCGTGTATCTACTTACGACAACCTACATATTAGAATACGTATTTCGTATTTATACACCAAATAATATATTGATATCCAAAAATCCCCCACATGAATAGAAATTGTCTGATTAAAACGAAAAACTGACTCGGAATATGAGAGAGTTAAACCTTGAAGAGTTATTGCATCAAGATAGGTAGCTTTTCGCTTTGAACCTTCCATAGTGAATAACTATAGGATTTACTCAGCTAACTAGTGAACATGATGTCCTGAACTATTCAGCCTTTCGTGTAAACCAAGACAATAGATATCACACCATTCCCCTTCGAACATCTTTGGTTCTCACGATTGTGTCCATTTTGGCCCCGGACACTGCCTGGTTTCTTATGAGTACTCTAGAGAATTTAGCTTGATCAATTCTCATAGAAGTGGCCACGTTTCTTACTCATAATAGGTGATTGCTCATTAAGAGTATCCTGCAATACCCCACTTGATTTTATCAAGCTATAAGAATCATTAAAAGCATAGATTATCCTAACTCCTTTGCAGGCAGCACTAAATCATCATAGGAATGGATAAGAGTGTTTAACTCTTTTAGTGCTCACAGTCAGTTAACATAATTTAGTTGTCCCTTTTGAACCTAGATCTTGGGATCTCCAGTCAGCTAGGTTGGGTTTCCACTATGTAACTTTAATTTATAGGCTTAAGACCCATTCCGCTCGATGATATACTTGCTCTCTTGTTAAAACTTTTCGTAAGCGCGCTTCATTATCCTTTGATTTTTTTCATAATCAAAAGAGATAATTCCATTTGAGAGCAACTATCTAACGGTATTATGTATTCGACGAATGTGTCGAGATTTACCGTTATACAAATAACTCTGTGCCCTACCAATTGCAGATTGGCTATCGCAATGTATACAAATTGTAGGCACAAGTTTCGGCCATCTTGGAATATCTTCTAAACTTTCAAAGCCATTCCGCTTCTTCTTCAGCTTTATCTAAAGTTATAACTTCAGATAATGGTAAATCTAGTTATTCACGTTTGTTTAGAAGATTTTCAAAACACTAAAACTTCTCCAATAATAAAGATAAATCCGTTAGTGGATTTGAAATCTTTTGTATTGAATATCCATTTTGCATCTGGATATCTTGTATAGTGCAGTCCATAACTTGAGGTGTATCTTAAATATCTAAGTACCCCTACAATGGCCTTCCAGTATCCTTTCCAGGAATATTTATAAATCTACTCAGTTTGCTAACTGAGTACGTTATGTCTTTACATTCATTTACAACCTCATGGTTTACTTCAGGGTCCGTGCCACTCTTGGCACCATCAGGGATCACAGATCCCATGGACAAAGTCTCATCCTCCGCTTCACAACGGGGTAGTCATGGTAGCACCAAGGCATGTCGATACCATACCATGAAACTCTTCCCCACTTACTATGTCGATACCCTCATTGATGCCAAGATCACACCCGAGTACCCTTGTTGCATAAAGTTGACATATTCTCACATGGCCTTCTTTTGCCCTTAAGGACTGGGTCATGATCCCTTCGAATGAGGCACCAAACATAGTTTTAGGTTCTATTATGACCTTTTAAGTCGAAGAAACTGATACCTTCGCAAGACACCCCCACACTTTCGTGTATTTATAGGATGGTCCTTAACCCTTCCATAATTCATACGGTCTCTTTTTCGATTTCTTGTGGGTTATTTTATTTAAAAAATAATTAGCTATTAAAATAGCTTCCCCCCACAAGTTCTAAGATAACCCTGGACTAATCAACAAAGCAAAGCATTCATCATTTTTTTTCAACATTTGGTTATTGCGTTTCGCAATATCGTATTGTTGAGGTAAGTAAGGAGAAATGGTTTGAATGTTGATTCCATATTTTGAATAGAATTCAATAAATATTGAATCATATTCACCACCCATATCATTCCTTATTTTCTTGCTTAGTTGATTTTCGACCTCATTTTTAAAGAGTTTAAAAACTTTCAAGGCCTCGTCTTTGGTTTTTAGCAAATAGATATAGTAGTATCTTTTTACCACCTCTAGTTTGCACAAACTTTAAATCACATATATCAGTGTGAATTAAATCTAGAGGTTTACTACTTCTTTCTACCAAATAGAAAGGAGTCTTAGCCAATTTGGATTCCACACAAATTTTCCATTTGTGATTTTTATCAGTAATTATTTGCGGAAGCAAATCCAAATCCAAATTGCTGATTCTCTGCAAGGTCTTGTAATGACCTTAACTACCATGCCTAACGTTAGAGGACATCACCAAAGAAACAGAAGAAATAATCTCATTATTATTCTTGTTCTTTGGCATAACAACTATAATATTGAGCTTAAAAAGCTTATCATATAGATATCCTCTTCCCACAAACATGCCACATTTAGTGAATATAAATTTATCTGACTCCAATACAAGTCTAAACCAGTTCTTGCTCAACATAGAGCTGAAAACCAAATTCTTTGGAATTTTAGGAGCATGAACCATATTGTTAAAAGTTAGTTCTTTCCCGGATGTCATCTTGAGCACCACCTTTCCATGGCCTCGTACCTTGTAGACCGAAGAGTTTCCCATAAATAGTTGCTCATCAATAGCAGCTTCTTTATACGCGGAGAAACTCTTTCTATCAGAACAAACATGACAAGTGACACCAGTATCAACCCACCATGTCTTAGGGTTTCCTACCATGTTCACTTGTTTCACAACCACAGTGAGCTAAATCTCATTATCATCAACCAAGTTGGCTTGAGCTCTTTTTTTTTCTTGTTCTGACAACAGTTCTTCGCTCGATGACCGGGCTTGTTACATACGAAACAAGTTCCCCTGAACTTCTTGAAATTCGTTCCCTTATTAGCTTGGGAAGAACTAGAACCAACAAAGTTTCTCTTGTTGGTCTTGTGCAAATATTCTACAACATTTGCCTTGGCTTCCATGGTTTGAGTTTTAACCTTATTTTCTGAACCATGGTTATCCTCTTCGATTCTTAACCAGATAATCAAGTCCTCTATTGTCATCTCCTTTCTTTTGTGCTTTAGATAGTTCTTGAAATCTTTCCACAAATGTGATAATTTCTCTATCAAAGTCGCCGTCTCAAATGATTCACTAAGAATCATTCCTTCGGCATCAATCTCATGGAGGCTCAACTGATATTTTTGGACTTATTTAATCACGGTATCTTAAAATCCAGAAACCGGCCAACCACAAATTTCTTTGTGCCGGCATCCTCAGTTCTGTACTTTCTTGCTAAGGACTCTCACAGCTCTCTCGCTGTTTTGATTGGGTTAAACACGAACGTGTTGTCCAATTCACTGAGGTTATAGTTCTTGCATAGGAAGTCATAATGCTTCCATGCTTGCACCGAGTCTACAACCGTATTATCGGTCTCTCTCTCTTTGGGAACCGGCCCTCCCGTAAGAACCGGGCTAGGTTCAAAGTGGTCAGATTGAGCAACATCTTATGCTGCCATCGTTTGAAGTCCAGACTACTGAACTTCTCGGGTCTCTCACCATGTGTAACATGTAGAGGTTGTGGCGCTACAGGCGCATTAGCATTGCCGGTAAATGGTTTGGCCATCTGTTATTTCAAAATAACAGGATCAACTTTTGTACAGTTTATAGAACAGTGTATAAAACCAATACATAAACAGTATGTATCTAATCAATATGATCACAAACTATATATCGTTCTATATGTGTTATAACATGTATAACCACGTAAATATATAAATATATATATTACACGAACAACAATATATATATATATGTAATATATCACAATATATTACAGACAATATATATGATCATAAACACAATATATATGCTCTCAAAACAAACACGTAAAAATATACAAACCGATTTAAATCTCTTATAAAATGAAACAAATCAAAACGTAATGAATCAACACATGACCGAAACATCACAAAGTTAAGAAATCCTTTCTTAACTTTTGATCGGTCACGACAGTAACAAATTATAAAGCAAGAAAAATATTTCCAAATAAAGTGACTGTACAAAACGGCAGCCACTTTCGATTTTCCACACAAGAATTAACAAAAAAAAATGTCACTTTACTCAGTGGATGAAATCCACTGCAAAAAAGTAATCTGAAAGATTTTTGTTATGCAAGCCTATTGTAGGACTCTAGCTTGGTCCCACCAAATTATGGACAAAACAATGGCCATTCGAATATATAACCGTAATCAAAGAAAGCAGTAATGAAACAACACAATAATCGTCTTAAGATTGTTAGCAATCTTGTAAGCAATTAGCAGAATTTCATTACTATTAAATATAAATTAAAAGACTAAAGAACGGGTTATTAATCTGTAATTCCAGCATAACAACATATAAAAAATACGAACAATCCAGAATGAAAAATTGACAACACTTACAAGTTAATCCGAATAAAAAAAAGGATAATCGAGTCAAGGTTGGACCTCTGACCTTAAGACGATTATTGTCTGTCTCTCAGGTGCTAACAGTATGTCGCAATTCATCTCCCAGGCCTCCTCGATTACGTTGCAATCAAGAGCACACTTCTAGCAACACGGCGAACCAGAAAAAATGTCGGTCTCTCTCACAGAAGACACAGGAAAAGACAAGAGCAGTATAGAAAAATTAGGAGAAATTTTCGGTTTTTTAAAAGACAGGCACTGCTCAAGTTTATATAGAAAAACAGATGACTTTTCGGAACGGACACGTCATTTGGAACAAAACCTGTTCGGCCAAACAAACATTTTTTGAAAATAAAAAGGTTCTTAGTTTAAACCGAACAGACAAAACTTTTAACAAACAAAAAGGTTCAGTCCGAAAAGATACTTCTTAAACATACAAGTCTCTTGGTTGGAGAATACTGAACCGGTTTGGTTTGGACTGAATAAAAATATCGGTTGGGCAATAAAAAATTAATTACTGCCCAAACCCGACCCGACCCAGGCCAGCTCGACGGCGCGCGTGTGGTCCAGCTCAAGTTGTGTAGGTCTTCATCCACCACAAAACTTGGGTGCCCCTTGGGGCCCAACCCCTCATGGAAACAAGGCTTATAAATACCACAAGCTTATGACTTTGTTCATCCTATGTGGGGTTCCACACCAATCACTAACATCAACCAACTTTCTTCCTCTTCAAGTGGGTATAAAGAGATTAATTTCTCATTCAAACATGGTATCAATTGTGTTCATAAATTATGCACCATGTATCTACTTACGACAACCTACGTATTAGAATACGTATTTTGTATTTATACACCAAATAATATATTGATATCCAACAAGTATATCAAGTGTTTGTGAAAATGTCATGCTTACTTTGGATATGAAGCCATTCGGCCATCTCAATCTTTTTGTTTTGTGTGTGCATTTTTGTTATGTTAGTTGATAGGTTTGCATTTTCATGACATTTGATTGAGTATTTGGTTTAAGCATGCCTTGTGTTTGTGTTATTGCCATGCATATTTTAGATGTTAGGTTTGGTTTATTTTTCCATGCATGTCCATGCATTTTAGACTTAGGTTGCATTAAATGCCATGCAGGTTCATTTAGGTCTAAGTCATTTTATTGATGCCATGCATTTTTCATGACATTTAGGTTAAAATTCATGCATTTCATGCATCATATTTTGCTGTATTTTTCATGCATTTCATGTCCATGCCACTTGACTAATGACTTAGGCCAATTAATGGTTCAAAGTCATGCTCTCTTGAGTACACTTGTGGAAAATTAAATAGTTGTCAAATTGATTATTCTACCTTTGTGATTTTTTTTACTTAGTCTAACTTTTCAAAAGTGATAGCTACTCTTTGTGAGTCATTTTTGTGAGTTTTAAATATTTTTACTTTAATTTTTAAATGATTTTATCAAAGGCAAAAATGTGTTTTGGCAAAACAGTTTTTTTCACCCAGTACTTGTACTTTCACGATTTTTCTGGGTAGTCATATTTAATCATAAAATTAAGATGATTTTTTATCGTGTAGTTTTACATGTCCTGAATCTCTAATAATTTTTTTAGATGTTTTAGAATTTTTAAAAATAGGGTAAAAAATAATGGATTAAAACTGGACAGTGGAGTCAGAATTGAATTTGAGGGAAAATTATTTTTTTGTTTTGGTTAAGTTATTTAGAGGGGGCTGATTAGGAAGTTTAGCTACTGACTTAGGGTAGTTTCTAAGCCTTTTTAAACTCTAAAAATGATTTTTTAAGTCTCAGGTTAAGGGTGGTCAAGTCCAGGATTTTAAACTTAGGAAATTAGAGCCATTTAAAAAAAGGTTTAGCTAAGTTTATATTTTTAATCTAAGCTTTTCAAAATTGTTTTCAAACAATCACAAAGTATTTCGGTTTTAGAATATTTAATTTGACATATTTTTCTAAGGTAGCCGGATATCTTGTTAGATATACGGATTTCCTTAATTAAAGGAAAAAATACATTTTCATGAATTGCCTTTTTCATATTCATGCATTTATATAACATGTGATTTTTGTTATGATAATTCCTATGGTATTGTTATTATTTTGATTTATATTTTTTGATGTTATATTGTTTATTTAGTTTTGAATATTTCATGATATCCTATGTTTTTTATTTAGTTATTTTTTGTCATATTATTTAGCATTTACTATGTTCATGCATTATTATTTTCATTTTTATTTTCATGCATATTATATGATAGCATTATTTTATATTCCATGTCATTTAAATTATATGCTATATCATTCATATTTGCCATGTCATTCAAATTATTTCATTTCATATAGAATATGTTATGTTACCTAGGTCATTTCTTTTCATGTAGAATATATTATGTTACCTAAGTTATTTCATTTCATTTAGGATATATATTATGTCATTTAGGATATTTTATTTCATTTAGAATATATCATATAACTTAGGACATTTCATTTCATATAGAATATATTATATTACCTAGGTCATTTCATTTCATTTAGAATATGTCATATAACTTAGGATATTTCATTTCATTTAGAATATGCTAAGACATTTAAATTATATCATATCATTTAGGTTGCATTATATTATTTAGATTTTGCTATGTCATTTTATTAATGTCATGCATATTCATATTTATATATTTTTTTAAATGTTTCATAAAGGTAATGATTTTCAAAAAAATAATGATATTTCCAAGTTAAAATAATTCATGAGTTCTCTGCTAGGTTTGCTGGAGAGGATATCATCAATTATCATTAATAACGGAATATCTTCTTCAAAATGAGAATGATTCAGAAAGTTTTTCCAAATTAATAAAAATTTCTATATTTTGCCATGTTTGTTGGGGAATATAGGAAAATTTTGAATTTATAAATTCCGGATCATTTTTAATTAAAAATGGAATTATTTTTCTTTAAATTGGAAATTAACTTGAAATACTAAATATAAAACCAACTTTTTACCGAGACTTTAGATAATACACGATTAATAAGGTACCGTCTTATACGGGCGTTGTAGGGGTGCTAATCCTTTCCCACACGTAACCGAGTTCCGAACCCGTTTCTTTGATTTCTCTGGTTTTAAAACGCAGTTCTGAAATTGGTTTTAAAAATATTTTAATTAATTTAAAAATATTTTATAAAATCGGTTTTAATAGGTGGCCGATCACACCTGGCTAAAAAAGATTGGTGGCGACTCCATGTCTTTTTCAAGGTCATTTTCAAAACCTTTATTTTTTTAAGAGGAATTAAGTCGACTTTTCCTCGGAATTTTTTAATGTCACGCTTAACGAATAATAAAATCTTGCGATGAGACTTATTGTTATTTTTTTAGGTTGCGACACTATCCTTGATGGACCTCTAATGTCACTATAAATCAATTGAAAAAAAAAAACATAGATTTTTTATTGCTAAAAAAAAGGAAACACGTTTGTATTTAGCAAAAGATGAGTGACCAAGTTGAAAATTTCGAAACCAAATCTTATCTTTTTTTGGTACAAACGAAGTCGCCTCAAATTATTGGAACTTCTTTCTATGAAGAAACCATGTTACTTAGGTTCAGGCAATTTGCCTTTCTCATTTATCAGCATGGATACAAGACAAGATATTACAGGCCTGTCTTCTGGGAACTTTTGAACACATAGTAAACCCAACTGAATACATCTTAGCACCTGAGATGGAACACATGAATTCTCCAGACATGAATCTATTAGATCTAAGGCCCTGTCTTTCTTCCGTAGCAACCATACCTGATTCAATTGCACAACATTTAATTATAATAAATACTAGAAAAAGCAATCCGCCCATTGCCGCCGGTATCCAATTTTAATATCATTTATTTATTAATTTCTTTTTTTTTTTAATTTTTAAAAAAATAACTTAGATCTAGTAACTTTGAACACGATACGATTATACGACAAGAAAAAATAACTAAAACACGACATTGTCATAACGTGCCAAATACAAATTCAGAAAGTTAGACACAAACATGGAGTCGCCACTAATCATCTAACTAGGCGTGATTAGTCACCTTTATGTATCTATTCTTCTTAAAGTGATCATAAGCTTAACTAAGGTACCCTAAAAATAATAGGTTCTGATCGACGTTTCAGAACTATGTTGGGAGTTCAGTTACGTGTGGAGAAGGATTAGCACCACCACAACGTCTATCCTAAAGATAGTACCACATCAATCACATATTATTCTAAATTGGTCTTATCTAAATGGTCTTAATTAATTCACCTAAGTCAATATTTTATTTCCTAATCATGCAAACTAACCAAAAAATAATAAAATAAAGAAAATCACCAAATCATGCCATCCAAAAAATATAATAAAAACTTAATCATACCCCTAAAAAATAAAAAGTAATAAGAACCTAAACATGCTCCTAAAAATAAAAATAATAAAAACCTAAACATGCTCCTAAAAAAAAAACCTAAACGTGCTCCTAAAAAAAATAAAGTAATAAAACCTAAACATGTTCCTAAAAATTAAAAATAATAAAACCTGTCATGCTCCTAAAAAATAAAAATAATAAAAACCTAAACATGCACAAATCTAAAAATAATAAAATATCATAATAATTCCTAAACATGCAAAAATAATAAATATCATAAAAATTTCTATACATGCAAAAATCTAAAAATAAAAAATATCATAAAAATTCCTAAACATGCAAAAATCTAAAATATTAAATAACAATAAAACCTAATAATGCTTTTTATAAAAAATAAATAAAACCTAATCATGCTTTTTCTAAAAATAGAAAATAAAAAAAACCTAATCATGCTTTTTCTAAAAATAAAATCTAATCATGCTTTTTCTAAAAATAAAAAATATACTTAACATGTCATCTAACAATAATAAAAGTAATAAAAACATAAAACATTAAAACATAAACGAAGAAATAGGGAAGGCAAAGCCTTAAAAAAAACATTAAAAAAATAATATAATCATCCAATTATTATGCCCTCAATCATTATATAATAAATCTGATCACATAAATAAAAAAAAAACAAAAAAAAACATCAATCATTAATAAATCATAATCTAATTATAAATAATAATAATAATAATAATAATAATAATAAAAGGTTGAAACCTCAAAACGTAAATGGAATAAAAAAAATTAAACTAAAAAAGCGTCAATCATTATCAAATCATGACCTAATCATAAATAATAATAAATAAATAAAAAATAAGAAGAAGAAAGTTGAAACTCCAAAATGTAAATGGAAGAAACAAAGTAAAACTTAAACATCTGGGTAGGATCAGCACGCGGGTCGAGCGCGGATCCACTTGACCCGACCCAGATACTTATTATTTAAAGCCTTTTTTTTTGTGATAAGATTTATACCTCTTTTTTAAAAAAAATCTTTTCTTCTTTCTGATCTCTCTCATCTTCAAGAACACTGCTGGCTGTTCTTCCAAATTTCCAGATTTCGACGAGATTCTGCAACTGTCGCCGTCGCTCGTTGCCGGTCACCATCGTCCACCGCCCGAACCTGCTTAGTAAAAAATAAAAAAAATACCAAAATTTTCCTTTCGATCCCATCAACCCCGAAACCTACTTAGTTTCGTCCGAATCACCCCCAAAAATCCTAGATCTAGGTTTGAAAGTTTGAAATCCCGAAACTTTAATTTACAGATCGGCTCCGTTTACCGTAGGATGATGACCAAACATAAACCGAATACTCCTCACTTCCTTTCCTAAGTTTTCAACCACTATGATTCTCAAAAAACTATCTAGAATCCAAAAACCCAAAATTTCGAATCTAAGAACCCTAAAAAATTTCCCTTTTTTTATTGCCTATTGATTTTCGAATTTCCTCTGCCCAAATTGTGTTGTATGCTGAGATTCTTTTATAGGGAATTTAGGAAGATTTATGATTTAATCTAGATTCCTTGGTGTATTATCTCAATGAAATATCTAGATAAAATTCTTATATTTATCACAGTTCGATCTTGATCCAGAGAGAGTTTGAGTTTGATCCAAGCTTTGTTTCTTTTTCTAATTTTCCTTTTTTTTCCTTTTCTATTTTTTTTAATTTAATCCGAAAATAAACTAAAAACTAAAAATTAAAATTTAAGCTAAAATTAAAATCAAACTACAATTAAAAATAAACTAAAAGTAAAATTAAAACATAACCCGGATAAAATTCGATGTCTACAGTTGCCCCTCTTTATGCATTCCCTGAGAATCAGGGGATATGCAAAGACGTAGACACTTTCATGTTCTCAAAAAACAAACCTCATCGTAAAAGAAGCTCCTCTAAACGAGGCATAAACTTTAAATAAATCTCAACGAAGAAAAACTCCTCCCAACGAGGCATCAACTTTAAATATCTCAACGAAGAAAAACTCCTCCCAACGAGACATCAACTTTAATTACCAAACAATGAAAAAACTCCTACCAACGATGCATCAACTTTAAATATCAAACAATGAAAAAAAAAACTCCTACCAACGAGACATCAACTTTAAATATCAAACAATGAAAAGAAAAAAAAACTCCTACCAACGAGGCATCAACTTTAAATATCAAACAATGGAAATAAAACTCCTACCAATGAGGCATCAACTTTAAATATCAAACAATGAAAAAACTCCTACCAACGAGGTAATAACTTTAAATATCAAACAATGAAAAAAAATCCTACCAACGAGGCATCAACTTTAAATTACCAACGAAATTTGTAAATTTAACACATGTAAATGCTTTCTTCAAAAAAATTCAAGAGTCTTACCTTGAATCCCAAAAAAAGTTGCTAACCTTGCAAACTGACATTCCTGCCCAAATCAATACTAAATATCTGCAATAATTTTTCTTGAGTATAATTTATGAATGCAATGCAATGAATGAAATACAGATGCATATCATGCAATGGATGTCATGAACGGAATGCAGATGTATACCATGCAATATCATCTTCTTGAATCTCTAAACAAAATGAAAGGTTCTCAAGCTTATTATTCATCTTTGTCCGTACTTGGCTTCAAACTAGTAGAGTGAATCTTACTGTCTCTTTATTTGTTCCAACCTAAAGATTTCTTTTCTCAAACCAAATCTCTCAAAAATACACCAACTTTGAAATCTTTCACTTTAAAAACAAACTTAAAATTTTACAATATAAAGGATTCACAACTTAAAAATAACTTGAAAATAAAGGATTCACACCAAAATACGAGATTTCTCACCTAAACTAAAGGATTCGTACCCAAAATAAGGAAATAAGGGATTCGCACCCAGAATAAGGATTCTCACTAAAATAAGGATTCATACTAAATTAAGGATTCATACTAAACTAAGGATTCTCATTTAGCTAAGGGATTCGCACCCAAACTAAAACAAACTTTTAAAAATAGAGGGGTTCTCACCTAACTTTAAAACGCAAAAGGATTCTCACTTAGAAATTCTTACCTTTGATAACAATAAACCTAATCTTAGAAACCCCATTGTTGAAAAACAATTCATCCTCAAGATTTGAAATTAAGACCCTCATCTAAAAAAAATCTCACTTCTACCAAGGTCTAACCCATCTCCTCAACCAAAAGGCAAAATCCAAAAGAGTTTTCCTCAACCAAAACTAATAAGATGCCAACAAGCTCCTAGCCGAGTGGCCAAGAGACTTGGGGGCATGATGTCTTGGGTTCAAACCCAAGCAACCCCTCCCCTTTCCCAATTATCAAAAAAAAAAAAAAAAAAAAAAAAACTAATAAGATTTCATCTCAACCGAGATTCATGACAAAATCTTATCCCCTTATTTGAAATATTCTGAATGCATGCACTGAATGCCATGAATATCATGAAATGTAATAAATGTCATGAAATTCCATGCATGAAATGAATGTCATGTGATAGAATGATAACTATTATCATGAATCTTTCATTGTGACAAAAGGATACCCAAGCTCATTGTGTCATCTTTTTTCAACTTCCAAACGCTAGACTTAGAAATGGATTGACCTCCATCAATTTCATCAATTAATCAAAGCTTTCTTTCTCAAAAACATCTCTCAACTTCAAGGTTTTGAACACATTCATTTCCAAACTCTTTCATTGTTTTCACTTTCCTTTCTTCCCAGAATGTCGACTTCAAGCAAATTCAAATTCCAAGTGAAAAGTCTTCAATGTCAATGCTACAAAAGAGCCTACTGTACCATTTACCAACTCAATAGGTTCCATTCTCCAAAACCATTTTCTCATCATGGTAAAAAGCCTTCTCATTCTTTGCCCCAAAAATGTCACTCTTATCAAACTAGTTTAAAACTCAAATATGTATCCCCTAAACCTGAATGTTCTCATGTTATGTTTTTTTGAAAATTCTTTGAAAAGAAAGAATTTGTCCAAAAATTATTTTTCAATCATGCCCCTCATATCAAGTTTTCATGTTCAAAAATCAAGTTTCCATTTTCTAAAAATGCAACTTTTGATCTCCCAAAAACTGGTGATTACTGCAAGAAAGAACAAGGTGAATCATAATTTGGCTCATTGAGTATTTCAGTTTATCAAGGTTTTGGTTATCAAGAGAGATTTCATCACATAAGGGAAAAAATCAATGTTTCTTCATCTAAACTCGAATTTCCTTCAACAATCAGGTTTTCACAAAAAGTTTTATTTTGAAAACACAATCCATTTTGGCACTTTTTCTTAGTTTCTTGATATATAGCAACTTAACAAATGTCAAGACTATCTATGATGGGTTCAAAATTTGGACAAAAGGAAAAAGGATTTTCAATTTTGTGCCAAGTTATCCAAATGATATTGTCCTTCTTAAGTCTCTTAAGAGTGTATGATATTGTCCTTCTTAATTCTCTTAAGAGTGTTCGGTGTTCCCTGGTAGGTTCAAGCCATCATTTCTCTTGCACTTCTTGTTGGGCCTCGGCATAATCATGCAGAGTTGCTTTCAAGTTTTTGCTCCAGACTGCCCGTTTTGGGTTTTCACCCCAAAGCTTCATTCTTTTTTTTGCTCTACCATGCATTTGAGAATTCAAATTTCTTCAATGACAATTCAAAAAGATGGGATAGAATCTGAGGAAAAATTCTCCAACTTAAACATTCATATTTGATCAAAATGGACTTTTCAAGCTTGTAATGTAGGCTAATATTTGGGGTTATGAAAGAAAGGATAATCAGGCCCAAAACGTGTTTAAAGGTAATTAAACCAATGATCATGTCTTCAATATTTCATATCTTTCTCTTCATTTTGAAGGTAATCAAACCATGGATCATTTCTCTTCATGAGGATTTCATCATTTCTACTTCTCATAATATTTCCTATCTCTTTTTTCATCAAACCATGGATCATTTCTCTTCATGAGAATTTCATCTTGTGAACTTTTCTCATTTTTCATTTTTTTTTCTTTTTTCAGTTTTTTCCTTTTTTTTTTCTTCTTTCTTTTCACAGACTCAATCCATTTCAACATTTTCCCCCTGACATAAGGCATTTCTCTTCGTGGTGTGGAAATATGATCCAAACGTTTATTCCTCCATAGAAAGATAATTCTTCATACTTACCCCCCGGTGTGGAGGGTGATCCTTAGTTAAGGTTCAAAGAAAGAATTCAATAGGCTCAAAGGGGGTAGCAAAGGATAATTTCTCGTTTTGTGAAAGGAATATGAAAGATGGCCATCTCTCATGTCAAGTATGAATATTTCCATTGAAGAGCAAACCCCAGGTGAAGTAGATAATAAGAATTGCCTTTAAAACCATTTGAATATCTCAGATGCATGATATCACAATCTTTTTTTTTTTTGCAACTCATACATCATCTCAATGTGCCTATCCAAATGAAGGCCCAACCCAACAATTCTCCGTTTCCCGGCTTTCTCAAGATATCCATGCAATTTCATTCAATCATAGAGGAAAACAAAGTTTACACAAGTCGTTAAAAGTGTGCAAAAACATCGGGTCATTTGGCTCTTTGGTAATCCTGCCCCGAGACGTGGTAAAGGACAAACTAGACGAAAATGTATGTTACTCAAATCAAGGCATTCAAGAATGCTGGGAAAACATGACTTTAAGATAATTTTGCCCTATGATGCAAGTAAAGGATACTATTCAGGAAAGGAAAAGTTCGGTCATGGTGAAAGAACTTAAAAGTGATGTGTTTGAGGCTCTAGATAGCCTTGACATTTACCAAATTACCAAAATCTAGATTCTTTCAAAAGAGTGCCTCATGTATTGGTTTTCAAAAAATGTTTCGCAAACTAATCATTCATTTCATTGTTCATTGCTTAGATGAAGTAATTATCACCTTTTGGAATTCATTTTATGGCCAAATGGAAAAGAAAGCTCATGAAATTTCAAAAGAATCAAGCTTTTATGTGGTCTGATTTGAGACTAGACTAGTGAATGGATTGCAAAATTCATTCTTAGCAATAATCACCAACTTCTTTAAGATCAAAAAAATAAATTATGCAAATATAAACAATTCCTAACAAAAAAATAAAATCAACAGAGTATCCCATGTGAGAAGTTGAGATTAAGTTTGAATATACACTATTTTGATTGAAATATGTTATGTTAATATTGGCTTAACTCAAACTATTTACATTCAAGCAAGATTTTTTGTGAATTTCTTTAAGCTATTGATTAGTTTTTAAGACTTGTCCAATGATTATCTCTAATTTATATTGGAAGGATTAGTTATAATTATTATTTTTAGTTTTTCTTATGTCTTCAATGTTTGTGGGTATCGTCCTAGTAAACCCTCACGAGACTAAACTCGTCCACTAGGGACACCTAGGGGTTTAAAGGCTTGTGTCACATGCTAAGTGCCACCGTGATTTCCTACGAAAATGGATTAGATTAGATTTTCTTATTTTATTTTTATTGAGTCGTTGCTAGGGACTAGCAACAATCTAAGTGTGGGGGTGTGATAACTCGTATAATTATATAGTTTTTAGTTATGTTTTATTATTGTTTTGTGTCAAATACGAGTTATTATTGTTTAGTCTAATTGTGTTTATGATCTTTTATATTTTTATGTAATTTGGTGTTTTTCACAAGTTTCTTTGAGTGATTTCAGATTACTAGAATTAAGGGCAAATCCAGTTCAGTTCCAGTTCCGACACCGTTTGCCATATCAGCTATATCTCGAGTTTCACTGAAGCAATAAGGCTGAAATTTGTAGCCGTGCAAAGCTAAGAGGCATATCTATCTTTTTCATGTTTTACACTTCTTGAAACGGAGTCGATTTCCCTAGCGAAATCGACCATCAAGTTGGCTGATGTGCAATGACGTCTGTGCTGACCTGTTTTCGTATTTTGCCCATATCTTCTTATCCACATCAGCAAATGAGCTGATTCCAACGGCTATGGATCCGTAACTGATAGGGGTATATGTTTCTAGAAGACAATTTTATCAGATCGAGCCTCCAACATTGACAAAATCTACCATCAAGCTGGCTGATCAGAATTTTCATACAATATGACGAAAATTGTTAGAAAAATGCACCCACCTATTATACCTACCTTTGAAATTTGTAAAGCTTGTCTCTTGTCATTTAGCCCTCCAAAATGTGTATAAATAGAGGGCCTTGGATGAGTATTGGATACATTTATACATTGGTAGGATATTAGCCATTGTAATAAAATTCTCTAAGTTTTCTTCTTTTTTCCTTTCTCTAGTTTTCTTTTTCTTTATTTACTTATGCTTCTTACATTTCTTTTCATCTTTAGTATGTGTTGCTAATCATATTGTTGAGGTGATGAGGTGAAGCTCTTGGTAAATGCTAAGGTTAGTCTCTTAAACATGAGCTAAAATGAATCATCATTTATAAACACTAGTATAGATAATATTTTCTTTTGGTTTAAAATCATACTTGCAAAGTAGAGATCTTGATTCATTATTGACAATGAAAATGGCACAGTAAATGCTTGGTTTCATAACCTTGATTTGTTGTAGACATATACCTTGGCATAAGGAATGCTTGGACTCTTTTTATGAGTTTTGAGGACACCAAATGAACATAATATCATATGCTATGGACGTTGGACAATTTGGACTGAATTGCTAAACCTTCCGATTGGAACCTCCCTTATGTGTGGATTTCAATTGTGTAATAAAACAATATTAATCTTAGCATAACACCAAGAGTGGATTCTCTAACCTCAACATCCTTTCTTATTGTTTTTTTATATCTTGTTTAATTGCTTTTATGTTATTTTGTTTATTTTGTTCTCTAATATCTTGTTTACTTTCTTTGTTATTGATTCCCTAATATCTTGTTTATTTTCTTTTTCATATATATATTTATAAACTTATACTTACTAGTACGCTTCCCTGTGGTTCGACCTCGGACACCCGAGAATTTATTACTTGAACATAACCTGCACTTGGGTTTACAACTCTTAATTGAGTCTCCATCAAGTTTTTGGCGCCGTTGCCGGGGAGGCAATACTAAGTATATAAGTTTATAAGTATATTTATTTTTATTGGCTGGTTATACCGCCTATATTTATTTTTATTGGCTGGTTATACCGCCTAATTTTCTATATATTTATATTTCTATTGTATATTAACTTTGTTTTATTTTTATTGGCTGGTTATACCGCCTAATCTGTATATTAACTTTGTTTTATGCTTGTTTGGCGACGTGATTTTAGATCTCGTCGTTTAGTTAGATTTTATTGTGAAACTTTTTCAGGTAATCTTTCTAATACAACTCCTACCATGGCTGACAATGAAAGTGTTCATGCTGAAGATGAGAACAGACAAGTACGCACCATGCGTGACTACTTGCAACCAACTCGAAGCTCATCACCCTCTTGTTTTATTTTTCCTCTCAATGCAAACAACTTTCGTTTTAAACCAGGTATGATAGCTTTGCTTCCAAATTTCCATGGGTTAGAATCGGAAAGTGCTTACTCGTTTCTAAAAGACTTTGAAGATGTATGTGTCACCTTTAATGACCAACAATGTACAAATGAAATTGTCAAGCTAAAATTATTTCCTTTTTCTTTAAAAGATAAAGCAAAAATTTGGCTTCATAATTTAAAACCAAGGTCAATTGGCACATGGCAAGAATTACAAACTGAGTTTCTAAAGAAATTTTTCCCAGCACATAAAACTACTGCTTTGAAAAGACAGATTCAAAATTTCAATCAAAATCAAAATGAAGCATTTTTTCAGTGCTGGGAGCGTTTTAAAGATTTGTTAAGTTCTTGTCCACATCATGGTTTTGAAAAATGGCGTCTTATTAGTTTCTTTTATGAAAGTTTAACTCCCGAAACTAAACAATTTGTTGAAACAATGTGTAACGGTGAGTTTCTAGAAAAAGAACCTGAAGAAGCCTTTGACTACCTAGACCATTTGGCAGATAACTCTCAAGCCTGGCACACAGATAATTCCTCTGAAAGTTCCAATAGATCTAATCCTGTTTCTAACAGAGGTAAATATCATTTTAGTCAAGAAAATGAGATAAAAGCTAAAGTAGCTAATTTGGCTAGAAAGATTGAAGCCATGGAACTTAGAGAAGTAAAAGAAGTCAAAACGGTTAAAAATGAAGACAGTTGTGGAATTTGTGAAATCATGGGACACCCCACTTCTGAATGTCCAAACATTCCCATTCTTAAAGAAGCGTTGCATGATCAAGTAAATTCCATAAACACATTTAAAAAGCCTTTTCCTTCTCCTTACTCTGAAACATATAACCCTGAATGGAGAAGTCATCCCAACTTCAGTTGGCGGAATAATAATCATGTTCAGGTACCACAATCTCAAAAGCCGGGCAACACTTTTTCCTATCAACCTTCACGTGTACAAACCTTGGAAGAGACATTGCAAGCATTCATGCAAACACAAGCAAATGTGAATAACCAAACTTCACAGGACATCAATGAGATCAAAAACACCTTGTCCACATTGACAGCTGCATTACGCACTCAAGAAAAAGGTAAGTTTCCTGCTCAACCTCAGCCTAACCCTTCTACTCAATGTCTTGTTTCTTGCTCCAATGAAACTCAACAGGAAAATGCCAGTTCTATCACAACTCTTCGAAGTGGAAAGGCAATTGACAAAAAGATTCCATCAAAAGACCAAGATCCTCCTTCCCCTCCGAAAAGTATTGGTAAGGATGATGGTAAGTCTGAACTTCTTGAAAATTTGGACAAAGAAAAAGGTATGCATCCTGCTCCTTTTCCTCAAAGGTTGCAAACAATAAAGAATTTGAATCAAAATGCAGAAATTTATGAACTTTTCAAACAAGTCAAGATTAACATTCCTTTATTGGATGCAATCAAACAAGTTCCATCTTATGCTAAATTTTTGAAGGACATGTGCACAGTTAAAAGGAAACATAATGTACAAAAGAAAGCATTTCTGACGGAAAGTGTGAGCTCAATCATTCAGCACCTTACTCCACCAAAATTCAAAGATCCTGGATGTCCAACAATCTCATGCATCATTGGGAACACTAGAATAGAACGTGCATTGCTTGATCTTGGTGCTAGTGTTAATCTTTTGCCTTTTTCTGTTTATCAACAGTTAGGTTTAGGTGAACTCAAGGAAACACCTGTTACACTTCAACTAGCTGATCGTTCTGTAAAAATTCCTCGAGGGATAGTTGAAGATGTTTTGGTTCAAATTGATAATTTTTACTTCCCTGTTGATTTTATTGTTTTGGACACACATCCTGTTTCAAATCCAAATGTTCAAATTCCTGTTATATTAGGTCGTCCATTTCTTGCAACTTCTAATGCTCTGATAAATTGCAGGAATGGTATGTTGTAACATTTCTTTTGGAAATATGACTTTAGAATTAAATGTGTTCAACACTTGCAAGCAACCTGGTGATGATTCAGAAGTACATGAAGTGGATTTCATTGAAGAACTTGTTCATGAACATCTCACCACTACCACATTCCATGATCCTTTAGAAGCTTATTTAATTGAATGTGAGTTTGATAATGCTTCAGAAATTTCACACACTGATTCTTTGTTAAATTCTTTTCAGGTCAAGCATTGTTGGAAACAAAAGTTTGAGGAACTTCCATCACTCACAAATGTCACTGTACCATCAACTATTGAACCACCCAAGCTGGATTTAAAACCATTGCCATCCGAGCTAAAATATTCCTTTTTGGGTGAGAATGAAACTTTTCCAGTCATAAATGAACTTGAGGAACTCAGAAATGATGCATAAGTGAATTCTAAAATTCATAAAGAAAGAACTAAAGCCTTTCATGACAAGTTAATTTCAAGAAAAACATTTGATGTTGGGCAAAAAGTTCTACTTTATAATTCTAGACTTCACATATTTCCTGGTAAATTGAGATCAAGATGGACTGGCCCATTTGTGGTTAAGCATGTGTATCATTATGGAGCAGTTGACATTGAGAATCCTCAAAACGGTAACGTATTCAAGGTAAATGGACAAAGACTCAAACTCTTTTTGGAAAATCATGTTACTCAAGAAGAGGTTGTTTTTCTTTCTGATCCTTGTTTTGAAAATAACTAGATGTAAATATAATTTTTACTAATTTCCAAGAAAAAAATAATAATAATAATACATTTTTTTTAAACCCCGGTTAAATGGCGGATAACGGTACTCCGTGATTATTTAAGTCGGTTCCATCAGCTACCCACAAAACTGATATTGTATATAAATTTCTCTTTCAATTCCTTTTTCATTTTTTTTTCAAGATGGATGATATTCTCACAAGATTGCAGAAACGATTTTCTCCTTTTCCTCGAAATATTTTACTGAAGCTTTACCAAGTTCGATTTGAAAGATTAAGAATGCTTATGCACAAAGGGATTCCTGAAGACATACGTTGGATAATTGAAGCTAAGGTACGTGAAGATGAATATCTTCCTGTTTTGCATTTACCAGGTACAGGTAGAAGCACTTATGCAAAGAAGCGACGAGCAAAGCGTATGAGTTCAAATTGCCACAAGTGTGCACGATGGACGTGTAACGGTAAATGTCGTTCTATTGGGATTCCGTCCTCTAATCGAGATGATAAAATTGAATTCATTAAGGATGGACTGAGTAAGGAGAATTTGGGTAATATCCAACTTTCTCTTGAGACGCATCCTAGTGGAGACGTACAAAGAGAAATTCTTGATTTATGGTCGCAATTCCAAAGGGAATGGCAACATCTTGGGAATCTGATGTTAAAAGACCCTGTTTGCCAGCTTGTAAGAAAACTGGATGGGAAGCATATCCTCGACTCATAGAAGGCGTTTAAGCCGTTTCTGGACGTAAAACCAGAGGAAGATGTGAGCCACAATCACAACTACAATAAATGACTTCTCAGCTTTTGGTTTGATTTGCAATAACTTCATTTCGGTTTAATTTACGTGTTGTTAGATTTGTGTAATTATTCTCGTTTTTTTTTTTGCATTGGTCTTTTACGGTTGATTTTTCTTCTCTTTTTGATTTTCTTCTTGAAATCACGCAAAAGACTTTTGTTAGGTTAACATTTTCTTCTGACAGGTCAAATACACTTTCGGCGACATTATCTAACATTTTGTTTGTTGTGTCTCAGTTATAATAAGTGGTTAGCAACCTCTGCAGGTAATATCTCCTAAATTCTACCTTTAAAATTTGACATTGGGGACAATGTCATATTTTAGTAGGGGGTAAGGGACATATTTTGCTAATTCTTAAAAAAAAAAAAAATTGTTGTGTTTTAAGCAATTTAGAAGTATTCATTCTGAACAAGGTCTGAGTAAGGGAGACTTGAGACATACCTTGTCAGTTTGATTTAATTTTCTTCAAAAAAAAAAAGCATGTTTAGTTACTTTCAATACTATAATAAGATATGAATTGCATAAGTCTAAAACAGATTTATTAGTGAGAAGATTTTCATGAGAATTGAGCTTGATATCAACCTTTTTATGAGCCAATGTTAATATGATATGTTGATTGAGAAAGAAGCATGTTTAGACTTAATCTGACTTGTATAATCATCCTTGTGAGTTTTTGAGCCTATAATGATTGATGCATTATACAAATCAATCTAATTTCTTTCTTGAGTGCTCTTATGATTACATGATTCTCTAGAACTTGCTTTAAACCGTTTGATACTATATTGATACATGTGACAACATGAATATGATAGAGGCATTAGGATTATAACCAGAGCCAAACAGCCACCCCTTATTAATGTTCTAAGAGAACATCCCCACTAGTGAGCCAATTTGAGCCTACATTAAATATGCTGTTTTATTGGTAACCACAACTTACACCTAGCCTAAATATACTTATATCCTTACCCTTGTTCTAAAGATGGATTTTTATATTTTGAGACATATTGGAAAAAAAAAAAACAAGGGATATTTTTAGTTGAAAATTTGGGTTAGAAACAAAAGATAAGTGTGTGGGAAGAAAAGAAAACAAAAAGTCAAGAGAAAAAGAAAGGGAACATTGTCAAATACATTCCCATATTAAAAAAAAAAAAAAAAATCTTCTCTTGAACTTCTAGAAAAAGATGTTACAAAGTTGGTTAGAATGATGCAAAGGCTCAACATGAATATTTAGCCTATGTTATTATGTGCTTTATAAGAGTTTTGAGAAGTTTTATTTGTATGATCTTATTATGTCTCTAAAATCTATGAACTCTTTGGAACCTTTGTGATATCTTTATCCTTTTGTTCTTTAACCACATTATAACCCTTTGGCCCCATTACAACCTTGAATAAAGACCTCTTGATTTATGAAGTTGTATGATCTAAATAGTGGAGAATAGGTGGACAAGCAAGCATATGGTAGAAGTGTTTTCATGAGATTGATTGAGTGTAAACACTTTACCACTACTTTAAAGAGTGAAAATCAACAGAGTATCCCATGTGAGAAGTTGAGATTAAGTTTGAATATACACTATTTTGATTGAAATATGTTATGTTAATATTGGCTTAACTCAAACTATTTACATTCAAGCAAGATTTTTTGTGAATTTCTTTAAGCTATTGATTAGTTTTTAAGACTTGTCCAATGATTATCTCTAATTTATATTGGAAGGATTAGTTATAATTATTATTTTTAGTTTTTCTTATGTCTTCAATGTTTGTGGGTATCGTCCTAGTAAACCCTCACGAGACTAAACTCGTCCACTAGGGACACCTAGGGGTTTAAAGGCTTGTGTCACATGCTAAGTGCCACCGTGATTTCCTACGAAAATGGATTAGATTAGATTTTCTTATTTTATTTTTATTGAGTCGTTGCTAGGGACTAGCAACAATCTAAGTGTGGGGGTGTGATAACTTGTATAATTATATAGTTTTTAGTTATGTTTTATTATTGTTTTGTGTCAAATACGAGTTATTATTGTTTAGTCTAATTGTGTTTATGATCTTTTATATTTTTATGTAATTTGGTGTTTTTCACAAGTTTCTTTGAGTGATTTCAGATTACTAGAATTAAGGGCAAATCCAGTTCAGTTCCAGTTCCGACACCGTTTGCCATATCAGCTATATCTCGAGTTTCACTGAAGCAATAAGGCTGAAATTTGTAGCCGTGCAAAGCTAAGAGGCATATCTATCTTTTTCATGTTTTACACTTCTTGAAACGGAGTCGTTTTCCCTAGCGAAATCGACCATCAAGTTGGCTGATGTGCAATGACGTCTGTGCTGTCCTGTTTTCGTATTTTGCCCATATCTTCTTATCCACATCAGCAAATGAGCTGATTCCAACGGCTATGGATCCGTAACTGATAGGGGTATATGTTTCTAGAAGACAATTTTATCAGATAGAGCCTCCAACATTGACAAAATCTACCATCAAGCTGGCTGATCAGAATTGTCATACAATATGATGAAAATTGTTAGAAAAATGCACCCACCTATTATACCTACCTTTGAAATTTGTAAAGCTTGTCTCTTGTCATTTAGCCCTCCAAAATGTGTATAAATAGAGGGCCTTGGATGAGTATTGGATACATTTATACATTGGTAGGATATTAGCCATTGTAATAAAATTCTCTAAGTTTTCTTCTTTTTTCCTTTCTCTAGTTTTCTTTTTCTTTATTTACTTATGCTTCTTACATTTCTTTTCATCTTTAGTATGTGTTGCTAATCATATTGTTGAGGTGATGAGGTGAAGCTCTTGGTAAATGCTAAGGTTAGTCTCTTAAACATGAGCTAAAATGAATCATCATTTATAAACACTAGTATAGATAATATTTTCTTTTGGTTTAAAATCATACTTGCAAAGTAGAGATCTTGATTCATTATTGACAATGAAAATGGCACAGTAAATGTTTGGTTTCATAACCTTGATTTGTTGTAGACATATACCTTGGCATAAGGAATGCTTGGACTCTTTTTATGAGTTTTGAGGACACCAAATGAACATAATATCATATGCTATGGACGTTGGACAATTTGGACTGAATTGCTAAACCTTCCGATTGGAACCTCCCTTATGTGTGGATTTCAATTGTGTAATAAAACAATATTAATCTTAGCATAACACCAAGAGTGGATTCTCTAACCTCAACATCCTTTCTTATTGTTTTTTTATATCTTGTTTAATTGCTTTTATGTTATTTTGTTTATTTTGTTCTCTAATATCTTGTTTACTTTCTTTGTTATTGATTCCCTAATATCTTGTTTATTTTCTTTTTCATATATATATTTATAAACTTATACTTACTAGTACGCTTCCCTGTGGTTCGACCTCGGACACCCGAGAATTTATTACTTGAACATAACCTGCACTTGGGTTTACAACTCTTAATTGAGTCTCCATCAGTCTTGTCATTGAATTACCTTTATTTCTTTGAAATTTTCTTTAAATAATGCATTATGTTGGCATGAAATTTGAATGATAATAAATAAAAAAACAATGCACAAGGGGAGCTTTCGTGATTACTCTATAAAGATTTGAGAATTGGAAAACCAAGGAGGGAGAAAGAGACGACGGGGCAGTAGGGGACATGATTTATTAATACTCCGTGAAAATAAAGAAAGCAATGACTGAAATGAGAATTGATGTATGAAATTGTTTTCAGGGAATGTACAAAGTTTTGATTCCGATCAAGGAAGGACGAAGAGGTCATAAAGAATTAAATTGTGGGCATTTAGTCAACTCGAGGAAGAAAAAGGAAAATAATTGGGAAAGATAGAGATGGTTTATAAAGAATAGTCTAAGAGGCTTAATCAGACCCAGCTCTGGAAGAGTCACTAGTTGATGAAATATATACAGGGGCATCGAATCATGATCCGAGCCTTAAGTTATGCATCCCATTACCATAAGCATGCATTGCATTGCATTGCATTATCATGACATTGCAAACAATTAGGAATTATCATCGTTCAAAAAAAAATATGAATGGCATATGGACTAGGAAAAAGTGAAACTCGACTGCAGCAGGAAGTTGGAAATCACCATGATGACCAGGAAAAAGGTAGCAATTCATTTTCCAAGTGATAAAGCCTTTGAGGAGATGAGCAATTTAGTTTTCCAAGTGATAGAGCCTCTGATGAGAGGAGCAATTTAATTTCCCAAGTGATAGAGCCTCTGATGAGTGGAGCAATTTATTTTTTCCAAGTGATAGAGCATCTAATGAGAGGAGCAATTTAATCTTCCAAGTGATAGAGCCTCTGATGAGAGGAGCAATTTAATTTTTCAAGTGATAGAGCCTCTGATAGGGGGAGCAATTTATTTAATTTCCCAAGTGATAGAGCCTCTGATAAGACAAGCAATTTACTTTTCCAAGTGATAGAGCCTCTGATGAGAGGAGCAATTTAATTTTTCAAGTGATAGAGCCTCTGATGAGAGGAGCAATTTATTTTTCCAAGTGATAGAGCCTCTGATGGGAGGAGCAATTTATTTTTCCAAAGTTGTGGAGCATCTGATTAGAGGAGTGGATATTTTTAAAGTTTTGGAGATTTAGATGTCGTCTGAGTCATCTGTTCCATGCAAAATTTGTTGTCTATAGTCGTTGCCTTATTCCTGATTCTCAACAATGAGCAAAGAGGGACAGCTATAGACACCTAATTTTGTCCGGTTAATAAAATTCGAGTCTCAAAATAACCCTAGACGAGGCCTTAATCGCAATCCAATTGGGACGATATCCGGATTCATCATCTTTTCCCGATTTTCCATTCAAATCCGATTTTCTAGTTTGACTAAGTTTAATTTGATGGATCCATTTTTTTTTTATCATTTGGGCTTTAATCTGAATTGGGCCCAAAATCATGTAAATTGGGTTTAAAATTAGAATTGGATGTGGACTTTCTGTTTTTTTAAATTAATGAAAACCTGTTAATTAAATTAGAATTAAAAAAAAATTAAAAATATGGGAAAGTTCGGCTGCCATGGCTAAGCATGGCAGCCAGCTTTCCCTTCTCCCCAAAATCCTATCCTCCAAATTGCCTAACCACTTTCAGCTTCATTTCTTTTTCCTGGTTATTCTTTACCCTTTTCACCATAACACCATTTAATCAAAAAAAACCAAAAACCCAAAATGAGCAAGCTCCAGTATCCCAAAACATAGCAATTGACCTCTGATTTCACACTCATTTTACCAAGAACAAGCCAAAATCCTCAATCAAGCCACAAGAAAAAAGCTAATAATTTTTTACTTTGGAAAAACCTGCATTTTTTATTTTGATTTTTCTTTCACCCTCCATAAAAAGAAAAGAGGACACCCGTTGGAGGGGATCCAGCTTTTTTCAAAAAAAAAAGATCCATCATTTTCAACTCCCCCCAAAAAAACCTACTGCCTAACTGATAACTCGTATAATTATATAGTTTTTAGTTATGTTTTATTATTGTTTTGTGTCAAATACGAGTTATTATTGTTTAGTCTAATTGTGTTTATGATCTTTTATATTTTTATGTAATTTGGTGTTTTTCACAAGTTTCTTTTAGTGATTTCAGATTACTAGAATTAAGGGCAAATCCAGTTCAGTTCCAGTTCCGACACCTTTTGCCATATCAGCTATATCTGGAGTTTCACTGAAGCAATAAGGCTGAAATTGTAACCGTGCAAATTTAAGAGGCATATCTATCTTTTTCATGTTTTACACTTCTTGAAACGGAGTCGTTTTCCCTAGCGAAATCAACCATCAAGTTGGCTGATGTGCAATGACGTCTGTCCTGAGCAGTTTTCGCATTTTGACCATATCGTCCGATACACATCCGCAAATGAGCTGATTCAAACGGCTATGGATCAATAACTGATAGGGGAACATTTGTCTAGAAGACCATGTGATCAGATAAAGCCTCCAATATTGAAGAAATCGACCATCAAGTTGGCTGATGTGCAATGACGTCTATGCTGACCTGTTTTCGTATTTTGCTCATATCTTCTTCTCCACATCAGCAAATGAGCTGATTCCAACGGCTATGAATCAGTAACTCATAGGGGAACATTTTTCTAGAAGATCATGTGATCAGATCAGGCCTCCAAGATTGACAAAATCGACCATCAATTTGGCTGATCAAAATGGTCATACAATATGACGAAAATTGTTAGAAAAATGCACCCACCTATTATACCTACCTTTGAAAAGCTTGTCTCTTGTCATTTAGCCCTCCAAAATGTGTATAAATAGAGGGCCTTGGATGATTGTAGAGGATCATATTGTAGATAGGTAGGATATTAGCCATTGTAATAAAATTCTCTAAGTTTTCTTCTTCTTTCTTTTCTCTAGTTTTCTTTTTCTTTAGAAAGAGCAAGAGGTTGGATAATTAATATTCTTCTTCTTCTTCTTTCTTTCTTTTATTTTCTTCTTAGATTCTATTTAATTTTATGTTTATAATGCCTATGCTAGGCTAAACTTCTATTTGGTTAAGGGTGATTTCAAAGCCCTAGACTTGTTTTGTGATTGATTTTCAGATTCTATCTATCATTAATTTTCTATCAAAGTTGCTTATGTTCTTCTACAAGAATTGTTCATGATGTTGTCTTGATTTGTTTAGGTGTACAACTAGATAGATCTTGATAATTATCTATTGCTAGTTTAGGAGTCTTGATCCGTGTAATTGTCTTGATTTCCTATTCATAAGTGGCAATTTGTGATTAATGATTATGGTCAAGTTTTCAATAATTGCAAAGTGGAACATAACCTAAGTTGAACAATCCGAGCTTATGTGTTTGTTGCTTAGATCAACCTATCTTTCTCATCATAAAACTGCCATTAAATTGAACTTAGAGAGCTTATTCTAGGTTGTTTGATGGTTAGAGATTAAATAGAGAGCTTGTTCTATTTAACGACAAACTAAGGAAAGATTGGGATAACAGAGCTTGTTGTTATCTACGGTTGTTAACTTTGATAGTTGGTTGATATTGATAGATCTGAAATTGATTCTTAATGATGTCTAGTGGTGGAGAATGAAACCTTAACCATATTTTTCATATTTGATTCTTCTTACTTACTTGTTTTCTTACTTTTCTAGTTTGCTTATTTTTAAAAGTATATTTATTTTTATTGGCTGGTTATACCGCCTAATTTGTATATTAACTTTGTTTTATTTTTATTGGCTGGTTATACCGCCTAATTTAGTATATATATTGGCTGGTTATACCGCCTAATTTAGTATATATATTGGCTGGTTATACCGCCTAATTTAGTATATATATTTTTATTGGCTGGTTATACCGCCTTGCATCTTATTTACTTTAGTTTAAATCTGGCTTCAAAAAACCCCTTTTCTTTTATTGTTCTTGAATTTAAGTTTTAAACTATTAACTTATAAACTAAAACCCAATCCCTGAGGACTCGACCCTTGCTAACTACTATACTTACAATTTATCTTTTTAGTGCAAGGTTAAATAAGATACACTCTTTTGGGTGCATCAAATTTTTGGCGCCGTTGCCGGGGATTGCTTTCTTTAGTTTATTTGTTACTTGGTTTATTCTTATTTTCAGTTCTAATTAGTTTTATTTTCTTGTACATACAAGTTTTTCTTTTCAAATTTAAAAAAAAATAATAATAATGGAATTGAGCAATCTAACACTTGAAGAGTTAGTGGCATACATGAACATGGAGAATCAACAAGCCAAGCTCACCTCCCCAGTTCAACAATTGGCCATGGGAGGATGTCAAGGCCATCAAGTGTTCCAAGACCAACAGTATGATCATTACTCAAACACTTACCATGAGGGATGGTGGGATCATACTAATTATGGCTACTCGAAAAATTACCAAGAAGTAGATCCTTATGCCAATTACACTCATCCATCTAGCTTCAATCAATTATGGTCTCAAGAACCAGATCTTTTTCAACCACCACATATGACTCAAAACTCAGGTACTTCTTTAGAAGATCTTGTCTATTCTCTTGTTACTGATTCTTTGCAATTTCAACAGGAAACAAGGGCAAGCATCCAGAGTTTGGAAAAGCAAATGAGCCAATTGGCTAGTAGTATGGTGGGATGGGTAGCACAAAAATCTGAAGAACTCCCAGCCCAAACGATGGTTAACCCAAAGGAGAATGCTACTATTGTGACCTTGAAGAATGAGGAACAAGATGAGGATGAAACAAAATTAGAGATGGATTCTATTCTTGAGGATAATGAAGCCAAAGATCCAAATAAGAGTATTTCGGCATTTGAGGTAACATTTAAGGTTTCACTTTTTACTAATGTTTCTTCTCCACCTTTTCCTAGTAGATTTGCTAAGTTCAAGGAGGAAGAACATGAACAACACATGCCGGAAACCTTAAACAACTTGTTTGTGGAGGTCATTCAACAAGTATCAAAAGATGCACCATTCCTCGATGAGATATGCACCACCAAGGATGATGGAATAATACTTGTAATGGAGAATGCATCCACTGTTGTGCAAAGAAAGCTTCCTCTCAAACGCATAAATTTGGGAAATTTCATGTATGAGCCTAACAAGCCTAAAAAGCCAAGAAGGGGTGTTGGTTAGGTTGGACAACTTAAATCAAGTGCTAATTGGGGGAGGCAGCCTAATTAGTGAAAGCATTGCCAAACTGCCATCCTCAGATTTGCTCTCTTTTTCTTTATCTTTTTCTTATGTTTCTTTGCTAATTGTGTTTAGTGTTTCTAAGTTCATTTAGGCTGCATAAGTTTATTTTGTTTATTAGTTCTTTTCACTTACACATGATTCTTTCATTTGGGATTAATAGCATTACATTAATGACAATGTAACAATTATGTGTGGGGGGGAGAATTTAGGATTTTATTTAGAGTGTTTTGTTTTTGAGTCTTTTTATGTTGTTTTTCTTTCTGATCCTTGTTTTGAAAATAACTAGATGTAAATATAATTTTTTAACCCCGGTTAAACGGCGGATAACGATACTCCGTGATTATTTAAGTCGGTTCCATCAGCTACCCACAAAACTGATATTGTATATAAATTTCTCTTTCAATTTCTCTTTCATTTTTTTTTTTCAGGATGGATGATATTCTCACAAGATTGCAGAAACGATTTCCTCCTTTTCCTCGAAATATTTTACTGAAGCTTTACCAAGTTCGATTTGAAATATTAAGAATGCTTATGCACAAAGGGATTCCTGAAGACATACGTTGGATAATTGAAGCCAATGTACGTGAAGATGAATATCTTCCTGTTTTGCATTTACCAGGTACAGGTAGAAGCACTTTTGCAAAGAAGCGACGAGCAAAGCGCATGAGTTCAAATTGCCACAAATGTGCACGATGGACGTGTAACGGTAAATGTCGTTCTATTGGGATTCCGTCCTCTAATCGAGATGATAAAATTGAATTCATTAAGGATGGACTGAGTAAGGAGAATTTGGGTAATATCCAACTTTCTCTTGAGACGCATCCTAGTGGAGACGTACAAAGAGAAATTCTTGATTTATGGCCGTAATTCCAAAGGGAATGGCAACATCTTGGGAATCTGATGTTAAAAGACCCTGTTTGCCAGCTTGTAAGAAAACTGGATGGGAAGCATATCCTCGACTCATAGAAGGCGTTTAAGCCGTTTCTGGACGTAAAACCAGAGGAAGATGTGAGCCACAATCACAACTACAATAAATGACTTCTCAGTTTTTGGTTTGATTTGCAATAACTTTATTTTGGTTTAATTTACGTGTTGTTCGATTTGTGTAATTATTCTCGTTTTTTTTTTATTTGTCTTTTACGGTTGATTTTTTCTTCTCTTTTTGATTTTCTTCCTGAAATCACGCAAAAATCTTTTGTTAGGTTAATATTTTCTTCTGACAGGTCAGATACACTTTCGGCGACATTATTACTCTTGTCTGATTCACTACTCAGTCCTCTATATATTACACCATGTACTCATTCTCTTTCAGGCACTCGAAAAAGAAAAAAAAATGGAAAGTACTTCGTCCCAACGCATTAAAAAAATTTGTGTCTTTGGAGGTGCTTATCCAGGGAAAAATAACATATTTGCTGATGAAGCCATAAGAGTTGGAGTAATACTTGCCCAACAAAAGATCCAGTTGATTTATGGAGGCGGTAGTACGGGTTTAATGGGAGCAGTCGCTACAGCAGCACACGCCGGAGGAAGTCCAGTTCTAGGAGTCGTGCCAAAACTATTCACAGGTTTTTGTGGACCTACCGTGGGTAAGGAAATACAAGTCTGGAGTATCCCTGAACGGATAACAATCATGTACCATTCTGCCGATGCATTCATTGCTTTACCAGGAGGTCTGGGTACATTGGAAGAAATAGCTTGCGTGGCTTCTTGGTCATCTTTGGTCACAAATAAGAAACCCATTGGTTTGCTTAATATTAATGGTTATTTTAGTAATTTGCTTTCATATTTAGATAATGCTGTGGATAATGGATTCATGTTTTCAGAGGCAAGGAGAACCATAATTTCTGCTACAACCATTGAAGATTTACTCAAAAAGCTCCAAGCTTATGAGTGTTTATCTGCTACGGTTGTTTCGCAAACGCTCGGAAAAAGAAAAAGAGATATGGACGAGCAAGGAGTGGATTGCACTTTGTCTTTGTGACATTATCTAACATTTTGTTTGTTGTGTCTCAGTTATAATAAGTGGTTAGCAACCTCTGCATGTAATATCTCCTAAATTCTACCTTTAAAATTTGACATTGGGGACAATGCCATATTTTAGTAGGGGGTAAGGGACATATTTTGCTAATTTAAAAAAAAAAAAAAATTTGTTGTGTTTTAAGCCATTTAGAAGTATTCATTCTGAACAAGGTCCGAGTAAGGGAGACTTGAGACATATCTTGTCAGTTTGATTTCTTCTTTTCAAAAAAAAAAAATAGTTTGTTGTGTTTTAAGCAATTTAGAAGTATTCATTCTGAACACGGTCTGAGTAAGGGAGACTTGAGACACACCTTGTCAGTTTGATTTTAATCTTTTTATGTTTACTTGTTAATTTTTGTTTAGTATTTTAAGATTATTCAGGTTGCATGAGTTTGTTTTGTTTTGAGTCTTAGCTTTTCCTATTCTTATGTTATTAGTTCTTTTCTCTTACACATGATTCTTTCATTTGAGTTAATAGACTTACATTGAGGACAATGTAAGAATTAAGTGTGGGGGGAATGATTTAGGATTTCTTTTATTTTGTCTACTATTTTTTTTTTTTATGAGTCTTTATTATTATTATTATTATTTTTTTTTGAGTTTTAGTTCCTTTTTAATACAATGATGAGATATGAATTGCATAAGTCTAAAACAGATTTATTAGTGAGAAGATTTTCATGAGAATTGAGCTTGATGTCAACCTTTTTATGAGCCAATGTTAATATGATATGTTGATTGAGAAAGAAGCATGTTTAGACTTAATCTGACTTGTATAATCATCCTTGTGAGTTTTTGAGCCTATAATGATTGATGCATTATACAAATCAATCTAATTTCTTTCTTGAGTGCTCTTATGATTACATGATTCTCTAGAACTTGCTTTAAACCGTTTGAGACTATATTGATACATGTGACAACATGAATATGATAGAGGCATTAGGATTATAACCAGAGCCAAACAGCCATCCATTATTAATGTTCCAAGAGAACACACCCTTAGTGAACCAATTTGAGCCTACATTGAATAAGCTATCTCTTTGGTAACCATAACTTGTCCCTAACCTAAATATACTTATATCTTTACCTTTGTTCCAAAGATGAATTAGCATGTTTTGAGACAAGTTGCAAAGACAAGGAAGATTTATTGAAAATTTGGGTTAGAAACAAGAAATAAGTGTGGGGGGAAAAGAAAGAAAAAAGTCAAGAGAAAAAGAAAGGGATCATTGTCAAATACATTCCCATATTAAAAAAAAAAAAAAAAAAAACTTCTCTTGAACTTCTAGTTAAAGTAAAAAAAAAAAGATGTTACAAAGTTGGTTAGAATGATGCAAAGGCTCAACATGAATATTTAGCCTATGTTATTATGTGCTTTATAAGAGTTTTGAGAACTTTTATTTGTATGATCTTTTTATGTCTCTAAACTTTATGAACTCTTTGGAACCTTTGTGATATCTTTATCCTTTTGTTCTTCAACCACATTACAAACCCCTTGGCCCCATTACAACCTTGATTAAAGACCTCTTGATTCATGAAGTTGTATGATCTAAATAGTGGAGAATAGGTGGACAAGCAAGAATATGGTAGAACTGTTTTCATGAGATTGATTGAGTGTAAACTCTTCACCACTACTTTAAAGAGTGAAAATCATGAGGGTATCCCATGTGAGTAGTTGATATTAAATTTGAACATGCACTATTTTGATTGAGATATGTTATGTTAATATTGGCTTAACTCAAATAATTTACATTCAAGCATGATTTTTTGTGAAATTCTTTAAGCTATTGATTAGTTTATAAGACTTGTTCAAAGATTATCTCTAAGTGTATTGAAAGGATTTGGAATAAATATTTTTAGTATATGTAGTTTATTTATAGTTTAGTTTTTCAATGTTTGTGGGTATCGTTCTAGCAAACCCTCACGAGACTAAACTCGTCCACTAGGGACACCTAGGGGTTTAAAGGCTTGTGTCACATGCTAAGTGCCACCGTGATTTCCTACGAAAATGGATTAGATTAGATTTTCTTATTTTATTTTTATTGAGTCGTTGCTAGGGACTAGCAACAATCTAAGTGTGGGGGTGTGATAACTCGTATAATTATATAGTTTTTAGTTATGTTTTATTATTGTTTTGTGTCAAATACGAGTTATTATTGTTTAGTCTAATTGTGTTTATGATCTTTTATATTTTTATGTAATTTGGTGTTTTTCACAAGTTTCTTTTAGTGATTTCAGATTACTAGAATTAAGGGCAAATCCAGTTCAGTTCCAGTTCCGACACCTTTTGCCATATCAGCTATATCTGGAGTTTCACTGAAGCAATAAGGCTGAAATTGTAACCGTGCAAAGTTAAGAGGCATATCTATCTTTTTCATGTTTTACACTTCTTGAAATGCAGTCGTTTTCCCTAGCGAAATCAACCATCAAGTTGGCTGATGTGCAATGACGTCTGTCCTGAGCAGTTTTCGCATTTTGACCATATCGTCCGATACACATCCGCAAATGATCTGATTCAAACGGCTATGGATCACTAACTGATAGGGGAACATTTGTCTAGAAGACCATGTGATCAGATAAAGCCTCCAATATTGAAGAAATCGACCATCAAGTTGGCTGATGTGCAATGACATCTATGCTGACCTGTTTTCGTATTTTGCCCATATCTTCTTCTCCACATCATAAAATGAGCTGATTCCAACGGCTATGAATCAGTAACTCATAGGGGAACATTTTTCTAGAAGATCATGTGATCAGATCAGGCCTCCAAGATTGACAAAATCGACCATCAAGTTGGCTGATCAAAATGGTCATACAATATGACGAAAATTGTTAGAAAAATGCACCCACCTATTATACCTACCTTTGAAAAGCTTGTCTCTTGTCATTTAGCCCTCCAAAATGTGTATAAATAGAGGGCCTTGGATGATTGTAGAGGATCATATTGTAGATAGGTAGGATATTAGCCATTGTAATAAAATTCTCTAAGTTTTCTTCTTCTTTCTTTTCTCTAGTTTTCTTTTTCTTTAGAAAGAGCAAGAGGTTGGATAATTAATATTATTCTTCTTCTTCTTTCTTTCTTTTATTTTCTTCTTAGATTCTATTTAATTTTATGTTTATAATGCCTATGCTAGGCTAAACTTCTATTTGGTTAAGGGTGATTTCAAAGCCCTAGACATGTTTTGTGATTGATTTTCAGATTCTATCTATCATTAATTTTCTATCAAAGTTGCTTATGTTCTTCTACAAGAATTGTTCATGATGTTGTCTTGATTTGTTTAGGTGTACAACTAGATAGATCTTGATAATTATCTATTGCTAGTTTAGGAGTCTTGATCAGTGTAATTGTCTTGATTTCCTATTCATAAGTGGCAATTTGTGATTAATGATTATGGTCAAGTTTTCAATAATTGCAAAGTGGAACATAACCTAAGTTGAACAATCCGAGCTTATGTGTTTGTTGCTTAGATCAACCTATCTTTCTCATCATAAAACTGCCATTAAATTGAACTTAGAGAGCTTATTCTAGGTTGTTTGATGGTTAGAGATTAAATAGAGAGCTTGTTCTATTTAACGACAAACTAAGGAAAGATTGGGATAACAGAGCTTGTTGTTATCTACGGTTGTTAACTTTGATAGTTGGTTGATATTGATAGATCTGAAATTGATTCTTAATGATGTCTAGTGGTGGAGAATGAAACCTTAACCATATTTTTCATATTTGATTCTTCTTACTTACTTGTTTTCTTACTTTTCTAGTTTGCTTATTTTTAAAAGTATATTTATTTTTATTGACTGGTTATACCGCCTAATTTGTATATTAACTTTGTTTTATTTTTATTGGCTGGTTATACCGCCTAATTTAGTATATATATTGGCTGGTTATACCGCCTAATTTAGTATATATATTGGCTGGTTATACCGCCTAATTTAGTATATATATTTTTATTGGCTGGTTATACCGCCTTGCATCTTATTTACTTTAGTTTAAATCTGGCTTCAAAAAACCCCTTTTCTTTTATTGTTCTTGAATTTAAGTTTTAAACTATTAACTTATAAACTAAAACCCAATCCCTGAGGACTCGACCCTTGCTAACTACTATACTTACAATTTATCTTTTTAGTGCAAGGTTAAATAAGATACACTCTTTTGGGTGCATCACTAACCAAAAGAAAAACCCCAAATCAAACTATTCCAGTGCCCTCCACCAGCACTCGGCCTCCCCACCACACAGCTTCAAGCTCCAGCGCCGCATCCCTCCCAACCGCCAAACATGCCTTTACACAAGACCTTCAGGCTGGCCAAGAAAATGAAGCAGAACATGCCCATCCCTTATTAGATCTGCATGCACACCAAGATAAGGTTCTAAGCTTGACATTTCCATTTTTTGGATTTTCATTGGCTATGTTTATGTTCTACTCATTTGTCCTAGTGTTACTTAAGCTGAGTGGTTCCACAATGCTCAATCTCTCTTCGCTTACCTCAGACATGTAGGCTGTCGTAATCCGCATTTTTGCTTACCATAAGAAGGTTGATTGGACGTACTCTTTTTAGCCTTTGTTGTAGTAGCTGTTGGACTTATTATTTATTCTGGGGCTGAAGTAAAATGGGAGAGAAGATTTTTTTTAATTGCAAAAGGTTTAAAAAAAAAAAGGAAAGTAGCCATAGAGGGTGGAGGGGCAGACAGCTACAGGGAATAAAAGGGGAGAGAAGATTTTTTTTAATAGAAAAAGGTTTAAAAAAAAAAAGAAAGGAAAGTAGCCAGAGGGGGGCAGACGGCTATAGGGAAAAGCAAGCTTTTTTTAAAAAGCAAATAAGGAAGTCTTACAAAAAATAATAATAAAGTAAGAGAGAAATCAAAGGAAGAAACCTGGGGAAACTAAAGAAAGTAATATTTTTTCTTTTTATTATTATTTTTTTTTATTCATTATACTTGTTTTTATTGTTTTGTCTTTGATTTTTATATATTTGGTGTTTGATAATTTCTCTCTTAAATGTTTAATGTTGTTTGCTTCGGGTATGGTTTATTGTGGTACATGTTTGATGTCTATGTTACTTCATTTTATTTTTATTTACATTTACATTTCATGTTAGTTCAATTTTTTTTTTATCTAATTACCTTACTTATTATAATAGTTATTATTTTTTTTATTATTATTACCTTACCTTATTTTATTTTTATTAAATGCATTATTAATCTTTTAAAGAAATAACAAATGGCACTTTGGTGCATACATGATTAAATGTGGAAGATGAATTACCGACAACGGAATTCGAAGGATGTCATAGTAATGAATCCTAAGATATCCCGAGGTGAGAGAATTTCGTTAAATATCACCACGAGTGGTGGGAGTATTTAGCGATATGCTCAATAAAAAAAATTCGTTTTCATTTCAAAAAATGGAAATAATCGAAATAAAGAATGAATATTTACGCGCTTGATATTTTGCCATGCACGCGTTTTAAATATTACGCTTCGTATGTCTAATCTATCATATGTCTTATACGCTTAACCGTGTTTGTTCCATGTTTAAATATTCGCATCATACGCACTTAAATAAAAAAATGGATGTAAATTACCGACGACGGAATTAGAAGGATGCCATAGTAATGATTCCTAAGATATCCCGAGGTGAAAGGATCTCGTTGAATACCACCAAGAGTGTTGGAATATTTAATGAGTGTTCTCGATAAGAGATTATGTTCACTTTCATTTTCAAAAAAATAATAAAATGTTTTGAAAAAAAGGAATAAAAAGAGAATTAGTTTTAAATACCGATGTCAAGTCCATTAAATCGAGATTTAAGATAACACATGATTAATTGGTACCGTTTTATTAACGGGCATCGTAGGGGTGCTAATACCTTCCCCACGCGTAACTGTACTTCTAAATCCGAACTTCTGATTTTTGTAGACCAAATTATCTTTTTAATTAATTTTAAAATTTTATTAAAATGATAAGCTTTCTAGGTGACCAATCACACCTAAACAAAAAATATTGGTGGCGACTCCATTTGTGTTTTTCAATTCGTTTTAGCGGTCAAAAAAACCGTTATGATAGCTTGGCGACTCCACTGGGGACCTTTTGAGAGTCGAGCCATAAATTAATCATGTGTTATCTTAAAATCTTGATTTAATGGATTTAATTGGTATTTAATTTTAATTTTCTTTATTTATTTATTTATTTATATTTTGCTTGCATTTACATTGGGATATTTGTTGATTCTTTATTCATTTTTTTATTATGTCATTTATTTACTATTATTTTATTATTAATTATAATAATTATGGGATGCTTAGAATAAAGGGTCGTAAACAAATTGTCAAAGGTTTGTTTGTTCCTTCTCACACACGAACACGTGCATTTCATACATAAGCTCTATACCCGAGCTATATCCCTTTAGGAAAAAGTAAAGTACATGCACTCTCGTGAGGTAATAACCTCCGCATGGGCTAGCGAAATGCTTTTAGAGAAAGAAAGTAGCTACGCTCTCGTGAGATAATAATCTCCGCATGGGCTAGCAAAAAATTTCTTACTCGAATTGAACCCTTTTCGTTGGAAGACTATAATGGGTAAGAATTGGGGTACCTTGCTAGCCTCCACGGGGCGACAGTGAGGAACAATTTGAGGACCTTTAGATTATGAATCCGAACCTCATGTTAGAATGCCATAAGAAACCCGCCCTAAGTAGAGTCCTTCCTATCTGATATCTAGAAAGTCACCCGAAATTAGGACACATGAAGGAACGCCTCTTACCTTTCACTACTTTTGTTTAATTTCGAACCATGAAGTGGGTAACGACAGGAACATCCCAAATGCCCACATTGGTTTTCGCGATCCTTAGAGTGAACGAACACCTGAATTAGGTCCTTTGTAGGCAAGGACCAAATTTTTCTTCCTAAAAAAATAGGGTTTTCTCAAAATAATTGTTATTTTATGTAATTAAATAATGCCGAATTCCTTTCTTTATTTATTTGATTTTTAAACTCTCTCATGTGTGAATATGCTGACGAATTTTCCTCTTATGTTGTTCTACATAATTTACATTGGCATCATATAGCATTCTACGACAAGGTATTAGTCTCAAAGTATCTTTCAGCAAGTAAATTTCTCATAGAACCCACTGAACGTCAGATTAGCTCATCGTCAGTAAGCGTCATGTGTGAGTCACCAGTTGATGTGCAAGAATGGGCAAGAAATGCGGAACAAAAAGAGGGGGATTGTTTGATAGAAGGCTATGTCATGAGTCTACCCGAAAGGATAAACTTGGAACTTACATAGAATAATTTGACCAAGTTGGTCGATATTTGGGAACGAATGAATGGGGAAAGAAAAAATAAATTTTTTGAAAAAATATGGCTAGATTGCTTCGCTTATCCCGATGGTAATTGAGGAGTCAATGATCAGGGCAGCCGTTCAGTTTTGGGACCCTTCCTATAGGTGCTTTGCTTTTAACAAAGAGGATTTGACACCAACTATAGAGGAGTACTCAGTTCTTGTCGGGTTAGAGCTTCGGTTCCTAGATAAGGTGTACGTTAGGAAGCAAAAATTGGATTTTCGTAAGAAGTTGAAAAAGCTCATCGGGATAGAAGTAGGAGATTTGGATCTGAAACGAAAAGGGGAACATGTCTGCATCCCTTGGGATTTTTTTTGAAAATTTATTGAGGGACACCTCGATGACGAGCAAGGGATCACCGCTTTTGCTTTGGCTATTTATGGGATGGTAATTTTTCCTAAGGTTTTATGGCATATTGAGATGGCAGTGATAGATTTCTTTGAACAAGTTGAGAACCACATTAATCCCTCGCCGGCAATCCTTGCTGAAACCATAAGATTGTTAAACTTTTGCCGTAAGAAAGGGGAGGGTCATTTTATGGGATGTGCACCACTACTACATATATGGCTCAAGAGTCACTTCGTGTGTGAAAATAGTTCTTTCTCCAAACCTTACCTAAGGAACAGTGCCTCTATTAGAGATTTTTGCGAAAGCAAATGGCCAAAACTTTTCTTATGGGGATCCGAATATGTCAAAGAGAGTGGAGCCAATAGTCCGATCTTGGAAAGAAAACCAAAGAACAAGGTTAGGGTCCCTCAGTGAGAGTGTCACTCCGAGGTGCCTAGTGTAGAGAGCAAATCGGGTAAACAATGTAGTTCTTCTCGAAGAAAAGGACACGTATCAGCCAATTCCTGCTCCACCAAAGAGAATATTAGAGCTCGAAATCGCTGAGAAAGGTTTCAGCATTGAAAAAAAAAAGATGAAGCAGGAAAGTAAGAGGTTCCAAGAGGAGGTTGAGAATTGGAAAGACAATATCAAAATCTAGAAAATAATGAATGTACGTGACACTGCATATGCCGACTTGAAAGACTTGCCCTTGGAAAACAAGAAACTAAGGACACAACTGAAGGTCAAAAATATACTCGGATCAACTTATAGACGTGAAAGGGAACTTAGTCGACTTCAGGAGGAAGTAGAGTAGTGGAAGAGGAAGGCACAAGAAAACGAAGCAAAAGCCGCTCGCTTGTCTCATGATAAGCAAAAATGTAAAGACATGTATTCCCAGGCTTCCGTGAGTCTAGCCGAATCCCTGCGTACAAACGAGAAGCTAAAGGTAGAATTCGAGATCAAGAAGGAAAGTTGTTCCCTGATGCAAGAAGAGAGAAGTTACCTACACCAAGTAATCCGAGACTTAGAGCAACAGCTACATAGCCAGAAAAATCACATCGATGAGATTGTGAGGGAATGAAGGAATAGAGAAAGTGATTGGATTTATACATGTGATTTGGCTACGGATGCTAGCAGGAGGTGGGAAGCCGAAAATTTGGGAAGGCAGCAGTACATTGAACACTTGGGTGCAAAAATCGACAAAGCTGTGAGAAAGGCCGACGGGATAATTGAGAAAGTGGAAGCTCTGAGGCAAAGAATCCAGCCAACCGGGGAATACGGACAGCAATTGCTTAACTTCTTGAATGAAGCCAGAAATCAATATAAGCAGATTAGTTGTTTTTATGGACACGATTCTAAGAAACTATGTTGATGTAATGAGAACTATATTTGGGATCAATGAAAAATCAACTTCCTGAAATTTATCTTTGAGCAGTTATACCTCAGATGCATTTTTCCATCCATTTGTTTGTTCATTCATCCATTCATTCATTCTTTCATGCATTCAATAAAGAATAAAGAAATAATATGTCATGATGTTCTAATCCGAGATATTTGAACTAAGGTATAAAAATTGAGCACCGATAAAAGTACTCGGACAAAAGTGCTCCACACTCGTATAATGCATGAGCAAACGCAAGGACTATGGAAAACAAATGAGCAATAAGGATTGCGAGAATGGAAAGGGCACATTAAGAATTGCAAGAACAGCTAGGAAGATCTCAACAAGAAGTACGGGAACAAATAGCAAGGTCCCAGGAAGAGTCACGAGAGCAAATGGCCAAGATGATGGAAATGATGATGAGTCTAACAAGGAGAAAAGGGCCAGTCGAAAGCTCGATGGTGAGGGAAGAACCCCGACCTCGAGAAAGTAATAACGGAGATCCTCTATACCCACTGGGTTTTACTCTGACCCACGCCCAAGTGGCACAAGACAGGCATCCACAAGGAGAACCTCCAGTGGGAGGACAACCTTATGTTTACATCGGCACGCCGAGTCCCACAGGGCAACAAGGTCAAAGAAAGCTCGCATCTAACCCAGGGACTAATCTTTTGAACCCAATTCTCGTCCCGAACTTGGATGACCCCCTAGAGCAAGAAAAGTTGAGGAGAAATGTGACGGAACAAGTGGAGGACACCAGGGCAAAACATAAATATGATATGCTAGAAGAAAGACTCAAGGCAATAGAAGGGATGGAAACCTTCGGGAAAGTTGATGCAAGTGAACTAAGCTTAGTTCCGGATTTGGTAATACCACTGAAGTTCAAAGTCCCGAAATTTGAAAAATACGATGGGACCAAGTGCCCTTCATTTCATATCACCATGTTCTGTCGCAAAATGGCTGGGCATACTCACAACGACAAATTACTGATCTATTATTTTCAAGATATCTTGAAAGGATCAGTCGCAAGATGGTACAACCAACTAGACCTCAGTCGCATTCATACTTGGATAGATTTGGCAAGAGCCTTTTTGGCCCAATACAGGTACATGGCTGACATGGCGCCTGATAGGTTATCCCTGCAGAACATGAAAAAAAAGACGGGAGAAAGATTTAAAGAGTACGCCCAGAAATGGAGAGACTTGGCTGCTCAAGTACAACCGCCTCTCACAGAAAAAAAAAACCACTGTATTGTTTATCAATACATTGCGAGGGCCATACTACGACAGGTTGGTCAACAACGCTACCAATAATTTTGCCGATATGGTCATTTCTATCGAGATGATAGAGAGCGCCATAAAAAGCGACAAGATCGAAGGAAGTGAAACCGCCAATGGCAAGAAAGTAGGGGCAACAAAGAAGAGAGAAGGAGAAGTGCAAGAAGTCTCGTATGAGAGCCAACCACCACAAAGTTATACCCATTATCCTACAAACCGACCCTACAGTTACTCTCCTAACCCATACTTCTACCCTCTTACAAAACCCCAATACCCAATAAGCTATCGACCACCAGCGCCAGTGTATACACCATCGCCCATGCCAACACCCGTGTACACGACACCTATACCTGCTCCCAACCTGACCAGTCCAGTAAACAATGTGGGCGCTAATCAGAGAACGCCTCAGCCAATTCAACGAAGACCCACTACAAACAAATTGCCATATAGTGACAGTCCAAAAAGCATTGGTAAAACCCAAAAATTCATCGCTAAAAGTCCTAAAATCCTATACCGACGGTCAAAATGACTATTCCAACAAAAAATTAAGCGACGGTAAAACCCTCGTTGATATAGACCTATACCGACGAAAAAAGTGACTGTCGGAATAGGATGTATAACCTATACCGACGATTTTAGGCGTCACTAATGTTACTACCGTCGGTATAGCCTATGTTGGGTTAGTCCCTTTTGCTTTTACCTATACCGACAGATTTAATTTTCGTCGGTATAGATACCGTAGATATACATATACTGACGATCATTTTGTCCATTGGTATACATATACCGACGGATTTTTTTTCGCGTCCGTCGGTATAGATGAAAATATAAAATATATAAATTACCTATAGCGACGGTTTGTCATAAATTTACCAACGGTTTACTCCGTCAGTAAACTATACATTTTTTGTTGTTATATGAACTGTCAGTATAAAGGTCAGAGCGTCGGTAAAAATAAAATTTTATCATATTTTCAATTACTAATATTGATATATTTATAATTTAATCCAACATATTTCATATAAAAAATAAAAAAAAAAATCATCATAAGAAAGTACAAAATATTTAATAATATTAAAAATAAAATTACAAATAAATTGTCTTAATTATATAACTTTTACAAGCTAAATAGAAGTCGCAAACTAAAGTCATAATACAATCTTAAAATTGAAAATTAGCAGTCCAAACACAAAGTAAATAAGAAATCCAAATACATAAAGTGAAATAAGCAATCCAAAGCTCATAAATATCCCTATGGAGCAGCATCTGCATAAAATTGACAAATATTATACAATTAAAAGCAATTAAGTAGTGAAGTCAATATAGAAGAATAAAATAATCAAGTAGTTTACCATCTTCATTTTCATTAACTTGATGACTAGAAGTTGAAGACCTTATTATTGGTGACAAATTTGGAGCACTACCAGCATTAGGTACCTAAAAAGTATATGTTCTATCAATATATACCTGTACAATTTATTGAATTAAGCTTATACACATTACATCTACTCAAAGGGTAAAAATATATATACATCAGCATCCGTAACGCCTTTGTGGTCGTTTATCCATAAAGGCGCATGTTAGTTAAACATAACACAATCAGTTTAATTCAATCCGATTAGAAAATTCTTTTTATTATTTGAAATATTTAAAATATATTTTTATATTAATAATTTATATATTTTCATAATTAAATTTAAATAAAAAATATTTTTTATTATTTAAATAATAACTTGGGCTAAACCGAACTAATCCGAATTATAAAAGTTCTATTCTAGAAGTGGCTCGTGCACAAGTTTAATATACTTTTGCTCAGACAGCATGCATGCTGTTGATAGATTCATGAAGGTGAGTTAGTTAGATAAGGGTTGGAAGGTTAATGGAATTGAATAAAAACCAAATCCGATCAATCGGTCAGACTGATTGAACTAAAAAACGGTGGCCTGTCCGGTCCGGTACTATATATAAAATCGGATTTTTTTAACCGGTGGAAAATTGATTTAATCAAGAAAAATCATTTTTTTTTTGGTAAGTGATGAGATTTAAACTTTTAACCTCTCAATTTTATATTAAAGATCATACCACTAAGTCAAATACATATTTTTATTAATTATTTATTATATTTATTATTTATTTAACATTAAAATTATTTTTTATACAATTAAAGACATTTTGATTAAACCGAACAACCTAACCGAAAATCTGATCGGTTCGACTTTCAATCCGATTTTTTTAACTTTAGTTAATGGTAGATTAGAAACTTAAAAAAAACAAAAAAACAAAAAAGATTGGACCACACTTAAACTAAGTCGTTTTGGTCGATGAACAAGGAGGAGACTTCCGAGTGGAACCAAAAGAGCAAGTTAAAACTGCTATATCTTTTCTTCTTTGTTCGTCTGCTGCTTTCTCAACGGAACCAGGAATAAGGTAACCTCTTTGGGAACAAAAAATAAAGAAAAGAAAAATGGGAGAAGAGAGAGCAGATCCGCAGAAACTGAAGAGAATAGCGGCGGCCGCCTACGATTACGAGAACGATCCCAGATGGGCTGATTATTGGTCCAATATCTTGATTCCTCCTCACATGGCTTCTCGCTCCGATGTTGTTGATCACTTCAAGCGCAAGTTCTACCAGCGCTATATCGTATGTTTCTTTTTCTTTTCTTTTGTTTTCGTTACATAGTTTTGTCAATTTGTTCTTTGGGTATTTGAGATTGCCCATCTGGGTTTTGTTTCTCTAGGAACTTGCAATCTGGGCTTTTACGCTGATTAAGAGAGAAATTTGCAATATCACGTTGGCTGTTTCCTTGTTTTTTAGTATGATATTCAAGAATCTTGGAATTGACAATTTGGAATTTCCCATTAGGGTTTTTTTTTCACATCTTATTTATTAACTTTTATTTCTGGGATTTGTGAATTTATATATGATTTTTTATTAGTTATGGGTTTTTTTAGGGCCATTAGATACTAAAAAAACAGCAAGACAAAAACAAATGTGGAATTGCTTTTCTTCTAACCAAATTTAATTTTGTCTGCGGAATTTTTAGTTCTTAAGACTTCGTCAAATGCAATATGCAAATGTGTTTCACAAACATCCTTTGAAACTTCTGTTTAACTGCTACTTTGTGCTTCTATTTTGGATTTCAAGGCCTCTTCAGCTGCAGCTAAATCTGCAGAAACCAATTTCTGTACAAGACCAATGATTGGGGATTTTCTTTATCTTGATTACTTGCTCTTTTACTCTTAAAGAATCTTTCACTTCCTGAGACTTGACGAATTCGCCAGTGGCTGCTTTAGTCACAACAAGAAGCATTCAGCTCCTTTCACCCTGACTATGCCTTACAATAACCTCTTCAAATCATCCAGCAGTTGAAAGCAATCTGAGTTTCTGATCTACTTTGGAATATTTCCTTCTATTATGCCTGCTGAAACCATCTAATGAAAGAAGTGACATTCTCTTTCGCCCTATAACAATGACACTCCCCGACCTCTTTCCATATCTTATTTTCCAGTACAGAACAAGAAGAAGAATTTTGACTCCCTCTGCAAACCTGCTCTTGTTTTACTGACTCATTTCTGATTTTATGGTATATTTGCTCATTTCTTTTCAAAAGGCAGCATGATTGTTTCCTACCCTACTGACGTGATGGAATTGCTTCAATAGCCTTTTTCTGCCTTCATTGGAATCTAACCATCAATAGCAGACATATCCCATACTTCTTGCTCCTTGTTAATTAGTTCTGCTAACTTTTATAGCAGTTCAGAGCTAGCTTGATCAGGTAAGGCTAACCTTTTTTTCTTCATAATTTGGTATCCATTTATCTTGCCATAACTTTATGTCCTCCCCATCTATCACTTGCCAAATTAGCTTCTCCTTCAGAAAATCTGTCCCTTCAGGAATTTTACTTGAAGCCCATGATGCTTTTTCCCTGTTTGTTGCAACCATTAGAGATTTTTGAGGAAAATAATTTTATTTCAACATTTGAACCCAAAGAGCATTTGGATCATGTGATATCCTCCAGCATTGATTAGTCAGTATGGCCTTGTTAAAAAGAGCGAACTCTTTAAAGCTCATACCTCTTTTACTATTTGCCATTGTTAGATTCTGCCAGCGTTGCTCATTTCTTCATTCACTGTCTTTCCAGCCCCACCAGGATTTGGCCATTGCGGAATTAATCTCTTCAAAGAGTTTCTTTGGTAACTTGAAGTTGAAACAAGCCATATATAGGTAGGGATGGCACAGGCCACTCATTTGATCAATACCTTTCTTTCTCCTTGAGATAGTTTTTGCTAATTCAAGCTTGGAAGCTTAGCTATCACTTTGTCTCTTAGAAAAAGCCATTGCTTTACAATGTTTTTTGCGTCAACATCACGATATACCCAAGTGCTAGGAGTTGGAACTATTTCGCCTTATGACATCCTTTGATCACTTTTTGAACTTGATCTGTAGTATTGGAGTGGAAGATAATGTGTGACTTCTCCAAGTTCTACATCTACCCTGATGCCTGACAATAATCTTGAATAAATTGACAATTTAAATTGTTAGTGTTAATGATAAATAAAGAGTCGTCAACAAGTAAAAAAAATGAGAATGAGTAGGACAGTGTTAACTAATCTTTATTCCACTAAGGTGACTCAATTGTGTTTTATTTTTATTGTTTAACATAGTTCCTTTAGTCTTATGTGTTTTATTTTCTAACAGATGGCAGTCTACCTTTTCTCATTTCCACTTTTATCATTGTGGTCTCACTGCCTCTACTTCATTGTACTTTAATCGGGATATATAGGCTTTCATCTGGGTTTGGTAGTTTCATTCTGTTTTCATCCCTTTTTAGGCAATGTAGCATTCTGGTATGTGTTTAATTTGCATTTTATGCCTGCTATTAAATCCATTTGCGTTCATGCAAACTTTTTTTTTGGATGAATTTGCTTGTTTCTTCTGTTCAAGAAACTATAATAAGTTTAAAGTACTTTTGGGGTTAATTTTGTTTCTTTCTTTTGCTACTTTTTGCCGTTTACTTTAAATTCCTATAAAGTTGCTAAAAAACAAAAGTAAATGGTAAAAAAAGCAAAACCATAATAATTTATTAAGAATGAAAGCTCTAGCTGTAATACAGCACCAATTCTAACATAATTCTATATAAAAGGAAAATATGCATTTTCTTCTTCAAAATTACAATTTCAATTCCTCAATATATTATGTGTTTTTGCATCCAAATGGACTTTATTAAAAAATGTTTCAAAAGTAAAAGAGCAAAAAAGCAACAAATTAACAATACCTAAAATTTTGTTATAAAGCCAAAGCAAATAGAAAGAAGCAAATAAAGCCAAAGCAAATAGAAAGAAGCAAAGTCATTTAAACCAAATAATAAGCAAATAGAAAGAAGCAAAGTCGTAAAAAAAATAACAAGCAAATAGAAAAAAGCAAAGTCATAAAAAAAAATAATAAGCTAAAAACTAATAAGCAAAGTAATTTAAGAAAATTGCTAAAAGGTACGACCAATTCAAACATAACAGTTCCATCTAACTATAAAACTTGTCTTTTCTCTTATCTTGTTCTATATGAAAGTTAAGCTTTCAATTATTGCTATTATTACTATTTGGTATAAGAGGGAGCACAACCTTCCAAACCTAGGATCTCTATCCAAATCCCCTCCATTCATATCACTTGAGCTAAGTCCAAGCGGCTGAACTTTTAATCTTTTATATGCATATACATTTGGTTTTTACATGAAAATAATTTTCTGCTTTTGGCTTTTCAAAACAAAAAGCAAGTGGTAAAAGAAACAGTTGAACATATTCTTGATTATTGAATGTTAAAATGGTCTATGTACTTTAAAAAAAGAATCATAGGAAATGCGTGTCCTATTTCTCTTGGATTGAACTCGTCTTATCTGTTAATGTTGTTTATGCAATTTCTTGCAATTATGTTACTTTTTTTGCTATATGAATGTATTTCACATTTTAGTACATTTCTCTTTCAATAATTTTCTAGTATTGTTCCATGACCGACTCATATCTAATGATTTATGGGATAATTTCATGAACAGGATCCTGATCTTGTGGTAGAGGCTATGTCATCAAGCACACCATCAGGATCAGCAAAACCATCTGCTTCATCATCAACCTCATCATCGGCAGCAAATGGCGAAGCTCGAGCACGCAATGCAGGTAATATATCGTTGCTTCTGAAACTGAGGTTAGACAAAGAAACTAAACTTGTAATAAATGACATAAAAATTGGAGAATTTTGTTTATCTGCTCTTCCTTATTAAGGAGCTGTTTCCTTCATTGAACTCAATCCTAAATCTGTGATCTAGGCTCAACCGCTAGAAGTTCAGGGGCATCAGCAGCTGCAGGTTCAAATACAACTTCTATGCGTTGGGATCGGCACACAATACAATTTTCTGTCAATGCTTGGGTATACTACCCTACCCTGCCACCCCTTTTCTTCTCCCACATGTACATATTTGCATATTAGAAAGTGATTCTTGCCTTCTTATCTTTCTTTCTTTCTTTTTTAAATGAGTAAGATGTGCATTTTATTTCCTTATATATTCCTGCATCTGCCAGGGAGAGACCACAGAGTTGAGGAGCTGATTGGCTGTTAATGTCTAATTAACAATTATGGCTATCTTTGATTTCATGTCCATATTTTTGTTAGATTTTTTTGCTTACATTTTTTTCTTGCAGGTTTTTATTGTGGCTGTGCTTGCCATCTTTCCACTTGTTCCTACAAGTCTTTCGAATAGGGCTTATCGGCTGTCGTTTATGGGCACTGCTTGTTCCTCCCTATACTCTTTGTATGCACTATATGGGGTAATCTTATTTCCACTGACTTGTCATCCATTTGATTTAATATACAATGGTTCTTCTGTTGAATCTATTCTATATGTTATGCAGAGACCAAGGGCATGGAATTTGCAGGCAGTTCAAGTGTATTTTCAATCAATAATTGCAACCAAAGATTTTATATACTTTATCTACTGCCTTACATTTGTCACTTCACATCTTTGCCTTAAATGTGAGCATTCTTCTGCCCCTAAATATTTTTTACTCTTTTGCTCCTGAATTCTCTTTATTATGTAGTATGATGAATCGATATGTATCTTCCCTGCAGTTGCTTTGATTCCCATTTTATGCCGAGCAATTGAACACGTTGCGAAGTTCTTAAGGCGTAATTTCAATCGTTCTACCTTGTACAGGTAGACCTTTACTCAGATATATAAACCGTCTTCTTTATTACAGTGTGCTGGTTCGGTTTTAATTTACTTGAGTAGAATGATTGTACATCGTTTTTCCTTTTATGTTTTCTTTCTCATTAATTATGTGATCAGACTATTAATATTCACTAGAAATTCAGTTAAATTCGCTGGATGATATTCTTTATATGAAAAGGCTTAAATTTCAGATGGACAGAGATCGTGTTAGCTTTTTTATTGCTGCTATTGCCTCTGTCGTTTTGTACTTTTTATGAGTATGTTATGTTATTATTTCTTTTTTCCGTTTTAATTTTTGAACATACTCTTGAATAGATGGGGGTGGAGAGATTTGAATTTAGAACCTCCTAGGGCTCAGCTTGTCTTTCCAACCCCTGGCCCTTGCCCTCAGTGACTTGTTATCCTTATGACCTAGTAAGACACATTTATACTAGTTTTATGGTGCCACTTTAATGTGAGGAAAGCAGTGAATCCTAAAATCACATATCACACAAGTAAGATAATGGTAGTATGGTAGATTTATGGCACAGTAAGGAGGATTTTACACTCAACTTTTACAGAAAGGAATGGTACTAATAAACAAAAAAAAACTTACTTTCTTCATGAATGTTAATGCTAAAAAGTAGGTAATAAACAGAAGTACTTATCCTGTTTTTCACCTTAACCAATTCCTCAGATGTACAGTAGTTCAATTTGATCTACAACATTCTTTGATGTCACCTCAAACATGAGTGAAATGAAATTCTCGTCCGTTATTCATGTGCATGTCTATCTTTGAAGGTCTATTTGTCCGTTCCTTTATTAATACTATATCCTTTGTTTGAACAGGAAGTATTTGGAAGATCCTTGTGTGTGGGTAGAATCAAACACCACTACCCTGAGCATACTCTCTTCACATGTTGAGATTGGACTTGGCTTCCTTCTAATTGTTTCCTTGTTCTCGTCAGTTGCTAATATCTTTTTCTCTTTTGGTTTATTTTTCCCTCCAAACCAATGCATTCTACCTTCTCTAGCTTTTCTAATTTGCTGAAATTTTCTATTAAATTATGTAGGTGGCAACGCAATATCATACAAACTTTCATGTACTGGCAGGTCTGTAATGCTTCTTTCTTCTGTAATTCTATTTTATTTTTTTTCATGTATTAGCTTTCTGTTTAGTGATTGTCTGGATGGTATGATAGGTTGGTACAGTACCCAGTTTACATATTACCAAAAGAGCTAGTGTTGGAACATATGTCTTACCACTAAGATACTTATTGATCCTTTGGTCTTCGTTTATATATTAATGAATGTTTTCTCCTTGTATTGTATGATTTTTATGCATCTTATTATTCTGGAAATCTTTATTTTTTTCATGGCTAAAATACTAGAAAAGCTCTTAAACTATTTCACTTTTATGAAGTAGGCCCTTATATTTTTATTGTACCCAAATAAGCCTTTATTCTTTGATTTGTATCCAAATAAGCCCTTATTTCAAATGAAATGTTGATTTATGTTAAGGATTTATTTAGGTATAAATTAAAGATTAAAGACTTATTTAGGTACAAATTAAAAGTTAAGGGCTTATTTGGGTGCAAATTAAAAGTTAAGCCCTCTGTCCCCCCATTTTTCTCTCTTGCCATTTTCTTTACTTTTCCTTTAATCTTGTTCTTGTTGTGAGGAATGGACATTAATATGTTTAATCTCATATAGAAGATGGAGCTGTTACTTTTTTGATACGGACAATGCGAAAAAATATTAAATACGAAATACTTGTGTATACTAAAATATTTGTGAAAAGTCAGACACCCTATTTCCACTTCCAGAAAAGAGTATTTCTTAGAAAGAGTTGAGATTATTTGTTGACAAATGAATGTCTAAATCCTTGTGTGTTTTTGAACTCTCTGACAGCTATTGAAGCTTATGTACCAAGCTCCTGTTACTGCTGGTTACCACCAAAGTGTTTGGGGGACGATCGGGAGGAGAGTTAATCCTCTTGTCCAGCGTTACGCACCATTTTTGAGCACTCCGATTTCTGCAATTCAGCAATGGTGGTTCAGATAGATAGAGAAGTCGAAAATGGATGATATATGCATTCATGAAGCAATGACGACGGCCTTGACTTGTGATAAATGATAAAATGAAGGATTTTGCAGCCATCTTTGACTTGACTTTACTGTAGATGGGATACATTATTATTATTATTATTATTCAGCTAATGACGACGGCCTTTTTGTCTCTCATTCAATATGTATTTGTCTTTTTGATTTCAAGTTCTTCATAACGTTTCACCTTTTCCTTGTTTTATTAATGAGCGAAAGCTATGAAATAATGATATTTTACATATTCAAATGGTGATGCATTGATTGGGTGGAAATTGGAAAAAGCTCTTGTTTCAGTGCTTCTACACAGATGGAGGTCGATCGAGCCATGTTGAGCGTTAGTGGATGAAACGCCACCTTCCAACATTCAAGAATCCTGATTTGGCAACAACTAGGGCCGAGCAGAAAATCGATTCGAATTGTAACGTTCAGTTCGGTTTTTATGAATTCGGTTTAGGGTAATCATTAAGTTTACTCGATTCGGTTTTAGATTCATAAGTTAAAATTCAAACCGAATCGAATTTTATATTTTAAATGGTTTTTTTAATTATTTTTTATTTTTATAATATAAAAATAAATATTTTAATTTTAAATTAGTGAGAAAAATTCAAAAATATTATAGAAAAAGATAATTTTGTTAAAAATGATTCAAACCGTAGAATTTGATTTTTTATGTTATTCAATTCGATTTAAAAAAAAATAAAAATATTGCACATTAATTTTTTTTTTTTTTTTTTTAAACTGAATTGAACCGTTATTACTTCTAGCAACAACATTAACTACGCCATGCATGTCAAACTACGAAACTAACTGCATTGCAGATTTGCAGTAATATGCTGGTGTGATCGGTACGACATATTCACTCATGTTAGTCGATCATCCGAATGCCTTAACAAATATTTTCACCTTTTTTTAAAATTTCATAGACCATTCAAATCCCTTTTCTAGAAATTCAAAACTAACCATTTTAAACTTGGTTTTCATAAATAAATTAAAAATAAAAAAAAACAATTTATTTTATCCAAATTAACCAAAATTCACATATAATGTATTTAACATTGTTTTGTACACATTTGTATAAAAATTTCATGATTTTCGGACTTTTTCGATGAATTATTCAGAATTCACATATAATGTATTGAACTTATTTTATACACATTTTGTTTATAAAAATTTCATGACTTCCGCACATTTTCCAATGAATTAAATTCTTTCATAAAAAAATTCTAATTTTAAAATCCTGTTCACATTCTTAAATAAGTATATCATAAATCAAAAACTAAAAGCTTTGATATCAATGTTGATTAACATGTATAATTTATTTGAAATACGAAATATAAAACTTACTAAATCGATTTATGAAAAGCGACTTGATTTACTGATTAGAACAAGATCACAAGTCAAAAATTATTCTATTTTCACAATCTAAATCCGTTTGCAGAGAATTTTGAGAAAATTCTTTTGGTTTTTCAAAGAAACTTGTTGTTTTCTCCTTTTTCTTTTCTTTTGGCTGAATATGCTTCTGTGTCTAAATAGGAAGTTTTTGCCTTGTTTTTATTTTCCCAAGAGTTAACTATCAATTCAAAACTTTTTGAATAATGCTGGCAGTTATTTTAGACGTGGATGGGATTGAAGTCAATATAGTAATTGCCTTAGACAATATTCCTATTTTTAGTAGATTTATTCATGGATCGGATTATGTCACAGTCCCAAACTTTTTTATTTTGTTTGTTTTGGGCGGGTCTGAATTAGTCTGTCGGTTTAGATTACTGTTCACTTTATTATTAAAAAAATATTATTTTTATATTTTTATAATTAAATTTAAATAAAAAATAATATTTTATTCTATAAATAATGATCCGGGTAGGGCTAAGCCAACCCGGATCATAAAAACACCTAACCGACTCAGTATAAGTCGAGTCTGTTGGACCGAACGAACTGTCTTATTCATGAACAGATTTATTTGGATCGAGTATCACTCATTTTGGACGAACTGGCATCCCACCCAAAAAAAAAAAGATTTTCATTCTCCAAATATTTTTAAGTACATAAAAAATGGAGAACGATTAAAAAAGAAAAAGAAAAAATCAGATAAAAAGATTGAGGTAGCTATAATTACAATTGCAGGCATATAAAGCTTTAATGATTAATTATCCAAAAAAAAAACCTTTAATGATTATTGACAAAATCCACATTCATACCCATTTTCAAAATAATAGAAAATCCCAAAAACTTGCATTTACAAAAGGCTTGGATAATGAATAAAAAAAAAAAAAAGGAATGAATGACCTTAACTTGGGAAGGATTTTTATGGAAACCCTTGGAAGATTAAGGAGGAATAGAATTTTTTTTATTTATTATTTAAATGTACTTAGCTCAAATTGTTTAGTTGTTAGAAAAAAAAATTGGAGATAAGAAATTTGAATGTTGATTTTGAGGCATAAGAAACACTTTTTTTTAAGGTTTTATAATGTCTCAGGATACAATAAAGTCATAAACTTTCTAAGCAAAATAGTGAAATTGGCAGAATAGAAAAATCTCTATTTATCAGTGATTAAAAAACTGGACCGGTTGAACCGAAAATCGATGGCCTGTCCGGTTCGGAAGGTTATTAGAACCGGATTTACATCAAACCGGTAAAGAACAGGTTCAACCGGTAAAGAACCGGATTGAACCGCTAAAAAACCAATTCTAAATTTTTTTTGTAATTAATAAGATTTGAACCTTTAACCTCTTAGTATTATATTAAAGACATACCATTAAGCTAAATGCATATTTTATTAATTATTAACTATATTTAATATTTATTTAATATATAACTTAGTGTTTAAGTATTAAAAAAGGAGTTTTATCATACCGGTCTGTCCAACCGATTGAACCGGTTGGATAAAAAATCGAAGGTCTGATCGGTTCGATTTCCGGTCTCATTTTTTTAACATTGCTATTTATAGACAATGTAAAGTTACATTTGTTAGTAACTTGTCTTTTGACTGTGTTCTTACATAACAACTCTTCAAGTAAGCGTTGTGTCTTTACATAACAGTTATGTTATAAAAAAACACAACTATTCAATGCAACTGATTACTATTTAATTATTTTCGGTTTAATTAATATTTAATTATTTTCAAAAATTAAAAACGAAAAATAAAAAATCAATTGCATTAACAATTTTATGTCCAAGTGCTCATCTTTGACATTAAATAATTAGTAGCCTACTAGATGAGCCTACTAGCATGTTGAGCTCATAGCACTTAGTTCAATTGTCTAAGCTAAAAAGAATATCTTATTATATATTCTTTATTCCTAATTTTTCTAAGCAATGTGAGATTAGTTTCTATCAACATTGCAAACTACTAACATTAGTTACTTTAATTTTAATTAAATTTATGCTTATGAAAATATTTTAAAAAAAACTCTTAAAATAAAAGTAAACAAATTTACTTAAGTCCTAATCCAATTAGAATTTATTGAATTAAAATTTTTTATTTAATTAAACAATTTATTAGTCTCCTAACATTTAGGAAAATTATTTCAATTAATATATCTTATAAAACATGACAATTTCTTAAAATATTTTAGGAAACCAAACATTTTTTAACCATTAAAAACAATTTTTTTTTATTACAAAATCTACTTATTATATATGTAACAAAAGATTTTTAGAAACTTTATAAAAATAAAATTTGTTCAAGGAAAGTTTAGGTTGCCCCCAACTTTTAGGAGGCGTTTGGTGTTTTTCCATGTCATGATTTCAATGAAATATGATTCCTGAGAATATAACTTTACAGTGTTTGGTATACATGAAAAAATGCTGATTAAAATCTTGAGAAAGTGATGGTAATTTTCGAAATTATCCTTATTAAAAAAACACAATTTTATTAATTTTAATATTTTTCAATGGTATTTAATATTAATAAATATTTGTACTAAATATTTAAAAATAACATTCAATTGATAATTTGAGTTACTTTTAGGATAAAAAAATATTTGTTAATAATAAATTTTCGAAGTTACTCTCATGTAGATGAAAAATTAAAAAGCTGGATGCAAATTAAAAATTATTTAAATATTTTAAAGATATTTATTATTAACAAATATTTGTACTAAATATTTAAAAATAATATTTCAATTGGTAATTTGAATTACTTTTAGGGTAAAAAAATGTTTGTTAATAATAAAATTTTGAAATTACTCTCGTATAGTTGAACAGTTAAAAGACTGGATGCAGATTAAATATTATTTAAATATTTCAATGATATTTATTATTAACAAATATTTGCATTAAATATTTAAAAATAATATTTCAATTGATAATTTTAAATCAAATAAAAAAAAAAAGATAATTTTATCTTAACATTTTTTTAACTTTTCACTACATAAAAAATTAAATTACTTTCCTACCTCCACTCATGAAAATTTTAAATCAAAAAAATATATATATCCTTCGAGATCCAAATAGAATATTCTTCATTAATCCCTACTCTCCATCGTACCTCTTATTGTACCACAAGTTTAACCTCGCAAATGCTACGTACCCCATATATATATATATATATATATATATATATATATATATATATATATATCAGGGAAGGTTGCCACTAAGGCTGTAATCGAGTCGAGCCGAGCTCGAATACTGAGAAGCTCGAGCTCGATTCGAAACTCGAGGCTCGAAGCTCGGTTCGAGCTCGATCGAGTATCATTTTTTAAGCTCGAGCTCGGCTCGAGATAAAGTCGAACTATTCGAGCTCGACTCGATTAGGCTCGTTTATATACTCGAGCTCGAGCTCGAATTAAGGGTTTTTAAGTATGTATATATATATATATATTAAGGGTAAAATAGTAAATTAATAATAAAAGTATTATAAATAAAAAAGCTCGATTAGGCTCGCGAGCTGCTCGAATCAGGTATTAAGATACTCGAACTCGGCTCGCTCGATAGTTCGAGCTCGAGCTCGGCTCGATAATGACCGAATCGAATTCGAATTTTTTTCTAGTCGAACTCGAGTAGCTTGCGAGCACAGGTGTCTCGTTTACACCTCTAGTTGCCACCCTATTTCTGCTTCAAGGAAACAAGTGTTAGGAAAATGTCTAGCTAGGCTTTTGTTACCTGCAACATTAGAGAACTTGTGTTTTGTAGGAAATGTTAAATTCTCTTGTTTTATGTTTTAAAATTCAATAATAAAATTAAAATATAATAGTAATTTAACTGTCATTATTTATATATATAAAAAAAAATGATTTCTCATCAATCATAAGTGAATCGAAATTTTAAAAAAAAATACATATTTTTATTTCATTTTTAACTTATTTATGTATTTTAAATTTTTTTTTACCGATGAATGTATAAAAAACGAAGTCTTAATATAATACATAGTAGTTTTGGACAAATTAAACCGGGCTCAGATAAAACCTAAAATTAACAATAGATTGGATTCGAAGTGATCCTTATCTTAGAAATGTGTAGAAGAAACAAAGACATGTGATGTGAGGCTAACATATATATATATATATATATATATATATATATATATATATATTATATTATTGGTGAAGTTACTACCACTTGGTGTTGCTGCTCTGCTCTGCTCTGCTCTGTGGTGGCTGCCCACCTTTGTTTGATTGGAGAGAGAGAGAGAGAGACTTGCATGCTTCACATTTTTATTTTTTATTTATGATAAAGTTGTCTAAATATACACAAAAGCCGACAATATCCATTTAATAAAAAACACAAAATGTACAGGTAGAAAAGAATCAATGTGATTATTAATAGCAGCATAAAAACATAAATAATAAAATAACAAATAGCATAAGTTAGTTAGTAAGTTAGTATTTACATCTCAAATATAATATAATTTTTTTTTGAAAAAAAAAAAATTTAACTTGCCATTTTGAGTGCAACACACATCTATTATATAATAATAATAATAATAATAATAATAATAATAATAATAAATCCTCTTCGAGAGTAGAGCAGAGCATATCTCGATTATAATCGAGATAATCGATCGACCGAAATCAATTCGGATAAAATGGATCGGTTAGGTTGGTTTCGATTATTAATCGGTTATTTTAGTCGTTTTTTAGGTTAACTCGGTCGGTCTTCGGTTAATATTATGAGTAACCTAACCGATCGAATTAACTGACTTTTAATATTATATTTATATATTTTTAAATATATTTATAATATATAATTATATATATTTATAAATTTATCCAAATGGACCAAACCCAGCCCAAATATCCAAACCCAATAAATTTAATAAATCCATTAATTATCCAAACTCAATCAATTAATTAAACTCATTAGCCATTAACCAAATTAACCGACAAAATCGATCGAATTAAATCGATTCTATTAGGCCGGTTTCACTGTGCAATTCTATCGATTTTCAATTATTTTTTAATGAAAATTGATTAAGCCAATTTTCGTTTTTTAGATCGAACCGATTGACTGTTCTTCCGTACTCGAGAAGGGGACAAAGTCAAGAATTGGGAACGCACTCCTCACTCCAAACATGGACGTTGACAAACCTAATCAAATGGGTGGGTTGGAGCTCATATATATATATTTTTTATGACATTTAGATTGTTTCAAATTCAATTCGTTTTGAGATCAAATCATTTTAGATTTGGATCAATTTTAATTTATTTTATTTTGGATTCATATAATTTTATGATAACTTTTTTTTTTTTATTGATATTATATGAGATTTAAAGTAAAATGTTTAAAAGTATATATTATAATTAGTTTTACTGAATTATTGTCAATTAATTTTAATTTATAAAAGAAATTTTGCTCATAAAATTATTATTCATTTGTTTTGTTATTTCATTAAAGTAAAAAAAAAAAAAATTAATTAAATACTTATATGAGGCAACAATAACAAAGTGAAGGTCCTATACCTAAGAAAAAAAATTATGGTGCAAACCATCTCTATTCTTCTTCTCTACACACCATGGTTGAAAAAATAAGATCGAAGGTCAAACCGATATTAAATATAGTAAATAATCAATAAAAATAAGCATTTAGTTTAATGGTATGATCTTTAGTATAATTCTAAGAGATTATGAATTCAAATCTCAGCAATTATAAAAATATTTTTGAAAAAAAATAATTTAAAAAATAAAAAATGGGTTTTCCTAGTTTTTTACCGATTTTTGATCGGTTCAATTGATCTCCGGACCGAATAAACCTCTGATTCTCGATTAAAACAATCCTATCTGTCGGTCCAGCCTAATTTTTTTAACAATGCTACACACTAGACCTGTCCACGGGTCGGGTAGCCCGCCCGGCCTGGCCCTTATTGGGCCTTGGACATAGCATTTAGTAATTCGGGCCGGCCCGGCCCGAATTACTATTTATTAAATAAAAAATATTATTTTATTTAAATTTAATTATAAAATATATATTAATATTAATATAAAAATAATTACTATTTATTAAATAAAAAATATTATTTTATTTAAATTTAATTATAAAATATATATAAATATTAATATAAAAATAATTATTTAATATTTTAATATTTTTGAATAGTGAAACGGTTCTATACGGGTCGGCTCGGGCCCAATCCTAATGAGCTTGGATAAAAGAAAAAAAAAATTTCGGACTGCGACCCGGCCCATAAATAAATCTACTACACACCAAGGACATGGAGGACTGTCGTTGTTTCATCCAACCATCCTCACCTTTTTTTTTATTTGAAGTATTTGACGATTATATTGTTATTATTTTAAATCTAATTTTATATTTAAAGTTATTCAAAGTTAATTAATACAGTAAAAATTGATGTTATATTTATTATTTTTAATTAAATTAATATTTTAATATTTTATTTTTAAATTAATTCAAATTTAAATCAAATTAAATTATGATTGAACGAGTTCAAAACCGAATGAATTGGATAGTGAAATTTTAAAACTTTAAGTTCAATTATCTACAAATGGAAAATCATATTAAAATAACAAAATTAAAAACATTTAATTTAATTTTTAAGAGTAATAAGCAATTCATAGGAGTATTTTAATATATATATTTTTTTATTATTATTAAATATTTGTTGTGTTAAAAAAAAAAAAATTACGACAACAAACTTAACTAGTATCGTTTCGTTTTTATTTTAGCTTTTCAAAAAGGTAAGAAACGTTTGGGAGTTCCTTTCTCCTACCCTATGGGCGCCGTGGGTCTTCGAAGGTGGACCCCACTAGATTATTTGCTTGCCACGTGGCTTAACATCACGCACACTCCAAAGTAGCAACAGCCAACGGCAAAGCAAAAGAAAATAATAATAATATATTTAAACTAAACAAAGAAAAAGAGAAGATCAAAAGCAAAGGCTTGAACAAGGCAAGGCAAGGCAAGGCACAAACACAAACACTCGCAATTAAAACAAGTTAAAAATTATATTAAATAGAAAAAAGAAAAAATCCTTTCCTAAATCTCAGATCCGCTCTTTCATTTTTTTTTTGGGGCCGGCGATGACATCATTGTCACCGCCGATGCATGACCACCGTCAACGTGGCGAAAGTACTAGTCATCTTGATTTCGATGTTAGGTGCTTGATTTACAGGTTCCTCGGGTCCACCTTTGGGACCTTCGCCAACCACCAGCAACAGCAGCGTCGCCGGAAACCGGCAAGTATGGAGCGGCAGCCGTCTTTTAGCCGAGACATCGGGCATGCGGCCGCCGAGACTTATCTTGTTACGCGGCTTACCTTCACTCTCCTCCGATATCTCGGGTATAATATACATTCGTATTATACGTGTTTATCTGCGTATTTCAATTGCTTTCTTTTTAAAAAAAAAAAAATAGTTTGATTTTGTATTTCAGTTTGTGGAAGAAGTGGCACTTTTACGAGAATCGAGTTTATTTTTTATTTTATTTTATTTAGTTTAATATTTGGGAATCTAGGCTGTGTTTGATTGCCTAGACAGTTGAAGGAAAGAAGAGAAGCAAAGTGAATTACTATAATTTTTCTCAATGGTTGCTTAGGAGTTAGGAAATAGTTGCATATGTTTCAAATTTCCTTTAAAAAAAATTCAGAAATGAAAATTTTTCGATATAAATTACTTTATTCTTAAAAGAATTGCAGTTATATTTGTTAATTCTTTAAAAATATTATTTGCTTTTTATCTAAAAGCACTTCTTGCTTTTTACTTTCAGAAGCGAAAGGAGTGTAGCAAAAATCAAATCAAAAGGAGTCTTAGTAATATTTTGCGATTATATTTCTTAATTGAATGGTGGTTTCTATGATTTCTTGGTTATGAGAGGGGGAATTAGCATGATTTGTTTTCTGAGTTTCAGAAGTTTAATTGAAATCAAAAGTTTGACCCATTGCCTCCTCAAGTTTAAGTTTTTGGTAGTGGATTATCCATAAAAGTAAAATGGTAATGGCATTAGTGAACTGATGAACTTTCTGAGCTCCATATAAACTTTAATTGACTCAAAAGCTAACCACTTAAGTTTTAAGATATTGATTGACTCCAATTAAGAGGTGACAATTGGGTGACTATGGTTTGGGTTTGAATAATTTCCAATCATTTTGGGTTTGGGTCATTCTGACTTAGTGTTTTCTTTTTCCTTCTATTTGGTTCAATCTGGATCTGGTAAGTTCGGGTTCAAGTTGTTTTGCATTTAGGTCATTTTGGGTTTCGAGTCTCACACACTCACACACACTTGAACCAAACTTAAGTTATTTTGGTAGTAATTTGTATTTTATTTAGTAGTTTTAATCAAATTGAATTTCAAAATGAGAAAGAACGAAATTTATGCTGAATATAATTTTTGGCTGTTTTGACTTCACGTCTACTTTGGTCTGTCACTTTTTGTATGTTACTCAGACTCAGGGGTTAGTGTCGGATACTGGTATGTGTCCAACACGGATATACTTAATTTTTTCCTAACTTTTTCCATATATTTGGATGATCATACCCCCATACCCATGTCCGAATATGTGTTGGACACGGGTACTTCAGGGAAAATGATAAGTCAGAGTAGCATAGCTATTTTTTTGGTTTGAGTTAATTCAGGTTTTGGCTCCTCGGGTTTTGCCTTGTTCATGTTAAGTAGTTGACCTCTTTAATTAAGTAGGTTGAGTCGAGTTGAGTTTCAAGGAAGGATCTGCGAGTCTCTTAATTTGGGTAAAATCTCTCCAGCTTTATGATTAATGGAAATGTTGTTATTATTCTGAACCTTGTTCTGCCATATTTCGAGCTTGGTTCTTGTCAAATTTTCTTGCTGCATGTGTTTTGTTGACAATTTTTTTTGGCATTTTTAGAGATAGAATTAATGAACAACAAAAATAATTAATTTTTTAGCTCTTACATTTACACACACATATATGTATATACACATTATTGTCCTTAAACTTATTCTGTATTGCTTTTCACTTGATTATTATATATATTGTTTTAATCATACATTTGCATTCAGGGTAGGCTACCGGTGGATCACAAGATTAGTTGGCCTTGCTTGTTATGCTTTGCTTCTTATGCCTGGTTTTCTTCAAGGTATTTTCTCTATTATTGATTGATTATATCTTCTGTATGAACTTGCAAACGTGTTGTTAGGAATCATTTACTTTTCCTTTTTTTTTTTAGATGAAAATAGTAGGTTCTGGTTAAAGTGAAAGTTGAGCAAGAGGTTGCCTCTTCTAAATCATCTAAGAAGCCAAAAAAGATAAATATAAGAATGAGGAAAAAGGAAAAGGAAATCAAGGTGTTGGAAACTTGGAATAGAATACTTGTATATTTTGCATAATCCATTTATTATTCTTTGTTTTTGACGTTATTCAATATATAAGTAATCCTTTATCATTTAGAAGAACACCAAGTAGGGTCCAATTGTTATTGTACTCAGAAAATGATCACAAACACTCAACTTGTCTTTAGTGGTGGAGCTAGGATTTTCCTCAAGTGAGGTGAATAAACTAATATAATACTATTATCATTCACAATGCAAAATAATAAAAAGATGAAATTTCCTATACATAACTTTTAAATATTGTTATAATAACATTTCCAAAAGTAAGATATAAACAACCAAAAGAGAATGTTCAATATAAATTGACATAGCACATTTTCTGTACTTCTGTATGGAAAATTTATGTGGTTAACAAAGTCCCTTTTTCAAATATGACCTTCGTACTTTATTTCGGTCATTAGGATGATAATTTAAATTCTAGTACGATGTCTCTGATCCGCTGAAAGATTTTCTAAATCAATTTCAGGACCTTGCTTTGAACATTGTTGAGTATTGCCGTTACGATTAGTTTCTTCAGCTAAATTTGGTTTCTCGAAAATTGATTTTCTTTGGAAGTATCTAGCCATTAACTCAATAAAAAAAGACATTTTAATAAACATTAAAAGAAATCTAATTGTACTAAGAATTTATACTTTGAATATAAATAGGATAAGGTCCAAATTTATCACTCTAATTAAATGGTAAAAAGAATATTTTACGGAATTCCTTTTACTATTAACTTTTGATTATTTATAAACCAAATTAAAGCATAGTGTTAAAATTGTACTTGTTCAAAGATGGGTGGTAAATTTGGTTCATCCTCTTAAGTAGAGTGGTCAATTGGTCCTTATCCCTAATGAAATTATAAATTAGCAACAATCAGTGGTGGAGCCACAACCACGTTAGTAGGGTCACTTGACCACCTAAATTTGAAAAAAACTTTAAAAATGTATATTATAAGTTAGGAAAAAATTCAGATTGGCCCCTTTGAAAAAGAAATGCAAAGAATTTTTATTAACGATTGTACGGGTCATATATAAATTTTAAAACTTGAGAGGAGCTTTGATACTTTCAATTCTTTGTGGATAATTGGACCCAAGCATGGACTTTGAACTTTGAAGTGAAACATTCTTTTATGTACTTTTGTTTAATAAGTAGAGAATGAGAAAAATTCGTTCTCTTTTTGACCTTTTCTATGCCCATCAACTTATTGAAGAAGGTAAAAAAGTCATAGTAGAAATAGAGAAGAATCATTATCATAGAGGGAGAGAGACATGAGAAAACTTTGCTGTTTTGGTCTTCAATCTTTATAAAAAGGAAAAGTAGCAGCTAATAAGATGAAGAATAAAGTGTGAAGATTTTTCTTTTGGTATTTTTATGCAAAGTCAAAAGAGGTGAGAGAGTTTGACACTTGAGGTGTGTTTACAGACTTGAGGAATTTCATTTTCATGTTAATGATTGCTTTAGCAATAAGTAAGAAAGTTAGATTTTTTTGTAGTTTTATTACTTTGATTTTGTTTGTGCTAAAATGATATTATCCAATACTTGATATTAAATGTTTACTGCTTGTTAGATTCGTTGGTTGAATTCAATGTTGGTGGGTATTTTTGAGATAACCTGGAAACAAATGTTGTTGAACTAGTTTTTATATCAATAACTTATTAATTTAATTATTTTGTTTCTAAAAAAATACTGGTTGTTGAAAAAATGGTATAAAATATGCTTCTAGTTTTGCTAATTTGTAATTTAATTTTCAGAGTTCATAATTTTCTACTATAATTAGATTGATTCTAACTTTTTTAAATGTCTTCTTTTTTATCTGGTTACTAGATTGATACTCAAAAAGAAACTAGTCATCACAATGATACTCAACAATATTCATAGCAAACTCGTTCTAAACTTGATTTAGGGTAAATTTAGCATTGCTGTTGGAAAAAATTTGGGTTGGAAAAAGCTTGGGTTGAAAAAAGTGTTTAAAAATATGGTGAAAAATTGTGGTTTAAAAACTTTTAAGTGTTTGGCATTGCTGTGAAAAAGTGTTGTGGAGAATTGAAATGTCAAAAAAAAAATATATTTAAAATAATAAAAGTGTAGAGATGTGAGAATAATAAAGTCATTTTATCCAAAAGCCAGCTTTTAAAGCCCAAAAGCTATATTTTTTGGTTTGGCTTTTCAAACCATGGTTTCAACAGCAAAAGCCAATTTTTTTTACCTGTTTAGCATTGCGTTTGCGGTGAAAAGCAGCTTTTGACCTCAAAAGCTGTTTCAAAAGTAATACTAAACAAGGCCTTAGAAAAAATCTGTTGATGGATTTGAGACATCATAGTAGAATTTCAACTTATCATCCTAGTGGTTGGAATAAAGTACAAGGGACATATTTGTAGAAGAGATTTTGTCAACCACGTAACCTAACCATAATATTTCTTGAAGAAGGAATGTGCTAATTGCATTATATTGAATATATATATATATTTTTTGTTTGTATTTTACTTTTGGTAATGATATTATAGCTATATTTAAAAGTTATATATAGGAAAATTAATATTCATAAACTTTTGCATCATGAATGACTATTATATTATTAGTTTGTTGACCATACTCAAGAAAATTCCTAGCCTAGCAATAGTACATATATATTTGAAACTATTTTTCAAGAACCTATACTTTTTTAGAAACAAAACAATTAAATTACTAAGATGGTAAAACTGGAATTAATTTCACACTACATTTGATTTTTCAATTTATATAAAATAATACCCCCAACATTCACTTCATCTAATAACCTAACAAACATTCAACATTCAACATTCAACATCTAATATCAAATATTACATAATATCATTTTAAACAAACTTTGTTTTCTTGGTTCTTTACTTATTAAACAGTAATAGGGGGGAAATGTTTCACTACAAAGTCCAAAGCTCATGTGGTGTGTCCCATTATCTACAAACTATAGAAATTATCAGAATTTCTTCCAACCTTTATATATGTGTGTGTGTGTATGACCCACAATCTTTTATAAAAATTATTTGAATACTGTATATTGACCCCAATATTTCTTTCCCAGTGGGGTCATTTTAGAATATTTCGTTAACAATATATGTTTTTAGAGTTTTTTTCAATTTTCAGTGGACCAAGTGACTACACTGACTTGGCTGTAACTCTACCCCTGTGTGTCTTGGTTCTCCCACTAATTGAATTCATGGGGGACGTGTACTCATGTGTGATAGGAGTTGCAGTAAAGTTTGTGAAGATTGTGAGCATGCAGCTCTTTGCATGGGAGTAAATGACAGCTGCACTATGTTTGCCTTCATGCTTAGGCAGTTTAGAGATTGAATATGTGGTGGAGTGAAAGACAAATATATTAATACGTGGGCGATTGAAAAAGAAATAGAAGTTTAGCTGTGTCGTTCGCCTATGCCAGAAATAGTTATATTTGTATGTTGCTTTCAAATATCTTCAGATTGATGGAATATAATTTGTTAAGCATAACTTTATAATTTTCTACAGTTGCATATTGTTATTTTTTCTCAAGTCAAGTGCAACGGAGTATTGTTTATGGAGATCAACCAAGGAATAGGTATGTGAATATGTGACACAAGTAGTTATATTTTATGAACTTGCTTGTCACATATCATAGATTAATGCTGCTGTTTTCTCTTTTGATGATGATTTGACAGATTGGATCTATACTTGCCAACAAATAGTAATGGCCCAAAGCCAGTTGTGGTGTTTGTGACTGGTGGAGCCTGGATAATTGGGTGAGTGACATAAGATTGCTGCATGTGTATCAATCACATTTTAATGTACAACTGTGGATTTTGCATTTTCATTTAATTTGGTAATCTGCACCAGGCCGCTGAATCTGAAGTAACACTACAAATTTAGCCATAGCAAAGCGTTGCTTACAAGTATTGCCAATAGTTATGGGCTTCAAAATGTTCGATACAAGTTTGACAAAAGTGAATTCTAGGTTTCTTTGAGGATGGGAGCTTTCGTTATTTGTAAGTAGTATATTATTTATTAATGAAAAAGGAAGAACTTGAGAACCAGGGAAGAAAGGGGAACAAAGGAGGAAGAGAGAACATGGTGTGGAAGAATGATTGGGAACTAAATAAAGCTTTTGTTGCTTATTACCCATAAATCCTAACATAAACATGAAATACATGATATAAGCCTTAAGATTCCTTAATATTCCATAAGGGGGTTCTGCATCAGATTGTCTATTCTTGTAGTTTTGTGTCCATGTGGGCTGTGCTTCGGAATTAGATAATTATAGATTGAAATATATTATATGAGGTATCTATAAACCTAAAGAGAATTTAAGGCTGAAATTGCTCATTCAGTGGACTTGAATGATCAAACAGTGTATCAACCACTTTCATATCTAGCTGACCATTATATATTTATTGAAAGTATATAACATCATTCATTTTTTTTAATATTAAATTTCTGAACTTTTCTGTTGATTTAGGTACAAGGCTTGGGGTTCACTTCTAGGAATACAATTGGCAGAAAGAGATATCATAGTAGCATGCATTGATTACAGGTATTAGTTTGGTTGATGCCATGACATGGTGCTGTTTTCATGTTTGCCAACAATGCCACTTGCGTGTGAAATATTCTAAGTGTCAAAATAAGTACTTGTAACTTCATTAACGAAATGCCATATCCAATGAATGAGTTTGCCTCTATGCTCCATACAATTTGCCTCCCCTGTTATTAACTGACTCACATATTGTCATAAAATTTTATTAGATTCACGAGGCCTCTCTTTTCTTCTACCACTAACTGTCTTTGCTTGATATTGTATCCAGAAACTTTCCCCAGGGAACCATTAGTGATATGGTGAAAGATGTATCTCAAGGGGTCTCATTTGTCTTCAATGTCATTGGCAGATATGGAGGTGATCCTAATAGGTGACTGACTGCTTTCTTTGATTTTGCATGCCTCTCCTATTTCCATATTATCTCAATTGACTCTTTTATGGTTATTTTGAATAGAATCTATTTAATGGGGCAGTCAGCGGGGGCACATATTTCTGCTTGTGTTCTCTTGGAGCAAGCAATCAAAGAATCTAGAGGAGAAAGCAACACCTGGAGTGTCTCCCAAATAAAAGCTTATTTTGGTTTATCTGGAGGGTAAACTTTTATGCGTTCTTTATCATGAGTCTTGCATAAGATATGTTGGATATGCAGAAAGCTGTACTTTCCTATTTTTTGGGCTTAATTAGTACATATCAGCAACAGGATTAATGATCTGCAAGGATCTCTGATATGAGACTATCAAGTTCTTAATGCTATCTGAATTTTAAACCTTTTTAATACCTTTTGTATGATAAAAATGTTCATATCCTAAGCATGAATAAGCAACAAGCTACCTTTTTCATTTCTTCTTATGTGGACTGCATGACTGTCTCATTAAAATGGTTATGGAACATTAATGCTTCAGATAAGGTCCAGCTGAAAGACATTTAGCTTTAACTTTTTTGTGAAGCATATTGTCAATGTTTGAAATAGATTTATCTTGAATCTCTGCTTTTGTTTTGTTGGTTGGTTGTGAGTTCATGATTTGCAAATAATGCTCCTTAGTTTCCATGTGTTTTTTCACTCTGGAATTTTATCTTTTGGATCATAGTTATCTTGCAAGAAGGTATCACTGCAGTGGGAATGACTCAGATAGTGTAAAATGCAGTTAGTTATTTTTGCATCATGCTTTTTTTGTCTCACTTCCCTTGCCAGTTTGCTTTTGTTATCTTATTTTACAAAAAACATTTTATGGTGCATTGATTTCTCAAGTATCAGCTGGTAAGCAATATGCTTCCTACTTGTCAGTATGCCGGAAAGAAGTTTACCTTAGTTACCACACACTAACTTTTGCCTTGTGAAGGAGAGACAACATCATTTGAAATTAGTTAAATAGAATTTAGCTGTGATCCTTTATTTGATTATTATTAACTTACAAAAACTATGGTGAAAATATTTTATCTGACACTTTGCTGTGAGCATTTGCTACTGAAGAACTTGCAACTGAAAAACTATCAATCCTCTCTTGGTAGGCTTGTAGGAACATTTTCCTTCACTAATTCAGAATGTAAAGACTTCCTTGAAATGCTGAAGATTACATACGAGCTAGCTGCTTAAAGTGATAGGCCTTTCTTTATATTTTTTATGGAATAAGTTAATCTTTTTCTGTTGATTGATAGTAGTACATGGTATGGTCTTATTCTCCAGTTAAATTGTATAAACAGATTATTTCCTTTTAAATTCTGTGAATAGGTACAATTTATTCAATTTGGTTGATCATTTCCACAATCGAGGCCTTTATCGTTCCATCTTTTTAAGGTATTCTGCCTATAATATTTTTCTGGTAACTATCTATATATACTTGTCATTTTCCTTTTATTACCCCATGTACCATTTTATTACCCAACTAAAGTTCTGTTTCGATGTTACAGCATTATGGAAGGGGAAGAGTCCTTTGAACAATTTTCTCCTGAAGTTAGAATAAAAGATCCACGCAATAGAGAGGCTGCTTCTCTTCTGCCTCCTATTAAACTTTTCCATGGAACTTCAGATTTTTCAATACCTGCAGATGCCAGGTTAGAATGCCTGTTGGCATAGTGGTAACAACTAAGTTCTATCGGATATGGCTCCTAGATGTTGACTGTTTAATGTCTTTGTTTACTTTCAATTTTCTAACTGCATATACTACTGAGAGGGAGAAAAAAAAAAAGAAAAGAAAGAATATTCCACATCCAGGTGATAAGTATCTTCTCGTATTTAATCCCATTACTATATTTTTATTCTGGGGTTATAAGAGGTATTATGTAAATAATGATTGCAATCGGAATAATTCCACTGGATACTGTGCTCTCTACTGAATGTATGGTGATGAAGAACAGACATCATACTGCTGCAATGGATTTACTGCAAATTTTCGCAGAAACTGCTGCATTGTTTCCTGATATTGACATTTTCTGTGCAGTATAAACCTTGTAGATGCTCTTAAAGGGGTAGGGGCTGAGGCAGAAGTAATTTTATATGAAGGAAAATCTCATACCGATCTGTTTTTACAGGTTAGTGATCATGACTAACTTTTTATTGTCATTATAGGTTTAATATACTTGTTTTACTGCAGTCTGGTCTTGTCGTCTTGCGCTAATTTTGTGTTTTATGTAACTAAATGAACTAATTTCAAAATTTCACATATCACATTCATTAGTATGCCTGACATGGGGTCCTTTTAATCTACATATAAACTGGTCTGACAATGTTGAACTTGGGTTAAGTTTAACAGGGAAATGAATTATTTTCCTGAGATTTGTGAATCGAGCTCAAATTGCATGAAGCTTTACTGGGAAATAGTAAAGTAAATAATAGTTATTGTAATAGTATAGTATTAACAACTAAATCAAATAGAGGGTTCTAAAAAACTTTTGGTAATTGCTCCTAATAGCCAAAAAAAAAAAAAAAAAGGAAAGAAGGAAAAAGGACTTCTGTTGTTATCATAAGTTTCAAGGTTTTTGAGTTTGACTTCTCTTAATGAACTGCGGTTGACATTGTTGACTTGTATTAACACAACTGGATCCCTTACTGTTGATATAGCGTCATCTTTCAACCCAACAAGCTTCAACATTTTTTTGGTTTTTACTAGAAGTCGCTAATTGAACCAAACTACTGTTTTAGTCGGAACTCTGTTTTGCATTTTTTAAAATTTTTTTTAACGATGTTTAAGAAGTGATCATGGTTGCTTTCTTAATTACAAGGGTAAGTGAAAGTTTGTTTAACTACTTGATGGAATTATTTGAGAAAATGCAAACAATGATCTCCGCTACGGCATATATATATTTGAGAAAAGGTATGGCAGTTGAAGAAGGTTTCCCTGCTTTCCGGTTGTTCCTTGAGCAATTAATAAGTATTGATAGTGGCATTGATAAACTCTTATTTTCTGCCCTAAAATGGAGTAAGGCTATGGCTATGCAGGATCCGTTAAGAGGTGGAAAGGATGATCTATTTGACCATGTGGTTGCTGTGATACATGCTGGTGATGAGGAAGCTCTTGCCAAGGATGCTTTGGCACCTCCAAGAAAACGCCTCGTCCCTGAGATTTTGTTAAGGTTGGCTCGTCACATCAGCCCCTTCTAGTCCTCTTTTTTTATTTTTAATTATTTTTTATTTCTCAATATTTGAACTAAAGAAGAGAGTTGTGCAGTAGGTATCATATTCATTGGGTTCTTCATTCCTGTTAGATGATATTATAGGAGAAGGAACCATTTTTATTTTTTAGAATGAGCTTGAGCTTGATGCAGTAGAGCATCAGCCAGCCATAAAAATAGTGCATTTTCCTTTAAACTAAGTTTTAGTTGTAAGGATATTGAATCATAAACTAGTACATCACTCATACATTATATACTCTATATATGCTATGCTTCCACGTTATAATTCTCAACAAGCAAAGTAAAATGTAAAATAAATAAATTGTGAGGTAAATAAATTGCCGAAAAGTGAAAAGTAAATGATTGCGGATTTTAAATTACGAAAAAGTAAATAAATAACGAATATAAGCAGTAATTAAAGGATCAAAATAAATAAATGAAACAGATAAAAGGGACAAAAAAGTAAATAATCAAATAAAAGAGGCATAAAAGTAAAATAGCGCATGAATTAAAAGGTAAAAATATAAGGCATTTGAATACCCTAAGAAGGGCAACTGAATACACATTTTGGAATGAATTTCTCTTTTCTTTGAAATGGAGCATCTGAATACATATCCGCCCGCATATTTTAGAGAAAATGTCAATAATTTTGAAACAAAAGTTGAGCATATGAATATCATGGTTAGGGTATTTGAATACTCTTTCTGGATACAAAATTTTGTTTGAAACCAAATGGGGCATTCGGATGATGTTGGAAGTGTAATTGAATGTCCAAGAACAATTTTCAAAAGAGGCTTCAAACAAAAATAGGACATCCGAATATTGTGTTTGGGGCATTCAAATATCAATTTCGAAAAAAACACATGGGGCATTCGAATGTTTGGGATAGAGCATTCGAATGCTCAAGAGTAAAATCTAGGTATATTTGTATCAAATACCCTCTGTTTGTCATAAATGACAAGTACTAGAATCATTTGAAAACCAATTTAAAAACATGTTTAAATGTTAAAATATAGCAGAATGGAACCATATGTAGTTTAAAGAATTGAACACTTTTATTATCCAAACACTCCAACAAGAACACATTAAAATCTCATTTTATTTTGTAAAGAAAGATGAACATAGGTCTGAAAATATAGCCCTCTTTTTTTTTTCAAAACAGTTTTAAAAGACTTAATTATACCTGGTATTTGTGGAAACAAGATTTGGCCAAAGATTAATAGATTTAAACTTCAACCAATGCCAATCAGGGGAGATTTTGAAATAATTTAATAAATGAGCTCAATTCTCATGCTCGACCTCAAACTCGATTATTTACGCTTGAGCTCAAATTCACGTTTGAATTGAGATTTTTCAATACTAATTAAAAAAAAAAATATGTTAAAAAAAAAAAAACTCGATTAGGCTTGCTAGCTATTCGAGTCAAGTATTAGGATACTCGAATTCGTCTTGCTCGATAGCTCGAGTTCGACTCGACAATGACCAAGCTGAATTTGAGTTTTTTTCGAGCCGAACCTGAGTAGCTTGCAAGCACATGTGTTTCACTTACACCCTTAATTCGAATGCTTGGGGTAGGGTAAAATTTAGGCATATTTGCATCTAAAATGAGGTATCCAAATACCATTGTTAGGGTATCCAAATACCCTTTGTTTGTCATAAATAACACGTACTACAATCGTTTGAAAACCAATTTAAAAACATGTTAAAATGTTAAAAACCATGTTTAGTTTAAAGAACGATTTTTTTTTTATCCTAATATAGCTTAAAGAACCAATTTACAATTATATACATTTCACATTTTGCCCGAAAGACCATTTCACTATTTAAAAAATATTAAAATATTAAATTTTTTTTTTATATATTTTATAATTAAATTTAAATAAAAAATTAATTTATATAATTTATATAATTTTAAAAAATTATTATTATTATTATTATTATTTTAATTTTAATTTTAATTTTACAATTTACTAATTTTTAATTTTTAATTTTTAATTTTTAATTTTTTAAAATTATAAATTATATAATTTTTATTTAAAATTTAATATTTAAAAAAAATATTGTTGTGAAGGGAAATCGCCACCCATGGTACTCAAGAGAAATCGCCATGGGGAATGACGATTTCCCTTGTGGTTTTTTCCAAATTTTTTTAAAAACATGCTGGGAAATCGTCATCAGCCACGTCGATTTCTCAACATGTTTTAAAACAAGCGGATTTCGATCATTAATTTTACAAGATCGGTATTTCGATAAATAAATTTTTTTGTGTGGCTATATTCAGATAAAAAAAATCTTAAAGAATTGAACAACACTTTTATTCTTCAAAAACTCCAACAAGAACACATTAAAATCTATTTTGTAAAGAAAGATGACCATAGGTATGTTCATCTTCTATTTTTGAAAACGACAAAATATAGCTCGCCTTTTCTTTCAAAACAGTTCTAAAAGATTTTATTATAGTTGGTATTTGTGGAAACAAGATTTGGCCAAAGATGAATAGATTTAAACTTTAACCAATGCCAATTAGGAGAGGTTTTGAAATCAATTTTTGAAAAAGAAAAGGTTGGCTTAAAGTTAGTCATATAATTTAATCCGACTCAACTGTCACCAACAACTAATATAGCTATGGATTCTCAAGCTCATAATTCATTTGCTTTGAAAATTAGTTTTGACAAGATGAAGCATGAAAACTCCAATAAATTAGCAAAAACAATGAACACAATAGAAAAAATGATCCACCTTAATTGACCACTACCTTATCCTTTCTACCTATTCTTCCTCATTTCTCTCTTTTCTCTACCGTTCCTTCAAATGAACCAAAACCTACATGAATACCCGAATTTCTATTGTTTTTATACCCCTAAATCAAGCTCCACCATGAACTCTAGGATCATTTGATCCAAGGACTCCAATCTATTCCCTATAATGTCCCTTGTAATAACCAATTTTCGTCCGGGTTGGATCCGAATCCGACCCGGGCCAGTTGCAACAGGGCCTGCTATTTAGCAAGCCCAATCTGTAAACACCAAAGCCCGTTTGGGGCCTGCTAACCAGCAGGCCCAACAGACCCAACAGGGCCTGCTAACCAGCAGGCCCAAATCAACAGGGCCTGCTACTCAGCAGGCCCATTCCCCATTCCCCATTTCCTAACCCTAATCCCCTACCCTTGAAACCCTAGCCGCCTCCCCCTTTTTCCCCTAACCTGACAGCCCTCTGCCACCAGCCTGCCACACGCCACCAGCCTCCCTGCCCACACGCCACCAGCTTCCCTGCCAACACGCCACCCACCTGCCACACTCAACCCCCCTTTTTCCCACCATAAAACCGAAAAGAGAGACAACAAAAAAGGAGGGGGGGAAGAGGAGGAGGCCCGATTCGGGAGACCCCCCCAGAACCACCAAAAAAAAACCTGCAACAAAAAAAAAACCACAAAACCACCAACCAAAAAACCAACAAAAACCTTTCAAAAAAAAAAAGGGGAAAAGAGTTAGGAAGCGATTCGAACCGCTTCCACGGAGGTGTCGAGCAACGGAGTCCGTCGGAGGAGGATCGGACCCGATCTGGACCGAATCGGAGATTCGGTAGTCGAAGAGTCAATCCTAGATCTACGGGGTTCGGCTCCGATTCGGGTGAAACGGAGCCCGGAATCAGGAAGGAGGCATCGAGACGGTCCGAACAAGGTGATTTTGTGAAGATAAAGTCCGGCATTTTAAATTTCGGATTCTCGACATTTGACAGGTATGATTTTAATTTTCTTATTTATTTTCATTACTATTTGTATTTATTTATTTTCGTCCGGCATTCGATATATTTTTATTATTCTGTTTCAATTTTAAAATATTAAAATAATAATTCTTGTAATACATGTCTTTTAAAATTATTTTCGGTAAATAAAATTTTCTAAAAATGGATTTCTTTCTCGGGAGGGTCGGAGTATCAATCGTTCTTTGAAATGGTCCGAGTAAGAATAATAATCGAAACATTATCAAAAGTATCAGAATGGTTCGAGAATTATTCTTACATAGATAATTTTCTTTATTTCGAAATTAATCATTAAAAGCATTTTAATTTATTTAAAAAAAAAAAAGATTTTAATAAATACGGATTAACCGACGACGGAATTCGAAGGACGTCACGGTAGTGATTCCTAAGATATCTTGAGGTGCGAGAATTTCGTTAAATATCACCACGAGTGTGGGAGTATTTAGCGACATGCTCGATACAAAAATTCGTTTTCGCTTTTTAAAAAAAAAATGGAAATAATCAAAATAAAAAAAATGAATAAAGAGCGAATGTTTATTGCGCTCGATATTTTGCCTGCTCCTGTTTTTAAATATTACGATTCGCATGTTTAATTTTATAGTTATATGTTAAGCCGTATGCATCCGATATTTAAATATTCGCATCATACGCATTTGAATTAAAATGGATGTAAATTGCCGACGACGGAATTCGAAGGATCACAGTTGTGATTCCTAAGATGTCTTGAGGTGAGAAGATCTCGTTAAATACTACCGAGAGTGTCGGGAATATTTAATGAGTATTTTCGATAATAAATTTATGTTCACTTTCGATTTCTAAAAAAATAAAAAAACAGTTCAAGAAAATCCAAAAAAATAATAAACATGTTTTTTTTAAGAATAAAAAAAATAAAAGAGGATTATTTTTAAATACCGATGTTAAATCCATTAAATCGAGATTAAAGATAACACGTGATCAAGTGGTACCGTTTTCTAAACGGGCGTTGCGGGGGTGCTAATCCTTCCCCGTACGTAACCGACTCCCGAACCCGATTTTGTTTTCTCTCTAGTTCAAAGCGCGGACTTCGAAATTGGTTTTAAAAATGTTTTAATTAATTTTAAAATATTTTGCTAAAATCGGTTTTAATAGGTGGCCAATCACACCTAGCAAAAAAGATTGGTGGCGACTCCATTTTTTTGTGTTTTCATCAAATTCGTCACTAGCGGTCGAAAAAACCGTTATGACAGCTTGGAGAGTCGAGCCACAAATTGATCATGTGTTGTTTTAAAATCTCGAATTAATGGATTTAATCGTTATTTAATTTTAATTCTCTTTACTTTCTTTCTTTCTTTATTTTTATTTTGCTTGCAATTACACTTTAATATTCGTTAAATCTTGATTCATATTTTTTTTTTATGTCGTTTATTTTTTTAAATCGTGGAATGTTTAGAATAAAGAGTCGTAGACAAATAGTCGAAGGTTTGCTTGTTCCTTCTCACACACGAGCACATACATTTCATACATAAGCTCTATACCCGAGCTTTATCCCTTTAGGTGAAAGTAAAGTACCTACGCTCTCGTGAGGCAGTAACCTCCGCATGGGCTAGCGAAACACTTTCGGGTTAATAAAGTACCTACGCTTTCGTGAGGCAATAACCTCCGCATAAGCCTGGAAAATATACTCCAACAAATTGAACTCGTTTTAAATCGGGATGCCTTACTAGCCTTCACGGGCGACAGTAAGGAGCAATTTGGAGCCTTTTAGAACCTAACTCAACCTCATGTAGTGAACTTGAGTAGAGCCATATCGAATTTCCGATCGGATATCCTCGAAATTTGGAAGGAACATTGTGATCTTTCGCTATTTGTTTACACTCCGAACAAAAACTGTAAATCGGGTAATGATGAACGCACATCGTGCTACCCGCAATAAGTTTCATTTTTCGCTCCGAAGACACCGTGTTGCTTAAATAAATTGATACTGTGGAGCAAATGTTCGTTAACTTTTTGAGTTTGTAAATATGAAAATTTTTCTTTTCGTACATCTCGTACATTTCATGCATTGATGCACTTGTAAATAAAGCATTTACATTTATAATTGTATTTTTGATTTCACGGTGATAATAATCTCATTTGATAAACCGCATAGACACTTGTTGTTGATTAAATGAGGATTGCAAACCGGTAGTGTTGAATAAATACTCGGACATTTGTGCCATAATAAGACCCACTACCACAAAAGTTTTCGATAGAAATTGATTGTGAAAATAATATTTTGATTTTTTTTTCTTTTACGAAAAAAAAAGAAAACATTTTTCAAAAACAAAAAATTTGGCGGATTGAATTTGGAGATCAAAGTTTGTGCAATAAAATTGTTGAAATGATCAAGTTCAGTCCAAATCATGAATAGTTTTCTGTATATATTCGTGCGTTAATTTGTTTACTCTTTAGACAAATCAAAATTAACATCATTTTGCACTCATGACATGCATGGTCATTCATTGTAGAATACATTAGTGACATCCATGATCGTTCTCTGTATATACCAGTACATCATTTTATTTATTCTGCACATGCATCATATCGACATCGTGATTGCATTCATTACAATAAGGTCTTGCATTCGTGACATACATGGTCACTCATTGTACATACTCATGCATTAATTTGTTTATTTCTTTACATGCATCATATGGGCATCGTGTTACATTCACGGCATTCATAGCTCATGCATCATGAAACACACTTGGAGAATAAAAAAGAAGTCGCTTTAGCTTTGCAAGGATTTCTCTTCAAAATCAGAGGTATAAGAATCACTGCATACCTCTATGACACAGGCCGGAACCATGGAGGATGAACAAAATAGACTGGATAGAGTGGAAAGAGAACAGAGAGAATTACAAGAACAGTTAGCCAGATCTCAGCAAGAAATACGACAACAGATAGCAAAATCTCGAGAGGAGTCACGCGAGCAAATAGACAAGATGATTGAAATGATGACTAGACTGACCCGAGGAAAATGGGTTGCTGAAGAATCGATCATAAGGGGAGAACCTCGACCTCGAGCAAATGACAACGAAGATCCGATTTACCTAGCGAGTCAACAAGGCCAAGGACAATTTCAAGTGAACTCGGAATTTCACCACTCAGACTCAGTTGTCATTCCAAACCAAGATGGTTCACCAGGACAAGAAAAGCTGAAAAAACGTGTGGCAAAGCAAGTGGAAGACACAGAGGTGCAACAGAAGTATGATCTGTTTGAAAGGAGACTCAAAGCCATAGAAGGAATAGACGTTTTCGGGAATACGGATCCAAATGAGCTCAGCTTGGTCCCGGATTTGTTGATTCCGCCAAAATTCAAGGTCCCTCAATTTGAAAAGTATGACGGATCGAAATGTCCATCAATCCACATCATGATGTTTTGTCGGAGAATGGCTGGCTACACCAACAATGACAAGCTGTTAATCCACTGCTTCCAAGACAGTCTAACAGGGCCAGCGGCAAGATGGTATAATCAGTTAGATCGGGACCATATCCGTTCTTGGAAAGATTTGGCAAAAGCTTTCAAGACTCAGTATAAGCACATGATCGACATGGCACCGGATAGGTTGACCGTGCAAAATATGGGAAAAAGGCCACTGAGAGCTTCAAAGAATATGCTCAGATGTCGCAACCTAAAAAAAAAATAACGACGAGTCTCATCGCAAGACTTTATTATTCGTTAGGCGTGACATTAAAAAAAATCGAGGAAAAGTCGACTTAATTCCTCTAGAAAAATGAAGGTTTTGAAAATGACCTTAAAAAAGACATGGAGTCGCCACCAATCTTTTTTAGCTAGGTGTGATCGGCCACCTATTAAAACCGGTTTTATAAAATATTTTAAAAATTAATTAAAACATTTTAAAAACCAATTTCAAGTCTGCGTTTTAAACCAGAGAAATCAAAGAAGCGGGTTCGGGAGTCGGTTACGTGTGGGGAAGGATTAGCACCCCCACAACGCCCGTATAAATCGGTACCTTATTAATCGTGTGTTATCTCAAGTCTCGGTAAAAAGTTGGTTTTAAATTTAGTATTTCAAGTTAATTCCCAATTTAAAGAAAAATAATTTCATTTTTTTTTATTGAAAATGATCCAGAATTTATAAATTCAAAATTTTCCTATATTCCCCAACAAACGTGGCAAAATATAGAAATTTTTATTAGTTTTGGAAAACTTTCCGAATCATTCTCTTTTTTGAAAGAAAGATATTCCTTTATTAATGATAATTGATGATATTCCCTCCAGCAAACCCGGTAGAGAACTCATGAATTATTTTAACTCGAGAATATCTTTATTTTTATTGAAAACCATTATCTTTTGAAAACATTTAAAATAAATGAATACGTATATGCTAAATAAAGATAACTAAATAAAAGCATAGGATATCATGAAATATTCGAAACCATATAATAAACCATGTAACATCAAAAAATATAAATCAAAATAACAACAATATCATAGAAATTATTATAGCAAGAATCACATATTATATAAAATGCATGAATATAAAAATGCAATGCATGAAATGTATTTTTTTCCTTTAATTAAGGAATTCCGTATATCTAAAAAGATATCCGGCTACCTTAGGAAAATATGTCAAATTAAATATTCTAAATCCAAAATACTTTGTGATTGTTTGAAAACAATTTTGAAAAGCTTGAATTAAAAATAAAAACTGGGCTAATTTCTTTAAAATGGCTCTAATTTCCTAAGTTTAAAAAATCCGGACTTGACTACCCTTAACCCGGGACTTGAAAAATTTTTTGGCTCAAAAGGGGTGACTATGGATAATAATTTTTTTCTTGTGAAATGGATATGAAAGATGGCCATTCATCATATCAAGCCCAAATATTCTCATTGAAAAGCAATCCTCAGGGGAAATAGATATTCAGAATTTCATTTTGCACTTTGGAATCATCCGAATTCTCATATGCATGATATCATGATTTTTCTTTTTCTTTTTTTTTTTGTTTTTTTCGTCGCATGCCCCCAATGATTCATGCATTAGCCCATCATTCTTCACTATGTATCCATCATTTCCACATATGATGCCCCAATTTGATTATCCATGCGAATTTGTATCAACGAGGAACATGGCAAGTCTAGGTCTGTTTTGAAAAGGCTAAGTTTCCAATCTGAGTTCTTTGAAGAGACAAGGAAAACATGACCCAAAAGCAGGTTTTCTCTGGGACAAGGGATAATCTAGTTTAATCATTGTGCCCCAAGGTGTCAATCATGAAGTGATGTCTGGGCAATTAGTGTTTTGTGGTCATTGGGAAAGGTCATGAATGGTTTTAGCACAATCCTGACACACACCAAATTATCAAAATCTGGATTCTTGAAAGAATGTCTCATTTGTTTGATTTTCAAGGAATTCAAAAAATTTCAAAAAGTTTGTTCCTTTGTTCATAGCCTAGACTAGGATTTACATCCTTGCTTATTTTGCAATGACAATGCTTCTCTTTTTTCATTCATTTTTCCTTGAAGCATTAGGTCTTTCAAGTGTTATTGATTCAAGGTTTAGGTATAGAGAAGCCCAAAAAAGAGGGGGATGGTGTTGGGTCATTTCTAACACTGATCATCAATCTTCTTGAGACTATCCATTATTAAAACTTCCTTAATGCTTGTTTTTGTAAATTCACGTTTATTTAAAACACAACAAACACAAAGCATTTAAAATTCATTTAATTCATGTTGATGTTAACATGAGACAAGTGCTTTCATCATCACAGTGTATAAAACTACATGCGTCAAAAATGCTCCTATTGACATCCTTCAAAGGTAGTAATTCTCCCCCTAAAACCCTGAAAGAAATTGATTTAGGGCTAAGTGGCCTTCCATTGATCGATAAGCTCCGGTGTCAAAATACCATCACGGATAAAACTTTCAATCATTTCCTTCAGTTGTCTGCATTTTTCAGTTGAATGCCCAACTACCCCTAGGTGATAATCACACTTGCTGTCAGGGTCATAACTCCTTGCTGATGGATTCGGAGCTATTTTCAAAGGTACCGGGGTAAGGTACTGATTCTTTATTAGTAATGGCAGTAAGTCAGGGATGGGGATTGGAATTCTTTCTTGATTTTCTCGCGGTCGTTTTCTAGAAGTAGGCCTTGTTGCAAGGGCTGGTATAGGATTAGGTGTTTGGGTAGGTAGGTAAGGATAAAGGCTTGGAGATACCTCAGTAGGGTAACATGATTGGTATGAGGGAAATTGGGAATATGGGATGAAATCTTCCATAGTTTGGACATCTTCCTCTTTCTTTCTTGGTGCCTTATTTCTCTCGGTATTGGATGTTCCTTCTCTTTCAAGTTTCCCATTCTTGATAGCATTCTCAATCATCTCCCCTGAAATTACCATGTCCGCAAAATTCTTCGAAGCATTGCCGACAAGTCTGTCATAGTACGGGGCGTGCAGTGTATTCACAAAAAGGATAGTGATTTCCTTTTGTGTCAAGGGCGGTTGTATTTGGGCAGCCAGGCTCATCCACCGTTGTGCATATTCTTTGAAGCTCTCAGTAGCTTTTTTCTCCATATTTTGCAAAGTGAGACGATCAAGTGTCTTGTCGGTCATATGCTTGTACTGGTTTAGAAAAGCCCCAGCCAAATCATTCCAAGAGCGAATCTGATCCTTGCTCAACTGACTATACCACCTAATTGCGGACCCGCTGAGGCTATCCTGAAAGCAGTGAATCAAAAGCTTATCATTATCTATCTGACTTGTCATCTTTCGGCAGAACATAGTGATGTGGGCTGATGGATCGGTCGTCCCGTCATATTTCACAAAGTCAGGGATCTTGAACTTAGGAGGAATGACTAAATCGAGGACCAAGCATCGTTCTTTCGCCTCCACACTCCCGAATACATCTTTTCTTTCTATTGCCCGGAGCCTTTCATCTAACAACTGATATTTCCCTTGGGAATCTGCCAACTCAACCTCATTTACTGCAACCCTTTTCAACTTTGCCTGTTCAGCCGGATCATCTGATTTTAGGACATTGACGGGGTTAACAGTGTTCTGGGCATCACTTATTGCTACCTCATCTTGGCCCTTTTGTACCTCTAACCCTTCTCCGGCGACAAAGTTTTCGGTGTATCCTTTTCCCTTCATTACAGCAGACATTAGCTCCATCAGTTTAGTCATCTGATCCTTAGATTCTGCTTGAGATTTTGCTAGCTGTTCTCGCAATTCTCTCTGTTCCCTTTCCATTTTTTCCATTCGGGCAACTTGTTCATCCTCCATAGCACCGGCCTGTATTAAAAGTGTACTCAGTACTTCTTCTGATTTGAAATGGAAATTCTTTCAAAGACTCCTAAAGCCAAGCCAACTTCTATTTTATTTCCCCCAAATGTATGTCATGATGAATGAGCCATGAATGCAATTTCATGCATGTGAAGCCTAAACAATATGATGTATGGATATGTACAATGGAAACATGCTGACCATATATGTGATAAATGCAATCACAATGCCAACATGTTGCAAACAAAGAATAAACAAATCAACACATGGATATATGCAATGACTGATCATGTGCATTTTAGCATGTTTCCCAATGAATGATCATATATCCTATGAATGCAACACGGTGTCAATTATGATACATGCAAACAATGAATGATTGATATAGAGTATATACAAAGAAAATCATGCTAACCATGTGTGTCATGAATGCAACCTAATGCTAACATGATGTATGTAATAAGCAAATTAATGCATGAACATATACAAAGAAATTATGCTGACTATGTTTGTTATGAATGCAACCTGACAAATAATTGATGGGATGCAAAATGCAAAGGGGAAGATATCACGGAGGAAATAAGAATCGGAGGAACTTAATCATCAACATCTTATAAATTTGAAGCATACTCAATTCATTCCCATATCAATGTTCACAATGGTATAAACCATGTTTTACAAAATTTGAGCAGTAGTTAAAACTGTCTTTACAAGCACTTTATTCTTCCTAGCATCCTAAGGCTATAAGAGCCGGCTACTGAAAAAGTGAAATCCTATTACATCATATAAGACCGAAGTCTTTCCACTTCAATGCTGTAAATCTCCCAATCCTAATGGCGTTTTCCCAGTCCTTTATCAATCAGTGTCGTTGGATCCAACCACTTGGCATCTATGAGAGCTTGCACTTTCCTTTTGACTGCTATACAATCTTCGATGCTATGGCCAACAATTCCACAGTGATAATCACATCTTTCATTTGGATTATACCACATTGGATATGGTGGTAACAGGGGTTTCAATGGGACACAGGCAACCATGTGATTTTGGATCAGTATAGGGAGGAGCTCTTGGTAGCTGATTGGAATGGGATCAAAATGCATTTGGGTCTTATTCTGGGATCGTTTCTTAGTCACACATGGCCTAGGAGTTGGGGCACTTGGTGGTAGCACTAAGGTTCGAACCGGAGTGTTTACATGGGGATGTGGCGGAACAGCATGGTAAGGGTATGGATTTGGACACGGGGCCTTTGGAGGTTGTACATAGCTCGAGGTTCCTATCTCAGGTACTGGATAAGGTGATTGATGAGGGAAATAGTATGAACTGGTAGTTGGTAACGATGGAGTGGGATTCAGGAATCCCGTAGTGGTCGTCCCAATGGACGATTGGACCATAGTAGGGTGGGGATACTGGTTTGGACCTAGAACAGTTTGCAGGTATGGTACTGGATTCGAGGTTTCTGTCTTTGGTATCAGGCTTTCCGGTTTAATTATTTTCATGATTTTGTCCACAATTTCATCAGGATTGCAACCTTTGTGGCATTGACAAGTGCAGGATCCAGCAAGGATTGTATGTTCTGGACCTAATGGTTTTGGTTGATCCGAAGATGATGCGAAGCCCTGAGAAAGTTCACCTTTACTGTTACCCATATCCTCAACCTTTTTTAGCAATTTGGCAAGTTGTTCCTTCACCTCTCGGATTTCATGTCCATATTCATCTTGATTGCGTTCCAAAGCACCCAATCGTTCCTCCGATTCATTCCTCATATCTCGAACCCCTTTCATGCAAATGAAAATGTCATGAGATTAAGATTATGAATGTACATGCTCTATTCCTATGTGCATGAATAAACTGATGGTTAATGCATGAACATATACAGAGAAATTATGATGACTATGTATGCTATGGATGCAATCTAATGCCAGGTATATACAGATAATGACTATGCATGTTATAAACGTGTCCTACAATGAATGACCATGCATGCTATGATGTCAAAATGATACATGCTAAGAATAAATGAATTAATACAAAGGTAGGTACAAAGAATGACCATGTATATCACAAATGTATTCTACAATGAATAATCATGCATGTTATGACTGTAACACGATGTCAAAATGACACAAATAAATTAACCAATGATTACACGAAATTGGTGGGACCTAAATCTTGATTATTCAAAAATCTCATTATGCAAGATTTGCCTCCTAATTTATGATTTTTTTTTAACATGCTTTTTTTTGTGTTTTTTTTTTATTTATGAAAAACCAATCACATTATTTTCAAAAGAATTTCAGGGTGGATCCCACTATGGTACCATATGCAAATGTTCATGTGACACTACCGGTTTTATGAAATCATCAAATGAAATTACCAACTGTTTATTGCAAAGAATGAGATCAATAACACAACCAAAAATGTACATGCTCTATTCACACATGTATGAAATGTGCAACATGCAAAATGCTTGAAAAAAGATTTTTTTTTTTTTTTTAAAAAAAAAAACAGCTAATGAACATCTGCCCTAGCAATATCTGCTTATTTAGGCATCACGATGTCTTCGAGGCGGAGTATCACATTTATTACGGGCGATGTACGTACATCGTTGCCCGATCTACCACACTTATTCGGAGTGTAAAATAGGTAACAAAAGGTTTAGAACTGTCCCTCTATGTGTTCTTATTTTCGGTATATCTAACGGAAATCCGGCATGGCTTTGCCTAGGTTCACTATATGAGGGTGAATCGGTTCTAAGGCTCCGAATTGTTCCTCACTGTCGCCGGTGAAGGCTAGTAAGGCACCCCGATAAAAGCGGGTTCAATTCGTTAGAGTATATTTTCCTATGCCCATGCGGAGGATCATCACGAAGGCATTAGGTACTTTATACTCCGAAAGTGTTTCACTAGCCCATACAGAGGATCAATCACGAAGGCGTAGTTACTTTACTCCCACTTAAAAGGACGGAACCCGGGTATAGGATTCATGTTATGCAAATGCACGTGTAGTGTGTGTGGAGGAATAATAAACCTTTCACCACCTATTCTACAAACCTTATTCTAAATGCCCTAGCAATTAAAACATTCAAGAATAGTGTAACGCATTAACCAACAAGCAATTATAATATACAACCTTAAATAACTAGAGAACAAAAATAAAATGCATGCACATGAGTATGAACATATTTAAAAACAATTTATTATTTTCAAAATTCTCCTTATTAAAAAAATGTGGGAATTAAAATCAAATACCAATTAAACCAACAAAACCGAGACTTTGATAACACACGACTAATTCTAGGCCTGACTCTCTAATATGTCCCCAGTGGAGTCGCCAAGCTGTCGCAACCTAAAAAAAAAAAATAACGACGAGTCTCATCGCAAGACTTTATTATTCGTTAGGCGTGACATTAAAAAAAATCGAGGAAAAGTCGACTTAATTCCTCTAGAAAAATGAAGGTTTTGAAAATGACCTTAAAAAAGACATGGAGTCGCCACCAATCTTTTTTAGCTAGGTGTGATCGGCCACCTATTAAAACCGGTTTTATAAAATATTTTAAAAATTAATTAAAACATTTTAAAAACCAATTTCAAGTCTGTGTTTTAAACCAGAGAAATCAAAGAAGCGGGTTCGGGAGTCGGTTACGTGTGGGGAAGGATTAGCACCCCCACAACGCCCGTATAAATCGGTACCTTATTAATCGTGTGTTATCTCAAGTCTCGGTAAAAAGTTGGTTTTAAATTTAGTATTTCAAGTTAATTCCCAATTTAAAGAAAAATAATTTCATTTTTTTTTATTGAAAATGATCCAGAATTTATAAATTCAAAATTTTCCTATATTCCCCAACAAACGTGGCAAAATATAGAAATTTTTATTAGTTTTGGAAAACTTTCCGAATCATTCTCTTTTTTGAAAGAAAGATATTCCTTTATTAATGATAATTGATGATATTCCCTCCAGCAAACCCGGTAGAGAACTCATGAATTATTTTAACTCGGGAATATCTTTATTTTTATTGAAAACCATTATCTTTTGAAAACATTTAAAATAAATGAATACGTATATGCTAAATAAAGATAACTAAATAAAAGCATAGGATATCATGAAATATTCGAAACCATATAATAAACCATGTAACATCAAAAAATATAAATCAAAATAACAACAATATCATAGAAATTATTATAGCAAGAATCACATATTATATAAAATGCATGAATATAAAAATGCAATGCATGAAATGTATTTTTTTCCTTTAATTAAGGAATTCCGTATATCTAAAAAGATATCCGGCTACCTTAGGAAAATATGTCAAATTAAATATTCTAAATCCAAAATACTTTGTGATTGTTTGAAAACAATTTTGAAAAGCTTGAATTAAAAATAAAAACTGGGCTAATTTCTTTAAAATGGCTCTAATTTCCTAAGTTTAAAAAATCCGGACTTGACTACCCTTAACCCGGGACTTGAAAAACTATTTTTAGAGTTTGAAAAGGCTTAGAAATTACCCTAAGTCAGTAGCTAACCCTTCTAATCAGCCCACTCTAAGTAAATTAACCAAAACAGAAAATTGTTTTTTTTTTTTAAATTCAATTCTGACTCCACTGTCCAGTTTTAATCCACGAATTTTTATCCTATTTTTAAAAATTCCAAAAATTCTAAACAAAATACTGGAAACTCAGAACATGTAAAACTACACGAAAAAAAATCGGCTTAATTTTCGAATCAAAGATGAATTCCCAGAAAAATCAGAGATGTACGAGTTTTTGGAGGAGAAAAAACTGCTTTGTTTTTCTTTAAATTCAATTCTGACTCCACTGTCCAGTTTTAATCCACGATTTTTTACCCTATTTTAAAAAATTCCAAAAATTCTGAAAAAAATACTGGAGACTCACGACATTTAAAACTACACGAGAAAAAATCGGCTTAATTTTTTTATCAAAGATGAATTCCCAGAAAAATCAGAGATGTACGAGTTTTTGGAGGAGAAAAAACTGCTTTGTTTTTCTTTAAATTCAATCCTGACTCCATTGTCCAGTTTTAATCCACGATTTTTTACCCTATTTCTAAAAATTCCAAAAATTCTAAAAAAAATACTGGAGACTCAGGACATATAAAACTACATGAGAAAAAATTGGCTTAATTTTCTGATCAAAGATGAATTCCCAGAAAAATCGGAGATGTACGAGTTTTGGGTGGAAAAAAAACTGCTTTGCCAACACATTTTTTTTGTCTTTGATAAAATCATTTAAAAATAAAAATATTTGAAACTCATAAAATGACTTGAAAGCAGTAGCTAGGACTTTTTGAAAGTTAGATAAAAATTGGCTAAGTAAAAAAAATCACAAAGGTAGAATAATCAATTTGACAAACTTAATTTTCCACAAGTGTGCTCAAGAGAGCATGACTTTGAACCATTAATTGGCTCAAGTCATTATTCAAGTGGCATGAACATGAAATGCATGAAACAATGCAGCAAACATAATGCATGAAATGCATGGATCTAAACCTAAATGTAAGGAAAATGCATGACATAAATAATATGGCCTAGACCTAACATGAACTTGCATGGCATTTAATGTAACCTAGACCTAAGACATGCATGGCATTTTCACAAACACAAGGCATGCTTAATTCAAAAATCCAACCAAATATCATGCAAATGCAAAAACCTAACAACTAGCATGACAAAAAATACAACACACAATGCAAAACACATGGAGTAGCCAAATGGCCCCAAGCTCCAACAAGCATGGCATTTTCACAAACACTTGGTATGCTAGCATGAAAAACTAAGTCATAACACAAAAATCACACAAGCATTTTCACAAACACCTAATATACCAAATCTAAAACATGCTCACTAAGATATAAAACAAGAATCATGCAAAGAATCACACAAGCATTTTCACAAACACTTAATATGCTAACTCTAAAACATGCTCAAATTTAAACAACATGAAAACAGAAAATTAAAAATGCAAAAACATGATATCTAAGACATAAATGGCAACAAACAAAGCAACCAAATTAAATATAACTTAAGAACATGAAATAACATAACACTTAAAACATCAAAAACAAAGAAAATAGCATAAACAATATGGTAAAATGAATTGAAACAACAACTTAAAATAAATAATGTAGGCCATTTGGCCATGGTGAGTTTATTGTAAAAACAAAATGTAAAAAAAATATACTTAAGAAAGGAAATGAAGGAAGAACAAGAAACATTATTTTAAAATGAAAACTCACCAAGTAGAGATTAAAATAGCAAAAAACAAGAATAGAAAATGAAAGTGCAAGAGTTGGTGCTCAAGAGCAACCTCAAGAAGCTAATATTTCAAGCTTTTCTCTTCAAACTTTCCTTTATTTCTAAACTTTTCTTTTTTTGCTCTCAACCAAGAAGATAAAAACTAAGAAAAACTAAGAGAAATCAGCCAAAATGGAAAAGAAGAAACCAAAATCTGCCTCCCTTCCCTTAGGGCTAGCCTTAATGCATGGTTATATAGCCTCCAAGATGTTGTCATTTTTGTGTAACCTAATTTCCATCAAATGGCCAATAATTCAAGATGAAAAGTCATGAAATTACCACCTTTAGATTAGCATCTCAACCCTCTCAAATTACAGCTATGCAAAAATAATGTTGACATCTTTCTTAACCTATGTGGTTTAATCACCATGGCTTGATCAAAGAGAATGGTTAACTAACTCTTGATTTTTAACCACTTGATTAAAAAAAAAAAAATTAGAAGCTTCCTCCTTTCTTTGGGCTTGGGCATGCTAGCACTTCTCTTTTCCAGCCCAACTCTGATTTTTTTGAAGGGCCAAAAAAACCCTTTTCGGTTGCTTGGGTGAAATGACCATTTTGCCCCCCGGATGCAAATAAATATCAAACGGACTCCAAATTCAATTTTTCTTTTTTTAATACTTCCAAAATAATAAAATATTGAGTTCTGGAAGTTTTCAAAATTATCCGAGTCCGTTTGCTATTTATTTGGATTTTTTCTTCCCAAAAATGCCCTTTTATGCCCCTACATTTTACCATTTTTTAAACGAGCTCCAAATCAAGATTTTTCTTCACCAATCTCTTCAAAATAATTAAAAAGTGTGATCTGGAAGTTTTCATAATTTTTGGAGCTCATTTGGTATTTTGTTTGGGATTTATCGGCTTGAATTACTGCATAGGAGGCCCGGGATTTGGCCATTTTGCAAACGAACTCGGAATCAAGATTTTCTTTCGCCAATCTCTTCCAAATAATTTAAAAATGAGATTTGCCAAATTTCAGAATTTTTGGAGTCCATTTGCTATTTTTCCGGGATTTATCTTTTTGAATTACTGCATAAGAAGCCCGGGATTTGGCCACTTTGCAAACGAACTCGGAATCAAGATTTTATTTCTCCAATCTCTTTCAAATGATTTAAGAATGAGATTGACAAATTTTCCATAATTTTCGGAGTCCATTTGCTATTTTTCCCAAATTTTTCCAATTTTGCCCTTTTACCTCCGAAACCCGGTTTTGCTCAAAACAAATCCGATTTTCAGATTTTATTCAATCTGAGCCTTGGGCCATCCTTTTTAACCATTCTTCATCCATTGGGGGCTTTGGTCTTACCAAGTCGGGCCATTTCTGTGATTCTTCCTGATTTCACCGAAATCCACTAAAAACCCTAATTCTCGGTTTTCTCCCGGATTGACTTTTCTTTCGGTTTTTCTTGCAAGTGACTTCTCCATTACCCGTAGTCAGTGCTTATATTTCATTTGGAACCTTCAATTTCGACCAGTTTGATCGTTTAAGCACTTTTCCCCAAATTTCTTGGATTAGGATTTCTTTTCTACTGAATCTCCAAATCCCAACTTCCGAACTCCATATCTTTCAATGTAGACCTCGGATATCAAAATTCTTTCGCCATTTTTCAATTGAACTTAAAATCTTGATTTTGAAAGTGGGTTGACTTTTTCAGTAGTTGACTTTTGGGGTTGACTTTTCGGGGTTGACTTTTTCGGGGTTGACTTTTTTTCAAGTTTGTCTTTTTGTGCTCGCCCTCTTAAACTAAGTCTCGGAGTACCATCTGCAGGATGAAAACAGTTTTTTTATACTCGAAAACATCAATATGGGAAGAAAACATACCTATTTAGTGGTCCGGACAAAATTAGGTGTCTACATCAGAGGTGGATGAACATGGCCACCCAAGTACGACCGGCTCTGACTCAAAAGGAAATTACTGTCCTTTTTGTGAATACACTGCACGCTCCGAACTATGATAGACTCGTTGGCAATGCCACAAATAATTTTGCAGATATGGTAACCTCAGGAGAGATGATTGAAAATGCTGTCAAGAACGGAAAACTCGAAGGAGATGAGACATCCAATGCCGAGGGAAACGAGACACCTGAAAGGAAGGAGGAGCATGTCCAGGCTATGGGAGAATTCACTCCGTATCCCCGGGTCTCTCCATATCAATCGTGTTACTCTACCAATGTCCTTGCAACTATGCCAGCCCTTGCAACTAGGCATGCTTCCCAGAAACGACCGAGGGGCAACCAAGAGAAATTTTCAGTCCCAATCTCTGACCTATTGAAATTACTAATAAGGAACCGATACCTCACCCCTGTGCCTTTGAAAACAGCTCCAAACCCATCAGCAAGGAGTTATGACCCGAACAGCAAGTGTGAGTATCACATGGGGGCAATTGAACATTCAACTGAAAAATCCAGACAACTGAAGGAAAAGATTGAAGGTCTTGTCCACGATGGCATTTTGACTCCAGAGCTAGTCGAACGTTGGAAATCCGCATTGCCATAAATCGGTTTCTTCGCCACGGGTTTGGAGGATGAGAATGGTTACCTCTAAAAGCATGTCAACAAGCATTGAGGAATATGCATGTAGTTCTATGCCCAATCATGAAAGCACTTGTCTTATGTTGACATCATGAAATAAATAATTTTTGAATTTCAAAAGCTTTGTGTTTGTTGTGCTTTAACTTGAATTTGCAAAAACAAACATTAAAGAAATTCTTGATTTTTGAAGAGCGCATTCTTAAAAGAAAAAATCTTTCTTCATGTTAAGAAATGATGAGATATCTTGAGATTATTGATGATCATTGTTAGGAATGACCCAACATCCTTCCATCTCTCTTTCGGACTTGCCCATGCTTGAATCTTTTGAGTTTGAAAAAACCAATGCTTGCAGTAATATATGGTTGAATTTCAGAAACCATAGTCAGTGCAATAAGGAAAATGCAGATCCTAGTTTAGGTTATGAGCAATGGAACAAACTTTTTGAAAAAAAAAAAATCTGAGCTTTTTGTGTGTCAAACAAGTGAAACCTTTTTCAAGAATCTGGATTATGGTAAATTGATGTGTGTCAAGGTTATTCCAAAACCATTCCCATTCTTTTCCGTAACCACAAAACAAGAGTTGCCCAGACGTCCCTTCATGATAAACGTCTCGGGTAACAATGATTAAACCTGATTTTCTCGTGTTTCTAGAAAAAAGCTGTTTTCGAGCCATATTCTTTCTTGTCCCTTCGGAGAGCAAAAAAGACTCGAGGTGTTCCTCGTTATGATACGAATTCTCATGACCAATCAAATGGTGCATCATTTGTAGATACGGAGGACACGTGATGGATAAAGATGAAGTAATTTTCGGAGCATGCAAAAAAAAAAAAATGAAAAAATGAAAAAAAAAAAAGAAAAAAGAAAAATGAGTGTGACATCATGCATTTATGAAATTCAAGACGGTTTCAGCAAAGAAAAAAACCTTTTCCTCTAAGGAATGACTCTTCAATTTACGTGCTTGTGTTCGAGATGAAAAATGGCCATCTTTCATCATCCTTTCACAAAATAGAAAATATCCTTTTGCTACCCCTTTTGAGCCTAATGAATACTTTCGTTCTTTCAACCCGGATCAAGGATCACCCTCCACGCTAGGAGGCAAATGCGGGGAAGGATCTCTTCGAAGGTCACAGATAGTGAAGTCTTGGTTCAAAGACGAAAGAAGAATGCCGTGAATCAAAGAAAAATCTGAGCTTCCAAACAATTACGGGCTCACCTCGTCAAAATGAAGGAAAAAAAGGAGATAAAAAGAAAATTGAAAGCAAAAAACAGAAAAGGAAGAAAAGAACGGATGAAAATCATCGAATAAAGAGAAGGCTCAGAAAAGACGAATGTTTTGAAAAGAATCCTCCTCATGAAATGATCCTTGATTTGATCACCTTAAACACATGTCTGGGCCTATTTATCTTTTCTTTCAGAACCTCGAACCTTGGCCTACGTTACGTACCTGGAAAAGACCATTTCGATCGAGCATGGTCATTTAAATTGATGAGTCTATTCTTAGAGAAATGCATGAGACTTCGGTCTCTTTTCTGGTTAAAAATCTTTTTTGGATAAGTCTTGATTTCTTGAATGCATGGTGAAACATTTAAGAAAAAAAAATGAAATGAAAAATGGAAAGAAGGAGACTCTAGGGTGAAAACCCGACATGGGCAGTCTAGAGTAAAATGGGAGAATTTCGGTGTTGCTTATGGTATCGTCGAGGCCATAACAAAAGAAGAAGTCATTTTGAAGAAGTTAAGGAACATCTGGGAATTCCAAATTATTCCAAAACTGTCAACTCTCGTATGGAGGTTTGACTTTAAAAAAACTGAGACCGTTTTCCTTTCGAGAATTAATTCTCCAGTTTGAACACCCCAGCTAGCCTTGACGTATGTCAAAACGCCATGATTTGGAAACTAAAAGAAGGTTGAATTTTTTTGAGTCCAAAAAATCATGTTTTATAAAATCTGTTCCATTTGTGAGTCTAGAAAGGATATACACTTTTCCTGTTGTGAAGTCTCCTTGGATCAACCAAAATCTTGTGGTACCAAACCTTCCGACTCAATTTGAAAAATCCGGATTGACACTCAGAAAAACTTCTAACAAGTGATCATCAATCTTCAAGAGATGTGGATATCACAACATGAGGATGACATTTTCAGCTCAAAAGTTTTCAGTAAATAAGCAAACATTTTTCAAAAAAAGATGCAAGCAAAAGCAGATAAATGAAAATATTTTTGGAAGAAACCATTTCCGATGTTGGCACAAGACGAAGGTTCTTCTGGCCCAGAGGTATGGAACTATTGAGGTAGAAGAAATGAACACTCGGATTCCAGTTGATCTTGAAAAGCTATCGAGGCAAAGGGATAGTTCCAAAGTGAAGAAAAAGGTTGATCTCTTACGAGGCACGAGCGTTTCAGGATACACTCTGTTTCGAAGAGGAAAAACGATTTGGAAAAGCTAAACCAAGATCAGGAGAAACAATGGGGAACATTCGCATCATTCATGAACATTCGCATGTTTATAAAGTTTTGCATCTGCATTGTGTCGTAAAATGTGTACAGTATTCATGTTTACTTGCACATGCATCATCAGGGGCATATTCATTGACATCGCATGACATTCACATTTCATGCATGACATTGACTATTTAAATTTTTGACATTTGAATTCGAACATTCAGTGAGATTTTCTTCCAAGATGTGATCTTCAGGTATGATCACCAAGACCTCCGGGCACCTCTTTCAAAAAAAAAACCTTCGGGTTACCTCTTTCAAGACCTCCGGGCACAGGAAAAGAATTTATTTTCAAAGTTGTGGAGCCTCTGATGAGAGGAGCAATTTAAATTTCAAAGTTGTGGAGCCTCTGATGAGAGGAGCAATTTAAATTTCAAAGTTGTGGAGCCTCTGATGAGAGGAGCAATTTATTTTCAAAATTGTGGAGCCTCTGATTAGAGGAGCAATTTATTTTTCAAAGTGATAGAAAATTAAAAAAAGAAGACCTCCGGGCATTTGTTTTAAAATCTCCGGGTTACATTTTTAAGACCTCCGGGCATAGCAAAAGAAAAAGGAAATTTAAAAAAAAAAAAAGAAGACCTCCGGGCATCTGTTTTAAAACCTCCGAGTTACATTTTCAAGACCTCCGGGCACAGCAAAAGAGAAGGAAAGTTAGGAAGAAAGAAGACCTTCGGGCACCTATTCTAAGACCTCCGGGCACCTCTTTCAAGACCTCCGGGCACTATTCTCGAAAAGCATGGATAAGACCTCCGGGCACCATTTTCAAAGAAAAGACATTTTTAAAGACCTCCGGGCACCTGTTTCAAGACCTCCGGGCACTATTCTCAAAAATCACGGATAAGACCTCCGGGCACTATTTTCAAAGAAAAGTCATGTTTTCAAGACCTCCGGGCACCACTTTCAAAGAAGTAACATTTTCAGACCTCCAAGTATCTGTATTCAAAAAACCTCCGGGTAGCATATTTCAAAATGACATTTTTCAAAACCTTCGGGTGCCATTTTCAATTTTTGCAAAGTCAATTTCGTTACTTTAAGAAAGGTCGAGCCTCGGTATGATTAGTCGAGTGGCGATATCTGAAGAATCTGACAAGGAATTTCAAGACTAAATGAGAAAGAGATGGGGATATCCAGAATGAGTCTTCACTTTTGTAAGACTAAGGTAGTAAGTGAGGTGATGATCTAAGTTGTGTTCAAGCTCATTGTCAAAAATTCAAAGTTCATTTTTAGATTTCAAAGTTGTGAAGCCTCTGATTAGAGGAGCAATTTATTTTTCCAAGTGATATAGCCTCTGATTAGAGGAGCAATAAATTTTCAAAGTTGTAGAGCGTCTGATGAGAGGAGCAATTTATTTTCAAAGTTGTAGAGCCTCTGATGAGAGGAGCAATTTATTTTCAAAGTTGTAGAGCCTCTGATGAGAGGAGCAATTTAAATTTCAAAGTTGTGGAGCCTCTGATGAGAGGAGCAATTTAAATTTCAAAATTGTGGAGCCTCTGATGAGAGGAGCAATTTAAATTTCAAAGTTGTGGAGCCTCTGATTAGAGGAGCAATTTATTTTCAAAGTTGTGGAGCCTCTGATTAGAGGAGCAGTTTATTTTTTTCAAGTGATAGAGCCTCTGATTAGAGGAGCAATTTATTTTTCCAAGTGATAGAGCCTCTGATTAGAGGAGCAATTTATTTTTCCAAGTAGTAGAACCTCTGATGAGGGGAGCAATTTATTTTTCAAGTGATAGAGCCTCTGATTAGAGGAGCAATTTATTTTTCCAAGTGATAGAGCCTCTGATTAGAGGAGCAATTTATTTTTCCAAGTAGTAGAGCCTCTGATGAGGGGAGCAATTTATTTTTCAAGTGATAGAGCCTCTGATTAGAGGAGCAATTTATTTTTCCAAATGATAGAGCCTCTGATTAGAGGAGCAATTTATTTTTCCAAGTAGTAGAGCCTCTGATGAGGGGAGCAATTTATTTTTCCAAGTGATAGAGCCTCTGATTAGAGGAGCAATTTATTTTCCAAGTGATAGAGCCTCTGATTAGAGGAGCAATTTACTCTTCCAAGTGATAGAGCCTCTGATTAGAGGAGCAATTTATTTTCCAAATGATAGAGCCTCGCTAAAAATGGATCTCAATAACCGGACAAAATTGGTTATAGTGTCTTTGCCCTATTCCTGATTCTCAGCAATGTGCAAAGAGGGGCAGCTGTAATAACCAATTTTCGTCCGGGTTGGATCCGAATCCGACCCGGGCCAGTTGCAACAGGGCCTGCTATTTAGCAAGCCCAATCTGTAAACACCAAAGCCCGTTTGGGGCCTGCTAACCAGCAGGCCCAACAGACCCAACAGGGCCTGCTAACCAGCAGGCCCAAATCAACAGGGCCTGCTACTCAGCAGGCCCATTCCCCATTTCCTAACCCTAATCCCCTACCCTTGAAACCCTAGCCGCCTCCCCCTTTTTCCCCTAACCTGACAGCCCTCTGCCACCAGCCTGCCACACGCCACCAGCCTCCCTGCCCACACGCCACCAGCCTCCCTGCCAACACGCCACCCACCTGCCACACTCAACCCCCCCTTTTCCCCACCATAAAACCAAAAAGAGAGACAACAAAAAAGGAGGGGGGGAAGAGGAGGAGGCCCGATTCGGGAGACCCCCCAGAACCACAAAAAAAAAACCTGCAACAAAAAAAAAAAACCACAAAACCACCAACCAAAAAACCAACAAAAACCTTTAAAAAAAAAAGGGGAAAAGAGTTAGGAAGCGATTCGAACCGCTTCCACGGAGGTGTCGAGCAACGGAGTCCGTCGGAGGAGGATCAGACCCGATCTGGACCGAATCGGAGATTCGGTAGTCGAAGAGTCAATCCTAGATCTACGGGGTTCGGCTCCGATTCGGGTGAAACGGAGCCCGGAATCAGGAAGGAGGCATCGAGACGGTCCGAACAAGGTGATTTTGTGAAGATAAAGTCCGGCATTTTAAATTTCGGATTCTCGACATTTGACAGGTATGATTTTAATTTTCTTATTTATTTTCATTACTATTTGTATTTATTTATTTTCGTTGCATTCGATATATTTTTATTATTCTGTTTCAATTTTAAAATATTAAAATAATAATCTTGTAATACATGTCTTTTAAAATTATTTTCGGTAAATAAAATTTTCTAAAAACGGATTTCTTTCTCGGGAGGGTCTGAGTATCAATCGTTCTTTGAAATGGTCCGAGTAAGAATAATAATCGAAACATTATCAAAAGTATCGGAATGGTTCGAGAATTATTCTTACATAGATAATTTTCTTTATTTCGAAATTAATCATTAAAAGCATTTTAATTTATTTAAAAAAAAAGATTTTAATAAATACGGATTAACCGACGACGGAATTCGAAGGACGTCACGGTAGTGATTCCTAAGATATCTTGAGGTGCGAGAATTTCGTTAAATATCACCACGAGTGGTGGGAGTATTTAGCGACATGCTCGATACAAAAATTCGTTTTCGCTTTTTAAAAAAAAAATGGAAATAATCAAAATAAAAAAAATGAATAAAGAGCGAATGTTTATTGCGCTCGATATTTTGCCTGCTCCTGTTTTTAAATATTACGATTCGCATGTTTAATTTTATAGTTATATGTTAAGCCGTATGCATCCGATATTTAAATATTCGCATCATACGCATTTGAATTAAAATGGATGTAAATTGCCGACGACGGAATTCGAAGGATCACAGTTGTGATTCCTAAGATGTCTTGAGGTGAGAAGATCTCGTTAAATACTACCGAGAGTGTCGGGAATATTTAATGAGTATTTTCGATAATAAATTTATGTTCACTTTCGATTTCTAAAAAAATAAAAAACAGTTCAAGAAAATCCAAAAAAATAATAAACATGTTTTTTTTAAGAATAAAAAAAATAAAAGAGGATTATTTTTAAATACCGATGTTAAATCCATTAAATCGAGATTAAAGATAACACGTGATCAAGTGGTACCAATTTCTAAACGAGCGTTGCGGGGGTGCTAATCCTTCCCCGTACGTAACCGACTCCCGAACCCGATTTTGTTTTCTCTCTGGTTCAAAGCGCGAACTTCGAAATTGGTTTTAAAAATGTTTTAATTAATTTTAAAATATTTTGCTAAAATCGGTTTTAATAGGTGGCCAATCACACCTAGCAAAAAAGATTGGTGGCGACTCCATTTTTTTGTGTTTTCATCAAATTCGTCACTAGCGGTCGAAAAAACCGTTATGACATCCCTATCTTTTTCTTTTTTTAAATTCTCATTTATTTGATCCATTGGATCAACAAAATGAATGGCCAAGATCAAAACAAGGGAGGAATTAGGGAGTAATATCTAAGTTACCCATCATTCCCTTTTCCTTTTTAAGTATTTTTAATTTTAATTTTATTTTTCTTTTTCTTTTCCATTTCCATTTCCATTTCCATTTTATTTTAACTTTAATCAAAACATTTTATTTTTTAGAGAAAATCCAAATGGGTTAAACTTTAAAGCTCGGGGTTAGTGACAATCCTCTTTATCCTGGGTTTAATAAAAAATAAAAAATTGATAATTTTTATGGCACAATTTTATTTTACCAATTAAAAATCCAAAAAGATAAGTAATTTAGCGCATTTAAAAATTCCAAATTTGCAATCATAAAAATTACTAAATATGAAGTCCAGGTCGACTCAGGGACATATCAAAATTAATTTTTTGAAAATTGGCTCAAATAAAATTAAGTGTCTACGAGGATCACTTATTAAGTCATAATAATCCAAGTAGAATTAGTAGTTCTAGATCTCATTAGAAATTATAAACAATTTCTAATCAATTAAGAATCTTAATTAAATCTGATTTCTCAAGTCCTAATCCAATTAAGAAAGCCAAACTAACAATTTCTTAAGAATAAATGTTCTCCCTATTTGGAGCAAATTATCAACACAATTCTAACCAAAAAGAAAATCCAAAATCATTTCTAACATGGGAAAAAAAAAGACTAAACTTGAATTCAACTCAACTCAACTTATGATTTTTGAGTTCTATTAACTAACCAAATACGTGTTTTCCCTCTTTGGATAAAATTATGAACACAGTTCTAATAAAAGATATTCAAAGTTAGATTTTTATAACTAACCAATAATACATGTTTTTCCTTTCTGGATCAAATTATGAACACAATTCTAACAAAAAAAAAAAAAAACAGAATTTTCACATTCCAAAAAGAAGAAGAAAACAACTAAACATGAATTCAAATAAACTCCAACTTATGATTTTTGACTTTTAAAATAAATAACCAATAATGCATGTTTTCCCTCCTTAGATCAAATTATGAGCACAACTCTAACAAATAATAATTCAAAATCAAATTTTTAACATGACAAAACCGTTTTGATTGAATAAAATTGAAGAGAAGAAATCAAAACCCATTTAAAAAAAAAACTAATCCCATTATATAGAGAGAAACCCTAATTGAAATCAGAAGGAAATTTTGCTATATAAAAATGGTTTGCATAAAACCACATGTGGTAATTATTTATATAATTATAACTGAAAATTGAAGTATTCATGGGGGAAAACGAAATTTATTAGTGCTATGTTTGGGAACTTGAATTTGAGAATTTGGATTTAGATTTTATTTGCTATATAAATTGTGATAATGAAATGCATATATTAGTTAAAATTCCACATGATTGTACATTTGAAAGGTATAAAAACATGAATTTTAAATTTACAGATACCTATAGGTATTTCAAATTCACCACTACATAGGCATCCAACAAATCCATGAATTTAAAAAATAATTATGAATGTTATATTTACATGTGTTTTACTATACAATTATACTATTTTTGAAATCCAAATTCATTGTTTGAAATCCAAGTTTTCAAACTCAACCTAGAGAAATTTATAGATTTTGAAAGAAAGAAACAAAAAAGAGTGAGCAAAAAGATTTTTGAGAGTGAATGAATTCTAACATGCAATATTACGTGGATTTAATGCTCAGTTACTATAGAAAGGGGAAGAAATAGGAAATCTGGAAAGAAGTGGGAAGACATATTATTTAATAAGGGAAATGTTTATATTTGACTAATCTCGTTACTCCCATTTAATTTGAAGATAAAATTTAGGAGGAAAATGCAACAGAATAAATACATTAAAAGAAATGGTAAAACAAAAATGTCAATCATTAAAAATTCCAAGGATTAATCTAACATAAAATGTTTAATTTGCCCATATTTACTAAAAAAGAGAATGAAAAATATAATATTATATAATATTTATACCGAGTAAAAAAAAGGGTTTGTTTGGTTTGACCAAAAATTAATTTATTTATTTTTATCGATAATACTTCCATTCATTCATGAAAATTTGCATATGCAGAGATAAAATTGTTATACTCGTATTATATAGGGCTAAGGCCCACCACCTAATCGCCTAAAATACCATCAAGAAATACGAGTGAGAAAAACAGGAATCCTCTACTAAATTACATATCCTCATTGATCACAATTAGAGGTGCTCATGGACGAAAATTCGGATCGGATTTAAGTATGATATCAATATCATATTTATTTGTTCAAACCAGGTCCAGTCTGAAATATGAGTTTCAAATTTTATCCAAGTCATTTTTAAATAAGTAGTCCAAGCCCGTTTAGTCCCGTCCATATTTATTTATTTTTCTAAAAAAATTTAAACAAATATTTTATTATTATTTAATTTTTAGTAATTTAATTTTTTTTTATTAAGTTCTAAAACATGGATAACTTAGTATATTTTTAAATGTTTACACTATAATATTATATATTTATTTTTTATATGATATAAATTACATAATATATAAAATATAAAAATAATATATTATGGTTTGGGCCTTGATTGTTGGAGTCAAAGTCCGACCCATTTTTTAAATGGACCTTATTTTTTTGCCGAATCTCATATTTCGAACCTAATATTTTTGTCCAAACCCTCTAAAATATGAATGAATCTTCAAGTTTGGACGAGTAACCCGATCCCTAGATCTAATCCCAACCAAGCTCATTTATACTTAGCCAAAGCATGTACAGTTTCATTTGTAGTGCGTTTTGTGTGTACGAATAAACAAGTAGAAAATTCTCCCGCTGTACCCTCATCAATCAAATGTCCAATGGGAGATAGATCAATTTCCTTTTATCTAAAGCACTACTTTTCGGAATCTCTCGTCTAAAGCAAATTCTAGTATACGAAAAGACCAACTGTCCTATGTGGGTTGATTGAATACTCATTAATGTCTTGATAAATATCAAGATTCGAATCTCATTAGCAATCTCACTTGATAGAGGATTTATAAATATCACTATTAATTCTCTCTTAAGCCTATGACATGCCCTGATTTGGACAAGATATCCTCTCCTCTCCGCTCCTCACCTAAACTTTTATTTTTTGACAAAAAAAAAAAAAAATCAACTGTCCTATCAATGTGGGATTGACTTGGTTTGGATTAGGCTTTGGATAAGATTATTTAATCTTTTCTTTTTGTTGCTAAATCAAGATATTTTATTAGAAATATTATAAACCCAATAAGGAAATACAGGCATACAGAACAACCCCAAACAACCATCAAAATTCAAAGATCACCTCACCCCACCAAAAGAACAAGCAGTAGAAGAAACCAGAAATAAATCAACATAAGCAACCACCTAACAATTAACTCTCTTTTTAGCTTGAACATCAGTCTTGGAATTCGCATCACGGAGGACATTAACCAAATTCAGCTCACTAGTTTCAACCATCCGGGAATCAATATGATTAAAAATATCCCATAATCCCCAAAACCGAGTATCCATATTTTTGCATCACTTGACAATCGAATCAAACTGAATAACTAAACTCACATTTTTCTTCCAATCAGTTTAAGAAGCACCTTCAAAGCAACTTCCATGTTTGACAACCATAGTGTCAACAAGATTTCCCACATCGTCTTTGTTTGACACATCACAATTTATGTAGCAAACATTTCCCCCAGCTTGTCAGCAATGGCTTGGCCTAGGCTGTCTTGGATATCAGCAATGACAACCTTGGCACCGTTTTCATGAAAAATATGCACAGCGCTTGCTCCAATACCACTAGCTCCACCTCTAATTATAGCTACCTTGCCTTCTAGCCCCCATCATCACGAAGCACCCCTCCGCAACCACTCTGCCCTGCTTTGCCTAGAGCCGATGCATTAATATAAAATTTCTACAAACCACATTTAGGAGGAGGCCAACCTGGATCCACTATACTCTTGTTTGAATACAAGACAAAACACACTCAGTTTCATTACTCAGACCAATAAAAAAGAAATCATTTTTTCCTACCTACAGAAAAAAAAAAAAAAAAAAAACACATCTTAATCTTAAGCTTCAGCATAACAGATCAGAATTCCATATATAATGACCATGGTCCCACTTCCACAATCTCAAATAAAACCAAAAATCAACCACATCAATATCACCAAACCGTAAGAAGCAAACTCAACTGTACTCATTGAGTTACTAAAAATACCAGGTTCAACCCAATATACACCACCTAATCCTTAAGGGCAATGAAAACTTTCTGCACACATCTTCGGTACAAATTACTAAACCAACAAAGACAGACGAGATGAGCATGAAAGTAGCCATGTCCCAAGTTCCACAACATTCAGGCCAAAAATCCTTAACACCGCAATTACCATAGAACATTTCTAAAAGAGCACCAATCAGCTTCGACCAATTTTACTACGCACATCTAATTCTTTGATTCTTTCAATCCCTACTTCATCCTCACAATTTGCTGAACATTCCAACAACTTACCCGGCTTCCACGTTTCTTTGGCATCTTCTTCAATAATCTTTTATTAATAAAAATTATTTAATCTCAAATTTGAAAATTATTCAATTTTACTTTTAAAATATATTATTAAATATTAAAATATCAATATAAAAGTAATTTTTAAAATTATTTTGAAGTGTAATAAGCCTAAACAAACTTTAATAATAGGATTAGATAGGGCTTTGAATAAGTTTTTAAAAATATCAACTGGACTGGACTTGTTGGCTTGATCCGATTCTATTCCTAGACACTTCTAAGTATAAAATATGATTGAAACGTATGATAAAGGGCAGGATAAAATGCGTATATTACTATTTCAAGCCATTTCAACAAATTTCTTGGAAGAAGAGATTTTTGAAACCAAAAAGACAGAAATTTCAGATGTAGCTGTCAAAGCTGACTCGAATGATTTCGTAGAATCTGAACTTATCCAATCCGATTTAAGTTGATATAACTTTAACAATTTAAACATATGTAAAGCAATTCAATTATTTCATAGTTTAGAATTTATTTTACTTTTATGTATCCACTAATTGTAATTTGGACATATCCATCAACTCTTTCAACCCTTTAATGCTTTTCGTTTTCTCGTTTTTCACCTTTGGTCGGTTGGTTCAAACACACACATAGCCCACCCAACCATTTGGTCATTCCTTTCTGGTTGCTAGGCGCATGCCTCGAAGAGTATTGGAGTTATCCATGGAAACTGGATCCCCACCATAGATTAGAAATCTAAATGAACAGAACGTTTATCAATAATTCATGAATAATTCAATTTTTATTTGTTTATAAAGTTAAATAAATAATTATGAACAGAACTTAAATAAAATATGTTTAATTCATTTATATTTACGAATAAATTTGTTTATGAATAATTTGAAACTCGTTTATTGTTCAATTATAATATAATTATTATTTGTTTTTAATTAATTTATAATATAATTATTAATATTTATGTTTTATTATTTTATATCTAAAAATAAGAAACATATTTATTTGTTTGTTGTTTAAATTTGTTTGTTTATTGTTCATGAACAGATTTTTTATTGTTCGCAAACATGTTCGAGTATATGTTCATGAACATGTTTGTTTAATATTCGCAAACAAGTTTATTTAATTTAAGTAAACAAATAACTCGAACAAACATAATTCTTAACCGAGCTTGAACACAATTTTGAAATTCTTAAATAAATAAACAAACACAAACAAAAATCTGTTCATTCAAGCTCAGTTTATTTACAACTCTACCATTGATTTTGAGAAGCTTAATTTCAATACTTTTGATTTGATTTGAGACGTCCAAATAAATATGCCCCACTATTCATCGAAGTATTCTATAAATTAAACTATAATAATTGAAGTGTGAAATTGAGGACTTCAACAATTAAGAAATAGTTTTTCAAAATGAAGGCCTTCCTTATTGTCTTGTTCCTCTTGATTTCTGGAGTTTTAGGAGCTCCTCACTTCTTTACTGACGGTGAGACCATGCATCAATCATATCTCAAATTTATTACTACTTCTTTGACTTGTAATTTTATTTTGGAAAATTTTAGTTTAATTTTCTAATCCATTTTGCTTCGTTTATTTCTTCTGGGCTTGTAGGAGGTTCACGGGGTCCGTTTAATGGAAGTGAGACAATTACTTTCTAATTACTTAGTTTTATGCTTTTATTTCTGTTTATTTTATGCTTTCCTTTTACTTCTTTGCTTTTAGTTTTATATTTTATTTATGCTTATTCTTTTCCTTTTAAGTAATTAAGAAAATTTATGTTTTTGTATTTTTTTTTCCCGAAAATATACTCCCTCTGTCTCAAATTACTAGTCCTTTGATTTTCATAAAGTTTAAGAATTTTTTTTCTTCTTTGGTGTATTTAATATAAAAACTTTAAATTTTTATAAAATTGATGTTTCATGGTTTTTATAAATTTTATAAAAAAAACAATACCAGTTGTGGAAGTATCTTTATGTTAAAATTTGCTAATATAATATAATATATATATGAGTTTTCACACAAATTAATAATATATATATATATTCATATTTCATATATATTTGCAGGAACAAAAAATGTAAGTCATGGTAAAATAAAGTGCACGAAGTCTGGAAAACCATATACATGCGACATTCCTTTAATACCACCTGGGAAAGGATGGCCTAATCTGCAATCGACATGCCCTTGCTGTGTTGGAGGAACTTACACCCGCGGTTGTCCCAAACAATAATTCTCATTATAAGGATACCACATATATATATATATATATATATATATTTTCGTATCGTGTTTTTGTTATTTTTTTTATGTTATAATCATGTTTAAGGTGTCATATAATTATATAAATTATGAGATGTTAATAATTCGTGTTATATAGATTTTAATACATTCATGTGTTCGTATCGTATTTGTGTTATTTTTTCGTGTCGTGACATGTTTTGTGTTGCGTTTTATTTTTTTTTCTCGTATTGTATTTATATCGTATAATCGTGTTGTATCTAAAATTACTATGTTTTTTATGATTTAAGTTGATTGTAATATATTGGTTTGTTTCTTATTAGTGTTTTGAACTCGTTCGCTTTGAGAATTTTTTTCTTTTCTTTATTAGATGGGATTTTGAATTACAAGATAAGAAATAACGGTAATCTATCTATTCCATAAAATTTATCATTCACATGAAGCAATATGGATCGGATCAAGTGGATTCATATTTATTAGTACATTTATATTGACATGATCTAATTTTTAATATTTATTTAGTTAGATTTTTATTCCTAATAAAATTATAATATGCGGGGTATATAAATAGACAAATATATTTGTGAAACATAACAATAAATGTGGATCCTAGTTACACTAAAAAAAGTTTTTTTCCTAAAATTCTCCATTACTTAATCTTTGGATATATACACAAAAAAACTCTAGGATTTGGATTGTGTAAATTTGTGGCTAATTCTAATAGCTGTTTTATAAACCAAAAGGATCAAATAATTTTTTTAAAATAAATCAGTTGTAGATCTTTGAGATTTAGTGAAACAAGTATTAATAAATCAATTTTAAAAATTCAGATTCGAATTGGAGTAGATAATCTTAATTTACCTACAACATAGCAACCTATCTGTCCTTATTTCCTTGTTAATTGAAGAACTTTGATAATGTCATTGGAACAAAATTGGGTAAAATGCAAGTTATATACTTTTCAAATTTCATTATTCAATTTCTTGGATATTGAAAGGAAAGTATTGATTGAGGTCTATATAGACACTCCCCCTTTGGTGAATTTTAACCCCTCAAACCGCAGCTCATTTACCCCCTTTGAGCCTTATTCTTCCCTATTTTTTTAAATTTTTTTTTGTTATTTTTTCTTATTTAGAAGTTTTCAATTATTTTTTAGAATAATAAAAATTTATATAACTATATAATAAATAATTAAGTGAGTAAATAATAAAAATTTAAATAAATACATTATTTATACATATAATTAAATACATAAAATAATCTTATATAAATTAATTACATATATAAAGAAATAGATACAACATTATAAATAAATAAATACAAACATAAGAACAAAAATTAGAATTATATAAATAAATACATAAATAAGTCCATATATAATTTAATAACTTACCCTTAAATATATGACCAATTTATTTAGTTAAAAATACAAAAAATAGATACAATATTAACTATGTAAAACAAAAATTCATAAATAAATAAGTATTATTTGACTTAAAAATAATTTTATTAGTTTTCAATTATTTGTTAACTTTATAAATACCAAATATACAATACAAATAAATTTTCATATATTGATGCTTACTTATACTGACGGTAGTAATCCGTAAGTACAAAGGATTTATTGCAACAGATTTTTGTTACCGTTAATATATACTTAATATATACCTCCGCTTTATTGTCCGTCGCTATAGATCTTCTATTAACCGTCGGTATATGCATGATTTTTTCAGACGGCTTCTCTTCCTTCCATCTGTATATTTGCCAAAAAAAAAAACAACTTTTTTTTTTTAAATGACAGGGAATTTTACTTTTTACTTTATTTTTTTTTGTTTCATTTTTAATTAAACAAACCTATAGTAACGAATCATTAATTTATATCCATCGATATAGACCTAAATTATATTTAGGATTTTATTTTAGTTTTCCATTCTCTCTTTTTCTTCCGCCTCTGTGTAAACGAATCCCAAACCCAAGCCTCTGTGGTGGTTCCCCTCATTTTAGTTTCTTTTGTTGTTGAGAGTCTTAGAGGCAGTTATATTCATTAATAGTTTTCTCTCTTTGATTTTACAATTTTCCCACTCAATTCCCAAAAAAAAATCAAAATCCCAGAAATCAACTTAACTATCACATGATACTCTTTTTATTTACTCAATTTTCTTCCTAGAATCAAAAGAGAAATCAAGAAAGAGATTAAACAAAAAACAAGAGAAAGAAAATGGAAAATTACTACAATATCGATGATATTCTTACAGAGGAAGAAATTGATTTAACACTTCCCCCCCTGCCTCCCATTTTTGCTTACTTTTAAATTATCAAATTCCTCATCTAAAAATTTCAACTTTTTTTGTTTGTTTATATATTGCAGTTTGTTTCAGTTAATTTTCATAAAGCAGCAAATGGAGTTATAATGATCCCAGTTCCGAAACAAACTCCGTATGTTTTTGTTAATATTTTCCTGTCTAATCCCATTTTTAAGGAAAAAAAAGAAAGAAAGAAAAAGGGTTAATTTTCTGATGCTTGGTTCTTAAGTTGAACAAGGAGCAAAAGTGGAGCTGCCATTGTGGGTTGCTCAAAAAGCGTCCGCGCCTGTTTCTAAATGCATAGAAAACACAAATTAAGATCTTATTAACCTCACAACAACTCATCATATAATTAGCATATAAATGAAAATCAATTATCAGCTTATTAAGCAAAATTCTGCATTAAGAATGCATTTCCTCAACTTTAATTATTTGTTATTAATTGATATATATATATATATATATAAAGAGAGGGAAAGAGAGAGCACTATTACGATGGCTTTTGACTTGTCTTTTCTGTTTGTTTTTTATTTTCTTTTGGAAAGGTGAGAAACAAAGTTGCATACTTTGTAAAGGGAAATGTGAAAGAAAAGAAAAGAAAGTAAAGTGAACAGAAATTCCAAATGGCAAAAGCAGTTGATCGTTTACCCATATCCATGGACTTGGCATGAGGTCATGCCAAATACCAATAGCCTTGTTTAATTAATTAATTACATCACTTTTACATTAGGAAAAGCTCATCAAATAAATCATCCCTCAAACTTTGATAATTAACGAAGTGGTCTTTGTTTAATAATAAATGTCAAGCACTTACAATCTGGTGGGCTACATCGTATCGAACAAGGGCTCAAAAATTTAATATTAATATATTCTCATAAGTTAATTTTTTTTACTCAAAATTTTTTTAATTACGAGAATTTATTTAGTGTTAAAATTATATTTAATTATTATTAAATTAAATTTTAATTAAATGTTTTTTTAATTCAAATACATGTTACCTTATCTTTAATTCAATTATATATTAACTTTGAAATTAATTTATTAAAATATATTTTTTTTAATTAATTAATATCGTTATTTAAAAAATTTAGTGATAATGGAATTGGTTAAAGAAAAAAATAAAAAAAAAGGGAAGAAAGGAGAATAAATAAATAAATAATTATGATTTCATAGAAAATAAATTTACCCATATTACTTTGAAAAATACATTTTATCTATTAAAAAAGTAACTATGTTAGCATTATGTTAATCAAATTAATATTTATTCAAATTTTATTTAAATATTAAAAATATGATCAATTTTTTTTATTTTTTCTATCTATTTTTTCATTTTTGTTTTAATCAATTTATTTATCATTATTTTTTAAAATAATGATAATTGATTTATTTTTAAATAATAATAACTTAATATATTAATATCAAAGTTAACATATAATTGAATTAAAGATAAGTTTAAAATTTTTTTTTAGTACAAAAAAGTTTAGGTGAGGGGAGGCTACCTAGTCCAAGGCCGGGCATACCACAGGCCTCAAAGAGGGCTAACAGTGGTATTTACAGATCATCCACCAAGTGGAACTGCTGGTGAGACTTGAACTCTGATGCTTGCTAAGACATTAATGAGTACTTAATCAACTGAACCAATCCACGTTGGCATAAGTTTAAAATATTTAACATGTATACTTGAATTAGAATATAATTTAATTAGAATTTAGTTTGATAGTAATTAAAGATAATTTTATAATTAAAAAAAGTTTTGAATAAAAAAAAGAATGAAATGAAAAAACAAAAAAATGATTAATAGTAACAAAAGGTATATTTGTGTTTTCATTTAAAATTAATCTAAAAATAATGCCTTAAAAAGATTAGTGCATTCTATGCCAAATCTGAGAATAAGTGAGTGTTTTTCAAATTAAAAGGAATAAATGTATTTTTTATCGTATCTAAATGGATAAATATACTTTTCCCAATATAAAAAATAATCTCTAATGTTGGAATCAATCAAGGGTCGAGCACTTACAATCTTTTTTTTAACTATCTTTGTTCCTTTCTTATCTAATAAGGCAAGCAAAGCTTCGTTTTAAGTAATTTGGACGTCCATTGAAATAGATATTCTTAAATGAAGTTCTAAGATTTTTATTTAAAACAATTAAATAATATGTCTAATTAATCATTGATTAAGTACACGAAATTTCAATCTTATTTCACAAGATGGACGCCTCAATTGCTTATATAAAAGTAGTTTTCGGCCGACCTGATTCTAAATAGGATTATATTTTTTGACCTTATTAATTAACTATTGAATTCTTTCAATTTTTTAAATTAAAATATTATTAAAAATAAAAAAAATAACAAGTTAGTAGCAACCAGCTGTAGAGAGCGGACAAACGTTTCACAACAATAACAAAAGCCGAACAGAAAAGACAATATTCCACAACAATAACAAAAGAAAATCAAACATAGATCGTAGGGTTGCTCTCTAGTGATTGGATGTTTGGTTTGATCTTATGATCTTGAGATTGAAGTATTTTGATGTATAGTTTGCTCTCAAAGGTATTATTGCAGGATTGTGGACCTTTTTCTGTTGATAGTTCTCTGTTTATGTTATTTTAAGGAGTGGAGTTGTATATCTTTGAAAACTGTCTCTATGTTTGATTTAGATATTTTTTACCACTTTATGTTTTGCTAAGCATTAAACCTTATTTTCTGCCTGTCTAGCTTTGGTTAATGCTGTAATCCCTCATTGTTTTTTTTTTTTTTTTTTTTTAAAATATTTGTCTACCAAAAAAAAATAAAAAAAATCAATGTTTCATGAAGTTTGAATATTTACATATATGAATTCCATAACGTTATGTTTAGAGCTTGAAATAAAAGTAAAAACATATATGAATTTATAAGACAAATATAATGATCAATTAATTGGATTATCTTGAATGTTGTCTTATGTCGATACGTATACATCTAAAGTTCTTTTATATGTAATATATATAGAGAGAGAAATGACGGTTTTTGACTTGCCTTTTCTCTTTCTTTCTTGTTTTTCTTTCCGAAAGGTGAAAAACAAAGTTGCTTATTATATAAGGGGAAATGCGAAAGAAAAGGAAAGAAATTCCAAATGGCAAAGGCAAAGGCAAAATACAGTTGACCATCTACCCATATCGGTGGACTTGAGGTCAATGCCAAATACCAATAGCCTTGAATAATTAATTAATTAATTACATCAGTTTTGCAATATTCCACTTGAATTATAAATAGAAGCGCAATAGGATCGATCCCTCAAATTAACTTTGATAACAAAGGCCTTCCGTTATTGCATTGCATGCATCCTCTTGGCTTTTCTTCTCTTCCTTCCCTTCTCAAAAGTTGCTCCAGAATCTACATTTCACAATGGTATGATAATTACTATGATTTTATAAAATTATAATAATTATATCCATCTTAGCAAACTGTGATTTATAAAGATGCAAAATAAATGTTTGACAACATACAAAATGCATAATTTAATTATTGATTTGATGCTGCAATGAAAAGAAATGTTGTGCCGAATGATTTTTCTCCCAAAAGGAGTTCACCCAGAGCACCAAAGTTGTGCGAAAGGATCGATCCTAACAAAGTAGCAAGGGGCCACCATCACCATACTTACATCTCCTCCTCCTCGAAGAACACAAGCATCACAATTTTCTAAAAAAGGACAACTCTAATTCTTCTGGAAAAAAGATAATGAGTCTGCAATATTCTGAAACAATAAACCTATTATTGTCTTGTATGGTATTGGCGCTCTCAAGATGCCTTTTATTTCACAAGTTTTATTGGGGTGCAAGTTAGTTTCTTTTCTTTTTTTTTTTATTTGTTGTTGTTGTTTTTTTTTTTTTGTTTTTGAAAATGGTCTTTCTTCATTCTGTCTTTGTATATGCAGCAGAACCTTTGTTCATCTGCTTTAAGCTTACCACCAAGCTTGGAACTATGTTACCTAATTGAGTAAAATAAATTAAAACACAAATAATATATTAATGGCTTTTAAAATTTGTCTTCTTTTAAGTAATTAAAAGATAAACTGTGTAATTCATTATTAATTATTTATTATGTTTCTTTTAGTTCATTTGAGGAAATTTAATGAAAAAAATTAATATGGAGAAGTAAAGAGAATAATAACTTCTAAGTTTTAAGCATAAATTTGGATAATTTTTTTTTTCTAAGAATAAAATTGTTTATTTATTAGTCATTTTAATTTGGTGAAAAACTTTTGTCACATGATCCCAAGGAAACCAAATCTCTCACAAAGTTTCTCACTCTTGATGAAAAGAGGAACACTACATCTCATTATATTTATATCATGAAATTATATGTAAGAAAACATTAAAATATAAATTAGAAAGTCAACATTTTAAGTATAGCACAATAATTGAGCTAAGGATTTTCTTGAGCAACTCACGAAAACACGGTTTCCTTGAACTGAGGATTTTCTTGTCAGATTTCACCAAATTTCATCATTTTCTTCACGGATTTGACTCTAGATTACTAATTTCATCATTTTCTTGCCGATTCTTGTGTCTGAGCTTACTTGACCTACTCTCATTCTTTGTCTGGAATGGATTCTCAAAAAACTTTTTCGAAGCTCAATCTTGACTGCGATGAGATTGAGGGTTCCGATTCTAAGAGGAGAAACTTCAAAGATGTTGTCAATGGTGATTCTTCCATTAACTCTCGATTGGATCTTGGAAAATCCATCGCCACAGAAGGGGGAGATGGTGGAAGCAAAATGGAAGCAGAGTCAGTTATAACTAACTCCAATGACATGGCAACTTCTGATTGGTTGAAACTTTTTGCTGCCCCTGAGGCCGAATCAATGCAGTTTTTTCCACCTCAAAATCGTGAAGGGAAAATCACAGTGAAACCTCCCAACGATGTCTTTGAGGAAGGTATTCTTCAATGGAAGAACTCACTGGTGGCGCAGTTCATTGGTAGGCCACCTAACTTTAGTCTTCTTCAGAGAATGGTTAACCTATTGCGGGGAAATGAGGGGAAGATTGAAGTCCGGCCTGCAGGAAAAAACCTTTACGTCATTCAATTCTCTCAAGTTGAGACTCGTGACTGGGTAATTGAACATGGTCCATGGCACATTCAGAACATTCCCATTATCCTCAGGAAGTGGGAGCTTGGGATGTAGTCGTTGGAGTTCAATTTGAGTAAGATGCCCATCTGGATTCATTTGGGTAATATCCCACTTGAGCTATACACTGTGAAGGGGCTAAGCTACATAGCCAGTGCATTGGGCACCCCTCTAAACATGGACAAGATAACTGCTAGTAGACAGAGGCTCGCTTATGCCAAGATTTGTATCGAAGTTGATGCAATGATGGTAATGCCACAATCCATTGAAGTTGAGCTACTAGATGGGTCATTGGTTCATATCTTAGTTGAAGCACTTTGGCTTCCCAAAAATGCACCTCTCGTAACATTTTTGGACACTCTGAAAAGAACTGTCCTTGCAAGCCAGCCAAGGCTGCAACCAAAGTTTGGGTTCCAAAGCAGGATTAGAGAGCAGAGGAACTAATCCATGTTATTCGAGAAGAAGTAATGCCAGACACTAGTAAACCTTCTGTTAGTTCAGGTTCCCTGGCCTCTGGAAACAGGTTTGCCTTATTGGAGGATGCTTCTAAGAAGGATGAAGAGTTTCCTGTTGCTGAGGAGTGTGAGGAGCAGGTTGATGTGGAAATCTGCAAATCCCCAAGGAAGCCTAGGGCTGCTGCTGTTGGTGTTGCTGATTTGATGAGACACATAAAGGCAGAAAGAAAGGCCCCTTTGATAAAGGAAGGAGCTTAGTGAAGGCAGGCTCAACTGCCTCGGGGGGTCAAGCTTTTGGATCCTCACGTTCTTGAATATCCTTGCCTGGAATGTAAGAGGACTCAACTGTCCTTTTAAACAAAAATAGGTTGTAAATAGAATTAGATACTTGCACATAGACATAGCTTGTATAGTTGAAACTAGAATCAAATTTTCTAAGTTGCAGTCTTCAATGGACAAAAATTTTGGCTGTTAGAAGTTGCTACATAATTACTCAGAGGCAGTTAATGACAGAATCTGGCTTCTTTTCAAGGATTCGCTAACAATGGATGTTGTGGAATTGATTGACCAATCCATCACTTGTCAGGTGACTCATGATTCTCAGACATTCTTCTTGACTGCAATCTATGGGATGAATGATGGTGCAAACAGAAGATGACTATGTACTCACTTGAGAGAATGATGAATGGGAAGGCTTGGATGCTTGTTGGTGACTTTGATGTCATAGCCAGACCCTCTAAAAGCTTGAGTCTCAATGGTATACAGAGCAGTTCCTCTGACATCAAGGAGTTCCAGTAGTTCCTTGAGCAAAATTCTCTTGATGATCATGCCTTTGTTGGGCCTTTGTTCACTTGGTCTAATCACCAAGTTGATCACCTTGCAAGAAAATTGGATCGTGTGCTCATCAATGATCAGTGGCTTCTCTCCTTTTCCCATTCTCATGTGGAGTTCATTGCACCTGAAGTTTCAGATCATTGTGCTGCAGTGATCAAGACTTCTCTGTTGAGCTTTTCTCCCCCCAAACCTTTCAAGTTCTTTAACTTCTGGACTAAGAATGATGAGTTCATGCAAACTGTTGAGAACTCATGGATCAAGCCAGCATCAGGTAATCCCATGGCCATTCTGCACTTGAAATTGAAAAGACTTAAGCAGGTGCTCAAACAATTCAACTTGGATAAGTTTGGAGCTATCTCAGATAGGGCTAAAGTCAAAAAGAAGGAGCTTGAAGAGGTTCAGCTTTCCCTCCTGAGGAACCCAACTGATGCAAACCTTGTTTCACAAGCTACACTCTCTCAAGAATTCCATGAACTGACAAAGGCAGAAGAGAGTTTACTTAGGCAAAAATCGAGAGTAAAATGGCTACAAGAAGGAGATCAAAATACAAGATATTTCCACAGGATGGTGAAGACCCAGCAAAGCAAGAATACTATCAAAGGTGTTGTATGATTCTGATGGTAACAAGCTGGAATCATTTTCACAGATTTTAGAAGAGGTTGTGTCTTATTTTCAAAGGTTGCTAGGTTCCCCTGACCCCAACCTATCCTCTTGTTCTCAAGAATTGCTTGTGGAATTGCTTCAGTCCTCGGTTTTTGGGGAAGCAAAGATTGAAATATCTAAGCTTGTTACAGAGGAGGAAATCAAGAATGTGCTGTTTGCTATGAACAGTGACAAAGCTGCTGGTCCTGATGGCTTCACTGCTCACTTCTTCAAAGCCATTTGGTCCATTGTTGGCCAGGATGTTATTGCAACTGCTCAACAATTTTTCAGGACTGGAGTTATGCATCCTGCATTCAACTCCACCAGTGTGGCCCTTGTCCCTAAATGCTAAAATCCAACTTCGCTCAAAGATTTCAAACCTATCTCCTACTGCACAGTCTTCTACAAATGCATTACCAGGATTATTGCTAACAGACTCCAAAGCTGTCTTCCTTCCATCATTAACAGTAATCAAAGCGCATTCATTGCAGGTAGAAGCATCACTGTCAACGTCCTACTGGCTCAGGACTTGGTAAGAGGGTATGGAAGAACTTCTATGTCCCCTAGATGTGCAATTAAGATTGATCTGTAGAAGGCTTTCGACTCATTAAGCTGGGACTTCATCATGGCTGTATTAACAGCCCTGGGTCTTCCCCCTCAATTCACCTCTTGGATTGAAGGCTGCCTCACTTCCCCCATGTTTTCAATCTCCATTAATGGTGGCTTGATGGGTTATTTCAAGGGAGCTAGAGGTGTAAGACAAGGGGACCCCCTTTCCCCTTACCTCTTTGTTCTTGCTATAGTGTTCTTTCACAGCTACTAGACAATGCAGCAAGGTTTGGGGTGCTCAAACTTCATCCAAAATGCAAAAGGCTTAATCTCACCCACTTGAGTTTTGCTGATAACCTGCTGATTTTTGCCAAAGGCAGCCTCGACTCAATTGTGGGCATTCAACTTGTTTTGGAACAATTTTACTTGTTCTCTGGGCTTCACTAAATAATGCCAAGAGTAAACTCTTCTCTACTGGCATTAATGGAGAAGAGCTGCAGGCTATCCAAGAGATTATTGGTTTCAAGATTGGCATACTACCTGTAAGGTATCTGGGTGTACCTCTTGTAACCAGAAGGTTGTCTGCGAAAGACTGTAAACCCCTGATTGAAAAGGTTCGAGCCAGAGTGAATGGATGGGCTGCCAAATACTTGTCATATGCTGGCAGACTCCAACTGGTCCAGTCAGTCCTATTCAACCTGCAGAACTACTGGTGCAGGCATTTTATCCTCCCTAAGCATTGCCTTAGGAAACTCACCCAAATCTACTCGAGCTTCTTGTGGAAGGGAAATGACGGACCAACAAAGGGTGCCAAGGTTAGCTGGCAACACGTTTGTCTTCCAAAGGCTGAAGGAGGACTAGGAATCAAGGATATCTTCACATAGAACCAGGCTTGCATTCTCAAAAACTTAAGGGTTGTGTTGATGAATGCATGATCACTTTGGATAGCATGGATTGAGGCATATGTGATAAAGGGAAGGGATGTTTGGCATGTCCCTATTCCTAGTGGTAGCAGTTGGAGTTGGAGGAAGCTCATGCGGCTAAGGCCTTTGGCTTCTTGAATGGCTAGGCAAGATGATGGTGGAATCACTTGGCCGTTTCCTGGTACTAGATACTTTGTTGCAGCTGTTTGGAAAGAACTTAGGCCTAAAAAAGAGAAGGTGTCATGGCATAGATTGCTTTGGTTTAAGTTTCTTATCCCTAGGCACTCTTTCATATCTTGGATGGCAATCCTCAATAGATTACCAACTAGAGATAGGCTTGCATCTTGGGGCATGACAGTGGAGGAGGAATGTCTCTTATGCAGACAAGAGAAAGAGACAAGAGACCATCTTTTCTTCAGCTGTGAGTTCTCCAAATCGACATGGCAGAAGGTATTGCAATTGTGTAGAATCCAGAGAAGGGTTGGGGATTGGGAAGGACAATTGCATTGGGCCAGCCAACTCAAAGGAAGATCATTGATCTTAGCTATCATTCGTATTGCCTGGAAAGCTATGATATATCTCGTATGGAAGGAAAAGAATAACAGACTGTATGGCCATCCCGAGCTTTCTGAGGGCAGATTGTTGGATCTCATTCTAGACATAGTTGCTTTTTGTTTGCATGACATTAGCAAAGTTAAAACTGAGTCTGTGAATCTTGAGCTATATAATGCATGGAAGTTGAATTCTACTATTTTTGCTTAATTGTTTATGATGTAATTCTTGTACATTTTGTAGCAGTTTGACTACTTTCTTGGATAATAGAACTTCTAACGACGTATCCAAAAAAAAAAAAAAAATTTGAGCATCAAGTAAGAAAAATCACATTTATCAAGTGAACATACATACTATTTTTCTAACTATATAGATTTGACCTGCTGTAATGTACACCATTTTTTTTTATTGTATGTTGAGATGATTAATTAGAATAAATTTCATTTCACCATAAAAAAGAAATACTAATAATAATAATAAAAAAAGAAGAAAAATGAATGATGCATTCAAAAGAGTGTATCTTATTTAACCTTGCATTAAAAATAATATCAATTTTAGAGTGTAGTAGAAGCAAGGGTCGAATCCACAGGGATTGGTGTCTAGTTTATAAATTACTAGTTTAAAACTTAAATTCACGAACAATAAAAGAAAAAGGGATTTTTAAAGGAGTTTTAAAAATTAAGAAAACAAGAAAGTAAAAAAAAAAAGTAAATAAAAAGAATATTAAATATGAGAAAAACATGGTTAAGAGGTCATTCGCCCCATTAGACATTATTGAGAATCAACACCAGATTTATCAACATCAATTCACTATCAAAATAAACAATCGTAGGTAACAACAAGCTTTGCTACTCCAATCTTTCCTTGGTTTGTAGCTAAATAGAATAAGCTCTCTATTTAATCTCTAATTATCAAACAACCTAGAATAAGTTCTCTAAATTCAATTTGATAACAGCTTTATGATGAGAAAGATAGGTTGATCTAAGCAACAAACATGTAAAGTCGGATTGTTCAACTTAGGTTATGTTCCACATTGCAATTCCCGAAAACCCAACATAATCATGAATTACAAATTGCTACTATTGAATAGGAAATCAAGACAATTACACGGATTAAGACTCCTAAACTAGCATTAGATAATTATCAAGATCTATCTAGTTTGCAACCTAAACAAATCAGGACAACATCATGAACAATTCTTATAGAAGAACATAAGCAACTTTGATAGAAAACTAATGATAGATAAATTCTGAAAATCAATTACAAAACATGTCTAGGGCTTTGAGATCACCCTTAACCAAAGAGAAGTTTAGCCTAGCATAGGCATAATTAACATAAACATAAAAAGAACATAAAAGAATGAAGAAGAAGAAAAAGAATAATGATGATCTTTGAGTCTCATCAAAAGATGTCTAGTTTGTGGCTCAAAAGATGATATTTATAAAGTTTTAAAACCCTGGGAACAAGTCCTTGCCGCACAAGTAAGTTAGTAGGCAGAACATTACGTTTTTGGCAAGTTTTCACGTGTTTTTCCCGAAATATTGGCGTCGTGGCGCTAGCTTTTCTGCCTTTCATTTTTTTGTTGCATCGTCTTTCACTTTTTTGGCTGATTTGGATGACCATTTCTTGTCCGATTTGGGTGTCTAAACTACCGTTGGAAAGGTATTCAAGTCAGCTTCAAAAGTCAAGATAGAAAGTTTCTTCAAATGTGGACTTTAACATCATGTTTTCCTTGCAACAAGCTCCGGAGGTCAAATCTGTCTTCTATCTTTGCAACCAAAAATTGATCTTTTTGACTCCCAAGTCTACTTCCATCTTGTAATTATGATTTTGTAAGCTCTTTACCATCATTATTGACATCTTTTGACTTCATTCTCCTTATTTTACCTAAAATTCAAAAACATAATATAATTAATCAAAATAAAGATATAAGACATAACTAAAACTTAGGCATAAAATGTGTATTTTATGACTTATCAAATATCCCCACACTTAGATTTCTGCTAGCCCTCGAGCAAAACAAAATAAAAATAAAATAAAATAATAAAATCTAATCTAATCCACTTTCGTAGGAAATCACGGTGGCACTTAGTATGTGACACAAGCCTTTAAACCCCTAGGTGTACCTAGTGGACGAGTTTAGTCTCGTGAGGGTTTACTAGGACGATACCCACAAACATTGAAAAACTAAAATAAAAATAAACTAACATATACTAAATACAATTACTCCTGATCCTTTCAATATAAATTAGAGACAATCTTTGAACAAGTCTTATAAACTAATCAATAGCTTAAAGAATTTCAAAAAAATCATGCTTGAATGTAAATTGTTTGTGTTAAGCCAATATTAGCATAACATATCTCAATAAAAATAGTGTATATTCAAACTTAATCTCAACTTCTCACATGAGATACTCTCATGATCTTCACTCAATATAGTAGTGGTAAAGTGTTTACACTCAATCAATCTCATGAAAATAATTCTACCATATGCTTGTTTGTCCATCTATTCTCCACTACTTAGATCATGCAACTTCATGAATCAAGAGGTCTTTATTCAAGGTTGTAATAGGGCCAAGGGATTGTAATGTGGTTAAAGAATAAAAAGATAAAGATATCACAAAGGTTCCAAAGATTTCATAGAGTTTTAGAGACATAATAAGATCATGTTGGGTTTCAGCTCATGCTCAAACAAAGATACTTATAGTTTAATCAACAGTTAAACATACAATGCATCGGAATTAAATAAAACATAGAGACACCGAATCCCTCCATGGATCTGCCTATGAATTCAAAAGGATCAGGCTGTCAAGAATAGATAACAATCAAAATCTCATACCTCTGAAATAGAGATTGCCGAAACCACATCACATATTCTTGATGTTCTTGTTATTGTATACAAAGCTCGCTTGTCGAAAACCAAAGTCGTCCAATTGTCCGACCTCTAACAGTAATCCACACAGGTGATCTGAATGCTTTCACAAAGTTGAGATTATGTTTTGCCAAGACGATGCTAGTAGTCTAGGTTTGAGAAACTTTCATCCTCTTCCTTGGTTAGCCAAAATTAATTAGAAGAATCGAATTCCTCTTCTTATTTTTATATTCAGCCGAAACACTTCTAAAAGGAAAGTGAGGCGCCGATTCAAGGGTTCCTTGCATAGGGGATACGGCAACAACATTAAGAGATGTATATATTACTAGGTTTAGTGTATGCCAACTCTTGGACTTATTGCACTAAAGCCCTTATACATATATTATTAAATATTCACATTAAGCCGCTACACTTAATGAATATTTAGTCTGGCCCAATCTCATTTTAATTTCATTAATCACCTTTTGTGTGTGACCCATTAGGCCCTTAACATATTGGCAATAAATATAAATTAATTCAATTAAGAATTTCCTTATTAATATTTATAGATCATGAGCGGCATCTAGCAATGCATCATGACCACTCAAATGCCAAAAGAGTCATCAAGCTTCGACTAGCCTTTCGTGTACAATATGTCTGTGTAAATCGATCCCTTCATTAAATATCCGGGGATAGGAAAAAGCATGGTTCAGTGTCTACTCTTAACCCATTCCATATTAGATTTGCAGTTTTAATATTAACTCCTTAAGTATTGCCTTGGCCAAGGACTTCCATAGCTTAATATAAGCTAGATACATGTGAGATATGTCCCCTTAATCACTTGGGATGATGAATCCTCTCTGGACCACTCATTCATCTTTGTATGCTTCATGTCATACCCAATAATACCCTACCATAAGCATCCTCGTGATTGGGACCCGTTCATGATGAAATCTATGTATGACAGTTCACATACAAGATGACCTTGTGTCACAAGTAAAAGGATTACTTACACTATTGAAACATGAGTGTAGACACATAATTTTGTCCGGACCACTAAACAGGTATGTTTTCTTCCTATATTGATGTTTCCGAGTGTAAAAAGACTGTTTTCATCCTGCAGGTGGTACTCCGAGTGTTAGCTTAAGAGGGCGAGCACAAAAAGTCAAACTTGAAAAAAAAGTCAGCCCCGAAAAAAGTCAACCCCGAAAAAGTCAACCCCATAAAGTCAACTACTGAAAAAGTCAACCCACTTTCAAAATCAAGAGTTTAAGTTCAATTGAAAAATGGCGAAAGAATTTTGATAATCCGAGGTCTACATTGAAAGATATGGAGTTCTAAAGTTGGGATTTGGAGATTGAGTAGAAAGAAAACCCTAATCCGAGAAATTTGGGGAAAAGTGCTTAAACAATCAAATTGATCAAAATTGAAGGTTCCAAATGAAAGATAAGCACTGACTACGGGTAATGGAGAAGTCACTTGCAAGAAAAATCGAAAGAAAAGTCAATCCGGGAGAAAACCGAGAATTAGGGTTTTTAGTGGATTTCGGTGAAATCGGGAAGAATCACAGAAATGGCCCGACTTGGTAAGACCAAAGCCCCCAATGGATGAAGAATGATTAAAAAGGATGGCCCAAGGCTCAGATTGAAGAAAATCTGAAAATCGTTTACAAAATGGCCAAATCCCGGGCTTCTTATGTAGTAATTCATAAAGGAAAATCCCGAAAAAATAGCAAATGAGCTCCAAATCTTTTGAAATTTTGCAGATCTCATTTTTAAATTATTTGGAAGAGATTGGCGAAAGAAAATCTTGATTCGGAGTTCGTTTGCAAAATGGCCAAATCCCGAGCCTCTTATACAATAATTCAAAAAGATAAATCCCGAAAAAATAGCAAATGGACTCCAAAAATTTTGAAATTTGGCAAATCTCATTTTTAAATTATTTGGAAGAGATTGGCGAAAGAAAATCTTGATTCGGAGTTCGTTTTCAAAATGGCCAAATCTCGGGCCTCCTATGCAGTAATTCAAGCCGATAAATCCCGAAAAAATACCAAATGAGCTCCAAAAAATTATGAAAACTTCCAGATCACACTTTTTAATTATTTTGAAGAGATTGGTGAAGAAAAATCTTGATTTGGAGCTCGTTTAAAAAATGGTAAAAAATAGGGGCATAAAAGGGCATTTTGGGAAGAAAAAATCCAAATAAATAGAAAACGGACTCGGATAAATTTGAAAACTTCCAGAACTCAATATTTTATTATTTTGGAAGTATTAAAAAAAGAAAAGTTGAATTTGGAGTCCGTTTGATATTTATTTGCATCCGGGGGGCAAAATGGTCATTTCACCCAAGCAACCGAAAAGGGCTTCTTTGGGCCTTTCAAAAAATCAGAGTTGGGCTGGAAAAGATAAGTGCTGGCCTGCACAAGCCCAAAGGAAGGAGGAAGCTTCTGAGTTTTCAATCAAATGGCTAAAAAATCAAGAGTTAGTTAGAGATTCTCTTTGATCAAGCCATGGTGATTAAGCCACATAAGCTAAGAAAGATGTCAACATTATTCTTTAACAGCTGTAATTTGAGAGAGCTGAGATGCTAATCTAAAGGTGGTAATTTCATGATTTTTTCACCTTGAATTATTAGCCATTTGATGGAAAATTGGTTACACAAAAAATGACAACATCCTAGGGGAGGAGAGAGGTAAAATGCTGCCACCATTAAGGGGAGGGGAGAATTTCGAATTTGGGGGGTTCATTTTGGCTGATTTCTCTTAGTTTTTCTTAGTTTTTCTCTTCTTGGTTGAGAGCAAAAAAGAAAAGTTTAGAAAAAAAGGAAAGTTTGAAGAGAAAAGCTTGAAATATTAGCTTCTTGAGGTTGCTCTTGAGCACCAACTCTTGCACTTTCTTCATTTTCTATTCTTGTTTTTGCTATTTTGATTTCTACTTGGTGAGTTTTCATTTTAAAATAATATTTTTGTTCTTCCTTCATCTCCTTTCTTAAGTATATTCTTTTTACATTTTATTTTTACAATAAACTCACCATGGCCAAATGGCCTACATTATTTATTTTGAGTTGCTGTTTTGGGTTCATTTTACCATTGTTTATGCTATTGTTTTTTGATTTTGATGTTTTAAATGTTATGTTACTTCATGTTCTTGAGTTATATTTTAATTTGGTTGCTTTGTTTGTTGCCATTTATGTCTTAGATATCATGTTTTTGCATTTTTAATTTTCTGTTTTCATGTTGTTTAAATTTGAGCATGTTTTAGATTTAGCATATTAAGTGTTTGTGAAAATGCTTGTGTGATTCCTTGCATGATTTTTGTTTTATATCTTAGTTGAGCATGTTTTAGATTTAGTATATTAAGTGTTTGTGAAAATGCTTGTGTGATTTTTGCATGATTTAAGTGTTATGACTTAGTTTTTCATGCTAAGTATGCCAAGTGTTTGTGAAAATGCCATGCTTGTTGGAGCTTGAGGCCTGTAGACACCTAATTTTGTCCGGGCCACTAAACAGGTATGTTTTCTTCCTATATTGATGTTTCAGAGTATAAAAAGACTGTTTTCATCCTGCAGGTGGTACTCCGAGACTTAGTTTAAGAGGGCGAGCACAAAAAGTCAAACTTGAAAAAAAGTCAACCCCAAAAAAGTCAACCCCGAAAAAGTCAACCCCAGAAAGTCAACTACTAAAAAAGTCAACCCACTTTCAAAATCAAGATTTTGAGTTCAATTGAAAAATGGAGAAAGAATTTTGATAATCCGAGGTCTACATTGAAATATATGGGGTTCGGAAGTTGGGATTTGAAGATTCAGTAGAAAAGAAACCCTAATCCGAGAAATTTGGGGAAAAGTGCTTAAATGATCAAACTGGTCGAAATTGAAGGTTCCAAATGAAAGATAAGCACTGACTACGGGTAATGGAGAAGTCACTTGCAAGAAAAACAGAAAGAAAAGTCAATCCGGGAGAAAACCGAGAATTAGGGTTTTTAGTGGATTTCGGTGAAATCGGGAAGAATCACAGAAATGGCCCGACTTGGTAAGACCAAAGCCCCCAATGGATGAGGAATGATTAAAAAGGATGGCCCAAGGCTCAGATTGAAGAAAATCTGAAAATCGGACTTGTTTTGAGCAAAACCGGGTTTCGGAGGTTAAAGGGCAAAATTGGAAAAATAGCAAATGGACTCCGAAAATTCTGAAAATTTTGTCAATCTCATTCTTAAATCATTTGAAAGAGATTGGCGAAAGAAAATCTTGATTCCGAGTTCGTTTGCAAAATGGCCAAATCCTGGGCTTCTAATGCAGTAATTCAAAAAGATAAATCCCGGAAAAATAGCAAATGGACTCCGAAAATTCTGAAATTTGGCAAATATCATTTTTAAATTATTTGGAAGAGATTGGCGAAATAAAATCTTGATTCCGAGTTCGTTTGCAAAATGGCCAAATCCCGGGCCTCCTATGCAGTAATTCAAGCCGATAAATCCCGAAAAAATACCAAATGAGCTCCAAAAATTATGAAAACTTCCAGATCACACTTTTTAATTATTTTGAAGAGATTGGTGAAGAAAAATCTTGATTTGGAGCTCGTTTAAAAAATGGTAAAAAGTAGGGGCATAAAAGGACATTTTGGGAAGAAAAAATCCAAACAAATAGCAAACGGACTCGGATAATTTTGAAAACTTCCAGAACTCAATATTTTATTATTTTGGAAGTATTAAAAAAAGAAAAATTGAATTTGGAGCCGGTTTGATATTTATTTTGCATCCGGGGGCAAAATGGTCGTTTCACCCAAGCAACCGAAAAGGGCTTCTTTGTGCCTTTCAAAAATCAGAGCTGGGCTGGAAAAGAGAAGTGCTGGCCTGCCCAAGCCCAAAGGAAGGAGGAAGCTTAGGATTTTTTCAATCAAGTGATTAAAAATCAAGAGTTAAGTTAGAGATTTTCATTTTTGAGCCTAAGTCCCAATCCCACATCCCTTTGTAATGTCAAGCCAAGGAGGTGCTCACCTTATAAATAAGGAGTCTTGGCCTTTGGTTGAGATCACCCATCACCCCTTGTGAGATAGTCTATACACTTGTATTAGGATTATCCGGGTGGTGAGTCATAGTGTTTTTGTTGAGAGGGTTTGTAGCTTAATCCGTTCAAAAGCTACTCTGAGGGTTTGTAGCTTAATCCGTTCAAAAGCTACTCTGAGGGTTTGTAGCTTAATCCGTTCAAAAGCTACTCTGAGGGTTTATAGCTTAATCCGTTCAAAAGCTACTTGGTGAGTTTTCATTTTAAAATAATGTTTCTTGTTCTTCCTTCATTTCCTTTCTTAAGTATATTTTTCTTACATTTTGTTTTTACAATAAACTCACCATGGCCAAATGGCCTACATTATTTATTTTAAGTTGTTATTTTTTGATTCATTTTACCATATTGTTTATGCTATTTTCTTTATTTTTGATGTTTTAAATATTATGTTATTTCATGTTCTTAAGTTATATTTAATTTGGTTGCTTTGTTTGTTGCCATTTATGTCTTAGATATCATGTTTTTACATTTTTAATTTTCTGTTTTCATGTTGTTTAAATTTGAGCATGTTTTAGAGTTAGCATATTAAGTGTTTGTGAAAATGCTTGTGTGATTCTTTGCATGATTCTTGTTTTATATCTTAGTAAGCATGTTTTAGATTTGGTATATTAGGTGTTTGTGAAAATGCTTGTGTGATTTTTGTGTTATGACTTAGTTTTTCATGCTAGCATACCAAGTGTTTGTGAAAATGCCATGCTTGTTGAAGCTTGGAGCCATTTGGCTACTCCATGTGTTTTGCATTGTGTGTTGTATTTTTGTCATACTAGTTGTTAGGTTTTTGCATTTGCATGATATTTGGTTGGATTTTTGAATTAAGCATGCCTTGTGTTTGTGAAAATGCCATGCATGTCTTAGGTCTAGGTTACATTAAATGTCATGCAAGTTCATGTTAGGTCTAGGCCATATTATTTGTGTCATGCATTTTCCTTACATTTAGGTTTAGATCCATGCATTTCATGCATTATGTTTGCTGCATTGTTTCATGCATTTCATGTTCATGCCACTTGAATAATGACTTGAGCCAATTAATGGTTCAAGGTCATGCTCTCTTGAGCACACTTGTGGAAAATTAAGTTTGTCAAATTGATTATTCTACCTTTGTGATTTTTTTTACTTAGCCAATTTTTATTTAACTTTCAAAAAATCCTAGCTACTGTCTTCAAGTCATTCTATGAGTTTCAAATATTTTTATTTTGGTTTTTAAATGATTTTATCAAAGACAAAAAAAATATGTTGGCAAAGCAGTTTTTTTTCCACCCAAAACTCGTACATCTCTGATTTTTCTGGGAATTCATCTTTGATCAAAAACTTAAGCCGATTTTTTTCTCGTGTATTTTTATATGTCCTGAGTCTCCAATAATTTTTTCAGAATTTTTGGAATTTTTAAAAATAGGGTAAAAAATCATGGATTAAAACTGGACAGTGGAGTCAGAATTGAATTTAAAGAAAAACAAAGCAGTTTTTTTTTCCTCCAAAAACTCGTACATCTCCAATTTTTCTAAGAATTCATCTTTGATCAGAAAATTAAGTTGATTGTTTCTCGCGTAGTTTTACATGTCCTGAGTCTCCAGTATTTTTTTTAGAATTTTTGGAATTTTTAAAAATAGGGTAAAGAATCGTGGATTAAAACTGGACAGTGGAGTCAGAATTGATTTTAAAGAAAAATAAAGCAGTTTTTTTTTTCCACCCAAAACACGTACATCTCCGATTTTTCTGGGAATTCATCTTTGATCAGAAAATTAAGCCGATTTTTTCTCGTGTATTTTTACATGTCCTGAGTCTCCAATAATGTTTTCAGAATTTTTGGAATTTTTAAAAATAGGTTAAAAAATCGTGGATTAAAACTGGACAGTGGTGTCAGAATTGAATTTAAAGAAAAACAAAGCAGTTTTTTTTCTCCTCCAAAAACTCGTACATCTCTAGTTTTTCAGGGAATTCATATTTGATCAAAAAATTAAGCCGATTTTTTATCGTGTATTTTTACATGTTCTGAGTCTCCAGTATTTTTTTCAGAATTTTTGGAATTTTTAAAAATAGGATAAAAAATCGTGGATTAAAACTGGTTAGTGGAGTCAGAATTGAATTTAAAGAAATACCAATTTTCTGTTTTGGTTAACTTACTTAGAGTGGGCTGATTAGGAGGGTTAGCTACTGACTTAGGGTAATTTCTAAGCCTTTTTAAACTCTAAAAATGGTTTTTCAAGTCCCGGGTTAAGGGTAGCCAAGTCCCGATTTTTTAAACTTAGGAAATTAGAGCCATTTTAAAAAATTTTAGCCCAGTTTTTATTTTCTTATTCAAGCTTCTCAAAATTGTTTTCAAACAATCACAAAGTATTTTGGTTTTAGAATATTTAATTTGACATATTTTCCTAAGGTAGCCGGATATCTTGTTAGATATACAGATTTCCTTAATTAAAGGAAAAAAATACATTTCATGCATTGCATTTTTATTTTCATGCACATTATATGATAGCATTATTTTATTCCATGTCATTTAAATTATATGCCATACCATTCATACTTGTCATGTCATTTAGGTTGTATTATATTATTTAGATTTTGCTATGTCATTTTATTTATGTCATGCATATACATATTCATTTCTTTTAAATGTTTTCAAAAAAAGATAATGGTTTTCAATAAAAAAAAATATAAAGATATTCCCGAGTTAAAATAATTCGTGAGTTCTCTACCGGGTTTGCTGGAGGGAATATCATCAATTATCATTAATAAAGGAATATCTTTCTTTCAAATAGAGAATGATTCGGAAAGTTTTTCAAAACTAATAAAAATTTCTATATTTTGCCACGTTTGTTGGGGAATATAGGAAAATTTTGAATTTATAAATTCCGGATCATTTTCAATAAAAAATGGAATTATTATTTTTTTTAAATTGGAAATTAACTTGAAATACTAAATTTAAAACCAACTTTTTACCGAGACTTGAGATAACACACGATTAATAAGGTACCGATTTATACGGGCGTTGTGGGGGTGCTAATCCTTCCCCACACGTAACCGACTCCCGAACCCGCTTCTTTGATTTCTCTGGTTTAAAACGCAGACTTGAAATTGGTTTTTAAAATGTTTTAATTAATTTTTAAAATATTTTTATAAAACCGGTTTTAATAGGTGGCCGATCACACCTAGCTAAAAAAGATTGGCTGCGACTCCATGTCTTTTTTTAAGGTCATTTTCAAAACCTTCATTTTTCTAGAGGAATTAAGTCGACTTTTCCTCGATTTTTTTTATATGTCACGCCTAACGAATAATAAAAGTCTTGCGATGAGACGTCGTTACGTTATTTTTTTTTTAGGTTGCGACAGTTTGGCGACTCCGCTGGGGACTATTAGAGAGTCAGGCCTAGAAATAGTCGTGTGTTATCAAAGTCTCAGTTTTGGTTGGTTTAATTGGTATTTAATTTTAATTCCCATATTTTTCTAATAAAGAGAATTTTGAAAATAATAAAATGTTTTTAAAAATGTTCATTCTCATGTGCATGCATTTTATTATTGTTCTCTAGTTATTTAGGTTGTATATTATAATTGCTTGTTAGTTAATGCGTTACACTATTCTTGAATGTTTTAATTGCTAGGGCATTTAGAATAAGGTTTGTAGAATAGGTAGTGAAAGGTTTGTTATTCCTCCACACACACTACACGTGCATTTGCATAACATGAATCCTCTACCCGGGTTCCGTCCTTTTAAGTGGAAGTAAAGTAACTAAGCCTTCGTGATTGATCCTCCGTATGGGCTAGTGAAACACTTTCGGAGTATAAAGTACCTAATGCCTTCGTGATGATCCTCCGCATGGGCATAGGAAAATATACTCTAACGAATTGAACCCGCTTTTATCGGGGTGCCTTACTAGCCTTCACCGGCGACAGTGAGGAACAATTCGGGGCCTTAGAACCAATTCACCCTCATATAGTGAACCTAGGCGAAGCCATGCCGAATTTCCGTTAGACATACCGAAAATAGGAACACATGGAGGGACATTTCTAAACTTTTTGTTACCTATTTTACACTCCGAATAAGTGTGGTAGATCGGGCAACGATGTACGTACATCGCCTGTAATAAATGTGATACTCCGCCTCGATGGCATCGTGATGCCTAAATAAGCAGATATTGCTGTGGCAGATGTTCATTAGCTGTTTTTAAAAAAAAAAAAAATCTTTTTTCAAGCATTTTTGCATGTTGCACATTTCATGCATGTGTGAATAGGGCATATACATTTTTGGTTGTATTATTGATCTCATTCTTTGCAATAAACAGTTGGTAATTTAATTTGACGATTTCATAAAACCGGTAGTGTCACATGAACATTTGCATATTGTACCATAGTAAGATCCACCCTGAAATTCTTCTGAAAATGATGTGATTGGTTTATCAAAAAAAAAAAAAATTGGAGGCAAATCTTGCATAATGAGATTTTTGAATAACCAAGATTTAGGTCCCACCAATTTCGTGTAATCATTGATTTCTTTGTATATACCTTTGTGTTAATTCATTTATTTTTGCATGTATCATTTTGACATCATGTTATAGTCATAGCATGCATGGTCATTCATTGTAAGATACGTTTATGACATGCATGGTCATTATTTGTATATACTTATGTATCAATTTATTCTTTCTTTACATGCATCATGTTGGCATCAAGTTGCATTCATGCATTCATAGTCAGCATGATTTTTTCTGTATATATCCATATATCAATTTATTCTTTCTTTACATGCATCATGTTGGCATCCAGTTGCATTCATGCATTCATAGTCAGCATGATTTTTCTGTATATATCCATTATCAATTTATTCTTTCTCTATATGCATCATGGTAGCATCAAGTTGCATTCATGCATTCATAGTCAGCATGATTTTTCTGTATCTATTCATATATCAATTTATTCTTTCTTTACATGCATCATGTAAGCATCAGGGTACATTCATGGCATACATAGTCATCATGATATGCTCATGCATTAATTTGTCATATTGGCATCAGGTTGCGTTCATGACATACACGGCCAGCATGACTTTCTTTGTATATACTCTGTGTCAATCATTTATTCTTCACATGCATCATAATTGACATTGTGTGGCATTCATAGTGTATATGATCATTCATTGAGAAATGCATTTGGAACATACATGGTCATTCATTGCATATATCCATGCATTGGTTTTTCTTATTCTTTAAATGCATCATGTTGGCATCGTGTTGCATTTATTACATATATGGTCAGCATGTTTCCATTATACATGTCCATACATCATATTGTTTAGGCTTCACATGCATCAAATTGCATTCATGGCTCATTCATCATGACATACATTTTGGGGAAAATAGAATAGAAGTTGGCTTGGCTTTAGGAGTCTTTGAAAGAATTTCCATTTCAAATCAGAAGAAGTACTGAGTACACTTTTAATACAGGCTGGTGCTATGGAGGATGAGCATGTTGCCCGAATGGAAAAAATGGAAAGGGAACAGAGAGAATTGCGAGAACAGCTAGCAAAATCTCAAGCAGAATCTAAAGGTTAGATGACTAAATTGATGGAGCTGATGTCTGCCGTAATCAAAGGAAAAGGATACACCGAAAACGTTATCGCCAGAGAAGGGTTAGAGGCACAAAAGGGCCAGGATGAGGTCATAATAAGTGATGCCCAGAACACTGTTAACCTCGTCAATGTCCTAAACTCAGATGATCTAGCTGAACAGGCAAAGTTGAAAAGGGTTGTAGTAAATGAGGTTGAGTTGGCAGATTCCCAAGGGAAATATCAGTTGTTAGATGAAAGGCTCCGGGCAGTAGAAAATGCAGACGTATTAGGGAGTGTGGAGGCGAAAGAACGATGCTTGGTCTTCGATTTAGTCATTCCTCCTAAGTTCAAGATCCCTGACTTTGTGAAATATGACGGGACGACTGATCCATCAGCCCACATCACTATGTTCTGCCGGAAGATGACAAGTCATATAGATAATGATAAGCTTTTGATTCACTGCTTTCAAGATAGCCTCAACGGATCCGCAATTAGGTGGTATAGTCAGTTGAGCAAGGATCAGATTCACTCTTGGAATGACCTGGCTAGGGTTTTTCTAAACCAGTACAAGCATATGACTGACACGGCGCCTGACCGTCTCACCTTGCAAAATATGAAAAAAAGAGCTACTGAGAGCTTCAAAGAATATGTGCAACGGTGGATGAGCCTGGCCGTCCAAGTACAACCGCCCTTAACTCAGAAGGAAACCACTGTCCTTTTTGTGAATACACTGCAGGCCCCGTACTATGATATACTTGTTGGCAACATCACAAATAATTTTTCAGACATGGTAATTTCAGGGGAGATGATTGAGAATGCTATCAAGGATGGGAAAATTGATGGAGAAAGAACATCCAATACCAAGAACAAGGGGGCATCTGAAAATAAAAAGAAAGATAACCAAGTCGTGGAAGACTTTGCCCCACCTCCCCAATTCTTCTCATATCAGCCATTTTACTCTACCCTGAATAATGTCTCTCATGGTTTTTATCCCTACCAACCAATGACTGCAAATACACCAGAATTTACATCTGTCTATCAATCGAACACCCTTGGGGATAATCGAAAGGGGCATAAAAAGCGAAAAAGAAATCCGGTTGACCCGATTCCTATGACATACAGTGAGATACTACCTCAACTCATCCAGAATCACCTTGTGACACCCATGCAAATAGCGCCTTTGAAGCCCCCTTATCCGAGCTGGTATGATGCTAATGAGTGTTGTGGGTACCATTCTGGCAATCAAGGTCACTCAACAGAGAACTGCCCCGCTTTGAAGTACAAGGTCAGAGATCTCATCAAGGCTGGTTCGATAAGTTTTGAAGATGGGGAAGTCAAGTGTCATAAGAAACATTGTGCATGATCACATTAGGTTTTTGGCACATGTAGTTCTATACACTGTGATGAGGAAAGCACTTGTCTCATGTTAATTAAATGAATTTTGTATTTTAAATGCTTTGTGTTTGTTGTGTTTCAACAATAACTTGAATTTGCAAAAACAAGCATTAAGGAATTTTTAGTGATGGATAGTCTCAAGAAAATTGATGATCATTGTTAGAAATGACCCAATACCTTCAGCCCTCTCTTTTAGGCTTTCCTAAGCCTAAATCTTTTGAACCGAGACCACTTGAAAGACCTAATGCTTCAAGGAATATGAATGATTTGACTTCATAAAACCATTGTCATCACAGAATAAGCAAAGACGTAGATCTTAGTCTAGGCTATGAACAAAGGAACGAACTTTTTTGAAACTTTTCAAATTCCTTGAAAATCAAACAAATGAGACATTCTTTTAAGAATCCAGATTTTGATAATTTGGTGTGTGTCAGGATTGTGCTAAAGCCATTCATGACCTTTCCCAATGACCACAAAACACTAATTGCCCAGACATCACTTCATGATTGACACCTTGGGGCACAATGATTAAACTAGATTATCCCTTGTCCCAGAGAAAACCTGTTTTTGGGTCATGTTTTCCTTGTCTCTTCAAAGAACTCAGATTGGAAACTCAGCCTTTTCAAAGCAGACCTAGACTTGCCATGTTCCTCGTTGATACAAATTCGCATGGTTAATCAAATTGGGGCATCATATATGGAAATGATGGATACATAGTGAAGAAGGATGGGCTAATGCATGAATCATTGGGGGCATGCGACGAAAAAAAACAAAAACAAAAAAAAAACAAAAAAAGAAAAAGAAAAAGAAAAATCGTGATATCATGCATATGAGAGTTTAGATGATTCCAAAGTGCAAAATGAAATTCTGAATATCTATTTCCCATGGGGATTGCTTTTCAATGTGAATATTTGTGCTTGACATGAGAAATGGCCATCTTTCATATCCCTTTCGCACAAAAAGAAATTTCCATAGTCACCCCTTTTGAGCCAAAAGAATTCTTTCTTCTTTGAACCCTGATCAAGGATTACCCTCTATACTGGGGGGCAAATGCGAGGAAAGATCTTTTCAAAGATCATTGAGAAATGAGTGACAGCTCAAGGATAGAAAAAAAGCAAATGGATCCCCGAATAAATACGGGCGCATTCTGTCAAAGAAAAAAGAAGAGGAAAAGATGGCGAAATGAAAGCCAAGAGAAACAAAAAGAAAACACAATAAAAAAGAAAACAAAATGTGTGAAATACATGGCAAATTGAAAGCCAAGAGCGAGGAAAGAAAGACACAAAAGTCAAAAGGAAAGAAATATCCAAGAAGGGACAAATGCTTCAAAGAGAATCCTCCTCAAGAAATGATCCTTGATCTGATTACCCTCAAACACATATTTTGGGCCTATTTATCCTTTCTTTCTGAACCCTGAGCCATGACCTACATTACGTGCTTTAGAAGTCCATTTTGATCAAGCATGAATATTTAATTTGAAAGGTTTTTCCTCAGATTTTATCCTATTTCATCGAATTATCATTTCACTAAGGAAGAATTTAGAATTCTCAAGTGTATGGTAAAAAACAATATATGGAAAGAAGGGGACTCTAGGGCGAAAACCCAAAAATGGGCGGTCTAGAGTAAATTTAGAAAATTTTCGATGCCATCTATGATAGTGTCGATACCCCAAAAGAAAAGATCTTATTAAAGGAGTGGTCATCGAGGAACATCTAGGAATTCTTGAACCCCCAAATTGCCAACTCTCATTCAAAGGATTGTCTTCAAAAACTGAAACTTTTTTTCTCCAAGATTAAACTTTCCGGTTTAAACATCCCGGCCAATCTTGACGCTTGTCAAAATACTTTGATATTGGAAACTACAAGAATGTTGAATTTGTTTGGTTCTCAATGAATTCATGATTTATAAAAACTGTTCCATTTGTGAGCCTAGAAGGGAAGTTTTCCTGGAAAAGACAGAATCTTGTTATACCAAGCCTTGCCAATCCCAGTTGAAAAAACCATATTGATACTTAGAGAAATTTCTAACAGTGATCATCAGTCATCAAAAGATTTGTACATCATACATTGTGGAGTTAAAATTTTTGGCTTAGAAGTTTTCCTTAAATAAGCAAAATTGTTTTTCAAAAAGGGAAAATAAAAATATTTTTGAAATACCCATTTTTGATGTTGACATGAGACAAGGATTTTTCTAACCCAAAGATATAGAACTGCCAGGATAGGTCATGACTTCCAGATATGAGAAGAAGATATCGAACCCAGTTCAGATCTCTGTTGATGAAAGTTTGAAAACTGTTGGGGCAAAGAGAATAGCCAAAATGAATTGAAGATATACTCTGATTTGAAGAGGAAAAATGAATTTGAGAGGCTAAGCCAAAGTCTAGAAAAACAACCGGGGGCATTTGCATCACTCATGAGTACTCATCTCTTTATCGAGCTTTTGCATCTACACAGTGTCGGCAAGCATTTGCATCATTCATGGGTATTTGCATTGGCATTATTCCATAAGCATCTGCATTTTACCTTTACATTTACATTCTTCATGGAATTCGCATTTGTGTCATCTCAAGCAATTGCATCATTTCTAGAATCATTGCATTTTCATTATTGTGTGGTAATTGTAGTTACACCATTCATAAACCAGTTACATGAACACAATTAATAGGGGCATCTGCATCATGAAACATGGGCATAAATCCAGGCCATTTGCATTTGCACTAAGAAATATTTTACATTTGCACCATGAAGCATGAGCACCTTGTTAAAAGACATGTGCATCTGCATCATTTCTCAAAGCTTCTGGTGGGGATATCCAGAATTTTACAGTTTTTAAAAAGTGAACAAGTCTTCAGTGGTGATAGCTGAAGCCTCTGGTGGAGATATCCAGAGTTTTATAATTTTGAAAAATGAGAAATTTTCTTCTGGTGGGGATATCCAGAATTTTACAATAAGCAAGTCTTTGGTGGTGATAGCCAAAGCTTCTGGTGGGGATATCCAGAATTTTACAGTTTTAAAAGTGAACAAGTCTTCGGTGGTGATAGCTGAAGCCTCTGGTGGAGATATCCAGGGTTTTATAATTTTGAAAAATGAGAAATCTTCTTCTGAAGGAGTTACCCAGATTTTTACAATGAGCAAGTCTTTGGTGGTAATAGCCAGAGCTTCTGGTGGTGATATCCAGAATTTTGCAGTTTTAAAAGTGAATAAGTCTTCGGTGGTGATAGCTGAAGCCTCTGGTGGAGATATCCAGGGTTTTATAATTTTGAAAACATGAGAAATTTTATTCTGAAGGAGTTACCCAGAATTTTACAATGAGCAAGTATTTGGTGGTGATAGCCAAAACTCCTGGTGGTGATATCCAGAATTTTGCAGTTTTAAAAGTGAACAAGTCTTCAGTGGTGATAGCTGAAGCCTCTGGTGGAGATATCCAGGGTTTTATAATTTTGAAAACATGAGAAATTTTATTCTGAAGGAGTTACCCAGAATTTTACAATGACCAAGTCTTTGGTGGTGATAGCCAAAGCTTCTGGTGGTGATATCCAGAATTTTGCAGTTTTAAAAGTGAATAAGTCTTCGGCGGTGATAGCTGAAGCCTCTGGTGGAGATATCCAGGGTTTTATAATTTTGAAAAACATGAGAAATTTTATTCTGAAGGAGTTACCCAGAATTTTACAATGAGCAAGTCTTTGGTGGTGATAGCCAAAGCTTCTGGTGGTGATATCCAGAATTTTGCAGTTTTAAAAGTGAACAAGTCTTCGGTGGTGATAGCTGAAGCCTCTGGTGGAGATATCCAGGGTTTTATAATTTTGAAACATGAGAAATCTTCTTCTAGATGAGTTATCTAGAATTTTATATTGAGCAAGTCTTTGGTGGTGATAGCCAAAGCTTCTGGTGGAGATATCCAGAATTTTACAGTTTTAAAAATGAAGAAGTCTTCGGTGGTGATAGCTGAAGCCTCTGGTGGAGATATCCAGGGTTTTATAATTTTGAAAAATGAGAAATCTTCTTTTGAAAGAGTTATCCAGAATTTTTTTTCAACATGTGCATCTACATCAAGAAGCATTTGCATCAATCTAAGTTAGTTAAATCTGCATCAAGAAAGTTTGCATCAAATCAAGTCATTTACATTTGCATCAAAGACATTTGCACCAATCTAAGTCATTTGCATCTACATCAAGAAGCGTTTGCATCAACAAAAGACATTTGCATTTGCATCATGAAGCATTTGCATCATCTCTTAAAGCTTTCAGGTATAATCGATTTCGTTTTCTTAAGGCGAGTCGAGCCCCGAAATCATCGTCGAGGTACTTTTTTTTATTTCTGAACAAGTCTTCGGTGGTGATAGCTGAAGCCTCTGGTGGAGATATCCAGAGTTTTTTTTAAAGTCCTTTGAAAAGGTAGAAAGTCTTCGGTGGTGATAGCTGAAGCTTCTGGAGATGATACCCAGAATTTTACAGTTTTAAAAATGAGCAAGACTTCGGTGGTGATAGCTGAAGCCTCTGGTGGAGATATCCAGAGTTTTAAAATCCTTTGAAAAGATAGAAAGTCTTTGGTGGTGATAGCTGAAGCTTCTGGAGGTGATACCCAGAATTTTTACATTAAAAAAAAAATGAGCAAGACTTCGGTGGTGATAGCTGAAGCCTCTGGTGGAGATATCCAGAGTTTTAAAATCCTTTGAAAAGATAGAAAGTCTTCGGTGGTGATAGCTGAAGCTTCTGGAGGTGATACCCAAAATTTTTACATAAAAAAAAATGAGCAAGACTTCGGTGGTGATAGCCGAAGCTTCTGGAGGAGATATCCAGAATTTTAAACACAGCTGAGAACAAGACAGGTTAAGGCCCCGAGACCATCGTCGAGGTCATTTCTTTTCTTGCAAATCGAATTCGTTTCCTTAAGACGAATCGAGCCTTGTTTAGGCAGGGAATTCAATTTAAGGACAAATCTTCAATTTACTGTTTTCAATAAAAAAAATTGAAAAAAAAAAAGAAAAAAGAAAAAAGAGAAAAAATGAAAAAAATAGAAAATGAAAAAAGAAAATGAAAAATGCAAAATGCAAAAATGAATGAAGAAATGAAAAAGAAAACCCCTTTCCTTTCCATGTGATTTCACTGACCGTACAAAATTAGTGTTGGTTTATCTTTGCCTGATTCCTGATTCTCAGCAATAGCCAAAGAGGGGCAGCTGTAGACACCTAATTTTGTCCGGGCCACTAAACAGGTATGTTTTCTTCCTATATTGATGTTTCAGAGTATAAAAAGACTGTTTTCATCCTGCAGGTGGTACTCCGAGACTTAGTTTAAGAGGGAGAGCACAAAAAGTCAAACTTGAAAAAAAGTCAACGCCAAAAAAGTCAACCCCGAAAAAGTCAACCCCAGAAAGTCAACTACTAAAAAAGTCAACCCACTTTCAAAATCAAGATTTTGAGTTCAATTGAAAAATGGAGAAAGAATTTTGATAATCCGAGGTCTACATTGAAATATATGGAGTTCGGAAGTTGGGATTTGAAGATTCAGTAGAAAAGAAACCCTAATCCGAGAAATTTGGGGAAAAGTGCTTAAATGATCAAACTGGTCGAAATTGAAGGTTCCAAATGAAAGATAAGCACTGACTACGGGTAATGGAGAAGTCACTTGCAAGAAAAACAGAAAGAAAAGTCAATCCGGGAGAAAACCGAGAATTAGGGTTTTTAGTGGATTTCGGTGAAATCGGGAAGAATCACAGAAATGGCCCGACTTGGTAAGACCAAACCCCCCAATGGATGAGGAATGATTAAAAAGGATGGCCCAAGGCTCAGATTGAAGAAAATCTGAAAATCGGACTTGTTTTGAGCAAAATCGGGTTTCGGAGGTTAAAGGGCAAAATTGGAAAAATTTGGGAAAAATAGCAAATGGACTCCGAAAATTCTGAAAATTTTGTCAATCTCATTCTTAAATCATTTGAAAGAGATTGGCGAAAGAAAATCTTGATTCCGAGTTCGTTTGCAAAATGGCCAAATCCTGGGCTTCTAATGCAGTAATTCAAAAAGATAAATCCCGGAAAAATAGCAAATGGACTCCGAAAATTCTGAAATTTGGCAAATCTCATTTTTAAATTATTTGGAAGAGATTGGCGAAATAAAATCTTGATTCCGAGTTCGTTTGCAAAATGGCCAAATCCCGGGCCTCCTATGCAGTAATTCAAGCCGATAAATCCCGAAAAAATACCAAATGAGCTCCAAAAATTATGAAAACTTCCAGATCACACTTTTTAATTATTTTGAAGAGATTGGTGAAGAAAAATCTTGATTTGGAGCTCGTTTAAAAAATGGTAAAAAGTAGGGGCATAAAAGGACATTTTGGGAAGAAAAAATCCAAACAAATAGCAAACGGACTCGGATAATTTTGAAAACTTCCAGAACTCAATATTTTATTATTTTGGAAGTATTAAAAAAAGAAAAATTGAATTTGGAGCCCGTTTGATATTTATTTTGCATCCGGGGGCAAAATGGTCGTTTCACCCAAGCAACCGAAAAGGGCTTCTTTGGGCCTTTCAAAAATCAGAGCTGGGCTGGAAAAGAGAAGTGCTGGCCTGCCCAAGCCCAAAGGAAGGAGGAAGCTTAGGATTTTTTCAATCAAGTGATTAAAAATCAAGAGTTAAGTTAGAGATTTTCATTTTTGAGCCTAAGTCCCAATCCCACATCCCTTTGTAATGTCAAGCCAATGAGGTGCTCACCTTATAAATAAGGAGTCTTGGCCTTTGGTTGAGATCACCCATCACCCCTTGTGAGATAGTCTATACACTTGTATTAGGATTATCCGGGTGGTGAGTCATAGTGTTTTTGTTGAGAGGGTTTGTAGCTTAATCCGTTCAAAAGCTACTCTGAGGGTTTGTAGCTTAATCCGTTCAAAAGCTACTCTGAGGGTTTGTAGCTTAATCCGTTCAAAAGCTACTCTGAGGGTTTATAGCTTAATCCGTTCAAAAGCTACTTGGTGAGTTTTCATTTTAAAATAATGTTTCTTGTTCTTCCTTCATTTCCTTTCTTAAGTATATTTTTCTTACATTTTGTTTTTACAATAAACTCACCATGGCCAAATGGCCTACATTATTTATTTTAAGTTGTTATTTTTTGATTCATTTTACCATATTGTTTATGCTATTTTCTTTATTTTTTGATGTTTTAAATATTATGTTATTTCATGTTCTTAAGTTATATTTAATTTGGTTGCTTTGTTTGTTGCCATTTATGTCTTAGATATCATGTTTTTACATTTTTAATTTTCTGTTTTCATGTTGTTTAAATTTGAGCATGTTTTAGAGTTAGCATATTAAGTGTTTGTGAAAATGCTTGTGTGATTCTTTGCATGATTCTTGTTTTATATCTTAGTAAGCATGTTTTAGATTTGGTATATTAGGTGTTTGTGAAAATGCTTGTGTGATTTTTGTGTTATGACTTAGTTTTTCATGCTAGCATACCAAGTGTTTGTGAAAATGCCATGCTTGTTGAAGCTTGGAGCCATTTGGCTACTCCATGTGTTTTGCATTGTGTGTTGTATTTTTGTCATACTAGTTGTTAGGTTTTTGCATTTGCATGATATTTGGTTGGATTTTTGAATTAAGCATGCCTTGTGTTTGTGAAAATGCCATGCATGTCTTAGGTCTAGGTTACATTAAATGTCATGCAAGTTCATGTTAGGTCTAGGCCATATTATTTGTGTCATGCATTTTCCTTACATTTAGGTTTAGATCCATGCATTTCATGCATTATGTTTGCTGCATTGTTTCATGCATTTCATGTTCATGCCACTTGAATAATGACTTGAGCCAATTAATGGTTCAAGGTCATGCTCTCTTGAGCACACTTGTGGAAAATTAAGTTTGTCAAATTGATTATTCTACCTTTGTGATTTTTTTTACTTAGCCAATTTTTATTTAACTTTCAAAAAATCCTAGCTACTGTCTTCAAGTCATTCTATGAGTTTCAAATATTTTTATTTTGGTTTTTAAATGATTTTATCAAAGACAAAAAAAATATGTTGGCAAAGCAGTTTTTTTTCCACCCAAAACTCGTACATCTCTGATTTTTCTGGGAATTCATCTTTGATCAAAAACTTAAGCCGATTTTTTTCTCGTGTATTTTTACATGTCCTGAGTCTCCAATAATTTTTTCAGAATTTTTGGAATTTTTAAAAATAGGGTAAAAAATCATGGATTAAAACTGGACAGTGGAGTCAGAATTGAATTTAAAGAAAAACAAAGCAGTTTTTTTTTCCTCCAAAAACTCGTACATCTCCAATTTTTCTAAGAATTCATCTTTGATCAGAAAATTAAGTTGATTTTTTCTCGCGTAGTTTTACATGTCCTGAGTCTCCAGTATTTTTTTTAGAATTTTTGGAATTTTTAAAAATAGGGTAAAAAATCGTGGATTAAAACTGGACAGTGGAGTCAGAATTGATTTTAAAGAAAAATAAAGCAGTTTTTTTTTCCACCCAAAACACGTACATCTCCGATTTTTCTGGGAATTTATCTTTGATCAGAAAATTAAGCCGATTTTTTCTCGTGTATTTTTACATGTCCTGAGTCTCCAATAATGTTTTCAGAATTTTTGGAATTTTTAAAAATAGGTTAAAAAATCGTGGATTAAAACTGGACAGTGGTGTCAGAATTGAATTTAAAGAAAAACAAAGCAGTTTTTTTTCTCCTCCAAAAACTCGTACATCTCTAGTTTTTCTGGGAATTCATATTTGATCAAAAAATTAAGCCGATTTTTTATCGTGTAGTTTTACATGTTCTGAGTCTCCAGTATTTTTTTCAGAATTTTTGGAATTTTTAAAAATAGGATAAAAAATCGTGGATTAAAACTGGTTAGTGGAGTCAGAATTGAATTTAAAGAAATACCAATTTTCTGTTTTGGTTAACTTACTTAGAGTGGGCTGATTAGGAGGGTTAGCTACTGACTTAGGGTAATTTCTAAGCCTTTTTAAACTCTAAAAATGGTTTTTCAAGTCCCGGGTTAAGGGTAGCCAAGTCCCGATTTTTTAAACTTAGGAAATTAGAGCCATTTTAAAAAATTTTAGCCCAGTTTTTATTTTCTTATTCAAGCTTCTCAAAATTGTTTTCAAACAATCACAAAGTATTTTGGTTTTAGAATATTTAATTTGACATATTTTCCTAAGGTAGCCGGATATCTTGTTAGATATACGGATTTCCTTAATTAAAGGAAAAAATACATTTCATGCATTGCATTTTTATTTTCATGCACATTATATGATAGCATTATTTTATTCCATGTCATTTAAATTATATGCCATACCATTCATACTTGTCATGTCATTTAGGTTGTATTATATTATTTAGATTTTGCTATGTCATTTTATTTATGTCATGCATATACATATTCATTTCTTTTAAATGTTTTCAAAAAAAGATAATGGTTTTCAATAAAAAAAAATATAAAGATATTCCCGAGTTAAAATAATTCATGAGTTCTCTACCGGGTTTGCTGGAGGGAATATCATCAATTATCATTAATAAAGGAATATCTTTCTTTCAAAAAGAGAATGATTCGGAAAGTTTTTCAAAACTAATAAAAATTTCTATATTTTGCCACGTTTGTTGGGGAATATAGGAAAATTTTGAATTTATAAATTCCGGATCATTTTCAATAAAAAATGGAATTATTATTTTTTTTAAATTGGAAATTAACTTGAAATACTAAATTTAAAACCAACTTTTTACCGAGACTTGAGATAACACACGATTAATAAGGTACCGATTTATACGGGCGTTGTGGGGGTGCTAATCCTTCCCCACACGTAACCGACTCCCGAACCCGCTTCTTTGATTTCTCTGGTTTAAAACGCAGACTTGAAATTGGTTTTTAAAATGTTTTAATTAATTTTTAAAATATTTTTATAAAACCGGTTTTAATAGGTGGCCGATCACACCTAGCTAAAAAAGATTGGTGGCGACTCCATGTCTTTTTTTAAGGTCATTTTCAAAACCTTCATTTTTCTAGAGGAATTAAGTCGACTTTTCCTCGATTTTTTTTATATGTCACGCCTAACGAATAATAAAAGTCTTGCGATGAGACGTCGTTACGTTATTTTTTTTTTAGGTTGCGACAGTTTGGCGACTCCGCTGGGGACTATTAGAGAGTCAGGCCTAGAAATAGTCGTGTGTTATCAAAGTCTCAGTTTTGGTTGGTTTAATTGGTATTTAATTTTAATTCCCATATTTTTCTAATAAAGAGAATTTTGAAAATAATAAAATGTTTTTAAAAATGTTCATTCTCATGTGCATGCATTTTATTATTGTTCTCTAGTTATTTAGGTTGTATATTATAATTGCTTGTTAGTTAATGCGTTACACTATTCTTGAATGTTTTAATTGCTAGGGCATTTAGAATAAGGTTTGTAGAATAGGTAGTGAAAGGTTTGTTATTCCTCCACACACACTACACGTGCATTTGCATAACATGAATCCTCTACCCGGGTTCCGTCCTTTTAAGTGGAAGTAAAGTAACTAAGCCTTCGTGATTGATCCTCCGTATGGGCTAGTGAAACACTTTCGGAGTATAAAGTACCTAATGCCTTCGTGATGATCCTCCGCATGGGCATAGGAAAATATACTCTAACGAATTGAACCCGCTTTTATCGGGGTGCCTTACTAGCCTTCACCGGCGACAGTGAGGAACAATTCGGGGCCTTAGAACCGATTCACCCTCATATAGTGAACCTAGGCGAAGCCATGCCGAATTTCCGTTAGACATACCGAAAATAGGAACACATGGAGGGACATTTCTAAACTTTTTGTTACCTATTTTACACTCCGAATAAGTGTGGTAGATCGGGCAACGATGTACGTACATCGCCTGTAATAAATGTGATACTCCGCCTCGATGGCATCGTGATGCCTAAATAAGCAGATATTGCTGGGGCAGATGTTCATTAGCTGTTTTAAAAAAAAAAAAAAATCTTTTTTCAAGCATTTTTGCATGTTGCACATTTCATGCATGTGTGAATGGGGCATATACATTTTTGGTTGTATTATTGATCTCATTCTTTGCAATAAACAGTTGGTAATTTAATTTGATGATTTCATAAAACCGGTAGTGTCACATGAACATTTGCATATTGTACCATAGTAAGATCCACCCTGAAATTCTTTTGAAAATGATGTGATTGGTTTATCAAAAAAAAAAAAAATTGGAGGCAAATCTTGCATAATGAGATTTTTGAATAACCAAGATTTAGGTCCCACCAATTTCGTGTAATCATTGATTTCTTTGTATATACCTTTGTGTTAATTCATTTATTTTTGCATGTATCATTTTGACATCATGTTATAGTCATAGCATGCATGGTCATTCATTGTAAGATACGTTTATGACATGCATGGTCATTATTTGTATATACTTATGTATCAATTTATTCTTTCTTTACATGCATCATGTTGGCATCAAGTTGCATTCATGCATTCATAGTCAGCATGATTTTTTCTGTATATATCCATATATCAATTTATTCTTTCTTTACATGCATCATGTTGGCATCCAGTTGCATTCATGCATTCATAGTGAGCATGATTTTTCTGTATATATCCATTATCAATTTATTCTTTCTCTATATGCATCATGGTAGCATCAAGTTGCATTCATGCATTCATAGTCAGCATGATTTTTCTGTATCTATTCATATATCAATTTATTCTTTCTTTACATGCATCATGTTAGCATCAGGGTGCATTCATGGCATACATAGTCATCATGATATGCTCATGCATTAATTTGTCATATTGGCATCAGGTTGCGTTCATGACATACACGGCCAGCATGACTTTCTTTGTATATACTCTGTCTCAATCATTTATTCTTCACATGCATCATAATTGACATTGTGTGGCATTCATAGTGTATATGATCATTCATTGAGAAATGCATTTGGAACATACATGGTCATTCATTGCATATATCCATGCATTGGTTTTTCTTATTCTTTAAATGCATCATGTTGGCATCGTGTTGCATTTATTACATATATGGTCAGCATGTTTCCATTATACATGTCCATACATCATATTGTTTAGGCTTCACATGCATCAAATTGCATTCATGGCTCATTCATCATGACATACATTTTGGGGAAAATAGAATAGAAGTTGGCTTGGCTTTAGGAGTCTTTGAAAGAATTTCCATTTCAAATCAGAAGAAGTACTGAGTACACTTTTAATACAGGCTGGTGCTATGGAGGATGAGCATGTTGCCCGAATGGAAAAAATGGAAAGGGAACAGAGAGAATTGCGAGAACAGCTAGCAAAATCTCAAGCAGAATCTAAAGGTTAGATGACTAAATTGATGGAGCTGATGTCTGCCGTAATCAAAGGAAAAGGATACACCGAAAACGTTATCGCCAGAGAAGGGTTAGAGGCACAAAAGGGCCAGGATGAGGTCATAATAAGTGATGCCCAGAACACTGTTAACCTCGTCAATGTCCTAAACTCAGATGATCTAGCTGAACAGGCAAAGTTGAAAAGGGTTGTAGTAAATGAGGTTGAGTTGGCAGATTCCCAAGGGAAATATCAGTTGTTAGATGAAAGGCTCCGGGCAGTAGAAAATGCAGACGTATTAGGGAGTGTGGAGGCGAAAGAACGATGCTTGGTCTTCGATTTAGTCATTCCTCCTAAGTTCAAGATCCCTGACTTTGTGAAATATGACGGGACGACTGATCCATCAGCCCACATCACTATGTTCTGCCGGAAGATGACAAGTCATATAGATAATGATAAGCTTTTGATTCACTGCTTTCAAGATAGCCTCAACGGATCCGCAATTAGGTGGTATAGTCAGTTGAGCAAAGATCAGATTCACTCTTGGAATGACCTGGCTAGGGTTTTTCTAAACCAGTACAAGCATATGACTGACACGGCGCCTGACCGTCTCACCTTGCAAAATATGAAAAAAAGAGCTACTGAGAGCTTCAAAGAATATGTGCAACGGTGGATGAGCCTGGCCGTCCAAGTACAACCGCCCTTAACTCAGAAGGAAACCACTGTCCTTTTTGTGAATACACTGCAGGCCCCGTACTATGATATACTTGTTGGCAACATCACAAATAATTTTTCAGACATGGTAATTTCAGGGGAGATGATTGAGAATGCTATCAAGGATGGGAAAATTGATGGAGAAAGAACATCCAATACCAAGAACAAGGGGGCATCTGAAAAGAAAAAGGAAGATAACCAAGTCGTGGAAGACTTTGCCCCACCTCCCCAATTCTTCTCATATCAGCCATTTTACTCTACCCTGAATAATGTCTCTCATGGTTTTTATCCCTACCAACCAATGACTGCAAATACACCAGAATTTACATCTGTCTATCAATCGAACACCCTTGGGGATAATCGAAAGGGGCATAAAAAGCGAAAAAGAAATCCGGTTGACCCGATTCCTATGACATACAGTGAGATACTACCTCAACTCATCCAGAATCACCTTGTGACACCCATGCAAATAGCGCCTCTGAAGCCCCCTTATCCGAGCTGGTATGATGCTAATGAGTGTTGTGGGTACCATTCTGGCAATCAAGGTCACTCAACAGAGAACTGCCCCGCTTTGAAGTACAAGGTCAGAGATCTCATCAAGGCTGGTTCGATAAGTTTTGAAGATGGGGAAGTCAAGTGTCATAAGAAACATTGTGCATGATCACATTAGGTTTTTGGCACATGTAGTTCTATACACTGTGATGAGGAAAGCACTTGTCTCATGTTAATTAAATGAATTTTGTATTTTAAATGCTTTGTGTTTGTTGTGTTTCAACAATAACTTGAATTTGCAAAAACAAGCATTAAGGAATTTTTAGTGATGGATAGTCTCAAGAAAATTGATGATCATTGTTAGAAATGACCCAATACCTTCAGCCCTCTCTTTTAGGCTTTCCTAAGCCTAAATCTTTTGAACCGAGACCACTTGAAAGACCTAATGCTTCAAGGAATATGAATGATTTGACTTCATAAAACCATTGTCATCACAGAATAAGAAAAGACGTAGATCTTAGTCTAGGCTATGAACAAAGGAACGAACTTTTTTGAAAATTTTCAAATTCCTTGAAAATCAAACAAATGAGACATTCTTTCAAGAATCCAGATTTTGATAATTTGGTGTGTGTCAGGATTGTGCTAAAGCCATTCATGACCTTTCCCAATGACCACAAAACACTAATTGCCCAGACATCACTTCATGATTGACACCTTGGGGCACAATGATTAAACTAGATTATCCCTTGTCCCAGAGAAAACCTGTTTTTGGGTCATGTTTTCCTTGTCTCTTCAAAGAACTCAGATTGGAAACTCAGCCTTTTCAAAGCAGACCTAGACTTGCCATGTTCCTCGTTGATACAAATTCGCATGGTTAATCAAATTGGGGCATCATATATGGAAATGATGGATACATAGTGAAGAAGGATGGGCTAATGCATGAATCATTGGGGGCATGCGACGAAAAAAAACAAAAACAAAAAAAAAACAAAAAAAGAAAAAGAAAAAGAAAAATCGTGATATCATGCATATGAGAGTTTAGATGATTCCAAAGTGCAAAATGAAATTCTGAATATCTATTTCCCATGGGGATTGCTTTTCAATGTGAATATTTGTGCTTGACATGAGAAATGGCCATCTTTCATATCCCTTTCGCACAAAAAGAAATTTCCATAGTCACCCCTTTTGAGCCAAAAGAATTCTTTCTTCTTTGAACCCTGATCAAGGATTACCCTCTATACTGGGGGGCAAATGCGAGGAAAGATCTTTTCAAAGATCATTGAGAAATGAGTGACAGCTCAAGGATAGAAAAAAAGCAAATGGATCCCCGAATAAATACGGGCGCATTCTGTCAAAGAAAAAAGAAGAGGAAAAGATGGCGAAATGAAAGCCAAGAGAAACAAAAAGAAAACACAATAAAAAAGAAAACAAAATGTGTGAAATACATGGCAAATTGAAAGCCAAGAGCGAGGAAAGAAAGACACAAAAGTCAAAAGGAAAGAAATATCCAAGAAGGGACAAATGCTTCAAAGAGAATCCTCCTCAAGAAATGATCCTTGATCTGATTACCCTCAAACACATATTTTGGGCCTATTTATCCTTTCTTTCTGAACCCTGAGCCATGACCTACATTACGTGCTTTAGAAGTCCATTTTGATCAAGCATGAATATTTAATTTGAAAGGTTTTTCCTCAGATTTTATCCCATTTCATCGAATTATCATTTCACTAAGGAAGAATTTAGAATTCTCAAGTGTATGGTAAAAAAATATATATGGAAAGAAGGGGACTCTAGGGCGAAAACCCAAAAATGGGCGGTCTAGAGTAAATTTAGAAAATTTTCGATGCCATCTATGATAGTGTCGATACCCCAAAAGAAAAGATCTTATTAAAGGAGTGGTCATCGAGGAACATCTAGGAATTCTTGAACCCCCAAATTGCCAACTCTCATTCAAAGGATTGTCTTCAAAAACTGAAACTTTTTTTCTCCAAGATTAAACTTTCCGGTTTAAACATCCCGCCCAATCTTGACGCTTGTCAAAATACTTTGATATTGGAAACTACAAGAATGTTGAATTTGTTTGGTTCTCAATGAATTCATGATTTATAAAAACTGTTCCATTTGTGAGCCTAGAAGGGAAGTTTTCCTGGAAAAGACAGAATCTTGTTATACCAAGCCTTGCCAATCCCAGTTGAAAAAACCATATTGATACTTAGAGAAATTTCTAACAGTGATCATCAGTCATCAAAAGATTTGTACATCATACATTGTGGAGTTAAAATTTTTGGCTTAGAAGTTTTCCTTAAATAAGCAAAATTGTTTTTCAAAAAGGGAAAATAAAAATATTTTTGAAATACCCATTTTTGATGTTGACATGAGACAAGGATTTTTCTAACCCAAAGATATAGAACTGCCAGGATAGGTCATGACTTCCAGATATGAGAAGAAGATATCGAACCCAGTTCAGATCTCTGTTGATGAAAGTTTGAAAACTGTTGGGGCAAAGAGAATAGCCAAAATGAATTGAAGATATACTCTGATTTGAAGAGGAAAAATGAATTTGAGAGGCTAAGCCAAAGTCTAGAAAAACAACCGGGGGCATTTGCATCACTCATGAGTACTCATCTCTTTATCGAGCTTTTGCATCTACACAGTGTCGGCAAGCATTTGCATCATTCATGGGTATTTGCATTGGCATTATTCCATAAGCATCTGCATTTTACCTTTACATTTACATTCTTCATGGAATTCGCATTTGTGTCATCTCAAGCAATTGCATCATTTCTAGAATCATTGCATTTTCATTATTGTGTGGTAATTGTAGTTACACCATTCATAAACCAGTTACATGAACACAATTAATAGGGGCATCTGCATCATGAAACATGGGCATCAATCCAGGCCATTTGCATTTGCACTAAGAAATATTTTACATTTGCACCATGAAGCATGAGCACCTTGTTAAAAGACATGTGCATCTGCATCATTTCTCAAAGCTTCTGGTGGGGATATCCAGAATTTTACAGTTTTTAAAAAGTGAACAAGTGTTCAGTGGTGATAGCTGAAGCCTCTGGTGGAGATATCCAGAGTTTTATAATTTTGAAAAATGAGAAATTTTCTTCTGGTGGGGATATCCAGAATTTTACAATAAGCAAGTCTTTGGTGGTGATAGCCAAAGCTTCTGGTGGGGATATCCAGAATTTTACAGTTTTAAAAGTGAACAAGTCTTCGGTGGTGATAGCTGAAGCCTCTGGTGGAGATATCCAGGGTTTTATAATTTTGAAAAATGAGAAATCTTCTTCTGAAGGAGTTACCCAGATTTTTACAATGAGCAAGTCTTTGGTGGTAATAGCCAGAGCTTCTGGTGGTGATATCCAGAATTTTGCAGTTTTAAAAGTGAATAAGTCTTCGGTGGTGATAGCTGAAGCCTCTGGTGGAGATATCCAGGGTTTTATAATTTTGAAAACATGAGAAATTTTATTCTGAAGGAGTTACCCAGAATTTTACAATGAGCAAGTATTTGGTGGTGATAGCCAAAACTCCTGGTGGTGATATCCAGAATTTTGCAGTTTTAAAAGTGAACAAGTCTTCAGTGGTGATAGCTGAAGCCTCTGGTGGAGATATCCAGGGTTTTATAATTTTGAAAACATGAGAAATTTTATTCTGAAGGAGTTACCCAGAATTTTACAATGACCAAGTCTTTGGTGGTGATAGCCAAAGCTTCTGGTGGTGATATCCAGAATTTTGCAGTTTTAAAAGTGAATAAGTCTTCGGCGGTGATAGCTGAAGCCTCTGGTGGAGATATCCAGGGTTTTATAATTTTGAAAAACATGAGAAATTTTATTCTGAAGGAGTTACCCAGAATTTTACAATGAGCAAGTCTTTGGTGGTGATAGCCAAAGCTTCTGGTGGTGATATCCAGAATTTTGCAGTTTTAAAAGTGAACAAGTCTTCGGTGGTGATAGCTGAAGCCTCTGGTGGAGATATCCAGGGTTTTATAATTTTGAAACATGAGAAATCTTCTTCTAGATGAGTTATCTAGAATTTTATATTGAGCAAGTCTTTGGTGGTGATAGCCAAAGCTTCTGGTGGAGATATCCAGAATTTTACAGTTTTAAAAATGAAGAAGTCTTCGGTGGTGATAGCTGAAGCCTCTGGTGGAGATATCCAGGGTTTTATAAGTTTGAAAAATGAGAAATCTTCTTTTGAAAGAGTTATCCAGAATTTTTTTTCAACATGTGCATCTACATCAAGAAGCATTTGCATCAATCTAAGTTAGTTAAATCTGCATCAAGAAAGTTTGCATCAAATCAAGTCATTTACATTTGCATCAAAGACATTTGCACCAATCTAAGTCATTTGCATCTACATCAAGAAGCGTTTGCATCAACAAAAGACATTTGCATTTGCATCATGAAGCATTTGCATCATCTCTTAAAGCTTTCAGGTATAATCGATTTCGTTTTCTTAAGGCGAGTCGAGCCTCGAAATCATCGTCGAGGTACTTTTTTTATTTATGAACAAGTCTTCGGTGGTGATAGCTGAAGCCTCTGGTGGAGATATCCAGAGTTTTTTTTAAAGTCCTTTGAAAAGGTAGAAAGTCTTCGGTGGTGATAGCTGAAGCTTCTGGAGATGATACCCAGAATTTTACAGTTTTAAAAATGAGCAAGACTTCGGTGGTGATAGCTGAAGCCTCTGGTGGAGATATCCAGAGTTTTAAAATCCTTTGAATAGATAGAAAGTCTTTGGTGGTGATAGCTGAAGCTTCTGGAGGTGATACCCAGAATTTTTACATTAAAAAAAAAAATGAGCAAGACTTCGGTGGTGATAGCTGAAGCCTCTGGTGGAGATATCCAGAGTTTTAAAATCCTTTGAAAAGATAGAAAGTCTTCGGTGGTGATAGCTGAAGCTTCTGGAGGTGATACCCAAAATTTTTACATAAAAAAAAATGAGCAAGACTTCGGTGGTGATAGCCGAAGCTTCTGGAGGAGATATCCAGAATTTTAAACACAGCTGAGAACAAGACAGGTTAAGGCCCCGAGACCATCGTCGAGGTCATTTCTTTTCTTGCAAATCGAATTCGTTTCCTTAAGACGAATCGAGCCTTGTTTAGGCAGGGAATTCAATTTAAGGACAAATCTTCAATTTACTGTTTTCAAAAAAAAAAATTGAAAAAAAAAAGAAAAAAGAAAAAAGAGAAAAAATGAAAAAAATAGAAAATGAAAAAAGAAAATGAAAAATGCAAAATGCAAAAATGAATGAAGAAATGAAAAAGAAAACCCCTTTCCTTTCCATGTGATTTCACTGACCGTACAAAATTAGTGTTGGTTTATCTTTGCCTGATTCCTGATTCTCAGCAATAGCCAAAGAGGGGCAGCTGTAGACACCTAATTTTGTCCGGGCCACTAAACAGGTATGTTTTCTTCCTATATTGATGTTTCAGAGTATAAAAAGACTGTTTTCATCCTGCAGGTGGTACTCCGAGACTTAGTTTAAGAGGGCGAGCACAAAAAGTCAAACTTGAAAAAAAGTCAACCCCAAAAAAGTCAACCCCGAAAAAGTCAACCCCAGAAAGTCAACTACTAAAAAAGTCAACCCACTTTCAAAATCAAGATTTTGAGTTCAATTGAAAAATGGAGAAAGAATTTTGATAATCCGAGGTCTACATTGAAATATATGGAGTTCGGAAGTTGGGATTTGAAGATTCAGTAGAAAAGAAACCCTAATCCGAGAAATTTGGGGAAAAGTGCTTAAATGATCAAACTGGTCGAAATTGAAGGTTCCAAATGAAAGATAAGCACTGACTACGGGTAATGGAGAAGTCACTTGCAAGAAAAACAGAAAGAAAAGTCAATCCGGGAGAAAACCGAGAATTAGGGTTTTTAGTGGTTTTCGGTGAAATCGGGAAGAATCACAGAAATGGCCCGACTTGGTAAGACCAAAGGCCCCAATGGATGAGGAATGATTAAAAAGGATGGCCCAAGGCTCAGATTGAAGAAAATCTGAAAATCGGACTTGTTTTGAGCAAAACCGGGTTTCGGAGGTTAAAGGGCAAAATTGGAAAAATTTGGGAAAAATAGCAAATGGACTCCGAAAATTCTGAAAATTTTGTCAATCTCATTCTTAAATCATTTGAAAGAGATTGGCGAAAGAAAATCTTGATTCCGAGTTCGTTTGCAAAATGGCCAAATCCTGGGCTTCTAATGCAGTAATTCAAAAAGATAAATCCCGGAAAAATAGCAAATGGACTCCGAAAATTCTGAAATTTGGCAAATCTCATTTTTATATTATTTGGAAGAGATTGGCGAAATAAAATCTTGATTCCGAGTTCGTTTGCAAAATGGCCAAATCCCGGGCCTCCTATGCAGTAATTCAAGCCGATAAATCCCGAAAAAATACCAAATGAGCTCCAAAAATTATGAAAACTTCCAGATCACACTTTTTAATTATTTTGAAGAGATTGGTGAAGAAAAATCTTGAGTTGGAGCTCGTTTAAAAAATGGTAAAAAAGTAGGGGCATAAAAGGACATTTTGGGAAGAAAAAATCCAAACAAATAGCAAACGGACTCGGATAATTTTGAAAACTTCCAGAACTCAATATTTTATTATTTTGGAAGTATTAAAAAAAGAAAAATTGAATTTGGAGCCCGTTTGATATTTATTTTGCATCCGGGGGCAAAATGGTCGTTTCACCCAAGCAACCGAAAAGGGCTTCTTTGGGCCTTTCAAAAATCAGAGCTGGGCTGGAAAAGAGAAGTGCTGGCCTGCCCAAGCCCAAAGGAAGGAGGAATCTTAAGATTTTTTCAATCAAGTGATTAAAAATCAAGAGTTAAGTTAGAGATTTTCATTTTTGAGCCTAAGTCCCAATCCCACATCCCTTTGTAATGTCAAGCCAAGGAGGTGCTCACCTTATAAATAAGGAGTCTTGGCCTTTGGTTGAGATCACCCATCACCCCTTGTGAGATAGTCTATACACTTGTATTAGGATTATCCGGGTGGTGAGTCATAGTGTTTTTGTTGAGAGGGTTTGTAGCTTAATCCGTTCAAAAGCTACTCTGAGGGTTTGTAGCTTAATCCGTTCAAAAGCTACTCTGAGGGTTTGTAGCTTAATCCGTTCAAAAGCTACTCTGAGGGTTTATAGCTTAATCCGTTCAAAAGCTACTTGGTGAGTTTTCATTTTAAAATAATGTTTCTTGTTCTTCCTTCATTTCCTTTCTTAAGTATATTTTTCTTACATTTTGTTTTTACAATAAACTCACCATGGCCAAATGGCCTACATTATTTATTTTAAGTTGTTATTTTTTGATTCATTTTACCATATTGTGTATGCTATTTTCTTTATTTTTGATGTTTTAAATATTATGTTATTTCATGTTCTTAAGTTATATTTAATTTGGTTGCTTTGTTTGTTGCCATTTATGTCTTAGATATCATGTTTTTACATTTTTAATTTTCTGTTTTCATGTTGTTTAAATTTGAGCATGTTTTAGAGTTAGCATATTAAGTGTTTGTGAAAATGCTTGTGTGATTCTTTGCATGATTCTTGTTTTATATCTTAGTAAGCATGTTTTAGATTTGGTATATTAGGTGTTTGTGAAAATGCTTGTGTGATTTTTGTGTTATGACTTAGTTTTTCATGCTAGCATACCAAGTGTTTGTGAAAATGCCATGCTTGTTGAAGCTTGGAGCCATTTGGCTACTCCATGTGTTTTGCATTGTGTGTTGTATTTTTGTCATACTAGTTGTTAGGTTTTTGCATTTGCATGATATTTGGTTGGATTTTTGAATTAAGCATGCCTTGTGTTTGTGAAAATGCCATGCATGTCTTAGGTCTAGGTTACATTAAATGTCATGCAAGTTCATGTTAGGTCTAGGCCATATTATTTGTGTCATGCATTTTCCTTACATTTAGGTTTAGATCCATGCATTTCATGCATTATGTTTGCTGCATTGTTTCATGCATTTCATGTTCATGCCACTTGAATAATGACTTGAGCCAATTAATGGTTCAAGGTCATGCTCTCTTGAGCACACTTGTGGAAAATTAAGTTTGTCAAATTGATTATTCTACCTTTGTGATTTTTTTTACTTAGCCAATTTTTATTTAACTTTCAAAAAATCCTAGCTACTGTCTTCAAGTCATTCTATGAGTTTCAAATATTTTTATTTTGGTTTTTAAATGATTTTATCAAAGACAAAAAAAATATGTTGGCAAAGCAGTTTTTTTTCCACCCAAAACTCGTACATCTCTGATTTTTCTGGGAATTCATCTTTGATCAAAAACTTAAGCCGATTTTTTCTCGTGTATTTTTACATGTCCTGAGTCTCCAATAATTTTTTCAGAATTTTTGGTATTTTTAAAATTAGGGTAAAAAATCATGGATTAAAACTGGACAGTAGAGTCAGAATTGAATTTAAAGAAAAACAAAGCAGTTTTTTTTTCCTCCAAAAACTCGTACATCTCCAATTTTTCTAAGAATTCATCTTTGATCAGAAAATTAAGTTGTTTTTTTCTCGCGTAGTTTTACATGTCCTGAGTCTCCAGTATTTTTTTTAGAATTTTTGGAATTTTTAAAAATAGGGTAAAAAATCGTGGATTAAAACTGGACAGTGGAGTCAGAATTGATTTTAAAGAAAAATAAAGCAGTTTTTTTTTTTCCACCCAAAACACGTACATCTCCGATTTTTCTGGGAATTCATCTTTGATCAGAAAATTAAGCCGATTTTTTCTCGTGTATTTTTACATGTCCTGAGTCTCCAATAATGTTTTCAGAATTTTTGGAATTTTTAAAAATAGGTTAAAAAATCGTGGATTAAAACTGGACAGTGGTGTCAGAATTGAATTTAAAGAAAAACAAAGCAGTTTTTTTTCTCCTCCAAAAACTCGTACATCTCTAGTTTTTCTGGGAATTCATATTTGATCAAAAAATTAAGCCGATTTTTTATCGTGTAGTTTTACATGTTCTGAGTCTCCAGTATTTTTTTCAGAATTTTTGGAATTTTTAGAAATAGGATAAAAAATCGTGGATTAAAACTGGTTAGTGGAGTCAGAATTGAATTTAAAGAAATACCAATTTTCTGTTTTGGTTAACTTACTTAGAGTGGGCTGATTAGGAGGGTTAGCTACTGACTTAGGGTAATTTCTAAGCCTTTTTAAACTCTAAAAATGGTTTTTCAAGTCCCGGGTTAAGGGTAGCCAAGTCCCGATTTTTTAAACTTAGGAAATTAGAGCCATTTTAAAAAATTTTAGCCCAGTTTTTATTTTCTTATTCATGCTTCTCAAAATTGTTTTCAAACAATCACAAAGTATTTTGGTTTTAGAATATTTAATTTGACATATTTTCCTAAGGTAGCTGGATATCTTGTTAGATATACGGATTTCCTTAATTAAAGGAAAAAATACATTTCATGCATTGCATTTTTATTTTCATGCACATTATATGATAGCATTATTTTATTCCATGTCATTTAAATTATATGCCATACCATTCATACTTGTCATGTCATTTAGGTTGTATTATATTATTTAGATTTTGCTATGTCATTTTATTTATGTCATGCATATACATATTCATTTCTTTTAAATGTTTTCAAAAAAAGATAATGGTTTTCAATAAAAAAAAATATAAAGATATTCCCGAGTTAAAATAATTCATGAGTTCTCTACCGGGTTTGCTGGAGGGAATATCATCAATTATCATTAATAAAGGAATATCTTTCTTTCAAAAAGAGAATGATTCGGAAAGTTTTTCAAAACTAATAAAAATTTCTATATTTTGCCATGTTTGTTGGGGAATATAGGAAAATTTTGAATTTATAAATTCCGGATCATTTTCAATAAAAAATGGAATTATTATTTTTTTTAAATTGGAAATTAACTTGAAATACTAAATTTAAAACCAACTTTTTACCGAGACTTGAGATAACACACGATTAATAAGGTACCGATTTATACGGGCGTTGTGGGGGTGCTAATCCTTCCCCACACGTAACCGACTCCCGAACCCGCTTCTTTGATTTCTCTAGTTTAAAACGCAGACTTGAAATTGGTTTTTAAAATGTTTTAATTAATTTTTAAAATATTTTTATAAAACCGGTTTTAATAGGTGGCCGATCACACCAAGCTAAAAAAGATTGGTGGCGACTCCATGTCTTTTTTTAAGGTCATTTTCAAAACCTTCATTTTTCTAGAGGAATTAAGTCGACTTTTCCTCGATTTTTTTTATATGTCACGCCTAACGAATAATAAAAGTCTTGCGATGAGACGTCGTTATTATTTTTTAGGTTGCGACAAGGCCATTTGGCTACTCCATGTGTTTTGCATTGTGTGTTGCATTTTTTGTCATGCTAGTTGTTAGGTTTTTGCATTTGCATGATATTTGGTTGGATTTTTGAATTAAGCATGCCTTGTGTTTGTGAAAATGCCATGCATATTTTAGGTCTAGGTTACATTAAATACCATGCAAGTTCATTTAGGTCTAGGTTACTTTATGAATGCCATATATTTTTTCATGATATTTAGGTTTAAATCCATGCATTTCATGCATTATGTTTGCTGCATTGTTTCATGCATGTCATGTTCATGCCACTTGAATAATGACTTGATCCAATTAATGGTTCAAAGTCATGCTCTCTTGAGCACATTTGTGGAAAATTAAGTTTGTCAAGTTGATTATTCTACCTTTGTGATTTTTTTTACTTAGCCAATTTTTATCTAACTTTCAAAAAGTCCTAGCTACTGTTTGCAAATCATTTTATGAGTTTCAAATATTTTTACTTTGGTTTTTAAATGATTTTATCAAAGGCAAAAATGTGTTGGCAAAGCAGTTTTTTTTCTCTTCCAAAAACTCGTACATCTCTGATTTTTCTGGGAATTCATCTTTAATCAGAAAATTAAGTCGATTTTTTCTCGTGTAGTTTTACATGTCCTGAGTCTCCAGTATTGTTTTTAGAATTTTTGGAATTTTTAAAAATAGGGTAAAAAATCGTGGATTAAAACTGGACAGTGGAGTCAGAATTGAATTTAAAGAGAAACCATTTTTCTGTTTTGATTAATTTACTTAGAGTGGGCTAATTAGGAGGGTTAGCTACTGACTTAGGGTAATTTCTAAGCCTTTTTAAACTCTAAAAATGGTTTTTCAAGTCCTGGGTTAAGGGTAGTCAAGTCCGGATTTTTTAAACTTAGGAAATTAGAGCCATTCTAAAAAATTTAGCCCAGTTTTTATTTTTAATTCAAGCTTCTCAAAATTGTTTTCAAACAATCACAAAGTATTTTGGTTTTAGAATATTTAATTTGACATATTTTCCTAAGGTAGCCGGATATCTTTTTAGATATACGGATTTCCTTAATTAAAGGAAAAAATACATTTCATGCATTGCATTTTTATATTCATGCATTTTATATAATATGTGATTCTCGCCATAATAATTTCTATGATATTGTTGTTATTTTGATTTATATTTTTTGATGTTATATGGTTTATTATATAGTCTTGAATATTTCATGATATCCTATGCTTTTATTTAGTTATTTTTATTTAGCATATACAATGTTCATGCATTATTATTTTCATGCATATTATATGATAGCATTATTTTATTCCATGTCATTTAAATTATATGCCATACCATTCATATTTTTCATGTCATTTAGGTTGCATTATATTATTAGACTTTACTATGTCATTTTATTTATGTCATGCATATACATATTCATTTATTTTAAATGTTTTCAAAAAAGATAATGGTTTTCAATAAAATAAAGATATTCCCGAGCTAAAATAATTCATGAGTTCTCTACCGGGTTTGCTGTAGGGAATATCATCAATTATCATTAATAAAGGATTATCTTTCTTTCAAAAAAGAGAATGATTCGGAAAGTTTTTCAAAACTAATAAAAATTTCTATATTTTGCCATGTTTTGTTGGGGAATATAGGAAAATTTCGAATTTATAAATTCTCAATCATTTTCAATTAAAAATGGAATTATTTTTCTTTAAATTGGGAATTAACTTGAAATACTAAATTTAAAACCAACTTTTACCGAGACTTGACATAACACACGATTAATAAGGTACCGATTTATACGGGCGTTGTGGGGGTGTTATCCTTCCCCACACGTAACCGACTCCCGAACCCGCTTCTTTGATTTCTCTGGTTTAAAACGCAGAATTGAAATTGGTTTGTAAAATGTTTTAATTAATTTTTAAAATATTTTATAAAACCGGTTTTAATAGGTGGCCGATCACACCTAGCTAAAAAAGATTGGTGGCGACTCCATGTCTTTTTAAGGTCATTTTCAAAACCTTTATTTTTTTAGAGGAATTAAGTCGACTTTTCCTCGGTTTTTTTTAATGTCACGCTTAATGAATAATAAAGTCTTGCGATGAGACTCGTTATTTTTTAGGTTGCGACAGCTTGGCGACTCCACTGGGGACTATTAGAGAGTCAGGCCTAGAATTAGTCGTGTGTTATCAAAGTCTCGGTTTTGTTGGTTTAATTGGTATTTAATTTTAATTCCCACATTTTTTAATAAGGAGAATTTTGAAAATAATAAAATGTTTTTAAATATGTTCATTCTCATGTGCATGCATTTTATTATTGTTCTTTAGTTATTTAAGGTTGTATATCATAATTGCTTGTTGGTTAATGCGTTACACTATTCTTGAATGTTTTAATTGCTAGGGCATTTAGAATAAGGTTTGTAGAATAGGTAGTGAAAGGTTTGTTATTCCTCCACACACACTCACTTGCATTTGCATAACATGAACTCTCTACCCGGGTTCCGTCCTTTTAAGTGGGAGTAAAGTAACTAAGCCTTCGTGATTGATCCTCCGTATGGGCTAGTGAAACACTTTCGGAGTATAAAGTACCTAATGCCTTCGTGATAATCCTCCGCATGGGCATAGGAAAATATACTCTAACGAATTGGACCCGCTTTTATCGGGGTGCCTTACTAGCCTTCACCGGCGACAGTGGGGAGCAATTCGGGGCCTTTAGATCCGATCCACCCTCATATAATGAACCTAGGCGAAGCCATGCCATATTTTCGTTAGATATACCGAAAATAGGAACACATGGAGGGACATTTCTAAACCTTTTGTTACCTATTTTACACTCTGAATAAGTTTTGTAGATCGGGCAACGATGTACGTACATCGCTCGTAATAAATGTGTTAATCCGTCCCAAAGGCATCGTGATGCCTAAATAAGCAGATATTGTTGGGGCAGATATTCATTAATTTTTTTATAAAAATGAAAAAAATCATTTTTCAAGAATTTTTGCATTTTGCACATTTCATATATGTGTGAATAGAGCATGTACATTTTGGTTGTATTATTGATCTCGCTTTTGCAATAAATGGATGGTGATAATAATTTCATTTGATGATTTCATAAAACCGGTAGTGTTGCATGAACATTTGGACATTGTACCATGGTAGGATCCACTACCTTGAAATTCTTTTGAAAATATATATTTTTTTATATAGAAAAAAATAAACATGTTTAAAAGATCATGAATTTGGAGGCAAATCTTGCATAATGAGTTTTTTGAATAATCAAGATTTAGGTCCCATCAATTTCGTATAATCATTGATTTCTTTGTATATACCTTGGTGTTAATTCATTTATTCTTTATTTGTATCATTTTGACATCGTGTTACAGTCCTAACATGCATGGTTATTCATTGTAGAATACATTTGTGATTACATCGTCATTTTTTGTACCTACCTTTGTATTAATTCATTTATTCTTAGCATGTATCATTATGACAGTCATAACATGCATGATTATTCATTGTAGAATACATTTGTGATATACATGGTCATTCTTTGTATCTACCTTTGTATTAATTCATTTATTCTCCGCATGTATTCATTTTGACATCATAACATGCATGGTCATTCGTTGTAGAATACATACATGGTCATTATTTGTATATACTTATGTATCAATTTATTCTTTCTTTACATGCATCATGTTGGCATCAAGTTGCATTCATGCATTCATAGTCAGCATGATTTTTCTGTATATATTCATATATCAATTTATTCTTTCTTTACATGCATCATGTTGGCATCAAGTCGCATTCATGCATTCATAGTCAGCATAATTTTTCTGTATATAACCATACATTAATTTGTTTATTCTTTACATGTATCAATTTATTTAAACTTTACATGCACCAAGTTAGCATCGGGTTGCATTCATGCATTCATAGTCAGTATGATTTTTCTGTATATATCCATGCATTAATTTGTTTATTCTTTACAGGCATCATGTTGGCATCAGGTTGCGTTCATGACAAACACGATCAGCATGATTTTCTTTGTATATACTCTGTGTCAGTCATTTATTCTTCACATGCATCATAATTGACATTGTGTGGCATTCATAGGGTATATGATCATTCATTGGGAAATATGCTAAAATGTACATAATCATTCATTGCATATATCCATGCGTTGATTTGTTTATTCTTTGCTTGCAACATGTTGGCATCGTGATTGCATTTATTACATACATGGTCAGCATGTTTCTATTGTACATGTCCATACATCATATAGTTTAGGCTTCACATGCATCAAATTGCATTCATAGCTCATTCATCATGACATACATTTGGGGGAAATAAAATAGAAGTTGGCTTGGCTTTAGGAGTCTTTGAAAGAATTTCCATTTCAAATCAGAGGTATAAGAAGTACTGAGTACACTTTTAATACAGGCTGGTGCTATGGAGGATGAACAAGTTGCCCGAATGGAAAAAATAGAAAGGGAACAGAAAGAATTGCGAGAACAGCTGGCAAAGTCTCAAGCAGAATCTAAGGATCAGATGACTAAATTGATGAAGCTGATGTCTGGCGTAATCAAGGGAAAAGGATACACCGAAAACTTTGTCGTCGGAGAAGGGTTAGAGGCACAAAAAGGTCAGAATGAGGTCGTAAAGATTGATGCCCATAACATAGTCAATGTCCTAAACTCAGATGATCCAGCTGAACAGGCAAAGTTGAAAAGGGTTGCAGTAAATGAGGTTGAGTTGGCAGATTCCCGAGGGAAATATCAGTTGCTAGATGAAAGGCTCCGGGCAGTAGAAAATACAGACGTATTCGGGAGTGTGGAGGCAAAAGAACGATGCTTGGTCCTCGATTTAGTCATTCCTCCTAAGTTCAAGATCCCTGAATTTGTGAAATATGACGGGAGGACCGATCCATCAGCCTACATCACTATGTTCTGCCGGAAGATGACAAGTCATATAAATAATGATAAGCTTTTAATTCATTGCTTTCAGGATAGCCTCAGCGGGTCCGCAATTAGATGGTATAGTCAGTTGAGCAAGGATCAGATTCGCTCTTGGAATGATTTGGCCAGGGCTTTTCTAAACCAGTACAAGCATATGACCGACAGGACACTTGATCGTCTCACTTTGCAAAATATGGAGAAAAGAGCTACTGAGTGCTTCAAAGAATATGCACAACGGTGGATGAGCCTGGCTGCCCAAGTACAACCGCCCTTGACACAAAAGGAAATCACTATCCTTTTTGTGAATACACTGCAAGCCCCGTACTATGACAGACTTGTCGGCAATGCTTCGAAGAATTTTGCAGACATGGTAATTTCAGGGGAGATGATTGAGAATGCTATCAAGAATGAGAAACTTGAAAGAGAAGGAACATCCAATGCCGAGAGAAATAAGGCACCAAGAAAGAAAGAGGAAGATCTCCAAACTATGGGAGATTTCATCCCATATTCCCAATTTCCCTCATACCAATCATGTTACCCTACTGAGGTATCTCCAAGCCTTTATCCTTACCTACCTACCCAAACACCTAATCCTATACCAGCCCTTGCAACAAGGCCTACTTCTAGAAAACGACCGCGGGAAAATCAAGAAAGAATTCCAATCCCCATCCCTGACTTACTGCCATTACTAATAAAGAATCAGTACCTTACCCCGGTACCTTTGAAAATAGCTTCGAATCCATCAGCAAGGAGTTATGACCCTGACAGCAAGTGTGATTATCACCTAGGGGTAGTTGGGCATTCAACTGAAAATGCAGACAACTGAAGGAAAGGATTGAAAGTCTTATCCGTGATGGTATTTTGACACCGGAGTATATCAATCAATGGAAGGCCACTTAGCCCTAAATCAATTTCTTTCAGGATTTTAGGGGGAGAATTACTATCTTTGAAGGATGTCAATAGGAGCATTTTTGACGCATGTAGTCTTATACACTGTGATGATGAAAACACTTGTCTCATGTTAACATCTACATGAATTAAATGAATTTTGAATTTTAAATGCTTTGTGTTTGTTGTGTTTTAACAATAACGTGAATTTGCAAAAACAAGCATTGAGGAAGTTTTAATAATGGATAATCTCAAGAAGATTGATGATCAGTGTTAGAACTGACCCAACACCATCCCCCTATTTTGTGGGCTTCTCTATACCTAAACCTTGAATCAAGAACACTTGAAAGACCTAACGCTTCAAGGAAAAATGAATTTGAAAAAAAGAGAAGCATTGTCATTGCAAAATAAGCAAGAATGTAAATCCTAGTCTAGGCTATGAGTAAAGGAATGAACTTTTTGAAATTTTTCGAATTCCTTGAAAATCAAACAAATGAAACATTCTTTCAATAATCCAGATTTTGATAATTTGGTCTGTGTCAAGATTGTGCTAAAACCATTCATGACCTTTCCCCAATGACCATAAAACACTAATTGCCCAAACATCACTTCATGACTAATACCCTGGGGCACAATGATTAAAACAGATTGTCCCTTGTCCCAAAGAAAACCCGTTTTTTGGGTCATATTTTCCTTGTCTCTTCAAAGAACTCAGATTTGAAATTCAGTCTTTTCAGTACAGACCTAGACTTGCTATGTTCCTCGTTGATACAGATTCTCATGGTTAATAAAATGGGGGCATCATATATGGAAATGATGGATACATGGTGAAGAAGGATGGGCTAACACATGAATCATTGGGGCATGCAATGAAAAAAGAAAAAGAAAATTTATGATATTATGCATATGAGAATTCGGATGATTCCAAAGTGCAAAATGAAATTCTGAATATCTATTTCCCCTGAGGATTGCTTTTCAAAGTGAATATTCGTGCTTGACATGAGGAATGGCTATCTTTCATATCCCTTTCACAAAAAAAAAAATTTATCCATAGTCACCCCTTTTGAGCCAAAAGAATTTTTTCTTCTTTGAACCCTAATCAAGGATCACCCTCTACACTGGGGGGCAAATGCGAGGAAAGATCTTTTTAAAGATCATTGATAAATGAGTCCTAGCTCAAAGACAGATACAAAGCAAATGGAACCCCGAATAAATACGGGCTCACTCTGTCAAAGAAAAAAGAGGAAAAGATGGCGAAATGAAAGCCAAGAAAAAACAGTAAAAAAATGAAAGCAAAAAAATGTGTGAAAGACATGGCAAATTGAAAGCCAAAAGCAAGGAAGAAAAAGAGCAAAGTCAAAAGGAAAGAAATATCCAAGAAGGGACAAATGCTTCAAAGAGAATCCTCCTCAAGAAATGATCCTTGATCTGATTACCCTCAAAAACATATTTTGGGCCTATTTATCCTTTCTTTCTAAACCCTGAGCCATGGCCTACATTACGTGCTTTAAAAGTCCATTTTGATCAAGCATGAATATTTAATTTGAAAGGTCTTTCTCAGATTTTTCCCATCTCATTGAATTATCATTTCACTAAGGAAGAATTTAGAATTCTCAAGTGTATGGTAGAATGAAAAAAAGAGAAAGAAAAATCGGAGAGAAAAGGGACTCTAGGGCGAAAACCCAAAAATGGGCGATCTAGAGTAAAATGGGAATTTTCGATGCCATCGATGATAGTGCCGATACCACAAAATAAAAGATCTTATTAAAGGAGTGGTCATCGAGGAACATTTAAAAATTCCTGAACCTCCCAAAATTGTCAATTCTCATTCAGAGGATTGTCTTCAAAAATTGAATCTTTTTTCCTCCAAGATTAAACTTTCCGATCTAAACATCCCGGCCAATCTTGACGCTTGTCAAAATGCCTTGATATGGAAACTAAAAGAATGTTGAATTTGTTGGTTCTCAATGAATTCATGATTTATAAAACCTGTTCCATTTGTGAGCCTAGAAGGGATATACATTTTTGTCATGAAGTTTTCCTGGAAAAGACAGAATCTTGTTATACCAAGCCTTGCCAATCCCAGTTGGAAAAACCCAGATTGATACTTAGAGAAATTTCTAACAATGATCGTCAGTCTTCAAAAGATTTATATATCACACATTGTGGGGTTAATATTTTTTGTTCAGAAGTTTTCAAAATGCGAAAACAAATAAAGAGATTTTTTTGAAATACCCATTTTGATGTTGACATGAGACAAGGAGTTTTCTAACTCAAAGGTATAGAATTGCCAGAATAGGTCCTGACTTCCAGATATGAGGAGAAGAAATAGATCCCGGTTCAGATCTCTGTTAATGAAAGTTTGAAAACTGTTGGGGCAAAGAGAATAGCCAAAATGAATTGAAGATATACTCTGATTTGAAGAGGAAAAATGAATTTGAAAGGCTCAGCCAAAGTCTAGAAAAACAACCGGAGGCATTTGCATCACTCATGAGCACTCATCCCTTTATCGAGCTTTTACATTTGCACAGTGTCGGTAAGCATTTACATCATTCATGGGTATTTGCATTGGCATTATTCCATAAGCATCTGCATTTTACCTTTACATTTACATTCTTCATGGAATTCGCATTTGTGTCATCTCAAACAATTGCATCATTTCTAGAATCATTGCATTTTCATTAATGTGTGGTAATTGTAGTTACACCATTCATAAACCAGTTACATGAACACAATTAGTAGGGGCATCTGCATCATGAAACATGGGCATCAATCCAGGTCATTTGCATTTGCACTAAGAAATATTTTACATTTGCACCATGAAGCATGAGCACCTTGTTAAAAGACATGTGCATCTGCATCATTTCTCAAAGCTTCTGGTGGGGATATCCAGAATTTTACATTTTTTTAAAAAGTGAACAAGTCTTCGGTGGTGATAGCTGAAGCCTCTGGTGGAGATATCCAGGGATTTCTAATTTTGAAAAATGAGAAATCTTCTTCTGAAGGAGTTACCCAGAATTTTACAATGAGCAAGTCTTTGGTGGTGATAGCCGAAGTTTCTGGTGGGGATATCCAGAATTTTACAGTTTTAAAAGTGAACAAATCTTCGGTGGTGATAGCCGAAGCCTCTGGTGGAGATATCCAGGGTTTTATAATTTTGAAAAATGAGAAATCTTCTTCTGGAGGAGTTCCCAGAATTTTACAGTGAGCAAGTCTTTGGTGGTGATAGCCAAAGCTTCTGGTGGGGATATTCAGAATTTTATAGTTTTAAAAGTGAACAAGTCTTCGGTGGTGATAGCTGAAGCCTCTGGTAGAAATATCCAGGGTTTTATAAATTTGAAAAATGAGAAATCTTCTTTTTGGAGGAGTTATCCAGAATTTTTTTCCAACATGTGCATCTACATCAAGAAGCATTTGCATCAATCTAAGTTATTTGAATCTACATAAAAAAACATTTACATCAATCCAAGCATTTACATTTGCATCAAAGACATTTGCACCAGTTTAAGTCATTTCGTGTCTTATTCAACACCTGCATCTGCATCAAAAAGCATTCGCATCTTCTCAAAATCGTTAGGTTAATTTTCAACAATTCTTCAAAGACCATTTTTAAGACCTCCGGGCATAATTTTTCAAATCACAGGTAAGACCTCCGGGCAACATCTTTAAGACCTCCGGGCATAACTTTTTTTTAGGGGTAAGGCCTATGGGCACCGTTTTTAAGACCTCCGGGCATAATTTTTCAAATCACATGTAAGACCTCCGGGCAACATCTTTAAGACCTCCGAGCATAACTTTTTTTTTTCAGGGGTAAGGCCTGTGGGCACCATTTTTAAGACCTCTGGACATAATTTTTCAAATCACAGGTAAGACCTCCGGGCAACATCTTTAAGACCTCCGGGCATAACTTTTTTTTCAGGGGTAAGGCCTATAGGCCATTTTTAAGACCTCCTGGCATAATTTTTCAAATCACAGGTAAGACCTCCGGGCAACATCTTTAAGACCTCTGGGCATAACTTTTTTTTTTCAGGGGTAAGGCCTATGGGCACCATTTTTAAGACCTCCGGGCATAATTTTTCATATCACAGGTAAGACCTCCGGGCAACATCTTTAAGACCTCCGGGCATAACTTTTTTTTTCAGGGGTAAGGACTATGGGCACCATTTTTAAGACCTCCGGGCATAATTTTTCAAATCACAGGTAAGACCTCCGGGCAACATCTTTAAGACCTCCGGGCATAACTTTTTTTTCAGGGGTAAGGCCTATGGGCACCATTTTTAAGACCTCCGGGCATAATTTTTCAAATCACAGGTAAGACCTCCGGGCAACATCTTTAAAGACCTTTGGGCAACAGTTTTTTTTAAGACATTCGGGCACTATTTTAAAGACCTCCGGGCATAATTACCAATTTTAAAGACCTCCAGGCACCATTTTAAAGACCTTTGGGCAACAGTTTTTTTAAGACCTCCGGGCACTATTTTAAAGACCTTCGGGCACAATTACCAATTTTAAAGACCTCCGGGTACTATTTTAAGACCTCCGGGCACCAATTTTAAAGACCTTCGGGCATAAATTTTTCTTTTGAAAATCGAATTCGTTTCCTTAAGACGAATCGAGCCTTGTTTAGGCAGGGAATTCAATTTAAGGAGAAAATCTTCAATTTATTGTTTTAAAAAAAATGAAAAATGAGAAAAAATAGAAAAAAGGAAAAAAGAAAAAAGAAGAAAAAAAAATGGAAAAAATTAAAAATGAAAAAATGATAGAAGAATGAAAAAGAAAACCTCTTTCCCTTTCCTTCACATGTGATGTCACTGATCGTACAAAATTAGTGTCGGTTTATCTTTGCCTGATTCCTGATTCTCAGCAATAGCCAAAGAGGGGCAGCTGTAGACACCTAATTTTGTCCGGACCACTAAACATGTATGTTTTCTTCCTATATTGATGTTTCCGAGTGTAAAAAGACTGTTTTCATCCTGCAGGTGGTACTCCGAGTGTTAGTTTAAGAGGGTGAGCACAAAAAGTCAAACTTGAAAAAAAGTCAGCCCCGAAAAAAGTCAACCCCAAAAAAGTCAACCCCAGAAAGTCAACTACTGAACAAGTCAACCCACTTTCAAAATCAAGATTTTAAGTTCAATTGAAAAATGGCGAAAGAATTTTGATAATCCGAGGTCTACATTGAAAGATATGGAGTTCGAAAGTTGGGATTTGGAGATTGAGTAGAAAGAAAACCCTAATCCGAGAAATTTGGGGAAAAGTGCTTAAACAATCAAATTGATCAAAATTGAAGGTTCCAAATGAAAGATAAGCACTGACTACGGGTAATGGAGAAGTCACTTGCAAGAAAAATCGAAAGAAAAGTCAATCCGGGAGAAAACCGAGAATTAGGGTTTTTAGTGGATTTCGGTGAAATCGGGAAGAATCACAGAAATGGCCCGACTTGGTAAGACCAAAGCCCCCAATGGATGAAGAATGATTAAAAAGGATGGCCCAAGGCTCAGATTGAAGAAAATCTGAAAATCGTTTGCAAAATGGCCAAATCCCGGGCTTCTTATGCAGTAATTCAAAAAGGAAAATCCCGAAAAAATAGCAAATGAGCTCCAAATCTTTTGAAATTTTGCAGATCTCATTTTTAAATTATTTGGAAGAGATTGGCGAAAGAAAATCTTGATTCGGAGTTCGTTTGCAAAATGGCCAAATCCCGAGCCTCTTATGCAATAATTCAAAAAGATAAATCCCGGAAAAATAGCAAATGAACTCCAAAAATTCTGAAATTTGGCAAATCTCAGTTTTAAATTATTTGGAAGAGATTGGCGAAAGAAAATCTTGATTCGGAGTTCGTTTGCAAAATGGCCAAATCTCGGGCCTCCTATGTAGTAATTCAAGCCGATAAATCTTGAAAAAATACCAAATGAGCTCCAAAAAATTATAAAAACTTCCAGATCACATTTTTTAATTATTTTGAAGAGATTGGTGAAGAAAAATCTTGATTTGGAGCTCGTTTAAAAAATGGTAAAAAGTAGGGGCATAAAAGGGCATTTTGGGAAGAAAAAATCCAAATAAATAGCAAACGGACTCGGATAAATTTGAAAACTTCCAGAACTCAATATTTTATTATTTTGGAAGTATTAAAAAAAGAAAAGTTGAATTTGGAGTCCGTTTGATATTTATTTGCATCCGGGGGGCAAAATGGTCATTTCACCCAAGCAACCGAAAAGGGCTTCTTTGGGCCTTTCAAAAAATCAGAGTTGGGCTGGAAAAGATAAGTGCTGGCCTGCCCAAGCCCAAAGGAAGGAGGAAGCTTCTGATTTTTCAATCAAATGGCTAAAAATCAAGAGTTAGTTAGAGATTCTCTTTGATCAAGCCATGGTGATTAAGCCACATAAGCTAAGAAAGATGTCAACATTATTCTTTAACAGCTGTAATTTGAGAGAGCTGAGATGCTAATCTAAAGGTGGTAATTTCATGATTTTTTCACCTTGAATTATTAGCCATTTGATGGAAAATTGGTTACACAAAAAATGACAACATCCTAGGGGAGGAGAGAGGTAAAATGCTGCCACCATTAAGGGGAGGGGAGAATTTCGAATTTGGGGGGTTCATTTTGGCTGATTTCTCTTAGTTTTTCTTAGTTTTTCTCTTCTTGGTTGAGAGCAAAAAAGAAAAGTTTAGAAAAAAAGGAAAGTTTGAAGAGAAAAGCTTGAAATATTAGCTTCTTGAGGTTGCTCTTGAGCACCAACTCTTGCACTTTCATCATTTTCTATTCTTGTTTTTGCTATTTTGATTTCTACTTGGTGAGTTTTCATTTTAAAATAATATTTTTGTTCTTCCTTCATCTCCTTTCTTAAGTATATTCTTTTTACATTTTATTTTTACAATAAACTCACCATGGCCAAATAGCCTACATTATTTATTTTGAGTTGCTGTTTTGGGTTCATTTTACCATTGTTTATGCTATTGTTTTTTGATTTTGATGTTTTAAATGTTATGTTACTTCATGTTCTTGAGTTATATTTTAATTTGGTTGCTTTGTTTGTTGCCATTTATGTCTTAGATATCATGTTTTTGCATTTTTAATTTTCTGTTTTCATGTTGTTTAAATTTGAGCATGTTTTAGATTTAGCATAGTAAGTGTTTGTGAAAATGCTTGTGTGATTCCTTGCATGATTTTTGTTTTATATCTTAGTTGAGCATGTTTTAGATTTAGTATATTAAGTGTCTGTGAAAATGCTTGTGTGATTTTTGCATGATTTAAGTGTTATGACTTAGTTTTTCATGCTAAGTATGCCAAGTGTTTGTGAAAATGCCATGCTTGTTGGAGCTTGAGGCCATTTGGCTACTCCATGTGTTTTGCATTGTGTGTTGCATTTTTTGTCATGCTAGTTGTTAGGTTTTTGCATTTGCATGATATTTGGTTGGATTTTTGAATTAAGCATGCCTTGTGTTTGTGAAAATGCCATGCATATTTTAGGTCTAGGTTACATTAAATACCATGCAAGTTCATTTAGGTCTAGGTTACTTTATGAATGCCATATATTTTTTCATGATATTTAGGTTTAAATCCATGCATTTCATGCATTATGTTTGCTGCATTGTTTCATGCATTATGTTCATGCCACTTGAATAATGACTTGAGCCAATTAATGGTTCAAAGTCATGCTCTCTTGAGCACATTTGTGGAAAATTAAGTTTGTCAAGTTGATTATTCTACCTTTGTGATTTTTTTTACTTAGCCAATTTTTATCTAACTTTCAAAAAGTCCTAGCTACTGTTTGCAAATCATTTTATGAGTTTCAAATATTTTTACTTTGGTTTTTAAATGATTTTATCAAAGGCAAAAATGTGTTGGCAAAGCAGTTTTTTTTCTCCTCCAAAAACTTGTACATCTCTGATTTTTCTGGGAATTCATCTTTAATCAGAAAATTAAGACGATTTTTTCTCGTGTAGTTTTACATGTCCTGAGTCTCCAGTATTGTTTTTAGAATTTTTGGAATTTTTAACAATAGGGTAAAAAATCGTGGATTAAAACTGGACAGTGGAGTCAGAATTGAATTTAAAGAGAAACTATTTTTCTGTTTTGATTAATTTACTTAGAGTGGGCTAATTAGGAGGGTTAGCTACTGACTTAGGGTAATTTCTAAGCCTTTTTAAACTCTAAAAATGGTTTTTCAAGTCCTGGGTTAAGGGTAGTCAAGTCCGGATTTTTTAAACTTAGGAAATTAGAGCCATTCTAAAAAATTTAGCCCAGTTTTTATTTTTAATTCAAGCTTCTCAAAATTGTTTTCAAACAATCACAAAGTATTTTGGTTTTAGAATATTTAATTTGACATATTTTCCTAAGGTAGCCGGATATCTTTTTAGATATACGGATTTCCTTAATTAAAGGAAAAAATACATTTCATGCATTGCATTTTTATATTCATGCATTTTATATAATATGTGATTCTCGCCATAATAATTTCTATGATATTGTTGTTATTTTGATTTATATTTTTTGATGTTATATGGTTTATTATATAGTCTTGAATATTTCATGATATCCTATGCTTTTATTTAGTTATTTTTATTTAGCATATACAATGTTCATGCATTATTATTTTCATGCATATTATATGATAGCATTATTTTATTCCATGTCATTTAAATTATATGCCATACCATTCATATTTTTCATGTCATTTAGGTTGCACTATATTATTAGACTTTACTATGTCATTTTATTTATGTCATGCATATACATATTCATTTATTTTAAATGTTTTCAAAAAAGATAATGGTTTTCAATAAAATAAAGATATTCCCGAGCTAAAATAATTCATGAGTTCTCTACCGAGTTTGCTGAGGGAATATCATCAATTATCATTAATAAAGGAATATCTTTCTTTCAAAAAAGAGAATGATTCGGAAAGTTTTTCAAAACTAATAAAAATTTATATATTTTGCCACGTTTGGTTGGGGAATATAGGAAAATTTCGAATTTATACATTCTGAATCATTTTCAATTAAAAATGGAATTATTTTTCTTTAAATTGGGAATTAACTTGAAATACTAAATTTAAAACCAACTTTTACCGAGACTTGAGATAACACACGATTAATAAGGTACCGATTTATACGGGCGTTGTGGGGGTGCTAATCATTCCCCACACGTAACCGACTCCCGAACCCGCTCCTTTGATTTCTCTGGTTTAAAACGCAGACTTGAAATTGGTTTTTAAAATGTTTTAATTAATTTTTAAAATATTTTATAAAACCGGTTTTAATAGGTGGCCGATCACACCTAGCTAAAAAAGATTGGTGGCGACTCCATGTCTTTTTAAGGTCATTTTCAAAACCTTCATTTTTTAGAGGAATTAAGTCGACTTTTCCTCGGTTTTTTTTAATGTCACGCTTAATGAATAATAAAGTCTTGCGATGAGACTCGTTATTTTTTAGGTTGCGACAATGAGAGTATTTACCATAGACACTTGAGTGAAATACCAAATGGAACTTTCATAGTAGGTCATGTTCAATGAACTTGTTCAACTAACAAGTACCCATATGTTATCCCCAAGTATCTCTATACTTTCAACTTATGAGATCAGTTGCATGCATCAAGTGCATGAAGACTTAACATATGCCAGTCTTTGAGCATTGTCAATGCCCTGTCTTGACAATACAATGACCAGGACAGTTTAGAAACACGACATTGATGCATAAGGATCCTCATAATTGTAACTCTTTACAATTCCTTTGCAATGCCATTGTGTCTCATGGGTTTTATCTTCATAAGTTATTTATAACAATTATAACAAAACTCATAGATAAAGAAACCTAAATTATAATTAACAAACTATAATGTGCAATACATGAATATATAAATCGTGTTTTACAAGCCTAACTAGATTGGCTTGTAGGGCTTACACCAACAATCTCCCACTAGCACTAAAGCCAATCGCCCATTTACTTAATCCCATGTCCTTCCATGTGACGATTGTGTTTCTGCTGGGACAGAACGTTAGTGGGTAACCTTTTTCATATTAATGTCACCTATTTCAACGAATCCACTACTCAATTGAAACTGTCGTAATATATGTATGTTTGGATCTACGATGAGACCTTGGTTCTTGAGCTTGCGCTATGGCTCAATTGTTATCACAGTAAAGTGGTACTGGTTCAACAATGCTCGGAATCGACCAAGTTCTTTAATGAACTTCTTGATCCAAACAACCTCATTCGTTGCCTCAAACGAGAAGATATACTTGGCTTTGGTTGTTGAATCTATAGTCATCTCTAGTTTGGAACCTTTCCAACTGACTGTTCCAAGATTCAAGGTAAATATATAATTAAACTGTGATTTACTGTCATCCTAATCAGATTGGAAGTCAGCATCTGTATAACCCCTAACTTGGAGTTCAGCCCCTCCATAGACCAAGAAAGTATCCATGCTAAACCTTTTAGCACCTTGTCTATGTAAACGGATTGGGATAATCCAAGGAGCCTTTTCGATCTATCTCTATAGATCTTAATTCCCAGAATATATGCTACTTCTCCCAAATCCTTCATGGAGAACTGTTTGGAGAGCCAGACCTTGGTGGTCTGAAACATAGGTACATCGTTTCCTATGAGCAATATGTCTTCGACATATAGCACCAAGAAAACAATTGCAAGTTCGTTTACCTTTTTGTAAACACATGGTTCATCAGGATTCTTAATGAAACCAAATTCTTTAATTGTTTCATCAAACCTAATGTTCCAACTCCGAGATGCTTTCCTTAGTCCATAAATGGACTTTTGCAGCTTGCATACCTTATTAGATGTGGCCTTGGATGAAAAACCTTTAATGTGTCATATACACTTCCTCTTGCAAATTCCAGTTAAGGAATGCAGTTTTTACATCAATCCATATCTCACAATCATGGTATGCAGCAATAGCAAGCATAATCCTAATGGACTTTACCATGGCAACTGTTGAAAAGGTTTCTTCAAAATCAATGCCTTCAACTTGATTATAACCTTTTGCAACCAATCTGGCCTTATATGTTTGTATGTTGCCATCCATATCTGTCTTTATCTTGTAGACCCATTTACACCCTATGGGTTTTATCCTTTGAGGTGGATCTACTAAAGACCAAACTTGGTTAATTTCCATGGCATCCATTTCAGATTTCATGGCTTCTAGCTATTTCTTGGAATTGATGTCCGACATCGCTTCCTTATAGGTAGTAGGTTCATTATCAATGGGCAAACCATCTCTTTCCAAAAGAAATCCATATCTTATTAGAGTTTGCCTCTCCCTACTAGACCTTCGAAGTACTTGTGTTTCTTGAGCATTAGTTCGAGCATCTAATGCTTCGACTAATGGCTCAGGTTCCGAGGGAATGTTAGGTTGTGGTTCTTGAACTTCTTCAAGATCTATTTTACTCCAACTGTATCCTTCTAGTAGAAACTCTTTCTCTAGAAAGGCAGTGTGTTTTGACACAAACACCTTTTGATTAGTAGGACTGTAAAAATAATATCCCATAGTCTCTTTAGGATATCCCACAAACTTACATTTTTTTGATCTAGCTCCCAGCTTATCAGAAGGTACTTGCTTCACAAAAGTAGTACATCCCCAAATCTTTAGAAAAGATAAACATGGCTTCTTGCCATTCCATATCTCATATGGTACCTTGTCTATCGACTTGCTTGGAACCCTATTTAGAAGGTAAGCTACCGTTTCTAAGGCATATCCCCAAAAGGATATCGAAAGGTTAGCCTTAGACATCATGGATCGAACCATGTTCAACAAGGTTAGATTTCTCCTCTCGAACACTCCGTTATGCTAAGGAGTTCCAAGTGGAGTCCATTGCGACATAATTCCATTATCTGTCAAATGATCTAAGAAATCATGGGTTAAATATTCTCCTCCTCGATTCGATCTAAGAGCTATAATATTTTTCCCAGTCTGTTTCTCTACTTCTGCCCTGAACTCTTTGAATTTTTCAAAACCTTCAAACTTATATCTCATCAGATACACATAACCATATCTAGAATGATCATCAATAAATGTAATGAAGTATGAGAAATTACCTCTAGCAGCTGTGTTTAGTGGCCCACATACATTTGAATGTATTAAGCCCAATAAAACACCAGCTCTCTCACCCTTTCCAGTAAAGGGAGGCTTGGTCATTTTACCAAGGAGACAACATTCACAAGTCCCATATGATTCATAATCAAAGGGTTCCAAATAACCATGTGTAAGTCTTACTTGGATCATTCTTTCTTGCTTTATTGACATTTATATTGAACATAGGCATCTCTAGATCCAAAATATATAATCCATTATGCAATGTTGCCGATCCATAGTGAATGTCTTTAAGATTGATGGAGCAACTAGTGCCCTTTATTCTTATCTCAAAACCATCATTAATAGTGAGGTATGATACCGAAATGATGTTTCTAGATAATACTGGAACAAAGTAACAAATTTTCAGTTCCAATTTCATGCCAGACGGCAAAGATAAAGTACATGTTCCAACAGCCAATGCTGCAACTTTTGCATCATTGCCTACTGTAAGAACTACTTCATCTTTGCTCAACTTTCTACTTTCTTTCAACATCGCTATGTCATTACATAGATGTGAACTACATCCTGAATCAATTATCCAAGAATCGGATTGAATAGTAGAAAGATTTAGTTCAATCACAAACACAGTCAACCTAGAAACTTCTATAAGTTCTTCTTGACTTGTCAAGTGAGCAACCTTTCTTTTATTGAGAATGTTTCTCAATCTTTTGTACCAATCCAAACAATTTGGACTAATGGCATTCATAATGTCGTGCAGTACAGTTAAAATATTAACCATTTACAACAACCTAATATGAAAGTATATATATCAGTTATATTCATGCATTTATACCAATTCAAGATGAGGTATTAAATCTCTTTATACTTTGCCTAACTATGCCTCTAATACCATGCGGTCAAGTTTTGTGCATCTGGACAACACGACATTAGTTGAGTAAGGCCCAACTTCGTAACTCAAACATATTCATACAATAGTTTGACTCTGAGTGACTCAATAAGCCTCATTTTGGAAGAACTCGGGTTATCTTGTTATGATGGTGGAAGGCAACTTTATCATGCGAAATATGTTACTCAATATTATAATGAGGGATTTCCTTTTTCTTTTAGTCTCATCATAATAAACATTCATAGCATTTATAATATTGCATAAAATAAATCTATAACATGCTTTCTACTTGGATGATTATGGACTTTTCTAATCTAATTTCCTTGAGCCACCAAAGGAAATTAGTTGGTCAAATTCCTAGGTGATTACATACATAGTCTTCAAAGCTTGCTTGTAATCTCCTTCTCTTCATGGCGCCTATCTACATCTTCAAGTTACAAAAATTATTCCTAACTAATCCTAATTTTACACTTTGATGTAACTAATTACATTTGTAATAAAGAACCCTCAAGTTACATTTGAGGGTAGTTAGGTGATTACAACTCCAAAAAATGAGAGATAAGGCAAGGCTCGCAGTCCCTATTTAATTTAATAAAACCATAAAATAAATTCAACCATCCACAATCATATTGGGTCTAAGTCCATAATCATCCCATACATTCACAAACAATTTATGAACATATAAATCATGCTTTAATCTATAGTTACCATTCAATGATTATATTGATCCATAATTTAATTCAAAGAAAATAATAAACATTTATTCTAATCTCATTAGAATAAATCCTGATCTAATTAAGATTATTTCCTTTAGTTAAATTATTATCCAATTAAACAATTTAATTGAATATTCATGTAAATTCTTATTTTGGTGATTTAATTAATTTACCAATATTACCTTGATTACTAATTTTTAGTATTGTATCTCAACTAGGATACTACAACATTAGTAACTTAATATTGCTAAAATTCATAAGCTCTGAGAATCTGATAGAATCAAAAAACCCTAGAAAGGGAGGCGCAGACCTTGGATATTAGGAGTAGCCGTCGCCCCTTCACCTCTCTAAGGCTGTCTATCCGCTTTTCACAGCTTTCAACTTTTAAATGTTAAATCAGTGTTATGATTTTTCAGGCTTGCCAAGAATAATTCTAAGAAATTTTAAATCCTAAAAATCATTAAAACATGCATTAAAAATCAGCCAAAAAAATTTACAAGTTTTTTCTCACTAAAATCATCAAATTTGCGCAAAGCAGGCTAAACAGTTTTCAATCACTGCCAAACTTTTGCCAGTTGCATTAATCAGTTTAAAATAATTTTAAACCAATTAATCAACAAGAATTCACCATGATTAACTGTTGCCTTTACCGAAACACTACAAGTGCAAATTATCACAAATTCGGTTAGTGACAATCGGATCAAAATAACTCAAAGAACAAAACAATTTTGTTAAAGGTAACAATCAAAGCATAGATCGTATAGGAATAACATAAGCGAGGCTTTGATACCACTGTTAGGATTCGACTCATGCTCAAACAGAGATAATGTATAGTTTAATCAATAGTTAAACATATAACGCAGCGGAATTAAATGAAACATAGAGATACCGAATCCCTTCATGGATCTACCTATGAATTCAAAATGATCAGGTTGTCAAGAATAGATAACAATCAAAATCTCATACCTCTGTAATGGAGATTGCCGAAACCACATCACAGATTCTTGATGTTCTTGTACACAAATCTCGCTTGTCGAAAACCAAAGTCGTCCATTGTCCGACCTCTAACAGTAATCCACACAGGTGATCTGAAAGCCTTCACAAGGTTGAGATTATGTATTGCCAAGACGATGCTAGTAGTCTAGGATGTGAGAAACCTTCTGCCTCTTCCTTGGTTAGCCAAAATTAATTAGAAGAATTGAATTCCTCTTCTTGTTTTTCTATTCGGCCGAAACACTTCTAAGGGGAAAGTGAGGCGCCGATTCAAGTGTTCCTTGCATAGGGGAGGCGGCAACAACATTAAGAGGTGTATATATATTACTAGATTTAGTGTATGCCAACTCTTGGACTTATTGCACTAAAACCCTTATACACATAGTATTAAATATTCACATTAAGCCCGCTACACTTAATGAATATTTAATCTGACTCAATCTCATTTTAATTTCATTAATCACCTTTTGTGTGTGACCCATTAGGCCTTTAACATGTTGGCAATAAATATAAATGAATTCAATTAAGAATTTCCTTATTTATATTTATAGATCATGAGCGGCATCTGACAATGCATCATGACCACCCAAATGCCAAGAGAGTCATCAAGCTTCGACTAGCCTTTCGTGTACAATATGTATGTGTAATTCGATCCCTTCATCAAATATCCCAGGATAGGAAAAACATGGTTCAGTGTCTACTCTTAACCCATTCCATATTAGATCTGCAGCTTTAATATGAACTCCTTAATTATTGCCTTGGCCAAGGACTTTCATAAGAAAATATAAGTCAGATACATGTGAGATATGTCCCCTTAATCACTTGGGATGATGAATCCTCTCAAGACCACTCATTCATCTTCGTATGCTTTATGTCATACCCAATAACACCCTACCATAAGCATCCTCGTGATCGGGACCCGTTCGTGATGAAATCTAAGTATAACAGTTCACATACAAGATGACCTTGTGTCACAAGTCAAAGGATTACTTACACTATTGAAACATGAGAGTATTTACCATAGACCATTGAGTGAAATACGAAATGGAACTCTCATAGTGGGTCATGTTCAGTGAACTTGTTCAACTAACAAGAACCCATATGTTATCCCCAAGTATCTCTATACTTTGAACTTATGAGATCAGTTGCATGCATCATGTGCATGAAGGCTTAACATATGCCAGTCTTTGAGCATTGTCAATGCCCTATCTTGACAATACAATGACCAGTAAGAGTTTAGAAACACGGCATTGATGCATAAGGATCCTCATAATTGTAACTCTTTACAATTCCTTTGCAATTCCATTATGTCTCGTGGGCTTTATGTTCATAAGTTATTTATAACAATTATAACAAAACTCATGGATAAAGAAATACTTCAATTATAATTAATAAACTATAATGTGCAATACATGAATATATAAATAGTGTTTTACAAGCCTAACTAGATTGGCTTGTAGGGCTTACACCAACAGATCATACAAATAAAACTTCTCAAAACTCTTATAAAGCACATAATGACACAGGCTAAATATTCATGTTGAGCCTTTGCTTCATTTTAACCAACTTTGTAACATCTTTTTCTTTTCTTTAACTAGAAGATCAAGAGATGATTCAAAAATTTTTTTTACATGGGAATGTATTCGACAATATTCCCTTTCTTTTTCTCTTGACTTTTCTTTTCTTTTCCCCACACTTATTTCTTGTTTCCAACCCAAATTATCAATAGATCTTACTTGTCTTTGTAAAATGTCTCAAAACATGCTAATTCATCTTTAGAACATGGGTGAGGATATAAATAAGTATATTTAGGTTAGGGACAAGATGTGGAAACCAAAGAAATAGCTTATTCAATGTAGGCTCAAATTGGCTTACTAGGGGGATGTTCTCTTGGAACATCAATAATGGATGGTTGTTTGGCCCTAGTTATAATCCTAGTGCCTCTATCATATTCATGTTGTCACATACATCAATATAGTCTCAAAAAGGTTTAAAGTAAGTTCTAGAGAATCATGTAATCATGAGAGCACACAAGAATGAAATTAGATTGACATGTATAATGCATCAATCATATAGGCTCAACAACTCACGAGGATGATTATACAAGTCAATATTAAGTCTAAACATGCTTCTTTCTCAATCAACATATCATATTAACATTGACTCATGAAAAATAGTATACAAGCTCAATTCTCATGAAAATCTTACCACTAATGATCAGTTTTGGACCTATACAATTCATATCTCATCATTGTATTGAAAGGAACTAAAACACACTAAAAACAATATAAAAAGACTCAAAATAAAAAAATTTGATAACCTAAAATAAGAAATCCTAAATTCTTCCCCCCACACTTAATTCTTACATTGTCCTCAATGTAATACTATCACCCCATATGGAAGAATTATGTATAAGAGAAAAAAACTATAAATAAATAAATAAAAAATATATATATTAACAACTCAAAACAAACTAATAAAACCTAAACAAACCTAAAACACTACATAAACAATAAAAATAATAAAAGGAAAAGAAAGCAAATCTGAATATGGCAGGTTGACAATTTCTTCATTAATTGGGCTGCCTTCCCAATTAGTACTTGAGTTAATTTGTCCAACCTAACCAACACCCCTTCTTGGCTTTTTAGGCTTGTCAGGCTCATACATGAAACTTTCCAAATTTGTGCGTTTGATAGGAAGCTTTCTTTGCACAACAATGGATGCATTCTCCATTACAAGTATTATTCCATCATCATTTGTGGTGCATATCTCATCAAGGAATGGTGCATATTTTGGTATTTGTTGAATGACATCCACAAACAAGCTGGTTAAGGTTTCCGACATGTGTTGTTCATGTACCTCCTCCTTGAACTTTGCAAATCTACTAGGAAAAGGTGGAGAATAAACATTAGTAAAAAGTGGAACCTTAAACGTTACCTTAGGTGCCGAAGTACTCTCCTTTGGAATTGAAGCTTCATTATCTTCCAGAAGTAAATCCATCTCAAGTCCTTTCTCATCCTCGGGTTCCCTTGAACTTTAGAATTCATCCTCAAGTTGTTCGGGACTAGCATTCTCCTCTTGATCAATCATAGTTTGGGTGGGGAATGGTTCATGTAGTTCTTCAGATCTTTGTGCCATCCATCTGTCCATTGTACTAGCCAATTGACTCATTTGTGTTTCCAAGTCCTGGACACTTGCCCTTGTTTCTTGTTGAATTTGCAATTGGTTAGTAGTAAGGGTATTGACAAGGTCTTCTAAAGAAGTACCTGAGTCTTGAGTCATATTTGGTGGCTCAAAAAGATCTTGTTGTTGTGTCAATGGTTGATTGAAGCTCGATGGATGATTGTAGTTGGCATAAGGATATATTTCTTGATAATTGCCCAAGTAGCCATAATTAGTATGACTCCACCATCCCTCATTGTAAGTGTTTGGGAAAGCATCATACTATTGTCTTTGGAACCCTTGATGGCTTTGGTATCCTCCCACATCATAGGTTGGTTCAAAATTGTCTTTTTGGTAGTATGGGCACCAATTGGTTGGATGATCCATCATGAACCACACTCCACACTGCCTTGATTGTTGAATCTTACTTATGGCTACTTGTTGAACTATGGAGATGAGATTGTCTAGTTGATTTTGAAGGTTCTGAAGTTTTGATGTAGCACCTGCCATCTCTTCTTGCTTGAAATTTGAAAACAAAAACATATATGTACAAGAATAATAAAATTAATTACAACTGAAAATAAGAATAAATCAAGTAACTAATAAACTAAATAAAGCAATCCCCGGCAACGGCGCCAAAAACTTGATGCACTCAAAAGAGCGTATCTTATTTAACCTTGCATTAAAAATAATATCAATTGTAGCGTATAGTAGAAGCGAGGGTCGAATCCATAGGGATTGGTGTCTAGTATATAAATTACTAGTTTAAAACTTAAATTCAAGAACAATAAAAGAAAAGGGGGTTTTTGAAGAGTTTTAAAAATTAAGAAAACAAGAAAGTAAAAAAACAAGTAAACAGAAAGAATATTAAATATGAGAAAAACATGGTTAAGGGGTCATTCACCACCACTAGCATTATTGAGAATCAACATCAGATTTATCAAAACCAATTAACAATCAAAATTAACAACCGTATATAACAATAAGCTCTGCTCCCCAAATCTTTCCTTAGTTTGTCGTTAAATAGAATGAGTTCTCTATTTAATCTCTAATTATCAAACAACCTAGAATAAGCTCTCTAAATTCAATTTGGTAACAGCTTTATGATGAGAAAGAAAGGTTGATCTAAGCAACAACACGTAAGCTCGGATTGTTCAACTTAGGTTATGTTCCACATTGCAATTCCCGAAAACCCAACATAATCATGAATTACAAATTGCTATTATTGAATAGGAAATCAAAACAATTACACGGATCAAGACTCCTAAACTAGCATTAGATAATTATCAAGATCTATCTAGTTTGCAACCTAAAATACTCAGGACAACATCATGAACAATTCTTATAGAAGAACATAAGCAACTTTGATGGAAAACTAATGATAGATAAAATCTGAAAATCAATTACAAAACATGTCTAAAGCTTTGAAATCACCCTTAACCAAAGAGAAGTTTAGCCTAGCATAGGCATAATTAACATAAACATAAAAAGAACATAAAAGAATGAAGAAGAAGAAGAAGAAGAAGAAAAAGAAAAAGAATAATGATGATCTTTGAGTCTCCTCAAAAGATATCTAGTTTGTGGCTCAAAAGATGATATTTATAAAGTTTTAAAATCCTGGGAACAAGTCCTTGCCGCACAAGTAAGTTAGTAGGCAGAAAATTGCATTTTTGGCAAGTTTCACGTGTTTTTCCCGAAATATTGGCGTCGCGGCGCTAGCTTTTCTGCCTTCCATTTTTCTGCTGCATCTTTTTTCACTTCTTTGGCTGATTTGGATGACTATTTCTTGTCCGATTTGGTCGTCTAAACTACCTTTGGAAAGGTATTCAAGTCAGATTCAAAAGTCAAGAAGGAAATTTCTTCAAATAAGGACTTTGACATCATGTTTTCCTTGCAACAAGCTCCGGAGGTCAAACCTGTCTTCTTGCTTTGCAACAGAAATTGATCTTTTTGACTCCCAAGTTTTATTCCACCTTGTGATTATGATTTTGTAAGCTCTTTACCATCATTATTGACATCTTTTGACTTCATTCTCGTTATTGTATCTTAAATTCAAAAACATAATATAATTAATCAAAATAAATATATAAGACATAACTAAAATTAAGAATAGAAATGACATAAAATGTGTATTTTATGACTTATCAATGAAATCGAAAATATTTTTAATTATATAACAATGTTAATTTTTTATTTTCACAATACACAAGTAAGCAAAATATAAAGAGATTAAAACTTTATTCCAAATAATTTCTTGATTAAAAATGAATCCAAATATATAATTCTTTTATTTTATTGCAAAATGAATAATCCGTAGAGAGACGTGGCCATACTCTATAAGAGCCCACTCCACAATGTGCCAAGGCATTAACTTCTCGTCTCGCATGGTGTGGAGTAGAGGTCGTGCGGAATAGAGGTGTCCATAAATAGAATTAGGTTCGATTGACGCATTTAAAATTCTATCTAAATTGAACAGTTCATTTAGATAAATTATTATTTAAAATATAATTTTTTTATTATATTAATATTTAAATAAATTTTAAAATTAAATAAAATAATATTCTATATATTAACTATGAGCCTAAAAGTTTATGTTCAAGATCTAACTCAAATCAAGCTTAGAAAGCCACATTGTTCATGTAAAGGTCTAGTACAATCAGCTATCCCACTCCCATAAAAATAGCTCCATTTTAGTGGTTTTTTTTTTTTTATAAAAAGAAGGTCGCAGTGTAAGAATAGAGAAATAGATTACAGATATTAAGATTTGAACCCTAAATCTACTAAATGTTACCTTTTAAGAATAAAACCAACTAAACCAAGCTTCCAATTCTTAGTCGTTGCTTTAATAGCTAGCAAAAAATCACTTTCCACCAACAAATTATTAAATATAAAATTTTCACTTCAACTATATATATGATTGAAGACTTAGCAAATACTAAATCATTTGTTGACACTACGCCAATATGCTTAAAAAAAAAAAAAACAAAAACCTTAAACAATTACCCTACATTTTATCAAGAACGTATAATTAACTCATATATTTTTATCAGATTTTTTTTTCCTAAATCAATCAATTTATTAATGAACAGCGAAATACAATACAAAGCTAGAAAGTCTCTCTTGACAAGCTGCTAAGCATCGTCATAGTTTAGAGCATCAACACAACATTAAAACAACTGAAAACACCAAAAGATACATTAAATTCAACATATCCAATGTTTACTTTATATCACCACCATGCCATAAACAATTCAGCTCTATTTTATGTCGATGGTATCAGAGTAATATCGATCCCTGTGGTTTTTCATAAACACTAGCCAGCCACATATATAGAATGACCGAACTCTCAACATGTACCAAGCAACAATGAAGCCGATATATCTTTCATCCCCCATATATATATATATATATATATATATATATATTATTCATCACTCTGATAGCCCATATAAGAATACGCTGACTTCTCTCTTCCTCTAGATTTTTCTTTACACTTCTCTAATTTTTCTTAGTCTTCTGTTTCCAGACCTTTCTTCATTAAAGTTTCAATCGACTGTCTGGAATGTTCTAAGTCGGTTACAACACCGAATCAAGAACCTATAAATAGAGCTTTAGTAGAGTGTGTGATGTGATGAATAATGAAGTTGTGAGTGACATGAGTTAGAGAGTTAAGTGTAAGAGTGAGTGACGTGAGTTGTGAGTGTGTGCAAGAGTGTTGTGTGAGAATCACTAGAAGAGTAATTTTTCATTTCTCAAACTCCAACAAAGTGGATCGTAGTACGCGTATCGAAGAAAAATAGTCTGGGACTGTGAAGATTAGTGGCCTTGGACCAAGACGATCAAGGATCGTAATTCGTAAAGACATGGAAACTCTGTCAGTACACAGTCAAGGACTGAAAAATTAAGTGAACAAGAACCAAACGTGAGGCAAGTGCGAGACACTCTCAAGACACTATGGCAGATATTTCTTGTTAAGCTAGCAACATCGAGAAGCTCAATGAAAAAAATTATAATACGTGGAGCATCCACATGCAATACTACATGCTCGGGCAAGACTTATGGGATATTGTCGGCGGTGAAGCTTCGACACCACCAACCTTTTTTTTGGGTGCTAATTCAACTCTTTTATTGAATAAAGAGATATCAATACAGCAAAACAGGAATCAACAGTTAACACAAAAGGCCTCAGCCAGTAAATCCTATAGAGATTCACAAAAAAGCATCATAGCCACTGAAACATCTCCATAAAGCCGAACCAAGCATAGCGAAAACTAGCACACCTCCAGGCAACATCGGAACTCATGACACCATCAACTAACATTGATTACCACCACGCAATAAAATTTTGCTTCCGATCGACCCCTGCTTTTGCCAGAGCATCCGCCATTCCATTTGTTTCCCTGTAGATCTTAACAAAACTGACAACCTTAATATGCTTTTTGAAATCATCAATTGCTTGAAATATCTTCCACAGCCTCCATGGATGACCATCCTCCTTTGTGTACCAGGTAATGGCAACCATCAAAACCGATTCAACAACATGTCCATAGTTCGATGCCCTCCCCGAGGATACAAAGATTTCCATGGCAAATTTGATCGCTAACATTTCAGCCGTATTAGAGTCAAGTATACCCAACTTGCAAGAAAAAATTTCGACAATATTGCTCTTCTCATCTCTCATAACTCCACCACAGCCTGTCGGCCTTGGTTTGCCCCTCCCCGACCCATCAACATTGAATTTCAAAAACCCTATCTTCGGTGGGGTCCAATTCGATAGCAACCTCCCCTTTTTTCTACTCGTACAAGCAATGCAATCCACAAGACTTGACCACCACAGAACCTCATAGAAGAAATACTCATCATTGATAGCTTGTAGCCAAGCAAGAGATCTCAGCTTCACGATAAACAGTAAATCCACTATATTTGACTTTTTCCCTTCAAAAACAACCTCATTTCTAATGATCCAGATTGACCATAAAGTCGCCGCAATAGATGCGAACCACCAAGTTCGTAAATGCCTAGAGAACAATGGCTCAAAACACATAAGAAGGAATTTATAAAGAGACTCCGATAAGCAACCATCAATATTCCACCATTTCATAAAGGCACTCCAAATATCACGAGCCCACCCACAAGCAAATATTAGGTGGTTTGTATTTTCCGCTTCCAGCTTGCACCATGGACAAAGATATTGTAATTATGTTAGATTGATACCCTTCACTCGGATGAAGCTTTTTGTGGGAATTCAATCCAAAACTGCCAGCCAGAGGAAGCCTTGGACTTTGGGAGGAATTGTAAATTTCCACAATTGACGTAAATCTGAAGAAAAGGGAGAAGAAACACATTGAACGAGAAATTCTGATAATTTTTTAACCGAGAATCGCCCAGCTTTGTCATATTCCCAGACTAAACAATCCCTTTTCAAAGGGGTTAGATGAACCCCTTCAGTCATTTTTACCAACTCAGTCACCCAACTCAATTCCCGTTCCAATAGAGGTCTAGAGAAGAAAGAAACCCAAATTTGATGGTCGAAGCGATCATTCATAGCATATTCCCATATCTTCGCGAACTTGTTGCAGGCCAATAAAAATAAGCGCGGAAATAAATCACATAGAGGTTTATCTGACATCCATTTATCCCGCCAAAAAAGTATATCTCTACCATTTCCTACCAGCCATCGGCATCCATCAAGCCCCACAAACTTTTTAATGATCCTACAATTGGATGCACCCACCACATCCTTCCACACCCTAGACATATTTTTGTTTCTAACCTGTGGAATCCACTCTATCTCCCTAACACCATATTTCATCACCACCAATTTGCGCCATAGAGAGTTAGGTTCATTTGCATATCTCCACCACCATTTCGCTAATAGAGCTGAATTCTTAATATGTAAATCCGAAATTCCTAATCCACCCATCTTCTTTGGTTTACACACCTCCACCCACTTTACCTTAACCATCTTTCTTTTACTAACGTCCCCTCCCCATAAGAATGATCTTCTCGACACCACCAACTAATGCCAGAGAACTAAAGAAATGAAAGATCAAAGCCGGTAAGGCCATGTACGTGTTATCAGTCATCATTGAGGATAGTTTATTACAGCGCATCAAGGATGCAAAGACACTGAAGAAAGCATGTGACACACTCACAATGCTGTTCGTGAGGAAAATAATGCTAGGCTCCAACAATTAAAGAATGAACTCCTATCAATCTCGCAGCAAAATATGTCGGTAAGTGAGTATTTCTCCAAAGCTTGAGTGTGGTTAGGAAAAACAACATCTTCTCTTGCCATCTTGTAAAATTTTGGCCATCAAAACGATCAAGGCGAACAAGATCTTGATTCATAACTCGAATGGATTGAGAAATAGAACTCTCCATTTAAACGTAAACGAAAATGTGTCTAAAAATTGTTGGAAAAAAGTATATATAAATGGAGGTAAAAGAAGATGAGAAACTAGAACAACTCCAAGGCATGTAATCGTTTTCTTTTAGAAAAATTTCTCTCCCTTTGATAGGTATCACAAGTGTCCTTCATCTCCTTTAACATCCTTTCAAGCTCAGTCTTCTGTATTGCAGGATATCGGTATGGTCTAATCCTCACAGTCTTAGTCTCATCCGATAAAGGAATGCGATGATCTTGCAGCCTGCGAGGTGGTAAGCCTGTAGGTTCCTCAAAAAGTTCCTGAAAGTCCTGTAACAGTTGTTGCAGAGTGATACTGGAATTGGAGTTTGTATCAGTAGAGTCTAAGATGTTAGACAAATGAGGTGGAACATTAGCAGTCAACAAGTAGACACAAGGAGAAAGGCCTACACCAGTTACCAATGGTAGTAGGAGTTTAGAAGACTCTTTATCATTCATAACTTGAACCGAACCAGGTCGAATCCCGTGCAACATCCACCATCTAGAATCCTTCTGAAATTGCATTGTTAATGCAGCAAAGTCCCATACAATAGGTCCTAAGGAAGATAACCACTGAACCCCCAAAACTAGATCACAACCTTTGAGGGGTAAGACCATGAACTCAGTGGAGAAAGTGACCCCTTGTACAGACCAGTGGACTTCCTTACAATTGCCCAACGTTGAAAGTATTGATGCCACTGTAATGCCTTGCCCTCTAAGGTGAGCATAACTGTTCGGATCTTAGCAACCTCCGGAACCTTTTCAGCTTCAAAATATTGATCCATCTTCAACAACCAGCCCTTGAAATCTTCACCCGCAAACTTTGGACAATCCCATTTATATGGTCTGCGAGGATAGTCATCACATTGCAAGGTTTTCGCAGGTGAAAGCATCAGCCCAGTGTCGTCCTGTGCAGGAAGCTTCACGGATTCACCCCCGATCGCCATACTAGAAGAAGGAGACTCTCCCAAAATTCCTTTACCAACTGTGGTGCCGCCGTTTCCAGTAAGCAGCTCAAAAAGCTGCTTAAACTCCAGCTTCATTTCAGCCCTGAAGCTCTCTAATCGATCTTCCAGCTTCCGATCATATTATTGCATCTCGACCTGAAGCTTCGAGAGATCTTGTTGAGTCTGATTCACATCCTTCTGTAATCGTGTTGTAATTCCATCAGCCATGGCCTCTGATCGACAAGCTCTGATACCAAAATGGTGCACCCTAAAACACTCAGCAGAAACAGAGTAATACTCACAATGATTAGAACAGAAAAGAATAGAAAAGATAAGATAAGAAATATCTAGAGAGGAAGAAGAGAAAATATGAGAGAAGTGAAGTAGGAGAATCTGTTGTATATTTTCATATGCCAAACAATGAGAAATTCCACCTATTTGTAGTCTGTTACAGAATTCATACCTGTCCCCTAACAAACTGAATGACAGCTAACAAACTGAATAAAAGAAATACCAAAATGACCGTTACTGGCCAAAACGACTCTATTCTTTTAATCACAAACAACCAATCACACGAGACACACAATTTTTACGTGGAAAACCCCTTTAAATCAAAGGGTAAAAACCACGGGACTTAAGAGTCCAGTCAAAATCTCCACTATAATGAGAGTGTGTTTACAATATCACAATAATTCAGCTAACACAATTAGTACACAACTCTAACTTAGCTATCAACAAGTGATATTAAAATCAAAGAGAGAAAGTTGAGAAATCACCCCAAAAAAATGTGACTACTATTCGGACACAAAACAGAACGTTATAGTGTTCAGATGAATATTCTCACCGTACACAATCAGCATCTACGTATCCTATAGCCACTGCCAGAAAATCAAGAAGATCGGACCACAGATGAACCTCCGATCGACGACTTGATCAAAACTGTGCAAACTCACTCTTTCTTCTCTTCTCTGCCGCCTCTCCTTTTTTTTCTTTTGTTTTGCTTCTGTCTCTCACATAGCCAAAATACAAAGCCCCCTCAATTAAAAGGGCTAAGGGCAAAAATGGTATTTCCTCCACATAGGAGGGACCCATGCCCAACAAATCTCCCCCTCCCGACTATGTGGAGGTGTTCGCCATCCCGGCGATCAAACAACATATTTCAGACTTTTCTCTTGGTAAGGCTTTAGTCAACATATCAGCGCCATTATCATCAGTATGAATTTTCTCAAGTTCTAACAATTTAGCATCGAGAACATCTCGTATCCAATGATACCTTACATCGATATGTTTAGACCTAGCATGAAAGGTTGAATTCTTACCAAGATGAATAGCGCTTTGGCTATCACAAAATAAAACATACCTCTCTTGGGTAAAGCCCAGTTCTTGCATAAATTTCTTCATCCAAAGCAACTCCTTGCACGCTTCAGTCACTGCAATGAACTCTGACTCAGTAGTGGACAATGCAACACATTTTTGCAATCTGGATTGCCAATCCACAGCTCCCCCTGCAGAAGTAATTAAGTAACCCGAAGTGGACTTTCTGGAGTCAATATCTCCAGCCATATCAGAATCTGTATAACCAACTAGAACAGGTTTCTCATTGCCGAAGCAAAGTTTCAAGTTAGAAGTACCCCGAAGATATCTCATAATCCACTTCACTGTATTCCAATGCTCTCTGCCTGGATTAGAAAGAAACCGACTGACGGTGCCAACAGAATTAGCTAAGTCAGGTCTTGTGCATACCATTGCATACATCAAACTACCCACGGCTGAAGCATAAGGAACCTTCTGCATGTCTTCCTTCTCTTCTCTTGTGAAAGGACTCTGCTTGACACTCAATCTAAAGTGTGTAGCAAGAGGAGTGCTCACCACTTTAGCTTTATCCATACTAAACCTTTGAAGTACCTTTTCAATGTACTTCTCTTGTGATAACCACAATTTCTTGGCATTTCTATCACGTGTGATCCTTATGCCAAGAATTTGCTTTGCTGGCCCCAAGTCCTTCATCGCAAAGGATTTACTCAACTCTTGCTTCAACATATTAATCTTAGAAGCATTACGACCAACAATAAGCATATCATCAACATAGAGCAACAAAATAATAAAATCATCACCAGAGAATTTCTTGACAAAAACACAATGATCAGAAGTAGTCTTCTTGTAGCCATGCTCCCCCATAACAGACTCAAACTTCTTGTACCATTGCCTCGGAGCTTGCTTCAAACCATACAAGCTCTTCTTTAATTTGCACACATAGTCCTCTTTTCCTTGTGCAATGAAACCCTCTGGTTGCTCCATGTAAAGCTCTTCTTCTAAATCACCATGAAGAAAAGCAGTTTTCACATCCATTTGCTCGACTTCCAAGTCATAATAGGATGCCAAACTCAATATAGATCTGATAGAGGACATTTTTACAACTGGAGAGAATATTTCCACAAAATCAATCCCCTTTTTCTAACTGAAACCCTTGACGACCAATCTAGCTTTGTATCGTGGAGTTGAAGAATTCTCTTCTTGCTTCAACCTGTAAACCCACCGATTTTTCAAAGCTCTTTTACCCTTAGGCAATTTCACCAGCTCAAACGTATGGTTGTCATGTAAAGATTTAAGCTCATCTTTCATAGCATCAACCCACTGATCTTTGCATTCACTCCCCATAGCCTCTTTATAACACTCCGGTTCTTCCCCATCAGTTAAAAGAACATACTGATCAGAAGAATACCTCACAGAAGGCTGTCGATCTCTAGTAGACCTCCGAAGTGGAACTGTTGGTGGAGATATAGGTCCTTGGTGTTGATCATTCACAACACTATCCATGGGAGCATCAAAATCACCCATACCCTGCTGGTCATCATGGACATCTTCTTGCATGCCATCCTCAACTGGATTTGGCGGAGGGGTTAAAGGAATTGGATCCATGGCGGTCAAGTTATCACTATTCTGTGGATTGGTTTTCTCCGCCTTGTCAATGTCATCAATGGTCTGATCCTCAATGAAAACAACATCTCTGCTTCTAACAAGCTTCTTTTCAACTGGGTCATATAACCTGTACCCAAATTCATCTTGACCATAACCAACAAAGATACATTGACGAGTCTTGGCATCTAACTTTGACCTCTCATCCTTTGGAACATGTACAAAAGCCTTGCAACCGAACACACGCAGATGATCATATGACATATCCTTACCAAACCAAACTTTGTCTGGAACATCACCTTGCAAAGGAACACTTGGAGACAAATTAATCACATGTGCCACTGTACACAAAGCTTCACCCCAAAAACATCTAGGTAACTTTGCATCTGAAAGCAAACATCTGACTCTCTCAATCAATGTTCTGTTCATTCTTTCGGCTAAGCCATTCAACTGTGGTGTCTTAGGATGTGTCTTTTGATGTCTGATTCCCTGTGCACGACAATAATCATCAAATGGTCCACTATATTCGCCGCCGTTATCAGAACGGATGCACTTCAACTTCTTCCCAGTTTGCCTTTCAACTGAAGCCTGAAACTGTTTGAACACATCAAGCACTTGGTCTTTTGTTTTCAAAGTATAGACCCAAAGTTTTCTTGAATGGTCATCAATAAAAGTCACGAAATAAAGTGCACCACCATACGACATTACTTACAAAGGACCACAAACATCGGAATGTACCAACTCTAGCAAATCTGATTTTCTTGAAGGAGGATGACTCTTAAATGAAACTCTTCTTTGTTTTCCAGCCAAACAATGAGCACAATTCTTCAGTGTAGCATTCTTCAACCTAGAAAGTTGATTCTTCTTGGCCAGACAATTAAGCCACTTTTCAGTCATGTGACTAAGCCGTTTATGCCATAGCACAGTTGAACTATCATTTTCCGTCACATTAACAATGCCTCTGGAAATTGAAGACTGCATCAAATATAAATTTGAACACTTCTTTCCTCGAGCCACAACGAATGAGCCTCTAGTCAATTTCCACTGACCATCACTGAAGGTGTTACAAAATCCCTCATCATCTAGCTTTCCCGCTGAAATCAAATTCAAACGGATATCTGGTGCATGTCTGACATTTTTTAGCGTCAACTTTGTTCCATTGTTAGTTTCCAAACATACATCTCCCATGCCAACAACATGTGCGAAGCCATCATTACCCATCTTCAATACCCCAAAATTACCAGGCGTATAAGATGTGAAGAATTCCTTCCTAGACGTGACATGAAGTGAAGCACCAGTGTCTATTACCCAACTTGTCTCGTCGCATGCTAAGTTGATCACATTCTCATCACAAGTAACCAACAGATCATCAGAGGTAGCAGTAGTAACACGATCATTCTTTCCATGATCACTCTTCTCTTGTTTATCACTACCACCTTTGTTCTCTTTCCTCCACTTGTAGCAATATTTCTTGATATGGCCCATCTTACCACAATGATGACACTCAACATTTTTAAATCTTGATCTTGACTTGCTTCGGCTTTTATCTCTACCCGTTTCATTTTTGCTCCTACTTCTCCCCCTATTTTCCGTAACTAGAACCTCAGACTGTGATGAAGAACCCTGAGACTTTCTTCTCACTTCTTCATTCAAAACACCATTCTTGGCAAGTTCCAAAGTTACTACACCATTAGGAGCAGAATTAATAAGTGAAACCCGAAATGTTTCCCAAGAATCCGGTAGAGTAGCAAGCAACCAAAGCCCTACTACTTCATCCTCAAATTTGATGCCCATACCAATTAACTGATTCATAACTCCTTGAAAATCATTCAAGTGATCAGCCACAGTTGTTCCTTCTTTATACTTCAGTTCCATCATCTTTTTAAGCATGAACAACTTGTTATTGCCAGACTTTAAAGCATACAAGTTTTCAAGCTTGTTCCACAATGTGCGTGCATGTGTCTCTTGATCAATGTGATTGTAAACATTTTCCTCAACAAATTGGCGAATAAAAGCACACACCTGCTGTGCTCAAATTCCCATTCCTCATCACTTTTAGATTCGGGTTTTTGAGTAGCAAAGACAGGAAGATGCAAAGACTTCACAAATAACAGGTCTTTCATTTTATTCTGCCACAATTGATAATTTGTGCCATTCAAAACAATCATTCTACTTGTGCCAGCCTCCATAATTACACAACAACACAATCAAAGCTCTGATACCAGTGTGATGGGCAGAAACCGAACTTACCGAAAAATCGGGAAAGCACAACCGGTAGTTCTTTCTCTCCCAATTAACAGGATCTGTAAATATGGTACTAAATTGCACAAGATATATATATATATACTCCAGCAACACAAATTCAACCAAGGATAATCACAAACAACCAATCACACGAGACACACAATTTTTACGTGGAAAACCCCTTTAAATCAAAGGGTAAAAACCACGGGACTTAAGAGTCCAGTCAAAATCTCCACTATAATGAGAGTGTGTTTACAATATCACAATAATTCAGCTAACACAATGAGTACACAACTCTAACTTAGCTATCAACAAGTGATATTAAAATCAAAGAGAGAAAGTTGAGAAATCACCCCAAAAAAACGTGACTACTGTTCGGACACAAAACAGAACGTTATAGTATTCAGATGAAAATTCTCACCGTATACAATCAGCATCTACGTATCCTATAGCCCCTGCCAGAAAATCAAGAAGATCGGACCACGGATGAACCTCCGATCGACGACTTGATCAAAACTGTGCAAACTCACTCTTTCTTTTCTTCTCTGCCGCCTCTCCTTTTTTTTCTTTTGTTTTGCTTCTGTCTCTCACATAGCCGAAATACAAAGCCCCCTCAATTAAAAGGGCTAAGGACAAAAATGGTATTTCCTCCACATAGGAGGGACCCATGCCCAACAACAATTTGCTGAACATTCCAACAATTTACCCGGCTTCCACGTTTCTTTCGCATCTCTTTCAATAATCTTTTATTAATAAAAATTATTTAATCTCAAATTTGATCCGAATCGATGCAACTCAAATATTTTATTAAAAAAAATGATTCAATTTTACTTTTAAGATATATTATTAAATATTAAAATATCAATATAAAGGTAATTTTTAAAATTATTTTGAAGAGTAATAAGCCTAAACAAACTTTAATAATAGGATTGGATAGGGCTTTGAATAAGTTTTTAAAAATATCAACTGGACTTGGCTTGATCCGATTCTATTCCTAGACACTTCTAAGTATAAAATATGATTGGAACGTATAATAAAGGGCAGGATAAAATGCGTATATTACTATTTCAAACCATTTCAACAAATTTCTTGGAAGAAGAGATTTTTGAAACCAAAAAGAGAGAAATTTCAGATGTAGCTGTCAAAGCTGACTCGAATAATTTCGTCGAATCTCAACTTATCCAATCCGATTTAAGTTGATTTAACTTTAACAATTTAAACATATGTAAAGCAATTCAATTATTTCATAGTTTAGAATTTATTTTACTTTTATGTATCCACTAATTGTAATTTAGACATATCCATCAACTCTTTCAACCCTTTAATGCTTTTCGTTTTCTCGTTTTTCACCTTTGGTCGGTTGGTTCAAACAAACACATAGCCCACACAACCCACGTCATTCCTTTCTGGTTGCTAGGCGCATGCCTCGAAGAGTATTGGAGTTATCCATGGAAACTGGATCCCCACCATTGATTAGAAATCTAAATGAAGAGAACGTTTGATCAATAATTCATCAATAATTCGATTTTTATTCGTTTATAAAGTTAAATAAATGATTATGAACAAGACTGTGAGATTCGTTTAACAAACGAACCGAACTTGAATAAAATATATTTAATTCATTTATATTCACGAATAAATTCGTTTATGAATAATTTGAAACTCGTTTAATAAATCGTTTATTAAAACTCGTTTATTGTTCAATTATAATATAATTATTATTTGTTTTTTATTTAATTTATTTATAATATAATTATTAATATTTATGTTTTATTATTTTATATTTAAAAATAAGAAACATATTTATTTGTTTATTTGTTTGTTGTTTAAATTTGTTTGTTTATTGTTCATGAACATATTTTTTATTATTCGCAAACATGTTCGTTTAATATTCGCAAACAAGTTTATTTAATTTAAGTAAACAAATAACTAAAACAAACATAATTTTTAACGGAGCTTGAACACAATTTTGAAATTCTTAAATAAATGAACGAACACGAACAAAAATATGTTCATTCAAGCTCAGTTTATTTACAACTCTACCATTGATTTTGAGAAGCTTAATTTCAATACTTTTGATTTGATTTGAGACGTCCAAATAAATATGCCCCACTAGTCATCGAAGTATTCTATAAATTAAACTATAATAATTGAAGTGTGAAATTGAGGACTTCAACAATTAAGAAATAGTTTTTCAAAATGAAGGCCTTCCTTATTGTCTTGTTCCTCTTGATTTCTGGAGTTTTAGGAGCTCCTCACTCGTTTACTGACGGTGAGACCATGCATCAATCATATCTCATTTTTAATACTATTTAATTTTTTTTTTGGATAAGTAAGTGTTTTATTTATCCAGAAAGCAGTTAAACTGCTACATCCAACATCATGTGCAACATGTACTTAAAGCTATACATACTTAAACAATACTTGAACAAAGCTTAAGACCACTAATCAATCAGGGAACAATAGCAACATACTTCAGCAATACTTAAAGCTATTTCCAGAATGGACAAAGATCCTAGGAAAAAAGAGACAGTCCCCAATCTGCATCCAATCTTCGGTTCACTTCATCAGGACTAATGTTCTTGAGCCCCAACAATCGCATTCTGATGATCTCTTTTATCTGCTCAATGATGGCTCCTTGTGTGGATTGAAGGCGATTAAAACACCTATTATTTCTCTCCCTCCAGATCGAGTAAAGAAAGGCACTCCATGATAAACGCAAAATAACAGAAATGAGAGTTTTTCCTCTGATTCTGTTTACTGCCCATTGCAGCTCTGCTTGCCAGCTCCTTATGCTTCTATGAAGTTGACATAAGCATAGTATATGCCCCCAGATTTCCTTTGAATAGTCACATTCAAAAAATATATGATTCCGGGTTTCTTGCTCAGTTTGACATAGCTCACATTTGCCATCCACCTCCATGCCCCATGACATCAATCTGTTCTTTGTAGGCAGTTTGTCCAATATAGCCATCCAAGCTACCAGTGCATGTTTAGGAATATGAAATGGAAACCAGATCAGTTTATCCCACTCCACCTTGTCCTGCCTAGGCCTGAGATCATTCCAAACCTTAGCCACCATAAATCTGTTCCCAGGGAACTTCCAAGTTAGAGCACCATTCTGGTTGGAGGTGAACCTCAAAGCCAAAGCCCTCAGCTGAAGCATTTTACGCCATGTCCAGCTGCTTCCTGGGGAAGGTTGAACCTGCCACACTGTTCTTCCTTTCAGCACATAGGCATGAAGCCAAGCAATCCACAATGAACCTGCCTGAGAGAGAAGTGCCCATAGGTGCTGAATAATGCAAGCCTTATTCCATATTCCCAAGTCTTTTAATCCAAGACCCCCCTCTGACTTTGGACAGCAAATGGAACTCCATTTGACTCTTGCTCCCTTAGCTGAGTCATCTCTTCCTTTCCAGAAGAACCTGCTGCATAATTGATTAATTCTTTTAAGAACAGCCTTAGGCAATACAAAGTGCCTGCACCAGAAATTGGACACATTAAAAAGAACAGATTGAATGAGCTGAAGCCTTCCTGCATAGGATAACATGCGTGCTGCCCAGCCATTGATTCTCTGAGTAATTCTATCGATCAAAGGAGAACAATCCTTTTCAGAGAGTCTTCTTGTGACCAAAGGGACCCCAAGGTACCTAACAGGTAGTTTGCCAAGTTTAAACCCTGTCAACTCTTGCATCTCAAGTAGAGTGGTCCTACTAACACCAGAGGAGAAGACTTCACTCTTGGAAGGGTTTAATTGCAAACCAGAAATGGTATAAAAGTAATGGAGAATACCCTGTATGCCCACAACAGAATCCAAGTTACCCTTTGCAAAAATCAGCAGATCATCTGCAAAGCACAGGTGAGTAAGCTTGATTCTGTGACATTTAGGATGGTAGCTGTAAACTCCATGAAGAGCCCCTGCATCCAGAAGTCTGGATAAAACATTCATAGCAATGACAAAAAGATAAGGAGAGAGAGGGTCTCCCTGCCTTAACCCCTTTGCTCCTTCAAAGTACCCTACTAATCCTCCATTAAGAGAAATTGAGAACTTTGGGGAAGTGATGCATGCCTTGATCCATCCTATGAACTTATCAGGCAATCCATAAACTGATAAAACAGTGAGAATGAAGTCCCAATTTAATGAATCAAAAGCTTTTTGGAGATCAATCTTCATTGCAAAACGGGGGGAAAAGGTTGCTCTTCCATACCCTTTGACCAGTTCCTGAGCCATGAGAATATTATCTGAGATGCTTCTCCCTGGTATGAAGGCACTCTGATTGCTGGAGATCATAGTAGGAAGAAGTGGAGTGAGCCTGGCAGTGATGATCCTGGTAATACATTTATAAATGACAGAGCAGCATGAAATAGGCTTGAAGTCCTTCATATGATTAGGATTCTGGAATTTTGGGACAAGAGCAATACATGTAGAGTTAAAGACTGATATCCTGCTCCCTGATTGAAAGAAGGATAAGATTGCTGCAGTGACATCCTCTTCCACAATAGGCCAAGCAGTTTTAAAAAACTGTGCAGTGTATCCATCTGGCCCTGGGGCTTTGTCCCCATTCTGCTCAAACATGGCTCTTTTCACCTCCTCTTTTGTAACAGCCTTAGCTAAATTGTCCTTAGCTTCAGCAGGCAAGGCAGGCTGAATAAGTTCAGTAAGAAGCTCCCTAGGGCAGTCTGTGACCTGTTTGTCCTCAGTCCCAATCAACTTCTGAAAGAACCTTACAGCCTCCTTTGAAATTTGGCCAAAATCTTCCAACTTCCTTCCCTCATCATCATAGAGGACTCTGATGGATTGCTTGCTATACTTTGCTGACACCATTTTATGGAAATAATGAGTGTTCTGATCCCCCTCCTGCAGCCATTTTATCCCTGATTTCTGCCTGTAATAACTTTCCTCAGCCTTTTGGAGTTCCATCAATTCTGCATAGAGTCTTCTTTCTGTTTCAACAAGAGTATTAGATGGCCTTTGATGCAGATTGATCATCTGCATGCTCTCCAATTCTTGCCTTTTATCTTGAACCTTCCCTGAAATGTTGCCATATATGGCCAGGTTAAATGCCCTCAGTACTGCCTTTAATCTCTTCAATTTGTGGAATAGAGTGGTCATAGGATTGCCAATGAAAGGCTCTTGCCAAGAGTTTTCCACAATGTTCAGGAACTCTGGATTCCTAGTCCAGAAATTAAAAAACCTAAATGGCTTTGGGGGAGAATGAGCAGTCAAGTTCATCTTTATGTATGCTAGGCAGTGATCAGAAACCATTGGAGCCAAAAACTCAACAAATGAGTGAGCAAACTGTGTATGCCAGCAATCATTCACCAAAACCCTATCAAGCTTTTTAGCCAAGTAAGCATCAGTTTGGTGGTTGGACCAAGTGAATGCTGGTCCAGTACTGGTATGATCAAACACTGATAGCTGTGTCAAGCAGTCCTGAAAATCCTTCATATCAGAGGTAAGCATGTAGGAGCCATTGAAATCTGAGCTTTCCTGTGGTCTTGCTATAACATTGAAATCTCCAGCCAAAAGCCAAGGAGAGCCATCAATTCTGCCTTGAATGTCCTGAAGATGGTGCCAAAGCCTTCTTCTACTTATGCCTTCATTGCTTCCATAAATTGCTGTAATGTAGAACCTGGTAGAATTATAAGTGGTGCAGCATGTAATGCTCTGATCAGATGTTGCAATAAGATCAACCTGCATCTGATTTCTCCATAGGAATCATATTCTCCCATTATAAGCTTCTAAGTAGTTGTGATGTAGCTTCCATCCCTGAAAGAGCCTATCTACTATAGCTGGCATGTTTTGTTGTTTCACTCTTGTTTCCAGTAAGCAAACAAGGTCTGCCTTCAGGCAGTTTATTCTCTGTATAATACTTTTCTGCTTTTGAGGGTTGTTTAGCCCCCTAGTATTCCACACTATAAAATTCATGAAAGTTGAGGGGGGGTCACTCCAGAGGCAGGTAAAACTGCCTTACCTCTTTTCCCCTTGTCAATGGGCCCTTTCTTCTTATTCTTCAAGGCTTTCATCAAGTCTGCAACTCCTGCTGCTGCTGCCCTTTGCTTCTTAGGAGAGTTTGGAAGGATTTCCCCCAATTGTTCCTCCTCTCTCCATTGCTCAGAGCCACTAGTTTGTCCAGGGTCTACATTTGTCCTCTCTGAGTCACTCAGGATGTCAAATCTGTTTTGGGAACCAGCTAATACTGACTTCTTGCTTTTCTGTATGCTTCTGCTTCCTCTCCCTTTACTGCCCTCATTAACTTCTGTTTCCTTCATACTTGCCTCTTTCTGTTCTTGAGCCATAGGCAGGGCACTGCTTTCAACTTCTACGCTGCTTGTAGCCTGTGCATCATGTTTTGACAGTTCTGCTTTAGGCCCCTCCTTTGGGATCCAAACTTTGGTAGCCCCTACAGGCTGTTTGGTGCAATTTCTGTCTGTATGCCCAAACAAATTGCAATGCTTGCATTTTGGAGGGTACCAAGGGATATCCACAACAACATTTGCAATAGTGCCATCACATAACTCAACATTAATACATTTTGGGATGGGGACATCCACTGTAATCTCCACACATACCTTTGCATAGGCCAATCTCTGTTGGCTAGCAGTGATTCTATCCATATACAATGGAGTTCCTAGGGCACTAGCAATATAGCTGAGGCCACGTCTGGTGTACAATTCCAGAGGAACTCCTCCCAAATGGATCCAAACAGGTAATTTCTTCAAATTAAACTCTAATGATTTCATACCTGGCTCCCATTTTCTCAGAATGAGTGGCTTATTCTGAATGTGCCAAGGTCCCTGCTCAAGAACCCATTCTCTGGTGTCAGCATTCGGAAATTGAACTAGGTATAAGTTCAGGCCAGCAGATTTGATCACCACTGCTCCATTCTTTCCCCATAACATGTTGGCAAGTCTCTGAAATGTGCTGAAGTTTGGTGCCTTGCCAACAAACTGCGCCACAACTGAGTTCATCCACACAGTTGCTCCTTCTTCAAAAACCTCAGCTGGAGGTTTGACGGTGATGGATCCATTTGAGTGTTGAGGTGGGAAAAACAGCAACGATTGATCGGTGGAGATTGTGAAGAGCTTCTTCCAATCAAAATTGGTCTTGACTGATGCCACGTCAGCAAAGGTGGTTGTAACTAACTTTTCTGGAATGTGTAAGCGCTCCGTAACTGTCTCACGATCCTCTCGAACATTGGATAATTCAGTATTTGGATCACCATTGATGAGATCATGAGAACCTGGTTCGTTGTTGAGAGCAACAGCAACCACTGTAGAACCTTCTTTTCTCATGCCAGGATCCATACTCTTCATCTGTTCCAAAAGAGCCTCAGCATCATCTTTCTTGAAACACAACCCAAGTGATTTTTCAGTTGAAACACCCGAAACCAACGCGAATTCCTCCTCTGAAATACTGAAAGCATAAACCGGAACCCCAACCAATCTCTCAAGGCAGCCGCTGTTTTTTTTTTTTTTTCAAATCAATCTGGGTTTTTTCTCAAATCAATCTTCCATACCTCAGCATCCTCTTCCCGTTCTCGGTCCCGCTCTTACTCGGGCTCAGACTCCAAGTCCAGCTCTAGCTCTCGGTCTGTGTCCCGCTCCAGATCTGCTTCCCCGTCTAGCTCTCGCTCTCGGTCCAGATCTTCCTCCTAAGTCCAGCTCTCGCTCTCGGTCTGTGTCCCGCTCCAGATATTAAATTAATATTTATCCACTAAAAATCACCGATCAAAGTCCTCCCCAAAGTCAGACCTACATCAACAAAGCAGCAGCTGCCAAAACCACTGTAACAGCAGATCCAGCGACAGTGACTCTATTCAAAGAGGCGGTGTTTGGAGGAGAAGTTGGAGACAAGCCTGGTGTCTGGCTGATGGAGGATGTGGGAGTAAGAGCGGCGCCAGTGGGAGCACCAGCAGGAGCCACGGGAGGAGCCGGAGGAGAAGTGGTAGGAGAGGAAGTTGGAGAAGATTCAGGGGTTGAAGATGGTGAAGGAGTGGTGGTGGTTGACGGTGGAGAAGCGGTTGGGGAAGCAGTGGGAGCCTTGGTTGGAGAGGAAGACGGTGGTGACTTGGTTGGGGCAGAGCTGGGAGCTTGGCCGAGAACACAGCTGGCTATGAGAGCTAAGAGAATTTTTTTTTTTTTTTATATGGCAATTGCATCTACTTTCTTTGACTTGTAATTTTACTTTAAAAATAAAATTTTACTTTAATTTTCTAATCCATTTTGTTTCTTTTATTTCTTCTGGGGTTGTAGGAGGTTCAGGGCACGCGTTTAATAGTGGTGAGACAATTACTTTCTAATTAATTAATTAATTTTATGTTTCCATTTACTTCTTTTCTTTTAATTTTATATATTTTATTTATGGTTATTCTTTTCCTTTTAAGTAATTAGGAAAATTAAGTTTTCGTAATTTTTTTGCCAAAATATACTCCCTCTGTCTCAAATTACTAGTTCTTTGATTTTCATAAAGTTTTAATTTTTTTTTTTGACTTTGGTGTATTTAATATTAAAACTTTAAATTTTTATAAAATTGATGTTTAATGGTTGAAATATTTACCCTTTTCTGGCTGAGAAAAAAAAAAGATGTTTCATGGTTTTTATAATTTTATATAAAAAAATACCAGTTGTGGAAGTATCTTTATGTTAAAATTTGCTAATATATGAGTTATCCCAAAAATTAATAATACATATATAAATATTTTCATATTTCATATTTATATATGCAGGACCAAAATATGGAAGAAATCTTCCAAATCCTGTAAGGTGCAAGTACAATGGAAAAATACATACATGCGACATTCCTTTACTACCACCTCGGAAAGGATGGCCTAATCTGAAATCGACATGCCCTTGCTGTGTTGTAAAAACTTACAGCCGCGGTTGTCCCAAACAATAATTCTCATTATAAGGATACCATATATATATATATATATATATATATATATATATATATATTCGTATCATGTTTTTGTTAATTTCTTATATCATAATCATGTTTAAGGTGTCATATATTTATATAAATTATCACACGTTAATAATTTGTGTTATATAGATTTTGATATATTCGTGTATTCGTGTTATTTTTTTGCATCGTGACATGTTTTGTGTTGTGTTTTAATTTTTTCTCATATTATATTTGTATCGTATAATCATGTTATGTCTAAAATTATCAGGTGTTCTATGATTTAGGTTAATGATAAAATATTGGTTTGTTTCTTATTAGCGTTTTGAACTCGTTTGCTTGTGAGAATCTTTTTTTTTTCTTTTTTAAATGCGATTTTGAATTACAAGATAAGAAATAAGATTTATATTTGATGTACTGATAGTGTATAAATCTATATACTGTTAGTGAATCAGATGATGTTATCTCATTAAAAATAAAATTATCTGTATTTATTTTTAAAAACTTTGAATGAGATAAATTTATCTAATTCACTAACAGTGTATAGATATATTCACTGTCAATGTATCAAATATAAACTCCTTTGTATATGCAGCAAAACCTGTGTTCATCTGCTTCAAGCTTACCTCCAAGCTTGGAACTATGTTACCCTAATTGAGTAAAATAAAAACACAAATAATATTAATGGCTTTTAAATTTTGTCTTGTTTTAAGTAATTAAAAGATGAATTGTTTCATTATTAATTACTTATTATGTTTCTTTTAGTTCATTTGAGGAAATTTAATGAAAAAAAATTAATATGGAGAAGTAAAGAGAATAATAATTAACTTCTAAGTTTTAAGCAGAAATTTGGATAAAAAGAAAATTCTAAGAATAAAATTGTTTATTTATTAATTATTTTGGTGATAAAATTTTGTGACATGATCCCAAGGAAACCAAATCTCTCACAAAGTTTCTCAACTTGAATGAGAATTCTCACTCTTGATGAGAAGAGGAACACTACATCTTAATATTTATATCATGAAATTATATGTAAGAAAACGAGTAAATAACACCCATAGTCCCCAAACTTTGGGGCATATATCGTTTTGGTCCCTATTTTAAAACGTAATAATTTGATCATTGATTACAAGTATTATAATAAATTGGTCCATTCCGTTAGTTTTTTCGTTACCTTTGCAGTTAGCAAACAGCTGGTGACACGTGTCACCAGCTGGTTGCTAACACATGCCTCTTCATTTTTTTCCTTTTTCTTTATTTCTTTATTATTTTTTCTTTGATCTTTTTTTATAAATAAATACAAAGAAAAAAATAATTCATATTATAAATTAAAATGATTTTTTAAAAATATAATTAATTTATAAAGTATGAAATATTTATTTACTTTAATTTTATAAAAAATATTTTAAATTTTTTCGTTTCTTCCTCTCTTTTCTTGTTGCTTTTCTCTTCTTTATAAATAAACACTAAAAATTAAATGATAATTTACATTATAATTTAAATTAATATTGTAATAATCAAATATTTGAAAAATATATAAAACAATTTATTTACATTAATTTTATAAAAATATTTTTTTTTGTTTTTTTGTTTCTTCCCTTTCTTCTTTTTTCTCTTCTTTATAAACAAAAACAAAAAAAAAAATAATAATTTATATTATATTATATTTTAAATTAATTTTCTAAAAATTAAATAACTTATAAATATAAAATATTTATTTAGTTTTATAATTTTTTATTTTATTTTTTGCTTTCTTATCTTTTCCCTTTTTCTCTTGTTTGTAAATAAATATAAAGAAAAATAAATAATAATTCATATTATAATTTAAATTAATTTTTAAAATATAAAATATTTTATTTACATTAATTTTATATGAAAAGAGGAAAAAAGGAAAGAAAAGGAAAATAAAATATATATTTTTAATAAATGAATGTAAATAAATAATTTATATTTTATAAATTATAAATTATTTAATTTTTACGAAATTAATTTATTTATAAAAAGAAAAAAGAAAGAAAGAAGAAAAAGTAAAAGAAAAAATATTTTTAGAAAATTAATATAAATAAATATTTATATTTTATAAATTATTTAATTATTAAAAAATTAATTTAAATTTTTATTTATCTTTTGTATTTATTTATAAAGAATAATAAAGAAAAAGGGAAAATGAAAACATTAAAATATTTTTATAAACTAATGCATATAGATATTTTTGTAATTCATTATATTTTATAAAATTAATTTAATTTATAATATAAATTATTATCTATTTTTATTTGTATTTATTTATAAAAAAGAGTAAAATGAAAAAGAAAAAAGAAAAAGCAAAAGCAAAAGCAAAAGGAAGAGACATGTGTTGTAGTTAGGTGGTGACATGTGTCACTACTAACTGAATGGTAATTAAAAAATTAACGAAATGGATCAATTTGTTATGATACTTGTAATCACAGATCAAATTATTACGTTTTAAAATTTAAAAACCAAAACCATATATGCCCCAAAGTTTAGGGATTATGGATGCTATTTACTCGAAAGAAAACATTACAATATAAATTAGAAAGCTAACATTTTAAGTATAGCACAATAATTGAGCAACAAGAGAAAATCACATTTATCTATTGAATATACATCCTATTTTTCTAACTAAATTTGACTTGCTGTAATGCACACCATTTTTTTTATTGTATGTTGAGATGATTAATTAGATTAAATTTCATTTCACCAGAAAAAAAGAAGGAAAAGGAAATCGAAAATATATTTAATTATATAATAATGTTAATTTTTTTATTTTCACAATACACAAGCAAAATATAAAGAGATTAAAACATTATTTCAAATAATTTTTTATCAAAAATATAACTCTTTAATTTATTGCGTAATGCTCGTGTACATAATGGACTTCCCATTAAACTTCCAAATGATGATGATGTCCCTGTTTCCCATCAAGGTTCTCTGAAATATAATTCTTTTTTGTATTTAGACCACATTCTACATGTGTCTTCCTTCAAATTCAACCTTTTGTTGTCCATTAGTCAAATTACTAAAACATTGCAATGTTTAGTTCAATTTTTCCTTGATTTCTGTATTTTTCAAGACTTACAAAGAAGATTGATTTAGCTAAAGAGCAAAATGGTCTTTATTACCTTCATACCAATCAAACTTCCCTTGCTGCAAATTCGCAATTGGTGGATCTTTGGCATTGCCATCTTGGTCCTCCTAATCAGAGTATTGCACCCAAATTTTCCCTTTTAGGCAATGATATTAGTTTCATTTTCGAATAAATGTACTTGTATTGTTTGTCCATTGGCAAAAACAAATGTGTATTCCATTCTCTCTTAGTAGCTAGTATTTCCACAACTATTTGTTTTGTTTTGTTTTGTTTTGAATTAATTCATGTTCATCAATAGGGCCATATATTTTACCTACACCTACCCTTAGTGGAGCACATATGCCGATGAATTTTCACGCAACACTTGGATTTTTATTTTTTTACAGCAACTTTAAATCTCAAGTCTAAACTTGCATTAAAAATTTATTTTGGATGGTGAAAACTCAATCTAATGTCACCATTCATAAAACTCACGGTGATAATGGTACTAAATTTTTTAATCATGATAATATCATTTTTTTATTTTTTTTATATAATTCACTTGGTGTTCATTATAAGCATAGTTGTGTTGATACACCTCAACGGAATGGGATTGTTGAACGCAAACATAGACATTGGTTTAATGTTGCAAGGGCACTTCGCTTTCAAGCTAAATTATTCACTCAATTTTGGGGTGAATGTGTTCTCATTGCTTCATACATCATTAATAAAACGTCATCTACAGAGCTTAATGGAAAACCACCTTTTAAATTAGTATTTAACAAATCATCCACTTATAAGTATTTGCGTGTTTTCGGATGTCTATGTTTTGGATGCAATCTAAATATCAAAAATAAATTTGATCGTCGTGCTTCTCCAATATTTTTTTTTTGATATCTTTTTGGTCAAAAGGGTTACAAATTTTTTTTTATCTTGAATCCCATAAAATCTATGTTAGCATATATGTTACTTTTCAACAAACTATTTTTTCATGTGCGCTTAAATTGTTTCATGACGATCATTTAGTTTTACCTCTTCTTGTCCAAGATGCTAATGTCATTGATTCACATGATTCGCCTTTTCTCATGAATGAACCTCCACTAAAGAATAATCTAACAAACATCAAACCCCAATCATCTGCACTAGATGTTAGAAAAAATAATGGAGATAAAAAATTTAAATGCTGATTTTGAGGCGTGAGAAACACTTTTCTTAAGACTTTATAATGCCTCCAGAATATAACAAAGTCATAAACATTCCAAGCAGAATAGTGAAAATGGCAGATTAGAAAAGTCTCTTTTTATAGACAATGTTAAGTTACATTTGTTAGTAACTTGTTTGTTGGCTTAAGTTGTGTTCTTACTCAGCAACTATTTAGGTAAGTGTTGTGTTTTTACATAACAGCTTTGTTTTTAAGAAACACAACTATTCAATACAATTGACTATTACTATTTAATATAATTTTTGGTTTAATTAATATTTAATTAATTTCGAAAATCAAAAAAGAAAATAAAAAATCAATTGTATTAACAATCTTAAGCTCAAGTGCCCAAGTGCCAATCTTTGATATTAAATAATTAGTAGCCCACTAGGTGAGCCTACAACCACCTTGGGCTCATAGCACTTAGTACAATTGTCTAAGCTAAGAAGAATATCTTATTATATATTCTTTATTCATGACTTTTCTAAGCAATGTGGGATAGTTTCCATCAACATTGCAAACTACTAAAACCAAAAGCAGTGCTCGGACATTCCCAATGCCAAGCCCGACCACCTTAATGGAGCAAAGAATATTATTGCTCCAATGCTCTGTTGGGAATAGCGTGGTAGCTCACAACAAGCATTAACCCACAACATGCACTCGGGAAAAAGAGAAAAAAGAGAATACAATATTTTTAACATGGTTCAGCCCTTCTTTGCTACATCCACGATCCTAAAGGGATAAACATACTTCACTAAGAAAGAATTCCAACTTGTAGCTTTTGCACGGATAAAGCTACAAACCATCCTCTCAATATTGTAACTTTTGTACGGATAAAGCTACAAACCATCGCAACAAATACTACGATTCACCACCCATAAAGCCCTAATACAACTTCTACTTAAGTGTATAAACTCTCTCACAAAAGATGGTGGTAGTCTTTCTCCGAAGGCCAAGGTTTCTATTTATAGGTGAACACTCCTCTTGACTCATCAATACTACTCAATGTGGGATTAGGATTCTCCTTTGCTTAACCAATTAGTTACTTGATGCAGGATGAGCACTCCTACCCAATGTGGGACTTGGACTCCTACTTAAACTCAATGTTGGACTTGGACAGTCTTCCTACTCAATATTTGACTTGGGCTCAAACTCAACAAATCCTCCCTTGAGTCAAAGTCCCAATTACCTCTTAGCAGCAACTCTTCCAAAAGCCTCTAGGCAACAACTCAGCAACTCTCTTACTCTCCTTCCTCGAACCAAAAGCTTATGGGCAGCAACTCCCCTCGCTCGAACCAGCTCGAACCAAAAAACTCTTGACAGCATCTCTCCTCGCTTGAAACAAAAGCTTCTAGATAAGACCTCCGCTCGCTCTGATACTAGTTGTTGGGAATAGCGTGGTAGCTCACAACAAGCATTAACCCATAACATGCAGTCGGGAAAAAGAGAAAAAAAAAGAACACAATATTTTAACGTGGTTCAGCCCTTCTTGATCTACATCCACGATCCCAAAGGAATAAACATACTTCAAGAATTCCAACTTGTAGCTTTTGCATGGATAAAGCTACAAACCTTCTTACAACACACTTGTAGCTTTTGCACAGATAAAGCTACAAACCATCCTCCCAATATTGTAAATTTTGCATAGATAAAGCTACAATCTATCCCAACAAATACTATGACTCACCACCCATAAAGCCCTAATACAACTTCTTCTTAAGTGTATGGACTCTCTCTCACAAGGGATGGTGATAGTCTTTCCCTAAGGCTAAGGTTCCTATTTATAGGTGAGCACTCCTCTTGGCTCATCAATACTACTTAATGTGAGATTATGATTCCCCTTTTCTTAAACAATTAGTTACTTGATTTGGGATGAGCACTCATACTCAATGTGGGACTTGGACTCCTACTTAAACTCATTTTTGGACTTGGACTCAAACTCAACAAATCCTCCCTTGAGTCAAAGTCCCAATTACCTCTTGGCAGCAACTCTTCTCCTCAAACCAAAAGCCTCTGGGTAACAACTTAGCAATTCTCTTACTCTCCTTCCTCGAATAAAAAGCTTCTGGGCAGCAACTCCCCTCGCTCGAACCAGCTCGAACCAAAAAACTCTTGGCAGCATCTCTCCTTGCTTGAACCAAAAGCTTCTCGGCAGGACCTCCCCTCGCTCTGATATTAGTTGTTGGGAATAGTGTGCTAGCCCACAACATGCACTTGAAAAAAAGAAAAAAAGATAACACAATATTTTAATGTGGTTCAGCTCTTCTTGGCCTACATCCACAATCCCAAAGGGATAAACATACTTCACTAAGGAAGAATTCCAACTTGTAGCTTTTGCACAGATAAAGATATAAACCTTCTTACTACACACTTGTAGCTTTTGCATGGATAAAGCTACAAACCATCCTCCCAATATTGTAACTTTTGCACGGATAAAGCTACAAACCATCCCAACAAATACTATGACTCACCACCCATAAAGCCCTAATAGGTGAGCACTTCTCTTAGCTCATCAATACTACTTAATGTTGGATTATGATTCCCATTCGCTAAACCAATTAGTTACTTGATGTGGGATTAGCACTCCTACTCAATGTGGGACTTGGACTCCTACTCAAACTCAACAATTTTCCCTTGAGTCAAAATCTTCCTACTCAATGTTGAATTTGGACTCAAACTCAACATGCTCAAACTCCATCAATTACCTTTTCCCCTTATAACAATTCTCACTCTTATAATAAGTTTTCTTCATCTCATAACCATTTTTCTCTCAATTGAAAGACTCTCAAATGATGCAACTATCGCTATAGTGGCCAGCCAAGAAAAAGGTCTTAAGTAGAGTTCAAGCTAATGTGAAACTCGTTAGAGAAGAGAACTCCTCCTCTCTCAAATGATTGTGTTTCGCCAAACATTTAGTTTTAGTGTCGACACAACTCTTTGATTAAATTTTTATAAATAGATATCAGAATTTTTCAACAAAGAGAATAACAGATAGTAAAGATATCATATTTTCTAAACCATTCTCTCTTCTCTATCATTCTCGATTAAAGCAAGTCTAGCTTAAAGAAAAATGGCATTTGCAACCCGCCTTGAATTCATATTCTCTCATGTTATAATTTTTCAATTTTCACCCACCAAACTTTGAAAACCCAACAATTTAGTCGAATAATAAATAAATTCAGATATCATGAAGAATAATTTGGATTCAAATATGAATATTTCAAAAATAACTAATAATTTCAAATTAAAAAAAGTTAGCCCACTGCAGCATACTATAATTATAGTGGGTCTCTATAATGGCCCAAGTTCTAGCACAAACACAATAACATATTTCACACAATAGGATATAGCTATTCCAGCAAACATTATCCTAATAGAAGTCAACAGTCCGTAGCAATTCGAGCCATTCCATTTATTAATTACTCGCCACTTTCTGAAGACCTTCGTGAACCACTCGTGTTTCCTTGCAGTGAAGTTGCATCCAAGAGAGATTCGAATTATTAGCCCACCTCCATATCCTGTCAAAACAAATTTCCAACCAAATTTGAGTACACTCCCGATTCCTTCATCTTCTTGCGGGGCCAATGGATTTAGAGGCAACACCTCAGGATTTCCACATTCTTCCGATAAAGAGTAGCCACACAATCTTGAATTTCCCTGTTAAATGTATTGAACTGTGCTCCTCGAGGTATTGGCCCTTCAAGATTGTTATAAGACATGTTGAAGAATGCAAGGAAGTTAAGTTTGGCTAGTTGCGGAGGGATTTTCCCCAAGTGCTTATTTCGAGAAAGGTCCAAAGATTCAAGGTCCGAAATGCCAAAGTTGCCTTCAAGATTGAAGACTTAAAAAGTGAAGTCTATTACTGCCTTTGCATCAACTTTATCAAAGATTCCAAATGCCAAAGTTGAGAAAAGGGATGGGACCTGCAATTTGCTTTATCGGATGCAAACATTGTTAAGTCTATTCAAATTTCAATCCATGTGTCTCCCTCGAGACCATTTCAAAGTCTTCACTTCAACTTTTGCGTTTTTAACGTTCAAACAACCCGCGAATTTAAATTGATATTTTTTAATAAATTTGAAAATAAAATAAATAAAAATAATTTTAAAAAAATAATATCTCTTATCATTATACAACATCTGATATAAAATTGAGGGATATTTGATATAATCAATTATATCTGATAATTTCAGACACAATATAATTATACGATACGAACATAACATGAGAAAAATAATTAAAACACAACACAACACGAAAAATAAAATGAACATGACACAAATATACGATCGTGTCAAAATCTAGATAAAACGAATTATTAACGTGTCAAGTTTTATATAAATATATAATAGCTTGAATACGATTAAGATAGAAAAAATAACACGAACACGACGACACGTGATACAAGATTGGAAGTTATTTGAATAGTAACTTGACAATTTCGGACACAACATGATTATACGACACTAACAGAATATGAAAAAAATAATTAAAATATGACACGAGAAATAACATGAACACGACACAAAAACACAACGTGTCAAAATCTACATAAAACGAATTATTAACGTGTCAAAATTTAAATAAATATATAATAGCTTGAATACGATTATAATAGAAAAAATAACACGAACACAACGTCACGTGACACAAAATTGAGAATTATTTGAATAGTGTCAATTAGACTTAACAATTTCGGACACAACATGATTATACGACACAAATAGAACATGAAAAAAATAATTAAAATACGACATGAAAAATAACATGAATACGACACAACCACACGAACGTGTCGAAATCTACATAAAACCAATTATTAACGTGTAAAAATGTATATAAATTTATAATACTCTTAAAACATGATAAAATAACATAAACACGTTATGTATATACATTTTTTTCTCTAAATTAAATCATTATGACAAATTATGCAAAATATGGAATGAATTGAGACACGACACGAACACCCAAAATTTTTTTTAAATTGAATCATCATGACAAATTATGCAAACTATTTGGATGAATTGAAAGCGACACGAATACAATATGAAAAAAATAATTAAAATACGATACGAAACGAAAAATAAAATGAACATAAAACAAATACATGAACGTCTCAAAATCTACATAAAACAAATTATTAACATGTAAAAGTTTATATAGATTTATAATACTTTGAACACACGAAAAAATAACAGAAACACGAATATGAGACGAAAAATAACAGGAACATGACACAAATAGGTCAAAATCTACATTAAACGAATTATTAACTTGTAAAATTTATATAAATTTATAATACTTTAAACACAGGAACAAAAAATAACACGAACACGGATACTTTGAACACACGAAAAAATAACACGAATACGATACAAAATATTTGAAACCTAAAAGATCCGAATCCGAGAAGGTACGAACCCGAAAAGATCCAAACTTAATATGATCCGAACCCAAAATATCCCGATAACCAAAATATCTCATGAGTGTTAATTAAAAGACAAAACAAACATACCAAAACAAATCTAAAATGACCTAATTAATCTCACAATCATGTGGTAAAAGTCTAAATCAACCTTATTTTTTTTAATTGAATACCACAATTAACTTTCAAATTATAGTTTATGACATGTATTATATGGTAAAAAGAGTGTGATAATTATATGGAAAAAATAGTGTATTTCAAAATTCCAAATTCTCAATCCTCTAGCATTTGGCGCTAGCTTTTAATGTAGGTATAGATTCTCAAACAAAATTGATAAACATAACAGCTTTCTTGTTCTCATTGCTTTGATGTCAAAGAAAATTGAATACTTATTTTTTATTTATTTTTAAATAATAATTATATATTGAACATATAATTGCATATAGGCATAATAATAAAATAAACTTTTCGAAGTATACTAAAGGTGTCAAATAAACCCCCACTCTTTAATTCGAATCAATTATATTAAACTATCAAATTGTCATTTATTGTCAATTTATTGAAATCAGTCACGTGACTGCGTGACTGACGGCTCCATTAGCACTCAAAGGAAATGCAACGTGACATCCAAAGTGACTAATGAAAATATCAAGTGGCATCCGAGCGTAGCACAAAAATGATGTGGTTGTAATTTCCAAAATCCATCATCTAAACCCCGACACATGGATTAAAAATTAAAAAAATTATTATTAAATTAAACAAAATTCCAAAATCAATTAAATTTAATTATTATGATAAAAAAATCAAAACAAATCTTCTTCAACACTTTAGCAGCACAAAACTCAAGTATTAAACTTGAAAGAGGAAAAAAAATTCAATCAACAAGTTGTCAACTACTCAACATTAATCAACACAAAAGATAGAATTCTAAGTAATAAAAATGAAACTTTAAAATCAATTAAGTAAATTTCAATTTGATTAAAAGTAAACAAATTTGAAAATATTAAAAATCCAAAACACAACAATCAAAAGTACTTTCCAGAATTTCAAAACCCAAAAAATCCAACATCATTAACCATATTCATTCTTTGAGATTTCATCATTTCTTTCTAACTCAATTTGATTCTTATATTTCAAAACCCCGAATAAACACAATTTCTTTTACATGTTTTCAGTGTAAACCAAAGATAAAAAAAAAAAAAAATACAACAATACTAAATTCAAATAACAAAAATACTTGTATAAAGAACTGACCTCACAGAAGCAGAACTCATGTCCAAACACATTCGCCACTACCAATTACTCTTATGCTTTTGGAGTTTTGAAGATGGGTGACGAGATTTGAAAAATAAGATCTTGTTGTAGCTGGATTTAAAGATTTTGATGTTTGTCTAAAGATTTTGAGAAGAGATCGGCAATTTAGAATATGGCCGTGTGCAGATAATAGAGAGACGGAGAGAAGTGATAGAGAGAGAAAGGGAAAAAATCAGATTAAAACAGAGAAAAAAAAAGAGATTATAGGAAAGAAAAAAAAAAAAAAGATGAAGAGATAGAATTAAAAGCTGAGGATGATGATCACCTTGAAGCACCAATTTTTAGCGCACTAATCTCTTCAAGAGTTTCTCAATTTCAGCTACCAGCAAAGGATTTTTTTTTTTTTTAACTTTGAAAATTGGGTTTTTTTTTTTTTTTTTAATTGCCATGTGGCATTGATAAGTTTTTTTATAACTATTGCAGGATAATGAGATGACATGGCATTTTTAATGCCATGTCATCAAACACGTCCACTTTAATGTAAAAGCGTACTGTGGGTACACAGAATCGTTATTCTCGAGTTAGAATTCTAATGGATTCCGTTCAATTCGAGTTTAATTAGTTAAAAATAAAAGCACGAGGGGTAAAATCAATCAAATAAAAGGTGGAGGACTAAAATGACACATATGGTATAGTTCGAGGATGAAATTTGTCATTATGCCTTGTATATATTGTGTACAAATATCTAATATTTAAGCTGTCGCAACCCCCTCACAAAAATGTTCGGTTGATAATCTGCCCCGTCGCGGGGACAAATCCAGCCTTTCGTTAAGGATGTGACATTTAAAGAAATAGAGAAAAAGACGATTTAATTCCTCTTTAATTAAAGGTTAAGGCTATGAAAACGAACTCGAAAAAGAAATGGAGTCGCCACCAATCTTTTTTTGGCTACGTGTGATCGGTCACCTATTAAAATCGATCTTTATAAAACATTTTAAAATTAATTAAAATATTTTTTAAAACCAATTTTGAAGTCTGCACTTTGAACCAGAGAAAACAAGTGCGGGTTCGGGAGTCGGTTATGTGTGGGGAAGGATTAGCATCCCCATAACGCCCATATAAAACGGTACCTTATTAGTCATGTATTATCTCAAGTCTCAGTGAAAAGTTGGTTTTAAATTTAGTGTTTTTTAAAAATAATTCCCTTAAAATTTTTCATATTTTATTTGAAAATGATTCGGAATTTATTAACATAAAATTTCCCATATTTTTCGACAAACTCGGCAAAACATGGAATTTTTCCTCGATTTTGAAATTCCCCGAATCATCCTCGTTTTTGGAAAATGATATTCCGTTGTTAATGATAATTGATGATATCCTCCCTGGCAGACCTTGCAGAGAATTCATGAATTAGTTTAACTCGGGAATAATCTTGATTTATTAAAAATATTATTTGCTTTTCATGTATTTTAAAAATCATAGAAAATGACCATGAATATGCAAAAATGTTATTAAGATAAAAATTAAATAAACATGCATATTTATCATGGTATGGCAAACATTTTATTATAACATGGTAAAAGAAATAATGACATGGCATGCTTGACATGACAAAATCTAAATGACATGGCATAAGGAAATGAATGTCATGGCATGTGAATGAATAACATGGTATCTGAAATGAATGACATGGCATATGGATTAATGACATGGCCTAATCTAGATGGCATGGCACATGAGTGAATATCATGACATATGAATGAATGGTATGACATGCTTGACATGGCAAAATCCAAATGATATGGTACATGAATGAATGACATGGCAAATTCTCAATGATATGGCACATAAATGAATGACATGGCATATGAATGAATGAAATGGCATGCGAATGAATGAAATGGCATGCTTGACATGGCAAATTCTAAATGACATAGCATATGAATGAATGACATGACATGTGAATGAACCATATGGCAAATTCTAAATGGTATGGCACATGTATGAATGACATGGCAAAATCGTAAAATGATATCATCATAAAATACTCATAATCACATACACACATCATTATTTTGAAATGGATTCTTCATGTGAAGAATCACATAGATGGCATATGTCGGAAAATATTACTATGCTCCTCGAAAAACCTGGCAAAGCTTGAAAAATAATTCTTTCATATGATATTTATATGATCCCGAATAAAACAAAATCCATGCCTTTTGATTTCATAACCACGTGCGTTGAATAATTTTCTAACCTCCCCGGCAAACCCGGCAAAGATTAAGAACTAATTCTTGCCAAATGATTAGGAAACCTAGAAGCACGATTTTTATGCCAAATTAAGTAAAAACGTTTTAAAAAATGTAATGCTTGAAGATGTATTTATTCCTTGAAGTAAAGACATCTGTATACCTAAAAAGGTATCCGACTACCTTTGGGAGAAACTTAAATTGGATTTTCAAGCCCATACAAAAGGATTCTTAATGCCTTTGAGCAGAGGCAATTAAGGTTGATTCGAGCATTACACTGGAGTATACCTAAAAACTACAGGAAGTTCAGTCACACTTCAATTTGTCAACTCATAACCGGAGGGCACGGGCGCACCATTCAACTAGTGCTTTCATTCCCCAGCTCATCTACTTCGGTCATGCTGATCATCATTTCCTGTGGCTATTTATCTTTAACCCCGTTGAATTTCTCGAAGGCTTGTTCTAACATGACCATCACCTAGATGACATATTAGAAATCTATGACATAGCAAAAATCTAAATTAAATTACAAGAATTAATGACATGATAAAACCTAGATGACATATTAGAAATCTATATGACATAGCATAAAGAAATGAATGTCATGTGAACGAAATCGACATGGCAAACCTAAGCTTGGCGGACTAAATGACATGGCAAACGAAATGACATGGCATAAGAATGAATGTCATATGAGTGAAATCGACATGGCAAACAAATTGGCATGGCATACGAATGACATGGCATGAGAATATAACATGACACGAAAATGACATAGCATGAGGATGAATGTCGTGGCATGTAAATGATGTGGCAAACGAATGACATGGCATATAAATGACATGGCATAAGAATGAATGTCATGTGAATGAAATAACATGGCAAACAAAATGACATGGCATAAGAATGGATATGATGAGGATGAATGTCATGTGAATGAGATCGACATGGCAAACAAAATGACATGGCATATGAATGACATGGCATGAACATGAATGTCATGTGAATGAAATCGTCATGACATGCAAAATGACATGGCATATGAATGACATAGTATATGAATGACATTGCATATAGATGACAATGACATAATGAATGACATGGAATATGAATGACATGGCATATGAGTGACCTGGCACGTGAATGACATGGAAAATTTTGATGATATGGCATGTGAGTGGAGGACATGGCATATGAATGAAATGGCATGCGAATGACATGGCCTAATCTAGATGGCATGACATATGAATGATGACATGGCATATGAATGACATAGCCTAATATGTTATAGAATCGTAATGAATGTCATGTGAATGAAATCAACATGGCAAACCCAAAATGAGATAAACATAATGACATGGCAAACCAAGTGACATGGCATGAGAATGTTGTGTCATGAAAATAGAATGACATGAATGAAATGTGGTGACCGAATGGTCATGGTAATGACATGGATGGCATGACATGTTTAATCATGGCTTAAAATGAGCTCAAACACTGAATGACATGGCAAATGACATGCTATATGAATGATATGGCATAAATGACATAGATCATAAATAAAATGTCATGGTGGCCGAATGGCATGGTGATGGCATATAAATGGCCGAATGCATGGTGATGACATGTGGATGACATGTGGATGGCTGAATGGCATGAAATGATAACATGGCATGAATGGCATGAAAATGCACCTAAACTATAAATGACATGGTAAATGACATGGCATGACATTACATGTTACATGGATGACATGGCATAGTGAATGACATGGCATATGAATGACATGGCATATGGATGACACGACATATGGATAACATGGCCTAATGAATGACATGGCATAATGAATGACATGGCATGTGAATGACATGGCATATGGATGACATGGCATAAAATAACATGGCATGTGAATGACATGGCATATGAATGACATGGCATATGAATGACATGGCATGTGAATGACATGGCGCATGAATGACATGGCATATGAATGACATGGTATATGGATGACGTGGCATAATGAATGACATGGCATAATGAACGACATGGCATCATCATAAAATATTCATAATCACATGCACACATCATTTTTGAAATGAATTATTCATGTGAGGAATCATATAAATAGCATATGTCAAAAAAATATTACCGTGCTTCCCGGCAAAGCTTGGAAAATAATTCTTTCATAAGATATTTACATGGTTCCGACTAAAATGAAAACCATACGTTTCGATTCGATAAACATGTGCGTTGAATAATTTCCTAACCTCTCCGACAAACCCAGCAGAGATCGGGAACTAATTCTCGCCAAATGTTTAATAAACCGAAAAATACGTTTTTCTGACATGTTAAGTAAAAACATTTTTAAAATGCGATGCATGGAGATGTATTTCTTCCCTAGAATAAGGACATCCGTATACCTAAAAAGGTATCCGACTACCTTAGGAAGAGAACTAAATCAGATTTTCAAAATCGAAAGACTTTGGGTTTAAAATTTTAAAAGTTTAGAAATTTTTTGATGAAAATGGCCTCATGGCCGAAATCCCCTTTTAAAAGGCCCTATTTTCTAGTTTTGAAACCCGGGTTGACCACCCTTTCCCCGAATTTTATAAAATCAAAATTTATGATTGAAATGACTTGGAAATCAACCTAAGACAGTAGCTAAAACCCCAAATCATCCCTCTCTTAATATCCTAACCAAAACAGAAAATTAGTATTTCTTTAAAAAAAAAATCTGACCCTCACAGTCAGTTTTGAAAACCTATTATTTTCCCTTCAAAACGATTTCAAAAAAATCTAAAAAAATTATGGTAGACCTAGAACATGTCCCTAGAAAGAAAAATCAGCTTAATTTTTGGAGCATGGATATTATGACCCAATTTTACCAAAATCAAAACAGTGAGTTAAAAGCTGCTTTGTTAAAATCCATTAGGCAATTTTGAAAACCTATTTTTTTCCCTCCTAAAAATTTCAAAAAATTCTAAAAAAATTAGGGTAGACCTAGGACATGTTTACCTCTATGGAAAAAAAAATCAACTTAATTTTGGAGTATGGATACTATGACCGAGTTTTACCCAAAATCAAGACAGTGAGTTAAAAAATATTTTGTCAAAATCTATTTTTAAACCTTTGATAGAAAAATCCAAAATTCAAAACAAAAATACTAGAGGGTCCTTACAGGGTCTACAACCTGTGGTTAAAAAATCTTTAAATTTGGACAAGGAATGCATGGTCAGAAAATCTAGCTTGCACAACTTTTCATTTTTTCACAAGCATGCTCATGAGAGCTTGGCTTTGAGCCATTAGTTGGCTTAAGTCAAAAATCAAGTGGGGATGAGATGAATGCATGAACATGAAGCAACAAATATGGGGATCTATCCTACCACAACCAACCAAGCAAGAGATATCAAGCAAGAACAAGCACAACAACACAAGTTAGGTTTGGGCTAGTGTGAAAAACATGTAGAAAAAATTTGACAACTTAGTTATTTAATGAAAAGAAGAAGAAATCTTTTGGAACTTGTTTTGAAAAATAATTTTATTTCATGAAAGAAAATAAAATGAAAATCATAAAGGAATAACAAAATCATATGAACAAAGCATGGAGGAGAGAATGGAAGAAAATAGCTACTTTGCTATAGCTTTCCAAATCAAAGAGTAGTAAAAAAATGCCTTATTTTTCTTTTTCTTTCCCTTTTCTTTTTCCCCTCTCTTTTTCTCTCCTTTTAGCTATTGCCCTCTCAAAAATCTGACCCCCTCATTCCTTCTTGAATGGCCGGCTGCCTTATATTAGTGGAGGGTGTGTGTGCTTTTCTTTTTTTCATCCTTCATGCCTCTCCAACATCTTTTGCCCTTGGATGATATGTGCTCATCTTTTCTCCAACAATCTAGGCCATTCGATGAAGATATTTTCATGAAAACAAAAATGCTATCTTGCAATTTGATCTTGGCCATTGAGGGATGTACTCATCTTTTTTTACAAAACACCTAGGCCATTGGATAAACAAGGACACTTAAAAATGACATCTTGCTATCCATCCTTAACCATTTGATCCATGATGATCACACTCTCTCTTGATCAGCTACTGGCTGAAAATAGCCTAGAGATTTCCAAGCCATTCGTCCTTTTTTTTATTCGCAAAAATGGGCTTTTTTGATTTCTTCGATAAAATTGCCCTTTTTCCCCCTCCAACTTAAATTTATTGAAAATGGACCCTAATTTCGGATTTGTCTTTTCCAACTCATCCCATCCAATATAAAACTTGGTTCTGGAGGTTTTCACATTTTTCCAAGCTCATTTGCTATTTTTCTCGGATTTTTCTCTAAAAGTTCAGTTTAGAGCCTCCCAAATTTAGCCTTTTTCAAATGAGCTTCGATTCTGGATTTTTCTTCACCAATATTTTCCAAAAATTATAAAACTCAGATTTGAAAGTTTTCAGAATTTTTTGAGCTCGTTTTCTATTTTTTCCATAATTTTCTCTTGAAATTTCGGGTTAGGGAACCCGAAGCTTGCCATTTTTCAAATGAGCTCCGATTCCGGATTTTTCTTCACCAATCTCTTCCAAAAATTATGAAACTCAAATCTTGAAGTTTTCATAATTTTCTGAGCTCATTTTCTATTTTTCCCGGAATTTTCACTTGGAATTTCGGGTTAGGGCACCCGAACTTTGCCATTTTTCAAATGAGCTCCGATTCCATATTTTTCTTCACCAATCTTTTCCAAAAATTATGAAACTCAGATTTGAAAGTTTTCATAATTTTTCGAGCTCGTTTGCTATTTTTCCCAAAATTATCTTTTGGAATTTCAGGTTAGTGCACCGGAACTTTTTCATTTTTCAAATGAGCTCCGATTCAGGATTTTTCTTCACTGATCTCTTCCAAAAATTATAAAAACTCAGATCTGAAAGTTTTCATAGTTTTTCGAGCTTGTTTGCTATTTTTCCTGGCATTATCTTCTGGAATTTTGGGTTAGTGCACTCGAACTTTGCCATTTTTCAAATGAGCTTTGATTCCATATTTTTCTTCACCAATATCTTCCAAAAATTACGGAACTCATATTTGCAAGTTTTCATAATTTTTCGAGCTCGTTTTCTATTTTTTTCGGAATTTTCTTTGGGAATTTTCGAGAATGCCCTTCAACCTCCGAAACCTCGATTTTACTCAAAACGGGTCCAATTTTGGATTTTCTTTTTCCACTTTCTTTGTCCTATATTGAATTTGAGTTGGTCCTAAAACGCCCAATTTTTACGATCAAATTCCCTTCCGATTTAGTTTTCCCCTTTTCAAACTCGGGAATTTTCTCCTTTTTCCGTTTTTGCTATCACCGGCTCTTCCTTGGGATCCACTTCAAACTGGACCTTGGGCTATTTTTCTTTATTCATCCTTTATCAATTGGGGGCTTCAATTTTATCGAATCGGGTTATCTTTACAATTTTCCCTAAATTTGCCGAATTAGGTCTTCCCTTATATTGAATTTTTGCAGCCCATCTTCCGGACTCTATATCTTTTGTTGTAGATCTCGAATTGTCAAAATTCTTTCGTCATTGTTCAATTCAACTTCGAACCTTGATTTTGACTGAGAGTTGACTTTTTCAATGGTTGACTTTTTGGGATTGACTTTTTCATAGTTGACTTTTTCGAAGATGACTTTTTGTGCTGACCTCCGAAACAAAGTTTTGGGGACCCATCTATGCAATGGTGGAAGTCTTTCTACATTTCGGGAAGTTGAAAGGAAGAATCAGCTTGGTTTAGGGAGCCCGAACAAAATTAAGTGTCTACAGGAGTATCCATCATTCCTCTAAATAATTCAAGTAAAAATAGTTATCGAAACATCATTGAAAGTATCGGAGTGATTCGAGGATTATTTTTACATAGATAATTTATTTTATTTCGAAAATGATAATAATAGATATTTTCCTTCACTTTTAAACGATAATAAAAAAAATGTTCTAAGAAATGTAATACTCCGACGATGGAACTCAAAGGGATTCACAATTAGTGATCTCGGCGAAATCTTAAGTTGAGGAAAATCCATTAAAGGTTTCCAAAAGTATTGGAATTTTTAGTGAGATTTTCTGATATAAATGTTCACATTTACTTTTTCTAGAATAAAATAATAAAAAAAATTAAGAAATGTGATTCTCCGGAGATGGAACTCAAAGGGATTCACAAGTAGTGATCTTTGCGAAATTTGAGGTGAGGAAAATCCGCTAAAGATTTCCAAAAGTATTGAGATTTTTAGTGCGGTTTTTAGATACACTGGTTCAAATTATATAAATGTGTCTATAGTAAGATCAACGAGTTGTCATCTTTTGACTATATGAAGATGACGTATTAAACTTTGGTATGAAACAAAACAAATTAAAAGTACCAAAAGGTTCTTACTTAGTAATTCTGCTATGAGATATATATACATAGGTGTTGCCGATGTGATTTTGGGAATAAAAATAAAATGCCAAGTTATTACTTCCCAATTTCACTATATTAAGAGATTCTAAAAGAATCAATTATATAATGGACAACGGATGCAACACTATTAATATCAAATTAAGATATGTTAATTGCACAATGGAATATGCAAAAGTAATCGAATATTTGATGTATGCTATGATATACACAAAGTCAGACATTACTTTTGTAATTGCAAAGGTTAGTAGATATACAAATGACCCAAAATAAGTTGCATTGGGATGGTCATAAGATATTCATAATAATTGCATTGTGATATTATACAAAACCTAATAGAAGGATAGACCAATGCAAGTTTGATTATCAACATAGAAGAACAATTAATCCACAAGTGGATTGATTTTCATGATTGTTGAGGGTAATGTTTCTTGGAATTCAAAGAAACAAAAATAAATTAAAGGATCTACTATAGTCACACATGATGTAAAGGAAATGATGTCTAGATCTTCCAAGAGGATGAGATTCAAGCCCATTTAACTAAGTCACACATGATGGAACCTCAACTCAATGCTTGATAAGACATTAAGTCTTCAGTTTTAATGAGTCCAAGTACATCATTTGAATGTGGCTGCAAGCACTAACACATTTATTCATCCCAAGGTTAGTCAATTGCTTAGAACCGTATGATTAAAAGAGGGAGGTTGAATCAATCTCTTAATGAAGCCATAAAACGTACAATAAAGTGTTGAAGTGCCTTTTACGTGACATTTCTGATGGAGTTCACTTATATGGGTGGAAGTGGTGTCGCTTCTAGGAGCAAAGGGCAAGTTTTGAGTCTTAAGCACTCAATAAAGGATACATGACACATGGACAGTAATAGTGTCAACCATTGCTAAAATGACTTTTTAATGAGTCTGAAATATTATGTGTGGATTAGTGCATGACTAGTCATATAGAATCGTTGGTTCAAAGATCTAAAATCTACCATACAATTCTAATTAGCTCAACAACACTTTTTCACTAAGATAGAGGTTTTAAATCGGTAAGATACATTCACTTATGCATAAGATTTCCAAAATTGTCGGACATACCCTATTTTGAAATTAATGGGGGATTGTTAAAATATTTTCAAAATAAAGTGAAAGAAATAAATTATTAATGATTAAATAATCAATTAATCATAGACTAGCACGTAAGAAGCTATACACTAGCTTTGGTTAAGTTCGAATTAAAGCTCAATTGGATAAGCTTTATACATGATGGGATCCGAATACCCGTTCATTGGATTCGAACTTCATGAGTTAATGGAAAATAAGCTTCTATAATATTTTACACAAGGGGATTCGTATACATGTTTAAAGGGATTCGAATACTAAGTTTAGAAGGTGTTCTGTTATAATTTACAAAGAGGGATTCGAATCTCCTAATTCGAGGATTAGAATACCCTAGTTCAAATTTTGGCAGATTCATTTGTAATAGCTAGTTTCGTTTCAAACACATTCATACCTTTTCAGAAGTTGCTCTTTCACTTGTAAAGGGTTTCCAATGGCACATGTTGAGTTTTAAAATATGAGAACTCAATGAAAAGACAAGTTGGCTATATTAAACAACACAACTTAAGAGACAGAACTCTTGATTAAATCTCTATAATTATATATCTAAATTTTCCAACAAAAGAGAATAACAGATAATAATGATATCATATTTTCTGAACCATTCTCTCTTCCCTGTCATTCTCGATTAAAGAAAATCTCTTAGAATTGGTTTACTACAGAAAACTAAGTATAAGAAAGATGATTTTACTAGTCATTAAGAAGTGTTTAGTGATTTGATTTCACTAGTGCAAAGTGATTTCAAACATAGATTTCATTGTATCTATGGCTATTCGACAAATTCCTCGTACATATCATATATGGTGGGGGCAAAATAAACCTAAAAGAAAGTGACATTTGCAACATACCTTAAAGTCATATTCTCTCATGTTATGACTAATTTTTACCTATCGAAACTCTCAAAACCCAATAATTTAATCGGATAATAAATGAATTTGGATATCATGGAAATAAATTTGGATTCAAAAATGAATACTTCAAAAATAACTAACAATTTCAATTAAAAAAAAAAATAGCTCACTACAGCATACTATAATTATAGTGGGTCTCCATAATGCACCAAGTTCTAGCACAAAAACAAGAACATATTTCACACTAGGATCTAGTTATTCCTAATAGAAGTCAATGGTCCGTAGCAATTCGAGCCGTTCCATTTATTAATTACTCACTCGCCACTTTCTGAAGACCTTCATGAACCACTCGTGTTTCCTTGGAGTGAAGTTGCATCCAAGAGAGATTCCAATTATTAGCCCACCCCCATATCCTGTCAAAACAATTTTCCAACCAAATTTGAGCACACTCCCGATTCCTTCATCTTCTTGCTGGGCCAGTGGAGTTGGAGGCAACACCTCAGAATTTCCACATTTTTCTGACAAAGGGTAGCCACACAATCTTGAATTTCCCTCATACGAATCATTGTTAAATGTATTAAACTGTGCTCCTCGAGGTATTGGCCCTTCAAGATTGTTATAAGACACGTTGAAGAATGCAAGGAAGTTAAGTTTGGCTAGTTGCGGAGGGATTTTCCCCAAGAGCTTATTTCGAGAAAGGTCCAAAGATTCCAGGTCCGAAATCTCCCCCAATGATAATGGAATATGACCATTGAGATTGTTATTTGAAAGGTTAAGCATGCGAACTAGCTTCAAATTACCAATGACTTCAGGGATTTCACCTTGAAACTCGTTGCTTGACAAATCAATAGCTGAGAGGGAATCTGGGAGATTCTCGTATTTTAGGTCCCTGCCTTTGTTAGCCAACGTAACTACGTAATTATAATAATCAGACCACAAAAATTCTCTATTCTGGAAGCTTGTATTTGCATTCATGTAAGGTGATAAGTTGTTCGTATTGGCAACTTTCATGGCATTCCAAATATTGAAGTACTCAGATGGCAACTTACCTCTTAAACTATTGCCTGAGAGGTCAATTATTTGCAAGTTGGAGAATTCTGACTTCGCCTGAGGTTTTCCTATCACACCATGCAATCTGTTTGCTCTCAAGATGAGAACCTTGAGTTTTGGAAGAGTACCCAACCAAGAAGGAAAGGTATCATTTATCATATTGTTTCCAAGATTGAGAACTTCTAACTTGGTACAATGGGATAGTGATCTTGGTATTCTCCCTTGCAATTGATTTTGGCTCAAGTCCATCATCGTCAACCCGCAGTTCTTCATATATGTTGGAGGAATAGCACCAGTGAAGTGATTATTTCCAAGGTTGAGACCTTTCAGAGAGTCACTTACATTGGCTAAACATCGCGGCAGCATCCCAGTCAAGTTGTTACTGGACAAATCCAAGACCACAGCAGAAGAAAGATTGCAGAGCATTGATGGGATTTCTCCTGATAGTGAGTTATTTGAGACTAAATAAGAGTTGATGGAAGGAGGTGGATGGGGAAGTGATCCTTGCAACATATTACTTTCAATGTTCAAAACCTCTAAGCTAGTCCATGGAAGAACAACAGGAAGCTCCTGAAATCCTGTCAGAAAATTAAAGCCCAAATTTAATTGCTGGAGAGTTTCTTTTCCCACACTCCAGAACCAATTAGGTATTTGTCCGTGAATTTTGTTGTCTGAAAGTTCCAAAAACTCCAATTCATCTTGACTACGCAGAAAACTTGGAAACTCAGATAAGTTGCATGAAGCCAATCCTAGAAGCCTGAACTTTGGAGGAGTGCCATTGATGCTGACATCAGTCAGCAGTGACAAGTTGTTGCCTGAAAGTTGGAGTCTGGTGAGATTTTTAAGCTCAAGAAAAGAGTCCAGCTTGAGAATTCCTGTTAGTTGATTTCTTTGTAGATCAAGAAGCTCAAGATTCTCAAGCTTGAAGATTGATTCTGGAATAGAACCACTCAAATTATTTTCCTGGAATTTGATCTCAGTTAGCTTGGTAAGGTTTCCTATCCAAGGTGGAATCTGACCATCTAACTTATTGGCCCTAAGATATAGTTGAGTAATTTGGGTCAAATTTCTGAGAGAAGATGGGATGTTACCAGTTAAACTGGTGTTTGACAAATCCAAGTATGTGAGATTGGTATGTCTACCAAGCCAGGACAAGGTTCCAGTGTCGAAAGTATTCATGGTAAGGGACAGATAAACAAGTTGGGTAAGATTGGCTAAGGAAGAAGGGATCTCCCCAGAAAAATTGTTATAAGAGAAATCCAAAGTCGTGAGCTGGTTTAGGTTTCCAACTGAAGGAGGAATAGGTCCCGAAAAGTTGTTAAAAGACAGATCAACATATTGAAGTTGAGTAAGGTTACCAAGTGAATATGGTACCTTCCCTGAAAAATGGCAGTTGTTGATGTCCAAATATTCCAAGGACTTGAAGTTTCCAATTGATTCTGGAAGCTGTCCGAAAAAACTTGTGTTTGCAAGGCTTAATTTCAAAAGAGGGTGATTGCCCTGAATATCAGGTAAAGATCCAGTGAGTTCCTGATTGGACTGCAGGCTGAGATACTGAAGGCTTGGTAACTCAAAAATCCATGTGGGAAACTCACCCTTCAAGTCACAGTTTAATAAAATTAAAGCTGTTAATGAAGAAAATTTTGCTGCTGAGATATTAGGTACCGAAGAAGAAATTCTCACATCAGTAAGATAAAGACCTTTAAGATTGGTTAACTTCTCAAGCAGAGACCTCAAGCCTGGCTTCCGAAGCTTCAATGAGTTCCCTGACAAATCAAGGAGCTCTAATTCTGACAGCTCTAACATTTCTGAAGGAACTTGACCAGAGAAGTTGGAGTAAGAGAGGTCTAGGAATATCAGTTTTGAGAGATTCCTGATCTCTGAAGGAATTTCAGAATTATTGAAGATATTGTCTGCAAGATTAAGCCATTGAAGGTGAACAAGACGGAAGAGGCTGCTGCTGGAATTGATTGAACCATACAGATAACTGCTACTAAGGTCAAGGTCGATTACATGACCAGTGGTGTTGTCACACTCGACCCCTTTCCACGAACAACAATCACCATTTTCCTCCTCCGATTTCCAGGATTCAGTTTTCGGATAGGCATCAAAACTAGTTGAGGCAGAGTTATTGATGACAAAGCTTTGCTTGAACTCCAGCAATGCTAAGTGCTCATCAGGGTGACACAATGACTGTACTGATGAAGAAACAAGAAAAAACGGTAAGAGGAAAAAGAGCAAGCTCATTGAAATAGAGCCCATAATAATTTGATTTTCTTGGATGTGCAATGAAAATCAGTAGTGAAATGTGACCATTTATGGACACCGAGACAGCCCAAATGAAACTGTTGAAGTCGTTTGTCTTCAAGATTGAAGACTTAAAAAGTGAAGTCTATTATTGCCTTTGCATCAACTTAATTTATCAAAGATTCCAAATGCCAAAGTTGAGAAAAGGGATGGGGGGACATGCAATTTGCTTTAGCCAAGGCAAATCTCATTAAGTCTATTCAAAATTTCAATCCAAATGATAGAGAAACTGATTGCTCATGATTCCATGTGTCTCCCTCGAGACCATTTCAAAGTCTTCACTTCAACTTTTGCGTGTTTCACGTGAAACAATTTATATTTGATACACAATTTATTAAAAATTATAATTATTTGTATTTATTTTTAGAGATTTTTAAAATTTTATATTTGTTTATTAATGAGATATCATCGTATGGTTTACTGACTCAAATACAAACCCTAATTATATTTTGTTTAAATTCTTTATTATTTCAAGTTGTTGCACTTAAATATTATATATATATATATATATATATATATTTAGTACAAAAGAGGCAACAGTTTAAGGATAGTAAAAAGGGTTGCGGATCCTGAGGTTTGAACTTCAGACCTGCTGGATGCAACTACATAAATCAACTAAACTAAACTCTAGATTCAAATTTCATATATCTTTATTCCTTTGCATTTGTGTTATTCACGTCCTCTAGCACAAACAAAAACATAATTTAACAAGTAATCATGTTATCTAGTAAAGTGTACATAAAAAAGCCTCAAATAAGATAAATAAATATTTGAAACCAATAGATTCCATAAATCGTATTAGATCTGTCTATGGATCGGGTTATTCATTCAAACTCGAAGACTCGTCCGATATTTGAGAGGGCTTGACAAAAATATTAGACCCGAAAAATGAATTTGAACAAAAAAATGAGGTCCGTTTAAAAAATAAGTCGGGTCTTGACTCCAACATTCAAGACTCAAACCCAACCCGGCCTAACCCGTTTTTCAATTATATAATATATATTATTTTTTATATTTATATATATTATGTAATTTATTTCATATAAAAAATAAATATGTATAATATTATAATATAAACATTAAAAAATATGTTAAGTTATATATATTTATATTTTGGAATTTAATAAAAGAAAAAAGAATTAAATTACTAAAAATTAAATAAAAATACATATTTTTTAAGAAAACGTAATATTGACTGGTCTGAATAAAATTTGAAGTTTATATTTCGAATCGAACCGGACTTGAATAAGTGTATATGGTGTTGATATCATATTTAAGTCTGATCAGATTCATGGACACCTCTAAATCGTATTGGCCATTCTAGAATGTTAAATCGAGATCTCCCGGTTGAAGTCTCACATTTTAATAGTTAATGTACAGTTTTGGAGTTACAATACATGATAAAATATTATAAAGGAAACGTATCAACTAACTACTCGAGGAAAAGAAATAAACCATGCTAAAATGATTAAACATAAGATTAGAAATTAAATCATAAAATAAAATATTAGATCTAATAAACTAAATAAAAAATAACAAGAAATGATCATGCTAAACAAAGCAATTTAAATGTTATATCAATGATTTTTCATGAAATATATAAGGTGCTAAAGCATGATTACGCATTCTAAATTAATAACGTTAACTTCCACTTCATACTATATTTTTCATTTAACAATGTTAATTTATTATATTCGTCTATGTACCAAAACAATATTATTTTATTAATTTGTAAATATTTATTAACCGTAATTTAAAGGTTTTATCATGGATCAGACTTGGATTAAACCAATCACGACTACAACATCTCCACTTTAGGCGGGCAGAATATTTTAATAAAAATATTAAAAATTACTTTATATTAATAAATTAATTGATATTATAAAAATATATTTTTAAAAAAAATAATCTTAAGGCCAAGGCTACAAACTTGGTGAGTTCTTGGTCGCTTGGACACAGCTGATTATGTAGTTTAATGTCAACTAGAGGAAATGAACAAAATCCCAAATAAAACCACTTTTGGGAAAGAGTAGAAATCTCAGGAGGAAAAAATGTTGGATGCTATATACTATATTATAAACATAATATATATATATACGTACTTTGAATTTGCATGTAATAACAGATTAAACAGAACCGAATATAGAAATTGATTTGAAAAAATCAATACCGAGTTAAGGTAGAATCTCTGACCTTAAGACGAATTTTGCCTGCCTCTAAAGTGCTAGCAAATTGTATGCAAATCGTCTCCCAGGCCTCCTCGATAACGTTGCTCTAAAGGGCACACTCGAAGCTATTCAGTGAACCGAAAAGATGGAGTAGTCTCTCTCAGAAGACAGTAGACAAATATGAGAAGGAAGAAATCTGATACTCAGTTAATTAGTTAATAAAATAGACACTGGATGTCTGTATTTATAGATGCTAGAAAACCTATTCGGAAAAAGTACACCAGTTGGAAGGAGTCTGTTCGGTCAGAACAGACATATCCCAAAAGACGAATCGGTTCAGTCATGCACAACACCGAACCGGCATGACTTTATTCGAAAAGGTAAATTCTAGAAGCAGACCTGACCAGTTCGGTCTTGGACCGAACAGTCACAATTAATCAGACAGAAAAGCAAATTGGTCCGGTTGGGCAGCAAAAAGAATATTGCTGGCCCAGGCCCAAGCCCGACGCATGTGATCTAGCTCAATTTGTGTAGATCCTCACCCACCACAGAACTTGGGTGCCCCTTGGGGCCCAACCCAACATAGAACACTAGCTTATATATACTACAAGCTAAGGCCATACTTTGTTCTATGTGGGATTGTATACCATACACAACTTCAACCAACTTTCTTCCTCTTCAAGTGGGTGTTTAATGAGACCATTTTTTCATTCAATTTTGATATCAAATGTGTATGTTAATTATACACCGTGTATCTAGTTACGACAATTTACGTATTAAAATACATATTCCGTATTTATACACCAAGAAATAAGCATTGATATCCAACAAAAAATAGTTAGGAAAAACAAATAAAGAATCTACTATAACAGCGTCGTTTAACATGACAAGGTGGGTCTAGATTAGAGGTGTTCATGGGTCGGGCCGAGCCGCGATCCGGGAAAAAATATTTCTCTTGTCGAAGCCCGTTTCGGGCCCGGCCCGTAAACCTATTTCACTATTCATAAATTATTAAAATATTAAAAAAATATTTTTATAGTAATATTTATATATTTTTTATAATTAAATTTAAATAATTTTTTTTTTAAAAAATATTAAATAGTAATTCAGGTCGAGTCGGGAAGACCCAAATTATAAATATTCTTATTCAAATTTGATCCGAGCCGTGTCGAACTTAATGAACCAAACGAATTACCCAACTTTTAAACAGGTCTTTGACTCTCTGGATGAAACAATTGCTTACATTAGCAAAAAAGGCAACCAGGTGCTTGGATTGTATCCTCTCTAATTATTAGGTAGATAAATCTATAAAAGCAATCCCCCTCAATTGCATTGCCATTTGAGGGGAATTGCTTTTCCTTTGTTTTGGGGGGAAAGAAAGGAAAGAAAGAGAAAGAGAGGAAAAAAAAAGAAGAAGGAAGGAAGGAGATGAGAAAGATTTGTGTGTTCGTGTCGTGTTCTTATTATTTTTTGTGTTCATTTTTTTTTTCAAAATATTATAAACTTATATAAATTTTTACATGTTAATAATTTATTTTATGTAGATTTTGACACGTTCGTGTATTTGTGTTGTGTTCATATTACTTTTGTGTCGAGTCGTATTTTAATTATTTTTTTCATATGTTCGTGTCGTATTTCAATTCATCCAAATATTTTGCATAGTTTGTCATGGTGATCCAATTTAGAGAAATTTTGTGTGTTCGTGTCATGTCTCAATTCATCCCATATTTTGTATAATTTGTTATAATGATTTAATTTAGAGAAAAATTATATGTTCATAACATGTTCGTGTTATTTTATCGTTTGTTTAAAATATTATAAACTTATATGAATTTTTACACATTAATAAGTCGTTTTATGTAGATTTTGACACGTTTGTGTATTTGTGTCTTGTTCATGTTATTTTTCGTGTCGTGTTTTAATTATTTTTTCTATGTTGTGTCCGAGTCGTATAATCATGTTATGTCCGAAATTGTCAAATCTAATTGACACTATTCAAATAACTCACAAATTTGCGTCGCCCATCATCATGTTCATGTTATTTTTTATGTTATAATCATATTCAAGGTATTATATATTTATATAAATTTTAACACGTTAATAATTCGTTTTATGTAGATTTTTAACACGTTCGTTTATTTGTGTCGTGTTCATGTTATTTTTGTGTCATGTCATGTTTTAATTATTTTTTTTCATATTATGTTCGCATCGTATAATTATGTTGTGTCTGAAATTGTCGGATGTAATTGACCATATTCAAATAACTTTCAATTTTATGCCAGGTGTCGTATAAGAATAAGAATTTATTATTTTTTAAATTATTATTTTTACTACTTTTGCTTTTTAATCTTTCAAAATAATTATAAAATATTAATTCAAATCCGATAACATTGAGCTACGAAGCACGGGCATTATCTAGTATAGTTTAATTTCATGAGTGCTCGACTTGAAGACGAATAATTAGTTGACCTCAAACACATGATCCATGAATTCACTTTTCATTTTCCATTCCCCTTTAAAGATTAAATATTACTTCTTTCACATAAATCACATTTCACGTATCTTCTAAAAAAAAGAGAAAACAGATCAGAAACAATTAACAAGTTTTCTTCGTCTTTTTCTCTTTTTGACCATTGCTTCGTCTACATCTATTGACACCAAGTCTTATATCATTTCATAAAATTTCAAAACTTTTTTTTTCACTTTTACCAATGCATTAAACCCGAAGTATTAAACTATTTCGTCTATATCTATTCAAATTAGAGATGATAATTGAACGGGTAGAATTTAGATTGAACCAACTTAAATTGGATAATTTCAACTAAAAAAATTTTGGATCATTTAAGATTTTTTATTTTGGATTTTTTCAAGTTCAAATTGTTAACTTTTATAGTTAAATCAATTTAATTTTGTATTAATGTTTCGGATCATTCAAGTTTGAATTATTTCAAATTCGAATTTAGGTCATTTCAAAATCATGTTGTTGAGTTTGTTTTATCAAATTGAATTGAATCAAATTTCGAGATCTGATTGATTAAATGTGATTTTTCAAGTTCAATCAAATTTGCTAGCTCTAATTGAAACATTATAATAATAATAAAAAGTCAATTGTAGTTTTACTTTTTATTTAACAAAAGTTTCATAAGAGTAAAAATGTTGTTGGTAGTGTTAGAATTTTTCTTAATTATGGGTACCATTAATTGGAATTTTATTTTATAAAATGATTTGATGAATTTAGTCATAAGAGAAACATACAAATAAGCTCAATTAAATTAAAATGATCAGTTTAATTGTATGTGTAGGCCTTAAGCCTATAAAAATCTTGTTGAGAGGCTTTATTAAGGTTTTATATAAATTAGTATTTGTTATTACATGCGTTTGCATGTGAATATTCATTGTTTTATCTATTTTTTGATATATAGTTGTATATTTTAAAAATAAATAAAACTAATAAAATGTATATTAACTATAATTTGAAAAAATTTGTTTCATATGCAAATTATATCAAATTATTATATAGTTTATTATTTTTAATATCAATGCAAAACTAATTATGAATATAAAAAAATTAACGTAAATTTTAATTATTTTTTATTCATATTAAATAAATTGATTTACTTTTCAAGGTTTAAACTTTTAAGATAAAACAGTTTCATATAAATTTTATTTTTTATTTATTATCAAATTAATTCATTTAACGAAAGTATTTTAATAAAAATAAATTTCTTCCTTAGAAATTAGATAAATTTTATTAATAATAAAAATATTTAAATGTTAAATTAATATATAATGAATAACAATGAATATTTTCGTCAGTTAAAAGATTCTTCACATTCGTGCTTTTATATATGTATTATAGATTATAGATATTGCTAAGATCCATCTTCACTCCTATCACACGGATTCTGCTCATTGAGAACCACCTAAAAGAAAGAAATTGAAGAGGAAAACTAGTTCAACCCTAATCTAAAATTTATTTTAGCTTTCACTTGAAAATTCTAACAGCCGAAAGCATAAGCCATTAAAATTTATTTTTAAATAGAGTGAACAGTGCTCGCAGGCTGACTCGAGCCCGCCCAAGGCCGGGCCTGGGTAAGAATGAAGAAAAAATTTCAGACCGCGGTCCGGCCCATGAGCACCTCTAATTCTCACTATAAAGTGTTTAAAATTTACTTAATCTCAACCTAAATTTATGTACATAATTGAATAAATTTAGTAAATTTTATTTTTACTAAATTTAGATTATCATTTTTAAATGCAACATGCATTGTTTTAAAGGCAAATTGTGTTTGAACTCTATGAGGATTTGGTACAGTTGGTATCAAGTAGACCTGCTCAAGGGCTGGGCAGCCCATCCGGTCCGGCAGGCCCGGCCTGTATTGGGTCGGGCCTGGGTGAGCAATTTTGCGATACCGGTCTGACCCGGATTACTGTTTATGAAATAAAATATTATTTTTTATTTAAATTTATTTATAAAAATATATAAAAAATATTATTTTATTATTTAAATTTATTTATAAATATATAAAATATAAAAAATATAAAAATATTATTTATTAATTATGAACAGTAATTCGGGCTCGCGGGTCGGCTCATGCCCTCCAGGGCAGGCCCGTGCCCGCCCAGGGACGGGCTTGGGCAAGAGACTTGAAAAATTTTCAGACCGCGGCCCGGCCCAACCCATGAGCAGGTATGATGGTGGTAATTTCGTTTCGTGATTAAATATTATTGAATAATTATTTTTAGGAGATAAATAGAGTTTAAAAAGTTATTGCCTAAATTTAATTTTCCATGATTGCATTGAGGTTTATGTATCATCTTTAATTTGTGAAATTTATATTCTGGTAGATGATATATAAGATTAAATTATTGAATATTAAGTATTAATTTATTCATAAAATTCAAGATACTAGGATTGAAGGCGATAGTTATTTACCCTCTTTTTTTCTTTTCAATTTTTTCAATTTTTCAATTTCTTTTTTTAATACTTTTTCAATGTATTAATTTCTTTTATTTAAAATTTTGAATTATTTAAAATATATTTATATTTATATTTATATTTTATTTAATATAATAAATAAATAAATAAATTTATATAATTATATAATAATTAGTTAATTAATTAAAATATTTAAATATATAAAATAATATGTATTAAAATATTAAATATTAAATATAATTAATATATATAAAAATAATTTATCAATACATACTTACATTAATGTCCTTAATGGTCATTTTCATTCTCATCTCACCGCCATCGTTGTTTTTGCATCCAAACACATATTTCACCACTGATTTTAATCTAACCGCTACAATATCCACTCACTACTACAATAACTAATCTCACTGCTACTGCTATTTTCAATCTCACCGGAATCAATCTAATCGTCAATTCAAACGGACTCTTAGTGTATCAAAACTCACACGTAAAGAAGAGATTACTGCAATATACTGATCACACGTGTGAGAGTTTTGAGGAATTAATTTTCAAATCAATGAATTATTTATTTTGTGGTTATTGGGTTAATTCCTTAATAATCTTTCCCGAATCTTGTCTTGATTTCTATACTATTTATTTTCATTTCTAAACTTAAATTGTTTCATTAATTATCTTTTTTTTTTTTAACATTATATTGAGTTTAATTTTAAAAGTTTTGTAAAGAAAAATAGTATAAAAGGTTTTACTTTGTTGCCTTTGATTAAGTCAAGGAGTAGAATTGGAGGTATTTCTAAGTTTGAATCAGCTCTGTTATACGGCCCTACATATATAAATTAAATAAAACAAAGTGATCAACGGATATATAATATATTTTCTTGACTTCTTCCTTTCTACATGGAAAGAAAAAACACATCTTTGAAAATAATGCCAAATGTGAAAGAAAAGAAGAAGAAAAAACAGCGTAAATCGTGTTTTAGATGGAGACTTTCACCAGCACAAGAGCTTGAAGAAAGGTAAATCAATAAGAACAAAGGCTACATACACTTAAAAAAGAGACATCTTTTATAGGCACTTTGGCATCGTTGACCGTTTCTAAATCTTTCAACTTGGTCTATATGTGAATCTGTCTGATAATCCTTGATGATTGATGATAGAGGTGGCAATTGTATGCGTTAGATCGGATTTGGATTGAATTAATTTATGTTTAAATTATTTTAAATGCAGATTTTTTAAGTTTGATATTCGAACTATTTGAGTTTGGATCATTGAATTTGGATTCAATTTGTTGAATTTTAGAGTCAAATCATTTTAGGTTAATTTTTCAAATCATTTAAATTTGGATTGTTGACTTTTCTTGATTAACTCGAATTAAATCAAAATCAAATTCAGACGAGTAGAATGATTTTGTTTAATTCAAGTCAATTTTACCAACTCTAATTGATAACACTGAAGTACCCGATGAAAGTACATGATGTATAGTAGCTCCTCGTAGTTTCTAAGGTCTGGTCTACATATATACTACTTCGACATTTTTTTTAACAAAAGTTAATTTTTGGTAGGTCGGTCTGCTGCTCTTTATATTCTTTTTTTCCTCTCAAAACTCACCGTCTTGTATGAGGTATATAAACTAGGGTTTTATTAACTATTGTTTTAAAAACACTTTTTAATATTATAATATATAATAATATCAATCACCATGAAATAATGATGAAAATAAACATGCCATTTCCAACCACTATTATCAAAACTTTGTCAGAATATTGAAGTCTTTTTAAAACCATTTATATAACATAACTACTCGTCAGCTTATATTAAAGTGTTTTAAAGAATGATTAATATAAATATATAATAATGATGCATTTGCTAATGATATCGATAACCTTGCACTGTTATATATATTTCTTAAAAGTGTGAAAAATTATGAATACTAGAATTAAGCTCCGCGCTTCTTGGATTCTTTTAAATTTTTTATAATTTTTAATTAATTAATAATAATAAATTTTATTAAATAATAATTTTTTATTTAAATTTTTTATTTTTGAATTGTAATACTATTAATATAATTATATTTTGTTAATTATGAAAATCATTTATTTATAAATTACGTAATACAAATACATCTTCAAATGTTATTTATATGCATTTTTTAAAAGTATTTAGACCTTATTATATAATGTATATTTTTATTTATAGAAGGTAAAAAATAATTAATCAAAAATAACAAATAAAACTATGATTTGTATTTTATTCTCTCATTGAGTCAACTTAAAACTAAAAAAAAAAACTAAAATTAAAAATAGAAAGAAAAAAAAAGTTCGCCGTCAAGCAAATGAGCTTAAAAGGTGTGTCACACTGATTAGCAGCAAAAAAATTTTCCGAGCGAGTAGGGTACAGATCTTAAATCGATCCACGAGTCAACATGTAGATCTAACCCTTTAAATATATCGTTTAAAAATAAAATAAAAAATTAACAAAATAAATTTTTTAACTTTTTTTTGAATGGGTCAGGTAAGGATATTAAATCCATCCGCGAGTCAACGTGTGGATCAACCCCTTTAAATATATCATCTAAAAATAAAAAAGTAAAAATAATTTGTCATAACGTGCCAAATACGAATTCAGCATGCTAGACGCAAATCAATGGAGTCGCCACTAATCATCTAATCTAGGTGTGATTAGTCACCTTTATAAATCTATCCTATTTAAAGTAATTCTAAGCTTGACTAAGGCACCTTAAAAAGAATAGGTTCTGGTCTACTCGTCAGAACTAGGTTCGGGAGTACGGTTACGTATGAGGAAGGATTAGCACCCTCACAACGCCTATCTAAAAGATAGTACCTAATTAGTCTTGTGATACTTAAAAAGTCTTAATTAAATGGTCTTGTCTATCCTATTTCGTTTTGATTGTTAAAGTTAGAAATATCAGAAATCACTTTTTAGATTTTCCTTCCATTCATTCTGGAGAAATTACTAAAAAATGTTTCCTCACCTCGAGAGTATTCAAAAGAAACCATTTGTTCTATTGAAAAGGCTCCGTCGTCGGAAAAGTTAGAATTATTTAACCAAATTATTTCTCTTAAATTAATCTTCCAAAATTAATCCACATTTTATTAATATTTGTTTTGAAAAATAAATTCTGATTTTTAATATCGAAAATCATCCCTTAAAATATTCTTCCATTCATTCTGGAGAATTTTTAAGAGAATTTTTCTCACCTAGAAATTTCTTAAAAGTCAACCATTCGCAACTTTCTTGAATTTCATCATCGGAAAAAATCTTAATTTATCCTTCAATTTAAATTAAGCATTTATTATGAAAAATCAATTTTAGAAAAAGATATATTGAAAATTAATTATTCTTAAAAAAATAAATTTTTGATTTTTGTTGGTCTTGAAATTAATCTCTTAAAATATCCTTCCATTCATTTTGGGGAATTTTTAAGAGAAATCTCTCACCTAGAAATTTCTCAAAAATTAACCATTCGTAATTTTTTTGAATTTCATAATTGGAAAAATCTCAATTTATTAATTTAAAATAATTATTCTTCAATTAGATTAATTTAATCTAAAAATAAATTAATAATTAACAATATTAAAAAGATACAATTATTATAAAAATATAAAATATGAAATATTATAATATACTAATATAATATAATATAATATGATAATAGTTTTCTTAAAAATAATAGTAGTTTTTTTATAAAAAAATATATGGTTAGTAAAATAATTAATAATAATAATAATAATAATAAACAAATAATAATAGTAATATACAAATTAAAAATCTGCAAAAAAAATTAAAAGAAACAATTAGTAAATAAATAATAAATAATAAAATAAAACAAACACCTAATAAGACAAAAAAAAACAAATAAGACAAAACCAAATATATATATATATATGATATATGAAATATCAAAAACGTAAAAAGCAAAACAAATGAAATAATATACAAACAGCAGGGGGGGCCAGCCCAGGCGCGGGCCTACTGGCCCGAGCCCCCCTGCTGTTTCTAAAAAGTTTTTTTTTTTTTTTTTGTTATGGTTTACCTTTTTTTTCATCAAAAAATCTTCTTTTTCTCTCAAATTATTCAAGAACACCAAGAATACCAAACCCAGATTTTTCCAGATTCCAGTGAGATGCTGCTGTCGCCGTTGCCGCCGTCGCCGCCGATGTCGGTGGTCAAAAAATTCCCGAAAAATCCCCAAAAATTCCTTTCGATCTCCTCTTTTCAAATATCAAATTAGTTTTTTCCGAATCTCTCTAGAATTTCCTAGATCTGAAATTGAAGTTCGAAACTTCACCTCCTCCGATCTACTCCGTCGGTCGTCGAATGGCCACCAACTTTTAGTATGTGTTTCCTCTAATTAAAACACAACTTTACTTTCTCAAGAATTTTTTTCGACACGAAATCTAACTCTTACTTTTGAATTTTCGAATTTTTTTTTCTCTCAAAAAAAAAATATATTTTTTTATTTCGAAAAAAAAAAACCTATAATTGCTTCTAACTCTCCTTGATTTCTGATATTTTCTGATGTGTTTTTGATTGTGGTGCTTGGGTTCTTTTTATAGAGAAGAGATTTAGTTCCACTAGGATTAGGAATTTCAATTTAATCTCATCTTTTAGAGTCCTATTTCAATCCAAAGAGGTGGTTTGTTTCAACCAAAACTTGTTTTTTTTCATTTTTTTATTAATTCCGAATTTCTTTTGATTTTTCCTTTAATTTTCGGAATTATCAAAAAAATTTTGATTTTTTGATTTTTTTTTGTTTTTCTTTTAATAAAAAAAAAACCCGGATAAAATCCGGTGTGTCTATAGTTGCCCCTCTTTGTGCATTCCTTGAGAAACAGGGGATGTGCAAAGACGTAGACACCCTACTAAGTCCTATGTACTTAAAGAAAATCCTATCGTAGAAAAGCTCCTCTAAACGAGGCATAAACTTTAAATAAACTCACCGTAAAAACATACTCCTCCACCGAGGCATCAACTTTAAACAAAAATACTCCTCCACCGAGGCTTCAACTTTAAATAAAAACTCCTCCACCGAGGCTTCAACTTTAAAAGAAAATACTCCTCCACCGAGGCTTCAACTTTAAATAAAAACTCCTCCACCAAGGCTTCAACTTTAAATGAAAATACTCCTCCACCGAGGCTTCAACTTTAAATGAAAATACTCCTCCACCGAGGCTTCAACTTTAAAAGAAAATAAAGAAATTTTCAAAATTCTCAAATGTAAATGTAAACTTCAAAAATCTTACCTTGAGTCCCGAAAGAAATCGCTAACCTCGCAAATTAGCATTCCAAACCCATGTCCAAATCATACTGAATACCTGAAATGTCATTCATCTCTGTTTGCACTTGGCTTTAAGCTGGTAGAACGAATCTTATTGTCACTTTCAGTTTTCAACCTAACGATTTCTCTTCTCAATCCAAAGGATTCGCATCCAAAATAAATATTCCCACTAAGTTAAAGGATTTGCACCCAAAATTAGGAAATAAGGGATTCGCACCAAAAATAAGGTTCTCACTAAGCTAAAGATTCTCACTCAAAATAAAGATTCTCACTAAACTAAAGGATTCTCACCAAAATAAGGATTCACACTAAACTAAGGATTCTCACTTAGCTAAGGATTCACACCGAACTAAGGATTCTCACTTAGCTAAGGATTCACACCCAATCATAAATCTAATCTTAAAAACTTACCTTTGAAAAACATTTATCTTGAAGTAAAAATTCTATCTTAAAAATTCTCATTACTACCAAGATCTAAACTCATCTCTTCAACCAAGGTGCAAAATCTAAAAGACCAAGATTTTCATCTCAACTGAGGTCCAAGAATTTTTCCTTTAAAAAAGTTTGATTTCAAAAGTCTAACACAAAATCTTTCTTACATGTTAAATGCATGCCATGAATGTCAAAATATGTCATGTAATGCAATTCATGAAATGAATGTCATGAATGTAATGCAATGCATGAAAATCATCGTATCTCTCCAATCGTGGTAACAAAATGGTTCTCAGAAGTTTTGAAAAGATGCCCAGAGGCTTTGAAAAATTAACTGGAGGCCTTGAAAAGATACCTAGAAGCTTTTAAAAGATACCCAGAGGCTTGAAAAGATACCCGGAGGTTTTGAAAAATTACCCGGAGGTTTTGAAAAGTTACTCGAAGGTTTTGAAAAGTTATCCGGAGGTTTTGAAAAGATATTCGGAGGTTTTGAAAATATACCCGGAGGATTTGAAAAGATACCCGGAGGATTTGAAAAAGATATCCGGAGGATTTGAAAAGATACCCGGAGGATTTGAAAAGATACTCGAAGGATTTGAAAAGATACCCGGAGGTTTTGAAAAGATACCCGGAGGATTTGAAAAAGATACCCGAAGGTTTTGAAAAGATACCCGGAGGTTTTGAAAAGATACCCGGAGGATTTGAAAAGATACCCGGAGGATTTGAAAAAGATACCCGGAGGATTTGAAAAGATACCCGGAGGATTTGAAAAATTACCCGGAGGATTTGAAAAGATACCCGGAGGTTTTGAAAAGATACCCGGAGGATTTGAAAAGATACTCGAAGGTTTTGAAAAGATACCACTTTTTATGTTTTCCTCAACTGAATGCTCAAAACTCTTACCTTGAAAATCTTCCTCAACCGAGATTCAATATTTCACCTTGAAAAGAACCATCCTTAAAAAGAGTTTAATTCCAAATTTCAAAAACTAAAATCTTTCTTATATGTTAAATCTATGCGATGAATGCCATGAAATGCAATTATATAAAATGAATGTCATGTGATGGAATGCAAACTAATATCATGAATCTTTAACTATGACAAAAGGATACTCAAGCTCATCGTGTCATCATCTTTTAATCTTCCAAACGCTGACTTAGAACCAGGCTAACCTCTACTAATTCCATCAGTTGACCACAACACCCTTTTCTTTCTCAAAAAGACATCTCGTTTAGTCCCAAGGTTTTAAACAGATGTATGTCCAGACTCTTTCATTATTTTCATCATATTCTCCTTACTTCCCAGAATATCATCTTCAAGCATATTCAAATTTCAAACTGAAAAATCTTCAATGCCGATGCTGCAAAAGAGCCTACTATGCCATTTACCAACTCAATAGATTCTATTTTTCAAAACCATTTTCTCATCATGGTAAAAAGTCTTCTCATTCTTTGCCCCATAAATGTCACTCTTATCAAACTGGTTCAAAACTCAAATATGCATCTCTGAATGTTCTCATGTTAAACTTTTTTGAAAATTCTTTGAAAAGAAAGAATTTGTCCAAAAAACTTTTCTCATTTTCAAATCATGCCCCATTGGTAAATCAGAATTGCCCCCAGAAACATCACTATTTTCCATGTTTAAAAATTCCCATTTACAAAAATGCAACTTTAGATCTTAAAAAAACTAGTAATTACTGCAAGAATGGACAAGGCGAATCACAGTTTGGCTCATTGACTATTTCAATTTGTCAAGGTTTTGGTTATCAAAGGAATGTTTCTTCACATAAGGGAAAAATCAATGTTTCTTCATCTAAACTCACAATGAATTTCCTTCAACAATCAGGTTTTCACAAAAATTTTATTTTGAAAACACAATCCATTTTGGCACTCTTTCTAAGTTTCTGGATAAATAACAATTCAACAAATGTCAAGACTATCTACGATGGGTTCAAAATTTGGACAAGAAAGAAAAAGGATTTCCAATTTCGGGTAAAGTCATCCAAATAGTGTTGACCTTCTTAAGTTTCTCAGAAAGTGTTCGGTGTTTCTTGATGGGTTCAAAATACCATTTCTTTTGTACTTCTTGTTAGGCTTTGGCATAGTTATGCAAAGTTGCTTTCAAATTTTTGCTCTAGACTGCCCGTTTTTTGGGTTTTCACCCTAGAGCTTCATTCTTTTCTTTTTTTTTTTTTTTGCTCTACCATGCATTTGAGAATTCAAATTTCTTCAATGACAATTCAAAAGGATGAGATAAAATCTGAGGAAAAACTCTTCAACTTAAACATTCATACTTGATCAAAATGGACTTTTTAAGCTTGTAATGTAGGTCAAGGTTTGGGGTTATGAAAAAAAGGATAATCAGGCCCAAAAATATGTTTAAAGGTAATTAAACCAAGGATCATTTCTTCATCTCAAAATATCTCATATCTTTCTTTGAAGGTAATCAAACCACAGATCATTTCTCTTGAGGATTTCATCATTTCTACTTCTCATCAAACCATGGATCATTTTTCTTCATGAGGATTTCATCTCGCGAACTTTTCTTTTCTTTTCATTTTTTTCTCATTTTTTTTCTTTTTTTTTGTTCACTTTTTTCTTTTTTTTTTCTTTTTTCTTTCTTCTCTTTTTTTTTTCTTTTTTTTTTCTTTTCACAGACTTTCTTATCATAAAGTGAGTTTGAAAATTTGAAACTCAATCCATTTCAATATTTGCCCCCTTGACATAAAGCATTCATGGTGTAGAAATATGATCCAAACGTATGACCCTCCATAGAAAGATAATTCTTCACACTTGCCCCCCGATGTGGAGGGTGATCCTTGGTCAGGGTTCATTAAAAAAAACAAGAATCCAATAGGCTCAAAGGGGGTAGCAAAGGATAATTTCTCATTTTGTGAAAGGAATACGAAAGATGGCCATTTCTCATTTCTAGTATGAATATTTCCATTGAAGAGAAAACCCTAGGTGGAGTAGATAATAAGAATTGCCATTAAAATCATTTGAATATCTCATATGCATGATATCACAGTTTTGTTTTTTCTTTTTTTTTTCGCAACTCATGCGTCCTCTCAATGTGCCTATCCAAATGAAGGCCAACCCAACAATTCTCCTTATTCCTGCTATCTCAAAGTGTCCATGCAATTTCATTCTATCATAGAGGAAAACAAAGTTTGCACAAGTCGGTAATGGCGTGCAAAAAACATTAGGTATTCGACTCTTTGGTAATCCTACCCCAAGATATGGCAAAGGATAATTGGGTGAAAATAGGTGTTACTCAAATCAAAGCATTCAAGAATACTGGAAAAATATGGCTTTTAAGGTAATTTTCCCCCAATATATGAGTAAAGGACACTGTTCAGGAAAAGAAAAGTTTGGGCATGGTTGAGAAACTTAGGAGTGATGTGTTTAAAGCTCTAGATAGCCTTGATATTTATCAAATTACCAAAATCTAGATTCTTTCAAAATAGTGCCTCATGAATTGGTTCTCAAAAAAAATGTTTTGCAAATCAAATGATCATTTCATTGCTCATTGTTTAGACGTAGATCATTAACCTTTTGGGATTCATTTCCTGGTCAAAAGAAAGGTGAGGTTCACGATACTTCAAATTTAGGCCATCAAAGAAATCAAGCTTTTATGTGGTCTGATTTGAAACTAGACAAGGGAATGGACTGCCAAGTTCATTCTTAACAATAATCACCATTTTATTCAAGCTCCAAAACATTTTCCAAAATAAGTCATGCAAACATAAACAATTTCCAACAAAACTATCAAACACCTAATCAATGTTAAAATGCCATGCCTAGGAAAAAATGAAAACATCACAAATTTGAAATTATTCAGACGAAGTATTTGAGGTGACATTCCCCATATTCAAACTCCAGATCTCCATTGTTCCAAAACATCCAAAGTCAAGGTACCACCATTAATGAGATCTTCAACCTTTTCTTTCAACTGCCTGCATTTTTTCGTTGAATGCCCAATTGCTCCTATATGATAATCGCACTTGCTGTTAGGATCATAATTCCTTGCTGATGGATTTAGAATTGTCTTTAAAGGCACAGGAGTAAGGTACTGGTTTTTTATCAACAAAGGCAAAAGATCAGAAATTGGGATCGAAATTTTCTCCTGACTGTTTCTTGGCTTCTTTGGGGAACAGGCCTAGCTGCAGGTGTAGATGGACCAATCATGAAAGTAGGTGGTTGTGAGTAAAAGTTTGGCCAAAAAGTTGGTTGTGGTGCAACATTATTTACAATGGGATAATAAGGTTGGTATATGGGATATGGATGGTATGGGGGAAGATCTCTTGTTTGTTGTCCTCCATAAGTCACAGCTTTAACATCTTCTTCTTTATTTTTAAATGCCTCATTCTTTGCATCAGGTGTCTCTTTATCTTCAAGCTTCCCATTCTTTATAGCATTCTCAATTATCTCCCCGGAGATTACCATGTCTGCAAAATTCTTGGTGGCATTCCCAATCATCCTTTCATAGTATGGTGCTTTAAGGGTACTAACAAAGAAGATTGTAGTTTCTTTTTCAGTGAGAGGTGGTTGAACTTCGATGGCAATATCCCTCCATCTCTGAGCATACTCTTTGAAGCTTTCAGTAGCTTTCTTCTCCATATTCTGTAAGGTTAAACGGTCTGGGGCCATGTCAACAATGTGCTTGTACTGATTAATGAACGTCTTTGCTAATTCCTTCCAAGTGCGAACGCGATTCTTATCTAGCTGAACATACCATCTGGCAGCAGAACCTGTAAGACTGTCCTGGAAGACATGGATGAGCAGCTTATCATCTTTCGCATAAACAGCTATCTTTCGGCAAAACATGGTGATATGAGATATGGGGCACTTGGACCCATCAAACTTCTCGAAATCAGGAGTCTTGAACTTGGGCGGGATAACCATATCTGGAACCAAACAAAGCCCTTCAGCATCCATAGAACCATAGAAATCCAAACCCTCAACAGCCCTGAGTCTTTCTTCCATCAATTTCATCTTTCGAGACTTAATCCCTTCAACTACCGTTAGCTTCTCTTGCTCTTTGGGATCATCTAAATCTGAAACTTGGACTGGATTTGACAATTTTTCCCCAGACGCATGAATGGTGTATCCTGAGAATCGATGTTGAGTAATTGGTGATGTCACTGGCATCCCTGTTTGAACTTGGAATTGGCTTAAAGCAGGCAGATATGTAGGATCTTCATCATCTGGTGACTGATTCTTTTCTTGAGTAGTTACTTTTTCTACCCTTCTCTGCTTGTTCAAATTCATAATCAAATGCTTCATCTTAGCCAGCTGTTCTCTCATTTCATCTTGTGCCTTTTCTATTTCACTCATCCTAGCGACTTGTTGCTCTGCCATTGCTTTAACTCGTGAACGAATTCTAGAAGCATGTTCCTCTGTCATTACTTTAACCTATGAACAAATGTTGTAGGAATGCCCCAAGATCTTTGATTGCTTGAGCTATCCTTGAACCCTTTATTACCATAATTTAAAATTTAAGACTCAAATACTTTCATGAAATGCACATGTATGATGCAAAAGAATGAATTTAATGACAACATCGAAATATTCACAAAGTTTAACAGCAACATTATGAAAAATGTACATGATGAGTGCATGAGCATTACGAAAATATACATGGTGAATGCATAAGCATTATGAAAAATGTACATGGTAAATGCATGAGCATGGTAAACAAATATACATGATAAATGCATGAGCATGGTAAACAAATGTACATGGTAAAATATTTAAATGATGCAAATGCATGCAAATAATTGAAAGAATTAATTCAAGTAATGGCCACGAAGGTTTCACAAAATTCAATAGTTAGATACATATTAGAGAAATACAAATAATATCCACAAAGTTAAAAATTTGTCAGAAAGCAAGAACATTCCTTCATATGTCCTATTTCGGGTTATTCTCTATGAAAGGGTGGGCATGGCTCTATCTTAAAGTTTGGCCACTTAAATGTTGTTTATATGCTAGGTTTAGGATACTTGACCAAGCTAAAAAGGTCTCCAAATTGCTCTTTAACATCATCCATGTAGGATGAGTAAGGCACCCCATTCCTCACCCATTACAGGCTCCAACCGGAAGGGTTCAATTTGGGTGAGAGTATTTTCCAAAGTTATGGCGGAGGTTTATCACCTCTCAAAGACTTTGGTACTTTACACTCTGAAGGTGTTTCGCTAGCCGTTGCGGATGTTTTCACCTCTCGAGGCGTAGGTACTTTACCCCCTCCTAAAAGGGACGAGTCCGGGTATAAGACTTTATGATATGCAATGTGTCGTGTGTGCGAAGGGACATTCAAACCTTCCTTTACCCACAAATGTACAATGAAACAAAAGTTGTTAGTACAAATAACAAAAATCAAAATCAAAATAGAAAATAAAAATAAATAAACAAATAAATACATAAAAATTAAACACTTAAAGACCAATTTTTAAAACCTAAAGTATCACAAGACTAATCTATGGCTCGACTCTCGAGTGTCCCCAGTGGAGTCGCCAAACTGTCATAACGTGCCAAATACGAATTCAGCATGCTAGACGCAAATCAATGGAGTCGCCACTAATCATCTAATATAGGTGTGATTAGTCACCTTTATAAATCTATACTATTTAAAGTAATCCTAAGCTTGACTAAGGCACCTTAAAAAGAATAGGTTCTCGTCTACTCGTCAGAACTAGTTTCGGGAGTACGGTTACGTATGAGGAAGGATTAGCACCCTCACAACGCCTATCTAAAAGATAGTACCTAATTAGTCTTGTGATACTTAAAAAGTCTTAATTAAATGGTCTTGTCTATCCTATTTCATTTTAATTGTTAAAGTTAGAAATATCGGAAATCATTTTTTAGGTCTTCCTTCCATTCATTCTGGAGAAATTACTAAAAAATGTTTCCTCACCTCGAGAGTATTCAAAAGAAACCATTCGTTCTATTGAAGAGGCTCCGTCGTTGGAAAAGTTAGAATTATTTAACCAAATTATTTCTCTTAAATTAATCTTCCAAAATTAATCCATATTTTATTAATGTTTGTTTTGAAAAATAAATTCTGATTTTTAATATCGAAAATCATCCCTTAAAATATTCTTCCATTCATTCTCGAGAATTTTTAAGAGATTTTTCTCACCTAGAAAGTTCTTAAAAGTCAATCATTCGCAACTTTCTTGAATTTCATCATCGGAAAAAATCTTAATTTATCCTTCAATTTAAATTAAGCATTTATTATGGAAAATCAATTTTAGAAAAAGATATATTGAAAATTAATTATTCTTAAAAAAATAAATTTTTGATTTTTGTTGGTCTTGAAATTAATCTCTTAAAATATCCTTCCATTCATTTTGGAGAATTTTTAAGAGAAATCTCTCACCTAGAAATTTTTCAAAAATTAACCATTCGTAATTTCTTTAAATTTCATAATTGGAAAAATCTCAATTTATTAATTTAAAAATAATTATTCTTCAATTAGATTAATTTAATCTAAAAATAAATTAATAATTAACAATATTAAAAATATACAATTATTATAAAAATATAAAATATGAAATATAATATATAATATAATATACTAATATAATATGATAATAGTTTTCTTAAAAATAATAGTAGTTTTTTATAAAAAATATATGGTTAGTAAAATAATTAATAATAATAATAATAAACAAATAATAATAGTAATATACAAATTAAAAATCTGCAAAAAAAAATTAAAAGAAACAATTAGTAAATAAATAATAAATAATAAAATAAAACCAAATAAAGCAAACACCTAATAAGACAAAAAAAACAAATAAGACAAAACCAAAAATATATATATATATAATATCAAAAATGTAAAAAGCAAAGCAAACAAATGAAATAATATACAAACAGCAGGGGGACCAGCCCAAGCGCGGGCCGCGCGGGCCTGCTGGCCCGAGCCCCCTGCTGTTTCTAAAAAGTTTTTTTTTGGTTATGGTTTACCTTTTTTTTTCACCAAAAAATCTTCTTTTTCTCTCAAATTATTCAAGAACACCAAACCCAGATTTTTCCAGATTCCGGTGAGATGCTGCTGCCGTCGTCGTCGCCGCCAGTGCCGGCGGTCAAAAAATTCCCGAAAAATCTCCAAAAATTCCTTTCGATCTCCTCTTTTCAAATATCAAATTAGTTTTTTCCGAATCTCTCTAAAATTTCCTAGATCTGAAATTGAAGTTCGAAACTTCACCTCCGTCGGTCGCCGAATGGCCACCAACTTTTAGTATGTGTTTCCTCTAATTAAAACACAACTTTTCTTTCTCAATAATTTTTTTCGAAACGAACTCTAACTCTTACTTTTGAATTTTCGAATTTTTTTTCTCTCAAAAAAAATATTTTTTTTATTTCGAAAAAAAAAACCTATAATTGCTTCTAACTCTCCTTGATTTCTGATATTTTCTGATGTGTTTTTTATTGTGGTGCTTGGGTTCTTTTTATAGAGAAGAGATTTAGTTCCACTAAGATTAGAAATTTCAATTTAATCTCATTTTTTAGAGTCCCATTTCTATCCAAAGAGATGGTTTGTTTCAACCAAAACTTGTTTTTTTCATTTTTTTTATTAATTCCGAATTTCTTTTGATTTTTTCTTTAATTTTCGGAATTATCCAAAAAATTTTGATTTTTTCTTTTTTTTTTTTTGTTTTTCTTTTAATAAAAAAAATAAAACCCGGATAAAATCCGGTGTCTACATAATTAATAAAATAATTTTTTTTTTAATTTTTTTTCCTGAATGGATCAAGTACATATTTTATATCAACTTACAAGTCAACGTGCGGACCAACCCCTTTAAATACATCATTTAAAAATAAAATATAAAAAATAATTTTTTCTGAGCGGGTCGGGTGCAGATCCTAAATCGACCCGCGATTCAACATGCGGACCAACCTTTTAAATATATCATTTAAAAATAAAAATAAAAAACTCGTCACATGTCGAACAGAAACTCAATTAGGGAATTTTTTTTATATATATGTAGTGTATACTGTATAGATACGAATCTTAAAATGTAAGAACATGGTTTTTTTCAAAGGAAAATTTTGTACTATATATTTTGATAAAATAAAAAGTTTTCAACGAAATTTTTCATTGGATTATTTCAAGATACTAAAAGTATTCCTTTAGAAATTATAGAAAAATTAATGACTGAAAATTTTATCGTTAATACATTAAAAATCTATCAAATTTTATGTTTTTAATAATTTTTTTTGTTTGAAATTTTTTTCTTGGAAAACGGACAAAAATTTCGTGGTGAAATGAAACTAATTTCGTCAAAAATGGTAAATTCTCCGTTGGAAAAAATGTACCAACAAAATATTCAGTCGTTAATAAGTTAAATTAAAAATAAATAAAATGTGTATTATTTTTTTTTTTCAAATTACCAACGAATTTTAATATATTTCCAACGAAATTTCATCGGTCTTTATGAAAATTTTCGTTTAAAAAACTTTTGCTATTTTTTTATTTTTATCGAAAAATTAATTTTTGTTTTTTTTCAAAAGTGAAATGAAGATAACGATTTTGCAATTTAATATATTATAATATAATTAATAGCAAAATACCACAACTTCAAATATAGGAATTTAATTGTAATTAAATTCTAAAAATTAGTGTGACCATGTAAATTCATATCAAATTACATAAATATAAAGTAGTAATATTCAAAACAACAATTTCAAATACCCCAAGTTCAAATATCACACTCTCTCGGTCAAGAAGTTCTAGCTCTGTCACAGGGTGCATGGAATATTTGACTCAACCTAAGCAAAACTATCTTTATTTCCTCCTGTGTTTGCACCACAGTCTTCATTTGACAATTGCACATTTTGCTTTGTGTGTTGAACTTTATCAGATGAAGCTAAACCAGGATTTGCAATCGTAGCACCACAGACAGAGTAGGACATTTCTGCACTGGAACAGGAAGACTCAATATTCATATTCTAAATTTTTAAATATTAAACATATATACCTACAAAATACAACAAAATTCATATTTTCCTTATCCAATTTTTTAAAGTTCATAATTTATTCATTGGAAAAACAAATTGATTTATTTTCAAACGAAATGAGTTTTTTTTTGTCACAACAAAATTTTCTATATTCTCTAACAACTTGAAGGAGTATAGAAATGTCTTTTCCTAATAAAAATTTTCATTTCTTTCCTAATAGGATTTTTTTTATGAAGAATGTAGACACCTAATTTTGTCCGGACCATTAAAACAAGTATGTTTTCTTCCTAAATTGATGTTTCAGAATGCAAAAAGGCTTTTCTCATCCTGCAGGTACTCCGTGACTTAGTTTAAGAAAGCAGACATAAAAAGTCAATCTTGAAAAAATCAATTCCGGAAAAGTCAACCTCGAAAAGTCAACTACTGAAAAAGTCAACCCACTTTCAAAATAAAGATTCAAAGTTCAATTGAAAAATGATAAAAGAATTTTGATAATCCGAGGTCTACATTGAAAGATATGGGGTTCAGAAGTTGGGTTATGAAGATTCAGTAGAAAGGAACCATAGTTCGAAAAATTTGGGAAAAGTGCTTAAACGATCCAATTGGTCGAAATTAAAGGTTCCAAATGAAAGATAAGCACTGAATACGGGTAACGGAGAAGCTACATGAAAGAAAAACTGAAGGAAAAGTCAATTTGAAAGAAAACCGAGAATTTGGGTTTTTAGTGGATTTTTGTGAAATTGGGAAAAATTGCAGAAATGGCCAGATTCGGTAAAACTAAAGCCCCTAATTGATGAGGAGTGAGTAAACAAGGGTAGCCCAAGGCTCAGTTTGACGAAATTCCGAGAAAAGAGCCGATTGGAGAAAAAACGGAAAAACGAGGAAATTCCCGATAGTGAAAAAGGGAAAAATCAAATCGGAAGGGAATTTGATTGTAAAAATTGAGCGTTTTCGGACCAACTCCAATTCAGTATATGAAAAAAGGCTCAGAAAAAGAAAATCTGAAAATCGGACTTGTTTTGAGCAAAATCGGGCTTTGGAGGCAAAAGGGCAAAACTGGAAAATTTGGGAAAAATACCAAATGAGCTCCATAAATTCTGAAAATTTTCAGATCTCATTCTTAAATCATTTGGAAGAGATTGGCAAAGAAAAATCCGGATTCGGAGCTCATTTGCAAAATGGCAAATCTCGGACCCACAATGCAAAAATTCAAGCAGATAAATCCCAAAAAAATAGAAAATGAGCTCGGAAAATTCTGAAAATCTCAAGATCTCACTTTTAAATCATTTGGAAGAGATTGGTGAAGAAAAAATTCGGAGGAGCTCGTTTAAAAATGGTAAAAGTTCGGGTGCACAAAAAGGTAATTTTGGAAGAAAAAATCCAAAAAATTGCAAATGGGCTCGAAAAATTTTGAAAACTTCCAGAATTCAATATTTTATCATTTCAAAAGTGTTGAAAAAAGGAAATTTGAATTTGGAGTCCGTTTGCTATTTAATTTGGTTTGGAGGTCAAAAAGGTCATTTTACCGAAGAAACCGAAAAGGGCCTTTTCTTGCATTAAAAAAAATTAAGTGTGGGCTGGGAATGTGAAGAGGCAGCCGGCCAAGGCCCATGGAGGAGTGGATATTTTCTGAATTTTAGATCAAAGGGCCAAGAGTGAAGAGGAAGGTAATTATTTTTCTTGATCAAGCCTTTGAAATTGTGACACATGGACCAATGGATGGAGAGGGATGATGTCATATTTATGACATCCTATTTATGACATCATCTTCATGACATCATATTTAGGAGCTGATTATTCCAATCTAAGGGTGAGAATTCTACATAGAAAGCATCTTGGATTAAAAGGCATAGGATCAAATTAGTTAGAAAAAATTCTAGAACCTCCTACACTATTCTACACCACCAGCCACCTTAAGGGAGAAAGGGGGTCTCTTTCATTTTTCACTCTTGCTTGGCTGAATACTCTCCATTTTTGAAAAGCAAAGAAAAAGTTTAGAAAGGCAAAGAAAGTAAAAAGAGGAAAAACTTGCAATATAGCTTTTAGAGGTAGCTAAAGCACTATACTCTTGCACTTTTTTTGCATTTCCATCATTGATTTGCTGTTTTCATTTGATATTTTGCTGAGTTTCTTTTGATTTTTAGTTTTAAAATAAGTGTTTTTAAGCTTTCTTTTCAAGTTCTTCTTAGATACTTTCTTGAAAAAATTTGAAAACAATTTTTTTTACTTGATTTCTATGAGGAGACCGAATGATATTTTTTTAAATGGTTGGTGTTTGATTTTTTGTTTCATGTTGTTGTTGATGTCTAGCATGTTTTTGATGTTTTATATCTTCTTCAAATAACAAAAATATGGAGCTTGTTTTAATTTTGTTGCTTACTTACCTCCATTTTTTATTTTATTATCTTGTTTTCATGTTTATTTTTCTTATTTTACCATTTTTAATTTTTTGTTTTCAACATGTTTGAGTTGTTCATGATTTGCATTTTACTATGCTATGTGTTTGTGAAAATGTCTAGTCTTGTGCAAGCCTTTACTTCATGTTTACATGGTTTAACATGTTTCTTTTTAGCTTTGCATTTTAGTATGTCATGTGTTTGTGAAAATGTCATGCTAGGATTCCATCACATTGAGCATGTGTCCCTTTGGCCTCCTCCTTTTCTTTGCTTTGTATGTGCATTTTCATCATGTTAGTTGATAGGTTTGCATTTTCATGCCATGACTTTGTGTATTTTGATTTAGCATACTATGTGTTTGTGTTATTTCTATGCCTTCTTTAGGTCTAGGTTTCATTTGCATTGCCATGCATTTCATGCATGTTTAGACCTAGGTTGCATTTATTGCCATGCAAGTTCATGTTAGGTCTAAGCCATATTCTTTATGCCATGCATTTTTCATGTCATTTAGGTTTTAAATCATTCATTTCATGCATTCAATTTTCTGTATGTTCATGCATCTCATGTCATGCCACATGATTTATGACTTAGGCCAATCAATGGCTTAAAGTCATGCTCACTTGAGCATACTTGTGGAAAATTAAAGAGTTGTCAAATTGATTATTCTACCTTTGTGATTTTTTTTTTACTTAACTAATTTTTGTCCAAATTTTTAGAAGTTTTAGCTACTGTTTTTAGGTCCTTAGGAGGGTCTCCAATATTTTTACTTTGATTTTTAAATGATTTTATCAAAAGCAAAAAAATGTGTTTTGGCAAAATAGTTTCACCCAGTATTCTGATTTTACCGATTTTTCTGGGAAGTTATCTTTAATCAGAAAATTAAACCAATTTTTTCCCATGTATTTTTACATGTTATGAGTCTCCAGTATTGTTTTTAGATTTTTTTTGATATTTTAAAAATAGGTTAAAAAATTTTGTTTTAAAAATGGACAGTAGAGTCAAATTTGAATTTAAGAGAAAATTATTTTTCTGTTTTGGCTAAGTTACGTAGAGGGGGCTGATTAGGAACTTTAGGTACTGTCTTAGGTGGTTTCTAAGCCATTTTAAACTTAGAAAATAATTTTATAAAGCTCAAGTCAAGGGTGGTCAAGTCCGGGATTTTAAACTTAGGAAATTAGAGCCATTTTTAAAGGGAATTCGGCTAGGGTTTAATTTTCATCCAAGATTTAAAAAAAAAAAAATCAAACAATCACAAAGTATTTTGATTTTAGAAAATTTAATTTGATATCTTTTCCTAATGTAGCCGGATATCTTTTTAGGTATACGGATTTCCTTATTTAACGAAAAAATACACTTTCATGCATTACATTTTTCATGTTCATGCATATTATATAATATGTGATTTTTGCTATAATAATTTTTCTGGTATTGTTATTATTTTGATTTATATTTTATGATGTTATATTATTTGTCACATGGTTTGGAATATTTCATGCTATCCTATGCTTTTTATTTAGTCATTTATTTTTTGTCACATCATTTAGCATATACTATGTTCATGCATTATTGTTTTTATTTTCATGCATATTTCATAATAACATTATTTTATGTTTCATATCATAGATTATATTCCATGTCATATAGACTATATTATTTAAAATATGCCATGTCATTTAAATTTGCTATGTCACTTAAATCATATCATTTTATTAGAATATATCATGTTACTTAGGACATATTATTTCATATAGAATATATCATGACACTTAGGATATTTTATTTCATTCATAATATATTATGTTAATTAGGTTATCACATTTCACTTAGAATATTTTATGATACTTAGGATATTTCATTTCCTTTAGAATATATTATGATATCTAGGTTATTCATATCATTTAAATTATATTATGTCACACATGTTCATATTCATTTTTTCTAAAAATGTTTTTTAAAAAGATAATGATTTTAAATAAAACAAAGTTATTCCCGAATTAAAATAATTCATGTGTTCTTTCCGGGTTGCCTGGGAGGATATCATCAATTATCATTAATAACAGAATATCTTTCTTAAAACGAGAATGATTCAGAAAATTTTCTAAATAAATAAAAATTTCTATATTTTGCCGAATTTTCGGGGAATGTAGGAAAATTTTGGATTAATAAATTCCGAATCATTTTCAATTAAAAATGAAATTATTTTTCTTAAAATTGGGAATTAATTTGAAATGCTAAATTGAAAACCGACTTTTTACCGAGATTTGAGGTAACACACAATTAATAAGGTACCGTTTTATACGGGCGTTGTGGGGGTGCTAATCCTTCCCCACACGTAACCGAGTCTCGAACCCAATTCTTCGATTTTCTCTGGTTTATAACGCAGACTTGAAATTAGTTTTAAAAATGTTTTAATTAATTTTAAAATGTTTTACAAAATCGGTTTTAATAGGTGGCCAATCACACCTAGCTAAAAAAGATTGGTGACGACTCCATGTCTTTTTCAAGTTTATTTTTCAAAACCTTCATTTTTCAAGAGAAATTAAGTCGTCTTTTCCACTGTTTTTCTAATGTCACGCTTAACGAATATAAGGTCTCGCGATGAGACATTTTATTTTTTAGGTTGTGACAAAGAATAATTATTAAAATTCTCTCCAGCAATCGAATAGAGACTCAAAATTTATTTTCATTCGAAGATATTGTCTTATTTTATTTTTAAAGAAAATGACTCCATTTTGGCAAAAACAGGAATTTTTTACAAGCCCTTTCTTCTACAAAAATGAAATGAATATGACAAATAATAAAAAATAAATATAAAGGCATTATAAGTGTCCATGGGTCTGGTCTGAAAACTCATTTTACTATTTAAAAAAATATTAAAATATTAAAAAATATTTTTTTTATTTTTATAATTAAATTTAAATAAAAATTATATTTTTAATTAATGAACAATAGTCTGGGTTGGTCGGGCCAGCCAGAATTACAAAATACCTTGTCGAGGCCCGGTCCAATTCGGATCGAGCCTGTGGAGAGGTTTAAGAGGAATTTAAATGAAAAATAAAACATAAATAATAAACAAATAAAATAAAATAAAAACAAAGCATCATAAATAAATTTTTATTTTTAGAATTAATCATTATTTCATTTTTGATGAATGCCATGAAAATTACTTGAGTTGGAGAATTTACTAGACTCCCCAACAACTTGAACGAATTTAGGAAATTATTTTTTCGCCTAAAAATCTTTATTATATTCCATAAAATAAGTTTAATGCTCCCTCGTGAAAAGACCACAATAGTTCTCCCCAACAACTTAGCAGAGGTCCCGGGGCAATCCCACTAAATCACACCATTAATTTTTGTTGTTTCTTTACAAACATTTTTCATATTACCAAAATTTAATTATATCTGTTGATGCCTTTTTGGGGTTGAGATGGTTGCCTGGGTGGTTTGAGTATATAGGAGGAAGAGGATGTGCAAAGCAGTTGTGTTTAAGGGTTTAAGGTGCATCCAAAGTCCCCTCGATTTGCCCTTTGGAAGGCAATTTATACTTTCATAGGCGGGTCAACAGCTGCCACGTGTTCTGACATGGTCGAGGGTTAGTGGTCGACTGCATAAGTGGAGTCCCACGTGGTCCGCAAGGTGATGGACAGCAATGTGATGGTGAAAACGGTTGTCGAAGGCCCACATGACCTTTCGAGGTGATAGGCGACGATACGACCACTGAGTATTAAGAATATCAAATTAAAATATTGAAAAGTAAATAAATAAATAAATAAATAAATAAGTAATCTAAATAAAGTAAAAGAAATTAAAAAATAAAATAATATATGTAATGTAATGTAAATAAAAAAATAAAATAATGCTTAAAATAAATTGCGAGAATAAATAAATTACGAAAAAGTAAATAAATAATATTAAAATAAAATAGAAAATGCATAAAGTAAAAGACAATTATAAATAAAGAAATTAAATGATAAATGAATAAACAATTAAAAATGCATGATTAAATAAATTGCATAATTTAAATAAGTCCAATATAAGGCATTAGGATACACTGGGAAGAGCATTTGAATGCCCATTCTAGATAAATGTATTTTTTTTTCTTTAGATAATGGGCAGTGAAATACCTATAAAGAGGTATCCAAATACCTTAGAGAAAATATCAACAAAATGGGAAAAAAAAGACGAGAATCCAAATGACATAGGGAGAGTATTCGAATGCCATTTATGGGATCAATTTTTGTTTGGAAACAAAGGGGCATCCAGATGCAGTGGAGGGGCATCTGAATGTCCAACAAGAATTTTGAAGCAAGTTGAAAAAACTTTAGGGCATGTGTGAGTAGCGGAGGCCGTAAGACTATCTTGGAAGACATGGATCAACAACTTGTCATCATGCGTGTGAGTAGTCATTTTCCTACAAAACATGGTGACATGTGTCAATGGGCATTTCGTCCCATTATGTTTCTCAAAAACTATTGTCTTAAATTTGGCGGAATGACTACTAGGGCACAAGAAAAGCCAGTAGCATCCATGGAACCATAAAGGTCCATTCCTTCAATAGCCTGAAGCCTTTCCTTTATAAATTCAGTTTGTGAGAACATGTGTCCTCTTTTGTTTCTGAAACACTTATTTCAGCTTTTCTTGCTCCTGGGGTCATGCAGATCAAGGATCGGAATAGAGTCTGATGGTTTTGCCTCTACAGTAGGAATAATGTATCCTTGAAATTGGGGTTGAGCTGTTGCTACTGCATTCCACAATATACATAAGGATATACCCAGTGATATGGGCCAAAGCCTGGTGGATATACAAGATTTTCAACATCTTGTGACTGGATCTTTTCTTGAGTATTGACCCTTCTATATATTACTCATTTCTCCTTATTCAAACTCATCATTAAGTCCATCTTCTTGATTAATTGTTCTTTCACCTCTTTCTGTGTCTTCTCCATTTTGTCCATCCTGATAACTTGTTCTTCTGCCATTACTTTAGTCTGCGTAAGAGTATTGTAAGGGTGGTGAGTAGGTTGCCTCGGAATCTTTGATTGTCCAGCTATCTTTAAATCTTTATTATCATAATTTTAAAATTAAGATCCATGTTTTATGCCATGAAGGAAAATCCAGTCCCACCATTCTGGGATTTTCTTTACAACATGAAGTACACATGTAATGCATGAATTATGACTATGCAAGAGAATATTTAATGGTGCAAATGCATGAAAATAAAATGAATGAATAAAGTTAATTTGAATAATAGTCAGAAAATTTTCACTAAGTTTTAATACAATATATCCAAATTAGAGAAAATAAAAATAAAAATGATGTTAAAAAAAATCTCCAACAAAACGGGAGAAGAATTTTAGTCTATATTAAATCGACTTTAATAAAAATTTGAATATGAATTTGAAACCGAACTTTGACTACGAATTTGAATTAAATAATATTTTATTCAAATTAAAATATTTTGAAAAAGATAATTTAACAATCACGGTCTAATTTCAATTACATTTTAAAAATTCCGAAAAAAATGGATGTATACATGATTAAGTATGTCTTACTATGTAGCAATTGGGAAATTGAATTGGTTGTACAGCCATGCAGGTTCTTTTAGTAGTAAACTTTTCTCTGCTTCTTGAATAATAAAATACATCTGTCCAATTAAAAAAATAAAAAATAAATTTTGATGCAGAGTTTGAATGAATCAAATGCCAACATATTGACATTTAATACGTAGAGTAGATAAGGAGCAAAGCACCCAAAACTTGGATGGTTGCAAATTGATCACCAAGCGTACGTGGGCAGCTAGCTACCATGCAATGCCATCTTAATTTAATTAATGAATTAGAGCCGCATGTTTTTTGGGTTTCCGACGTCGATCATCTACATCCACATCTTGCTTTTTGCCGCATACCACTGAACGCCTTAGCAGAAACCCTTTCAACTTGCTGCTGCTCTTTTTCTTCCTCCCACTATCCAATCCTAAATATTTCTTTTGGTAATTATTATTATCACCATCTATGCTCAATAGGTGGTCGTCGTAAAATTTGATTCCACTGAACTCAATAAGATGATCGAGTCGCTTAGAAATGCTTTCGATTTCATAGGAATCGAGGAGAGAATTATGGGTGTGGATTGGAGTTGGTTTCTGTGCAGATTCCTCCATGTCCTTGCTGTTGTTTCTCATGGCTTCCAGCTTGTAGCGTGAAGGCCTATATGCTCCTTCTGTCGGTGTGATATCGAATTCTCGCATGGCCTTCCCTTCCGAGCTTGAACCATGCTGGTACCATGCCCATGCAGCTGCTTTTACAACTTCTAATCCCTCGGACCACCTTTTGTTGTTTTTCTTTTCCATAACAAACTTGAATATGTGAGAGTTTGTGTTCATATTTTTCCAACTATTCCATCTTTTAACAAAAGGAATGCAAAATGTAAAGACCAACGGTGGTTGGTTGGGATCCAAATTGGAGTTTTGCTAAATTCGTTGTTAGAATTGAATAAGAGCATTAAATGAGAAAGGGAAATGAACCCACTAGAAGAAGTTGAAAGGTAGGTAGGTAGGTAGCATTTGGGTTTGGACACAGTCCGTAATATTGGACATGACACGATTACACGACACAAAAAAAATTACGAACACAACATGAGTACACAAACATATCAAAATTTATATAACACAGGTTATTAATACATCAAAACTTATATAAATATAAAATACCTTAAATACGATTATGACACACAAAAAATACACGAACACGACAAGAATATACGAATTGCTAGGAATTTATTTGGTAACGAATATTGAGAAAATAGACATTGTATTCTTTGTTTGGCACGAGTGTTCATTTCTTGCGTATGGTGCGTCTTCACTCTCCAACGATAAAAGTCTTGCCACATATGGAACTTCCACATCAAAGGTGTTGTCTTCTTGATTATTTTTTATTACAGTTTGAGTTTAAGATAAGATAAAGAATTACATATGCCGAGATTTAAATTTTAAATCTATTGAATGTCTATCTTTTAAAAGTAGTTCATGAACAAATTAGATTAAATCTGAAATAATAATTATATTTAAAATGATAGTTTTGCAGAAGGGTTCGTTAACATTTGGTTAATTTAATGATTGAAATTTGTTTCACTTTCATTCATTGGATGAGGTTAATACAACTCTTTGACCATGGATAGGGTCTTCCATCAATTATTGTTGGTTCCATTTTTTTGGGGTAATAAGGGAGAAATGGAGAAGGAGATTTTGGTCTAATCTCGTAAAACTTCACTTCCATTATTCCATAGTTAGTAAACAAACCCCAAGTTCCACCATTGTTTACTTCACATTGTTCATCAGGGTCTTCCAACTCTTTCACATTCATTTTATTTATTGTCTATAAATTAACAATCATCCACTTCGATTTCTTCATATCCATTGAAATGAAATTGCCAAGGTTCCTTTTCGAAAGAAGCCTTTTTCGGAAAATCAAGCATCAAATCAAAATAGCAAGAGTGACCCAAAGAGTTAAAACTCTTTAATTGTGCCTTCAATCTGGAAGAAATATAACAGCATTCTCTTCTTCTGATTATTCTTTCTACAAACCTGTTTGTATTTATCTCTGACAAATAAATCAAAATATCAGCTTTTGCGCCTCTTGGACCAAGAAATATCATGCTCTACACGCTTAATTTCATCCTTCAGCTCCTGCAATGTTGTTCCTCTATACTGTTTTGTGCCTTCAGCATCAAGTAAAATTGAAAGGTGCTTCAAACAAGAAAGATACTCGGCCTTTACTTCAGCTGAATCACCCATTAACCTTTCACTTGCAAACTGCATTGTTCAAATTGAAAACAGTTGATATTCTCGCAACAATATCCATCCACAATTCAACATTAGGAAAGGATTTCTATTTCAAAGAATTCATCAAGCAAGGTTCTAATCCAAACGTTGAAGACACATAATAAGATAAGAAGCCTTAATTTAGGGGTAAAAGAGATTAGCATCTAACTTGGATTCAAAGTGCTATGAAGTGCATTAAATTGCTGCATAGGGCATTATTAAATGCAATACAACAACACTTCTGCTCCAAAAATACAAAATATATATAACATACCATATTCAAGACAAAGAAAATGTAGTACAAAAGGGATAATTGACGTAATTTGCAACTTCAACTCGAAAGAATAAGTGAGAAAAAATTATGTGAGAGACGACAGAGGGGGGGGGGGGGGGGCATGACTAGAAGAGAATTTAAAGGAAAACACACACCAGATAAGAAAAGAACAACACGAAGTCAACTCACCAAGAGAGAGAGAGAGAGAGAGAGAGAGAGAATAAAATAAAATAAAATAAAATGAGAAATAAAGATAAATATGAAGACATATTTGCCAGCCGATGTACCTCTTTGTAGGCAGAAATGCATTCAAAATGTGCATTCTTAGCCTCAAGAGTGGATAACAACTTTTCCTGTATCCCAATACAATCATAATAACTATTAGTACAATGTTTAAAGGACAATTTGAAATAAATAAGCCTAAACTATCAATTGTGTCACTACATAGCTCGACAAGAAGAAAAGTAAGGGATACTGGGGAATTTTCACAACCAGCTGAGAAGGGTTTAGAATACCGGTGATTATCATTGATAAGGCAGGAGAAGGGCCATGCAAATTGATTAGTCACTAATTAGAACCAAACTTCATCAGTAAGTGGATTAGTTACACATTTGCTACCAGAACTATAATCAAATTTTCAATTTGGTATCTAAACTCTAGAGCTTAAAATGTGCAGTTACATTCTCAAACTTTGCTTCTGTTTATTAATATCAATTTGCACATGGAGACTAAAAACAGCCAATAAGAACAAGACACATGTCCAAAAATGCCATGCCATTTTTTCTTATTATTTCTAAGTTATTTCTTTCTTTTTTTTTAATTAAAATAATTCCAGCAAAAAGAAAAAAAACAAAAAGAGAGGAAAATAATGGAAGCACGGGAAGGGAAGAGACAGAGAATGGTGGGGGAAGGGATCGCTGGACAGTGACGATCTGCCTCGGCCTGGCAAAGTCAGCCTCCGATGACCTACCCCACCCCACCCCATCCTCTCCCCTCCATCCCTTCAATCTCTCTCTCTCTCTCCCCCTCTCTCATTTTTCCTCTTTCCTTCATTTTTCTTTCACTTCCCAATTTGTTTTCAATTTTTCTTTATTTTTTAATTCAGAAATAAAAAGTTACAGCAAAATAAAATCAGAAACAAATTAAACAATGTGGCATATTAGACATGTGTCACGTTTTTATTAACTATTTGTGGTCATATCACCCATTTGTATGGGGAAGTTAGTCTCATGTGCAAACTGAAAAACAAAAGCAAAGTTTGAGTACCTAATTGTGTATTTTTAAACTTTAGGTACCAATTGTATGGGGAAGTTAACCGAAAAACAAAAGCAAAGTTTGAGTATCTAATTGTGTATTTTTAAACTTTAGGTACCAAATCAAACATGTAACTGTAATTCGGATATCAAATGTACAACCCTAAATAGATATATGTAAATTTGACTGAAGCAAGAACTTTCATGAATCATAAACCATTTCGTAGAAACATGCACCACATGGCAAGAACCATAAGCTTAATACTAACCCCTGACTCCTGCAATTCTTGCCTGTTAATCTCCAAAAGCCCTAGTGCATCAAGCGACTGCAACTGCATCCACAACCACAAAAAATTAATTGTCACAAAATTTCCATGCCAACAAAGAGAATTATAAGTTAAAAGCATCATATCTTTAACATCCAAATCTTTAGCTTGATGTTGACTTTTTTTTTTTTTTTTTGCATTTTAAATTTTGATAAGACCAGTTCAATAGTTTTTTAGGACAAGGCAAGAAATTCAAATAAACTTTGTCAACTAGTAGCTCATAACAAAAATGTGAATGCAACGATCAACAACAGCATCCTTTTATCAAGCGGTACATTGGTAATGAAGGAGAAAAAAATTGAAGAATAAATAAGAGATGAAGGTTGGGAAAAATTATTGTATTTATTATCCACCTCATTCTGGCCATTATCAATCTAAGAATCCAAGCTCATTAAATAAAATAAGATACTTGACCAAATTGTAAACAATATCATTTTAAATCATACTCCCTCTATCCCAAATTTTTCAACTTGACAAGTAATTGTTTCCATGGGAGATAACTAAGTTGGCTTGTTTGACTCTCTACAGTAAATAGACAGCAGAATCTTAAACATTTAGATAAAAAGGTCGACAGATAATGTATTTTCACAAGGAACTAACCAGTATGATTAAAGCTGCACGGCCATCCCTCCCAGTTTCTCCAGAAAATCCATAACCTTGCTTCTTGCTTTGTCTTTTCAATTTATTAATAACTTGCCATGCTATCCTATCATGTAAAGAGAAATGAATAAGATTTATTTGTATATATAAAGAGAATGACAGAGAATAAATTATTACCAAAGAAAGAACAAATTAACCTATGTCCATCATTATCAACTAAATGGAAGAGTAAAAAGTGGCAGAACATAGGTTCTAGAGCCCCCTTTTTCTTTTTCTGGTAATAAACTTAAGGACAAAATGCAGGCCTAATGACACAAAAAGAGGACACATGAAAGAACCATAACTCAGCTCCAAAAGCTTAAAAGAGATAAGAGAATAGCCAGCCTACTAAAAGATGTTCTTAACAACCATCTTGACCGTTTTTTTACCAAGATTTCTGGATTTCTAGTCCTTCCAAAACCCAGCTCTTCTTGTTTCCAAAGATGCAGCATCAAGCATATCATTCTGCTTTCTCAGTCACAACACTCAGGAGGGCCATCAACCAACTCAACCAGTTAACCAACAGAAATGCATGCACTCACAGACATACAAATGCACTAGTGTACTCACGTTTAATAATATTTGGGAATTTAAGTGCGTATGTACACATCTATGGACATAGACAATAACACACACACAAACATACAGGCATGCATGCACACAAACACACAAGCGGACAATTCAAGATAAAACAGTCCAAGGAAGATAATATATAGCACTGACTTCCTGCTTAATCCGGTAATACTGGGAAGGGACACCAAAAGATAAATAAAAGCAACACCTTGGGATATTATATTTTCTGTTCAATGGATATTTGACACTCCAATAGTATGACAAGAAAAAAAAATTGCGCAAAAGCTCTAGCTGCTACCAACTATACTTGCCAATCTTCTACTGCACAGAAAAGCCTGCACCAACATAACTGGCCATTGCCCATTAGAAAACCGCTACAATTACCCTTGAAGACCACATATCAAGCCCAACTGTAGAAGAAACATTTGAGGAACAACTTGCTACTCAACTTCTAACCTTCAAAAAATCAACATTCTTTCCAATGTCTCATATTAAAATAATCCTCCTCTCAATTCTACATATTTAAACTGATGGAACTTTTCCCTCCATGCCTAGCTACAAATTTTAAACAGAAGAACATATCACCTAAACTCCATAAAATACTGGACCTCCTAGAAGATATTAAATTACAACTTCTATAAGCACGCCATAGCAACATCTCAAACACCAAAATAAACATATAATAATAAGTATGTTTATGCAAATGTGGGCTCTATAGAAGCAGTAACAAATGTGTACCTCATTGCTTCTTAATACTATATAGCTTTTAAACTGAAGCCAAACAACCAATGTTTTAAAGAGGACTCCGTTTCTTGGACTAGACGCATAAAGTAAGCAAACCCTAGAAACTGTTAAAACAAAGTTTGTATTTTAGTCATGTTAACTACAACACAAAAACAATTGACAATATGCTAATCACGAAAATGAAGCAACAAGCTAACAACAAACAACCTTACTCAGATACCTTGTTCAGCATCCAAATAAAACTATATGGCAATAGGTAGAGACACCCAGTCTGTAAATAAGACCATTGAAAACCCCTAAGCTTCACTTATATGTGACAAAACCACTCAACAAGTTTAAGCACAGAATGGTATAGTAGTAATTGACTACTTGGTATGGCAACACTTCAAACTGTATGTACCAGTCATTCACCAAAGTAAAATTGAATTTCAGTCAATAGCAAATGTGTTATCATCTACGAGAGAATATCTGTAAAGAAACAAGTAGTGGTAGGAAAGGACAACATGCATTCCTTGCAGTCAACACATTTAAACGACCATGAGTTTTCCCACAACACTGGTCAGCAACAGGGATCATACTGCTTTGCTGGAAATCAGGGATTGACAGCTGGAATCCCAAGGCTGGAAATCAGGGATTTCCAGCTAGAAACCCAATGCTGGAAATCAGGGATTTCCAGCTGGAAACCCAATGCTGGAAATCAAGGATTTCCAGCTGGGAACCCAATGCTGGAAATCAGGGATTTCCAGCTGGAAACCCAATGCTGGAAATCAGGGATTTCCAGCTGGAAACCCAAGGCTGGAAATCAGGGATTTCCAGCTTGAAATTAGCTGTAAATACTATCTTTTAGGGATTAAGTAAACCCTTCCTTCATGTATAAATACCTTGTAACAGACTAGTTCAGAAATAAGAAAAAACAAAACATTTCTTCATGGTATCAGAGCTATAGGCTCAATTTTTTTCTTGGATTTGAAATCTGTCCAAGAACAGAATTTCTTTTTTTTTTTCTTTTTTCAGCCTTCATAGCTGAATTTCTGGTCACTGATCAGCAGCCTTCATTGCTGATTTTCCTTTCAAAATTTTTTTTTTCTGGGAATTGAAATCTGTCCAAGAACAGAATTTCTGCTAAATTTTTTTTTTTTCTCTCTTTTTTCAGCCTTCATAGCTGAATTTCTGGTCACTGATCAGCAGCCTTCATTGCTGATTTTTCTTTCAAAAACAATCACTTTACAAAATGTCTTCCATGAACGAGCTACTTCTTTCAAAAACAATCACTTTACAAAACAAGGATAACCTCTGGTGTACCCACTGCAAAAAGCCCCGTCATACTAAGGAGCACTGTTGGAAGCTTCATGGCAAGCCACAAAGTTCTCAATGGAATAGAGGACCTAAAAGTGGAACACAAAGAAGCCAGGTGCATATGACTCAATCCAAAGAAGACAGATCAAATGAGTTCCATGGTGGAGAACAGAATGAATTCAACAAAGGAGACATTGAAAGGCTAAGATCACTTCTTGATTCATTAGAAAAGTCTACAGGTACCTGTTCCTTGGCAAATTCTGGTAAGCCTCATTCCTTATATGCTTTAAGTGCCGCCAATTTTGAATTTTCAAACTCTTGGGTTATTGACTCTGGGGCAACCGATCATATGACTCATTCTTCACACAAATTTCTCACATATCATCCGTGTCCTAGCAACAGAAAAATAGTCATTGCTGATGGATCTTTGGCCACTGTTGCAGGCCAAGGAGACATTGTTCTAAGCCCATCCATTATTCTTAAAAATGTGTTACATGTACCCAAGTTATCTACAAACCTTGTGTCTGCTTACCAACTTACAAAAGATCTAAACTGCAATATGATTTTTTCTCATATTTCTTGTGTATTTCAGGACCAAGTTACGAGGAGGACGATTGGACATGCTAAGGTGAGACATGGCCTTTATTATCTTGAGTTACCTAGTGAACAAGTGAACAGTGAAAACAAATCACCTATCTCGTTTCTCTCCAATAACTCTCCTTGCAATAAAGACCAAATTTGGCTTTACCACTTTAGACTTGGGCATCCTTCCTTTAGTGTTCTTAGTGTCATGTTTCCATCTTTGTTTAAGAATGTTAGTTTAAATGAGTTTCACTGTGAGGTTTGTGAATTTGCTAAACACCGGCGTGTGTCCTTTCCTTTGAGTAATAAAAGAACTACTGTTCCTTTTTCTTTGATTCACAGTGATATTTGGGGTCCATCTCGAGTTCCCAACATTTCGGGGGCTCGTTGGTTTGTCTCATTCATAGATGACTGTACTCGAGTTTCATGGATTTATTTGTTAAAACAAAAATCTAATGTGAGCAACATTTTTCCTATTTTTCATACAATGGTCAAAACTCAATTCAATGTTAGAATTAAGAAGTTGAGGACTGATAATGCTAGGGACTACTTTAATCAAACTTTGTCTCCATACTTTCAAAAAGAGAGAATTATTCATGAATCTTCTTGTGTTGACACACCCCAACAAAATGGAGTTGCCGAAAGGAAAAATGGTCATTTGTTAGCCTCTGTTCGTGCTCTTTTGTTTCAACAAAATGTTCCAAAAACTTTTTGGGGGGAAGCAGTCCTTACTGCAGCTCATTTAATAAATCGTATCCCCTCTCGAGTTCTTGATTTTAAAAGTCCAATGGAGGTGTTTTCTAAGTATTTTCCAGATTTCAATATGTCTATGAAGTTAGTCCCTAGAGTTTTTGGATGTGTCTCATTTGTTCATGTTCACTCTCATAGTCGAAGCAAGTTAGATCCTAGAGCAGTCAAGTGTGTATTCATAGGATATTCACCTACTCAAAAAGGGTACAAGTGCTACAATCCTCTTACTCGTAAAACCTATGTCTCTGCTGATGTTACTTTTGCAGAACACAAAAGCTATTTTTCTAGCCCTTATCCTCAGGGGGAGATATCATTTATGGAGGATAAGGATTTGTTCTTGAGAGAACCATCAATGGTGGTTAAAATATCTCCTGTACAAACAGAACCCACTCCTGAAAGACAACTTACCTCTGAACCTTGTGAACTCATAAATCCTACTCTCACAAAGCCACTACAGGTCTACTCAAGAAGGATAAAGCCAGTGATCAATCCTGTGCAAGTTCAAGAAACCAAATCGTCACTTGGAACTGAGGTAAGTCCTTCTACTGAGATATCACCTACTGTTCTTGATTTAGATTTGCCCATAGCCACAAGAAAAGGTGTTAGAAAATGCACACAACATCCTTTATCCCATTTTGTGTCATTTGAAAAATTATCAACCCCACACAAAACCTTTCTTACCCATCTAAACACTGTAGACATCCCACAGACCTTATCGCAGGCACTTGGCAAAGAGGAATGGAAGCATGCAATGAGAGTAGAAATGGAGGCCTTGGAGAAAAATAAAACATGGGAACTAACAGAATTACCAACTGGAAAGAGACTAGTAGGATGCAAATGGGTCTTCACAGTGAAGTATAAGTCGGATGGATCCATTGAGAGGTATAAAGCAAGACTAGTAGCCAAGGGATATACACAGACTTATGGGGTGGATTATCAAGAGACATTTGCACCAGTGGCGAAGATGAACACAGTAAGGGTATTGTTATCCCTAGCAGCAAATTATGATTGGCCTTTACAACAGTTCGATGTGAAGAACGCCTTCTTACATGGTGATCTTGAGGAGGAAATTTATATGGAAGTACCACCTGGTTTTGGAATAAATCTGGATAAAAACAAAGTGTGCAAACTGAAAAAAGCATTGTATGGGCTCAAACAATCTCCCCGGGCATGGTTTGGAAGATTTACCAAAGCAATGGTGAATATGAAGTACAAACAGAGTCAGGGTGATCATACATTGTTTATCAAGCATTCGGCTTCAGGGGGAGTCACGGCATTGATAGTTTATGTGGACGATATAATTGTAACTGGGAATGATCCAGATGAAAAGGAGGCTCTTCGGAAGTATTTAGCAAAAGAGTTTGAAATAAAGGACCTTGGAAAATTGAAGTACTTCTTAGGAATAGAAGTAGCTCGGTCCAAGGAAGGAATCTTTGTTTCACAGCAAAAATATGTTCTTGATCTGTTAAAAGAAACAGGTAAGCTTGGTTGCAAACCATCAGATACGCCTATTGAGCCAAATCATAGATTAGGAGAATCTGTGGAAGGAGAACCAGCTGACAAAGGCATGTACCAAAGACTTGTGGGGAAGCTAATCTATCTATCACACACACGACCTGACATTGCATATGCAGTGAGTGTTGTGAGTCAGTTCATGCAAAATCCTAAAGGTGTCCATCTCGCTGCAGTATACCGGATCCTACAATATTTGAAAGGCAATCCAGGAAAAGGGGTTCTCTTTAGAAAAGGCACAAGAATGGAACTAGAAGCATACACAGATGCCGATTATGCTGGCTGTGTTACTGACAGAAGATCAACATCTGGGTATTGTACTTTCATTGGCGGAAATTTGGTAACCTGGAGGAGTAAGAAACAACCAGTTGTAGCAAGATCTAGTGCTGAGGCAGAATTTCGATCAATGGCACAAGGTATTTGTGAACTATTATGGCTCAAAATTATACTAGATGACTTGAAGATTAAATGGGAGACTCCAATGAAGTTGTATTGTGATAATAAGTCTGCAATCAACATAGCTCACAATCCAGTTCAGCACGACAGAACTAAACATGTGGAGGTTGACAGACATTTCATTAAGGAGAAACTTGAAAGTGGATTGATTTGCACTCCCTATATTTCTACAAAGAACCAGCTAGCAGATGTCTTAACTAAAGGACTGATGAGTTCAGCATTTCAGCAGATTGTAGGCAAGCTAGGGATGGAAAATATCTACTCCCCAGCTTGAGGGGGAGTGCTGGAAATCAGGGATTGACAGCTGGAATCCCAAGGCTGGAAATCAGGGATTTCCAGCTAGAAACCCAATGCTGGAAATCAGGGATTTCCAGCTGGAAACCCAATGCTGGAAATCAAGGATTTCCAGCTGGGAACCCAATGCTGGAAATCAGGGATTTCCAGCTGGAAACCCAATGCTGGAAATCAGGGATTTCCAGCTGGAAACCCAAGGCTGGAAATCAGGGATTTCCAGCTTGAAATTAGCTGTAAATACTATCTTTTAGGGATTAAGTAAACCCTTCCTTCATGTATAAATACCTTGTAACAGACTAGTTCAGAAATAAGAAAAAACAAAACATTTCTTCATGCTTCATTTTGCTCCATTTACGAATATATCCTTCATAAAGTGAAGATTGTAGTTTGGCATATTTGTCCTTTCCTGTTGATATTCGCTGGACAGTGCATACAATTGTTTAATAAGGATTATTAGATGTGATGAAACAGCACTAACCTTATTGCATTGTTTAAAAGACCTTTTGCCTTGTCAAGCTCAGCAATTGCATCAGGAACATGCATCCTCCTAAGTTGATTGGAATTAAGCATTACAACCCTAGCAATGTGAAGCATGTTGGCTCCAATCTGTCCACAGAAAAAAGGAAGGTGATTCCTCTTTAATTTACACTATTGCTCTTCCCAGTAGACTTTTTTTTTTATTCATCTTTTCTAAATTACTTTATAGAAAAATTCATGCTAAATTGGACAATGACATAAAATAGCAAAGAAACAAAAAAAAAAAATTAGACTTCCATTTTGCAGGCGCTGTTTATACTCGTTCAAAATACAAATTCAAAAGAGATTATCGAATATTTTAAAATTTATATGAATGTTGGGATACATTGAGTAAAAATAAAGTTAGTGAATATATGTCCAAACATTGAAGCTTCTCTCATAAACATTGATAACAATGAGAGACTTCCAAATTACTTTTAAAATTTGTAAGGATCATAGAAAGCAGTGCATCAACCATAAAAGCGGAAGAAGCAATCTTGAATTATACGCAGTACATTTGAGTCAATGATAAAACCCATCTAAGTACAACACTTTGGCAAGAAGTGGAGGGCCTAACTTGAATATAAGACCAAAGGAAACACAATACTTAATAAATGTGAAATAACACCACTTAACACTCTCCCTCATCTGTAGCTAAACAAGGGCCTATATGTGGTCAACCTCATATGGGTTAGGCAGGAAGAATCCAACCTAAAACCAATTGGCAATAAGTGGAAAGACCTAACTTGAATATAAGACCACAGGCAATCCAGGATTTAACCGATGTGAGATAACACCACTTTAACAAGCCCCCATCACGTGTAGGCGGAGGCAGAAGAGCCCACAATGTGAGAAACTCAGAAGGGGTAACAAGCAAGAACAACAGAACAGAACCTGCGCATACCATGTTAAGCATCTAACCTAAAATCAATTAGCAATAGGTGGAGAGACCCAACTTGAATATAAAACCACAGGCAATCCAAGATTTAATCAATGTGTGATAACACCATTTTAATAGGCCCCCGTCACATGTAGCCAGCGACAGAAGAGCCTATCACGTGACAAATTCAGAAGGAATAACAGGCAAAAACAACAGAACAAAACCAGAGCTCTGATACCATGTTAAACATCCAACCTAAAACCAATTGACAAGAAGTGGAGGGGCCCAATTTGAATATAAGACCAAAGAAACACAATACTTAACACATGTGAGATAACACCATTTAATCAATGTGTGATAACACCATTTTAATAGGCCCCCATCACATGTAGCCAGCGACAGAAGAGCCTATCACGTGACAAATTCAGAAGGAATAACAGGCAAAAACAACAGAACAAAACCAGAGCTCTGATACCATGTTAAACATCCAACCTAAAACCAATTGACAAGAAGTGGAGGGGCCCAATTTGAATATAAGACCAAAGAAACACAATACTTAACACATGTGAGATAACACCATTTACCAAATACAAATTTAAAGACAGATGTTTGGTGAAGAGTTTTTTATTTACATGGGTTTTATCCTAGATTCCAGAATATTGTTTCCAATATGCAAGATGACTGATAGTAAAATAGAACAAAAAAGTTAGTTAAATTGCCAAAATAACAATCAACAAAGGCACTGGTGCACATATGCATCTTTTATCAACATAGACAGGTCTTATTTTTAAGTTCAAAACAAAAAACTATTCATTGATTTGAATTTTGAAACTCGACTACAAGCGATAATTACTTAAAAATAATTCTTTTCAAATCTCTAAAACTTGAAACAATAAGAAATCCTTTAATTTAGTGATTCATTCCAATTTTCCATAGAAATAGTAATCATTTTTGTTAGAAATTTGATGAGACAATGAAAATACTTCCTTGAATCATAACAACTGATCAAAATGATATCAAATCTATTTTTTTGATATTTTTTATCTGTACGCATCAAAACAACAAACCTGGATGTGATCTTCAGGAAGTAATGCTTTCCGAGCATCAAGACACCTACGAAGAAAATTGCAGGGAAAACATGATGTCTGGAACCATAGACTATCACAATATTGAAGAAAAACTAAAGTCACCCACCTTTCAAGAAGTTCTTGTGCTTCTTTTAAGCTCCCAGATGATTGTAATGTTAAGACCAACCCTTCTGCAGCAACTATAGTGTCCAATGAGTTCCATCCCTGCAAGAAAAAAAAAAAGTAACGACTAAAGCAAGTAATAATATCATAAACATCTGAACCAAGTAATGATAATTCAAGATGCTAGCAATCGTATAATGACTATGTCACCTAAATTATTTATGAGAGAAATTTGAAGGCAATTTGGTTCTTGAGACAGATTGTTGGGAGTAAAAGCCTTTTGAATCGTCTTCTATAAGAACTTAGTAGAAACTTAAGCACGTAATATGCACTTCACCTTGCAACTGGGATTTAAATAATGTCAAAATAAGATTTTTGTATGATAGCTCATTCAGTTTCTTCAAATAGACACATTCAGCTCGCTATGCACATTTTTAAGTAATAAACTAGGAGATTAATTTGAGTGCTTCTATGTTGCAACAACAACAAAAATTGAGTGCTTCTATAGAAATTACATATTAGTGAACCTTGGTATCATGTTAGAACAGGTTCATAATAAACATGTTAGCAGGGAAAAAACTAAAAGCAGCAAAATGAGTGCTACAATGAGAAACTGTTGTTAGAGATAATCAACTCCTAAGAGAGTGACAGGAGAAATATATGACCAGATTAAAGTACCAAAATGGGCAAACAATGTCAGCAGTAAATGTGCTTGCATAGCTCGCATAGCTCATTGGAGCAAATAGAAAGGACAAAAAGAACCAATTGCAAAAGGACCCTAAAAGAGGTTTCTTCCAATAGGTGCAAGGAACACTCTAGACTCTAGGACCCTTACACTGCCTGAGGTATAAAGCGCAAAAAACCCTAGCCAAGTGAAGCAACTAATTTTTAAAGGATCAAGCAAGGTTAATAAACTATGTTAGAAGGTGGCAGTCAGGGGTGACGACATGTCCAATGCATGCACTTCTAAATTTGAAATAAGATTTGAACTTTTCTGTCCACATGGCAATAAGCATCCATGGATTGGCATTATTTTCTTCGGTCAACCAATTATACAGAAAAAAAAAAAAATTAAAGAAAAACTTACACTTCTTTTTTACCTTTTTCAACAAAGAATTTTGCATGGATTATACCATCCATTGCTTATTCTTGAAAGAGAGCTAAAATAGTGCTTTTATGATTCTTAAAAAAATAGCTAATAAAGAAATTACAAAATAAAGAAACCAAAGGGACATTTAAGGCAAGAAGGCTTTTTTGTTTTGCCTTTATTCCAAGAAAAAGCCGCCTAGGTGCAAAAGGCATGCAACTGATCAAAGACGCCTTGCTCGAAGAGGAGCTAGATGCTTTACTTGATCAAAAGAAATATCCCTTAGATGAGAACAAACTGCCACCTTGACGCCAGTTCTGTTATGATTACAATGTCCTCCCCAAAAGCTTAACCTTCTGTCCATCTTTGAAAAGGATATTGTTCTATAGAAACAGAAGAAATGTGAAATGAAAGTTGATCGTGATTTGTATAGGGGAGCTATTTCCAAAATCTTCCATACGGAAATAAGATATTCTTTGCCCATACAAGAAACAAATTGTGTAGAAATTGATTAATGAACCATGAGAAAGAGGCGATTTTCTTATAAAATCAACAAATAGGATAATAGAAGTTTCTTCATAAGATAAAGAAGTTATGAAGTCATATCATTTGAACTTCAAACAATATTTGGCATAAGAACATATAACAAGAACCTCTTGAGAGGGTAAAAGTTTCACACAGAAATTCACAAACACCTACAGATACCCACAAACACATGTAAAAAAACATAAGCAATTAAGCACAATAATCTTCACATATATAAGAACATACATGAGCAAAGGAAAAAATTCAAACCTTAGATAATTCCATAATATGAAGGACCTTTCTCTGTACATTTTCAGCTTCTGAAATACAATTGGATTTTATATATATCTAGAAAAATAGCAACAACGTAAGTGGGCATGATGTAGTACAGGAGTATAAATAGTTGAAGAAAATCAGAACAGTAAAGAAAACCAGAATAAATGCTATGTTGGAAAACAGATTTGCAGAATTACATTGACTGCAGTAACTGCTGATTCTTAGGCAGATATTACTACTGATTTTTAGGAGAATATTTTCTTTTATTGTTGTGCTTGATTTATTCCCTAATTACAGGGATAGTTTTTTTCCTAGTTTAATTCCTAGTTGTAGAGTTGACTTACTTGATTCTTTTGGCTTATAAAAGGCCTTCTGATGTACATAAAACAGATAAGAAATACAGAAATACTATTTCTTCTTTTCCTTCAACATGGTATCAGAGCTTTAGGTATTCTTTAAATCATTTCTCTTTGTGGCAGCCTTTATCCTCGGTTCCTCAATTTTTTTTTAGTTCTTTTCCTATTTGTTCTTGATTTCAAAAAAACAATTAGAATGTCAGAAGTTTCACAAATCACCCATTCTGAAGAGACTGCAGTAAGTCAGATTCATGGGGAATTACAAAATATCCAAGCGACGTACAGGCTGAATGGAAAAAATTATTTGAAGTGGTCGCAATTTGTGAAAACCTTTCTTAAAGGAAAAGGGAAACTCAACCATATTCTCGGGACTGGACCTGAATTGGGAGATCCGAAATTTGCTGCTTGGGATGAAGAAGATTCCATGGTCATGTCTTGGCTGTGGAATGCCATGGTGCCCGAAATAAGTGACACCTGTATGTTCTTAACCACTGCCAAAGAGATATGGGATGCTATTCGTCAAACATATTCAAAGAAGCATGATGCTGCACTAATCTTTGAGATCAAGACAAAAATCTCTGCTACGAAGCAAGGAAATCAATCAGTCACGGAGTATGCCAATCTTTTGAAGAATTTATGGCAGGAGATTGATCATTACCGGTGCATTGAAATGAAGAACAGTGAGGATGTGGTCATTTTAAAAAATTTCATAGAGAAGGATAGAACCTATGATTTCTTGGCTGGCCTCAATGCTGAGTTTGATCTAGTACGGGTACAAATCTTAGGAAAGGAAGATATGCCTACATTGAATGAAGCAATATCTATTATCCGGGTTGAAGAAAGCAGGAGGGGAGTCATGCTTGTTGTTCATCCAGTAGAAGGATCAGCGTTGCTCACAACTGAACTGGTTTCAGGAAAATCTGCTGTAGCAAATACGGACAGCAGAAAATCAGATTCAAGAAACACGAGTAAAGGGAATTTGATGTGTAACCACTGCAAGAAGCCTGGACACACAAAGGAAAACTGCTGGAAACTTCATGGGAGGCCACAGAACTCTAACCGAAAATGGCAACAGAGGGGGCAAGCACATTCTGCTCAAGCCAACATCACCAGTAATCTCACTGATCAGACTACTCCAAGTGATAGAGAATTCAATAAAGATGATATTGATCGACTGAGATTGCTCCTTGACTCACTAGAAAAAACTTCAGGTGCATGTTCATTAGCACTCTCAGGTAAGTTTCCTTCTCCATGTGCTCTTAGTGTCTCAAAACCTAATTCATTTGACTCTTGGATCATTGACTCCGGAGCAACCGACCACATGACCTACTCCTCCCACAATTTTTCCACTTACAGCCCATGTCCTAGCAATAAAAAAATTACTATAGCTAATGGTTCCTTAGTAACAGTAGCTGGCCAAGGAGACATTCATATAGGACAATCCTTAATCTTGAAAAATGTCTTACATGTGCCAAAACTGTCTACCAACCTTGTATCTGTCAAACAAATTACAAAAGATCTAAATTGTAACTTGTTTTTTTTGCCTACACATTGTGTGTTTCAGGACCAAGTTACGAGGAAGACGATTGGGCGTGCTAAGGAAAGCAATGGACTTTACTATCTTGAGTTCCCAAATGGCTATATGAACACTGGGGCTGGTTACTCATCCATGCTCATGTCTGAAACAAGTACTCAAAAAAAAGACCAAATTTGGCTTCGACATTTTCAACTTGGTCACCCACCTTTTAGAGTTCTTAGGATGATGTTTCCTTCTCTATTCAGAAATATTGATATCCAACAGTTTCATTGTGATATTTGTGAGTTTGCTAAACACAAAAGAATTTCCTTTCCTTTGAGCAATAAAAAATCTTCATTTCTTTTTCAATTGATTCACAGTGACATTTGGGGTCCATCAAAGGTAGCTAATATTTCTGGGGCTCGGTGGTTTGTTACATTCATTGACGATTGTACTCGTCTATCGTGGGTCTTTCTCTTGAAACAAAAATCTGATGTGATTAAAGTTTTTCAAAATTTTCACAACATGATAACAAATCAATTTGGTGTGAGGATAAAAAGATTGCGAACTGATAATGCTAAGGAATATTTTAATCAAGTGTTATCCCCATTTCTTCAAAAGGAAGGAATTATTCATGAATCCTCCTGTGTTGATAAACCCCAACAAAATGGAGTGGCAGAAAGGAAAAATGGTCACCTTCTTAACACAGTCCGTGCCCTCCTTTTCCAGAGAAAAGTTCCAAAACAATTTTGGGGAGAAGCTGTACTTACAGCCACTCATCTCATTAATAGAGTTCCCTCTCGGGTTTTAGGCTTTAAGAGTCCTTGGGAAGTGTTCTCAATTTTTTTTTCCAGATTTTCCTATTCCTAATCGCCTGACTCCTCGTGTTTTTGGGTGTGTCTCATTTGTCCATGTTCATGCTCATAATCGAAGCAAGCTTGATCCTAGAGCAATCAAATGTGTGTTTGTGGGATATTCTTCCACTCAAAAGGGGTATAAGTGTTATCATCCTCCGACCCGTAAAACATGTCTCCATCGATGTCACATTTGTGGAGTCTGAGAGTTACTTTCATCCTTCTCTTCAGGGGGAGACACCTACTCATGAAGAGAAGGATGATTTCCTACATCTACCTAGTCTTATTACCCATTCACCTATGCCCAACTCCATGCCTAATTCTGCCATGCCTAATTCTGCCCAAAACAGTAACCCCAAACCTGCCCAAAACAGTGAAACCAAACCTGATCATGCCATAGACAGCCAAGAGGATCCAGTATTCACAAAGCCATTGCAAGTTTACTCAAGAAAGAAAGGATCCATTGCTAATCCAGAACACGTCCAAAGGTCAGAACCAATGCTTGGAAGTGGAGCAAATTGTGAGGTAAATACTTCTACTGATGTTACTTTTAATGATGATCTACATCTACCCATTGCAGTAAGAAAAGCTACTAGAAAATGCACACAACATCCAATTTCTCACTTTGTGTCTTTTGAAAAAACCTCACTTTCACATAAGGCCTTCCTCACTCACCTAAATTCCATAGCCATCCCTCAAACCCTATCTGAGGCACTAAATAGTGAAGAATGGAAACAAGCAATGAGAGTGGAGATGGAGGCACTTGAGAAAAACAAAACATGGGAGATTGTTGAATTACCAAAAGAGAAGAAACCCGTGGGATGTAGATGGATTTTTTCAGTGAAATATAATGCAAATGGGTCCCTTGAACGATATAAGGCAAGATTGGTGGCCAAGGGGTATACACAAACTTATGGTGTGGACTATCAAGAAACCTTCGCACCAGTATCAAAGATGAATACTGTAAGGGTACTACTGAGTCTTGCAGCAAACTTTGACTGGACATTACAGCAGTTTGATGTAAAAATTGCTTTTTTGCATGGTGATCTTGAAGAAGAAATTTACATGGAAATTCCTCCAGGATTTAATGCAGACAAAAATGGTAGGGTGTGTCTACTGAAGAAAGCATTATATGGGTTGAAACAATCTCCAAGAGCATGGTTTGGACGGTTTACTAAGGTCATGTTAGCTCTGAAGTATAAACAGAGCCAAGGAGATCACACCTTGTTTATTAAGCACTCTGCATCAGGGGGAGTTACTGCACTCATTGTGTACGTTGATGATATTATTGTCACTGGTAATGATCACCAAGAACGAGAAGCTCTTAAAGCTAGGTTAGCAAAAGAGTTTGAAATAAAAGATCTTGGCAAGCTAAAATACTTCTTGGGTATTGAAGTGGCTAGGTCAAAAAGGGGAATCTTTATCTCACAGCAGAAGTATGTAACAAATTTACTTAAAGAGACAGGGAAGATTGGTTGTAAACCTGCAGAGACACCCATAGATCAGAATCACAATCTGGGAGATGCAGCTAAAGATGAACCTGTGGAGAAGGGAATATATCAAAGACTAGTTGGGAGGTTGATTTATCTATCACACACTAGACCTGACATAGCATATGCAGTGAGTGTAGTAAGTCAATTTATGCATGATCCAAAAGACGTCCATCTCCAGGCAGTATATCGAATATTGCAGTACTTAAAGGCTAACATAGGTAGAGGAATTCTCTTCAGGAAAAGTTCAAGTCTGTGTTTGGAAGTATATACAGATGCAGATTATGCAGGCTCAGTCATAGATAGGAGATCAACTTCTGGCTATTGCACTTTTCTGGGAGGCAATTTGGTTACTTGGAGAAGCAAAAAACAACCAGTAGTGGCTAGATCGAGTGCAGAAGCAGAGTTTCGAGCCATGGCACTAGGAGTGTGTGAACTACTATGGCTAAAAATGATCATAAATTATTTGAAGATTACAATAGAGAGTCCGATGAAGTTATATTGTGACAACAAGTCAGCTATCAACATTGCTCATAATCCAGTGCAACATGATCGCACCAAACATGTGGAAGTAGATCGACACTTCATAAAGGAGAAGATTGAGAGTGGGTTGATATGTACACCTTATGTCCCTACTGGAGATCAATTAGTAGATTTCCTAACAAAGGGATTAACTAGTCCTACATTTCAAAGACTTGTGAGCAAGCTAGGAATGGAAAATATTTACTTCCCAGCTTGAGGGGGAGTGTTGGAAAACAGATTTGCAGAATTACATTGACTGCAGTAACTCCTGATTCTTAGGCAGATATTACTACTGATTTTTAGGAGAATATTTTCTTTTATTGTTGTGCTTGATTTATTCCCTAATTACAGGGATAGTTTTTTTCCTGGTTTAATTCCTAGTTGAAAAGTTGACTTACTTGATTCTTTTGGCTTATAAAAGGCCTTCTGATGTACATAAAACAGATAAGAAATACAGAAATACTATTTCTTCTTTTCCTTCAACATGCTACAATGATGAAAATTGAAGTTCGAACAAGAAAAAAATATGGTTGTGTTGTAGAACCATTAACGATAATATCCAAGTATAATAAGGCTGAATAATGTGTCTAACATACAATTTATCCCAGAGTCACAGCAGCTTTGAATCCTAGCCCTTGGATACACATAAACCCCATCTAAACGACTAATCCTAGCCATTCAAACTCATTAAAATAATTACTAACTATATACTACAGGTAAAACAGAAAATATAAAAGAGCATTTCTAAATAACCAATTTAGATAACTTTTGGAGTACTCCTGCATCAGGTCAAGCATTGTAACCCGATAACTGGGAAATGAGCAATTAGGTACAATGCCACAAACATGAAAATATTAGTACAACATGTGTTTAAAAAAATGCATGAAGAATATGCAACACAAATTATCACCAAAAGGGATTACATGTTCAATCATGTGCACCATCTTGCATGAACATTATATCCTAGAGTCTCTCAGCATTGTAAAGTAAGATACTCCCTCCATTCAATTAAAATTTTCATGTAAGCAAAACAACTTGTTGAGTTCAGCAAAAGTAATAAGTTGAACCTAAAATTTTAAATTTTCTTAAGCTGTAAAATCCTTTTTTTATTATTTTCCATACATGCCAACTTGAATGGGAGGGACAGAGGGAGTACTATAATTTCCATTCCTCAACAAATCAATCCGTTAATATATGTTGGTTACAATTATATTAGAAGCGGGTGATTTTCTACATAGTTAACAGACAGATGAATAGACAGCATGTTAACAACTTCACATAAAGGGAAAAAGAAAAAAAAGGATGAGCATCAAAACCACATATAGGTGGGCCTAATATAAGGTCTTTACAATTCAACTAGAATTTAATGGCTGTCTAAATTTTGTAACTAGCTTGATAAGCATACAAATCTCTTTTCTCCACATGGCTACATGGAGTCAAAACCTGACAAAAATAAAGTCAACTCCCATCAAGATTGTCTAAGGGCCTCCCTTTGGATGCCTTAAATGACCAAGTATCACTAGAAAACTACCATCAGAACAAAGAAGCTAGATTTTGCCTCAAGGGATCCTCCAATGAAGTTTAATTGAGTGTTTTCATTACTCTAAAGTCTAACCAGGTAAAACTCCTATCAGTCTAAGGCTGTTCCTCTTGGCATTGTTGTTATGAATCATCACCTTATAGGGAACGATACTATTCAAGTGATACCAAAAAAGCTATAAAAAGGACAAGAAGATTTACAACCTGCGCCAGATATCGTAATCTCCTGATGCATGCCATCGACTCCCCTTGACCACTTTCCTGGATAGTTGAACACATTAATAACATCGAAAAACACCAAATCCATGACCATAGAACACCCATAATTAACACTAACTTTGACCAAAATAGAAATGTACCTCTAGTATTCTGATAGAATCCTGAATAAGGACCTCAGAATCATTTAGTCTACCTTGGAGAAACAATACCTGCAGTTAAACTAGAAGTCACTCTAACATGAAAATACATAAATGAGAATACAGCACAAGACAAAGATTACAACAAAGAAGCAGAAGTAGAATATAATAAATTTACAGGTACACAGAGTTCGGTACTACAATATCTCCATCATAATTTAGGCATGAATCTCAGCATCCATCATTACACAAAAGACACTTAGAAGCAGATAAATCAAAGAGAGCATTTAGATGAGGAATTTGAAATTTTCAACCATTTTAAAATGCATCAATTAAAATAACAGCATTTATAATTGCATTGTTTGAATAAGTATTTCTTAGAGTAAATTACAATTTACACCAAACTCTCTCAGTTTTGTCCCTAATTACACTCAAGTCCAACAGTTTAGGAATCCTACACTCCGCCCCAAAAGACTACACGCCGCCCCAAAAGACTGCTTCTTGCATTGCTAGAAACTCCAACCTTCAATGCACTGTTACCAAATCTGTTAAAACAATTGCATGGCCTCACGTGAGACTCATGAGATGCTAAAAATATCCTTCATTATTAGGCATGCATGACTAGCATGTGCTGCATCAATTTAAAATTACTCTCTAAATTAATAATTAAAAAAAAAAAAGCTAAAGAATCTTAAAACTGAGGTTTAAAATCCCAAATCCGTGAAGGTTAGTGTTTCACTTACTAGTCAAGATGAAATTAGTGAATTTTTTGCTTCATTTTTTTATGAAACAAAATATCTTGTTCTCAAGTTGTCCTCTTTTTCGCTTCAAATGAAGGACTCTAGAAAACAAACTTCTTTTGTTACAGCAAACCCAAATCATTTTCAGTTTCTTTTCTTCAATACTCTCATTTAAATTGATCAAAGAAATCTAAGCATTCAAATCAACTATTTTTTCGGTGAAATCATACATACAAGGTTTTTGCAGTTCATGATAAAGAATGATATACGTTGGATTGAAATACCAAAAAGCTGATTAATGCCTCTGTTTTGCAGACAAAACTAATCATACCCGTATTGGCTTTATGGTAAATGCTCATATTCCATTATTGGGGCGGATGTAGAATCCCTAAACTATTGGACTTGAGAGTAATTAGTGGTAAAACTAAATGACTTTGGTGTAATTTATTCTATTCTTAGAATGAAATTTTAAGTATTGGAATTTGATGAGGAAAAAAAAAAAAGAATAATGATATTAGGGATAGAAAAAAAAAAAAAAATTTGAGAAAAATATGCAATATGGGTGTCATTAGATTTGTAAAAATGTATAGGTATTAGTAATAATGTATAAAATTAAGAAAATTAATTTAAAAAATGAATTTTTGTAGTTAGAGTTAAAAAAATTAGAAGTTCATAGAAAAAAAAAAGAAAATATAATAAATGTTGATGTCTTATCAAGGAATTTCACAAATTCCACCTTAAGAGGTGGTTTTGAAATGAGAGTTTGGGTCTCAAAATCTCTTATCCAAATTCCAAGAATTTTGACAATCCCAACTTTTAAGTTGCCCAGATTTAAAATTTTAAAATTCTTTCTACAAATGGAATCCCTCCTTGAAATCCCTCATCCAAACACAAACTTAAAATTTTGAAATTCTAATCATTCGCAAAGTGGATTGATGAACAAAACGTAAATCTCCTCCAACCATTGAAGCACATTATAAAGAAAAATGAGCAAAACATAAGGAAAAGAAATAATTAATAATCCAAGAAGAGGCTGTAGCAAAAAGAAACAATAAAAGGGTGACAAAATGATATGGAGATTTGAAACATTACCGTTCCAAGGTGATACATTGTATCTGCATAATCTATGTTGCCACGTCCCAAAACACGTCCCTTTATCTGAATCATTATGTAGAATTCAGTCATGCTTAAGAAAGTATAATTGAGAAAAGGAGAACTAATCTCAATTTTGAGTTACAAAGTGCATTTAAGTTGAAATCAGTAAAAAAATCTCTAAGCATGTATATGTGTCTCTGTGTAATGCATATACATATCTACATAAAGACATACCTATGCGAATATCTGATTCATACCTTTAAAGCACGCTGTCCAAGGAATTACCGAACCAAAAAAAAAAAAAAAAAGATATTTTAGACCAAGTTGTCATAAACTGTAAGTATCAAAGTATCAATAGGTAGACAAACATCAACATACAGACATACAGACTATGTTGCTCGGACTCTTTATTTTTCTTGAAGTACCCGTGTCCGACACATATCCGGACATGAGTATGGGAATATGATCCTCCAAGGACCCTCCAAATACATGAAAATCTTGAAAAAAATTGAACATACCCATGTCAGAGACATACCCGTATCCGACACTCACACCCGAGTCCGAGTAACATAGCATACAGACATAGAAGACAAACATCAACATAAACTATTGAATTCAATTAAATTAAATCTGTCGTTGTACACCATAGAATTTAATGCAGAAATACATACAATTATTAATATGACTAAAATACAATAGACATGAAACAACTAGTAGTTATACATGTTTAAGAAAGAGTTGACATAGTGAAGCATGTAGAAATTTAATCTATCAAATTGTAGCTGGGCTATTTAGAATTAAGTATTTCATGGTTAAACAAGAGTACAAAAATAAAAATAATAGTAAATTTAAAATAAAAATAAAAAAACTATGAAGCTATTCTAGCAGGATGCTTCAACACATTCTTTGGAATTGATATGAGCTACAAGTTAAAATATGATGAGATTCTCAACTAGACATTCCCATCCCCAACCAAAGGAGAATACATAATTTCTTGATTTGGAGATCATAATGATCACTTTAGAATGAAGAAGGGACACTAGAAAGGGACTAGTTATTTTTAAGTTTAACTAACTAACAACTAGCTATTTAAAATGTCTAATACTGCGATTCTCTGACATCTAGAGGACATAGTAATCAGAGCAGGGAAATGCTATTCCATCATTCTTATGGTGCATCAAACAATCCAAGTTCTCCAATAATAACTAAGGCGCTGTCTCTTACAATACGATTCTGGTCTTCCAGTTAAAACCTTCCCTAATAGCTAGAAGCAAACTACAAATAATAAACAAACTAGCAACAGTTGAACGGAACAAAAATTATAGGGTAAACTTCAGCTACACCCACTATGATTTTGATTTTTCTCAATAACAAAGTGTTTTCTAACACCCTGAATTAGCTACTGTTAACAAAGGGGGTCACGGTGTTAATAAATGACGTGTTTTTTGGTGTATGCTCCCATAAGAGACCTACAATACCCATTATACCCTTATCATCTCATTTTTTTATTTCCAAAGAAATCCACCACCACCCAAGCTAACTCACCATTTCTTCCTCACAGTTCTCATGCCTGACACAACCCACCAGCAAGAAAATATGATTAAAACTACTTATGCAAATCCACTAGATGCAAATTGATACAGGCAGAAATATTGATCATCAAAAAAGTCTCCAAGTTAATGCACATTTAACCATATTCTATTACCTCATAGCACATCCGAGCCTCTTCCAACTTTCTCTGGACAAGATAGAACTGCCCGAGATTGTGCAGGGCAACTCCTAAACTGTATTAATATGGATAATAGAGTTTAATGAGCAATTATGAATAAAAATATTGAGGTAGTTGTTTGTATCCAGCCAATCAAACCAAAGTTGCTGAACAAAGACATAGCAAATCCATACACATGCTACTAGAAGGTGTCAAATGAAAATTTTACAACTATTTTGGTACAGTGGAAGAAACAACTGTGTTAATAACAGAAATGAATGTCTGTTTGCTCGTACAGAATCTGTCTTCAGGTATATACCTTATTGAACAATAAAACTGGAAAATGTAGTATGTCAAAAAAACAGCAATTACTAATTTCCTTAAGGAGATTGATTCCAAATAAATTTCATGTGACCATCTCCATTGGACACCTTCAACAGTTCAAAAGATTTTGGACAAGATAGGAGCATTTGGTTACACCTTCAGTTTGATTTTTCGAACTGTTAGAATTCCCTACCTGTCACATTTGTCTTAATGGTTGGAAAAATAGGCAAGGTACTGTTGCCTAGTACTAAACAATACTGCTAGCACCATTCACTGAAGAATGTAGCGGCGACAGGTTTTTGCATCTTAAACTTGTGAATTGGTTTTATCAGGTTTCAAATTAAAGGCCCATATTCAATGGTTTATAAGATTAGGAGATGACTTAAGGACTTGAATTGTCCAAAAGTTTGCAAGCTTCTCTGACATAAGTCCAATTTCAATGAGAACTTACTACTGAAAACAACAATAACTTTCTTCTATTGAAAGAAGCAAAATGCATGGTGCTAACTGCTAAGGAGGATTTTACAGATTTGAATGATTATAGAAACTAAGTTGCCTAGGATTCTCAATCTCTCTCTTGACTTTTATGCTTTCCTCTTATCGATTAATTCCTTCTTTCCTCATATAATTCCTCAATATAAATTAATTTCTTAATAAACCAGATCTGAAGCCCAAGCAAGAAGGTAATCAAATTACCAAATCTTGGTCTTCTCCTTGAAACCTACTTTGAATTAGCCTTAGTTTCTTCTACATCAAATATAACCTGAATTGACAGTTATAACACTAAAAAAAGCAAATTCTGTATGGTGTATGGTGTGTGTATGGCATCAGAAACATGAATAATTATTAGAAAGTTACTTAACTATGCAAGTGCAAATAAACATGCCATCTTCATGAAATTTAAAATATTATGTGAAAGACAAATGTGCAACATAAATATACTTGAGATCTAATCCTTATGACATATGATCCTTATGTCATAGTTTACAAAGTAACACACTAGATACCGTATATCTTCAGAGCCAAATGCCTCCTCTAATATGCTGATGGCCTCTAAATACAAAGGTTCTGCCTTGTCAAATGCCTTTTTAACTCTGTAAAGCTCTGCCTAAAAAGGATGAAAGGGAAAAAAAGTAAAGGGAAAAAGGCAATGAATTCTTAAACAGAAGCAGCTATAATGCAATGTAAATAAATAGATTCAGAGAAGAAAAAAGTAGGAAAAAAAAAAGCTTTTTATCACAACTTCCATGAGCAGAAAGAATTGTCAGCGTTAATTTCATTTGGACAATGTGGGAACCTAGAGTAAATATAAGACAACTAATGGTCTGTTAAACATTCCCAAAGGGGTAAGATGGATTTGCACTGTTTAATAGAGGGGGGGCTCACATAAAACATACCAGTGATTGAAATTTTCAAAGTATTAAAAAGTTTGAGAATTTCAATATGCTTGAGAAAGATCACCTATGTCAAAAGCTTCCAGCCACAAAAACATTACACATACAAACCAAAAAATTATCAGTTTTGTTCTTGAGCAATTACTATAAGCAGAAAGCAAGTGAAACTGATGAAAGAACATCCAAAATTGAAATAGAAATTAATAGTCAAGGAAAACAGCTTAAGGTTTTGATTTATTTTTTTTCCAAGCGATCATAGCTGTTATATTACTGAAAATACCAAAGAAAACCTAGTTGATAAGCTTTCACTAGCTACTATGAAAATCAGGTTTGGCTGCCACAAACTTGGCACACTAGTTCTAGACTTCGGACATTTTCAAACAACACAGATTGAAAATCAAGTAGATTCAATTCAGAGTTCTGCACCAAATGTTTCTACACTATAAACTCTTGAAGGTAACACAAGAGTAAGTGTATCTCAAAATTATTATGACAATTAAATGAGATGAGAGCCCACGATGTTTCCTCTCACTATGTTCCACTGCATGTAGATTTCTGTGGGTGGCTTATTGTAAACTGTATCGTGCAAAAATAAGAGAGTTGTCTCCAGGGGAGAACTTGAGAAGTACATAAGGGGAACAGATGAACCCATTCAGCTGATCCTAAGCATACCATGAGAGGAAAAAGTAGCTAAGTATGTCCATTGGATGCTTGAATTTAGTCCAGGTGGAAAACTTCAACCTGCTGAACCAAATCCAAACAGACAAAGAGAGGGAGAAAATGTCAAAGGGGAGTGAGAAGATTCCAAGCTGCTATCTCTAAAGTCTAAAGAAAAGAATCAGCATAGCTGATTCTTTTCCTAACTCCTTATGTTATTGCTACCTTGAAACCTACAATCGGCATCCATCATTCTCATATAAACTGCATTTTAATTGATAAGAGTGCAACATGTGATGTCCATCACCAATAAATCCCACAATAAGTCACTATCGCAAACTTATGACCACTGAACCTTATCTCCAACTACCATAGCCCCCACCCATAATCTCTTAATATCCATTACTACCCTTGATACTATCTGCAACTAAGATTGTTTCCATCATCTTGATGATACTTTTGACTAGTTTGTGCTTAAAAATACCCCACCTCAACTTCAACAGTCAACATTTCCGAACATTATTTGTATAACTTCTATATAGTATATGCATACCTACCCTATGAGAAATTTACTGTCACAACCAATGATTCTTTGAAGTACCTGGACTTATTTTTACTCAATAAATCCTTTATGCTGCCATCTAATAAATGACATCTTCCAAGTTCCACCTAACCTGAAGACATCATACGCCAATCAGCTGATGTCTTTCATGGAGTTCAGTTCACATTATTTTATAATCCTTCCCTCTCTAGCATTTTTTTTTTCTCAGAAATCTTCTTTTTCCTTTATTTCTGTTGTGAGAGGGTAAAGAAGAATTACACAGCGCCAGACTTTGCCAACAACCAGCCATGAAAGAAAATATTGGAGCTGAGTCAAAAAATTACAAGTTCTAATCAATCAATAAAAATGAACTACTATACATAACCAACAAAGATTGCAACTACTCTCTATAATTTAAAAACAAATTTAGCCAAAATCTTTGAAATAAACTAGTGTTTGATTTTTGAACGTTATTAGTTCAGTTACAGAAATATGTGATACAGTTGGCAGCCTAGCCAAAATTAATTTCTTGAAAACCTACCAGAAATTCATTCTACAATATTCACAACAAAGATTCAAAAGTGGACAACTGCAAATAGACAATATGGATACTCCGATAAGTCAACATACATACACACATACATACACACACACACACACACACACACACACACACATATATATATATATATATATATATAAGAGGAGGGATCCACTTACACTAGTGTAAAACTGAATTAGCTTTACACACTTCCGTAACTTTTTATACGATTTATATTTTAACAAAACGACCGTTGGATTTAACAATATAATTGTTCTCGTCGTGCACGTAAAGTTTCGAACCGATCCGATATCTCTATCATATCGATCGAGAATACTTTCTTTTTCAATATATATTTAACAGTTGAAAGTTTTTTACGTCGAACAAATAGTTAGACATTTTTAATTTACTCGAAACTCAACATGCATGATCTACGTGAATAGAACATGAAATACGGCAGTCAGATTAAACAAATATAAATCGTATAAAAAGTTATTGAAGTGTGTAAAACTAATTTAGTTTTACACTAGTGTAAGTGGATCCCTCCTCTCTCTCTCTCTCTCTCTCTCTCTCTCTCTCTCTCTCTCTATATATATATATATATATATATATATATAAACTAGGAGACAATATAAATAACCAGAATAAGAAGAATTACAATTAAAAAGAAAAATTTTGCTTGAAATTTATAGAAAATGCCAATGAGCCATTCATCCATCATAAGGTCAAAATAATTATTATATTCCTCATTTTGAAAGGAAAAAAAAAAAAAAGAAGAAAAACAAAACTTAAGTCCTAAAATTGTATTAAGATAAAAGTGACAAGAGGTTAAGCAGTATTAACATCCTTTCTTTGTAGTATGCTTCAAAGAGAAAAACAGAAAAAGATTAGTCTAAATAGAGCCATTTCAAATCCTTTAACCTATAGAAGCAACTTTTTAAAACATTCAAAGTCCTAAACAATAGAAATAAGATCAAAACCTCAATATCAATTTATCCAAAAATGTATATCTTTTGCATATCATGAATTATAGCTCGATTATCAATAAGTATTCTAGAAGTATAAAAGATAATTCCTTTTCTTTATTTATGCAGTATTAGATATGTATTCAAAAGTATTGGAAGCATCAGGGTACTGCATATGATAAGATACAAATAGATAGCGTTTGGAATATTTATGCTTCATATACCCTAATAATAGCCAAAAGCATTTGAGAAGTAGACTCACCAAATTGTTGCATGCAGATGCGACATGGGGATCCCTCTCTCCAAATCCTTCTTTAGCTTCCTGGATTGCAGAAAGGAAGAACTTTTCTGCTTCCTCTAGTTTTCCCTATTATTTATAAAAGAAAGAGGGAGAGAAAGCAAGTTAGAAACTAAAACAGAGAGACAAAAGGTAGAGCAAAAAATGCTTGCCTGCAAAAAATAATCCCTCCCATTATCCGTAAAAATTCTCCACTTAGATGTGTGTACATTAGATATCACAGAGCCATCCTCAATTTTACGTAATCCATCAATGTTAGCACCTTGCACATCACTTTCTGTACTTGCTTGAATTAAGTCATCATCAGCTAAAACAGGGTTGACATTTATCCCCAAAATTATAGCTGCAAAGAAACCAGAATCATCAATAAAGAATTGTTTAAGCAGGAACCAATCATAAGACAATAACCAATCAAAGAAATGATTTAAGATAGGCTTAAAAGTACTTTTTAAACAGCTAAAGCATTTTGTTTGGATGTTTAGCTACACTTTAAAGCATTCAATGTAGAGTTCTTTTTGTTTTGGTTCAACTCAAAAGCTCTGTTACTTAGAGAAAGGATAATGGTGCCTTCGATGAAAAAAAAGGATGCAAGGATAATGGTTCCAGCAATGAAAAATGAATACAAACATGAAACACGGATATGATACAGCAAAAACAAAGCAGTACACAAGTTTTGTTTGCCTTTTTTAAGAATAGCAGTACGCAATTTTTGAACCAAAAAAAAAAATCGAAAAAGTGAGACAGAAGTATGAATTAATATATTTTAAATGTTTAATAATTGAAACTACATACTGATAAAAAAGCAATTAAATCATTTGATAACAAAGGAATTTCTGTTACTTTGAGCAACATTTCGTTTTATTATTGCTTTGATTTGAACAGTATATGTATCTGTATGTGTATGTGTCTTTGTGATTGTGATTGTGTGTGTCTGTATGGATGGGTTAAAGTTCTAAAAGAACTTAATCCAAGTATCCAACTACGCATATATAATAGTAAGGTTTTTTTTTACATTTGTTTTTTTTCCTTTTTTGCAATCTCTCTCTTTCTCTCCAAGCACCACCAGTCACAGCAAATCACTTACATCTATTCAGTGACATTCATCCTCTCTCTTCTTCTTCCCCCTTTTTTTTCTCTCTTTCTCTGTCTCACTCCCATTTATTTTTTACCCTTTTTCTCCCTTTCCAACTGCTCCCTGTCATCCTATTTTGCTAGCATCAAATATCAGAGAAAGAAATGCTTGGTGACAACAACAATATGTGCTACACAACCAAGCTAAGATTTTGGGCTTCCAATACTTTTATTTTTTAGATCAGGCTTAATTTTTGTTTTATTGACATGATTTGGGCTCTGGTTGAATACAGATTTAGAAGGAAGGTTTATTGATGAATGGGCAAGCCCAAGGGCCAAGACTTGTATGATCTGTGGGTAGCAAGAACTCAAGCTATCTTGGAGGATTTTAGGGTTTTTGTGGTGATCTTTAAGATGTTGATAGAGAACTTTGTAACCATGGATTTGTAGGTTAATTAAGTATTTTATCTATGAATTTTAGTTTGGCCAAATTAGCAATTAGTCCCAGTACTTAATCAAAGTTGCAATTTTAGCCCCTTAACAATAATTCATATAAATCAAGTCCTCCTACTTTAAGGATTTTGTTAATGTCCGTCCAATCACTAACAGTGTCAAATTTTCACCATTAACATTGCTGACATTGGGATTGACTTTGCTAATGTGTCTTTGACCAAACTGACATCGCATTTTCACAAAATTTTGAAATCTGAAGAAGATGACATGGATTTTTTGGCCACTTGGCCTATTTTTTCTTCTTCCCTTTTTATCTCATTTCATCTTCCATAAATTTAAAAAAAAAAAAAAAAAAAAAAAAAAAAAAAAACCATAAAGGGAAAAACAAGAGTTGCAGCTATGGCCACCAGATTTGGTAGCCATGGCAAAACAGTGACCAGAACCAGGTCCGAAAACCATCTCCAGAAAAAATCAATGCAAACTACAACTTCCAAAAAAATTTGATACATGAGACAAATCTATGATCAACTCAAAGAACAATAGGGTTAAATGTCAAACATGACATCAAGATGCCAATGTTCTTTGTTTGCATTTCTAGCCACGGCTTAATTCAAAACAATTACTCTTCAAAAGAAAATAGTAAAAACCATTTTCCTTTCGAAAATATATTAGACATAAGAGAAAGAGGAGGGAAGACTACAATATAGGTCAAAGAAATTCTTGATTGAAACACCAAGAAATCTTGAAAAAGATGTAAACTTTCACATCTGCTATAAAGAAATTCAACAACATTTTGAATTGTGACAGACCAAAAAAAAATCAAAACACTTTTGACAGAAAGGAAGAAAGCACTAACCTTTTCTTATGTTCTGTTTATAACCCAAAAAAGCAATAACAAAGTACTAGAATTTACGGTTTTCATATTAAAGAGATACCCAGAAAGCCAAAAGGGAAATTAAGAGGATCCAAGGACATAGCAACAAGCTCTACATGATCTAAAGCAACGAATCAATAGAAGGCAGCTGTATTGTAGCTCATCAACCAAGAACCCCATTAGTCAAAAAAAAAAAGCTTTGAGTTAGTAAACAACTATTCTCCTTTTCTTTTTAAGTTTATGAGTGTGGTTGATAGGGAGTAGAAAGAACTTCAGTAAAAATGAAGAAAAATAGATAGAGTGCAGAGATAAAGACAAGTAAAGTAGGTGAGAGGGAAAATGTGATGAGAAAGAGAGAGTGATTGCGCATGGTTGAAGAGAAAAACAAAAGAGGGGAAATGGAAAATTGAAAAGAAAAAAGAAATAAAAATGACATATCATGTGGTATGCCAAGTGAGAAAAAAAATATCCACACACTGAAGTTATTAATTTACAGGATTACACAAAAAAAATATTATGATACAAGACTTGATAATTGAAATTGAAAAACTACAATTAACATTTAACCAAAATGCTGCCTCAATAAAATTTGCCTTTTCAAACATGAGCTATTGATGTCAATCATGTAATCTATATTGCTCCGACTCTTCATTTTTCTTTAAGTACCCGTGTCCGACGCATATTCAGACATGGGTATGGAGATATGATCCTCCAAGGACCCTCCAAATACATGCAAAAACTTAAAAAAACTGAACGTACCCGTGTCGGACACATACCCTCATCCGACACTCACATCCGAGTCGGAGTAACATAGCATGTAACTCAACAAAAGCAGAAGTATTCCCACTGTGATTTCTCCTGTTAACTTATATTGCAGAGCAAAGAATTGAGAAAAAAGAAACACTATTATTTAAATTTAATTTGTAGAAACCCCATGAAAATAGAACATACCAGCTTGTACAGATAGAATAATCCATATAGGAGGATCGGCATGATTCGTACTCCGTGAACTTCCATATCCAATTTGATAGGGGAATTTGATTTTGCCTGCAATAATATTACCAAAATCAATGATATGAGGAAGAAATATACAATGGAACAGCTAAACAAGAAATTAACCAGCATAGGAGAAGGACCATTAGGATTTAGGACAGAGTTAATTTTGTAACTTTCGGTACTTGCTCTTTCCTATTTGGCTTTTCCGAATGAAGTCAACGCAAATGAACATGGCTAAAATGCAACACCATTTCTACTATCAAAAGTAAGCTCAAGCATTTTGTTACCGAAAAATTTTACATTTTTAAATTTTGTTTGCTTTTGTATCCAAATTCACTTTTTTTTCTTTTGAATTCCGAAAGCAAGTAATTAACATAAGTAAAAAAGAACGGTACCTAAGAAGAAGAAAAAAGAAAATAAAAGAAAGGATGAAGGGTTTGGGAAATAATTCAAATAATTGGCCTTCTAATCTAAGAATTGAAACTCTTTCAAGTTTAAAAGGATAATAAAGGCTTGATCTGAGTCAATGTAGCATCAATAAATTGAATGGAATTAAAAAAAAAAAAATAGAGCGAAATTAACATAAATAAAGATGACAAATATTGAAATTTTCAGAAACATACTGGAAAGAGAGAACGGCAACGCAGTAGCGGTTGCCGTTGCTGGACGAGAAGCAGAAGTGGAGATGGACTGAGAAGAGAGGCGAACTCTCCTGATCAAACTAACGGCAGCTTTACGTAGAAACATTTTCTCCTTTTGCGGTGCAGGGTTTTTCTTCCGTAAAACCCTAAACTTTGTTAATACGTCATATGAGACTATTTAATATTTTTAATAGTAATTATATATATATATATATATATATTTGTAAAAAGTAAAGTTATTAAGGAGTCGTCTTCCTATTCCATATGAAACCATGTGACAGACAGACTGAGACAACACATGTAATGTATTGAAAGTGAATATAGTCCTTAATAAATTGAAAAAAATCATAAATCATAAAATATCCCAACAACCAAACCAACCACAAAATATTATTTCTATTCGATCTTCAATCTTTGATCTTCGATCTTATTTCTTCATTCTTCAACTTACAGTAAGTAATAACACATCAGCAATGGCGGAGCAAATAAACGGCGCGAACGTAGACGAAAATAACTGCAGCCATAGTGAGGAAATGCTCTACGATGCTCTCCACCGTTTGATTTCGATGATCATCTTCCCCGATGCATCCTCATCGCCATCAACTCCGCTGCTGCAGCGGATCAAGATCTCTGTTTCGGAGAATGGGCCTCGTCTTGGCGAAGCCTCTAGAAACACTGGCCGGACTGTTCTGCAGTGGACTCTTAGAGGCGGCCCCCTTCGTGCTCTTCTCGTCATTTCTGTGAGGATTTTTTTTAATTATTTTATTAAACAATTTCTTGCTGTCTTTCTCTTCTCCTGCTTTAGAATTGATAAATTATTTATAAAAAAAATGCATTCTTAATCAGCGCTTTGCTTGACCAAAATTATGTGAAGTTTGTAAAATTCCTTCTTTTCTCATTCTTAGTTTTTCTATCTATTTGATTTGATGTTCTTACAAAAGCAGAGTAAGGGAGAACAAATCTATTGGTAAAACCCTTCTAAGCCTAATGTCGAAGTACTAAGATTCCCTAGTTGTTGCTTTTATTTTTATCTTCTTCCAAAGTAAAATGCAAAACGAAAGCTATATTTTAAACAATCAAAGATTAAATATTTCATTTTTGCAAACTACAACATACATGATTTTACTGCTATACTGAATAACGGTGTTAGAGATGGTATTACATTTTTAACTTTTTGTTCGTTTTTAATCAAATATGATTTTACTTTAGAGCAACTTTTAAAGAAGCAAGAACAACAACCAAATTAAGCCTTAATGAGTATGGTTTTGCAGGGTTCTGGAGGATTTTGATCATTGGGGTGAGAGATAGATAGTTAAATTGACAGATTTGTAACACAACGGGACTACTTTTTATTTTGAGAAAAACGTCTCTCAATGCTAGCACTGATTTCTTTGTGTGTGCATCAGTGCACCTGCGTGGGTTGGGTGGAGAGAGCGGCTTGAAGAGATGAAGCTACGTTGTTTCCAATGCTTGACTATATATATATTTTTCTTGAATAAGCAAAAGTAAGGATATATGATACAAAAATCTGAAATAAAAAGTACAAATGAGAGAGTAGTTTGTAAGTCAAATAGTTAATAATAGAAGATCCTATAAATGAGTGTTTGTTTACTTTGTCATTTGCTCTTGAGGAAACATGTCCTCCAAAGGGTTACAGTTGCGAAGATCAGTGAACAGTTTCTTCCAGACTTCATTTAAGACTGTTCTAAGACATATAAAGAAAACACGTAATTTTAGAAGCTTGGATGAGTCTTGTTTTTGTTGTCAAACACCTTACTATGAAAAGTGGAATCACAATTTGACTTGTGATTTGGAAGGATGCAAAGGCCCTATATTTTAATGTGGGATAACGGTTAAAGCCGAATGGCCAAAATGGAGCTTGGCAGTTGAAATCGATGATGTATAAAGTATTGATAGGTTGAATCTCCTCTAGTGTTTGAAAGTTCAATGGTAGGAAATTTCACTACCGGTTTCTTCCTTGTACTTCAAATTTTTGGATGCTTACACCTAAACTTAATTCAACTTCCATGCTGCAAATTGTTTTTCTTTATAAATTGGATATAGTAGCACGTACTTCCCTGCCAAATCTCTTGTCCTAATAAGCTTTTTTCTTTGCTTGATTTTTACTAACTGACTTGGAAAACTGAAATTCATAATGGTTGGATCTTATTTTATAGCTGAGTTACATATTGTGGTATGAGTTTCGAATTGCTTTTGTGCCTTCTGCACTTTATAATTTTTCTATGTTTGTCCTTCAACTTCTTTGTGTATCTCTTATATACCGAGCTGCTCTTCTTTCTTGCAGCTTATATTGATATCTAGTTATGATAAATAAGTGACCTTTGATTTTGATCACATATATTGGTTTGCTTCTCTTGCCTGTACTCTTGCCTCTTGTCTGCTAGCTCCCTTATTTCACATTCTTCAGAATTCCTCTGACCTTTTCCTTTTGCCAACACTTCTGCAGGTTGGGACTATTACTCTTCTTACCTTGACAGGATTGTTCGTATTTATGCTTTTCTTTCTGGCTGCAACTGTCAATGCCATCATCATCTCTCTCCTCATCGCTTTGGCTGCTGCAGGAGGCTTCTTGGCTCTTTTCTTTGCCTGTGTAACAGCTATTTATATTGGGGCCTTATCAGTTGCTGCTTTTGTTATTTCTACTGCAACAATTTCAGCAATTCTAGCTGTTCTTTTAGCTACAGGTATATCTCTTTAAGCATCTATTCTAGTTTTTACTTTGTTTCATTTTTATGAATCTTAAGATTTTGTCCTTTCTGTTTATAACATCCAATTTTCATGCTAGGCTTAGAAACTACAAGATGAAGTCTTTTCATTTATTTCTTTTTATAGGGTTGAACTTTTTTATCTTTATAAATTTTTGCTGGAACCTACGACCCTGAATGGATATCAGTCCTATGGAGTTACTATGGGTTTTTTTAGATGATAAACCAAATGAAGTTGCAACAAGTTGCTGTAAAGAGTATGTTGGGTTAAATCATTTCCATGATTTTCTCCTTGAAGTATATCTGTGGGTGGTCCTTCAATGTCCCAAAGGCAGAAATTGATAGAAAAAAAAAATATGATGGAAAACTAGGATGTGCAAAATTGGAAAATAAAATTTGTCACAGCCTATAAATGGAGAACTGAATTTAGATTTTCTACTCTGCTGACCTGGTCCTACCTTCCGTCATCACCTTGAGTATGTTCATTAATTGGTCTCTCTCTCTCTCTCTCATGCTGTATGGCTTCGCCTACTACAAGCACAAAATAATAACCAATATGCCTTTTACTGACTAAGTTTGCTAAACAGTGTGAGTGGTTACCTTTATGTGTTTGAGTTTGTATGCTCTCATACACAGTGGTTGCTGAGTGTTTTTTGGCATTTCTAATTCATGCTATTCTGGTGTTTCGTGTCCTCCGAATTGGAATGGGATAAGATGTTTCAATGCCAAAGTTGAGATTCTTCCTAGTGCACATTAAGTAGTTTTGTTATTGAGTGTATCTGCACTGTTTTCTGTCTCTTTTGCTCCTCTTGCTGTCTTTTTGTGGCACTGTTAACCATTTTTATACTACTGTGGTAACCGTAAGTGATTATGGTGTTCCATGTCCTCCTAATTGCTATCTCTAGCTGTTTGAATCTGGAGCTTGAAATTCTTCGTAGTGAAAATTGTTTTAGGCTTTTTATTATGCAACTTGATTTTGTGGAGTAGTGCTTTTCAATTGATATAATTCAATATGAATCAGGTTGGGTTGGATTCTTTTGGGCTATATGGTTGGGTACTAAGAAAAGTGTAGGCCTTGCTAAGCACTCATTCAGCATGACTGGATCAGCTCTTTCAGCTTATTCTTCTGCTCGGCATGCTCGTCGCTACCAGGAAGTGGCAAAAGTTTCAGATTGAAATGCTGTTGTGAACATAAGCCCAAGTCTTGTCTTCAAATCCTAGTTGCTTTCAATATTTGTACAAGCTTTCTGCTTGTGCTTATGCATGTATATGTTGTCAGATGGTGTTGATTAATCATGGATGAGAAGCATGTGAAGGTTTTTGCCAATATAGCAACGATATAGTCTGCTTGCTTGCGATAGGATGTTCGATTTTCCTGTTTATAGTCGCTTTCACTTTAGTAACAGAACTTTGGTGTCAAAAGTGTCCTCAGTCGATTTTCCTGTTTATAGGAGTTCATTCCCTAATGGATGGATGCTTAGCTTGTAGCAGAAACCATGACCGGTACGGATCTTTTCCTTTTGTATATTAAACTGGATGGAGTTTCATGTGATCACTTGTTTATTTCTATCATTCTTTTTTATTTTTATTTTTTTGATTTAGAAAATGGATGTTCTGCAAGTGTGTGGTAAATCATTGTAGTTGATATCTGATTTAACCAAGTTAGTCAAGTAGTCATTTTGCTCATTTTCCTTTTAACGATTCATTGCGGCCGGGTCATTTAAATTGATTTAAAAATGATCGGTACATTTACTTTACTTAAAAGGACTTAGGCCCTGTTTGGTAGGAGGGAAAGAAAAGGTACTTTTTTCCTTCTTTTTTTTTTTTTTTTTTATTGGAAAGGAAATCAGAAAAAGGAAGGAAAATGAATGAATTTATTTTATTTTATTTTTTAAATCCTTCTAAATATCGAAAGAAAACACTTTTTGTATATTCATTTCATTTAAATTAATAATTTAAGTTACAACTTTACCGCAAGGAGTTTTCAAAAATGCTTTTATGAATATAAAAATAGCTTATGTTCATTCTATACAATTTGAATCGTGTTGGAATGAAGTGTGATATGTGATTTGAACTTCGAATGATTTCATTGAAAAGATTTTTTAATTGAGTTTTGGATTGCAACAGAGGGTATCCGGACACCATTTCATGGCACCCGGATGGTCCCTTCTAAGTTGCTATATTTTACAATGGAATATTCGATACTTATCTCGAGTATCCAAATACCTTTTTTGTTCTTTGTAAAAATATTGATTTCTTGGAAAGTGTATTCGAATACCCTCTTTCATGAAATTCGGATACCTTAAAATGTTTTCACTACAACTTCAAAATTAGTCATGGGTATACGGATGACCTTTCAATGGTATTCAAATGTCTTATGAATTTACGCTATGTTTAGATACACAATAATAAAACAAAGGAAGGTAAAAGAGAGAAAAGTTGAAGAAAGAAAATGATACATATATCTCTTATTTGGATAGTTAAAATTAATAAAGGAAATGAAATGAAAGGAATTTTAATAACCATTGTTTGGATAAAGACCGGAAATGAAAGGATTTATTATAATAATGTTTTTCAATTATAGCTTTTTTTTTATAAAATAACATATAATATCAAAATTACTTATAAAATAAATAAAAAAATTATATAAAATACCAAAATTATTTATAAAAATCATAATACCATATATATGTAACATTTAATCGAATTATAATCCTTTCAGCTTTGGACAAATATTACATACTAACACTATGCTAGGTTGGCTTTAATTGACTACCTATCATCTAATTAAAATGAGTAATTACCTAATCGGCTAAAGTATTTTTTTTTTTTTGCAACTTTAAGATGCTTTTAACATTTCATTGATAAAACAGTATGCTATATGTTTCACTTTGGTGAAATTAGTACAAAGTGGGAGGGAAGGTCTTGATCTATCATATAGTGTAACCATGATCTGCTAGGGCCACAGGCAACTCTACCAATTCTCATGCTGCAAAAACAACAGCTATAATCGAAGAACCATCAGCTTTCCGACATCCTTTCATGGGAAAGGTTTCCAATCAAATTGAAGATTATTAAAACCATTAATTGCTTTTAGTCCACTAAGTAACTGGTTCCTCAAATCCTACTGTTGGTGATTCATACCTTTTACTTACTGCTAAACATGTTTTAGATATTTTTCTTTTTGGATAGTTTTTATTTTGCTTCAAGCTCTCCTCAACATTTCAAGCAGCAACCAGCAGTGAGTTGCAATGACTACATTCTACATCCTTTTCAAGTAACAGAAGACTGAAACAAGAATACAGCTAAGTCTCTAGAAATTGCAGGATGTAAGGAAACAACCGTTATCTACTTATCTTCCTTAGAAAGCCACAGCTAAATCTTCTAATATAAGAATCTTAATTTATATAAAACATAAAAAAGAGTAAAAAAAAATATTTTACACATTAAAATATATTTTACCATTCCTTTCCTCTTTATTCCCCCAAATTGGGGTAAACAAAAAATTGACATTTGAAGGGAAAGTGAGGGATGCTCAACCCCCCTCACTTTCCTTTACTTAAAATTTTTTTATCCAAACGGGGGAAAATAGGAAAAAGATTTTTCATTTTTCCTTGCTTTTCTTTCATTTCTCCCTACCCCAATCCAAATATAGGCTTAAGTAAAAAATTTCTTACCCAGAAAAGGTATTCGGATGCCTTCTCCATGACATACAGATGCTCAATCTTTTTTCGAACCGATTTGAAATTCTCTCTACGGCATTCGGATACCCCTTGAGAGTATTTGAACCCTTGTTTGAAAGAGAAAGGTACATAATAATTTGGGACCAGCTTTATTTTCTTTGTTTTGCATTTTTATTTCTTTATTTATTTTATTTTATTTTTCTTTGTTTTGTTATGTGTTTATTATCTTATGCTCACTTTTATTTATTCGCCTCTATTGACTTTATTGCATTTTTTTTTTTGGAATTTTATTTACTTACTTTTTATTCAATTTATTATTTCGCAATTTATTGTTCTTTATTATTCGTCTATTTGTTTTACTCATTCAAATATTCCCCTATTTAAATTTCTTAAGCACGAATTTGATATTTAAAAATATGGGTAACACAAAAATGTTTTATAAAACTAAAAATAAATGGTGTGACTTACTGAGAGGACTTCAGTATCTCTTTTGAATGTCTAGAGGGGCACTGTCGTGGTTTCCTCACGAGGGAGCATTATTTTCATTTTTGGATAATGTGAAGGTTTTCGAACGAAAAGAATAATTTCCTAGATTCTCTCATGTTTGAGAGATGGACTAGGAAATTCTCTAACACTAGGAATACTCCCGCGCCATGCGCAGGTCGTGAAATAAAAATTGAAATTACTTAGATTTATTTGATAGTAATGAAATTAAGATAATATTTGAAACATAAAGTTTTTTCATTCTAGCTTTTCAATAATTTGTAGTATCTTAATTTTGTTATAATCTTTATCATGATTTTTTTTTTTTAAATTTCTTTGATTTCTTTTATAATATCATATATATAATTTCTTTGATTTCTTTTATAATATCATATAAAGTCGAGACTTAGTGCTCGGATGAATTTATTTATTTTTTCTTTCTTTTTCTTCTCCTTTTTTTCCTGAACATAAAATAAAATTAGATTAGATAATAAAGAGAACAAAAATAAAATAAAATTTACTTTCGGAGAACGTGTAAAGTCGAGACTTAGTGCTATGATGAAATTTTCGAGAGGATTAATTTATTATTATTTTTTAAAATTTTCTTTATTATTTTTTCTTTAATTTTCTCTTTTTCTTTTTTCTTTCTTTCTTTTCTTTCTTTTTTTTTCTTATATTTTCTGGCGGGTCAAGCGCGCGAACCCCGAGTTGACCTGCGAGTCCACACGTTGGTCGCATTTGACCCGCTTCTTGTCCCCTTCTCTTCTTTTTTTATCATTTTTTTCTTTCTACTTCTCTCTCTCTCTCTTTCTTTTCTTCTTTCCTTTTTTTTCTTTCTTTTTTGTTCTTGACAAATCCCAGCAGCTAGCAGCCCAGAATCTGGTGACCGACCGTCGCCATCGGTCACTATTCATCGAGGTCAAAAATTCCCAAAACTTCCATATTTACTCTCCTCGGCCTCCTCGTTCCATTTTCGGCCTCAGTTTTTCCAAAAGATGCCCTGATTTTCCTAGATCGAACTCGAAAGGTTGCGGCTTCTTTTGTCCGATCTTGCCATTTTTGTCGTCTGATTTGGCCCAAATTTAAGTATGTTGCTCTTTCGCCCAAGGTCTTCCACTTTCACCGTTTGATCACAAACACCCCAAACTCCACACATCATAAGGAATCCGAAACTTGGTGTTTTTGTGTGTTTTTTTTTTTATGTGGTTTTCTGTTTGTGTTGAGAGGTTGCTGCCTTTGGCCAAATTTGGCAGAATGGAAGGGAGTATTTTTTTTGTGCCTGCTAAAAAAGAGAGTGGGGGGGAGATTTTTTTTTTGTTGCAAAAAGAACCCTCTGTTTTAATTTTGGATTTCTTTATGGAGATGGTGTGTGATGGGTATGATGAAAGTGGGGGTTGCTGGCATGATGAGTGTCGGTGGGTAGGGAAAATGGGGAGTGGGAAATATACTGGCATGAGGGGTGGTGCTGATGGAGATAGGCTGGCAGATTGGGAGTGTCGGTGGAAATACAGGTTTTTTTTTTAATATATTAAATTATTATTATTATTAAAAATTGACTAAAACTCAGTTATAATTATCAAAAATTATTTGGACTATTGGAACCTTAACCCGGACAACATTGGGTGTCTACAGCTGCCCCTCTTTGACTATTACTGAGAATCAGGAATCAGGCAAAAACAAATAGACAACAATTTTGTCCAGTCAGTTAGCTCACATGTAAAGGAGAGAAGAGAGAGTTTTCTTCATTCATTTTTTCATTTTTGTTTTTGTTTTTGTTTTTTTTTTGTTTTTTTTTTTTTTTGGGAACAAAAAGATTCTGTATTTGTCCTTAAATTGAGTTCCCTGACTAATCAAGGCTCAACCCGTCTTAAGGAAACGAGTTCGACTTTTTTGGTGTGAAATTCTGGGTTTATCCTTAAATTGAGTTCCCTGACTAATCAAGGCTCGATCCGTCTTAAGGAAACGAGTTCGATTTTTTTGGTGTAAAATTCTGGATGTCTTGTCTATGAAAAATCTGGTTGTCTTGTCCAAGAAAATTTGGATTTAAAAAGAAAGAAATACCTCAGCGGCAATCCTGGGGCTCGGCTCATTTGAAAAAACGAGTTCGATTTAAAAAGAATGAAATATCTCAGCGGCAATCCTGGGGCTCGACTCATTTAAAAACGAGTTCGATTTAAAAAGAATGAAATACCTTAGTAGCAATACTGGGGCTCGACCCATTTAGAAAAACGAGTTCGATTTAAAAAGAATGAAATACCTCAGCGGCAATCCTAAGGCTCGACCCATTTAGAAAAACGAGTTCGATTTAAAAAGAATGAAATACCTCAGCGGCAATCCTGGGGCTCGACCTATTTAAAAAAAATGAGTTCGATTTAAAAAGAATGAAATATCTAAGCGGCAATCCTAGGGCTCGACTCATTTGAAAAAACGAGTTCGATTTAAAAAGAAAGAAATACCTCAGCGGCAATTCTGGGGCTCGACTCATTTGAAAAACGAGTTCGATTTTAAAAGGAAAGAAATAACTCAGCGGCAATCCTGGAGCTCGACTCATTTGAAAAAACGAGTTCGATTTAAAAAGAATGAAATACCTTAGCGGCAATCCTGGGGCTCGACCCATTTAGAAAAACGAGTTCAATTTTAAAAAAAAAAAAAAAAAAAACCTCAGCGCCAATCCTGTGGCTCGACTCATTTGGAAAAAACGAGTTCGATTTAAAAAGAATGAAATATCTCAGCAGCGATCCTGGGGCTCAACTCATTTGAAAAAAACGAGTTCGATTTAAAAAGAATGAAATACCTCAGCGGCAATCCTGGGACTCGAAAAGAATGAAATACCTCAGCGGCAATCTTGGGGCTCGACTTATTTGGAAAAACGAGTTCGATTTAAAAAGAAAAAAATACCTCAGCGGCAATCCTGGGGCTCGACTCATTTGGAAAAACGAGTTCGATTTTAAAAAGAAATAAATACCTCAGCGACAATCCTGGGGCTCGACTCATTTGAAAAAACGAGTTCGATTTTAAAAAGAAAGAAATACCTCAGCGACAATCCTGGGCCTCGACTCATTTGAAAAAATGAGTTCGATTTAAAAAGAAAGAAATACCTCAGTGGCAATCCTGGGGCTCGACTCATTTGAAAAACGAGTTCGATTTAAAAAGAATGAAATACCTCAGTGGCAATCCTGGGGCTTGACCCATTTAGAAAAACGAGTTCGATTTAAAAAGAATGAAATACATCAGTGGCAATCCTGGGGTTCGACCCATTTAGAAAAACGAGTTCGATTTAAAAAGAAAGAAATACCTCGGCGGCAATCCTGGGGCTCGACTCATTTGAAAAAACGAGTTCGATTTAAAAAAAAAATGACCTGGACGAAACCAGTAGTCGAAAAGATGACCAAGGCGAAATCGATAGTCGAAAAGATGACCAGGGCGAAACCGATAGTCGAAAAGTGATTTGGGCGAAACCAAAAGTGATCCATAAACTTTGAAATGGTGTCCGGAGGACTTATCCATGAAATTTTGAAAATGGTTTATCTTACCTTTTGCCAATCTGGGTTTACAACATTTTGGTGCTAGTTGGGCTTACAACATTTATGTGCCAGCTTACATCGGGCTTAATAACCATTTCTTTTGACAAAACTCCTCCGAGAGGCTCAACTTTCATTTTCTGGGTTTACACTTTTTCATTTTTTTTAATCATTTTTTTTGTTTTTTTTTTTTCATTTTGTATAAAATATAAATAAAAGATTTGTCTTAAATTAATTTTCCTGATTAATCAAGGCTCGACTCGTTTTAAGAAAACGAGTTCGATTTGCAAGACAAGATAATACCTCAACGGTAATCCCGGGGACTTATCTTATCATGAAATTTTGTTTAAAATTTTGGGTATCTCCTCTAGAAGCTTTGGCTATCACCACCAAAGACTTGTTCTTAGAATTTCTGGATATCACCGGTAGCTTCGGATATCACCACCGAAGACTTGTTCATTTTTAAAAAATTCTGGATGTCTTGTCCAGAAGTTTCGACTATCACCACCAAAGACTTGTTCATATTTTTTAAAAAAAAATTATGGATGTCTTGTCCGGAAGCTTTGGTTATCACCACCAAATGCTTGTTCTATGAATTTTCAGATATCACCATAGGAAGCTTCGGATATCACCACCGAAGACTTGTTCAAAAAAATTTTGGATGTCTTGTCCAAAAGCTTCGGCTATCACCACCAAAGGCTTGTTCATTTTTAAAACATTCTGGGTATTGATTTTTGAAAATATGTTGAGAATTATACCTGAAGGTTTTGAGAAAGGATGCAAATGCTTCATGATGCACATGTAAATGTCTTTAATTGATGCAAATGCCTCATGATGCAAATACAAAGATTTGTCAAGATACACATGCTTCATGGTGCAAATGTCTGGGACGATGTGCAAATGCTTCTTGATGATGCAGATGCAAAGATTTACGATGTGCAAATGCTTCTGAATGATGCAAATACAGAGATTAATAGTGTGCAAATGCTTCTGTATGATGCAAATGCATAAATTATCAATGTGCAAATGCTTCTGTATGATGCATATGCAAATATCCTCGAGTAATGCAACTACTTCATGGAATGATGCAGATGCAAATATCCTCGAGTAATGCAACTACTTCATGGAATGATGCAGATGCAAATATCTTTCATCTATTTCATGAACTGATGCAAATGCAAAGATCATCAATGGTGCGGATACTCATGAAAAATGCAAATATTCTTGAGTTGTTGCAAATGCTCATGAATGATGCAAATGCAGAGATTAACAATGATGCAAATACTCATGAATGATGCATATGCTGAGATTAACAAGATGCATATGTTTCCCGATGCAGATGCAGAGATTTGACAAAGATGATGCAAATGCTTCTCGATGCAGATGTAGAGATTCAAAAAGATACAAATGCTTCATGGTGCAAATGCAAATGTCTTAAATTTATGCAAATGCTTCATGGTGCAAATGCAAATGTCTTGGATTGATGCAAATGCTTCAAGGTGCAAATGCAAATGTCTTGGATTGATGCAAATGCTTCTAATGCAAATGCAGAGATTGATAAAGATGCACATGTTCGTGCAAATGCCCTTGAATGAGATGCATACGAGGATCACAACATCTTCATACCCTGATTGGTTTTCTAGAATTTGGCTTGACTTTTCCAAATCATTTTTATTTTTAAATCAGAGTGTATCTTGAACACTCGTGCCCCATAAGAGATCATTCATTTTAACAAATCTTGTATTCTTTTTTTGCCTCGATAGTTTCTCAAACTCTTACCCAAAGAAGTTTGTTTGTCGAGTTCTATTTCTGGTCCTCATATCTGGAAATCAAGATCTACCTCAGTAGTTCTATTCCTTTAGGTCAGGAAAACCCTTCTCATGTTAACATAAAAAATGCTTATTTCAAAAATATTTTCATTTTTTTGTTTTTGCTCATTTATTGAATTTTTTTGTCCAAATGTTATCAAAGTCTCTTGAAGACTGATGATGATCACTGTTAGAAGCGTTTTTGAGTTCCAATTTGGTTTTTTCAAATTGAGTTGGAAGGTTTGGTACAAAAGGATTTTGGTTGATCCTAAAAACTTCACAACGAGAAAAATATATGTCCCTTCTAAGCTCACAAATGGAACATGTTTTATAAAACATGAATTCCTCGGAGATCAAACAAATTTGACATTCTTTTAAACATCCAAATCATGGTATTTTGACAAACATCAAGGTCAGCTGGGATGTTCAAGGTTGGAGAATTTGGAAGGAAAAAAACAGGTTTAACTTTCGAAGTCAATCTTCCAAATGAGAGTTCAAGGCTGGACAATTTGGAGGAAAAAATAGGTTTAACTTTCTAAGTCAATCCTCAAAATGAGAGTTCATGGTTGGACAATTTGGAGGAAAAAAATAGGTTCGACTTTCGAAGTCTCCAAATGAGAGCTGACAGTTTGAGATGTTCAGAAATTCCTAGATGTTCCTAGATTTCTTCAAGATGATTTCCCTTTTTGTTGTGGCCTCGACACTAACATAGGTGGCCTCGGCACTAATATAGGTGGCATCGAAAATTTTCTATTTTACTCTAGACTGCCCATTTTTGGGTTTTCACCCTAGAGTCTCATTTTTTCTATTTTTTATTTCTTTTTCTTTTTCTTTTTTGGAATGCTTCACCATGCATTTAAGAATTCAAAACTTATTTAGAAAGAATGGTTTTAGCAAAAAATGAGATCGAAGCCTCATCCATTTTGCTAGGAATAAACTCATCAGTTTAAATGGCCACGTTCAATCAAAATGGACTTTTCAAGGTACGTAATGTAGGCCAAGGTTCGAGGTTTTAAAAGAAATGATAAATAGGCCTAAACATGTGTTTAAGGATGACTAAATCAAGGATCATTTCATGAGGAGGATTCTCTTCGAAACATTTGTCCTTTCTAAGCTTCTCCCTTCATATGATGATTTTTCATCTTTTTTTTTTGTTTTTTGTTTTTGGGGTTTCATTTTGCCTCTTTTTATAATTTGTTTTTCTCTTTTTTCACTTTTTTTTTCACTTTGACAGGGTAAGCCCGTACTTATTTGAGAGCTCATTTTTTCTTGTATCTGTCTTTGAGTTAGGACTCATTTATCTATGATCTTTGAAAAGATTCATCATCGTATTTGCTCCCCAATGTGGAGGGTGATCCTTGACCAGGGTTCAAAGAAAAAGAATTCCTTCAGCTCAAAAGGGGTAGCAAAGGGAAATTTTTTTATATTAGGGAAGGAATGATGAAAGATGGCCATTTTTTCATCCTAAACACAACCACTTAAATTGAAAAGTCGTTTCTTAGAGGAAGATATTGAAAAGGTTTTTCTTAAAACCAATTTGAAATTCGTAAATGCATGATGTCACACTCATTTTTTTTCATTTTTGTTTTTGTTTTTGTTTTTGTTTTTTTGCTTTTTGCATTTTTTTTTCTTTGATTGATGCATGCCCCGAAAATTCATGCATTGCTTCATCCTTATTCTCCACCTCTCCACTATATCTACAAACGATGCCCCATTTGATTAGCCATAAAGATGGAAATTCATATCATTACGTGGAACATCTAAGTATTTTCTGGGTTGTCTGAAATGACAAGAAAGAGTATGGCCCAAAATATATTCTTCTGGGGACATGGGATAATCTGGTTTGGTCATTGTGCCCCAGATGTTAATCATTAAGTGATGTTTGGGCAATTCATGTTTTGTGGTTATTGGAAAGAGTGTGAAGGGTTTTGGCATAACCTTGATGCACATCAAATTACCACAATCTAGATTTTTTTTTTTTGAAAAATGTTTCACTTGTTTGAAACTCCAAGGAGTTCGAAATTTTTTCAAAAAATTCGTTCCATTGCTCATAGCCTAGGCTAGAGTCTACATTTTTCCTTATTGCAATGACCATGATTTATGAAATTCAACATTTATGTCCCTTGAAGTATTGGGTCTTTCAAGTTGTCTTAGTTCAAAGGATTTAAGCATGAAAAAACCCGAAAGAGAAATGTGAAGTTATTGGCTGATTTTTAACAATGATCATCAATATTCTCAAGATTCTCCACTATTTCTTAATGTGAAAAATATTTTTCTTAAAAAAAATACACATTATTATTCAATTTTTACAAAATCAAAAAGATTCTCAATGTTTTTTTTTTTTGTAAATTCAAATTAATGCTAAAACACAATATGATAAAAAGCATTTAAAGCTCAAATCTTATTTATTTCAAAAGAATGTCAACATGAGACAAATGATTTCATCTTCACAAGGTAGAGAACTACACACATTAGAAATTCTCTTATTGACATGATTTCTCTTAATCCAAAACCGACTATTCTTCAATGTCCCTTTTTGTCCTCTAAGATGCAATCCACAATGAATGACCATGTATGCTATGAATGCAACATGGTGTCAACATGATGCATGTAAAGAATTAATGCATTAATAAATACAGAGTAATCATGACGACCATGTATGTCATGAATGCAACTTGATGCCAACATGATACTTGTGAAAAATTAATGCATGTAAAGAATTTATGCATGAACATATACAGTGGATGATCAGGTATGTTACAAATACATTCTTCAATGAATAACCATATATGTTATGAATGCAACCTGATGCCAACATGATGCATGCAAAGAATAAACGGATTTACACAAGGCACGACCATGTATGTCACAACCATATTTCGTGATGAATGATCATAGATGTTATGAATGCAACACGATGTCAATATAATGTTTGCAAAGAATGAATGAATTAATACATGGATATATACATGGAATGACCATGTATGTCACAAATATATTCATGAATGATCATATATGTTTTGAATGAACACAATGTCAATATGATGCATGTAAAGAATTGATGCATGCATATATACAGAAAAACCATACAACAATTAAATCAAACAAAATTGGTGAGGCCAAAAATTTATGATGCAAGATTTGCCCCCAAATAAATCCATGAAATTTTTGAAGTATGTTTTCCCCGGAAAAATTGAAACTTGTCAAAAATATTAGTTACAAAACAAATCAATTTTCTATCAAAAAATAAAATAAAATAAAATTGGGTAATGGGTCTTATTATGGAACAACGTCCAAATGTTCATTTAACACTATCGGTTATGTAATCAATTAACGAATGTATATACAATTATTCAATGAGATCATCAGTACTATTCGTTTATTGAAAATAATGAGATCAAAAAATAAAATCATAAATGTACATACACTATTCATATATAATTAATACATGAAATGTATGAAATGCAAAGACGCTTGAAGAATAATTTTCATATTTACAACTTCAGAAAGTTAATGAATATTTGCCCCAACAGCATCTCCTTATTTAGGCATCACAATACCTTTGGGGCGGAATTTTAAACTTTACTGCGGGTGTAGACACCTAATTTTGTCCGGACCACTAAACAGGTATGTTTTCTTCCTATATTGATGTTTCCGAGTGTAAAAAGACTTTTTTCATCCTGCAGGTGGTACTCCGAGACTTAGTTTAACAGGGCGAGCATAAAAAAGTCAACCTCGAAAAAAGTCAACCCCGAAAAAAGTCAACCCCAAAAAAGTCAACCCCAATAAGTCAACTACTGAAAAAGTCAATCCACTTTCAAAATCAAGATTTTAATTTCAATTGAAAAATGGCGAAATAATTTTGATAATCCGAGGTCTACATTGAAAGATATGGAGTTCGGAAGTTGGGATTTGGAGATTCAGTAGAAAGGAAACCTTAATCCGAGAAATTTAGGGAAAAGTGCTTAAACGATCAAATTGGTCAAAATTGAAGGTTCCAAATGAAAGATAAGCACTGACTACGGGTAATGGAGAAGTCACTTGCAAGAAAAATCGAAGGAAAAGTCAATCCGGGAGAAAACCAAGAATTAGGATTTTTAGTGGATTTCGGTGAAATCGGGAAGAATCACAGAAATGGCCCGACTTGGTAAGACCAAAGCCCCCAATGGATGAGGAATGATTAAAAAGGATAGCCCAAGGCTCAGTTTGAAGAAAATCTAAAAATCGGACTTGTTTTGAGCAAAACCGGGTTTCGGAGGCAAAAGGGCAAAATTGGAAAATTTGGAAAAAATAGCAAATGGACTCCGAAAATTCTGAAAATTTGTCAATATCATTCTTAAATTATTTGAAAGATATTGGTAAAAGAAAATCTTGATTCGGAGTTCGTTTGCAAAATGGCCAAATCCCGGGCTTCTAATACAAGAATTCAAAAAGGAAAATCCCGAAAAAATAGCAAATGAGCTCCAAATATTTTGAAATTTTGCAAATCTCATTTTTAAATTATTTGGAAGAGTTTGGCGAAATAAAATCTTGATTCGGAGTTCGTTTGCAAAATGGCCAAATCCCGCTCCTATGCAATAATTCAAAAAGATAAATCCCGGAAAAATAGCAAATGGACTCCAAAAATTCTGAAATTTTGCAAATATCATTTTTAAATTATTTGGAAGATATTGGAGAAATAAAATCTTGATTCGGAGTTCGTTTGCAAAATGGCCAAATCCCGGGCCTCCTATGAAGTAATTCAAGCCGATAAATCCCAAAAAAATACCAAATGAGCTCCAAAAATTATGAAAACTTCCAGATCACACTTTTTAATTATTTTGAAGATATTGGTGAAGAAAAATCTTGATTTAGATCTCGTTTAAAAAATGGTAAAATGTAGGGGCATAAAAGGGCATTTTTGGAAGAAAAAATCCAAATAAATAGAAAACGGACTCGGATAATTTTGAAAACTTCCAGCACTCAATGTTTTATTATTTTGGAAGTATTAAAAAAATAAAAATTGAATTTGGAGTCTGTTTGATATTTATTTACATCCGGTGGGCAAAATGGTCATTTCACCCAAGCAACCGAAAAGGGCTACTTTGGGCCTTTCAAAAAATCAGAGTTGGGCTGGAAAAGAGAAGTGCTAGCCTACCCAAGCCCAAAGGAAGGAGGAAGCTTCTGATTTTTCAATCAAATGGCTAAAAATCAAGAGTTAGTTAGAGATTCTCTTTGATCAAGCCACGGTGATTAAGCCACATAGGCCAAGAGAGATGTCAACATTATTCTTTAACAGCTGTACTTTGAGAGATCTGAGATGCTAATCTAAAGGTGGTAATTTCATGATTTTTCACCTTGAATTATTAGCCATTTGATGGGAAATTGGTTACAAAAAAATGACAACACCTTGAGGAATTAAAGGGCCATTCGGCCAGCACTTGTAGGGGGGTCAGAAAATTCATTTTTCATCTTGATTTTGCTGAGTTCTTTTAGTTTTTACTTAGTTTTTCACTTCTTGGTTGAAAGCAAAAAAAGAAAAGTTTAGAAAAGAAAGTAGAGTTTGAAGAGATAAAGCTTGAAATATAGCTTCTTGAGGTTGCTCTTGAGCACCAACTCTTGCACCTTCTTGATTTTCCATTATTGTTTTTGCTAGTTTGATTTCTGTTTGGTGAGTTTCCATTTTAAATAAATGATTTTTATTGTTCTTTTCAAGTTCTTCCTTCATCTCCTTCTTGAATATATTTTTTTTTACATTTTTTTTACAATAAACTCACCATGGCCAAATGGCCTACATTATTTAGTTAAGTTGCTGTTTTGATTTATTTTACCATATTGTTTATGTTATTTTCTTTGATCTTGGTGTTTTAAATGTTATGTTACTTCATATTCTTGAGTTATATTTTAATTTGGTTGCTTTGTTTGTTGCCATTTATGTTTTAAATATCATGTTTTTGCATTTTTAATTTTCTGTTTTCATGATGTTTAAGTTTGAGCATGTTTTAGATTTAGTATATCAAGTGTTTGTGAAAATGCTTGTGTGGTCTTTGCATGATTTGAGTTTTATATCTTAGTTGAGCATGTTTTAGATTTAGTATATTAAGTGTTTGTGAAAATGCTTGTGTGGTTTTTACATGATTTAAGTGTTATATTTTAGTTGAGCATGTTAGTATACCAAGTGTTTGTGAAAATGCCATGCTTGTTGGAACTTGAGGCCATTTGGCTACTCCATGTGTTTTGCATTGTGTGTTGCATTTTTTGCCATGTTAGTTGGTAGGTTTTTGCATTTGCATGACATTTGATTTAGTTTTGCATGCTAGTATACCAAGTGTTTGTGAAAATGCCATGTTTGCTAGTTACATTGTGCTATTCGGCCACCCTTGGAATTTTTGCATTTTATGTGCATTCTTGCCATGTTAGTTGATAGGTTAGCATTTGCATGATATTTGGTTGAGTTTTTGGTTTAAGCATGCTTTGTGTTTGTGAAAATGCCATGCATATTTTAGTTATTAAGTTAGGTTTATTTGCCATGCATATTCATGCATTCTAGGTCTAGGTTACATTAAATGCCATGCAAGTTCATTTAGGTCTATGACACTTTATGAATGCCATGCATTTTTTCATGACATTTAGGTTTAAGCTCATGCATTTCATGCACTATGTTTGCTGTAATTTTTCATGCATTCCATGTTCATGCCACTTGAATAATGACTTGAGCCAATTAATGGTTCAAAGTCATGCTCTCTTGAGCACACTTGTGGAAAATTAAAGTTTCTCAAATTGATTATTCTACCTTTGTGATTTTTTTTACCTAGCCAATTTTTATCTAACTTTCAAAAAGTCCTAGCTACTGTTTGTGAGCTATTTTATGAGTTTCAAATATTTTTACTTTGATTTTTAAATGATTTTATCAAAGGCAAAAATGTGTTTTGGCAAAGCAGTTTTTTTTCACCCAGTTTTCGTACCTTTCCGATTTTTCTGGGCATACGTCTTTAATCAGAAAATTAAGTGGATTTTTTCCGTGTAGTTTTACATGTCTTGAGTCTCTATTATTTTTTCAGAATTTTTTGAAGTTTTTAAAATAGGATAAAAAATCGTGGCTTAAAACTGGACAGTGGAGTCAGAATTGAATTTAAAGAAAAATCATTTTTCTGTTTTGGTTAAGTTAGTTAGAGTGGGCTGATTAGGAAGGTTAGCTATTGACTTAGGGTAGTTTCTAAGCCTTTTTAAACTCTAAAAATGATTTTTCAAGTCTCGGGTTAAGGGTAGTCAAGTCCGGATTTTTAAACTTGAACAATTAGAGCCATTTTAAAGAAATTAGCCCAGTTTTTATTTTTAATTCAAGCTTTTCAAAATTGTTTTCAAACAATCACAAAGTATTTTGGTTTTAGAATATGTAATTTGACATATTTTCCTAAGGTAGCCGGATATCTTTTTAGATATACGGATTTCCTTAACTAAAGGAAAAAATACATTTTCATGCATTGCATTTTCCATATTCATGCTTTTTATATAATATGTGATTTTTGCTATGATAATTTTTATGATATTGTTATGATTTTGAGTTATGTTATATTGTTTATTATATGATTTGGAATATTTCATGATATCCTATGCTTTTTATTTAGTTTTTTTTTGTCATATTATTTAGCATATACTATGTTCATGCATTATTATTTTCATTTTTATTTTCTTGCATATTATATGATAGCATTATTTCATATTCCATCTCATTTAATTTATATGCCATTCATGTTTGCCATGTCATTTAAATTATTTCATTTCATATAGAATCTGTTATGTTACTTAGGTTATTTTATTTCATTTAGAAAATATCATGTTACTTAGGTTATTTCATTTCATATAGAATATGTTATGTTACTTGGGTTATTTTATTTCATTTAGAATATATCATATGACTTAGGATATTGCACATCATATAGAATATATTATGTTACCTAGGCCATTTCATTTTATTTATAATATGTCATATAAGTTAGGATATTTCATTTCATTTTAGAATATGCTAAGGCATTTACATTTTATCATGTCATTTAGGAAGCATTATATTATTTAGATTTTGCTATGTCATTTTATTTATGTCATGCATATACATATTCATATCTTTTAAAATGTTTTCGAAAGGATAATGATTTTTCAATAAAAAAATAAAGAGATTTCCGAGTTAAAATAATTCATGACTTCTCTACCGGGTTTGCTGGAGGGAATGTCATCAATTATCATTAATAAAGGAATATCTTTCTTTCAAAAAAGAGAATGATTCGGAAAGTTTTCCAAAACTAATAAAAATTTATATATTTTGCCACGTTTGTTGGGGAATATAGGAAAATTTTGAATTTATAAATTCCGGATCATTTTCAATTGAAAACGGAATTATTTTTCTTTAAATTGGGAATTAACTTGAAATACTAAATTTAAAACCGATTTTTTACTGAGACTTGAGATAACACACGATTAATAAGGTACCGATTTATACGGGCGTTGTGGGGGTGCTAATCCTTCCCCGCACGTAACCGACTCCCAAACCCGCTTTTTTGATTTCTCTGGTTTAAACGCAGACTTGAAATTGGTTTTAAAAATGTTTTAATTAATTTTTAAAATATTTTATAAAATCGGTTTTAATAGGTGGCCTATCACGCCTAGCTAAAAAAAATTGGTGGCGACTCCATGTCTTTTTTCAAGGCCATTTTCAAAACCTTCATTTTTTTTAGAGGAATTAAGTCGACTTTTCCTCGGTTATTTTAATGTCATTGTCGCAACCTAAAAAATAAAGAGTCTCATCGCAAGACTTTATTATTCGTTAAGCGTGACATTAAAAAAACCGAGAAAAAGTCGACTTAATTCCTCTAAAAAATGAAGGTTTTGAAAATGACCGTGAAAAAGACATGGAGTCGCCACCAATCTTTTTTAGCTAGGTGTGATCGGCCACCTATTAAAACCGGTCTTTATAAAATATTTTAAAATTAATTAAAACATTTTAAAAACCAATTTCAAGTCTGCGTTTTAAACCAGAGAAATCAAAAAAAGCGGGTTCGGGAGTCGGTTACGTGCGGGGAAGGATTAGCACCCCCATAACGCCCGTATAAATCGGTACCTTATTAATCGTGTGTTATCTCAAGTCTCGGTAAAAATTGGTTTTATATTTAGTATTTCAAGTTAATTCCAATTTAAAGAAAAATAATTCCATTTTTAATTGAAAAATGATCCGGAATTTATAAATTCAAAATTTTCCAATATTCCCCAACAAACGTGGCAAAATATAGAAATTTTTATTAGTTTTGGAAAACTTTCCGAATCATTCTCTTTTTTGAAAGAAAGATATTCCTTTATTAGTGATAATTGATGATATTTCCTCCAGCAGACCCGGTAGAGAACTCATGAATTATTTTAACTCGGGAATATCTTTATTTTTATTGAAAACTCATTATCCTTTTGAAAACATTTTAAAAGATATGAATATGTATATGCATGACATAAGTAAAATGACATAGCAAAATCTAAATAATATAATGCTTCCTAAATGATGTGGCAAACGAATGACATGGCATATAAATGACACGGCATAAGAATGAATGTCATGTGAATGAAATCGACATGGCAAACAAAATGACATGGCATAAGAATGGATATCATGAGGATGAATGTCATGTGAATGAAATCGACATGGCATGAGATGACATGGCATATGAATGACATGGAATAAGGATGAATTTCATGTGAACAAAATGACATGGCATATGAATGACATGGCATGAACACAAATATCATGTGAATGAAATCGTCATGACATGCAAAAATGACATGGCATATGAATGACATGACAATATGGATGACATGGCAAAATGAATGACATGGAACTATGAATGACATGGCATAATCAACAAAATGACACCACCACAAAATATTCATAATCACATCATGATCACATGCACACATCATTATTTGAAATGAATTATTCATGTGAGGAATCACATAAATAGCATATGTCATACAATATTATCTTGCTTCCCGGCAAACCCGACAAAGCTTGAAAAATAATTCTTTTATATGATATTTACATGATTCCGAGTAAAATGAAAACCATACGTTTCGATTCTATAAACACGTGCGTTGAACAATTTCCTAACCTCCCCGGCAAACCCGGCAAAGATCGGGAACTAATTCTCGCCAAATGTTTAATAAAACGAAAAGTTCGTTTTTATGACAAATTAAGTAAAAACATTTTGAAAATGCAATGCATGGAGATGTATTTCTTCCTTAAAGTAAGGACATCCGTATACCTAAAAAGATATCCGACTACCTTAGAAAGATACTTAAATCGGATTTAGCAAAAACGGACCTTAAGGTTTTTAAAAAAACACAATGCCCGAAGGATTTGAAGAATTGTAACCCGGAGGTTTTGAAAACAAATGCCCGAAGGTCTTAAAAAAGTTTTTACTTCGAAAAATAGCCTTGAAAAATTGTTTTTGGATTTTTAAAACATTTTTGGGAAAATAAAGGATGGTTAGGAATTTTGAGTTCGTAATCACATAATCCGAAAAAATTGATATGCCCCGGTATATCATGAGAATAAAAACAAACTTGGTGGCGAACTATTAATTAATCCGAACCAAGAATCCCCGGGGGGCTTGTAAAAGAAACTGTTTTCAAGAAATGATAACATAGACATCAATAGACCATATCCAAGGCAAGCAACATTAGGCATTTCATCAAACACAAAATATGCATATCACAATAAATCATATCTAAGGCAAGCACAATAAATATAAGAGAAATGAAAGAAAGATTACCTCAAATGACTCCTTAAATTACCACCACCACATATTTGAATATTGGCGACAGGTAAAGAATAAATCCATAAAAAAAAAAAAAAACCCATACATAATAGACACATCTCACCCTAGGATGTGCCTCTCAAACTTCGGCCATCCTTAATGTTGTTGAATTCTGTTGCTGTACACGAAGATGCAATGTCTTCATGCCTCCAACGATTAGATAAACGACATTCGGGTTGAGAGTACCGCCCAAAATATGATGCAGAGTACGAATTTCAATAACCAACTTCTTTGAACCACTTATGCAACCAGCAAGAACATCATTGTGGCCCCCAAAGAATTTTGTTGCAGAGTGCAAAACAAGATCAGTACCAAGGGCCAGGGCCTTCTGGTTAAGAGGTGTAGCAAAGGTACCATCAATGCAGACAAGTGCTCCTTTGCTGCGACACAGCTTTGAAACTCTTTCTATGTCAACACATATGAGGAAAGGATTTGTTGGAGACTCACTAAAGAAAAGAGAAACTTTGTTCTTGTTGAGTGCAAATTCGGGTGGCGCTTGATTAGGAGCAACATGGTATATAGTCCGTTTACGCCAAAGCTTGCTTTGATCTCCCCTCTTTGACAAGTTCCCAATCCCATCTTTCATTTCCTTTATCTCCCGCATAATGTTCTTCAGTGACATCTTTTATAATCATTTCCTTTCTCTCCCGCATAATGTTCTTGTAAAAAATAAGCCGCTGGTTGTCCTCACTCATTTGCTTGATTTGCTTAACAACCATCTCCTGATAGGATCTCATCTCAAATTTGAGCCTAGCTCTGCCTCGAGAATGTTGGTTGAAGCTGTCCAGGTCTTCCTTCATAGCCATGTAACCATAAAGTTGGCACTTCCCACCTGGATTAAATAAGACCTGACGGCATTCTCAAGCATCTCTATCTGCTCCTTGCTCAGCAAAATGCTTATGCAAATGTTCAGCTTCTAAACAACCCTTTTGCTGTGCTCTCAAAAGTCAGAACACTCATCCCACGATGCCCCTACGGACCATATGAGTGGCGAGCCTTCACAGCAGCATATGAGCTGAAATAGTCAAGAAGCTCTGATCATTCTCATCTTGTTCAAGCCTCGTGTTCATTATTATGACCATAGGTGGCCAGACTATTTCATAATCTTTTTCTTCATCTTTTAAACCCCTCTATTTCCCAAAAGCTTCACCTGCAGGAATAACTGAAGTACCCCTTCTACGCAACTCCTCATCCAAGAGCTCAGAAAGTTCTCGATGGAGTTTCACCCTTTTTGCTCCTTTTGTTTTTTCGCATGTGTCACTAGAGGCTGAAGGCCTCGATACTAGTCAATGGCACCAGGACCACCTTGGCATGCTGGGCAGTGCCACTGCCTTGCTGGGTCATTGATCTCCTCAATGCTCAAACTATCTAAACTCTCGAAAAGTTTCTTAAACCATCTGTTTTTCTTTCTTGTCTTATGGCTCTTTTGACTTGAATCTGAATCAAAGTCATCGATCAGAAGTTCATCTCAGTACAGTGGTGGTATCCATTCTAACCTGCCCTGGCAACTGTAAAGGAGACTCTAGCAGGATGCCAGGCACCAATACAAGCAACTTTACGCAGACCTCTGTGGGTCTTACGTGGCAAATGTGTGACACCCCAACGAGTGACAACACCTTCATAACCTTTACCCTTTGTGACACCAATGATATCAATCATTTCATCCTTCTGGAAAACAGCATCAATGGGGACTTGCTTCTCAAAAAACTTGTAAGCAAAATCAACCTTGTCAGCAACAGTTCCACCATTGACTTGGATCTCCATTAGGTGTGCCTTATTCTGCTTCAATCTCTTCATTTTTCGAATCTGGGTGTGGGCCAAGACCCTATTGCTACCGCTGCTCCGCATGGTTCTTTTGCTGGGTTTTGTAAGGGTTTTTCTTTCTTTTTCGTTTTTTTATTTTTTTTTTCAAGAGGCAAGGCACTAATAATATTGCATAAAACAGTATACATATTAGGAAATCCAGAAACAAAACCCTTAAGGTACTTCTGTTCTGTAAGCAAGCAGTAATGCTAAAATCACTGCTAATTGACTAAGGCAAAAGGCATGGTTTTCTTCAGTATCCTCGACAACGAGATAGGCATAGGCCACACAAACATAGGCTGTTTCCTATTTTGCAAACCGACTCTCTCACCTTCTAGGATCCATTAAAGAAAGTGAGGACTAATCAACCTAGCAATTTCAAGAAATCCAACCCGATCTTTCCCTCCAAATATCTTCTTCAGCTTCTCATCACAAATTATAATCTTCTTGTTTTCAGGGTGCTGAAGATTGTGCTTTTTAATGTAAGCCCAAATCAGCTTAAAAGCTTGAGTTCGGGGAATTTCAAGGACTTCGACGAGATCCTGCATCTCAGGCGACACACGGCGTGACTTCATGATGCCGCGTGGCGGTCGAGGGCCGGTGGCGGGCTTTGAAGCCGTGGCTTGAGTCACGGTTCGTACCATGTGCACGTTAGTTGGAAGAAGGAGACGCATAGAAGAAGAAGAGTTGGCTGAGAACGACGTCGCTTGTGACGAGATAAAAGTGGAGAAAATGGCCGAAGAGGCCGCCATTTTCTTCTCTTTCTTTTGGTTTGTTTGGGGGGAAGAAACGGAAGGAATGAGGGTTTTATTCGAAGAAAGCTTAGCTTAGTAGCCATGAAAAACGTTGTCATAGAAGTGAAGAACTTGGTGGTAGTTGAATGGGAGAGAACAGAGGAAAGGGAGGCCTCGTATCAGTGCTTGTTAGTGGTGAAAATGGAAGGCTTGACATCCTTTTGGACTCTCACGATGAAGGTTTTCCTATCCTCCCCCTAAAAAAACCCAAAGCTTTCTTCCTTTTCTTTTAGCTGCCATTCTCTTTTCCTAAAATATCCACCCTTCATCCTCCAAAAAACCCAAAGCTTTCTTTCCCTTTTCTTTAGCCGCCGTTCTCTATTTTTTTTCTAAAATAATCGGCCCCCCTCCATATTTTTTCAAGTCCCATTTTATATCTCAATTTCTAACCTAAAAAAAAATGGGTAATGTCTAAGTTACCCTTCTTTTATTTCAAGTCTCTTTTTTTTTTTTTTTTTTTTCAAATATTTTCAATTAAAAAAGTTATTTTAAAAATCTAATAAAGCTCAAGATTAAACTTTTTCACCTCGGGTTTAAATTGAATTTTAAAATTGGTAATTTTACCGCCCGATTTTATTTGAACATTTAAAGCTAAAAAGGATATATATAATTTAGAACATTTTAAAAATCTAAAATCGCGACCGTGACTTTTACAAAAATATTAAACCCGAGAGGAGGACAAATCAAAATTGGTTTTAAAGGCCCGAACAAAATTAGGTGTCTACAGCTGCCCCTCTTTGGCTATTGCTGAGAATCAGGAATCAGGGAAAGATAAAATAGGCAACAATTTTGTCCGGTCTGTGAAATCATATCTGGAGAGAAAGAAAAGGGTTTTCATTCTTTTTTTTTTTTTTTTTGAAAAAGCTGTAAATTGAAGATTGATCCTTAAATTGAATTCCCTAACTAATCAATGCTCGATCCGTCTTAAGGAAACGGATTCGATTTTCAAAAAGAAAAATTTGGCCCGAAAGGCTTAATAATAGTGCCCGAAGGTCTTAAAAACTGGTGCCCGAAGGTCTTTAAAATGGTGCCCAGAGGGCTTAAAAACTGGTGCCCGAAGGTCTTTAAAACAGGTGCCCAAAGGTCTTTGAAAAAACTGGTGCCCGAAGGTCTTTGAAATTGTACCCGGAGGTCTTTGAAAAAAACTGGTGCCCGAAGGTCTTTGAAATTCGTGCCCGAAGGTCTTTGAAATTGTGCCCGGAGGTCTTTGAAAAAAACTGGTGCCCGAAGGTCTTTGAAATTGGTCTCAGGGTTCGACTCATTTGATAAAACAGAATGAATTCGATTTAAAACAAAACAAAATGCCTCGACGGTGGTCTCAAGGCCCGACTCATTTGATAAAACAGAATGAATTCGATTTAAAACAAAAGGAAATACCTCGACGGTGGTCTCAAGGCTCGACTCATTTGATAAAACAGAATGAATTCGATTTAAAACAAAAGGAAATACCTCGACGGTGATCTCAAGGCTCGACTCATTTGATAAAACAGAATGAATTCGATTTAAAACAAAACAAAATACCTCGACGGTGGTCTCAAGGCTCGACTCATTTGATAAAACAGAATGAATTTGATTTAAAACAAAACAAAATACCTCGACGGTGGTCTCAAGGCTCGACTCATTTGATAAAACAGAATGAATTTGATTTAAAACAAAACAAAATACCTCGACGGTGGTCTCAAGGCTCGACTCATTTGATAAAACAGAATGAATTCGATTTAAAACAAAACAAAATACCTCGACGATAGTCTCAAGGCTCGACTCATTTGATAAAACAGAATGAATTCGATTTAAAACAAAAAGAAATACCTCGACGGTGGTCTCAAGGCTCGACTCATTTGATAAAACAGAATGAATTCGATTTAAAACAAAAGGAAATACCTCGATGGTAGTCTCAAGGCTCGATTCATTTGATAAAACAGAATGAATTCGATTTAAAACAAAAAGAAATACCTCGACGGTGGTCTCAAGGCTCGACTCATTTGATAAAACAGAATGAATTCGATTTAAAACAAAAGGAAATTCCTCAACGATAGTCTCAAGGCTCGACTCATTTGATAAAATAGAATGAATTCGATTTAAAACAAAACAAAATACCTCGACGGTGGTCTCAAGGCTCGACTCATTTGCTAAAACAGAATGAATTCGATTTAAAACAAAAGGAAATACCTTGACGGCGGTCTCAAGGCTCGACTCGTCTTAAGAAAACGAATTCGACTTGCAAGAAAGGAAATGACCTCGACGATGGTCTCGGGGCCTTAACCTGTCTTGTTCTCACCTGTGTTTAAAATTCTGGGTATTTCCTCCAAAAGCTTCGGCTATCACCACCAAAGTCTTGCTCATTTTTAAAACTGTAAAAAATTCTGGGTTTCACCTCCAGAAGCTTCAACTATCACCACCGAAGACTTTCTACCTTTTCAAAAGATTTTAAAACTCTGGATATCTCCACCAGAGGCTTCAGCTATCACTACCGAAGACTTGTTCATAATAATAATAAAAAAAGAGTACCTCGACGATGATATCGGGGCTCGACTCATTTGAGAAGCTAAACGAGTTCGATTATACCTGACAGCTTTAAGAGATGATGCAAATACAAATGTCTTTAGTTGATGCAAACGCTTCTTGATGTAGATGCAAATGACTTATATTGGTGCAAATGTCTTTGATGCAAATGTAAATGACTTGATTTGATGTAAACTTTCTTGATGCAGATTCAACTAACTTAGATTGATGAAAATGCTTCTTGATGTAGATGCACATGTTGAATAAAATTCTGGATTACTCCTCCAAAAGAAGATTTCTCATTTTTCCAAATTATAAAACCCTGGATATCTCCACCAGAGGCTTCAGCTATCACCACCGAAGACTTGTTCACTTTTAAAATTGTAAAATTCTGGATATTCCCACCAGAAGCTTTGGCTATCACCACCAAATACTTGCTCATTGTAAAATTCTGGGTAACTCCTTCAGAAGAAGATTTCTCATGTTTCAAAAATATAAAACCCTGGATATCTCCACCAGAGGCTTCAGCTATCACCAATGAAGACTTGTTCACTTTTAAAACTGTAAAATTCTGGATATCCCCACCAGAAGCTTTGGCTATCACCACCAAAGACTTGCTCATTGTAAAATTCTGGGTAACTCCTTCAGAAGAAGATTTAAAACCCTGGATATCTCTACCAGATGCTTCAGCTATCACCACCGAAGACTTGTTCACTTTTAAAAACTGTAAAATTCTGGATATCCCCACCAGAAGCCTTGAGAAATGATGCAAATGCACATGTCTTTTAACAAGGTGCTCATGCTTCATGGTGCAAATGTAAAATATTTCTTAGTGCAAATGCAAATGGCCTGGATTGATGCCCATGTTTCATGATGCAGATGCCCCTACTAATTGTGTTCATGTAACTGGTTTATGAATGGTGTAACTACAATTACCACACATTAATGAAAATGCAATGATTCTAGAAATGATGCAATTGCTTGAGATGACACAAATGCGAATTCCATGAAGCATGTAAATGTATAATGCAGATGCTTATGGAATAATGCCAATGCAAATACCCATGAATGATGCAAATGCTTGCTGAAACTGTGCAGATGCAAAAGCTCGATAAAGAGATGAGTGCTCATGATTGATGCAAATGCCCCCGGTTGTTTTTCTAGACTTTGGCTTGGCCTTTCAAATTCATTTTTCCTCTTCAAATCAGAGTATATCTTCAATTCATTTTGGCTATTCTCTTTGCCCCAACAGTTTTTCAAACTTTCATTAACAGAGATCTGCACTGGGTTCGATTTTTTCTTCTCATATCTGGAAGTCAGGACCTACCCTGGCAGTTCTATACCTTTGGGTTAGAAAAACCCTTGTCTCATGTCAACATCAAAAATGGGTATTTCAAAAATATTTTTATTTTCCCTTTTCGAAAAACAATTTTGCATATTTAAGGAAAACTTCTAAGCCAAAAATTTTAACTCCACAGTGTATGATGTACAAATCTTTTGATGAGTGATGATCACTGTTAGAAATTTCCCCTAGTATTAATTTGGGTTTTTCAATTTGAATTGACAAGGCTCGATACAACAAGATTTTGGTTTTTCCAGGAAAACTTCACAACAAAAATGTATGTCCCTTCTAGGCTCACAAACGGAACAGATTTTATAAATCATGAATTCATTGAGAACCAAACAAATTCAACATTCTTTTAGTTTCCAATATCAAGGTATTTTGACAAGCGTCAAGATTGGCTGGGATGCTTAAACTGGAAAGTTGATTTTGGAGGAAAAAAGTTTTAGTTTTTGAAATCAATCATCCGAATGAGAGTTGACACTTTGGAAGGTTCAGGAATTCCTAGATGTTCCTCGATGAACACTTCTTTATGATGATCTTCTTTTTTGTGGTATCAGCACTATCATAGATGGCATCGAAAATTCCCATCTTACTCTAGACCGCCCATTTTTGGGTTTTCGCCCTAGAGTCTCATTCTTTCCATTTTTCCTTCTCTTTTTTTTTTCTTTTTCATTGTTTTACCATGCACTTGAGAATTCTAAATTTTTCCTTAGTGAAATGATAATTAGATGAGATGGGATAAAATTCGAGGAAAAAACCCTTCAAATTAAATATTTATGCTTGATCAAAATGGACTTTTAAAGCACGTAATGTAGGCCATGGTTCGGGGTTCAAAAAAGAAAGGATAAATAAGCCCAAAATATGTGTTTGAGGGTAATCAGATCAAGGATCATTTCTTGAAGAGGATTTTCTTTGAAGCATTTGTCCCTTTTGGACTTTTCATTCCTTTTGACTTTGCTTTTTTCTTCCTCATTCTTGGCTTTCATTTGCCATCGCTTTTTCATACACTTTTTTTGTGTTTTCTTGGCTTTCATTTCGCCATCTTTTCCTCTTCTTTTTCTTTGACAAAGTGAGCCCGTATTTATTCGGGGTTCCATTTGCTTTGTATCTATCTTTGAGCTAGGACTCATTTCTCAATGATCTTTAAAAAGATCTTTCCTCGCATTTGCCCCCCAGTGTAGAGGGTGATCCTTGATCAGGGTTCAAAGAAGAAAAAAAAATTCTTTTGGCTCAAAAGGGGTGACTATGGATAATTTCTTTTTGTGCGAAAGGGATATGAAAGATGGCCATTTCTCATGTTAAGCACGAATATTCACATTGAAAAGCAATCCCCAGGGGAAATAGATATTCAGAATTTCATTTTGCACTTTGGAATCATTCGAATTCTCATATGCATGATATCACAATTTTTCTTTTTCTTTTTTTCTTTTTTTTTTGTTTTTTCGTCGCATGCCCCCAATGATTCATGCATTAATCCATCCTTATTCACCATGTATCCATCATTTCCACATATGATGCCCTAATTTGATTAACCATGAGGATTTGTATCATTGCGAGGAACATCGCAAATCTAGGTTTACAATGAAAATGCTGAGTTTCCAATCTGAGTTCTTTGAAGAGACAAGGAAAATATGACCTAAAAATGGGTTTTCTCTGGGACAAGGGATAATCTAGTTTAATCATTGTGCCCCAGGGTGTCAATCATGAAGTGATGTTTGGGCAATTAGTGTTTTGTGGTCATTGGGAAAGGTCATGAATGGTTTTAGCACAATCTTGACACACACCAAATTATCAAAATCTAGATTCTTGAAAGAATGTCTCATTTGTTTGAATTTCAATGAATTTGAAAATTTTCAAAAAGTTCATTCCTTTGTTCATAGCCTAGACAAAGATCTACGTCTTTACTTATTCTGTGATGACAATGGTTTTATGAAGTCAAATTATTCATATTCCTTGAAGCATTAGGTCTTTCAAGTGTTCTTGGTTTAAGAAATTTAGGCTTAGGAAAGCCTAAAAGAGAAGGGAAAAGGTATTGGGTCATTTGTAACACTGATCATCAATATTCTCAAGATTGTTCATTATTTCATGTGAAAACCACTTATTTATTGCTTACCGCAAATTTTCTCATAGTTTCATTTGTTTTTGCAAATTCAAATTTATTGCTAAAATAAAATGAACACAAAATATTTAAATTCAAAATTTATTTATTTCATGTAGATGTCATCATGAGACAAGCGTTTTCATCATCAAAGTGTATAGAAATATATGCATCTGAATGCTCCTATTGACATTCTTTCAAAGATAACAATTCTTATCCTCAAAATTCTTCAAGAGGAAATCAATCTATGGTAAAACAGATTTCCAATGTTCGATAAGCTCTGGAATCAAAATGCCATCATGGACAAGACCTTCAATTCTTTCCTTCAGTTGTCTGCATTTTTTAGTCGAATGCCCAATTGCCCCAATGTGATACTCGCACTTGCTGTTGAGGTCATAGCTTTTAGCTGACGAAGAAAACTCTTCAAAGCTAAGCCAATTTCTATTTCATCTTATTAATGTGTTTCATGATGAATGAGCTATGAATGTCATGAGTGCAATTTGATGCATGTGAAGGATAAACAAAGTTATGTGTGGTCATATACAATGGAAACATGTTGACCCTGTATGTTATAAATGCAACACGAATGCCAACATGATGCATTTAAAGAATAAGAAAAATCAATGCATGGATATATGCAATAAATGACCATGTATGTTCCAAATGCATTTCTCAATGAATGATCATATACACTATCAATGCCACACAATGTCAATTATGATGCATGTGAAGAATAAATGATTGAGACAGAGTATATACAAAGTTAATCATGCTGACCGTATATGTCATGAATGCAACTTGATGCCAATATGACAAATTAATGCATGAGCATATCATGATGACTATGTATGCCATGAATGCAACCTGATGCCAACATGATGCATGTAAAAAATAAACAAATTAATGCATGGATATATACAGAAATATCATACTGACTATGAATGCATGAATGCAACCCGATGCCAACTTGGTGCATGTAAAGAATAAATAAATTGATACATGTAAGGAATAAACAAATTAATGTATGGTTATATACAGAAAAATCATGCTGACTATGAATGCATGAATGCAACTTGATACCAACATGATGCATGTAAAGAAAGAATAAATTGATATATGGATATATACAGAAAAATCATGCTGACTATAAATGCATGAATGCAACTTGATGCCAACATGATGCATGTAAAGAAAGAATAAATTGATACATAAGTATATACAAATAATGACCATGCATGTCATAAACGTATTCTACAATGAATGACCATGCATGCTATGATTGTAACATGATGTCAAAATGATACATGCAAAAATAAATGAATTAACACAAAGGTATATACAAAGAAATCAATGATTACACGAAATTGGTGGGACCTAAATCTTGATTATTCAAAAATCTCATTATGCAAGATTTGCCGCCAAATTTATTATTATTTTTTTACATGGTTTTTTTTTTTTTTTAATGAAAAACCAATCACATTATTTTCAAAAGAATTTCAGGGTGGATCCTACTATGGTACAATATGCAAATATTCATGTGACACTACCGGTTTTATGAAATCATGAAATGAAATTACCAATTGTTTATTGCAAAGAATGAGATCAATAATACAACCAAAAATGTACATACTCTATTCACACATGCACGAAATGTGCAACATGCAAAAATTCTTGAAAAAGGATTTTTTTTTTTAAACAGCTAATGAACATCTACCCCAACAATATCTGCTTATTTAGGCATCACGATGCCTTCGAGGCGGAGTATCACATTTATTACGGGCGATGTACGTACATCGTTGCCCAATCTACCACACTTATTTGAAGTGTAAAATATGTAACAAAAGGTTTAGAAATACCCTTCCATGTGTTCCTATTTTCGGTATATCTAACGGAAATCCAGCATGGCTTTGCCTAGGTTCACTATATGAGGGTGAATCGGTTCTAAGGCCCCGAATTGTTCCTCACTGTCGCCGGTGAAGGCTAGTAAGGCACCCCGATAAAAGCGGGTTCAATTCGTTAGGGTATATTTTCCTAAGCCCATACGGAGGATCATCACGAAGGCGTAGATACTTTACTCCCACTTAAAAGGATGGAACCCGGGTATAGGATTCATGATATGCAAATGCACGTGTAGTGTGTGTGGAGGAATAACAAACCTTTTACTACCTATTCTACAAATGTTATTCTAAATGCCCTAGCAATTAAAACATTCAAGAATAGTGTAACGCATTAACCAACAAGCAATTATAATATACAACCTTAAATAACTAGAGAACAATAATAAAATGCATGCAAATGAGTATGAACATATTTAAAAATATTTTATTATTTTCAAAATTCTCCTTATTAAAAAAAATGCGGGAATTAAAATTAAATGCCAATTAAACCAACCAAAACCAAGACTTTGATAACACACGACTAATTCTAGGCCTGACTCTCTAATAGTCCCCAGTGGAGTCGCCAAGCTGTCGCAACCTAAAAAATAATGAGTCTCATCGCAACACTTTATTATTCGTTAAGCATGACATTAAAAAAAACCGAGAAAAAGTCGACTTAATTCCTCTAAAAAATGAAGGTTTTGAAAATGACCTTGAAAAAGACATGGAGTCGCCACCAATCTTTTTTAGCTAGGTGTGATCGGCTACCTATTAAAACTGGTCTTTATAAAATATTTTAAAATTAATTAAAACATTTTAAAAACCAATTTCAAGTCTGCGTTTTAAACCAAAGAAATAAAAAAAAAGCGGGTTCGGGAGTCGGTTACGTGCGGGGAAGGATTAGCACCCCCACAACGCCCGTATAAATCGGCACCTTATTAATCGTGTGTTATCTCAAGTCTCAGTAAAAATTTGTTTTAAATTTAGTATTTCAAGTTAATTCCCAATTTAAAGAAAAATAATTCCATTTTTAATTGAAAAATGATCCGGAATTTATAAATTCAAAATTTTCCTATATTCCCCAACAAACGTGGCAAAATATAGAATTTTTTATTAGTTTTGCAAAACTTTCCGAATCATTCTCTTTTTTGAAAGAAATATATTACTTTATTAGTGATAATTGATGATATTCCCTCCAGCAGACCCGGTAGAGAACTCATGAATTATTTTAACTCGGGAATATCTTTATTTTTATTGAAAACTCATTATCCTTTTGAAAACATTTTAAAAGATATGAATATGTATATGCATGACATAAGTAAAATGACATAGCAAAATCTAAATAATATAATGCTTCCTAAATGATGTGGCAAACAAATGACATGGCATATAAATGACACGGCATAAGAATGAATATCATGTGAATGAAATCGACATGGCAAATAAAATGACATGGCATAAGAATGGATATCATGAGGATGAATGTCATGTGAATGAAATCGACATGGCATGAGATGACATGGCATATGAATGACATGGAATAAGGATGAATTTCATGTGAACAAAATGACATGGCATATGAATGACATGGCATGAACACAAATATCATGTGAATGAAATCATCATGACATGCAAAAATGACATGACATATGAATGACATGATAATATGGATGACATGGCAAAATGAATGACATGGCACTATGAATGACATGGCATAATCAACAAAATGACACCACCACAAAATATTCATAATCACATCATGATCACATGCACACATCATTATTTGAAATGAATTATTCATGTGAGGAATCACATAAATAGCATATGTCATAAAATATTATCTTGCTTCCCGGCAAACCCGACAAAGCTTGAAAAATAATTCTTTTATATGATATTTACATGATTCCGAGTAAAATGAAAAGCATACATTTCGATTCTATAAACACGTGCGTTGAACAATTTCCTAACCTCCTCGGCAAACCCGGCAAAGATCGGGAACTAATTCTCGCCAAATGTTTAACAAAACGAAAAGTACGTTTTTATGACAAATTAAGTAAAAACATTTTGAAAATGCAATGCATGGAGATGTATTTCTTCCTTAAAGTAAGGACATCCCGACTACCTTAGAAAGTTACTTAAACCGGATTTAGCAAAAACGGACCCGAAGGTTTTTAAAAAAACACAATGCCCGAATGATTTGAAGAATTGTAACCCGGAGGTTTTGAAAACAAATGCCCGAAGGTCTTAAAAAAGTTTTTACTTCGAAAAATAGCCTTGAAAAATTGTTTTTGGATTTTTAAAACATTTTCGGGAAAATAAAGGATGGTTAGGAATTTTGAGTCCGTAATCACATAATCCGAAAAAATTGATATGCCCCGGTATATCATGAGAATAAAAACAAACTTGGTGGCGAACTATTAACTAATCCGAACCAAGAATCCCCGGGGGGGCTTGTAAAAGAAACTGTTTTCAAGAAATTATAACATAGACATCAATAGACCATATCCAAGGCAAGCAACATTAGGCATTTCATCAAACACTAAATATGCATATCACAATAAATCATATCTAAGGCAAGCACAATAAATATAAGAGAAATGAAAGAAAGATTACCTCAAATGACTCTTTAAATTACCACCACCGCATATTTGAATATTGGCGACAGGTAAAGAATAAATCCATTAAAAAAAAAAACCCATGCATAATAGACACATCTCACCCTAGGATGTGCCTCTCAAACTTCGGCCATCCTTAATGTTGTTGAATTCTGTTGCTGTACACGAAGATGCAGTGTCTTCATGCCTCCAACGATTAGATAAATGGCATTCGGGTTGAGAATACCGCCCAAAATATGATGTAGAGTACGAATTTCAATAACCAACTTCTTTGAACCACTTATGCAACCAGCAAGAACATCATTGTGGCCCCTAAAGAATTTTGTTGCAGAGTGCAAAACAAGATCAGTACCAAGGGCCAGGGTCTTCTGGTTAAGAGGTGTAGCAAAGGTACCATCTATGCAGACAAGTGCTCCTTTGCTGCGACACAGCTTTGAAACTCTTTCCATGTCAACACATATGAGGAAAGGATTTGTTGGAGACTCACTAAAGAAAAGAGAAACTTTGTTCTTGTTGAGTGCAAATTCGGGTGGCGCTTGATTAGGAGCAACATGGGATATAGTACGTCTACGCCAAAGCTTTCTTTGATCTCCCCTCTTTAACAAGTACCCAATCCCATCTTTCATTTGCTTTATCTCTCGCATAATGTTCTTCAGTGACATCTTTTATACTCATTTCCTTTCTCTCCCGCATAATGTTCTTGTAAAAAATAAGCTGCTGGTTGTCCTCACTCATTTGCTTGATTTGCTTAACAACCATCTCCTGATAGGATCTCATCTCAAATTTGAGCCTAGCTCTGCCTTGAGAATACTGGTTGAAGCTGTCCAGGTCTTCCTTCATAGCCATGTAACCATAAAGTTGGCGCTTCCCACCTGGATTAAATAAGACCCGACGGCATTCCCAAGCCTCTCTATCTGCTCCTTGCTCAGCAAAATGCTTATGCAAATGTTCAGCTTCTAAACAACCCCTTTGCTGTGCTCTCAAAAGTCAGAACACTCATCCCACGATGCCCCTACGGACCATATGAGTGGCGAGCCTTCACAGCAGCATATGAGCTGAAATAGTCAAGAAGCTCTGATCATTCTCATCTTGTTCAAGCCTCGTGTTCATTATTATGACCATAGGTGGCCAGACTATTTCATAAACTTTTTCTTCATCTTTTAAACCCCTCTATTTCCCAAAAGCTTCACCTGCAGGAATAACTGAAGTACCTCTTCTACGCAACTCCTCATCCAAGAGCTCAAAAAGTTCTCGATGGAGTTTCACCCTTTTTTCTCCTTTTGTTTTTTCGCATGTGTCACTAGAAGCTGAAGGCCTCGATACCAGTCAATGGCACCAGGACCACCTTGGCATGCTGGGCAGTGCCACTGCCTTTCTGGGTCATTGATCTCCTCAATGCTCAAGCTATCTAAACTCTCGAAAAGTTTCTTAAACCATCTGTTTTTCTTTCTTGTCTCATGGCTCTTTTGACTTGAATCTGAATCAAAGTCATCGGTCAGAAGTTCATCTCAGTACGGTGGTGGTATCCATTCTGACCTGCCCTGGCAACTGTAAAGGAGACTCTAGCAGGATGCCAGGCACCAATACAAGCAACCTTATGCATACCTCTGTGGGTCTTACGTGGCAAACATGTGACACCCCAACGAGTGACAACACCTTCATAACCTTTACCCTTTGTGACACCAATGATATCAATCATTTCATCCTTCTGGAAAACAGCATCAATGGGGACTTGCTTCTCAAAAAACTTGTAAGCAAAATCAACCTTGTCAGCAACAGTTCCACCATTGACTTGGATCTCCATTAGGTGTGCCTTCTTCTGCTTCAATCTCTTCATTTTCCGAATCTGGGTGTGGGTGATAACTCGTATAATTATATAGTTTTTAGTTATGTTTTATTAATGTTTTGTGTCAAATACGAGTTATTATTGTTTAGTCTAATTGTGTTTATGATCTTTTATATTTTTATGTATTTTGGTGTTTTTCACAAGTTTCTTTGAGTGATTTCAGATTACTAGAATTAAGGGCAAATCCAGTTCAGTTTCAGTTCCGACACCTTTTACCATATCAGCTATATCTCGAGTTTCACTGAATCAATAAGGCTGAAATTTGTAGCCATGCAAAGCTAAGAGGCATATCTATCTTTTTCATGTTTTACACTTCTTAAAACGGAGTCGTTTTCCCTAGCGAAATCGACCATCAAGTTGGCTGATGTGCAATGACGTCTGTGCTGACATGTTTTCGTATTATGCCCATATCTTTTTATCCACAACAGAAAATGAGCTGATTCCAACGGCTATGGTTCCGTAACTGATAGGGGAACCTTTGTCTAGAAGACCATGTGATCAGATCAGGCCTCCAATATTGAAGAAAGCGACCATCAAGGTGGCTGATGTGCAATGACGTCTGTGCTGACATGTTTTCGTATTTTGCCCATATCTGCTTAACCACATCAGCAATTGAGCTGATTCCAACGGCTATGGTTCCGTAACTGATAGGGGAACCTTTGTCTAGAAGACCATGTGATCAGATCAGGCCTCCCATATTGACGAAATCGACCATCAAGTTGGCTGATCAAAATCGTCATATACCTACCTTTGAAATTTGTAAAGCTTGTCTCTTGTCATTTAGCCCTCCAAAATGTGTATAAATAGAGGGCCTTGGATGATTGTAAGGGATCATATTGTACATAGGTAGGATATTAGCCATTTTAATAAAATTCTCTAAGTTTTCTTCTTCTTTCTTTTCTCTAGTTTTCTTTTTCTTTAGAGAGAGCAAGAGGTTGGATAATTAATATTCTTCCTCTTCTTCTTTCTTTCTTTTATTTTCTTCTTAGATTTTCTTTAATTTTATGTTTATGTTTATAATGCCTATGCTAGGCTAAACTTCTATTTGGTTAAGGGTGATTTCAAAGCCCTAGACATGTTTTGTGATTGATTTTCAGATTCTATCTATCATTAATTTTCTATCAAAGTTGCTTATGTTCTTCTACAAGAATTGTTCATGATGTTGTCTAGATTTATTTAGGTGTACAACTAGATAGATCTTGATAATTATCTATTGCTAGTTTAGGAGTCTTGATCCGTGTAATTGTCTTGATTTCCTATTCATAAGTGGCAATTTGTGATTAATGATTATGGTCAAGTTTTCAATAATTGCAAAGTGCAACATAACCTAAGTTGAACAATCCGAGCTTATGTGTTTGTTGCTTAGATCAACCTATCTTTCTCATCATAAAGCTGCCATTAAATTGAATTTAGAGAGCTTATTCTAGGTTGTTTAATGGTTAGAGATTAAATAGAGAGCTTGTTCTATTTAACGACAAACTAAGGAAAGATTGGGGTAACAGAGCTTGTTGTTATCTACGGTTGTTAACTTTGATAGTTGGTTGATATTGATAGATCTGAAATTGATTCTTAATGATGTCTAGTGGTGGAGAATGAAACCTTAACCATATTTTTCATATTTGATTCTTCTTACTTATTTGTTTTCTTACTTTTAGTTTGCTTATTTTTTATATTTATTTTTATTGGCTGGTTATACCGCCTAATTTGTATATTAACTTTGTTTTATTTTTATTGGCTGGTTATACCGCCTAATTTAGTATATATATTTTTATTGGCTGGTTATACCGCCTAATTTAGTATATATATTTTTATTGGCTGGTTATACCGCCTTGCATCTTATTCTTATTATTTACTTTAGTTTAAATCTGGCTTCAAAAACCCCTTTTCTTTTATTGTTCTTGAATTTAAGTTTTAAACTATTAACTTATAAACTAAAACCCAATCCCTGAGGACTCGACCCTTGCTAACTACTATACTTACAATTTATCTTTTTAGTGCAAGGTTAAATAAGATACACTCTTTTGGGTGCATCAAATTTTTGGCGCCGTTGCCGGGGATTGCTTTCTTTAGTTTATTTGTTACTTGGTTTATTCTTATTTTCAGTTCTAATTAGTTTTATTTTCTTGTACATACAAGTTTTTCTTTTCAAATTAAAAAAAAAAAACGATGGAATTGAGCAATCTAACACTTGAAGAGTTGGTGGCATACATGAACATGGAGAATCAACAAGCCAATCTCACCTCCCCAGTTCAACAATTGGCCATGGGAGGATGTCAAGGCCATCAAGTGTTCCAAGACCAACAGTATGATCATTACTCAAACACTTACCATGAGGGATGGTGGGATCATACTAATTATGGCTACTCGAAAAATTACCAAGAAGTAGATCCTTATGCCAATTACACTCATCCATCTAGCTTCAATCAATCATGGTCTCAAGAACCAGATCTTTTTCAACCACCACATATGACTCAAAACTCAGGTACTTCTTTAGAAGATCTTGTCTATTCTCTTGTTACTGATTCTTTGCAATTTCAACAGGAAACAAGGGCAAGCATCCAGAGTTTGGAAAAGCAAATGAGCCAATTGGCTAGTAGTATGGTGGGATGGGTAGCACAAAGATCTGAAGAACTCCCAGCCCAAACGATGGTTAACCCAAAGGAGAATGCTACTATTGTGACCTTGAAGAATGAGGAACAAGATGAGGATGAGACAAAATTAGAAATGGATTCTAGTCTTGAGGATAATGAAGCCAAAGATCCAAATAAGAGTATTTCGGCACCTGAGGTAACGTTTAAGGTTTCACTTTTTACTAATGTTTCTTCTCCACCTTTTCCTAGTAGATTTGCAAAGTTCAAGGAGGAAGAACATGAACAACACATGCCGGAAACCTTAAACAACTTGTTTGTGGAGGTCATTCAACAAGTATCAAAATATGCTCCATTCCTCGATGACATATGCACCACAAAGGATGATGGAATAATACTTGTAATGGAGAATGCATCCACTGTTGTGCAAAGAAAGCTTCCTCTCAAACGCATAAATTTGGGAAATTTCATGTATGAGCCTGACAAGCCTAAAATGCCAAGAAGGGGTGTTGGTTAGGTTCAAAACACTAAATCAAGTGCTAATTGGGGGAGGCAGCCTAATTAGTGAAAGCATTGCCAAACTGCCATCCTCATATTTGCTCTCTTTTTCTTTATCTTTTTCTTATGTTTCTTTGCTAATTGTGTTTAGTGTTTCTAAGTTCATTTAGGCTGCATAAGTTTATTTTGTTTATTAGTTCTTTTCACTTACACATGATTCTTTCATTTGGGATTAATAGCATTACATTAATGACAATGTAAGAATTATGTGTGGGGGGAAGAATTTAGGATTTTATTTAGAGTGTTTTGTTTTTGAGTCTTTTTATGTTGTTTTTCTTTCTGATCCTTGTTTTGAAAATAACTAGATATAAATATAATTTTTTTAACCCCGGTTAAATGGCGGATAACGGTACTCCGTGATTATTTAAATCGGTTCCATCAGCTACCCACAAAACTGATATTGTATATAAATTTCTCTTCCAATTTCTCTTTCATTTTTTTTCATTTTTTTTTTCAGGATGGATGATATTCTCACAAGATTGCAGAAACGATTTCCTCCTTTTCCTCGAAATATTTTACTGAAGCTTTACCAAGTTCGACTTGAAAGATTAAGAATGCTTATGCACAAAGGGATTCCTGACGACATACGTTGGATAATTGAAGCCAAGGTACGTGAAGATGAATATCTTCCTGTTTTGCATTTACCAGGTACAGGTAGAAGCACTTTTGCAAAGAAGCGACGAGCAAAGCGCATGAGTTCAAATTGCCACAAATGTGCACGATGGACGTGTAACGGTAAATGTCGTTCTATTGGGATTCCGTCCTCTAATCGAGATGATAAAATTGAATTCATTAAGGATGGACTGAGTAAGGAGAATTTGGGTAATATCCAACTTTCTCTTGAGACGCATCCTAGTGGAGACGTACAAAGAGAAATTCTTGATTTATGGCCGCAATTCCAAAGGGAATGGCAACATCTTGGGAATCTGATGTTAAAAGACCCTGTTTGCCAGCTTGTAAGAAAACTGGATGGGAAGCATATCCTCGACTCATAGAAGGCGTTTAAGCCGTTTCTGGACGTAAAACCAGAGAAAGATGTGAGCCACAATCACAGCTACAATAAATGACTTCTCAGCTTTTGGTTTGATTTGCAATAACTTCATTTTGGTTTAATTTACGTGTTATTCGATTTGTGTAATTATTCTCATTTTTTTTATTTGTCTTTTACGATTGATTTTTCTTCTCTTTTTTATTTTCTTCCTGAAATCACGCAAAAATCTTTTGTTAGGTTAACATTTTCTTCTGACAGGTCAGATACACTTTCGGCGACATTATTACTCTTGACTTTTACGGTTGATTTTTCTTCTCTTTTTGATTTTCTTCCTGAAATCACGCAAAAATCTTTTGTTAGGTTAACATTTTCTTCTGACAGGTCAGATACACTTTCGGCGACATTATTACTCTTGTCTGATTCACTACTCAGTCCTCTATATATTACACCATGTACTCATTCTCTTTCAGGCACTCGAAAAAAAAGAAAAAAAAAATGGAAAGTACTTCGTCCCAACGCATTAAAAAAATTTGTGTTTTTGGAGGTGCTTATCCAGGGAAAAATAACATATTCGCTGATGAAGCCATAAGAGTTGGAGTAATACTTGCCCAACAAAAGATCCAGTTGATTTATGGAGGCGGTAGTACGGGTTTAATGGGAGCAGTCGCTACAGCAGCACACGCCGGAGGAAGTCCAGTTCTAGGAATCGTGCCAAAACTATTCACAGATTTTTGTGGACCTACCTTGGGTAAGGAAATACAAGTCTGGAGTATCCCTGAACGGATAACAATCATGTACCATTCTGCCGATGCATTCATTGCTTTACCAGGAGGTCTGGGTACATTGGAAGAAATAGCTTGCGTGGCTTCTTGGTCATCTTTGGTCACAAATAAGAAACCCATTGGTTTGCTTAATATTAATGGTTATTTTAGTAATTTGCTTTCATATTTAGATAATGCTGTGGATAATGGATTCATGTTTTCAGAGGCAAGGAGAACCATAATTTCTGCTACAACCATTGAAGATTTACTCAAAAAGCTCCAAGCTTATGAGTATTTATCTGCTACGGTTGTTTCGCAAACGCTCGGAAAAAGAAAAAGAGATATGGACGAGCAAGGAGTGGATTGCACTTTGTCTTTGTGACATTATCTAACATTTTGTTTGTTGTGTCTCAGTTATAATAAGTGGTTAGCAACCTCTACAGGTAATATCTCCTAAATTTTACCTTCTTAAAAAAAAAAAAAAAAAAAAAGTTTGTTGTGTTTTAAGCAATTTAGAAGTATTCATTCTGAACAAGGTCTGAGTAAGGGAGACTTGAGACATACCTTGTCAGTTTGATTTCTTCTTTTCAAAAAAAAAAAAGAGTTTGTTGTGTTTTAAGCAATTTAGAAGTATTAATTCTGAACAAGGTCTGAGTAAGGGAGACTTGAGACATACCTTGTCAGTTTGATTTCTTCTTTTCAAAAAAAAAAAAAAAAAGAGTTTGTTGTGTTTTAAGCAATTTAGAAGTATTCATTCTGAACAAGGTCTGAGTAAGGGAGACTTGAGACATACCTTGTCAGTTTGATTTTAATCTTTTTACGTTTACTTGTTAATTTTTGTTTAGTATTTTAGGATTATTTAGGTTGCATGAGTTTATTTTGTTTTGAGTCTAGTTATTCCTATTCTTATGTTATTAGTTCTTTTCTCTTACACATGATTCTTTCATTTGGGTTAATAGACTTACATTGAGGACAATGTAAGAATTAAGTGTGGGGGGAATGATTTAGGATTTCTTTTATTTTTGTCTACTATTTTTTTTTATGAGTCTTTATTATTATTATTATTTTTAGTGTGTTTTAGTTCCTTTTTAATACAATGATGAGATATGAATTGCATAGGTCTAAACTGGTTATTAGTGAGAAGATTTTCATGAGAATTGAGCTTGATATCATTTTTTTTTATGAGCCAATGTTAATATGATATGTTGATTGAGAAAGAAGCATGTTTAGACTTAATCTGACTTGTATAATCATCCTTGTGAGTTTTTGAGCCTATAATGATTGATGCATTATACAAATCAATCTAATTTCTTTCTTGAGTGCTCTTATGATTACAGGATTCTCTAGAACTTGCTTTAAACTGTTTGAGACTATATTGATGCATGTGACAACATGAATATGATAGAGGCATTAGGATTTTTAGCCAGGGCCAAACAGCCATCCCTTATTGATGTTCCAAGAGAACACACCCTTAGTGAACCAATTTGAGCCTACATTGAATAAGCTATCTCTTTGGTAACCATAACTTGTCCCTAACCTAAATATACTTATATCTTTACCTTTGTTCCAAAGATGAATTAGCATGTTTTGAGACAAGTTGCAAAGACAAGGAAGATCTATTGGAAATTTGGGTTAGAAACAAGAAATAAGTGTGGGGGGGGGAAAGAAAAGAAAAGTCAAGAGAAAAAGAAATGAAATACTGGCAAATACATTCCTATGTAAAAATATATATATATATATATGAATCATCTCTTGAATTTGGGGAAAAAGAAAAAGATGTTACAAAGTTGTTTAGAATGAAGAAAAAGCCCAACATGAATATCCGGCCTAGGTGATTATGTACTTCTAAAGAATATTGAGAAGTTTTACTTGTATGATCTTATTATGTCTCTAAACTTTATGAACTCTTTGGAACCTTTGTGATATCTTTATCCTTTTGTTCTTCAACCACATTACAAACCCCTTGGCCCCATTACAACCTTGATTAAAGACCTCTTGATTCATGAAGTTGTATGATCTAAATAGTGGAGAATAGGTGGACAAGCAAGAATATGGTAGAACTGTTTTCATGAGATTGATTGAGTGTAAACACTTCACCACTACTTTAAAGAGTGAAAATCATGAGGGTATCCCATGTGAGAAGTTGAGATTAAATTTGAACATGCAATATTTTGATTGAGATATGTTATGCTAATATTGGCTTAACTCAAACAATTTACATTCAAGCATGATTTTTTGTGAAATTCTTTAAGCTATTGATTAGTTTATAAGACTTGTTCAAATATTGTATCTAATTTGTATTGAAAGGATTAGGAGTAAATATTTTTAGTATATGCAGTTTATTTATATTTTAGTTTTTCAATGTTTGTGGGTATCGTTCTAGTAAACCCTCACGAGACTAAACTCGTCCACTAGGGACACCTAGGGGTTTAAAGGCTTGTGTCACATGCTAAGTGCCACCGTGATTTGCTACGAAAATGGATTAGATTAGATTTTCTTATTTTATTTTTATTGAGTCGTTGCTAGGGACTAGCAACAATCTAAGTGTGGGGGTGTGATAACTCGTATAATTATATAGTTTTTAGTTATGTTTTATTAATGTTTTGTGTCAAATACGAGTTATTATTGTTTAGTCTAATTGTGTTTATGATCTTTTATATTTTTATGTATTTTGGTGTTTTTCACAAGTTTCTTTGAGTGATTTCAGATTACTAGAATTAAGGGCAAATCCAGTTCAGTTTCAGTTCCGACACCTTTTACCATATCAGCTATATCTCGAGTTTCACTGAAGCAATAAGGCTGAAATTTGTAGCCATGCAAAGCTAAGAGGCATATCTATCTTTTTCATGTTTTACACTTCTTAAAACGGAGTCGTTTTCCCTAGCGAAATCGACCATCAAGTTGGCTGATGTGCAATGACGTCTGTGCTGACATGTTTTCGTATTATGCCCATATCTTCTTATCCACAACAGCAAATGAGCTGATTCCAACGGCTATGGTTCTGTAACGGATAGGGGAACCTTTGTCTAGAAGACCATGTGATCAGATCAGGCCTCCAATATTGAAGAAATCGACCATCAAGGTGGCTGATGTGCAATGACGTCTGTGCTGACATGTTTTCGTATTTTGCCCATATCTGCTTAACCACATCAGCAATTGAGCTGATTCCAACGGCTATGGTTCCGTAACTGATAGGGGAACCTTTGTCTAGAAGACCATGTGATCAGATCAGGCCTCCAATATTGACGAAATCGACCATCAAGTTGGCTGATCAAAATCGTCATATACCTACCTTTGAAATTTGTAAAGCTTGTCTCTTGTCATTTAGCCCTCCAAAATGTGTATAAATAGAGGGCCTTGGATGATTGTAAGGGATCATATTGTACATAGGTAGGATATTAGCCATTTTAATAAAATTCTCTAAGTTTTCTTCTTCTTTCTTTTCTCTAGTTTTCTTTCTTTTCTCTAGTTTTCTTTTTCTTTAGAGAGAGCAAGAGGTTGGATAATTAATATTCTTCCTCTTCTTCTTTCTTTCTTTTATTTTCTTCTTAGATTTTCTTTAATTTTATGTTTATGTTTATAATGCCTATGCTAGGCTAAACTTCTATTTGGTTAAGGGTGATTTCAAAGCCCTAGACATGTTTTGTGATTGATTTTCAGATTCTATCTATCATTAATTTTCTATCAAAGTTGCTTATGTTCTTCTACAAGAATTGTTCATGATGTTGTCTAGATTTATTTAGGTGTACAACTAGATAGATCTTGATAATTATCTATTGCTAGTTTAGGAGTCTTGATCCGTGTAATTGTCTTGATTTCCTATTCATAAGTGGCAATTTGTGATTAATGATTATGGTCAAGTTTTCAATAATTGCAAAGTGGAACATAACCTAAGTTGAACAATCCGAGCTTATGTGTTTGTTGCTTAGATCAACCTATCTTTCTCATCATAAAGCTACCATTAAATTGAATTTAGAGAGCTTATTCTAGGTTGTTTAATGGTTAGAGATTAAATAGAGAGCTTGTTCTATTTAACGACAAACTAAGGAAAGATTGGGGTAACAGAGCTTGTTGTTATCTACGGTTGTTAACTTTGATAGTTGGTTGATATTGATAGATCTGAAATTGATTCTTAATGATGTCTAGTGGTGGAGAATGAAACCTTAACCATATTTTTCATATTTGATTCTTCTTACTTATTTGTTTTCTTACTTTTAGTTTGCTTATTTTTTATATTTATTTTTATTGGCTGGTTATACCGCCTAATTTGTATATTAACTTTGTTTTATTTTTATTGGCTGGTTATACCGCCTAATTTAGTATATATATTTTTATTGGCTGGTTATACCGCCTAATTTAGTATATATATTTTTATTGGCTGGTTATACCGCCTTGCATCTTATTCTTATTATTTACTTTAGTTTAAATCTGGCTTCAAAAACCCCTTTTCTTTTATTGTTCTTGAATTTAAGTTTTAAACTATTAACTTATAAACTAAAACCCAATCCCTGAGGACTCGACCCTTGCTAACTACTATACTTACAATTTATCTTTTTAGTGCAAGGTTAAATAAGATACACTCTTTTGGGTGCATCAGTGGGACAAGACCCTATTGCTACCGCTGCTCAACATGGTTCTTTTGCTGGGTTTTCTCAGGGTTTTTCTTTCTTTTTCCTTTTTTTTCTTTTTTTTTTCAAGAGGCAAGGCACTAATAATATTGCATAAAACAGTATACATATTAGGAAATCCAGAAACAAAACCCTTAAGGTACTTCTGTTCTGTACGCAAGCAGTAATGCTAAAATACTGCTAATTGACTCAGGCAAAAGGCATGGTTTTCTTCAGTATCCTCGACAACGAGATAGGCATAGGCCACATAAACATAGGCTGTTTCCTATTTTGCAAACCGACTCTCCCTCCCTCTAGGATCCATCAAAGAAAGTGAGGACTTATCAACCCAGCAATTTCAAGAAATCCAACCCGATCTTTCCCTCCAAATATCTTCTTCAGCTTCTCATCACAAATTATAATCTTCTTGTTTTCAGCGTCCTGAAGATTGTGCTCTTTAATGTAAGCCCAAATCAGCTTAAGAGCTTGAGTTCGGGGAATTTCAGGGACTCCGACGAGATCCTGCATCTCAGGCGACACACGGCGCGGCTTCATGATGCCACGTGGCGGTCGAGGGCCGGTGGCGGGCTTTGAAGCCGTGGCTTGAGTCAAGGTTCGTACCATGCGCACGTTAGTTGGAAGAAGGAGACGCATAGAAGAAGAAGAGTTGGCTGAGAACGACGCCGCTTGTGACAAGATAAAAGTGGAGAAAATGGCCGAAGAGGCCGCCATTTTCTTCTCTTTCTTTTGGTTTGTTTGGGGGGAAGAAACGGAAGGAAGGAGGGTTTTATTCGAAGAAAGCTTAGCTTAGTAGCCATGAAAAACGTTGTCATAGAAGTGAAGAACTTGGTGGTAGTTGAATGGGAGAGAACAGAGGAAAGGGAGGCCTCGTATTAGTGCTTGTTAGTGGTGAAAATGGAAGGCTTGACATCCTTTTAGACTCTCACGATGAAGGTTTTCCTATCCCCCCCCTAAAAAAACCCAAAGCTTTCTTCCTTTTCTTTTAGCCGCCATTCTCTTTTCCTAAAATATCCACCCTTCATCCTCCAAAAAACCCAAAGCTTTCTTTCCTTTTTCTTTAGCCTCCGTTCTCTATTTTTTTCTAAAACAATCGGCCCCCCCTCCATATTTTTTCAAGTCCCATTTTATATCTCAATTTCTAACCTAAAAAAAAATGGGTAATGTCTAAGTTACCCTTCTTTTATTTCAAGTCTCTTTTTTTTTTTCAAATATTTTCATTTAAAAAATTTATTTTAAAAATCTAATAAAGCTCAAGATTAAACTTTTTCACCTCGGGTTTAAATTGAATTTTAAAATTGGTAATTTTACGGTCCGATTTTATTTGAACAATTAAAGCTAAAAAGGATATATATAATTTAGAACATTTTAAAAATCTAAAATCGCAACCGTGACTTTTACAAAAATATTAAACCCGAGAGGGGGACAAATTAAAATTGGTTTTAAAGGCCCGGACAAAATTAGGTGTCTACAGTCACGTTTAACGAATAATAAAGTCTTGCGATGAGACTCGTTATTTTATAGGTTGCGACAGCTTGGCTACTCCACTGGGGACTTTTTAGAGAGTCAGGCCTAGAATTATCCGTGTGTTATCAAAGTCTCGGTTTTGTTGGTTTAATTGGTATTTAATTTTAATTCCCGCATTTTTATAATAAGGAGAATTTTGGTAATAATAAAATATTTTTAAATATGTTCATACTCATGTGCATGCATTTTATTATTGTTCTCTAGTTATTTAAGGTTGTATATTATAATTGCTTGTTGGTTAATGCGTTACACTATTCTTGAATGTTTTAATTGCTAGGGCATTTAGAATAAGGTTTGTAGAATAGGTGGTGAAAGGTTTGTTATTCCTCCGCACACACTGTATTTGCATTTGCATAACATGAATCCTCTATCCGGGTTTCGTCCTTTTAAGTGGGAGTAAAGTAACTACGCCTTCGTGATGATCCTTCGTATGGGCTAGTGAAACACTTCCGGAGTATAAAGTACCTAATGCCTTCGTGATAATCCTCCGTACGGGCATAGGAAAATATACTCTAACGAATTGGACCCGCTTTTATCGGGGTGCCTTACTAGCCTTCACCGACGACAGTGAGGAACAATTCGGGGCCTTAGAACCGATTCACCTTCATATAGTGAACCTAGGCGAAGCCATGTCGGATTTCCGTTAAGATATACCTGAAGATAGGAAAACATGGAGGGACATTTCTAAACCTTTTGTTACCTATTTTACACTCTGGATAAGTTTTGTAGATCGGGCAACGATGTACGTACATCGCCCGTAATAAATATATTAATCCGTCCCAAAGACACTATGATACCTATATAAGTAGATATTTGTCGGGGCAAATATTCATTAACTATTTGAAATAAAAAATAAAAATCTTTTTTCTAGAATTTTTGCATTTTGCACATTTCATACATGTTTGAATAGAGCATGTACATTTTTGGTTGTGTTATTGATCTTATTCTTTGCAATAAACAGTTGGTAATTTCATTGATGATTTCAAAAAACCGGTAGTGTTGCATGAACATTTTGATATTGTACCATAGTAGGATCCATTACCCCGAATTTCTTTTGAAAATAATATGATTGGTTTTTCATAGAAAAAAACATGTTTCAAAAAGTCATAAATTTGGAGGCGAATCTTGCATAATGAGATTTTTGAATAATCAAGATTTAGGTCCCACCAATTTCGTGTAATCATTGGTTTCTTTATTTGTATCATTTTGACATCGTGTTACAGTCCTAACATGCATGATTATTCATTGTAGAATACATTTGTGATATACAAGGTCATTCTTTGTATCTACCTTTGTATTAATTCATTTATTCTCTGCATGTATTCATTTTGACATCATAACATGCATGGTCATTCGTTGTAGAATACATACATGGTCATTATTTGTATATACTTGTGCATCAATTTATTCATTTTTTTAATGCATTATGTTGGCATTAGATTGCATCCATAGCATACATAGTCATCATAATTTCTTTGTATATGTTCATGCATTAATCATCAGTATATTCATGCACATAAGAATAGAGCATGTACATTCACAATTGTATTCTTAATCTCATGACATTTTCATGAAAGGGGTTCGAGATATGAGGAATGAATCGGAGGAACGATTGGGTGCTTTGGAACGCAATCAAGAGGAATGTGGATATGAAATCCGAGAGGTAAAGGAACAGCTGGCCAAATTGCTGAAAATGGTTGAGAATATGGGAAATAGTAAAGGGGAACTTTCTCATTGATTTGCATCGTCTTCGGATCAACCAAAACCATTAGGTCCAGAACATACAATCCTTGCGGGATCCTGCACTTGTCAATGCCACAAAGGTTGCAATTCTGATGAAATTGTAGACAAAATCGTGAAAATGATTGAACCTGAGAGCCTGATACCAAAGATAGAAACCTTGGATCCTGTACCATACCTGCAAACTGTTCTAGCTCCAAACCAGTATCCCCACCCTACTATGGTCCAATTGTCCATTAGGATGACCACTACGGGATTCCTGAATCCCACTCCATTACCAACAACTGCTAGTTCATACTATTTCCCTTATCAATAACCTTATCTGGCATCTGGGATAGGAACCTCAAGCTATGTACAACCTCCAAAAGCCCCGTGTCCAAATCCATACCCTTACCATGCTGTTCCGCCACATCTCCATGTAAACACTCCGGTTCGGACCTTAGTGCCACCACCAAGTGCCCCAACTCCTAGGTTCAGTGTGACTAAGAAACGACAAAGGCCTTTTGATCCCCTTCCAATTAGATACCGAGAGCTTCTCCCTATACTGATCCAAAATCACATGGTTGCCTGTATCCCATTGAAACCCCTGTTACCACCATATCCAAATAGGTATAATCCAAAAGCAAGATGTGATTATCACTGTGGATTTGTTGGGCATAACATTGAAGACTGTCTAGCATTCAAAAAGAAAATGCACACTCTTATAAATGCCAAGTGGTTGGATCCAACGACACTGACTGATAAAGGACTGGGAAAGTGCCATTAGGATTGAGAGATTTACAGCATTGAGGTAGAAATACTTCGGTCTTATATGATAGGATTTCACTTTTTCAATAGCCGGCTCTTATAGCCTTAGGATGCTAGGAAGAATAAAGTGCTTGTAATGACAGTTTTAACCACTGTTCAAATTTTGTAAAACATGGTTTATACCATTGTGAACGTTGATAAGGGAATGAATTGATTATGTTTCAAATTTATGAGAGGTTGATGATTAAGTTCCTCCGATTCTTATTTCCTCAGTGATATCTTTCCCTTTTGCATTTTGCATCCGATCAATTATTGGTCATACCATACATTCATACATGTATCATGTTAGCATCAGGTTGCATTTATGCATTCATAATCAGCATGATTTTTTTGTATATATCCATGCATTAATTTGCCTATTACATACATCATGTTGGCATTAAGTCGCATTCATGACACACATGGTTAGCATGATTTTCTTTGTATATACTCTGTATCAATCATTCGTTGTTTGCATGTATCATAATTGACACCGTGTTGCGTTCATAGGGTATATGATCATTCATTGAGAAATATGCTAAAATACACATGATCAGTCATTGCATATATCCATGTGTTGATTGGTTTATTTTTTGCTTGCAACATGTTGGCATTGTGATTGCATTTATTACATATATGGTCAACATGTTTCCATTGTACATGTCCATACATCATATTGTTTAGGCTTTACATGTATCAAATTGCCTTCATAGCTCATTCATCATGACATACATTTGGGGGAAATAAAACAGAAGTTGGCTTGGCTTTAGGAGTCTTTGAAAGAATTTCCATTTCAAATCAGAAGAAGTACTGAGTACCCTTTTAATACAGGCTAGTGCTATGGAGGATGAACAAGTTGCCCGAATGGAAAAAATGGAAAGGGAACAGAAAGAATTGCGAGAACAGCTAGCAAAGTCTCAAGCAGAATCTAAGGATCATATGACTAAATTGATGGAGCTAATGTCTGCAGTAATCAAGGGAAAAGGATACACCGAAAACTTTGTCTCCAGGCAAGGGTTAGAGGCACGAAATGGTCAGAATGAGGTCGTAATGAGTGATGCCCAGAACACTGTTAACCTCGTCAATGTCCTAAACTCAGATGATCCAGCTGAACAGACAAGGTTGAAAAGGGTTGCAGTAAATAAGGTTGAGTTGGCAAATTCCCAAGGGAACTATCAGTTGCTAGATGAGAGGCTCCAGGTAGTAGAAAATACAGATGTATTTGGGAGTTTAGATGCGAAAGAACGATGTTTGGTCTTCGATTTAGTCATTCCTCCTAAGTTCAAGATCCCTGACTTTGTGAAATATGACGGGACGACTGATCCATCAGCACACATCACGATGTTCTGCCGAAAGATGACGAGTCATATAGATAATGATAAGCTTTTGATTCACTGCTTTCAGGATAGCCTCAGCGGGTCCGCAATTAGGTGGTATAGTCAGTTGAGCAAGGATCAGATTCGCTATTGGAATGACCTGGCTAGGGTTTTTCTAAATCAGTACAAGCATATGACCGACATGGCGCCTGACCGTCTCACCTTGCAAAATATGAAGAAAAGAGCTTCTAGAGCTTCAAAGAATATGCGCAACGGTGGATGAGCCTGGCCGCCCAAGTACAACCGCCTTTAACTCAGAAGGAAACCACTATCCTTTTTGTGAATACACTACAGGCCCCATACTACGATAGACTTGTCGGCAACACCACGAAGAATTTTTTGGACATGGTAATTTCAAGGGAGATGATTGAGAATGCTATCAAGGATGGGAAATTAAGGGAGAAAGAACATTCAATACCAAGAAAAAGGGGGCATCTGAAAAGAAAAAGGAAGATACCCAAGTCGTGGAAGACTTTGCCCCACCTCCCCAATTCTCCTCGTATCAGCCATTTTACTCTACCCTGAACAATGTCTCCCAAGGTTTTTATCCCTACCAACCAATGACTGCAACTACACCAGAATTTACATCTGTCTATCAATCGAACACCCTTGGGAATAATCGAAGGAGGCATAAAAAGCGAAAAAGAAATCAGGTTGACCTGATTCCTGTGACATACAGTGAGCTATTACCTCAACTCATCCAGAATCACCTTGTAACACCCATGCAATTAGAGCCTTTGAAGCCCCCTTATCTGAGCTGGTATGATGCTAATGAGTGTTGTGGTTATCATTCTGGCAATCAAGGTCACTCAACAGAGAACTGCCTCGCTTTGAAGTACAAGTTCAGAGATCTCATCAAGGCTGGTTCGATAAGTTTTGAAGAGGGGGAAGCCAAGTGTCATAAGAAACATTGTGCATGATTATATTAGGTTTTTGACTCATGTAGTTCTATACACTGTGACGATGAAAGCACTTGTCTCATGTTAACATCTACATGAATTAAATGAATTTTGAATTTTAAATGGTTTGTGTTTGTTGTGTTTTAACAATAACTTGAATTTGCAAAAAGAAGCATTAAGGAATTTTTAATAATGGATAGTCTCAAAAAGATTGATGATCAGTGTTACAAATGACCCAATACCTTTTCCCTTCTCTTTAGGTTTTCCTAAGCCTAAATTTCTTAAACCAAGAACACTTGAAAGACCTAATGCTTCAAGGAATATGAATGATTTGACTTCATAAAACCATTGTCATCACAGAATAAGCAAAGACGTAGATCTTAGTCTAGGCTATGAACAAAGGAACGAACTTTTTGAAATTTTTTTGAATTCCTTGAAATTCAAACAAATGAGACATTCTTTCAAGAATCTAGATTTTGATAATTTGGTGTGTGTCAAGATTGTGCTAAAACCATTCATGACCTTTCCCAATGACCACAAAACACTAATTGCCCAAACATCACTTCATGATTGACACCCTGGGGCACAATGATTAAACTAGATTATCCCTTGTCCCAGAGAAAACCCGTTTTTGGGTCATATTTTCCTTGTCTCTTCAAAGAACTCAGATTGAAAACTCAGCCTTTTCAAAATAGACCTAGACTTGCTATATTCCTCGTTGATACAAATTCTCATTGGTTAATCAAATTGGGGCATCATATGTGGAAATGATGGATACATGGTGAATAAGGATGGACTAAACGCATGAATCATTGGGGCATGCGATGAAAAATGAAAAATGAAAAATTTGTGATATCATGCATATGAGAATTCGGATAATTCCAAAGTGCAAAATGAAATTCTGAATATCTATTTCCCCTGGCGTTTGCTTTTCAATGTGAATATTCATGCTTGACATGAGGAATGGCCATCTTTCATATCCCTTTCGCACAAAAAGAAATTATCCATAGTCACCCCTTTTGAGCCGAAAGAATTCTTTCTTCATTGAACCCTGATCAAGGATCACCCTCTACACTAGGGGGCAAATATAAGGAAAGATCTTTTTAAAGATCATTGAGAAATGAATCCTAGCTCAAAGACAGATGCAAAGCAAATGGAGCCCCGAATAAAGACGGGCTCACTCCGTTGAAAAAGAAGGGGGCAAAATGAAAGCAAAAAAAAAATGCAAAAAAATGAAAAAAAAAATGTGTGAAAGACATGGCAAATTGAAAGCCAAAAGCGAAAAAGAAAAGACGCAAAAGTCAAAAGGAAAGAAATGTCCAAGAAGGGACAAATGCTTCAAAGAGAATCCTCCTCAAGAAATGATCCTTGATCTGATTACCCTCAAACACATATTTTGGGCCTATTTATCCTTTCTTTCTGAACCCTGAGCCATGGCCTACATTACATGCTTTAAAAGTCCATTTTGATCAAGCATGAATATTTAATTTGAAAGGTTTTTTCCTCAGATTTTATCCCATTTCATCGAATTATCATTTCACTAAGGAAGAATTTAGAATTCTCCAGTGTATGGTAAAAAATTAAAAAAAAAAATTGGAAAGAATGCGACTCTAGGGCGAAAACCCAAAAAACGGGTGGTCTAGAGTAAATTTGGAAAATTTTGATGCCATCGATGATAGTGCCGATACCGCAAAAGAAAAGATCTTATTAAAGGAGTGATCATCGAGGAACATTTAAGAATTCTTGAACCCCCAAATTGTCAATTCTCATTCAGAGGATTGTCTTCAAAAACTGAAACTTTTGTTTCCAAGATTAAACTTTCCTTTTTAAACATCCCAGCCAATCTTGATGCTTGTCAAAATGCCTTGATATGGAAACTAAAAGAATGTTAAATTTGTTTGGTTCTCAGTAAATTCATGATTTATAAAACCTGTTCCATTTGTGAGCCTAGAAGGGATATACTTTTTTGTCATGAAGTTTTCCTGGAAAAGCCTGAATCTTGTTATACCAAGCCTTGCCAATCCCGGTTGAAAAAACTAGATTGATACTTAGAGAAATTTCTAACAATAATCATCAGTCTTCAAAATATTTATACATCACACATTGTGGGGTTAATATTTTTTGTTCAGAAGTTTTCAAGATGCGAAAACAAATAAAGAGATTTTTTCAAATACCCATTTTGATGTTGACATGAGACAAGGATTTTTCTAACCCAAAGGTATAGAACTGCCAAGATAGATCCTGACTTCCAGATATGAGAAGAAGAAATAGAACCCGATTCAGATATCTGTCGATGAAAGTTTGAAAACTGTTGGGGCAAAGAGAATAGCCAAAATGAATTGAAGATATACTATGATTTGAAGAGGAAAATGAATTTGAAAGGCTAAGCCAAAGTCTAGAAAAACAACCGGGGGCATTTACATCACTCATGAGCACTCATCTCTTTATCAAGCTTTTATATCTGCACAGTGTCGGCAAGCATTTGCATCATTCATGGGTATTTGCATTGGCATTATTCCATAAGCATCTGCATTTTACCTTTACATTTACATTCTTCATGGAATTCGCATTTGTGTCATCTCAAGCAATTGCGTCATTTCTAGAGTCATTGCATTTCCATTATTGTGTGGTAATTATAGTTACACCATTTATAAACCAGTTACATGAATACAATTAGTAGGGGTATCCACATCATGAAACATGGGCATCAATCCAGGCCATTTGCATTTGCACTAAGAAACATTTACATCAACCCAAGCATTTACATTTGCACTATGAAGCATGAGCACCTTGTTAAAAAGACATGTGCATCTGCATCATTTCTCAAAGCTTCTGGTGGGGATATCCAGAATTTTACAGTTTTAAAAGTGAACAAGTCTTCGGTGGTGATAGCTGAAGCCTCTCGTGGAGATATCCAGGGTTATGTAATTTTGAAAAATGAGAAATCTTCTTTTGGAGGAGTTATCCAGAATTTTATTCAACATGTGCATCTACATCAAGAAGCATTTGCATCAATCTAAGTTAGTTGAATTTGCATCAAGAAAGTTTGCATCAAATCAAGTCATTTACATTTGCATCAAAGACATTTGCACCAATCTAAGTCATTTGCATCTACATCAAGAAGCGTTTGCATCAACTAAAGACATTTGCATTTGTATCATGAAGCATTTGCATCATCTCTTAAAGCTTTCAGGTATAATCGAACTCGTTTTGCTTCTCAAATGAGTCAAGCCCCGAGATCATCGTCGAGGTACTTTTTTTTATTATTATGAACAAGTCTTCGGTGGTGATAGCTGAAGCCTCTGGTGGAGATATCCAGAGTTTTAAAATCCTTTGAAAAAGTAGAAAGTCTTCGGTGGTGATAGCTGAAGCTTCTTGAGGTGATACCCAGAATTTTTTACAGTTTAAAAAAAAAATGAGCAAAACTTTGGTGGTGATAGCCGAAGCTTCTAGATACCTAGAATTTTAAACACAGCTGAGAACAAGACAGGTTAAGGCCCCGAGACCATCGTCGAGGTCATTTCTTTTCTTAACAATCGAATTCGTTTCCTTAAGACGAGTGGAGCCCCGAGATCATCGTCGAGGTACTTTTTTTATATTATGAACAAGTCTTCGGTGGTGATAGCTGAAGCCTCTGGTGGAGATATCCAGAGTTTTAAAATCCTTTGAAAAGGTAAAAAGTCTTCGGTGGTGATAGCTGAAGCTTCTGGAGGTGATACCCAGAATTTTTACAGTTGACTTTGGTGGTGATAGCCGAAGCTTCTGGAAGAGATATCCAGAATTTTAAACACAGCTGAGAACAAGACAGGTTAAGGCCCCGAGACCATCGTCGAGGTCATTTCCTTCTTGCAAATGGAATTCGTTTCCTTAAGACGAGTCGAGCCTTGATTAGTCAGGGAATTCAATTTAAGGACAAAATCTTCAATTTACTGTTTAAAAAAAAAAAATTGAAAAAAAATGAAAAAAGAGAAAAAAAAGGAAAAAATAGAAAAAATAGAAAATAAAAAATAAAAAAATGATAGAAGAATGAAAAAGAAAACCCCTTTCCCTTTTCTTTACATGTGATTTCACTGACCGTACAAAATTAGTGTCGGTTTATATTTGCCTGATTCCTGATTCTCAGCAATAGACAAAGAGGGGCAGCTGTAGACACCTAATTTTGTCCGGACCACTAAACAAGTATATTTTTTCCCTATATTGATGTTTCCGAGTGTAAAAAGACTTTTTTCATCCTGCAGGTGGTACTCCGAGACTTAGTTTAAGAGGGCGAGCATAAAAAGTCAAACTTGAAAAAAAAAAGTCAACCCCGAAAAAGTCAACCCCAATAAGTCAACTACTGAAAAAGTCAACCCACTTTCAAAATCAAGATTTTAATTTCAATTGAAAATTGGCGAAAGAATTTTGATAATCCGAGGTCTACATTGAAAGATATGGAGTTCGGAAGTTGGGATTTGGAGATTCAGTAGAAAGGAAACCCTAATCCGAGAAATTTAGGGAAAAATTCTTAAACGATCAAATTGGTCAAAATTGAAGGTTCCAAATGAAAAATAAGCACTGACTACGGGTAATGGAGAAGTCACTTGCAAGAAAAATCGAAGGAAAAGTCAATCCGGGAGAAAATCGAGAATTAGGATTTTTAGTGGATTTCGGTGAAATTGGGAAGAATCACAGAAATAGCCCGACTTGGTAAGAACAAAGCCCCCAATGGATGAGGAATGATTAAAAAGGATAGCCCAAGGATCAGTTTGAAGAAAATCTGAAAATCGGACTTGTTTTGAGCAAAACCGGGTTTCAGAGGCAAAAGGGCAAAATTGGAAAATTTGGAAAAAATAGCAAATGGACTCCGAAAATTCTGAAACTTTGTCAATATCATTATTAAATTATTTTAAAGAGATTGGTAAAATAAAATACTGATTCGGAGTTCGTTTGCAAAATGGCCAAATCCCAGGCTTCTTATACAGTAATTCAAAAAGGAAAATCCCGGAAAAATAGCAAAGGAGCTCCAAATATTTTGAAATTTTGCAAATCTCATTTTTAAATTATTTGGAAGATATTGGCGAAAGAAAATCTTGATTCGGAGTTCGTTTGCAAAATGACCAAATTTCGGGCCTCTTATGCAATAATTCAAAAAGATAAATCCCGGAAAAATAGCAAATGGACTCCAAAAATTCTAAAATTTTGTAAATATCATTTTTAAATTATTTGGAAGAGGTTGGCGAAATAAAATCTTGATTCGGAGTTCGTTTGCAAAATGGCCAAATCCCGGGCCTTTTATGAAGTAATTCATGCCGATAAATCCCGAAAAAATACCAAATGAGCTCCAAAAATTATGAAAACTTCTAGATCACACTTTTTAATTATTTTGAAGAGATTGGTGAAGAAAAATCTTGATTTGGAGCTCGTTTAAAAAATGGTAAAATGTAGGGGCATAAAAGGGCATTTTTGGAAGAAAAAATCCAAATAAATAGAAACCGGACTCGGATAATTTTGAAAACTTCCAGAACTCAATGTTTTATTATTTTGGAAGTATTAAAAAATAAAAATTGAATTTGGAGTCAGTTTTATATTTATTTACATCCGGGGGGCAAAATGGTTATTTCACCCAAGCAATCGAAAAGGGCTACTTTGGGCCTTTCAAAAAATCAGAGTTGGGCTGAAAAAGAGAAGTGCTGGCCTGCCCAAGCCCAAAGGAAGGAGGAAGCTTCTGATTTTTCAATCAAATGGCTAAAAATCAAGAGTTAGTTAGAGATTCTCTTTGATCAAGCCATGGTGATTAAGCCACATAGGCCAAGAGAGATGTCAACATTATTCTTTAACAGCTATAATTTGAGAGAGCTAAGATGCTAATCTAAAGATGGTAATTTAATGATTTTTCACCTTGAATTATTAGCCATTTGATGGGAAATTGGTTACAAAAAAATGACAACACCTTGAGGAATTAAAGGGCCATTCGGCCAGCACTTGTAGGGGGGTCAGAAAATTCATTTTTCATCTTGATTTTGCTGAGTTCTTTTAGTTTTTACTTATTTTTTCTCTTCTTGGTTGAAAGCAAAAAAGAAAAGTTTAGAAAAGAAAGGAAAGTTTGAAGAGATAAAGCTTGAAATATAGCTTCTTTGAGGTTGCTCTTGAGCACCAACTCTTGCACCTTCTTGATTTTCCATTCTTGTTTTTGCTATTTTGATTTCTATTTGGTTAGTTTCCATTTTAAATAAATGATTTTTATTGTTCTTTTCAAGTTCTTCCTTCATCTCCTTCTTGAATATATTTTTTTTACATTTTTTTTTACAATAAACTCACCATGGCCAAATGGCCTACATTATTTAGTTAAGTTGCTGTTTTGATTTATTTTACCATATTGTTTATGTCATTTTCTTTGATCTTGGTGTTTTAAATGTTATGTTACTTCATATTCTTGAGTTATATTTTAATTTGGTTGCTTTGTTTGTTGCCATTTATGTTTTAAATATCATGTTTTTGCATTTTTAATTTTCTGTTTTCATGATGTTTAAGTTTGAGCATGTTTTAGATTTAGTATATCAAGTGTTTGTGAAAATGCTTGTGTGGTCTTTGCATGATTTGAGTTTTATATCTTAGTTGAGCATGTTTTAGATTTAGTATATTAAGTGTTTGTGAAAATGCTTGTGTGGTTTTTACATGATTTAAGTGTTATATTTTAGTTGAGCATGTTAGTATACCAAGTGTTTGTGAAAATGCCATGCTTGTTGGAACTTGAGGCCATTTGGCTACTCCATGTGTTTTGCATTGTGTGTTGCATTTTTTGCCATGTTAGTTGGTAGGTTTTTGCATTTGCATGACATTTGATTTAGTTTTGCATGCTAGTATACCAAGTGTTTGTGAAAATGTCATGTTTGCTAGTTACATTGTGCTATTCGGCCACCCTTGGAATTTTTGCATTTTATGTGCATTCTTGCCATGTTAGTTGATAGGTTAGCATTTGCATGATATTTGGTTGAGTTTTTGGTTTAAGCATGCTTTGTGTTTGTGAAAATTCCATGCATATTTTAGTTATTAAGTTAGGTTTATTTGCCATGCATATTCATGCATTCTAGGTCTAGGTTACATTAAATGCCATGCAAGTTCATTTAGGTCTAGGACACTTTATGAATGCCATGCATTTTTTCATGACATTTAGGTTTAAGCTCATGCATTTCATGCACTATGTTTGCTGTAATTTTTCATGCATTCCATGTTCATACCACTTGAATAATGACTCGAGCCAATCAATGGTTCAAAGTCATGCTCTCTTGAGCACACTTGTGGAAAATTAAAGTTTGTCAAATTGATTATTCTACCTTTGTGATTTTTTTTACAAAGCCAATTTTTATCTAACTTTCAAAAAGTCCTAGCTACTGTTTGTGAGCTATTTTATGAGTTTCAAATATTTTTACTTTGATTTTTAAATGATTTTATCAAAGGCAAAAATGTGTTTTGGCAAAGCAGTTTTTTTTTCATCCAGTTTTCCTACCTTTCCAATTTTTTTGGACATTTGTCTTTAATCAGAAAATTAAGCTGATTTTTTCCCGTGTAGGTTTACATGTCCTGAGTCTCCAGTATTTTTTTCAGAAGTTTTTGAATTTTTTAAAATAGGATAAAAAATCGTGGCTTAAAACTGGACAGTGGAGTCAGAATATAATTTAAAGAAAAAGCATTTTTCTGTTTTGGTTAAGTTACTTAGAGTGGGCTGATTAGGAGGGTTAGCTACTGACTTAGGGTAGTTTCTAAGCCTTTTTAAACTCTAAAAATGGTTTTTCAAGTCTCAGGTTAAGGGTAGTCAAGTCCGGATTTTTAAACTTGGAAAATTAGAGCCATTTTAAAGAAATTAGCCCAGTTTTTATTTTTAATTCAAGCTTTTCAAAATTGTTTTCAAACAATCACAAAGTATTTTGGTTTTAGAATATGTAATTTGACATATTTTCCTAAGGTAACCGGATATCTTTTTAGATATACTGATTTCCTTAATTAAAGGAAAAAATACATTTTCATGCATTGCATTTTTCATATTCATGCATTTTATATAATATGTGATTTTTGCTATGATAATTTCTATGATATTGTTGTGATTTTGAGTTATGTTATATTGTTTATTATATGATTTGGAATATTTCATGATATCCTATGCTTTTTATTTAGTTTTTTTTTTTTGTCATATTATTTAGCATATACTATGTTCACGCATTATTATTGTCATTTTTATTTTCATGCATATTATATGATAGCATTATTTCATATTCCATCTCATTTAATTTATATGCCATATCATTCATGTTTGCCATGTCATTTAAATTATTTCATTTCATATAGAATCTGTTATGTTACTTAGGTTATTTTATGTCATTTAGAAAATATCATGTTACTTAGGTTATTTCATTTCATATAGAATATGTTATGTTACTTGGGTTATTTTATTTCATTTAGAATATATCATATGACTTAGGATATTGCATATCATATAGAATATATTATGTTACCTAGGTCATTTCATTTATAATATGTCATATAACTTAGGATATTTCATTTCATTTTAAAATATGCTAAGGCATTTACATTATATCATGTCATTTAGGAAGCATTATATTATTTAAATTTTGCTATGTCATTTTATTTATGTCATGCATATACATATTCATATCTTTTAAAATGTTTTCGAAAGGATAATGATTTTTCAATAAAAAATAAAGATATTCCCGAGTTAAAATAATTCATGACTTCTCTACCGGGTTTGCTGGAGGGAATGTCATCAATTATCATTAATAAAGGAATATCTTTCTTTCAAAAAAGAGAATGATTCAAAAAGTTTTCCAAAACTAATAAAAATTTCTATATTTTGCCACGTTTGTTGGGGAATATAGGAAAATTTTGAATTTATAAATTCCGGATCATTTTCAATTGAAAACGAAATTATTTTTCTTTAAATTGGGAATTAACTTGAAATACTAAATTTAAAACCGATTTTTTACCGAGACTTGAGATAACACACGATTAATAAGGTACCGATTTATACGGGCGTTGTGGGGGTGCTAATCCTTTCCCGCACGTAACCGACTCCCGAACCCGCTTTTTTGATTTCTCTGGTTTAAACGCAGACTTGAAATTGGTTTTAAAAATGTTTTAATTAATTTTTAAAATATTTTATAAAACCGATTTTAATAGGTGGCCGATCACACCTAGCTAAAAAAGATTGGTGGCGACTCCATGTCTTTTTTCAAGGTCATTTTCAAAACCTTCATTTTTTTAGAGGAATTAAGTCGACTTTTCCTCGATTTTTTTAATGTCACGCTTAACGAATAATAAAGTCTTGCGATGAGACTCGTTATTTTTTAGGTTGCGACAGCGGGCGATGTACGTTCATCATTGCCCGATTTACGATGCTTATTCGGAATGCAAAATAAATAGCAAAGGGTTGGAAATGTTCCTCCTTGTGTTCCTAACTTCAGTACGCCTAGCGAAAATTTGACATGGCTCTACCTAGGCTGGCTTCATACGGCTCATTATATGAGGTTGAATCGGGTTCTCAAAACCCCAAATTGTTCCTCAATGTCGCCTGTGAAGGCTAGTAAGGCACCACGATAAAAATGGGTTCAATTCGTTAGAGTATATTTTCCTAGCCCATGCGGAGGATTATCACAAGAGCTTAAGTAATTTATAATTCGAAAGTATTTTGCTAGCCCATGCGGAGGATCATCACGAGAGCGTAGCTACTTTACTTCCACTTAAAAGGACGGAACTTGGGTATAGAACTCATGTTATGCAAATGTAAGTGTAGTGTGTGAGTAGGAACAATAAACCTTTCACCACCTATTTTATACCCCTTATTCTACATACCCCAACAATTTATTAAAGCAATAAATCAAATAATTAACTAGAGATAAAAAATAATATGCATGTACATGAACATATTTAAAAACATTTTTTTTGAAGAAATCCTTTTTTTTAATGCGAGAATTATAATTAAATAACGAATAAAACCAACAACTCGAGACTTTTGATAACACACGACTAATTCTAGGCCTGACTCTCTAAATAGTCCACAGTGGAGTCGCCAAGCTGTTGCAACGTAAAAAATCCCCTCACAAGACCCGTTAGCTGACGTTAAAATAAAATAAGACGTGTGGTAGGAACGAGAAAAAGACGACTTAATTTCTCGTAAATAAAATGAGAGTTTGAAAACAACATCGAAAAAGAAATGGAGTAGGCACCAATCTTTTTTTGGCTAGGTGTGATCAGTTACCTATTAAAACCGATTTTTGTAAAATATTTTAAAATTAATTAAAACATTTTTTAAAACCAATTTTGAAGTCTGCGCTTTGAACCAGAGAAAACAAGTACGGGTTCGGGAGTCGGTTATGTGTGGGGAAGGATTAGCACCCCCACAACGCCCGTATAAAACTGTACCTTATTAATCATGTGTTATCTCTAGTCTCGATGAAAGTTTGTTTTAATTTCGGTATTTAAAAATAATTCCCAATAAAAAAACAATCATATTATTTAAAAATGATCCGAACTTTATTAGCACAAAATTTTTTATATTCCCCGGCAAACCCGACAAAACATAGAAGTTTTTTTTTTATTTATTTTGAAATCCTTCGGATCACTTTCTTTTAAAAGGAAGGATATTCCGTTGTTAATGATAACTGATGATATCCTCCCCGGCAAACCCAGCAGATAACTCATGAATTATTTTAACTAGAGAATATTGTCTTATTTATTAAAAATCATTAATTTTTATGCATTGAAAACAATAATATAAAAAAAAAGCATGGCAAACATTTTATTATGACATGGCAAAAGAATTAATAACATGACATGGCAACTTTCATGACATGGCATACATGACAGGGCAAACTTTATTACATAGCATGATAAGTGACTTATGACATGGCAAATATTTAATGACATGACATGCATAACATGGCATATATGAAATGAGCATCAATCATAAAAATGACATCATCATAGAATATTCATAAACATGGAATTTGCATAATTAAAATGGCAAATGTGGATATCATGAAATATGCACACAACGAGACGATTGTTGAAATGTGTTTCTCCCTTGAGGAGATGACATCTATATACCTATGTAGAGATATCAGAATACCTTTGAAGAAACTTTAAATCGAACTCAGCAAAAACGGAACCGGAGGTTTTAAAAGAGGCACCGAAGGTTTTTGGAAAAATGATAATTGGGAGTTTTTAAGAAAATAATGACCCGAAGATTTAAAAAAACGATGCCTGGAGGTCTTAAAAGTTGTAACTCGAGGTTTTTAAAAAAAATGTGGAGGATTTGAAAAATTATAACCTAGAGGTTTTGAAAAAATGGTGCCCGGAGATCTTAAAATGGTAAACAGGAATTTTTTTTTATTTAAAAAACACGATACCCAAAGGACTTGAAAAGATTTTAAAAACGGTGCCTGGAGGTCTTAAAAAATTTGTAAACTGGATGTTTTAAAAACACGGTGCCCGGAGGCCTTGAAAAAAAATTGGATTTTTTTAATAAAAACGTTTTAGAAAAAAACAAAGGGTGGTTGAAAACTTGAGTCCGTAATAACGTAATCCCAAAAAAATTGATATGCATCGGTATATCATGAGAATAAAAACAGACTTGGTTATGGACTATTAATTAATCCGAACCAAGAATTCTCGAGGGGTTTTCAAAATCAATTTTATTTTACAATGATGACACATTTAACAAACAAAAATAAACAAATAAATAAAAGTATGAGGAAAAAAATGGTAGATAGAAATAATAATAACAACTTCTATAATAAAATAAATAAAGAAAAAAGAATATTAATAAAATAATAAATAAAACTAATAACATAAATAATAATAGAAAATAAAATAAAAAACTTACCTTTCGAAAAATGCGTAAAGTTGAGACTTAGTGCTCGAATGAATTTATTTTTTTATTATTTTTTTTCTTCTCTTTTTTCTTGAACATAAAATAAAATTAGATTAGATAATAAAGAAAACAAAAATAAAATAAAATTTTACTTTCGGAGAACGTGTAAAGTCGAGACTTAGTGCTTGGATGAATTTTCTGAGAGCATTAATTTTTTAATATTTTTTAAAAATTTTCTTTATTATTTTTTCTTTTCTTTTATTTTCTTTCTTTCTTTCTTTCTTTTCTTTCTTTCTTTTTTGTTTTTTTTTCTTCTAATTTCTAGCGGGTCAAGCGCGCGGACTCCGAGTTGACTCCCGGGTCCACACGCAAGTCGCATCTGACCTGCTCCTTGTCCCCTTCTCTTTTTTTTTTTTTTTTTTTTTTATCATTTTTTCTTTCTTCTTCTTTCTTTCTTTCTTTATTTCTTTCTCTCTTTCTTTTCTTCTTTCCTTTTTTTTTCTTTCTTTCCTTTTTTGTTCTTGACAAATCCCAGCAGCCAGCAAACAGACAACCAGCAACCCAGAATCTGATGACCGACCACCATACCAGCGTTCGTCGTCGGTCACTATTCACTGGGGTCGATCACTATTCTTCGAGGCTAAAAATTCCCAAAACTTCTAGATTTACTCTCCTCGGCCTCTTCGTTCCATTTCCGGCCTCAATTTTTCCAAAAGATGCGGTTTCTTTTATCCGATCTCGCTGTTTTCGCCATCTGATTTGACCCAAATTTAAGTATGTTTCTCTTCCGCCCAAGGCCTTCCACTTTCACCGTTTGATCTAGAAACAATCACCTCAAACTCCACCAATCATAAGGAATCCAAAACTTGGTGTTTTTGTGTTTTTTTTTTTTTTATGTGGTTTTCTGTTTGTGTTGAGAGGTTGCTGCCTTTGGCCAAATTTGGCAAAATGGAGGGAGTATATATTTTGGTGCCTGCTAAAAAACGAGAGTGGGGGGAGAGTTTTTTTTTTTTTTTTTTGTGCAGAGAGAACCCCCCTGTTTTAATTTTGGGTTTCTTTATGGAGATGGAGTGTGATGGGTATGATGAAAGTGGGGGTTGCTGGCATGATGAGTGTCGATAGGTAGGGAAAATGGGGAGTGGGAAATGTATTGGCATGGGGGTGGTGCTGGTGGAGATAAGCTGGCAGATGGGGAGTGTCGGTGGAAATACAACTTTTCTTTTCTTTAAATATTAAATTATTATTATTATTAAAAATTGATTAAAACTCGGTTATAATTATCGAAAATTATTTGGACTATTGGAACCTTAACCCGGACAAAATTGGATGTTTACAAGAGATATTTTGCAAAAAGAAATCAATTAATACTTGTAGAAAAGAAAAAAGAATTTGAGAACTAAAATTTTCTGGATGAGAGCAATTAATAGTAAAGAAAGATAGTGATTATAATAATATAAAACGAAAAATGAATTTAATACATGAAATTGAAGATAACAAATTATTTACTTTCTCTTTCAACTTGGACCCAATTTTATATTTTTATGATGAAACTCGAGCATCCAATTTAGTTTGCTTCTCTCTTTCATCTATACTGGCAAGCAAAACAACCTGCATGACAAAATACATGTAATATATTCAAACACCAATAACAATATAAATGAAATCAACAAATGTAAAATGAAAAAAAAAAAGTTCATTAGAACTCCTAATTCCCTATGATGCATTCAATATCCATACACTCCTAATGGTAAATTTGACTTCACAATTTTAAAATACAAAAATACAACAGATTAAATAATCAATATAAAATCTTTCACACAAAAAAAAAAAAAAAAAAAAAAGAGACTCGGTTTAAAAATGACTTAGATTTTAGTTTCAATTGAATCAATTAAAAATCAAATACACAAAACTTCAGATAAATTAATAAATTAAAAACTAATAATTTTTTTTTTATAAATTTATAAAAGAACTAATCTTTATAAATAATTTCCAAAACAATAGGGGAATAAATCAAAACCAATTTTAAAAAACTAACCTATTATATGGTAGAAATCCAAATTGAAATTAGAAGGACATTTGATATACAAAGAAAAGTTTGCATAATACCCAGAGGTAGCAAGTATTTATAGACCCAAAGAAATTGTAATAAAAACTAATAATAATCAAGATAAAAAGTAATTTAAATTTGAGAGATGAAACGGATAGTATGGAAAGAGGAATTTACTTGCATCTCATCTTGCAACATAGTGGTTTCTCTTATTCTTCAGACCACTCAATAGTGCCTTTAGCTTAAATGGCTTCCTTGAAATGATGCCAAACTATTTAATAAGTAACTTATATGAAAATTAAAAGTCATCAAATGTAACTTACAAAAATTAAAAGACAATAAAAACAATTAAATAAATATTAAAGGTAACATTTAAACCCAAATAATTAAAATAAAATGCCACAAAAATGTAACTTCCAAAAAATTAAAAGACAATAAAAAACACTAACAAAAACTATTTAATAAGTAATAAAAATAACATTTAAAATACAATTAATTAAAATAAAATGTAATAATAAATTGTAAAAATAAAATAATGAAAATATTTTAAAATGTCCAATTTGCCCCTATTGACTCCATATAGGAGTGGAAAATACTATATTATATAAATAAGTAATCTTCTTAGTATCCCGCTTAAAAAATGTTAGTTATCTTTCCACGAATAAAATGAGATTTATTTTAAATGCTTTTATACCATTATCCATTTATGCTTGCCATATTCATTGTTTTCATCTTATAATGCACTCTAGCAATCATTCATTTAAAATGGAATCGTTTTGTTTTTACGTAAAATCAGACAATGTCTTCTAGTGGAGATAATTATTAGATTTTAATATTAAGATTTTTTTAAAGATAAACATTTTTATAAGTAAGCAATAAAGATTGATACACAGTTGTTCATAATCCCTTTTAACCTTTTAAATCTCAACGTAGAGATCGTTAAGGTGCTTGAAGCATAGGCAAGATTTAACAGTTGGAAGTTGTGACAAAAGTTTTTTAAAGATAAACCTTATTATTTTGTTTCTATATGATAATATGGCTTAATCAATGAGTATAAAATAAAAACACTGATCTAATGATTAGAAATGAAATAGTTGTGACAAAAGTTTGTACCGTAGTTGATAACCAATGAAGTAAACATATTAATAACAATTTTATTCAGTATTCCTCTTATAATAACTGTTGTGATTAATTCCGGCCAATCAAACGTGGCGGAAGTAATAGAATTTAGAAAAAATGGAAAGGTGGAAGAAGTGTGTCCAATTTGGGAACAACTAACTACTGGTTAGGCGGTCATCATTATCGTTGGTTTGGTTAAAGATGTGGAGTGCTTCTCACTCTTTTAGTTAGTGGGAGTAAATAACTCCTACCTACCAGACCTATTTTACCTATATAAACTAAACTAAACTAAACTAAAATAAAATAGAAATAGATTTCTATTTCTATTCCACTATTCCTCCTTAGTCCTTCCTTAGACTAAAATAGAAATAGACACCTTTTTTTTCTTTTTCTTTTCCCATTCCTCTGGCTCTGCTCTGATCTGCTGAGGAAATGGAGAGAATAAGGGCGTGTTTGGTAGCGTTGGCCGTTGTGAGCCTATGCGGCGTAGCCCAGGTGAGATCCAGTGCTTCTGATCATCGTTATAAATCTGGAGATGAAGTTCCTCTCTATGCTAATAAAGTGGGTCCCTTCCACAATCCCAGGTATTCATTCCTTTTGGATCTCAATTCTCAACTCAACTTGGAATTTTATATCTTGAATCTCCTTTAACTTTTTTTTTTTTGTTTGTTTGTTTGTTTTTCTGTAATTAACAGTGAGACCTACCGTTACTTCGATTTCCCATTCTGTTCCTCAGGTTTCATTTTGTGTCTATTTTAGCATTTTTAATGTTTATAAATAATTTCCTTTTTCCTCTCTGAGAGTTTAAAACAAATAATTTGAGGGTATGCTGTGCACTGCAGCCCCCGTGAAGGAGAAGAAGGAAGCCCTGGGTGAAGTGTTGAATGGCGATCGGCTAGTGAGTGCCCCTTACAAACTTGAGTTTCTGACTGAGAAAGAGGCTCAAATTGCTTGCAAAAGGGAGCTCACAAAGGAAGAAGTTGCCAAGTTCAGAACCGCTGTCTCCAAAGACTATTACTTCCAAATGTACTACGACGACCTTCCCATTTGGGGTTTCTTAGGGAAAGTTGATAAGGAAGGCAAGGCCGATCCAAGCGATTACAAATATTATCTCTTTAAGCATCTCATTTTCGAGATCCTTCACAACAAGGATCGTGTTATTGAGATCACCGTTCGATCTGATCCTAACGCCCTTGTGGACCTCACGGAAGATGAACCAGTCAATGTGGATTTCACTTACACTGTTAAATGGAAGGAAACAGACACTCCTTTTGAGAAGCGGATGGATAAGTACTCGCTATCTTCTTCCTTGCCACACCATCTGGAAATCCACTGGTTCTCAATCATCAATTCATGTGTCACCGTTTTGTTATTGACCGGTTTCCTCGCAACCATTCTTATGCGAGTCCTTAAGAACGATTTCGTTAAGTAAGAATCATTTCCCTCTGTTTTGATGCATGAAAAATCCATACTTAATTCAAATTACATGGTTTTATCTTTCAATTCCTGTTTTCCTTATTTAATAGGTATGCACATGATGAGGAATCAGCAGATGACCAGGAGGAGTCTGGGTGGAAGTACATTCATGGCGATGTGTTCAGGTACCCAAAGCACAAGTCTTTGTTTGCAGCAGCTCTTGGTTCTGGCACCCAGCTCTTTACTCTGTGAGTATCATCCAACCTAGTTATTCTCCAAACAAAAGAAAGGGAAAAGGGAGAGATAAATTTGGCTTTCCATTAAAAGTTCTTTCGGCTTTTTGTTTCTGAGCAATCTGTTGACTGTCTATTTATTTGCATCCTTTTCCAGTACAATTTTCATTTTTATCCTTGCTCTAGTTGGGGTCTTTTATCCATATAACCGAGGAGCTTTGTTCACTGCTCTGGTTGTCATTTATGCCCTTACATCTGGAATTGCTGGCTACACTGCATCCTCTTTCTATTGTCAGCTAGAAGGAGCAAATTGGGTATGTAATACTGGTCTCTCTTCCTGTTTCCTGTCTATAAATTATTTATTAATTTGAAGGTGAGGGAAAGAGATGATTACATTTTGAGGAATCCTTTTCTAGTTTATAATAATCATCATCCTATTCACTAAAAATAAATTGGCTCCGCTGGTCAAACCAAATAAAATGTTTCTGCTCTATGTGTGTGTGTGTGTGTTTTTTTGTCATTAGGGAGGAGCAGAGAAAATTGAGGGACAAAACCAGAAAGAATCAGTAAAGGGTGAAAATCTCAAATATTCATTGTCCAAAACCTAATCGTAATCTAAATAATGTAGATATTTATATGCTAAACCCTAAACCCACAAAATACCAAATATAACCCTAAAACCCTAATACTTGGGAATAAGAAAAACTAATTCGTATAGAATAGAATAGCCTAAATAACCTAAATCTACAGAAATGACTTTTAACTCAAAATATACTGCCTCTGTTCCAAATTGAATGTTCATCTTGCTATTTTAGGATCTTTAATATCCACTTTCCCAAAAGGGAAGACACTTTTCCAATGTTACCCTTCATTAAATACTAATCATTCATATCGGTTATGGTCATCAAGGTATATAAATATGTTATAATACACAAATAGTTTTTCCATAAGGAGTGAGAATATGCTCAATCTACAGTGTTAGCAAAATGCCCTAATGTGATAGAATTGCAGGAATTACATTCCGCTTGTCCATGAAAACATTCTATGCTCCCTATCAATATTGGTTTTTGAGAAAAATAGAAAAGGGGAAAGACTGTCTCTGAATGATATGTTATTATAATGTGCATTTGTCCTTAGAAAAGCAGGACTGAGAAGCATGAGAGGAAACTAGTTCTTAGAGATTGCAGCTCATATTTATAGATTCAAAGCAAAATTACACTATTTTGTCTGCATGAATGAATTTTAGTTCCTTGACTACTATTGAAGGCGAATGTTCTCAAAATTCGAATTGCTTCATTGTATTTGAGTCTTATAATGCTCTTTCTTGAAGCTGATTTTATGGTTACTATTGTTATAAGCATCATGCAATGGCAATTAAGCAATTCGTTATCTTAACCCTTCCTCTCTTGCCTGTTGAATCTCAATGACAGAAAGTAGGAACTTGTGAAAAAACATGCTAGCCTCCTCATTTTAGAATGGTACCTAAAGAGAACATGTCTTTCTAAAATTTGAATATCTTTTTGGTCAATCCTGATGACTATTCCTATCCTTTTTCATGACAGGTGAGAAACTTATTACTGACTGGAAGCTTGTTTTGCGGACCACTTTTTTTCACATTTTGCTTTCTTAATACTGTCGCAATTGCTTATAAAGCCACGGCAGCATTGCCATTTGGAACCATTGTCGTGATTTTTCTCATATGGGCTCTGGTCACATCTCCTTTATTAGTATTAGGAGGTATTGCTGGAAAGAATAGCAAGGCAGAGTTTCAAGCCCCTTGTCGCACCACAAAATATCCTAGAGAGATCCCGCCATTGCCTTTGTACCGGAGAACTCTTCCTCAGATGGCAATGGCAGGGTTCTTGCCATTCAGTGCTATCTATATTGAACTTTACTACATATTTGCCAGTGTCTGGGGACATAGGATCTACACCATATACAGCATCCTGTTTATTGTCTTTATCATTCTCTTGATTGTCACTGCTTTTATCACCGTGGCTTTGACTTATTTTCAACTTGCTGCTGAAGACCATGAGTGGTGGTGGAGGTATGCTGTTTTTAGCATTCTGACATGCATATATAAAGAACACATGCATTCGCAAGGTGCTTGAAGAATATTTTAAAATTTCCATATTATTCTTCTGATGAGCTCAAGTACTTTTTTTTTGTTTGTTTGCTGGCGCGTGCGTGGCATGTCTATCTTTGAGTCATAATGTGCATAATTTCTTGTGTATATAGATGGATTGTCAATATTCATGTCGTAATGGTCCTTCTCTCACCTGGAATTCTGAATCACATTCTCCTTTTGTACAATTCCAAACAAAATATGAGAAACCAGACCCACGTTGCATACGAAAATCTAACTGCTGCTATTGTTTCTACTGTGTGGTTTATAAGCTTTTTGTAGATATGCAATTGGTCTCCTAAATACTGATGCTAAGTAGGATACATGTAGAAGGGCATGAAAACTTTCCTTAACCAAGCCTATGTTTGTTTAGTATAAATTTTAAATATTTTTTTTCCTGGAAGGGCATAAGCCCATAAATTGAAGTTGGAAGGTGTATAATCAGCAGCTACGCAGGAGAATTTAAGCCAAATTTTGGATTAGAAATTGCTGGGATAGGGAACTCAAGTTCAATGGATTCATTTTTCTAAGGTAAACTCTTGTTTCAAGCCCAATTTGGAAGAGAAAAATCATAATTTAGTTGGCATGAAAATATGCCCTAGAAGACATCTCCTTTTCGGGCTGCATCTGAAAACACCCTCCCCTTGCCAGCCTGCTCTCTCTCTCTCTCTCTCTCTCTCTCTCTCTCTCTCTCTCTCTACACAGACACCCACACCGACATTAAGCTGCAATTTACCTTTCTCTCATTGTTTTTGAGCCAACCTCATATTTGATATAGTGCACGTAACGGCATCCTGAAAATTGTCCTTGTACAGTAAGAGTAAAAAATTGACTAATCATGCTTACTACAAAAGAGTATTTTCCTTTAGCCACCCATTTTGTTGCATATGTACATACATGATGAGTAATGGATGAGAGAGACCAATGTTACTAATTGAAGCGTGCTACTTTGTTAGAGAAGTATGCATCTAACATACTTATTTTATTGTCTAAAATACTAAAAAAGCCTTTATAATTTCTCAAAACTTTCAGATAAGCCCCTATGCTTCTATCATACCCAATTGAACCCATATTTGGATGGAAACCGTTAAATCAGTTATCTTTGCCATGTCAACATCCGCATGGTCACTATTTCTACCACATTAATGCCTACATGGCACGTAGTTGCAAAATAAGGGGTCTATTGATACGTGGCATGCCATGTAAGCATCAACTCGATGAGAATTTTTATATTTGTTATGTGCATACTATTGTAGCAAAGACAACGATCACATAGATACTGACGTGGCAAAACTAACAGACTTTAACGATTTCCATCCAATATAATTGCTTAAGTAAACAAAATAATTTAAGTGCTCAATTGGGTACAATAGAAGAATAGTGATTTTTTGAAACTTTTTTGGGAAAATACATGGCTTTTTAGTATTTAGTCTATTTTATTTTTGTTAACTGATTCAGAACTTGACAACCAAGTTTTACATGCAGACTAAAATTTTCATTTATAGATATGGCTGCTGCTTGATGTGATTCTGTTTCTAGATGATTGCAGCAAAGTAAGATGGCAATTTGTATTCCCTTTAATACACATACATGATTCTTAAACACATACACTAGGCGAATGTGATAGAATTTAGATTGGGCTTATTGGACTGAAGCATAAATTGTGTTCTGATTTCTGAACTGAAAAGGTAATTACCATTAGAGAGAGTTGGAAAGGGAAAAATGATTTGATGTTAGAGCATTTATATATGGTCTTCTTGTGATAAGAACGTCCTAGTTTATGGATGAAATTGCTTTTATCTGCTTGTGGTATTTGACTAGTTGTTTTATCTTCTATGAGTTTGAGAAGTTCATAATAAATTAGTCTGTGAATTTGCATGTTAGTACCAGTAAATGTCAGCTAGTTTTGAGGTAGTGTCAAAACAAATAAAGAATGAAAAAAAGAGAAAAGAAAAAAAAAAAAAAAAAACAAAATCAGTTTGTGATGTAGTATGGAGCACTGTGTTTCGAGAGTTCTGCTAAGGAGCTTCCTTCTTTTAAATTATAGTGGTTCATCTTCATCTTGGAGATTGTGAAAATGTTTTTCTTATCCATTTTTTTGAGGTGGTTTAGTATAGCTGTTTTGAGAATGTGTTTCTTGTGTTCTAGCTATGTTTGGGCCTGTGGATGCTTTCTTGTGTTACCAAAAGGGATAGCATATTAATATTATGATGATGTTTCAGCAGTTGTCATGGCCTTGGGTGGTCAATACGTGATACATCTTGGCACTCTATTGGAAATTACAGGACATTGCCATAAAATTGTGATCCCTCTTCTCATTTATGCATCTTCTTTATAGTAACCTCTAAGTCTTTGCTAGACAAGATCAACCTTGGTGCCTGAACACAAGGCATTAGAGTGAATCTTTGCCACATCGTGTCTTGCATCTGATTATTGATAACATTTTTACTCCTCAATTTGCGAGTTAAGCTGTTTCTTCAGATTGAATGAAGCTTCAAACCATATAAAATAGCTTGGATTTCCACTTTCAATGCTGAAACTTAGTCAAATTTGTTAGGAGAGGCTGCAAACAGTTGTGAAACGATGTTGTTTTGCTATCATTTTCTGTCAATATTTGATCATTTGTAGAATTATTAATATGAATTATTTTTATGATTAACTGACATTCAGATACCATCTCAGACGCGTCTCTTTTTTGATAATCAGCTGTGATTAATTGACGTTCGCTTTGGTCTGTCAGGTCCTTCCTTTGTGGTGGGTCGACTGGGTTGTTCATATATGCCTATTGTTTGTATTACTACAGTGCGCGATCAGACATGTCAGGCTTCATGCAAACCTCATTCTTCTTTGGGTACATGGCTTGCATTTGCTATGGCTTCTTCCTCATGCTTGGGGCCATTGGCTTCCGTGCATCTCTCTTCTTTGTTCGACACATTTACCGTTCTATCAAGTGCGAGTAGGAAGGAAGTTGGATGATGATGATCCCTTTTTACAAGAGGTATGCTTATTTTTGCTTTATGGGAAGCAGTCTACCAGTTTATCGAAAGATTTTATGATGATAATTGGTAGCGTCTTTCATATTACAGAAAGAGCAGTGAAGCGCCATATGTGGTTCGGGGAGCTATTGCATGCAGTGTTATATGAAATATGAATAATCTAAACCTTTTTTGATTACGACAACTAGATGCCAACAGAAACTTGTATTTCTCACTTCACTCAACAACCATTCTTTTTTGGGGAGAATCATGTTGAATACTGGGATGCTTTAGGAAGAATTTGTGTTGTTTTACGGTCATCTTCACGATGTTAGCTCTAAAAACAATAACATATAAATATTTTACAATCCTTTAGTCGCATATTGTGTTGGGAACTGATTCATAATGAACACCATATTGTGACAAATTTTATATTAGTAATATGGGATTGCCAGCCCAAAACTCGGGTTGCTTGAATGGGTTTTGAGGTAAAATATTTTGATTTTAGGATTGTCAAATATAAACTTTGGGGATGTCAGAAAAAAAAAAGACGAATCAAGTCTTGAGATATCTGGATTTGGGTTTGAGAAATTAACTTTTAGGGTTGTCAAAAGAACAAGGTAACTAAGACTCGGGGTTGTCGGTTTTAGTAGTATAGGTAATCATGGGGTTGTTGGAAATCACTTGGTTCACCTATTTTTAGCTTTACCTTCTCTCATGCTGCTAGCACAAAACATGTAATCGCTTGGTAATTGCCGATAACTGCCCATTTATGCTAGCTATTCTCTACACAAGTCAGCTACCATAGATTTCTATCCCGATTGGACTTCTAGCTTTTTCTACTTTGGGTTCAGTTCATGCAATTATGGACAATCATCTATTATATATTGGGCTTTTAACGGTTTGAGCCTCTAATTGATTAATTAATCAATTTCAACCAAATTAGCATCGGTTGTTTCGAATTAAGTTGGGCTTATTGCAAATTTTTATGACTAACTTCCTTAATCCAATTTTATGGATTGTTTTGTGTCTTGTCCAAACAAAAGAATTAAATATATACTAAAGCATTTGAGTGATACATGATTCCATACTACGTATTCTTCATTTTCAAAGAAAAAAAAAAAAAGAACAAATTAATATAAGGAATCAACAAGAGTTGTTGAACGGCTTTTCCAGCAAAGCTGAGAGGTACATCTCCCTGAGGTTCGGCCCACGATCAAGCTTCCTTCCCACCACCCACTTGATCTTGTTGAATCCAACGCTTTCAATAAGAGGAGCGTAGACCTCCTTCAGCTGCTCACCACCACAAAAGAAATGATCCAACCAAAACAATCCCCCGGGCCTTAGCACCCTGTAAATATCAAACATTAAGAAATGCAGCATCCTTGTTGGAATCCAGTTGCTCAAAACGTGCATCGAATGCACAATATCCAATGTGTTATCGAAAAATGGCAGCCTCTGCGAAATGCTAATGTACAAAGGCACAACCCCTCTTGAGGCAATGAAATTATTGAATGGCCCATTTATGTTGATGGAAGTTGTTACAATGGTTATGTTTCTTTCCTTCATTCTCACAGCGAAGCTAGCCACCCCACCACCAATATCAACCCCTATTCGGATTGTACCTGCTTTTCTTGTCGCTAACACTTCATCAATAGCAAACTCTAATGACTCTAGTCCATCCACGCTTTTCTTTGAAGTCCAACGACTTTTCTCACGTCCTTCAAGAATATCAAAGCAATCCTTGCAATCGTCAAAACCCTTTTGCTTCCGCTTTCTATTGATCAGACAAGTGTAGTTCTTGCAAGTATAAGCTGTCCATACAACTGATGAATCAGGTGGTATTCTCCATAGGCTACTTGGTAGAGGATAAGGTTCGGTGTATTGAAGTGGTACAGTAGGGCGACAACGGCGGCGAGGCAGTGGTTCGCAGCCCTTGAGGAGGAGTTTCTGGGCAAGCAGCTCGTCGTCCGGACATGATCCGTTAACTTTGTAAGACATGTAACGTCGGAGTTCATCTGAGAAGAGAGTGCAGGCGCGTCCCACTGGAGAATAGATGGTGTCAGAACCAAAAACGGTGTTGAATCCTAATGGGAGTGACTGTCGAGAAACGAAGCTAAGGAATTCATCAGATTGTGAAGTAGCTTGATGATCAGAGGGTTCAGACAGAGACAAATCTGGCCGGCTGGTTTCATCAGGGAGTACTCGGAGACAGCAAGAACAGTAAAGGGTTGAAGATAGAAACATGGTGAGGAGATTTGTTGACAAGAGGAGGAAAAAGAAGCAGAGATTGGTGGAAAGAAACTTGGGTTTTCCAGGGGAATCCATAGTGGTTTTGTTTTCTGTATTATTAGGTCGGTTGAAGATTAGGATATAAATATATATAAGCATATATAGCAGAGTAGGAAGCTCAAGCTGGTAACGATTCTTCTTTTTACAACTTTATAAAATAAAACCTAATACGACACACCTAAACCTAATACAATACAATAACTTTTAAATGGTCAACTAAAGGAAATATATAATATATGATTATAAAATGATAATCAAAGGTAATTTATTTTAGAAAATAATCAAAAAATATATATCAAAATCACAAACTCACCAACCAATAAATGTTAAGTACTAATAAGGAGCGCATAATTCGGATTTTAACACAATTGGTTCATACAATAATTTTTAAGAAGTGACATTCAATAAGTCTAAAATTCAAATTCTAACAACCTTTCTTTCTCTTATCCCCAAATTATCATTTCCTTTGTAAAAAATAAAAAAGTATTAACTTGATATATAGATCTTAATTAGATAAAATGGTTAACCTCCGCTTCTTTGTTCATACACAACCAATAAAAACTTGTCCACTAGTGAATAAACAGATGATATATGCTCTTAACAAGCACTTGATAGGAATCATATACATTACAACTATATCTCACAAATATGAAAAATAAAAAGCATTTGGGTAGAACAAAAAAAAAAAAAAAGAGAAATAAAATAATTAAGGATCGAGAAATAAATAATATAAAAGGTATACTTATTTTTCATTTAAGGCTAAATGCCCAATTTAGGACTCAACCTATGACCGGTTGAGTGAATCAGGACTAAACATTTCAAATCAGTCTATTAAGAATGCAACCTTTTCGATTTGTCACAATTAAGGACTTTTGGCATCCTACACTTGCGTTTAAATGCAACGCGACTAATATGTGACTGGTGTTCAAAAATAATGCTGACATGTAATTGTTTTTTTGACAATTAAAAAAAAAAAAGAAAGAAAAATCCCCAATTTTTATGAAACATAAAAATCGAGAAAAGGAAAGAAAAAAACCTAACAACCCTTCAGCCCTTCAACCCTCCCTCTTCTGATATGGGTTTAGGGTAACGCCATTATTCTTCACCTTGGAATTTTTTTTTCCAGTTCTTATCTCTTGCCGGCCGATTCCATAAAGTGAATGTCTCAAAAATCTTCAACCAATTCATCTTCAGCTGGGTATTCAAGGTGGTTTGTTCTTCACCCCATCTCAATTTTTTTCAATACCGTCTCCCTCTCTTTGCCAATCGGTAATATGATGGTTATTTCGATTTGTTTATTTATTTTATTGCTATTTTGTAGTAAAATCAGGGATGGGTATAGGCTCATAACATCTAGTTACCCGATGGAATGGGATTATGAAGGAGATCCCGTTTATTGTGATTGCAATCAGAAGGCACCCAGGTGGACTTCTTGGACAAGCACAAATCCAGGAAGAAGATTTTATGGATGTCCACAATACCTAGTAAATATCCCATGAATTAGTGCTAATTTTATATATTTTTTTATTTTTGGTTATTTAAATTCTGATTAAAACATTTAATTTTTATTTAAATTCTAATTATAACATGTATTTTATTTGTAGGACCATGTTTGTGGATTTCATGCATGGCATGACCCCAGATTTTGTGAAAGAGCAAGAGAGATTATTTTGGAGTTGAAAAGAAGGGAAAAATTCTTATAAGATGAAACTAAGAAATTGCAGAATCAAGTTTCATATTTGAAGGATAATGCAATAGATTGTGTTGAAGCAGAAATCATTGAAGAAAATTTTCAACTAAAGAATGAAGTTTTTGCTTTAAAGTTAAAACTTAAGGAAGCCAATCACTCCAAAAAGGGTAGAGATGGCGACAACAACTGGAAATGGATTATGGTTATCTCAAGTTTTGTTGTAATTATGTTGTATTTGTTTAGTTTGAATGGTGCAAAACAATGTAGGCTTCATGCTTTACCTTAATTAAGATATTGGCAGCAACATTGTATGTATTGTGGTTTTGATAATAAAAAACATAACCCATTTGCACAATTTGTGTCATCAAACACCATTTCATTCATAACTTTCATCTTGTACAGAATCCAAAACATTGGAAAAAGACACAGTCATACAAGAAATTACTTATGCTGTCTAACATTAACTGAAAACAAATGTTTCTATGCTAACATAAATAACAGTTTTCAACAGACTAATATAGTAGAAAAAGACAATAGCAATTATCAGACATTCTTTCTCTCGCTTCATTTGGAAGAAGCACTCTGACTTTCTTGAGTACCAGCCACATCATCGATTTTCTTTCTGGCTTTGGAGCATTCAAGATTGTAGGATGAGGGTTGTCTTTTCTTAGTTGTTGTTTAATTGGAAGTTGTCTTTGACAGTGGACTTGTTCTTCCACCAGTCATGCCATACAGTCTTCCATCAGAATCTGCAAAACATCTCACAGTACTGTTGGATTCCGGTCTACTAGCAAGGGTATTCAGTTCTGCAGTAGTTGAGGCAGAGGTAGAGGCAGGTCCTTGTGCTGAAGCAGATGCAGAAACTAAACCTGAAACACATGTAGATGCAGAAGCAGATCCACCACCAGCAGAAGCAGAGGCAGAACCAGATCCACCACTAGCAGAAGCAGAGGTAGAACCAGATCTTTGTGCTGAAGCAGAGGCAGACACATTCCCTTTTTCTTTTTCTTTTTTTTTTTCTTTTTTGGGTTTAGATTTATAACTTCAGTTGGATTCCGACTTGAGCTTCCAGCCATTTCCGTTTGAGATTATTGCTGACAAAGACATAAGAAAAAAGAGTAATGTTTAGGGTTTTGAAAGTACCCAAAAGATAGAATAAATGAAATTGAATAAGACAAAAAAAAAATTACCTCTCTACCTTTGAATAGACAACCTCTTTTGTTGTGGCCTTCTTTATGACATAACTGGCAAGTCATGATCATGCCCTTCCTTGTATGCTTGTATTGGTTCTTGTTTACTTTTTTGGGCTCATCAGAGTCTTTCCTCCTATTTGTTTTGGGCCTTCCTGGCATCTTCCTAAACTCTGGTGGCAGAACTGGATCTTCACCAACTGATATTGGCCAATCCTTCATTCCTGGCATGGGCTGCAATGCATTACCATAAGCCAACAAATATACATCCTTATGGTACCAACTAGACACAAAGTCCTCAACATTTCCCCTTAGATCTCTGATTGCACAAATGGAATGAGCACAGGGGATACCAGACAAAGTATACATTCTGCAAGTACAGGTTTTGTTAGCCAAATTGACTATGAACCTGTCTTCACCCAAATCTATTTCATATCCTCCATCTCCATTAAACCTAACAATACAATGTGAAGCAATGGCTGCATTTTTTTCAATGATCTTCCATACATTATATCCAAGAGTACCTCTCCATTTAGAACATTCTCTTCTCTTCCTCACAATTCTTAACATCATATTTTTCCTAATATCTTCAAATAATAAAATTACAGGTTTCCTTCTTGACTCCAACAAAGTCCCATTGAATGTTTCACACAAGTTGTTGTCAATCAATTCACACCTCGAATCTACATTGAAGAATGCTCTGAACCATCTCCTAGGAGGGACTTTAACAATGTCAGTACTGCCTCTTCATTCTTCTCATGTAACTTTCTCATATTTTCTTCAAATTCCCTAGGTGTGGAAGATTTAGCAATCCTCCAAAACCATTGTTTCATCTCTTCACCTTTATGTCCCCTTTTGCACCAATTAACATAAACATGCCTAGCACAATATCTGTGCTCTACATCTAGAAATAAGCATTCAATTGCATTCTCAAGGCCCTGTATAAAATAAAAAAAGAGCAATATAACCATAATTGGTTTGGAAAACATAATAAAAAGGCATAATTATATCCAATATACTTGCTGAAGTTGAATAGTATTAAAGGCTGTTAACTTACCTTTTGCTGGTCTGACATCATTGTCCATCCTATGCCACTTCCAATTTTTAAATCTGAATTCAATAGTTCAAGAAACCATTTCCAAGAAGCAGTGCATTCAACTTCCATTAATGCCCAAGCCACTGGAAACATTTGATTGTTTTCATCTATGCCAACAGCACATAGCAACTCACCTTTAGTCAAACTTTTGAGCCAACATCCATCCAGCCCCAAAAAAGGCCTACAACCATTTTCGAAGCCAAGTTTAAGTGCTTCAAAGCATATATAATACCTCTCAAAAACAGGTGGAGATGTTGGCATCTGTCTATGAACTTTTATCTTCACTGTGCTTCCAGGATTAGTCTCCACAATTGCTTTTGCATAATTCCTCAAGTGACCAAACTGCTCCTTATAGTTGCTAATAACTTTATCAACCACCTCTTTCTTAGCCCTTCTTATTATACTAATATTGACACTAAGGCCATGATCCTTCCTTACAGCTTCTTGGATCTCAGCATTCTTAATGAAAGGATCCTTCTTAAATTTATCCATGTACAATTCTGCCAAAACAGATTGTGTCAACCTTGGATTTTCAAATACCTTGTTGCAATCATGACTGTCCTTGAAAGTCTTCATTTGAAATGATTGCAATCTTTTATCATATGCCCCATAAATTACCTAAGGACAATTCTCTGCTCAACACTTCCCTCTCACAAATTTACAATTGTTTTTAGCCCAAGTGATTGCCCTATTTGTTTTAAGGGATAATAATGTCACAGCATGTTTAAATTTCTTTGCGTTCTCAAATAACATCCCTAGTTCAATATAGGGGCTAGCTGCAGTAGGATCATATGATGAATACATGCTCTTCCTTCTAGTATAATCATCTACCTGTTCTCCTTCATCACTAACAGGATCCCCAAACTGATCAGACTCATAATACTCACTATCATTTCCATTTTCCTCCTCATTACTCTGTTCTCTATCAAATGAGGTTGAGTGTGGCTCATCTGGTCTAAGGGTATCAAATTCATTAGCAACCTCATCTACACTGATGTTCACTCTCTTCCCCATTCTCTTTTTCCTACTGTTAGATCTAGCAGTAACTAGTTCTTCATCATCATTATCACATAATTCTTCCTCTTCTATCTCTTGCTCAACAGACTCATTCACTTCAGGATGGTTTACTACCCTTTCACTTCCCACTACTTCATTCACAACCTCATCAGTCCCCATTGCCTCATTCCCCACTTCTTCATTTCCCGCTGCCTCATTCACAACCTCATCAATCCTATTGTCTCATTCCCCACTTCCTCATTCACAACCTCATCAGTCCCCATTGCCTCATTTCCCACTTCCTCATTTCCTACTTCCTCATTTCCTAATGCCTCATTGCCTTGAATTAATTCTGTTACAACTACTTGAGGCTCATCTATGCCATGCTCTATATAGACATCAATCTCACCATGATATACCATATACCCAATCATGTTTAAAGTGCTATTATCATCACAAACTACCTTAAGCCCTTCACCAAGGCTTCTACCAGGTATTAAATAAAATATATTACAAATATTGTGTAAACCAGCTTCCTTGCAAATGTTTAATAACTCAAAATAACTCAACTTATCAGGATCAAAGGTAAGGTCCTCAACTATCTCATTAATATACCTAACATTACGACCCTCACCAATAAATGTCCCAGCATAATGAAACCTAATGATACATAATTCACAACTCATTTTTTCATAAACAAAGAAACAAAAGCAAAATAATTGTCACTATATCAAGATTAAACTCATAACAACATCCATACTCAGAAACTATAACAATATTCAACAAAATAAACTAATAACCCTATCAACAACAATAAATCAATAACCAACATAAAACATATTATAACTCACCAGGAAACCACCATTTTGCATTCAAAATTACGCAGCCACCTTTGAAATTCCAAAACCCTAAACTGTGTTTATAAAATTGGAGGGTTACCCAAACTGTGTTTATATAATCTTAATCGAAAACAAATTAAAATAATCAATACTTACCGAAATTATGATTTATGAGTTTGATTTTTAATGATTCCCGAAGATGAATATAATAGTTCTAGGGATTCTCGATTTCAAAGAAAGAACGAATTTGGGGCTCAAATCACAATAAAGGATTAAGCAATAGATTCGGTTTAGATTCAGAACTAGGATTTCGATTCAAATGAGGGATTCAAATGAGAACGGGAATATGAATGGTTTCAGATTCAAATGAGGGATATTTTGATTAGGGTTTTTTTGGGCAAGTTTTGGGGATTTAGGACATTTGAGTTTTCAGACTTTTTTTTACCGAAATAAATTTGATGTTTAAAGTTAATGGAATTTCAGGCCAAAAAAAAAAATTAAAGGAATTTGTTATTGCCACATGGAATTTGTTATTTATTTTTCAGATTTTTATATTGCCACATGGGAAAAACAATTACATGTCAGAATTTATAACTGAAACATTAGGCGCGTTGCATTCAAACGCAAGTGTAGGATGCCAAAAGTCCTTAATTGTAACAAATCGAAAATGTTGCATTCTTAATAGACTGATTTGAAAGGTTTAGTCCTGATTCACTCAACCGGTCATAGGTTGAGTATTAAATTGGGCATTTAGCCTTCATTTAACCATTACTTATTTTTTAAGAAAGATAGAGAAGAATTTTCAAACTAAAAAAAGGAAATTTAAATTTTTTCCGCTAAGATGTGGAAAAGAATTTTGTATACACACTTTTTAACTGTTTTTTTTGGTCAAAATTATTAATTAATACTGTATTGATGAATGTGTCTTTTTTAGAATTGATATTATTGATATCGATGTAATTCGATGTAACATTTTGAATTTACCTCTATTATAAATATTTTTCTAATATTATATATATAATATTCTATTTTCATTATATATATATATATCAAATAAATTAATGAGGTCAAGAAAAAACTGCAAGGATTATTTATGAATTTGCCCAAAACCTTGCGGGCCTTGATATAAGAGTTTTGACCTTGATCAACTGTTAGTGGTTAGTCTTTCCTAAACCTGTTAATTCTTACTTAAATTCAAAAAATTCGATCAATTTATCTGAACCCAAACCTGATTTAACTCGATTTGATCAGAAAAATCAATAACGCAAATTCGATTCAACTCGAATCCTAATTGACTCGAACAATTAATCCAAAATGATACGAACTTAAATTAAATTAAATATAATTTTATTTTATTTTAAAATATTAATTTAATAAAAATAATAACTATAATATAAATTATTAATTTATTTTAATTTAATAACTTATAATTACCATTTTGGGATATGATAAAGTAAGCATTATGCAGCAATGATTACGGAGAAAATTAAAAAATGAAAAAGAAGTATAATGTTATTATATATAGTGGTAAGTAGACCTGCTCATGGGTCGAGCCGCGGCCTCATTTTTTTCTTTCCTTATCCAGGCCCGGTCCTGGACGGGCTCGGATCGGCCCACGGGTCCAAAGTTACTGTTCACCATATATATAAAAATATATTATTTTAATGTGTGAACAGTGATCCGGGCCGGCCCGAATTATCTTGCCTAGGCCTAGCCAAGACGGGCCGAGCGGGCTGCCCGACCCATGAGCAGGTCTAGTGGTAAGGTATTAGGTTAAAATTTTAATCAATCGGTTGTAATTCAATCTTAATATTTTTATTTTAAATCAAACCGTTGGATTGGATAAATAGTAAGTTTGGTGTATTTTTTATAAGTAAGTTTGTTGTATTATTACCATAATAACCTTCTTATATAATTGTTCAAGACTTCAAGCTAATTGTTCAAAGACTAAAATAGTCTTTTAAGTATATAATAATCTCTTAAATAAATAATAAAATATTATATTAATTATGATAATCTTATAATAACATTTAAAATAAATGATATATTTTAATTATTATGGATATACATATGATAATCTTATAACATTCTTTATCATTATACATATTATTTAAAATAAAGGTATTATTTTTGTTGCAACCTAAAAACTAACGAGCCTCATCGCAAGATTTTATTATTCGTTAAGCATGGCATTAAAAAAAGAGAGGAAAAGTCAACTTAATTCCTCTTAAAAATGAAGGTTTTGAAAATGACTTTGAAAAAGATATGGAGTCGCCACCAATTTTTTTTAGCTAGGTGTGATCGGCCACCTATTAAAACAGATTTTATAAAACATTTTAATTTAATTAAAACATTTTTAAAACCAATTTCAAGTCTGCGTTATAAATCAGAGAAAATTGAAGAATCGGGTTCAGGACTCGGTTACGTGCGGAGAAGGATTAGCACCCCCACAACACCCGTATAAAACGGTACCTTATTAATCGTGTGTTATCTCAAGCCTCGGTAAAAAGTCAGTTTTAAATTTGGTATTTAAAAATAATTCCCATTTTAAACAAAAATAATTTCACTTGATTTGAAAATGATTCAGAATTTATTAATTCAATTTTTTTCTATATTTCCGGACAAACGTGGCAAAATATAAAATTTTTTATTTATTTGAAAACTTTTCCGAATCATTCTCGTTTTAAAGAAGATATTTCGTTATTAATGATAATTGATGATATCCTCCCCAACAAACCCCACAGAGAACTCATGAATTATTTTAATTCGGGAATATCCTTATTTTATTGAAAATCTTTGTCTTGTTTTAAAACATTTAAAAAATATATATATGAATATGAAAATGAAAATGTGTGACATAATAAAGATGACATGAAATAATCTAAATGAAATGATATAACCTAAGTGTCATAATATATTCTAAGTGAAATGAATATAACCTAAATGACATAATATATTCTAAATGAAATGAATAACCTATGTGACATGAAATGATATGAAACATAAAATAATATTGTCATGAAATATGCATGAAAATAAAAATAATAACGCATGAACATAGTAAATGCTAAATGATGTGACAAAAATAAATGATTAAATAAAAGCATAGAGTGACATAAAATATTCAAAACCATATAACAAACAACATAACACCAAAAAATATAAATTAAAATAATAACAATACCATAGAAATTACATAGCAAAAAATCATATATTATACAATATGCATGAATATGGAAAATGCAATGCATGAAAGTGTATTTTTTCCTTTAATTAAGGAAATCCGTATATCTAAAAAGATATCCGGCTACCTTAGGAAAATATATTAATTTTTCTAAAATCAAAATACTTTGTGATTGTTTGAAAACAATTTTAAAAATTCTTGGATGAAAATGACACATGACCGAAACCCCTTTGAAAAAGGCTCTATTTCCTAAGTTTGAAAACCCGGATTTGACCACCCTTAACCCGAGCTTTATAAAATCAGTTTTGAAGATTAAAAAGGCTTAGAAACCAACTTAGGACAGTAGCTAAGATTCCTAATCAACCCCCTCTAAATGCCTTAGCAAAAATTAACAATTACTTTTACCTTGAATTCAAATCTGTCTTTACTGTCTAGTTTTAAAGCGTGATTTTTTAACCTATTTTTAAAATTTCAAAAAATATAAAAAAAGTACTAGAAACTCAGAATATGTAAAAATACACGACAAAAAATTGGTTTAATTTTCTGATTAAAGATGCCTTCCCAAACAAATCGGGAAAGTCCGAGTACTGGTGAAAAACTGTTTTGCCAAAACACATCTTTTTGCCTTTGATAAAATCATTTAAAAATCAAAGTAAAAATATTAGAGACTCTCCTAAGGACCTACAAACAGTAGCTAATACTTCTAAAAAATTAGACAAAAAATTGGCTAAGTAAAAAAAAAAATCACAAAGGTAGAATAATCAATTTGATAACTCTTTAATTTTCCACAAGTATGCTCAAGTGAGCATGACTTTGAGCCATTGGTTGGCCTAAGTCATAAATCATGTGGCATGACATGAAATGCATGATCATACAGCAAATTTAATGCATGAAATGCATGATTTAAAACCTAAGTGGTATGGAAAATGCATGGCATAAATAACTTAAATGCCTAGCATGAGTTTGCATGGCAATAAATGCTATCCTAACTTAATATGCATGAAATGCTTGATAATACAAATGTGACTTAGAACTAATGTGTTATGAATATGCATGGCAATACCAATATGACCTAAGATCTAAGTAGCATAGCAATGCATGGCATAAATAACTTAAATGCCTAGCATGAGTTTGCATGGCAATAAATGCTATCCTAACTTAATATGCATGAAATGCTTGATAATACAAATGTGACTTAGAACTAATGTGTTATGAATATGCATGGCAATACCAATATGACCTAAGATCTAAATAGCATAGCAATGCATGGCAATACCAATATGATCTAAGTCTAAGACCTAATATGCATGGGAATATGCATGGCAATACAAAGATGGCCTAGACCTAAAATGTCATGAGAATGCATGAAAGTATCATGAACATATATTGACCAATGAACCTAATACTAATGCATGAACAAAGAGCAACCAATACACAATCTTATGGCATAATAATGCAAAGTATGGTACCTAAACAAAATACAAATGTACACACAAGGCAAGGAACACATGAATTGGCTGAATGACCACTAATTCCATATGGAAAAATATAGCAAGGCATTAACACAAACACATGGCAAACTAAATCAAAACACACAATATTATGGCATGAAAGTAAACTTATCAACTAGCAAGATGAAAATGCACAAAGGAGACATAAAATGGGGAAGTAGCCGAATGGTCTATAGGCCTAAATGGGCATGATATTTTCACAAACACATGGCATGATTTAGAACTAAGCTACCACAATCAAGCTAATCTAACATAAGTAAGCTAATCTAACACAAGAAAGCTAACCTACCACAACAAATCACATGAGTAAAATCAAAAATAAAATTATCTAAAAAAGAAAACATCATTCGACCATGACAAAAACATGTAGGAAAAACTTGCTCTCTTGATTTCTTTTAAAAAAAACAAAGTAGAAGCTCCTTAGAACTTATTTTAAAAACAAGTTTATTTCATAAAAGAAAATAAAATGACAATCAAAATAGCAAAATCATGTCAACAAAGTATGAGAAAACCATGAAAGAACATAGCTACCTTGCTCTAGCTTTCCAAATCAAGAAGTAGCAAGCTGAAACCTTTCCTTTTCCTTCTCTTTTTTCTCCTCTCTTTCTCCTTTCTTTTTTCCTTCTTTTTTTCCTTAGCTACTGCTTTTTTTCAGCCTTCAAAGCTCTAGGAAAAATCTGAAATCCCCCCTCTAATTAGCCTTGGCCGAATGGTCTATGCTTCTAGAAGAAAGTTCATTATTTTTTCTCCATCCAATGACTATCATTCAAGATGCCTTCTATGTAAAAATCCTACCCTTAGATTAGAATAATCAGCCTCTATATTTATGATGTCATAAATAGAATCATAATTATGACATCATCCCCCTCCAACCATTGGTCCATGTGTTGCAAATTCAAAGGCTTGATCAAGAAAAATAACTACCTTCCTCTTCACTCTTGGCCCTTTGATCTAAAATCTCAGCAAAATCACTCTCCATTATGGGCTTGGCTGATTGCCCTTTTAAAATCCAGCCCAATCTCCAATTTTTTAAAGGCCTTCTTCGATTTCTTCGGTGAAATGACCTTTTTGACCGTTGAGCCTAAATAAATAGAAAAAAGACTCCAAATTCAAATTTTCTTTTTTCAATACTTCCGAAATAATAAAAAAATTGAATTCTTGAAGTTTTCAGAATTTTTCGAGTCCATTTGCTATTTTTTTGGATTTTTTTCTTCCAAAATTGCCCTTTTGTGCACCCGAACTTTCACCGTTTTTAAACGAGCTCCGAATACAGATTTTTCTTCACCAATCTCCTCCAAATAATTTAAAAGTGTGATATGCAAGTTTTCATAATTTTGGGAACTCATTTGCTATTTTTTCGTGATTTATCTGCTTGAAGATCTGCATAGTGGGCTCGGGATTTGGCCATTTTGCAAACGAACTCCAAATCCAGATTTTCTTTATCCAATCTCTTCCAAATAATTTAAGAATGAGATCTGCAAATTTTTAGAATTTTTGGAACTTATTTGCTATTTTTTCGGGATTTATCTCTTTTGCCCTTTTGCATTCGAAGCCCGATTTTGCTCAAAACAAGTTTGATTTTCAAATTTTCTTTTCCTGGGCCTTTTTCATATATTGAATTGGAGTTGGTCCAAAAATTCCCAATTTTTACGATAAAATTCCCTTCCAATTTGATTTTTCCCTTTTTCATTGTCGGGAATTTCCTCGTTTTTTCGTTTTCCCTCCAATCGACTATTTTCTCAGAATTTCTTCAAACCGAGCCTTGGGCCATCCTTATTTGCTTACTCCTCATCAGTTAGGGGCTTTAGTCTTATCGAATCAGACCATTTCTGCAATTTTCCCCAATTTCACCTAAATCCACTAAAAACCCTAAGTCTCGATTTTCTTCCGAATTGACTTTTCCTTCATTTTTTTTTCCAAGTAGCTTCTCCATTACCCATAGTCAGTGCTTATCTTTCATTTGGAACCGTCCATTTCGACCAATTTGATCATTTAAGCACTTTTCTCCAAATTTTCCGAACTAGGGTTTTCCTTATACTAAATCTCCGTAACCTAACTTCCGAACTCCATATCTTTCAATGTAGATCTCGGATTATCAAAATTCTTTAACCAATTTTCAATTGAACTTCAAATCTTGATTTTGAAAGTGGGTTGACTTTTCTGGGGTTGACTTTTTCGGGGTTGACTTTTTCAAGTTTGACTTTTTATGCTTGCCTTCTTAGACTTAGTCTCGGAGTACCACCTGCAGGATGAGAAAAGTCTTTTTGCATTTTGAAACATCAATTTAGGAAGAAAACATACCTGATTTAGTGATTCGGACAAAATTAGGTGTCTACAATTTTTATTTTAAAAGTATAATACATTCTTTTGTAATTTAGAATAAAATACATAAAATAGGTTGTTAATAATGATAAATGTATTTTATCGTAATGATTTGTATGTTATATTATAATAATATCTTCTTTTTTTGGATAAGCATTATTTTTATTTATCCAAGAAGTAGTATAAACTGCTATATCAAGACTGAGCTAGCAATGTGCTAGCCTATACATCAATGAAAGAATCAAGAAAACAATATGGAGCTATCTAAGCCCCATGCTGTACACAAAGTTCTATTTACATCATCCGGTGCTAAGTTCTTTAGTCCTGTCAACTTGAGTCGAATCTCCTCTCTAATTGCACAAAACACTTGCGAAGGAGTCTGCTGAAAGCTGCTATGCATCCTGCTAGTCCTTTCTTTACAAATGTGGTAGATCACTGCATTCCTGCTTGCTTCAAGATGGTAGTAATCAAAGACCTGCCTTTAAGTTTCTACATTGCCCACATAAGTGTGGCGCCCCATATGCAGTCCCTAATTGGAATCTGACAATGCTGCATAACTTGTGTCCACACTATTTGAGAGAAGTTGCATTCAAAGAATAGGTGATCCCGAGATTCATTTCCCGATTGACATAGAATACATGAGGAATTTGTAACAATCCCCCAATGAGCAAGTCTGTCTCTTGTAGGAAGTCTATTAAGAATGGCCATCCAGGATATGAGTGAATGCTTAGGAGTATGATGAGCATACCATAAGAGCTTGTCCCATCGAACCTCTTGCTTCTTGTGCCTGATTTCATGCCAAACTTTTGCAACAGAGCAGGTTGGACTAAGGAATTTCCATACCTGCCTCCCATCTTGTACCCTCATAACTGAGTTGCCAAGTGTCTTAGTTTCAGCAGCTTTCTCCAACTCCAGCTGGTACTTTGAATTGGAAAGACTTGCCAGAATGATCTCCCTTTCAGAACATAGCTTTGGATCAATGTTATCCATAAAGAGCCAACTTTGAAAAATAGTGACCATATATGTTGAACCACACATGCCTAATTCCAAGATGAAAGATTCTTGAAGCCAAGGCCACCTTCAGATTTGGGATAGCAAATGTCCTACCAGCTCACTCGAGCCCCCCTAGCTGAAGTGTCACGCCCTGTCCATAGGAATCTTGAACACAACTGATTCAACTTGTTCAAGATACTTTTGGGCAGTATGAAGTGCCTACACCAATAATTTTGGATGTTGAATAGATACAGACTGGATGAGTTATAGTCTGCCAGTATAAGAGAGAAGTTTGGCAGCCCAGTTTTCAATCCTGGCTTTAACTTTTTCGAGCAGTGGAGCATAACCTCTGTCTGTGAGTTTTCTTGTAACAAAAGGGATGCCCAAGTACCTTACAGGTAGGGAGCCAAGCCTGAAGCCAGTGACCTGGTGAATCTGTTGCAGTTCTTCAGGACAAAGACTAGAGGAAAAAAGCTCAGTCTTTGCATTGTTTTGCTGCAACCCTGACATAGAGTGAAAAGTTTGTAAGACATTCTGAACTCCTATGATAGAGTCCATATTTCCTTTGGTGAAAATCAAAAGGTCATGTGCAAAGCAGAGATGGGTGAGGCTAATTCGTTTGCATTTGGGATGAAATCCAAAGACTCCAAATTTGGCAGTTGAATCCAATAATCTGGAGAGCACATTCATTGATAAAACAAAAAGGTAAGGGGAGATGGGATCCCCTTGCCTAGCTCCCCTTGCTCCCTGGAAGAAACCAGCAAGTCCTCCATTGATAGACAATGAGAACTTTGGAGTAGTGAGACAACATTTGATCCAGTTGATAAAAGTATCCGAAAATCCCAGTGTATCAAGTACATTAAGAATAAATTCCCAGCTTAAGGTATCAATTGCCTTTTGAAGATCCACTTTTATGGCACACCTAAGAGAGAGATTAGTTCTATTATACCCTCTTACAAGCTCCTGTGCCATCAGTAAATTGTCAATGATGCACCTTCCCTCAACAAATGCACTCTGATTGGGCTGATGAGTGTGGCCAAGCACTTTTTAATTTTGGAAGCCATGATTGAGGTGATACATTTGTAAACCACTGAGCAGCAGGAGGTTGGCCTAAACTCATTGATGCTTCTAGGATTTTGGCACTTGGGTACTAAAGCAATAACAATGGAATTGAATGCATGATGTAGCTCACCAGTACAGAGAATTGCTGCAGTCAAGTCATCCCCCACAATGCTCCAGGCAGCTTTGAAGAACTGGGAGGTAAATCCATCAGGCCCGGGGGCCTTATCTTCTTTGATAGCAAACATGGCCTTTTTAACTTCCTCAGCTGTAACTTCTTGAGCAAGGCTTTGATGTTTTGCATTTGAAAGATAAACTTGTAGAAGTTCATGAAGAAACTCTTTGGTGCAGCCTGTGACATTCTGGTCAACAGAGCCCAGAATACTACCAAAGTAAGAAACTGCCTTGTCAGCAATCTATGGGAAGGATTCAAGTTTGTTGCCCTCATCATCATAAAGCACCCTTATGGTGCTCTTGGAATTCCTGTCAGCTTCCATTCGATGGAAAAACCGAGTGTTTTGATCCCCTTCTTGGATCCACTGCACTCGAGATTTTTGCTTATAGAAGCTCTCCTCAGATAATAGGAGTTGAATATATTCCTGAGATAAAACTTTTTCCCTTTCAACAAGCTCATCTGAGGGATTTGATCTCAACATGGACAACTGGGCTATCTCGAGTTCCTTTCTTTTCCTCTCAACTCTATCTGAGATATTCCCAAAATGGGAAGAGTTAAAGTGCCTGAGGGTTTGCTTTAGCCTCTTCAGTTTAGTGAATAACTGGGTCATAGGATTTCCTCGGACTTGAAATCTCCATGAGCTCTCTACAGTCTCTAGAAAATCAGCATGCTGAGTCCAGTAGTTGAAGAATTTGAAGGGCTTCGGAGGAGAATGGCAGGCCTGACTTAAGTTGACAAGGACTGGACAATGATCTGATGATTCTGGTGCAAGCAAATCAACAGAGGTGTCAGTAAAAACAGCAAGCCATGAGCCATTGATCATTGCTCGATCTAGCATTTTAGCAATAAAATCCTCTGACTGGTTGTTTGTCCATGTGAAGAGGGGACCAGAGTAAGCATGGTCAAAGATGGATAATTGTAGAATGCATTCCTTGAACTCCTTGATGTTAGTGCTAAGGGCCTGGCAACCAGAGAAATTTGAAGACTCAGTTGGGGATGCAACAGTATTGTAATCCCCCACAAGGAGCTAGGGATGGTTTGAGAGGGAATTGTGGAGGGCAGTAAGGTGACTCCATAACCTTTTTCTTTCAACACCCTCCTTGCTGGCATAGATGGCAGTTATAAACAGTTTCTGGCCATTGTAAGTAAGACCACAGGTAATACTCTGGTCAATTGAATCAACAAGGTCCACCTGCAAGTGATTCCTATAGAGAAACCAGATCCTACCATTGTAGGCAACTGAGTAATTATGATAGAGACTCCAACCAGTGAAATGCTTTTCCAATATCATCTGCATTTTTTATTCTTTTACCCTCGTCTCAAGGAGACACACAATATCAACCTTTAGTTTATTGATTCTTCTATTTACTTCTTTTTGCTTAAGAGGATTGTTAAATCCTCTAACATTCCATATAAGGAAATTCAATGGGAAGATTGGGTTGGATTCTGACTTGAGGTACATATGACTACCTTAGCTCTCCTCCCCTTGTCATTAGGGCCTTTTCTCTTGCTTTTCAAAGTTTTCATGAGATCTGCTACTCCTGCCGAAGCTGCTCTGGGCTTTCTCTAGATGTGGCAGTGTATGTCCTCAGCTGCCCCCTCATGCTCATTTAAGGCATTATCATCTGTTCCATCATCAGTGTCATCTGGTTGTCCCAAGATTGCAAATATGTTGCAGGAGCCAGAACTAGATGCTTGCACGGCCACAATCTGCTTGGCTAAACCAAAGCATTGTTCAGAAGCTTGTTCTTGTCCCTTTGTAGAAACTCCACAAGCATTGTTGTTAGGCAGTGCAATGCCCTTTTCCATACTAGACCATTACTGCTGACTCCCTGGCTCTTAGGATTGTCATGCAATACCTTCTTAGTAGCTTGCACTCTCCCTTTGGGAACCCAAACTTTCCCTATTACTACGACAGGTTTCTTTGGGCAATTTTTCTCTCCATGACCAAAGGTTTTGCAACCTGAACACCTTTGGGGTAGCCATGGGACATCAAGAGTAACTGAGACAGTGGTGCCATTTCTAAGTTCAACTTCAATAGATCGTGGAATCTCTGAGGTGGCTTCTACCTCAATGCATACCTTAGCAAAAGCTAGTCGTTGCTGAGATGCAGTGATCTTATCCATGTAGAGTGGAGTCCCTATTGCACTAGCTACATAGCTTAAGCCTTTCCTCGTGTAAAGCTCCAGAGGGACTTTTCCAAGATGGATCCAGATTGGAAGCTTATCCATGTTGAAATCAAGAGTTTCCATCCTAGGCTCCCACTTCCTAACAATGAGTGGCTTGTTCATTATGTGCCAAGGGCCAGATTCCAGTACGCTATCCCTAGCTTCAGGATTGGAGAATTGGATCACAAATAGATTCAAGCGAGTAGGCTTAATCTCTACTGAGCTGTCCTTCCCCCAAAGCAAGGTGATTAATCTTTGAAACTGGCTAAAGTTAGGGATCTTGCCAATGAATTGAGCAACCACCGAGTTTTGCCATCATGAAATCCCCTCTTCAAATACATCATCTGGAGGTTTCACAGTAGTGGCACCATTCCTGCACTCTGGAGCAAAAAACTATAGAGAATTATATAATCTCTTATCGTTATACATGTTATTTTTGGAGTAAATGAGTTGTTTTTATTTTATATGTATAATCTCTTAAGTCTTATCCTGTGATTTTCTAAAAGTATATAAAATAGTTATTGATATGTGTATTGTATTATAATAATTTGTACTCTGTATTATAATAATACATTTACAAATATGTAAATAGATTGGGATAACATTCTAGGTATAAAATAATACCCGTTTAAATAAAGAGAACATCGAATTTGAAAATTAGTGGATTATTATTGAATCCAAAAAATTAGATAGATATTTATTTTTAAATTAAAAATTATGATGTCTATATTTATTTTTAAATATTATTTATTTTTTATATTTCAATAAAATTCTAATTAGATCTGACTCAATAAAATAATTTGTTTAAATTTGATCTGATTTGATATTAAAATTAATAATTGAACCGAATGATCTTAATCCTAATAATCCGAGTGCCAAACCCGAATAACCCGAATCTGAATAACTCGAGTGTCAAACCCGAATGACTCATACTCAATATGATCCAAACTCGAAATGATCTGAACCAAAATCCGAAATAATCCAAATCCAAAACAATCTGAATACAAAAATAACTCAAAAATTTTAAAATTCGAATTGGTCCAACCCGATCTGCATGATTGAAAGGTCTAGTCTCACCATTACATATTCAAAAATTTTGAACCATAAACTACAGCCTTGAATATTTAATATCTTGCTTCAGGCCTTGTGAGTTCAAAGCCATAAGATCAAGTTTTGGTCCATTAACATCAACAAACCTGGAAACACACCACTACAAATTGGCCTTTATCTGAAAATTCTTGGTACCTTTAAATTAGTGTGGAATATGATTGTTAATTGTTCGATATGAGCCATTTTATATCAGAATCCAAAGTTTGTCGAATAAAGAAAATAAATGTAAATGAGAAAAAATAAAATAAAGAACGAATGAAAATTTTCAATGAATTTCTATATGTAGAGACAAATTGTATCATGTACATCAAAATGGTTTTTTGAGATACTTGAAATCCATTGATGAATCCCCACAATCTACTCTGTTCTTGTATACATACAGCAATTTCAACAACTCAATAATCTTGTCCTTCGTCTTTCACCGCATCCAACCTTTAAAATTATCAAACTATGTTCACATGTTTGACTCGTATTTTGTTTAAAATTTTGGACTCACCGAGTCGGCTAAAAATGATCCAAAAGTTAGATATAGTTACGTGAATGTCTTATAATAATATCTTAAAAAAAGATATATAAATATAAAAAATGCAATATCATATATAAATAAATATATTTATTTACTTTTATATTTATTCATATAATTTTATATAAACTATTCATATTTAAATATGTTTTATTTAATTTAATTCATTTCATTTAAAATATTTTTTAATATTACTGTATTCATTTTAAATACAATGATATTTTTTAAATTCATTATTTTTGACAAAAATACTCATTCCTTATTAGTCATAGCTTCAGCTTGGGCACTAATATTAGCCAATACACTTTTTTCTATTCCGCCAATTAACTTTTCATCATCATCTCTAATTATTATCCAACTTCAGTTTAAACAATTCAAAGGATTACTGGTGATGTTTAAGAGAAACTGAGTATTCAAGAGACGTAGATTAAAAGAGAAAAGTCGAAAGGGGATAAAGGAGTTGATATATGGATCAAACCACATAAATGGTGGACCAAACTTCTTCTTTCTCCTCCTCTGTCACAAGAACTGTGTCAATTCTTATGATGAAGTGTCAGACACGTATACTGTGTCCTATCCTATCGATAAAGAGTCGAACAAGTGTACGACAATCATTATTAAAGAGTCCATGTAAGAGAGTTACCAACAGCTTCTAAAAATCCCCCACTTGAATTGCCTCAATTATAACACCTTCCTTATCCTTCATTCTCTCATTCTTACAGAGCTTCTAGAAAATCGATAAAGAAAGTTGTTGCCGAATCTGAGACCCTCAAATCTTCTTCACTAAAAGAGGCATAATCAAAGCATTCTTGTAGGCCTCTTCCTTCCGCTTTTCAGTATTGCAAATAGCATCCAAGACACCCAAAGCCTCTTCACAAACACTTTTCTATGCCTCAACAATAATCTCTACAATCACAAAAACCAATCCATCTCCAAAAATCTAGAGGTAAACTTGTTATTGTTCACTGTTGAAGAAAATATGTAGTCAATATCTATAAGGGAATCTTTAGTAGCAGTATGAAAGAGCTTGAATAATATGTTGTACATTTTTATCTAGCTGAATACAAATATATATATATACACACTTACATAGGATAAAGTCATTATAAATATCTACAAAATCAGTTCAAATTAAAGAAAATCAAATCATAAAGATTTGATTTTAAATATATTATTATCCTATCACTTATCATCCTCGTGCAAGTTGAACAAATTTGGGACAAACTGTCAACTTAGATCGAAAATTTTTGGAACCGTTGCTTGCTAAGTGGTTTGGTGAAAACATTTGAAATTTGATCCTTAGTTGAAATATAAGAGACAATCAATTCTTTCTTTGCAAATTTATCCCGCACAAAATGAAAATCAATCTCCGTTGATTCTTTATTTGCAGTGAGGTAAATGGCACTGATATTGTCACACCATAGAGTAAGAGATTTCTCTATTGGAATACCAATTTCCTTGAGCAAAGATTGAAGCCAAATTAATTCAGAAGTAGCTGTGGCCAATGAGCGATACTCTGCCTCCGTTGATGAACGAGCTACTATTCATTGTTTACGTGAGCTCCAAAAGACAAGATTGTTACCCATATAAATAGCAAAACCAGAAGTTGACTTTCGATCATCAAGACAACCTCTCCAATCAGCATCAATGTAAGCAAAGATGTGAAAATGCGGGGATGGTTGGAGAAAAATACCAAAGTTGGAGGTCGCATTGAGATAGCGTAAAATACGCTTGACGACACTCCAATGAACATTAGTAGGTTGATGCATGAATTGTGAGACTTTATTAACGAAAAAAGCAATATCCGGCCTAGTGAGTTGAAGGTATTGCAAACTACCCACAATAGATCGATAAAAGCTTGCATCATCAAATAATGGACCATCACCAAGACGTAAAGCAGTAGAGGGACATGCAGGACATGATATACTTTTCGCCTCCTGTATATTGACTTTATGTAAAAGGTCACGTATGTATTTTTGTTGTGTCAGAATCAAGCCATCCTCACGCCATGTGGCCTCAACACCTAGAAAATAAGAAATCGAGCCAAGTTCTTTCAAAGCAATCGGTGTTGTAACCCCTTATAACAGAGGTGATAAATGACTTATCATTACCAATAAGTAAGATATCATCAACATAAACAAGGCAATAAACCAACCTCCCATTCTTGGTAAAATAAAATAGAGAAAGAGCAATGTTGCGTTTGTTTATGTTGGTAAAATAAGACTACGGTCTCCTCCAAGTCTCTATGTAAGAAAGCATTGAGATCTTCAATATGATAATAAAAGCCATGAGCACGAAGAATCAGAGTGAGTTGCGCTTGCCATAACAAATAATTTCCAGCAGTGAGTTTAAGAGAAAAAGCCTGCGTTGGATTAGGAAGAGTCGAGGAATACTAAGCTAAAGCAATGTTGCGGTTACAGCAACACCGCTAGAGGAAAAAGATGATGCCAATTGTACTTGAAAGAGTTTGTTGTTAAGCTAAAAAGCTCTGATAACATGAAAGAGCTTGAATAACTTGTATATTTTTATCTAGCTGATTACAAGTATATATATATATATATATATATATAAACTTACATAGGATAAAACAATTACAAAATATCTACAAAATCAGTTCAAATTAAATAAATCAAATCATAAAGATTGGATTTCAAAAATATTATTATCCTATCACTTATCACGGTCCAACCATTTCCGGGCGATAGCATGGATAATGACTCTTTATCTTTCCTCATTCCTACTAGGTTCTCTAAAAAGGACCTAAAGCCAGTGTTTGCTATCATGGTTTTAATGTCGTTGGGAAGGGTCAAGAACCAATCTTGGACTTTTGAAGCATTGCCCACGGTCTTAAAAATCTTGGGAACCTATTTTGTGCAACAATCAAGCCCCATAATCAGAATTTCTATCACTTTTAAACATGCGATTTATTTTTCAAATTTTGAAAGAAGCGACAAAATTTCGAAACAGGAAATATGAAGCAAAATGTGAAAACATACAATCCCGATGAGTGTCTCATGAGAGAGGTTCTGCTCCATGTGCATAAGAATCGAAGCATAGGTTGGTATACCTTGGAAGGATTCCATACCCGTATTTTTGGCCTCCATGCTCTAATGGGTTTGCTGCAACTCCCCGCTGGAAGACATTTTTAAGTTAAATCCTTGGGCTTGTTTGAGTTTGGTGAAATTTTGATGAAAACAAATGATTTTTGGAGAAAACTCGAACTAGAGAAAGAGACGAAAGGGAGAGAAAAAGAATTTTTTGAATTGTTTTGAGATCTTGATTTTGATTTTTTGGTTTTAATAAACTCATGCAAGTCACATGATTATCGATCGGCAATCGTGACCGTCGATGGGAAGTCAACCCCTGAAATCTTGCTTGTGTTGATTTCGTTGATCGTTGAACCTTATGTCAATTGGTAGATGGATGATTTTCTAAAAAATTTCAAAATCAAAATTTCAAAACAATCTTAGCAATCCCAGAAAAGTCATCATTCTTCATCGGCTAACTTGGGATTCATTCATTGATTTTTCCTTGGCAACCCAATGAACGAATTTTCTTGGCAATCCCAAGAAACATTACATGTTACTTTTTCCCTTTGACGAATCCAAGGTAATTTCCTTCTGTCTAGGCAATCTTGAAACTGAATTTTCTGACAATCCCAGAAAAATATCACTCTTCACCGACTAAGCCAAGAGTCACTCATTGATTTTTTCCTTGGCAATCCCAAGGAACGAATTTTCTTGGCAATCCCCATAATCATTACATCTTAATTTTTTTATTGGCAAACCCAATGCGATGTCCTCCAGTCTTAACAAATCCAAGACGAGATTTTTTTTTGACAACCACAAAAATATAATTTCCTATTTTCCTTCTTCGAAATATGTAAGCACCCTAAAACATAAGTGCGACTTGACTTTCAACCTTTTCTTGTTTGGCTTAAATTTTTGTTTCATAGACTTTGATCATTGCTTACTTTAAGCTCAATCAAAAGGGACAAATTGTAAGCATCAAATTGTGCACCCAAGTTGATTAATAAAATAATTAATTATCCAAATAAAATCAACGAAATTGATCGGCTCACCTTACTGCCGATCGACTTGGTTGTCCTTGACCAGCATTAGGCAATGTCGATCAGTTGATGGGTTTTTGAGATAAGGATGCACCTACACATGTTTTTAATTCTTGGATGAATCTTTGGATCGGAGTGTCGATTGGTTTATCTTATTGCCGATTGATTGGAGTCTAGATTGGAGGGATAAAGATGCACTTAGACTTCAGTTTGATTATTTCCTTTATGCTATGTTTAGGAATATGAATTTGAGAATTTGGATTTGGATTTCATTTACTATATAAATTGTGATAATAAAATGCATACATATAAAATTCAACATGATTGTATATTTTAAAGATATAAAAATATGAATTTCAAATTCACAAATACCTATAGGTATTTCAAATTCACCATTACATAGGCATCCAAAAATTTCATGAATTTAAAAAATAATCATGAATGTTACATTTACATGTGTTTTACTACACAATTACACTATTTTAAAAATTCAAATCCATTGTTTGAAATCTAAGTTCCCAAACGCAACCTAAAAGTATTTCAAATTCACCACTACATAGGCATTCAACAAATCCATGAATTTGAAAAATAATTATGAATGTTACATTTACATGTGTTTTACTACACAATTACACTATTTTTGAAATCCAAATTCATTGTTTGAAATTCAAGTTTCCAAACGCAACCTTAAGAAATTGTCACTTCAAGATGATAAAGTCCAACCATTATTTTAAATTTGGTCCGTTTGTTGCTTTCCATTTTAGCCATTCATTTCCCTTAGCTCCGCTATAAAAACCTCCCTTAATTTTTGAGTTAAACGGATGACAATGGATAGTGCGGATTCAGATATCTGTAACTATCTGCTCCGTTTTTTGTGGATTCAGATATAGTAGATTCGGATAATATTCGGATTCGAATATTAAAATTACTATCCACAACGAGTTCGGAGCAGCTACGGATATGAACTATTGGATATCCGTTATTCGAATCCACATTACTTATACAAATAAAGGGTTCAGATATCCGTTATCTAAATCCACATTACTTATACGAATAACGAATTAGGATATCCGAATCCGCTATCCGAATCCGCTTTACTTATGCGGATAATGAATTCGGATATCCGAATCCATTATCTGTTTATTTGTAAAATGCAAAAATTTATGCTCATGAAAAAAGTTGAACCTTGGCTTGCAAGGTTAACTACTAAGAACTTTACCAAGTGAGCCAAATTTTGAATTTTGAAATATCAAACTACTAAAACTAAATTATATGTGTAATGAAATATAATAATAATTAAAAAAAATACTTTTCCAAAATAAAATATAATAATAAATTTAAATTAATTAATTATGTTAAATACTTTTAAATTCTAAAGATGCATGATACTTTTATAAAATAATATTTGATAACTTAATCAACCTAATTAGTTAAATCACCCTAACGACTAGATTTTTTTATTTTTAGAAAATGACCTTGTAACATAATAATGTACTTATATTAATCAAAATTAATATTAAAATATAAACATTTTTCCTAATATGACATATATATATATGTTTTTAAGTGTAAATCTTAAGAATCAAAATTTTACTAGCTTTAAGAAATTATACATAAAATCCTCTTTCATCTTTTTTTCTTTAATTTCATTGGACAACATAAAAGTATAATGATAAAATAATTATGAAATTAAATTAGTTAATATATGTTAAATATTTATAAATTCTAAACATACATGATATTTTTAAGCATTTAATTTAATATAATTCATACACATTTTAGTTAGTAGCAATAGTATGATTGTTAAGGGAAAGAGAAAGTAAAGCAAACTTAATCTCTCCTCATATAATATCTAATATCTTTATAACTAAAAAAAGCTAATTTAATTAGTATAAATATCATTATAAGAATATAATACATCATGACCTTATTAATTAATTAAATTGTGATTAAAAAGTAATTACTTAAAAAGGAATTTGTGAATTAGAGTATGAATTGTGAATAAACTAATTAAGCTTTGGCTTATGCATGGAAGAAAAGCTAACAATTAATAGTAATATAAGTATTATTATATTTTGAATCTCATATTAATTAAGTTTTGATTTTTTTTTTAATTTTTTAAATTTTATTATATAAAAGTTAGTAGTATTAATCACATATGTCTAAATAAATAAATAAATATTAGATTAAAATTTAAAATTTAAGATTAAGATTTTTCATATACCCAAAATTTAATCTATAATTTTCTTTTTAATTTTTAATTACTATTATATGTGTTATTTGTGTTGTATAAATTTAAATTGTGTTCCCGTTAGGAGTGTAAATGAACCAAATGTTCGTTGAACTGTTCGTGACCAAGCTCGATATAACTCGTTTATATTCGTTTATTAAGTTAAACAAACGAACTTGAACAAGATTTTAAGGCTTGTTTAATAAACGAACAGAGTTGAAACATTAGTAAGCTTGGCTTGTTTATGTTTATGAATAAGCTCGATAAGTTATTTGTGAACAAACTCGATAAAAGCTCGATAATAGAATATTTTGTTCTTTTCAAGTAGGTTCATTTTAGTTTTAATATCTTTTAATACAATTTAAATTATAATTTAATATTTATAACATCGTAAAGTATAAATAAACTAGATTAAAAATGCTCCATTGATTTTTTAGGATTATAATTTTGTAATAATCTTTCATGTGCTTAAAGTCGGAGTTATGATAAGTTTTGAAGCAAAAAGTGAAACGCCTACAAAATTTTTACTTGGCTTTTTTTTACATGCATCCAGCCCATTTGTTATAATTTTATTTTAGGCCCACTAAAGGGTTATTAGTGATTCTTACTTTAACCTAATAACAATTAAAGGGTTAGGCTTAACTTTTTACCTTCTGTGTTGTCAGACAAAGAGTTAGGGAATTTGGGAGAATTTAACCTTAGAGAAGAGGAAGATAGGTAAAGGAAGGGAAAATCTATTCTGAAAAACACTGATTAAGGTGAGATTTTACTTAGATTCCTTTAAATTTTTATTTTGAATCATTTTGCACAAAACCCAAAATTTTATTTTGAACCATTTTAACTTCCTAAAAATTTTGGCGACTTTTCGGTGACTTTCCGGCGACATTATGGGTACCTATAGAAAGGTCTCTTCAAGATATTTCTAATGGAATGTGTGGAACTTCATTTGGTTGAGTAATTTAGGCGAAAATAATTTTTGAAGTTTGTTGGTTTTGGGTTTCTGACAGTTTTGACGAGCCAACTTTGGGTCATCGGAACTCCATTTTTCGGTGGTCATTTTTGTTGAATCTTGGATGCTTTTTATAGTATGAAATGTGATCTTTCCATTGCTATACATATCTTGATAAGATGAGTTTTGTGTTAATAAAATCGAAGTCCCAAAGTGTGCTCCATGAAATTGGAAACCCAAAAAAAATGGGCAGTTTGTGATTGTTTTCAAAGTTTTGATCCCCGAAACTTAGGCTTCATATAATCATTTTTATTGAAATAAATTTATATGATATACTATTACATTCCATATTTGAATTAGTTTTTTAAACATTACTAGAAATCTCACGGATTGGGAGTTTTAATGGCATAAATTAAGCCAAATGATCATGAAGAATGAAAATTTTAGAATTTGAAAATTTTCATTTTTATTATTTTAAAAATTATTTTCGGCAAAAATTAAATATATTTAGTTAAAAATTATATTAATTTTAGTTAATTTTTACATATATAAATATATTTTTATGAAAATATCTTTATTTTGCTTGTTATTGTGAAAACCTCATTTGATTATGTACACGCTTATAAATAGGAAATTCATTTAATGTTGTAATTATATTTTTCATATTGATTTTATGTTTTAACTTGTAAGTTTATATTTTTCTTAGTTTCAAATATTTTTATTATTAAGAAAAAAATGTTTTAATAAAGGTTTACATTACAAAATACTTTCGGTTTGTTTGGAAGGTCGCCACACAATCTAAATGTCTTAGGATGACCAACGGGAAGTCGTACTTGTTAAACTTATTTTTTCTGATTTTTGAATATTTTCTTAAATTTTTAGGCTACTAAGAGATTTGTGTGATTTGCAGCTTAAGTGTCGGTTTAGCAAATCAGGTAAGTGACTTGATATCCATTCGGTGTTTTGACACCCTAAAAATCAGCCTCGACATGCTTAAATTTTGTACATAATATATATAATGTTTTATCCCCTGTTTTATTAAATCGGGTTAAGCATGAAAGTTATAGTTCTTTGAATCGATTATGAAAATAAAGTGTGCTAATTATATGTATACCTTCATTACTTAATTTTACTACATGATTTATGTGGAAGAAGTATGCTTATGAAATCTATTTTTGTATAAAGTGTGTTTTGTTTCTTATAAAGAAAATATAATTATGGTATATTATGGGTAATTTGAATTTTTGTGTGTTTTGAATGCTCTCCTGATACGCTATGTTCTGACCCTGTCAACGGGGGTGAAACGTTGGCCATGCCGAGATGTACTTTGTTATAGAAATAGATTTCAACCGTGCCACCGGTTTAGAATTGTGGTAACCATTGGTTGCTTTCGATATATTTTGACCCATGCCACTGGGGTTAATTGTAGTCTTTGTTATAACTTCTGACCTTTGTCACTAGGGTTAAGGGTGGCCATAACTTGTAAAGGGAGATAGATTTTGGAAACTTAAAATTTATATTTTTGTTTAGTTCTATTATAATATATGATTTTGAAGTATGTTACTTACAATATAAGATTACCTAGAATTTTTGCATTATTAAATTCAATTAGTTATTTTGGCCTAAATGTTTTGAACTTTCTTAACCCATCTGAGGGAATGTCGACTGCTTGCTGAGTAGTTGTACTCATTATCTTCTTTAACATTTTACATGTTCTGAATTTGGCCATGTACGCAAGAATTTTGGGGAGTGATATTTCAGATTTTAGTGCATGTTTCTAGGACTTTTAGGGTGTTTCCAATGTCATAACAGTTTTTTCGACTGCTAGACGATTTTTTTAAAAAAACAAAATGGAGTCGCGATCAATATTTTTTTGTTTAGGTGTGATTGGTCACCTATTAAAACCGGTTTTAGTAAAATATTTTAAATTAATTAAAACATTTCTTAAAACCAATTTCGAAGTCTGCGTTTTAAACCAGAGAGAAAATAAAATCGGGTACGGGAGTCGGTTACGTGCGGGGAAGAATTAGCACCCCACAATGCCCGTTTAGAAAATGGTACCATTTAATCATGTGTTATCCTAAGCCTCGATTTAATGAACTCAATAGCGGTATTTAAAATTATTTCTCTTTTTATTTCTTTTTAAAACATGTTTATTTTTTCCAAGAATGGTCATTATTTTTTTGAAAATGGAAGTGAACGTAAATCTATTATCGAGAACACTCATTAAATATTCCCCACACTCTTGATGGTATTTAACGAGATCCTCTCACCTCAAGATATCTTAGGAATAACAACTGTGACATCTTTCGAATTCCGTCGTCGGCAATCTACATCCATTTTTATTTAAAACGTATGATGCGGATATTTAAACACGGGATGCACACAATTAAGTATGTAAGACATGTGATTAAAGACATAATTACGGGATTAAACATACGAAACGTAGTATATAACACGAGCATGGCAAAATATCAAGCGCGTAAATATTTATTCTTTATTCATTTTTTATTTTGATTATTTTCATTTTTGAAATGAAAACGAATTTTTATATTGAGCATATCGCTAAATACTCCCACCACTGGTGGTGATATTTAATGAAATTCTCTCACCTCAAGATATTTTAGGAATCACTACCGTGACGTCCTTCGAATTCCGTCATCAATAATTAATGATATTCTCCCCGGCAGACGTGGAAAAGAGTAAAAAATAATTCTAACCAAATATTTACGACATCCAAAAATATATATTTTAATATATTCTATTATTTATTTATTATCTCTTTCTTTCTTTCTTTTCTTTTCTTCTTTTCTTTTATTTTAAAAAGAAATAGGTTAATAATGTATTTGAAAACAACAATAACAATAATAGTGATAATAGTAATAATAATAATAATAATAATAATGATAATAATAATAATAAAATATAATAATAATAAGGCATGGAGAAAAAAAAGTTAAAATAAAATAAAAAAGCAAAACTAGTACATAGTGGTAATAGCAGTAATAATTATAATAAAATAAATAAATAAAATAATGAAATAATAAATAAAAATAACATAAAATAAAGTTAAATAAATAAATAAATAAATAGAAACATGAATAAACATAAAATAAAATTTACCTTTGAAAAGCGCGTAAAACCGGAATTGGGATGCTTGGACGAAATTTTTGAGAGAATTAATATATTAAAATTTTCCTTTTTTTTTCTTTCTTTCTTTCTTTCTTCATTTTCTTTTCTTTTCTTTTCCTTTCCTTTTCTTTTCTTTTTTCTTTTCTTTCTTTTTTTTTCCTTTCCTTTCCTTTTCTTTTCTTCCCTTTTGCCCAGATCCGGGTCAGGCGCGTGGACCCTGGGTCGGATCCGGGTCTGCGTGCGGACCTTGGCTCCTAGTGAAACTGCATCGTTTGGTGCCGTTTATATAAACCCCAAAAAAAAATTATTCACTTTCTGTAACAACCAAGGTTAAGTACGATCGTGCAAAGTCAAACCTCAAAAATTTTAAGGGCAAACCTGGAAATTGGTAGGAAGTTATAAGTGAAGGAAATAAAAGAAATGATCAAATTAAACAAATTAAAGAATTAGGGGCTTAATGGTTATTTATAAAAAGTTGAGGGACCAATGTGCAATTATACCAAAAATTGAAAAATATCTTTTAAATTATCCTTATCTCTTGAAATTTTCTAGAAATGTTTCTTCTTCATCCAAGTGATAGCCGGCCAAATCCCCCTCTCATTCTCTCAAAATTTTCTTCAAACAATTCCACCAAAATCTCATCAACAATCACATTCAAGGTTAGTTTCTTGATTAATTCTTCCTTTTCTCTAGATATTCTACATGAATATGTTAAGATCTTAGCTCCATAAACATGTTAAGGTCTGAAATTCTATCTATTAAATATGAGTTTTACTCTTCTTCGGTAAGAATTAAAAGGATTTGAAAGCATGAACAAGAAAATAGGAAGAAAAAGCAAAACAGGGGAATTGCGCATGCTTTCTGTTCTGATTTTGTGGGTTTGTCACAGTTGGTTTTTATTTTTTTTGATATTTTTTTATAGAAACTATACTTCAATACGAGAATTTTGGTTTTTGAATCACTCAAAATCGATAAGCGGTTAAAAAGATAAAATTCGGTGAAGTTGGTTGTCCTGTTTTAACCCCTGTTTTGGCATAGTTTCGGGATTTATCAAATTTGATCAAGATTTTGTTCTAATTGTCTAATTTAGTTATTTTATTCATAAAGTAGACTTATTGGCTGAGATAAACCAATTGGAATCACTCCAATATTCCTTACCAAACTCAAGTTATGATTTTTCTAATCTAGCTTGATAGTAAGGAATTCATTGCTTAAGAGGAATATAGTACTAAATGATGATTATGGATTATGGAAATCTCTAAGGCAGGATTAATAGAAAGGAATTTGATAAGGACATGAATATGGAGTTGAATTATGGAGAAAATGATTATGGAAATGATATTAAAAATTGAGGATATGTTGTCTCCAGTATGAGAAATTATTATTGACATTGGGGTAGATTAATGGGACGTAAGTTGCATCCATAATTGTGCCTTGAGTATGTATAGATACTAATTATCGTTAATCTCTAGGCCACGTAGATCCAACATCACCTGAAGATCCCGAGGTTTCAGACCGAGGTGTATAGGGAGATCATCTCAAGGACTGTAAGTAGACTATAACTATAGTTATCTGGAGTTTCTTTAATTATAATTTATTTATCATGATATTTATTTTACATAATAAAGACATATACGATATATAAACATATGAATTGATTTTGTTATTAATGTGCATGTATTTTAAGAAATGTTATATCGAGCAAGTTGGATGATTTATAAAATATGATTATACATAGATTTTGACATACATGGTTTTGGCTCCACCTGACTTAATGTATGAGATTATACCTTTGATCGGAATATAGGAGCTGCGTGCTATGCCTTTGTGGTGGGAGCCACTTCCAGAGTCTCAATTTCGTAATATTAGCTTGGGGTATGGGAGCTGCGTGCTACGCCTTTGTGGTGGGAGCCACCTCCAGAGTTCCTATCCCGTTATATTAGTCTTTTGGGGGCACATCATAGCGACACATATGCCTTTGGGGTGTCCTATGGTGATATTGGCCTTTGGGGCCGGCTACTAGTATGCCTACATGGATATTACCTGGTTATTTCATGGATGTATTCTTATGCATGACAGTAAGTTGGAGCCCAATTATACGAAACCTAATTTACTTTACAGGTTTTATACATTGATTTGGTATTACAATACTGTTTTACATTTGAAAACTTCGCTACATCTTCGAATTATTCATTATAGTTTTACTATTATTTATTTTGGAAATGTCTATTATGTTTTAAAGATTATCATTATAATTTTCAAATGTTTTAAAAGTTGTCTACTCACTGAGATATTCATATATCTCACATTTTCATATTCTCATTTTCAGGTTACAGTTAGGTGTCGGGATTGCTGCCTTCCTTTACTCTCCGCTTCAAATAGCATATTGACGTGGTGGGCATCATACTTAAATTTCTAGAAGTTTTGATCTTTTGATGTCTCTTATTTAGTAAACCTTTCTGAAAGGCTTTTAGATGATTTGTATATATTTGAAGTTATGAGATAATAAATCAATATGTATTAGTTTGAATATAGATTGATCATGGATAATGTTTGAAAATGTATGTATAAATGTGATAAATGGTATTGAGAAATATTGCTTGTTGAGGATATGAACTGAGTGTTATTTGCAGGATGGTTATAGTTAAGATAGAAAGGAAACTCTATCGGATTTTAGGTAGATTATCCGGATAGGGTGTTACACTTTCACTCTTCCTTCTTTCTTTCTAAGCTTTCCTCTCTCTCTCTCTCTCTTCTCTCTAAAGCCAAGCCTAAAAAACCCCCAAACACCCAGAATCCGACGCCGGACCGACGTACCGATCGCCGTGCTCCGTCATTGGCCTCCGTTCGCCAGTGTCAGATTGACCTCAAACCCCACTTTCGAAATCTGTTCGGCTTCCTCTTTCCAAATCCAGCCTTCGTTTTATCTGAAACTAGCCCCAAAAGCCTAGATCTAAGCCCAAAATCTGAAACTCTTCCACTTTCGATCTCCCTCTTCGGTGGTCCAATCAAATCCCAACTTCCACCATGCCTTCTCCTCACCCTAACTCTTTGTTGACTATTCGACCACCAAAACATCCTAACCTATCGAAACTACAACCACCGAGACCTAAGGTTTTTTTTTGTTATGTTTTTTTTTAATGGTTTTTTGGTTGTTTGGGTCCCCTGTTGTTGTGGTTGCTGATTGTGTAGGGCTTTTGTGTCTGTTGCTGGGGGGTCGGTTTGGCTAGTGTGGGTTAATGGTGGTGGTGATGGTGGTCTCGGGAGTAGGTGTCCGAAATGGGGGGAACCGATAGTGGGGTTTGGCTTGGGGAGTTAGTGGTGAGGGTTCTGATTCTTGGAGGTGTTAGCTTCTTATGTGGGGGGTGGGATCCGAGACCCCCTTATTTTTTGGTTGTGGTTTTTTATGGTGGGTTGAGGGGATTGCTTCTGTGTAGGCAGAAGGGTGGCATGAGGGCTTGGGTTGGCTAGGGTAGGGTAGCTGGTGGCATGAGGGCTTGTGTTGGCAGGGGCTTAAGTATGGGGAGGGTGGCGTGTGGCAGGGTTGCCCGCTGCCTAAGGTGGCTGGCTGGGGCAGCTAGGGTTTCGGCAGCTACAGGGGCAGCAGGCTACCAGGGCTTGGCTGGTGCTAGGGTTTGGTTGGGCTGGGCCTGTTGTGGTGTGGCCTGTTGGGCCCTTGGCCTAGGTTGCCTGTTGGCTGCTTGATGGGCCTGCTGGGATTCGAGAGGCCACTGGCCTGGTGGCCTTCTGGTCTGTTATCCTGGATGGCCAGGTGTCGGGCCTGTTAGGGGGAAGGGGTCCTATTGGGCCTTGCGAATGGTCTGGGCCCAACTCGAGTTTGGCCAGAACTAAATTCGATTCCTACATCCAATACTTAGAACTTCGAGACTATTCTTGATACACTATTCGAGACTTTATGTTTTTATTTGAATTTTTATGGATTTCTTCAATTATGTTTCGGAATCCTGTTTTCTAATACACAATTTATGAATCTTTTATAAACATTGTGATTTCGTTCTTTATATTTTACAACGTTTGATTCTTCCGAATTTTAGTTATTTAGTTTGTTGCCTTGCATGTTTGTGAGAATATATTTCGCAGACGTACGACGTCTGTTATGCCTCGGTTTAGGACATGACAGATTTAGTGGTATCATAACTTAGGTTTTTCGATCTTAGATCTTCATGAACATGTTTTAAATCATTTAGATATTATTGCAAAGATTGAATGTGGGATAGAAAAATTAAAATTTGGGACGTAATCTTCCATTCATTTTTTTTCTATTCTTTCGTTATGATTGCTTGTTGTTCATTTTGTGAAAATCCTTATTTTTAATATGTTTGTTACTATTAGATATTATTGCAAAGATTGAATGTGGGATAGGAAAAATAAAATTTGGGACGTAATCTTCCTTTAAATTTTTTTTCTGTTCTTTCGTTATGATTGCTTGTTGTTCATTTTGTGAAAATCCTTATTTTTAATATGTTTGTTACTATGAATGAATCAATATGCCTCCTTGTCGTAATCATGAAACTAACCTTGCTGAGATTGCGACAAATGCTAAAGGTGATGGTTCTGGGAGTTCTCGTGCTGGGAGACACCAAAATCCCCAAAATCAAAACCGAGATCTAGGTGTTGAAATTGCACCAAATATTCAAAGAGGTGTTAGGAATCACCAGCCTCTTGCAAATCAAATTATTGAAGCACAAGGTGCAGTGGCTGGGAATGATGATAGGGTGGTGCTTTTGATTAATGAAATAATTAACTTAGTAAGGGATCAACGACAACATCAACCACCGGTGCAACAAGTTTATAATTCTATGGAACGAAAAACTTTGGGTGAGTTTAAGAAGATAGCACCTCTTGCTTTTAAGGGTTCTAAAAACCCTGATGATGCTGAATTATGGATTGAGGAGATGGAGAAAGCTTTTGATGCCATGTGTTCATCATATCAAGATAAGATTAGATTTGCTGCTTACTTGCCATAAGGGAGTGCATATAATTGGTGGAAGGGAGAAGCTCGTACTTATGAAAATGATCCTGGATTCTTCACTTGGAACTTTCACACTATTTTTTATACAAAGTATTTTTCTCAAGGTAAGTTGCAATTGGGAAGTGAGTTTTTCAATCTGGTTCAAGATAGTATGATTGTGGATGACTATGAGACTGCATTTGATCGTTTGTCAAAGTTTGCCACTTCTCTTGTTTCTGATGATGAGAGTAGAGCTAGAAGGTTTGAAAATGGCTTGAATGCTCATATTCGTAGAGGACTTGCTCTGTTGCATTTGATCAGCTATAATAAAGTGATTGGTCGGGCGAAGTCCCTAGATTCAGTCTAGAGAGAAACTCAAGAAAGAAGAAAGGATTTTTTTGAAGAAAAGGGGCAGAGATTCTTATTTTCAAAGTAAGAGGGTTTTTAATGGTCCTTCCAAATTCTAGGCCACTAAAGGGTTTCAAGCTTCTTTTATTTCTAAAGTTAAGTTTCCTCAAAGGGAAATTCAATCCTCTCATGGTAAGATGTCTTAACAAGGTCCTAGGTGTTCTGTTTGTGGAGGAGGACATCCAGTTACTGATTGTAGGCATGTCATTGTTGCATGCTTTATATGTGGCTAGCAGGGTCACCGTATTGCTGATTATCCTTTAATTCCCCAAGATTCACAATCAGTGCAGAAACCTCAGAACTTTCGAGCCCTTGAACCATCAGTAGTTCAAAGGACACAACCCAATCAGATTGTTCAGATTACGCAGATGCTCTTTACTGGATCGAAAAAGGGGAAAGACCTCGGACTCAAGCCCGTGTGTTCGCTTTAACTCAACAGGATGTTGAAGCATCAAACACTGTTGTTTCAAGTATTCTACTAGTGGCCTCTGTTTATGCTCATGTTTTATTTGACACCGGTGCTTCGCATTCTTTTGTTTCATCTACTTTTGTTCAACAGTCTAGCTTGTCTTGTATGCCTTTGGAATATTAATTATGTATTGACACACCAGCTAGAGGTCAACTTGTAAAATTTGCAAAATGTGTGTGTTAAGAATTGAGGATAGGAATTGGTTGCCGATTTGCAAGTTTTAAGTATGCACAATTTTGACGTGGTTCTAGGGATGTATTGGTTGTTTGCTCATTATGCTAAGGTTGATTGTCAGAAAAAAAGGATAGATTTTGAAATCCCTGGTGAAATACCTTTTAGTTTCTATGGTAGTGATGCATATGTTCCTTTAAAAGTTATTTCTACTTTGCAAGCTAGTCGGTTAATGAAAAATGGTTTTAAAGGGTATTTGGCAACAATAACTGATATTACAGACGATATGATGACTCTAGAGGGTATTCCTATTGTGAGGGACTTTCCTGATGTTTTTCCTTATGATCTTTTCGGATTGCCTCCTGATCAAGAAATCGATTTCTCTATCGATTTACTCCTGGGCACTGGTCCTATTTCTAAGACTCCTTATAGAATGGCCCCGACAGAATTGAAAGACCAGTTGCAAGAGCTTCTTGATAAAGGTTTCATTAGACCTAGTGTGTCTCCATGGGGAGCTCCAATGTTATTTGTGAAAAAGAAGTATGGTAGTATGAGGTTGTGTATCGATTACCGTGAGTTGAACAAGGTAACTGTGAAGAATAGGTATCCTTTGACTCGAATTGATGACCTATTTGATCAGTTAAACGGTGCTCAGATGTTCTCTAAGTTAGATCTTCGATCTCGGTATCACCAATTGAAGGTCAAAACTGAAGATGTACCTAAAACTGCTTTTTGAACTCAGTATGGGCATTATGAATTCCTTGTGATGCCTTTTGTATTGACGAATGCTGGTTGCTTTTATGGACATGATAAATATGGTTTTTAAGCCTTACTTGGATAAATTTGTGGTTGTCTTTCTTGACGACATATTGGTGTATTCTCATAGTTTTGAAGAGCATGAGGAGCATTTGAGAATTAGTTTGGAGACTTTGAGGCAGAAGCAATTGTTTGCTAAATTAAAAAAGTATGAGTTTTGGCTTACTAGTGTGGCATTTCTTTGACATGTGGTGTCGAAGGATTGAATTTTTGTAGATCCAAAGAAAATTGAGGCGGTAGTAGAATGGAATAGGCTGAATAATGTTTCCGAGATTCGTAGCTTTTTGGGCTTAGCCGAATACTATAGGCGCTTTGTGGAGGATTTCTCTCGTATTGCTATGATTTTGACCAGATTGATTCGGAAAGGAGTTCGATTTGAGTGGTCGAATGATTGTGAGGAGAGCTTTGAAGAATTAAAAAGAAGGTTGGTTTCCGCTACTATTCCTACCTAACCTATTGCTGGAAAGGGTTTCACTGTTTATAGTGATGCTTCAAAGAAGGGATTAGATTGTGTTCTCATGCAGAATGATAAAGTGATTGCTTATACTTCTAGGTAGTTAAAACCCTATGAGGAGAATTACCCTACTCATGATTTAGGGTTGGCAGCAGTAGTCTTTGCATTGAAGATTTGGAGACATTATCTATATGGTGAGTCTTGTGAGATCTTTACGGGCCACAAGAGTTTAAAATATGTTTTTACCCAGAAGGAATTAAATATGAGGCAAAGGAGATGGTTAGAACTATTGAAGGATTACGACTTGACCATTAGTTACCATTCTAGTAAGGCGAACAAGGTATTCGATGGTTTAAGTAGGAAATCTATTGGGAACTTGGCTTCAATATTACTTCTCAAAGACAGATTTTGGAAGACCTGAGGAGAATGGATATTGATGTGTGTGTATGAGGTTTTGGAGCTTATTTGGCTAACTTACGAGTTCAACCTACCCCAATTCAGAGGATTAAAGATGCTCAAGCTAATGATCCTCATCTCCAAAACATCATACTTGAGGTGGATTTTGGCTCAAAACCATAATTCCGAATTCATGAGGACGGTTCCTTGAGGTTTGGCAGTAGAATTTGTGTTCTAGATGTTTGGAATTGAGAAAAGAGATTTTGGAGGAAGCTCATTACATTAACTATACGATCCATCCTGGTGGTACCAAGATGTATAGAGATTTGAAAACCACCTTTTGGTGGAATAATATGAAGAGAGAGATTCCTCAATTAGAGCTACGTGTTTTTGACTTGTCAACAAGTTAAGGCCGAACATCAGAGACCTATAGGATTGTTGAAATCGCTTTCAATTCCTGAATGGAAGTGGGAGCGAATCACGATGGACTTCGTATCAGGTTTACCTAGAACCCTAAAGAAAAATGATCGCGTTTGGGTGATTGTTGATAGATTAACAAAGTCTATGCATTTCTTGGCCGTTCATACAGGAATGTCATTGGAGAGGTTGGTAGAGTTGTACATTGAGCAAATTGTGAGACTTCATGGTGTCCTAGTATCTGATCAAGATTCTCGTGTTGTGGCAAAATTTTGGGAGAGCTTGCATAATGCTTTAGGCACTCGACTGAATTTTAGTACTGCTTTTCATCCCCAAACGGATGGTCAATCTGAGAGGACAATCCGAATCTTGGAGGACATGTTGAGAGCATGTGTTATGGATTTTGGAGGTTCATGGGTTCGCCATTTGCCATGGGCAGAGTTTGCCTACAATAATAGCTATCAATCCAACATTCATATGGCTCCATTTGAAGCTTTATATGGAAGGAAGTGTAGATCTCCTCTTGGTAGGGAAGGTGTAGGCGAGACAATTATTGGGTCCGGATCTTATTCAGCAAGCAATTGAAAAAGTCCAATTGATTAGAGAACATCTTCGTGTAGCTCAAAGTTGGTTTTGAAAAACTTGTTGTCGGATTTAACCATGCAAGTGCACGTATCGTTAACAAGTAATAAAGTGAAGAGTAAAGTATCATTCCCACGAGGAATTATTACCAAATTCGTTAAGTATTAAAATTATAACAACTTAATCTTAATCAAACAAAAGATTAGAATTGTAAACTAAAAGCCTAAATAAAAGAAAATAATAATAAAAAAAAAATTAAAATTTGGATTAATCACTTGAGAAAAGCCTAGGATTACAATTTCTCTCAACACTTTGTTTGAACCTCTCCTACTCTCTCAACTTGATTAATAACATCGAGTTGTTAACCTAGAGTTCTAATTTATTTATAAGTATCTTCCGATGGACTTATAAAAATATCTCTCTTAACCAATTAACTATATTCCAATGGAAATTGAATTAAAGAGAAACTCATTAAACTTAGACTCTAAAATTGATTACACATGACATATAAGTATATTTCTACCCTACATGCAACTCAATCCATCATAATAAATGAATATGAAACACATGTTGTTCAATCTATGTCTAATATTAAACTCTATTTTTCAAGTTGTATTTAGTTTACTAAATCAATCTAATTGGTGATCAAGCAAATAGAAACATTAAGCACAAAATTGAATAAACAAAAATATCATTAAAATCAAGAAAGGGAGTAAAATAATCCAAACTACATGTTGAGTTTCATTGCAATCCTAGAAAAAGTAAATTAGTTCATGCTTACTAATGAAAATATAAAATAAAGGAGTTTCACCATCATAAATATTAGAAGAAAATAAAAGAAAGGTTTGTAAGACTTCAGCCTTCTAGTCTCCAAAAACTCTCTTGCTCCCTGCAAACTTGTGGTGACTGCTATCCTCTTAAGAAAACTAGGTTAATTGAGAGCTAAGAAGTAGTAAAAGGTAAGAAGTGTTTATTTAGGTCCTAAAAGTTCCTATTTATAGAGATCCAAAAGCCTAGAAGGAGACACTTTGCGTGCAAGCAACAAGTGAGTCTTTCCTTCCTTTTTCGTGTTTTTTCTTTCCAAAACAGTAGGTGCTAGCGCCGCGACGTTGGAATTGGCGTCGCGGTGCCGAAGTTGCTGCATGGCTCCTTCTCGCTTGGTTGCTGCATGCTGCTCTCCCATCTTCTCGTACTTTCTCAGCTGATTTGGATGATCAAATCTTATGCGATTTGGACGAGTAATATACCTTTGGAAAGCTTTTTGAATTAGCTTCAAAAGTCAAGAAAAAAGTTTTCTTGAATAAAGATGCTAAGATCATGTTTTCCTAACAACAAGTTCTGGAGATCAGATCTGCCATTGCTTCGTTTTGCATTTTTTTTCGTTTTTTCGCACCTCGAAGCTCCTTCTTGCTTTAGACCTATCAAAATACAAAAACACTAAATTAACAGTTAATTTAAACATGAAATAAATAAATAAAAATAATTGAGCCGGTTTGAATAAAACTTTAAAGATTGAGCCGGTTTGAATGCACAAAATGTGATAAATTAACTTTATTTCATGAAGTGATCACACGTCATCATTAACACCTCACCCTTCCAAACATATCATCATCCTGCCATGTCTTCATCCTTGCCACGTCATCACTGACACATCATCTTTTATCATATCATCATTGCCACATCAGCATCTCACCTGGAAACCAAGTCACGGTCACTAGCAATCGACCATCCATGTACCGATGGCTCCTTGATTAAACCACCTAGTAAGATCAGAAACAGAAGATTTAATTTATTTAACTTTCGATCCGATTTCTTTTTTAACTTTTGTTCACGGCAATATCTAACAAAGAACATGTTTGGATTGGTACATAAAAGAGATCTTATCCATAAAGAAATGAAAGCAACAATTGAATGAGAGGCGGCAGATGCCTTGGAAATTGAGAGCAGAACGTGAAGCCATGTGTGGGACAACTACACCTCATCACAACACTCGCAGGTCCCCGCATAAAACTAAGGACAGCCGCACCACTCCCCACACATCCGTTTCTTCATTCAATGGTTGTTTTGTGCTGTTTCACTTCTGGTTTTCCAGTTTTTATTATGCCGAAATTTCCAACATGACGGTTTTCAGTTTGAATCCAGCGAGAGAAAAATTCCATCCTCGTTGGATATTGGTGTTCAAAGCTGCTTGCTTTTGTAGGTCTACTAGTCTAATCCACTACTTCCGAATTTTCAACAGCTAAGCAACAAGACACACAATTCTTCATTATTTCAACCTTTATTCCCCCCTTGCAAGTTGCAAAGATGGTTTCTGTGGATCAAGTTCACATTTGGCCGTTTTGCACATGAAATCAAGTTTTAAAATGTAAATCCAAATTAAGATTCGTAATGGTGAAATTTTCTCATCAGGCAGACCGCCACCAAGAAACTCCCAACAGCATAACCAATGGCTAATTCTCTGCCAGGATTAGGATTTAGGAATGAGGCATTTGCATGAACGAAACATGAATTGTTTGGGTTTGAGAACATTTACCTAGCCGCTCACCAGAGCTTCCAAACTGAACATCATCCAAAATTATATTCCAAGAAAAATACAACATCCTGTGTAAAATAATTTAGACTAGACTACAAAGTGTACTAAGAAGAAGCAAGAAGCATTGAGAATAGAATGAACATAACATACACAGCACTGATACCATAATTTACAACTGCTTATCTCCCATCTGCCGAATTAAATGACTCAGCAAATCCATAAGGCCGCGCAGGAATGCTGGTTTGAGTGTTGTCTAAGCTGGGAAGAAGCGAAGAAGACGAAGACTCCAAATTGCTTCTGCCTTCATAAGCTTGCCACTTCTTTAATGCTTCTGGCAATGACATTTCAAGGTCAATGCCATATATGTCTTCACAACATTGATCACTTGGTTTCCAAAGCTCCACTAGAGAAGATAGCACATTCACGGCATGACCCATATCAGGCCTTTGATACGGCTCCCTTGCACAGCAATGACCTGCTAACTCAGAAACAGTGCTGATACTGGCAAGTGTTTCCTCATTGAGGTCAATTGTGGGATCAATGGCTTTGCGGAAGGAGTCCTTGTTGATGTGCATTCTCTTGAACCATGTAACTAGGTGCATGCTTTCCTCAGGTTGGCTCTCATCAAGCGCTCTTCTGCCAGTCATTAGCTCCATCAATATCACCCCAAAGCTAAATACATCAACTTTAGTTGTAACTCGTCCAGTAACTGCACTCAGTATTCAAAGAAAAAATGATGTCGACATCAGCTATTAGCAGAATGCATATCTAGGTTAAACGTATAAGATGAAACTAGTTTTGCAATTTTCAAACTGTGGTGCAAAATTGGTGTTGGGATTGCATAGGAAATAACTACAATTATATATTATTCTATATTTTTTTTATTCCCAAAGCCTCTCCTCCATGTCTCTTTCAGGTGCTAGCTATCTGCTTAAAGTGGCAAATGCCCAAGTCAAATCAAATAGTTGAATACTTTTATGATTTCATGCATAGTTGATTTGCATTTTTTTATTAAGAAGAAAATAAATGAAATTAAAGAGAAAAAACCAATAAACAAAAGATACCTGCATATTCTGGGGCCAAGTATCCAAAGGTTCCAGCAATTCTAGTTTCAATCGAGCCTTTACCCTCAGGAGCAAGACGCACTAGGCCAAAATCTGCTACCTTAGCCCTCATATCATCTCCTAGTAGAATGTTTGAAGGCTTCAAGTCTCTATGTATAAAACTTTGATGAGCCAAACCGTGAAGATATTCAACACCCCTTGCCACATCTAAGGCAATGCTCAACCTTTTTGTCCACTCAAGTGGTTTTAATCCTTCTTCTGCCCAGTTAAAGATATGTCTACTTAGAGTACCTTGGGGCATGTATTCATACACAAGAAGCTTTTCATTCCCATCCAGGCAATACCCGAGAAGAGCAACAAGATGCCGGTGTCGAACCTTTGTCAATACAGCAATCTCAGACTTAAATTCTGCTAAACCCTTGCCACTAATAACCCCAGATTCCATTCTCTTCACAGCGATCTTTGTACCATCATGCAACTCACCTTTATATACCACCCCAAAACCCCCTTGTCCCAATATATTTTCTTCACTGAAATTGTTGGTCACATTCCTTAGAACTTGGATAGAGATCACCATGTTTCCTGCCTCAACCATTTGTATGTCGCCAAGCTCACTGTTCGGAATCGTATGAGTTTCACTGACAGCACCAACACTAACACTTGAGCCAGCAACCGTAATCTTAACACTTTCGTTATCTGACCCAGAATGGCAAGGGTGAATTACCATTGCATTTGGGCTCTGTACTCTGCTAAACCGTTTCTGTTTCTTTTTGTAAAAACACAAAATCAACAAACCAAGCAAGCCAACAACTACCAGACCCCCAAACACACAAACTATAACTATTCCAGTCAAAGCTGAAGATTTCTTGCCACTATCTCCAGAACTTTCACTACTTTTAGATCCTGTGCCTGCACTGGGATTGTCAGATTCTGAACCTGGAATATTAGAACTACTTTTCTCCTTGCCTCTGTCAGGATTACCGTTTGTATTCAAAATGACATTGCTCTTGAAAGTAGGGATTTTCCCATAAAGTTGATTGTTTGACACATCAAGTTCTTTAAGTGCAGCCAGAGTAGTAAGCTCCTCAGGAATGGGACCAGTAAGATTATTGTCAGCAAGAATCAGCCTCTGCAAAGATTTAAGTGATGCGAAATGGGGGGAGATGGTACCTGTAAGGCCCATCTTCTCAAAATTAACAACAGTAATGTTCCCATTACTACAGGTAATCCCAAGCCAATCTGCGCAAGGATCATTCCCCTTCCAATTATCAGCAAGCTTTTGTGGATAATCCATCGACTTCATAACAGTAAGCAACATAGCGACCCTCAGATCACAGTCACCAGGACTTGGCAAACAAAAGCTATTCGAATCCTTATCCATATCCACAAAAACGGAATTCTTAAACTTTGGCATTGGTCCTTGAAGTAAATTATTGGTCAAGTTTACAGTTTTTAATGATTCAAGCTTCACCAGAGAAACGGGAACAGGGCCAGTAAAAGAGTTGTCCCTCAAACTCAGACTCTGCAAGTCTTTCAAACCGGAGAAGTCTGGTAAAGGACCAGAAAATGAATTGGAATGCAACCAAACCTCTTTCAAGAATGTCATGTTCTGTATTACAGCAATGCTACCAGTAAGTTTACCATTACTTTCCTGCCCATTAACCCACAAAGACTGGATTGAAGACCGAGAAAAGCTGGAGGGCAGCTCTCCTGCCAAACTATTGAAGGCCAAATGCAAAATTGTTAGACCTGGAAACTCATCAGGTCCAAAAATGTCTGGTATTTTGCCGATAATGTTAGCCGAATTGGATGAGAAATTCTGCAAAGCAGAAGCATTTTTCAAACTTGGAGGGATTTCCCAGGCAGAAAAAGGGTTGTTATCAATCTCCAGGGATTGAAGAGAAGATAAACCAGAAAAGAAATCACTGGGAAATGAAGTGAAGCGATTATTACTTAGCATAACAACCTGTAGTGAGCTTAACCCGTTTAAGCTAGGGAGGGAACCTGAAATGTTGTTCCATTGTAGCTCTAAACGTTCTAGTTCAGTCAGGCTTTGAAGATTTGAAGGAAGTGTACCTTGGAGGTTTTGGTGACCAATTTGGATCCGAGTAACCCGGTTGTCCTCTGAGCAGAGAACGTGGTTCCATTTGCAGGGATCAGGGTCGGACCATCCGAGAGAATCGGGTGGGGTTAGCGTCTTCCTGAGGGCTAACATCGTTGCAGCATCATCACTCTGGGATTTTACTGAGATGATGATTGAAGAAAATCCAAGAATAATAGCAAAAAGCTTGAAGCAGCAGCCAACTCCGTGTTTCTTCTTCATAGTGACAAAGATGAACTGCCAAGCTTTCCAACTTATCGAAAAAAAAGAAATGCCAAGCTTTATTTTATTTTAATTTTTGAAGAAGCAGGAAAGGGTTGCAACTTTTTTTGTTTCAAGGCATGATGGGATAGAGCAAGCATTTGGGGAGTGAAGTGAAGAAAAGGTAGAGCAAAAGGCAAAAAGAAGGATAGAGAGAAGAAAGAGACAGAGAGGTTGGCAATGGCAACTGATTAGGAATTGATGAATAATGAATGAGAGAGCAAAGAAAGAGCAGTAATTGAGATGGAAGCAAGCAGGGGCCACCAAAGATCTGGGGAATCAAAGCAAAGGCTGACTGTCATAAGGAAAGGGCTAAGACTAAGCTTTGCATATGATATGGGGTTGAGTTGGTAATCTAATCTTAATATAATCTGGAATTGAATCTGGATGATTCCCTTTCCACGACTCATTACATTACACGCCAACTTCCCAATTTCTTTTGTTCATTGTTGTTTGTTTCAAAGAAAACCTTTTCTTTTCTTTTTTTTCTTTTCAAACCGCAAAGCAACAAAGCCCATGCACATGCCTGATGCCACATGGCTGATGCCTGATGCCTCCTCAGTCCCCACATTTCACCTTCCTTCATTTCATTACTACTCTACTGTTTCCTCATATATATATATATATATATTTTTTGGTTATTAAGGTATTTTCAGATTTCATCTAAAATTAATTTTTTCAGATATTATGGAACGTCAATGCAAAAAACTCTCTCAGTTTTCTTTTTGTCAGATTTATTTATTTATTCTACTTACCCTTCATTTCACATTTGTGATTTGATTATAAACAATGGACCCGTCCCTCGGATCTGGTCAAGTCAACATGTAAGACTTCATTACTGTTCCTTAACTTGGATGCTACTCACTAAATGACTAATGAGCCATCCGATTTTATATTTTATTGCTTTATTAATTCACGGTTCTTCTATCAGCTTAAACATAACTGAAGCTTATCTCATATATATATATATAATCTATACTAAATGCATAATTAAATAATTTACAACATATCGTTTGATGATAAATTAGATTTGGATTTATTGATAGAAGAAAAAATCACAAATGAAAGTTAATTATTTTCCACAACCTAAATTATTCACTTCATTTGCAGGAAATTTTTTGATTATTGCTTTCTTAATTTGGAGAAAACGTATTTCTCTCAATTTCCTCTCTTAAGTGGAATGGAAAAGTTAACTTTTTATCTTTTCTTAATTGGTTAAAAAAATCAACTATAACTTTCATTTTGGAAGTTCCTCGTCTTCCAACGTAGAGAGAAACCTTCTTGTGGGGGGGGTTTATATCTTTTAACACGTGCTACAATTCTTTTAACATGTGCCATAAACTTCTCAATGGAAGTTATGGAACAGGTACCATCCATTATAGGTGTCCGATTTCAACATCTCCCTCTCACATATATTTGGTGCAATACTATCTCAAAGGACTAAAAAAGAGTGATATCTCTTTTATATGTAAAGTTCATACTGAAAAATAGATCGTGCGACCATCATATTTCATAATCTCGAGAGTTGGTTATCATACAACTGTTAAGTAGTATATATAACAACTCAAATATTTAAGTAAAGTAAGTATGCAATATCCTAGATCCATTCAATTATATTTTAAGTTTCCCATAATCGCTATTATATAGTGATATAATAAACTTTTGTATTCACAATTGTGTTTACCATATAAAACACAATTGGTCAACCAGTGAATACAACCGAATGTGAGACTAAAATGATCTTTCTTTTTCCTCGAATCCCTTCATTCCAATTCAACTGCTCTCTAAATATGTCCCATTAGATCGAATCATTTATGACCATTGATAACATTCTAAGATAGCTAACCTTGAAACTTTAAAAAATAGTCAAAGGTCATAAGGGTACTAAATAGAGATCCCTTATTGATCTCAGGGGTCTCACACAACTTAAAAGGAGCGATTAATTCTTTTGTTACCCATATTGGTCAAACAATGCACATGTGGTGTGAAACATATGCTACGATATTACTCTTCTTTTTTCTCATGCAGCATATGTCTTTATCACAATATTAATATCGTACAGGTGATACTTCAGATACACTTAGTGTCTAACTTTGTCCACAACTCTACTTTCTCAATAAATTCAATAACAAGACTTCCACCTGACATACATAGACAGATAAAGTGAATTGTGGGAACATTCACTTTTGATCATAATTTTGTCACTATATGACCTTATCTTGATTTGTTATAAAGGCGATTTCGTTTTAAACTCGAGCTCTAGCAGAACTCTTAGTTTCAAAGTTTAAAACTAATCTCATCTCTACTCGGCACTAAGCTTTAGAGGTGATTGCCTGTGTGAGAAGGTTAATTATCTATCCGATATACTTTTAATCTCATTTATGTACTTAACCTATATATACACGTGTGTATGTTTTCATTAAACAAAGTACCAAACTTTAGTATGCATTAATAATAGATATCATTGTCTGTAAACCTCAAAATTAAGTGAAATTTTTTACAAATTGTTTATCTTGAACAACTTAGCAAGTATGTCAATTCCTACACAATCCTAGAGATCTTACATGTCCCTTATACACATCTTTAGGAATCGGTTTCGTAAATGGATCTGCAATCATCTTATGCGTAGATATGTACTACACATTTACTTTCTTATGTGCAACCATGTCTCTCACAAAATTATATTTGGTATCTATGTTTTTGATACTTAAATGATATTTGGGATCTTTCGTTAATATGATTGCAGCTTGACTATCGCAATTCAATAATACTGAGTTTGATACATCTTAATTAAATTTCAAATGATTCAAGAATTTCAAATTATTCTATTTTCATAATCCAATTTAAAAATTCAACATTAATTAACTTTTAAATATAATTGAATGATATAATTAATAATTTGACACTACATTATTGATATAATTATATGATAATTATAAATAATTTAATTTTTAAAAATTTTATCAAGTTCATATTTTTTTTTAAATTCGAATTTCTCTGAGTTCGAGTTTTTGATTTTTTTAAAAATCAAATCGAATAAGTATGGATTTTGCTACGGATCATTTAGGCATGTTTGTGAGTTCAATTAAATTTTGCCACCTCTAAAAACACTTGTCAAAGTAATATTTATGGAAAAATTTGTAATTAATCATTGCCTCTTCTGGAATTTGATAAGAATAATGCATTAAATAAAAAAAATTATAAAATAAAAATTTAATTAAACTCTAACAAAAATTTATAGACAGTAATTGACTGGAACCAGTGAAAAAAAAATCAAATCGGATCGATCAGTCGAACTAGTTGAATCGAACATTGACGATTTGTTTAGTCCGGTGCATATAAAAAATTGGACACATAATAAACTGGTAGAAAATCGGTTCAACCGATAAAAATCCGGATTAAACCGGTAAAAAACCAATTTTTTTTGTTAACTTTATTATTTTTTATTAAAAATTATTTTAAAATGATGAGATTTGAATTTTTAACCTTTTAATCATATAATAAAAACTATACCATTAACCCAAAAACATTTTTTATTAACGAATTATTATATTTATACTTATTTAATATTAAAATTATATATTTAATATTTAATTTACTTTTGAACTGAACAATCCGATTGAACCGATTGAACAGATGACTCAAAGGTCATACCAATTTAACCTCCGGTTAGATTTTTTTCAATATTGACTGGAACCCTTTAATTATTTATTAATTATACTAATAAGAGGAGTAATAGATTAAGAAATATTTGTCTTATAAATCAAGAGGTTACTATTTATGAAAGTGAGCCAATAGAACGAAGGCGAGCAGAAAATGAGAACATTAATGGGAAGGAATCGGTAATCACAAGAGAAGTACATGCTTACGCGTGACATATTGAATTATCAATCTTAATGGATATAACTTTTTAAATATATTAAAAAAAATAAAAATTAAATATACTCATACCGAATAAATATTCATATCCGACACTCGCACTCGAATTCGAATAATAACAAAACATGCCCAAATGACAAAGAAGATTATGACACCCTGAAGTAGAGCGCATATAAAGCATGACAAAAAGGCATAATAACTAACTCTACTACAGCTAATTATTAGTTTCACACAAAAAACATGCATGCCTGAGACTGAGATGTTAGAGTCATATATAATATTGTTCTATAGGATTTGGCATTTACAACCTTCCTTGTAATTCTCTTTCTGTGGAATTTCTTATTTTGAAACATCTAAAATCAAGAACCTCTACTCCTTAAGTTTTATCTCATGGACAAACAAAAAATATCATTTTGAAAAGATTTAGGAACGTATAAAAGTTTTATTTACATCATAAGAACTAAATTACAGAAAATACTCAATAAAGAGCAGTTTATTCATTAAGATATTGCAATTATAGAAGATAATCAACTATGTGTTCAAAACATAATCTAGAAATTACTTGTGTTAATATTCAGGTCATATTGAATGCAAACAGTTTCCAAAGATATATAGATGCATAAGAGAATAACCACACTAAAAACTTTGAAGGAAATTGATAATATAAACTCATATGACTAAAAATTTAAATAGTAATCATAACGCGATGTTATAGTTACTATTTTGCATTTTTGATCTTTTCCGCTGCGACAGCATTTACAAATAAAGAGCATAAAGTAAACACAATGATACCTTCAGCTCATAGCACCATCTCATCTTTATGAGCATTTACAAGTAAATCTTAATTTCTCATCGATCTCTAGGAGCCTCTTTTTCATGACATATCACAGAGGAATAGTATCAGACAGTATGAGGGAAAGTTCTAGGGTCAGCTCTCTAGTACGACTTTCCCATTAGCTCATGACATAACTCAATAAACGAAAGCCAGGAATGGGGTATTAACTCAATAAACGAAAGCTAGGAATTAGGGATGTCAATTTAAAATACGAATTTGAATATCTGCGGATATTTGATTCATTTTTTACGGATTTGAATTTGCAGATTTGGATAAAAGTCGGATTAGATATTATAATTACTATCCGCAGCGGATTCGGATATGAAATTTTGGATATCCATTATCTGAATCTGCATTACTTCTGCGGATTTGAAAAGCATATTCGGATATCCGAATCCGCTTATTTGTAAAACACATAAATTTTGTTTGATTTTATATTTTTATTTTAAAAAAAAATTGATTTATTGAATTTGTATTTTTAGCGGATTCGGATATCTGACAGATAATGTTATTTAATTCGAATTCGGATAGTAATATGCGGATTAAATGCGGATAATTTGTGGATTCGAATTTTAAAATAGTTTTGAGAATTTGGATTCGGATAGTACAAAAAATGCTGATATCCGACCCGCTGTCATCCCTACCAGGAATGGGGTATTAAAACTTAAAATCGGATATGTCGGATATGCCAGTTTTGAGTGAAATGTTATTTTTTACAATTTTTATTATTAATTAAATATAAAATATTATTACAATTACATGAATTTATTATCATTAACATAAATTATTAGGGTTAATAAGAAAATGAAAATTTGTTATTATAGTTACATAAATTATATGATCAATTACATAATTTATTAAGATAAGGAAATAGAAAAGAGTAATATAAGTTCTTATTATCATTACAAATATTTTCTTAATAAATTATGTTTTTACAATTTTTATTAAAAAAAATAAAATACAAATATTGTTATAATTACATGTTTTCTATTATCAGAAACATAATGGTTTTTTTATTACAATATAGCCAAAAAAAAAAAATTATCAAATTACCGTTACTTTTTGATTATTTCCCAAAATACGGACCTTTTTTTTTCAGCTGGGAAATCGCCATCCCCCATGGCGATTTCCCAGCGTGTTTTTTTGCAAATTTGCAAAAAACACCAAGGGAAATCGCCATGGGGGATGGCGATTTCCCTTGGTGTTTTTTGCAAATTTGCAAAAAAATACCAAGGGAAATCGCCACCCCCCATGGCGATTTCCCTTGGTAATTTTAGCCAATTTTGCTAAAACCATGAAGGGAAATCGCCATGGGGGGTGGCGATTTCCCTTCATGTATATTTTTTTTTTTTAATTAATAAAAAAAAAATTATATTAAAACAATATTTTATTTTAATTTGATAAATTTATTTTTAAAAATTATAAATTAAATTAAAATATTTTTTTTATAGGTTTGGTTATTTATTTTTTTAAAATATATATTAAAAATGTAATTTAATTTATTATTACAATTTTATAAAAAATAAAAATATATTTCTTATTAAAATTTAAAAAGAAGATTATATAAAAAATAAAATTTTTATATCAAAAATTTTATTTTTTATAATTTTGTAATATTATAAAAAAGAAAATTTAATTTATATCAAAAATAATTTAATGATGTAAAATGTAAATAAATTTTTTTTAAAAGAAATTTATCGAGTCACTTTTTTAAATAAAGAAGTTATTTTTAAGTTGGTATTGTTAAATTATTTTTTTTAATTTGATTAGTTTTTTTGAGTTGGTATTCGATTAACTCGTGACATTAATTTAATCATTGTTTTTAATAATAATATAGATTGTTACAGTTTAAAACTGGATATTTGATAAAAAAATTTTAATTTAATTTCTGATTAAATTTTTTTTTCTTATTATAATTTAAAAAGAAAATTAAATTAAAATGAAAAAAAGAAAAGCAACTTATCATGTAATTTGGATTATTATATTAAAATTAAATAACAACATTAAGATATAAATTAAAATAAAATATAACAATTAATTTCCGAACAAATTACATGAAATGCAAAACATATAAATTTATATTAGAAATTTAAAACACATTACAATTATTCTAATTATTGCGTGGTGTAGAGCAACAGTGTCGAGCTCTTCTAGTGCGTGGTGGTTGCACCCGTCGTTCAACCTCGTCAGTGGCACGTATTCGCGGTCCACCACGACCTCTTGCTATAACCGCCAATGGTTCCGGTTGAATGTCATCAGTCGTTTCATCCGTATCAAAAATTTGAAACCCACTGCTGGATGAGCCAACACCTAGTTCACCCATAACGGGAACCTGACTACTAGATGCACCCATAAATGATGTAGCATCAAATGCTGACGAAGGGGTTCCAAACTGATACATGGATGTTAAATATGCTGAACTTGGACTTTGGACGGGGAGCTGGTCATCTAACCTCGTTCTTGGCGGTGATGGTCGGTAACACTCATCAACGTCATATCCGGGGTGACTTACGGAATAACGATGGCTGGATGGTACTCCATGATCCCGTTCAGGTTCAGGATGATCAAATGACATCCTCGGTGCTGTGAACTCCGATGAGGTCGGTTGACGCCTTCGCCCACGTTGTCGGCGAGGTCTAGGAGCATCCATATCCTGTGTAGGAGGGACTGGAGCTGAAGTTTGTCCGGTAAATGGCATACTCCTAACATCCTCGTGCATCGACGGTGGACAAACGAAAGGCCGACCTTCATTTCTATACCATCTTATGTAATCAGCAGACGGGTTGAAATTATTACCAACAATCGGGTAACCTGTCGGAATTCGTTCAAAACGTATGTTCCACCATTGGATCCAACGTTCATGCTTCGCAGGCCAGAATTCATCATTACGACCACGCATGTCGACCTTGTGAAGCTTATCAAGGTTCATCGGGGCTGCAGGAATTGGTTGTTGCATCCCAAATTGTCGCAACACCCGGTCAGTTTGGTGCCACTCTACATATGAAAAGCATATCAATGCTGTGTTTGCTTTCCATATATTGAAATTATTGTAGGCATCCGATGGGAGGCATGCCATAATTTCACTCGAGGAATATGGCATCCACAGAAACTGCGAATAATTATTACAAATTATTAGTTTCATAAGGATTAAATAAATAAAAAAAACTTCAATGTAACAATCGAAATATTTACCTTATCATATCCTAGTCGATCTAGTCGTAGTCTTATACTTGCAAGATCGCTCGGAGTCTCTGTAAAATCTCTACCCGTACTCCTACTCCACCTATTAAAATGCATATAATATCTTAATGACCTATAAAAATACAATTTCGTACAAAATTAATAAAATAGTAAAGATTATTACCTGCTTGCAAGGGGGTATACAGCCGAAATATCCACGCGCGGAGCAAGAAATGGTAGCCGATACCAAGCCCATGATTGTAGAAGCACTAGACATCCACCTATGTCATGGTTTTTTGGAACTGTAGCTCGGCAAAGTTCTCTATACAAAACTGCCAAACACGCAGAACCCCAACTATAATTTGCTGCTTCCTCTAAATCACGTAGCAATGGAAGATACATTAAATGTACCCGACTGCTCGATTTGTCAGGCATCAGTAATCCTCCAATCAAACGTAAAATATATGCTCTAGCAGCATATTGTATTTGTTGTTCGGTTGCATGTAATGGCAGATTTTGAAACGTTTTCAACCAAGTCAGTCTCACCGTTGAGCCAGATACGACGTCTTCTGGAGGTACCTCACCCAATAGATCTTGACACAGTTCATTCCAATCTAGCAGGCTTCCGCCTGTAACTGCATCGCCATGGATCGGAAGTCCAAGTTGCAGCGCAACATCTTCGAGACTGACCGTGCATTCACCACATGGAAAATGAAAAGTGTGCGTCTCGGGTCTCCATCGTTCGACCAACGCAGAGATTAAATCGGGTTGTATCACAAGTCGTCGAATTTGACTTGCGTGATAAAATCCGGCTCTTCTTAAGTGGTCGATAATATAAGGATGCGGGTCCTCCAATGTAAATTTCCTCGAACGTAATACGCGACGAGTTTCCTGTTATAATAATAAAAATTAATATATTATAAAACTATAACAATTAAAAAGTAATAAATAAAACTATAAAATAACAAAATAATAATATAATATAATATAATATAAACAATAATAATATAATATAATATAATATAAAACAATAATAATATAATATAATATAATATAATATAATATAATATAATATAATATAATATAAACAATAATAATATAATATAATATAAAACAATAATTTCGTATAAAAAAACAATAATAATATAATATAAAAAAACAATAATAATATAATATAAAAAAACAATAATAATTTAATATAATATAAAGAATAATAATATAATATAATATAAAACAATAATAATATAAAAAACTATAATAATATAATATAAAACAATAATAATATAAAAAACAATAATAATATAATATAATACAATAATAATATAAAAAACAATAATAATATAATATAAAACAATAATAATATAATATAAAACAATAATAATATATAAAACAATAATAATATAATATAATATAACACAATAATAATATAAAAAACAATAATAATATATAAAAAAAAATATATAATAATATAAAAAACAATAATAATATAAAAAAAAAAATAATATAATAATATAAAAAACAATAATAATATAAAAAACAATCATAATATAAAAAATAATAATAATATAAAAAACAATAATAATATAACAATTTACTTACCTCGTTAAATATAACCTCCGAGATGTGATTTTCTTGTAACCTTAATAGTGAAGCCATTTCAAAATATTGTTGTAGAAAAAAAAATTTGTAGAAAGAAATTTTTTTTGGTAGAAAAATGATAAAATTTTGAAAGAAAATGAAAATTTGAATGAGAGTAATGAAAATTTGAAGAAGAGGAGAGGGGTATTTATAGAGGGTGGGGGGTGTGGGGGGGAGGGGGGACGTGGGGGGTGGGGGGTGGGGGGTGGGGGAGGGGGGATGGGGCAACGGTCATCTTTGAATTTTTTTTTTTTTTTTTTTTCATTTGAAATTTAAAATTTAAAAAAAAAATCAAAATATTAAATTATAAAAAAATCTAAAATATATTTTACGAATTTTTAAATTTTTTTAAATTATAAAAAAAATATTTTAATTTAATTTATAATTTTTAAAAATAAATTTATCAAATTAAAATAAAATATTGTTTTAATATAAATTTTTTTTATTAATTAAAAAAAAAAATATACATGAAGGGAAATCGCCACCCCCCATGGCGATTTCCCTTCATGGTTTTAGCAAAATTGGCTAAAATTACCAAGGGAAATCGCCATGGGGGGTGGCGATTTCCCTTGGTATTTTTTTGCAAATTTGCAAAAAACACCAAGGGAAATCGCCATCCCCCATGGCGATTTCCCTTGGTGTTTTTTGCAAATTTGCAAAAAAACACGCTGGGAAATCGCCATGGGGGATGGCGATTTCCCAGCTGAAAAAAAAAGGTCCGTATTTTGGGAAATAATCAAAAAGTAACGGTAATTTGATAATTTTTTTTTTTTGGCTATATTGTAATAAAAAAGCCGAAACATAATTTTTTATAAAAGATAAGAAAATTTATAATATCAACTTTTATTATTTTACAAAAAAATTTTGTAAGCTACATAATTTCTTAAGACAAGGTAATAGAAAATAATAATACACTTTATATTACCTTTACATTTTGTTCTTAAAAATTTGTATTTTGCAACTTTTTGTAGAGGGTAAATTACTAAATGTTGCTATAATTATCTGCTTATATTATATATAAATAACATAAGTTTTTAAAAATATATAATAAAAATAGTAATATTAAATTTTATTATGTTTACATAAATTATTTTGAAAGATACATAATTTATTAACATAAGCTTTTACAAAATTGTATTACAACTTTTATTACGTTTACAAAAATTTCTTAAGGTTTTATGTTTTTTACAACTTTTCTTAGATAGAATGAAATACTAAATGTTGTTATAATTATTTACTTTTATTATAAATAACGTAATTTAGTACAAAACATAAGAAAAAGTGATAACATCAAAATTTAGTATGTAATTACGTGAATTTCTTAGCAATTACGTAACTTATTATAGTACATTATAATATAATTACTTAATGAAAAGTTAAATTATTATTCTTTCATGTTTTATAGTTTGGTAAGCAATTACAAGATATATATATATATATATATATATAAGTAATATTTGTTGTAATTTTCATAGGGTTTTTTTATCAGAATATAGCTGATTTTTTTTTTATTTACCGAAATATCGTTATTTTGAGATTAATTTCCAAAACCCGCTCCTTATAAAATCAGCTGGGAAATCGCTATCCCCCATGGCGATTTCCCAACGTAAAATTAAAAAAAAAAAAAATTCAAAAAAGACCAAGGGAAATCGCTATGGGGTGACGATTTTCCTTAGAATTTTTTTTTTTTAATTTTTTTACTAAAAATTTAAAATTTAACGGTTAAAAAAAAAAATCAAAATTTTTGAAGGCAACGGTAACTTGATCGTTGCCTTAAAAAAATTGCAAATTTTTTTTTTATTTTAAAAATTGCAAAAATGTATAAAAAATTAAATAAAAAAATTACCTTGGTTTGTTTTTTATTTTTTAAAAATATATATACTAAAATTTTATAATTTTATAAAAACTAAAACAAAATTTAATTTATTACTTTAATTTTATAAAAATAAAATTTTATTTCTTATTAAAATTTTAAAAAGAAAATTATATTTCTTATTAAAATTTTATATAAAAAAATGTATTTCTTTTTAAATTTAATATAAAAAATTTATTTCTTAATTAAATTAGATATAAAATAAAATTTTATTTTTTATTTAAATTTTATATAAATCAAAATTTGATTTCTTATTTAAATTTTATATGTGAGATCTGTAACAAACGGTATAGAAAAAATTAAATAAAAAAAATTACCTTGGTTTGTTTTTATTTTTTTAAAACATATATACTAAAATTTTATAATTTATTTAATTTTATAAAAAATAAAATTTAATTTTTGTTGAAATTTTATAAAAAATAAAATAAAATTTATTATTTTAATTTTATGAAAAAATACAATTTTATTTCTTATTAAAATTTTTAAAAAAAATTATTTTTTCTTAAAATTTTATATAAATTTTTTTATTTCTTATTTAAATTTTATATAAAATAGAATTTTATTTCTTATTAAAATTTTATTTTAAAAAAAATGTATTTCTTATTAAATTGTGTATAAAATAAAATTTTATTTCTTATTTAAATTTTATATAAATTAAAATTTGATTTCTTATTTAAATTTGATTTCTTATTTAAATTTTATATAAATTAAAAATTAATTTTTTATTTGAATTTTATATAAAATAAAATTTTATTTCTTATTTTAATTTTATGTTACATAAAATATTTATATAAAATTAAAATAGAATGGACCTAATCGATTAAAATTAGAATTTATCAATAAAAGCTTAATTAAATGGTTTAATTAAGTGGAAGAACTTAAGAGTAAATAACACAAGAGTTGTGTTATAGCCCTACGTAAAAATCTAGTGATTGTTGCCCCCTATATAAAAGACATATAGCCACCTTATTATCCAACCTTGGTCGCACATTTGATGTGCTTGTATGCTCCCTTCTTGATTTCTTTCTTCCTACTTGCCAATTAGTGGATTGTTAGAGAGAAAACGTTTCTCCCTTGAGAGCATATGGCTTAGAGAAAAAAAATCTTGATTGTTTATTTATGTGTGCCACACCTTACCTTGGTGGAGAGAAAATTGTTTTCTTCCTCCTCTTGCTTATGAAGCATTTGGACATGGTTCTCTTGTTGGGGTGAGGTTTATGAAACTTAAACCACTAGTATGGATTTCGGCAAGCACTCCATTCCTACCTTGAGAATATTTTCTTGTTCGTCTGTGTGGATTACCGTTAGAGGTCAAACACTTGGGTGGCTTTGAAGTCTCGAGATTCTTTTTTGTGTTCAAGAACACATGGGCTTTTTAGAACTCTAGATCACTACATCTTTGAGTTAAGGTATGATTCTTGATCACATGATTGTTATCCAATTCTTTAATCACCTTAAAATTTTACAAGTATGATCCTTGGGAATTTGGCTATTTCTTTGAATCTTTATGCTTTCTTTTCTGCTGATTCATTTCTTGATTAAATTGTTTATTACCTGGGCATAAGGCCAAATCTAACAATCCAGGTTCATCTAGTTGCACCAGTCTATTCGAAGCTATTAAAACCTCCCTACCCTAAGGGGTATGATGCGAATGCTATTACAGGTGGCTATCATCTTTGGATCTTGGTCCACTTCGTAGAAGAATGCAGAGCCTTGAAGCGAAGGTGCAAGGTTTGATCAAAGCAGGTTTGAATTTTGAAAATAAAATGGAGCAAGTGTTGATGGAAACTTTTTACCCAACCACACATGGGCATAGTGGTAAAAAGGCTTCTATAGAAAAGGATTGTGAGCGAAAATTAGAGTTGCTTGCTATCCTTGAATTCTTTTTCTTCTAAAAGTAATGTAGTTAGATCCTTAAATGCTTGTGCCCGAAAGCATTAAAGAGGCCTTTTATGTCTAGGCTTAATTTATCTTTCATTATTTTCAATAAATTGACAAGTATGATGCACTTTCATTACATTTCCTCATTCATTCATTCTTTCTTTATATATTTTCCCACGTTTATATATCTTTTCAATTTCACCATTTGCAAGTCTCCAAATAATGAATATGAGGATAATCATGACAATAATCCAAATTCAATTTTGAAAACCTGTTCATATTGGCGAATTTGATGAAAAATAACATATATGATCATAGTTTGTCATTAATGGAGTAAGAAGGAAGACGAAAGCTGATATGCTATGTTGACCTACTAAAAGAAAATTAGTAAAACTAATTCACAAGTGTGTAGATCCTTTACGATGACCTCTGCGAGCTTGTCGTTTTCAAAAATGTTCTTCAATAGGAATATTCATATTTGATATGATAAATAATCACCTTTCTATTATCCTTTACATGAATAAAATCATCCATTTACTATCCCCTTTGAGCCTATAAATTTCTTCAAAAGAAACCCAACCAAAGATCACCATCCATACTAAAGGCAAAATTTGGAACAAGACATGTTCGCAAAAAGAAAAAATGAAGGTCAGAAAAGATTTCAGGGGACAAAGAAAGAATTCTCTTTTGTATTTGAACTCTTTTTGGAAGAAAAAGAAAAAGAAAAATAGAAAAAAAATGAAAAAAAGCAAAGTAATGAAAAAGCAAAATGGTAAAACAAAGGTGTTTTCTAATTTTATTTTCATAGAAAATAGAAAATATGTGAGAAAACATGTTTTTGTTGAAAAAATAAGAAAGTGTTTTTCGAAAATGAAAATGAATATAGGTGAAAATATGAAAACAAAATAAAGATGTTTTCAGTGTTTTCAACAAAATTATTTTGGGAGAATTGAAAAAGATGAAAACACGGGTTTTAAAAAAAAAATTGGATAACTGACAAACATACTTGCCCGGTTTGAATCCTTAAACAACCAAAATATATATTTTTTTATTTCCCCCCTAAAACAAACGATTTAACAAAACACTACTTCATTTGCGCTTTCCCTGGTCATTGTTCTAGAGGCCAAAAGCTCAAGGTCGAAGTCCACAATGGCACAAGTACCAGTACTGCCGGCTCCCACACCTAGATCAAGCCCCACCACGCCTGGACCTTCAAGCCCCACCACACCTGGAACTTCAAGTCCTCCCAGCTTAGCTTCATCCCTTGTTGCCACTCTCTCTCTTGTCTTCTTCATGTCCATTGCCTTAGTTTTGATGTGCTGATTATGTTAACCATTTTGCCAGTTTTAATTTATGTGACATTATGTCAGTTCAAAGTTCAAACTTTTTTTTTTTATATAAAAAAGTTCAGACTTCATTCATTTTATTATGATAGTGACCATGGATTCTGATATATCGTGTTTGAATAAAAACTTGATACCAAACATGTTTTCACTATTTTCATTTTTGAAAACAGATTTTCATTTACCAAACGTGTTTTTCAATTTTCAATTTTCAAAAAATAAAAATTATTTTCAAAAAATGAAAATAGAAAATAAAAACAGAAAATATTTTCTTAAACCAAACACACACTAATGCTTTAAGAAATGATCATTTGGTTCGAAACCCTTAAACAATATTTTGGGCCTATTTTATCCATTTTTTTCATAATCCCAAACCCTGGCCTACATTATGTACCTTGAAAATTCCATTTTGATGAAATATGAATTCTTGAATTAAAGAATCATTTACTAGATTATGACATGCTTGTGGTCTCACCAAAGGGTAATGAAGCTTAAGTGTATGAAGATAGCTCCAAAAATGAAGATTGAAAAGAAAAAGAAAACGGCTTACAACACTTCAATAAAGTCAATTTTGTTAGAAAAGAATGATCCGAGAATATGATAAGAAAGTTTGTCCTTGACAGTTTGGAGAAGAATAAATAATTTTGAAGAAAATGTTTCCAAATCAATATGACCAGCGAGGAAAATAAACATCAAATTGGGAATATCGCGATGTAGTAAAGAAAGCTTTTTCAAGTCAAGCATTAATTCTGATTAGAATGGATGAGGATGACGTACCAAATCCGATTAACTCAGACGTTGTGAAAAAAATAGTTTCTTGGAAAAAAGAGAGAACAAAGAAAGAAAATAAAAAAGAGAACACTAATTGAAAACCCAAAAAGATAGCTTAAGTCAAAAGGGGATATCTAAGTTGAAATTGATATTTATACAAACTTTTAAGACCGGTACATGTTTATACTCTTACTTATGAAGCAAGTAATTGATCTCATAAATTAAAGTATGGATATAGTTGAGCTAAACATGTAGGTGTTTGTTACAAGAATAAGTACACTAAACATGACTTGAATAAAAATGTCATTTAATAAATCACTTAAGTTTCTATGGTAAATATTCTCATGGGATGGTTGCATAAATATTCCTACCCGACTTGAGACCATTATTTAGCTTGTATGATAACTGTTATACTTTGATATCTCTTCTACACAATCCTAGGCAAGGTGCTCCATAGGATGGATATTGAGTATAGCATAAATCATCTGGAGTTAGAGTGATGTTCAAGATAGGATTCACCACCTTAAGTGATCGAGCAAACGGATATCTCATCATTCTTGAGAAGGAGTAACTCGAGAAATCTTTCACCAAAGTAGAATGAAGTTTTGAATATGATTCAATTTTATTTGAAAGAGTTAATAGCTTCAGGAATCAAGATTCGCGTTGGTTGGGGCATGTTGTCGGATTTAACCATGCAAGTGCACGTATCGTTAACAAGTAATAAAGTGAAGAGTAGAGTATCGTTCCCACGAGGAATTGTTACCAATTTCATTAAGTACTAAAATTAACACAACTTAATCTTATTCAAACAAACAATTAAAGATTGTTAAAAAAAAAAAAACTAAATAAAAGAAAATAATAAATAAAGAAGACAAATTAAAACTGGGATTTAAATCAATAAAGAAAACCAAGGATTACAATTTCCCTCAACACTTCGTATGAACTTTTCCTACCCTCATAACTTGATTAATGATCTTGAGTTGTTAACTTAGAGTTCTAATCTATTTATGAGGATCTTCCGATGGTCTTATAAAATATCCCTTTTAACCAATTAACTATATTCCTATGATAATTGAATTAAAGAGAAACTCATTAAGTTTAGACTCTAAAATTGATTACACATGACACATAAGTGTATTCCTACCCTATATGCAGATCAATTCATCATAATAAATGAATAAGAAACATATGTTATTTAATCCATGTCTAACACTAAACTCTCTTTTTCAAGTTGTATCTAGGTTACCAAATAAATCTAATTGGTGGTCAAACAATTAGTAGCATTAAGAACAAGATTGAATAAACAACTCAAATATCATTAAATCAAGCAAGAGAGTAAAATAATCTAAACTACATGTTGAGTTCTATTGCAGTCCTAGAACAATAAATTAGCTCTTGCTAAATAATGAAAACACAAACCAAAGGAGTTTCACCATTATAAATATTACAAGAAAGATAAAGAAGATAAGGATAAGAGAAAACTAAGGGTTGTCAGATCTTCAATATTCAATCTCCCAAAATCATTTTAGCTCCTTGCAAACTTGTGGTGGCTGCTCTTCTCTTAAGAAAACTAGGTTATTTACAAGCTAAGAAGTCTTTAATAAAATCCTAAGGGTTCCTATTTATAGAGCTCTTAAAAGCCTAAAGAAGGAAAACTTTGTGGCCAAGTAACTGGTTCCAGCTTGGACTTTCCATATATGAGCTGATTCTCTCCTTCTTACTTTAAGACTCTATAAAAATATAAAAGATATTAAATTAATAACTAATTTAACATAAAATAATTAAATAAAAGTTTAAACAACAAAGACTTAGCTAATTTAAATATATAAAATATGGTAAAATAACTCTATTTCATAAAGTTATCAGGGCACATAGAGTAGACACTAAATCATGCGCTAACTCTGCTGAGATATAATGATAAAAGAAATGTATTATGATGTTAGACCATGGACGGATAGGTCAGTCAAACCTGCTTGACTCTTATTAAAATTTGAGTGGTCACAATACATTGTTAGTTGTCAATCTTGATTAATTGAAAAATAAATGATGAAATCAAAGGAGTTTAAATTATCTAATCTTGAATACACGAGGATTATAATAGTCATATTTATTACCAACATATTAAGGACCTAATAGGTCACATACATTAAAAATAATTTAATTTGAAAAATTAAAATGGAAAAATCAAGTTGGACTTGATTGAAATAAAATTTGAAACTTTAAGGACTTAATTAATTAAAACATAAAGTCCAAAGGGGTCAATTTATAAAGTAGCAAAATACAATACTATTTGGAATATGATTGGGATTGGTGGCTGTCGAATTTCCCTTTATATAAACAACCTATAGCCGACCCTCTTATGCACTTGAATTGTCATCTCATGTGTTGAGAAATCACAAAAGCTTAAGAGGCAAAAACTTAGCTAGCACTAGGATTCAATTTTTGCCATCCCTCCATTTTCTTAAGGTTTTTTCTTTAATTGTTTGGGTGGCTAGACAATTGGATAGCCGAAGCTTTGGTACAACCTAGTTTAAGAAGGTCTTAGTGAATCTTGGTCTTGCCCAAATACATCAAACAAGTTTCATGGTATGATTCTTGATTTCTTTAGTGCTAGTTACTTGTATCTATTTGGAGTTAAAAATTTTAAAATTTGCTACATATATTCTTTGATATTACATGATTACTTCCTGACAGTGATCAGGCCGAAGGTCCAAACCAAGCCAAGCCTATAAGCACTCTAGAAGGTTCAGGGTGCATAGTAGTCATTTGAAAAAAATCAACAACCACTAGAGCTGTAAATAAATTGGATTTGAACGAACAGGTCTATGTTCGTATTCGTTTATTTATTTTTGAGCTTGTTCGTATTCGGTTCGTGTTCGTTAAGAATTTTAAAATTGTGCTCAAGCTCTGTTTGTTTAAAATTAAGTGTGTTCGTGTTCATTTATTTAATGTTCATGAACAAGTTCATTTAAATTAAATGAACTTGTTCGCGAACATTAAATTAACATTTTCATGAACATATAATCGAACATGTTCGCGAACAATTAAAATTATGTTCATGAATAATTAACAAACAAATCTAAACAATTTTAACAAACAAATAAAAAAAATCAATTTTAAATTATTATTATTAAATATAAAATAATAAAATACAAACATAATTAAATTAAATTAATTATTTAATTATTAAATTTAAGTTATTAAATAATATTCATTATATTATAAGTAAATAAAATAAAATAAACGAACATAAACGAGCTTTAAACAAACTAATAAACGAGTTTAAATGAATGATAAACGAGCTTGTTCGTGAACATAAACGAACCGAACACACATCTGTTCGAACTCGGTTCGTTTAATAAACGAACATTAAAATTGTGTTCATAATCGTTTATTTAGCTTAATAAACGAACATAAACGAACAGAAATCGAACGGTTCGTCGAACGCTCTGTTCGTTTACAGCCCTAACAACCACTTTCTATCACATACACCTACACTGCATGGCCAGCTAACACCGAGAAGTACATCTGCTCATGGGTCGAATAATTCACCGGACTCGTATTGCGTCAGACTTAGACAGATATTTTAATGATTTAAATCGATTCAGTTCACTATTTAAACAAATAAAAAAATAATTTTTATTTAAATTTAATTATAAAATATATTAATGTAAAAATAATTTTTTAAATTTTTTTTAATAATATATAAACAATAAATATGGGTTGCCGAATAGACCTGAATAAGGTAAAAAAAAAAAAAAATTCGGATCACAACCCGATCCGATCCATGAGTAGGTATAACCTCAATCAAGGGAATGTGACTACCTCCTATAAATATAGGTATCATCTTCATCCATATCAGATTCTCTCACATACTTTCTCTTGAATATATTATTTTTCTAGTCCTCCTACAAATGTTCATAGTTATTCACAATAATCTGATCTTATAGGAAAGACAGTTCAGTCCGATAAGCTCATCATCGTTGATCATGGCATCAACAGATAGATTTGACAACATTTTTTGGAATGCGCCTATGTAGTTGAGAAGTTTGCCCACCAAATAAAGCTGATCTTTTATGAGCTTCTTCCTTGTTTTCCACGAGGACTACACTTACATCTGGCATTGCAAATGTGTTGTTTTTGTTGATTATACTTGTAATATCTTCGAGAGGATCCACTAGAACAATTTTTTATCGACGGAATTATACAGTTGAAAATATTTAAGTATTTTCAAGTTTCGTATCTTTTTCAACGAAATTCAATAGGAAAAGATAAAAATTATCAGTGACAAAATCTTTTACTTTTAACAAAGAAATTATGTTGTTTGCGATAAAAAAAAAAAATTGTCGCTAATAGTTTGCAAGAAACTTGGACCTTCCCGCCAAACAATTAGCGACGGAATTAAAATAGTATTTTCAACAGGTTTTTTGTCGGAAGATAATTTGATACTTATTTATTTTTTAATTTTCAAAAGAATTATTACCAACGAAATTTCATAAAAAATAGTAATTCTGATAGAATTCTTTTGGAAATACTATTATCGATGAAAATTTCGTCAGTAATATTTTTTTGGATCTAAGAAAATTTTTCGATGGAATTTTCATTGGAAAAAATATTTTTGTAAAAAATAAAAATTTATTAAGTTTAGACTTTTTCCGACGGAAATTTTGTTGGAATTTCTTTTGTAAAAAATAATAAAAATCAAATTTTATTAAGGAAAAACTTTTTTCGACGAAAATTTCGTTGGAAAAAGCTTAGGCGGGAAATTAAATTTCTTACTTTTAGGCAAAAAACTAAAATTTTCAAAAAAAATAGTGACATAATTTCTGGAGAAAAAGACAAATTTCTTTGCTAAAAGTTAAGTCAGTATTATTTAACTCCTTTTTTTTTTCCTTTCAATTTTTCCTTCTCTCTTTTTTTTCTCTCTACCCGACCCCTTCTCCCCCTGGCCTCTGCTTCCCCTGCTCCGACACCCTAAGCCAGTCGCGCCCTAACCCCCCTTCTCTTTTTATTTCAATAATAATAATAATAAATATATAAATTCAAATTAAATAAAATTTAAAATAAGTAAAATATTAAATACCTTTCATTTTTTTAATGGTAAAATAATAATAATTATATATAAATTTATATACAAATTTAATTATTATAATTTAAATTATATATAATTAATTATCCATCGCAAATGCTTATTTGCGACGGATTTCGGTTCATCAATAGTAATTTTCGATGATTTTTTTTACGAAAATTGAGGAATATTGCGTCGAAAATACAGTTTTGACGGAATATATACATCAAAAAAATCCGTCGAAAATGCTAAGTATTTCCGACCAAAATTTTTTTTCGATGAATTTTTCAATGATATTTATTATTAACAAATATTTGTACTAAATATTTAAAAATAATATTTCAATTGATAATTTAAGTTATTATTAACAAACATTTTTTTTATCCTAAAAGTAACTCAAATTACCAATTGAAATATTATTTTTAAATATTTAATACAAATCTTTATTAATAATAAATTTGTATTTTTTTATAAAGGTAATTTCAAAAATTATCATCACATTCCTAGTAAAGTGTTTAGTGAACCAAACATATCAATATAACTTTCCTAGGATTTTAATCAGCATTTTTTCATATATACCAAACGCCGTAAAGTTACATTTCCATGAATCATATTCCATTGAAATTATGACATGGGAAAGCACCAAATGCCCCTAACTTATAACGTTTGATATACATGGAAAAATGCTGATTAAAATCCTGAAAAGTTACATTGACATGTTTGGTTCACTAAACACTTTATTAAGAATGTGATTGTAATTTTCGAAATTACCCTTATCAAATAAAATGTAATTTTTTTTTTTAATTTTAACATTTTTCAATGATATTTATTATTAACAAATATTTATGCTAAATATTTAAAAATAATATTTCAATTGATAATTTGAGTTACTTTTATGATAAAAAAAATTTAATAATAAAATTTTGAAGTTAATCTCATGTAGTTGAAAAGTTAAATGGCTAGATGCAAATTAAATATTATTTAAATATTTTAATGATATTTATTATTAATAAATATTTGTACTAAATATTTAAAAATAATATTTTAAGTGGTAATTTGAGTTACTATTAGGATTAAAAAAATATTTGTTAAGAATAAATTATCGAAGTTATTATCTAATGTAATTGGAAAGTTAAAATGCTGGATGCAAATTTATTTAAATATTTCAATGATATTTATTATTAACAAACATTTGTACCAAATATTTAAAAATAAATTTCAATTAGTAATTTTAAATCAAATAAAAAGGAGAGTAATTTTGTCTTAACATTTTTTTTTAACTTTCTAACTACATGAAAAAGCTACTTTCCTACTTTTACTCATAAAAATCACATTTCATGTGATAAAAATTACATTCTTAAAAAAATAAATATTTTTTAAAATACCAAACATAAAAATCATATTCTCATCAATTAAATTCTTAAAAAGCATCAATTTTTATCTTACCAAACGTCCTATTAGTGAGTAAAAACATAAGTATTTATATTCCTCAAAAATTTTAAAACAAATGTGAGTAAAATAAGGAGAAATAATACAAGAGAAGAGAAGAATAAATTACCTGAGGATTTGCCTTTAAACTTTTCCAGACAGTGGGAGAATCTTCTGCATTGTTTAAAATTCTCCAACATGATAATGATGGTTTTTTTTTATCAAAATATAGTTAAAAAAATTATTTATCAAAATATCATTTTTTTTAGATTAATTCTCAAAATTCGTTTTTTTTAAATCAGTTGGGAAATCGCCATAGCCCATGACGATTTCCCAACTGAAATTTTTAATTTTTTTTTAAAATACCAGTTGGGAAATCGCCATGGACCATGACGATTTCCCAATTAAAATTTTCAAAATTTTCATTTTTTTTTCATTGCAAAATCGTCACCGTGGGTGACGATTTCCCAAGGGGGAATTCACAAATAATAAAATTAAAATAAACTTCTTTTTTTTTTTTTAAATTCTTTTAATAAATAATAAAATTTAAATAAAAATTATATAATTTAAAATTTTAAAAAATAAAGATTTAATAATTTTAATATATAATTTGTATCCATGGTGGTAGAAGTGTCCATGGGCCGGGCCGGGCTCATGTATGGTATCAACACCACATTTGCTTGCCCGAGCCACGGTGGCAATTTTTAACTTTTATTTATTTATTTTTTAATTTTATAAAATTATAAAAATTATATAATTTTTAATTTTAAAAAATAAAAATAAAAATATAACAATTTACCAAAAATTAAAAAATTATATTCGTAATTAGGTCTGCTCATAGGACGAGCCGTGATCCGAAATTTTTCAATTTCCTTGACAAGGCCCGGCTCGCGGGCCTGAATTTAATTATTTTAATATATAAATAGTGATCCGGGCCTGGTCGAACGAGCTGCCCAGCCCATGAGCAGGTCTATCCGTAATGTCAATCGAATTCTTTCAACTTGTATTCGTAATAAATGGACCTCCGGGAGAAAGGCCAACCAGAGTGTCGTATTAGTCTGGGCTTGGACAAGTGTTTTTGTAATTTTATTAAATAATAAATTTTAAATAAAAATTATATAATTTTTAATTTAAAAAAATTTAAATAAAAAAATTCAAAAAATTATAAAATATATAAAAATATATTTTTAATAGTGAAATGGGCTTTCGGGTCGGCATGACTCGAAATGGGCTTGGGCAAGGGAAAAAATTTCGGTTCGCGGCCCGACCCATGAAAAGGTCTAGTTACGAATATTATTTTTTAATTTTTGGTAAATTGTTATATTTTTATTTTTTAAAATTAAAAATTATATAATTTTTATTATTTTATGAAATTAAAAAAAAAAATAAAGATTGAAAAATTGCCACCGTGGCTTGGGCAAGCAAATGTGGTGTTAATACTATACATGGGCCCGGCCCATGGACACTTCTATCACCATAAGATAAAAATTATATATTAAAATTATTAAATCTTTATTTTTTAAAATTTTAAATTATATAATTTTTATTATTTATCAAAAGAATTAAAAAAAAAAAAGAATGTTACCTTGGGAAATCGCTATCGTGGGTGGCGATTTCCCAATGAAAAAAATGAAAAATTTAAATATTGTAGTTGAGAAATCGTCATGGCCCATGGCGATTTCCCAACTGCTATTTTAAAAAAAATTAAAATTTTCAGTTGAAAATTCGCCATGGACCATGATGATTTCCCAATTGATTAAAAAAATAAATTTTGAGATTAATATGAAAAAAACGATATTTTGATAAATAATTTTTTTTTGGACTATATTAAAATAAAAAGACCTAATAATGATATTACAAAGGAGAAGAAAAAGATTAAAAATGAAAAAAAAAAAAAAAAAAAAAAAAACCCAAGCTACGGTGTCCCATTCCTTTCAGTTTTGTCTTTGTTGCGAAGGCAATTAAGGGGAAAAAAAAAAATACCATTCACCAAAAGAGTTACAATAGTTTTGAGAAATGCCCAGATCTATGATTGAGGAAAGCAAAAGGAAAGGATGAAATGAAGAAGAAGAAGAAGAAGATGATGATGATGATGATGTTAGGGGCAGTGTAGTTGGGAGCAGCGGCGGCTACGTGGTGGTCTTGGTTCCAATGAGAATGGCTGGTTGGCATTTGAGCCGAAACAAGATGCTCTTTTTCAGCGGTGCCCTTTTCATTACTCTCGCTGTTTGCGTCCATTTGACTCCCAATTTCCCTTCCGTTCCTGATTTTGTTTCCTCCGTTTCTTCTGTTGTTGTCTTCGATCACCGCACTTCTTGCATCAATTTGGTTAACCACATTTCTTGGGAGGTAAAGCCCAACGCTTCTTTCCACCATTACAACAACACCCACAACCTCTCTTCCTCTCTCGATTTTTATGATAAGCGCTGGGATTGGTCCAAATCCCAGAAGCTCAACGCTTGCTACTTTCAGAAGTTGTCTAAATCCGATGCTTCCGACTTGCTAAACAGCTCCTGGGTGGTGGTCGCAGGTGATTCGCAAGCTCGATTGTTCGCCCTCTCTTTATTAAATTTGATTTTGGGTTCCCAAGCCGAACGCATGGATTCGGTTAGAGCTGATTTGTTTAAGAGGCATAGCGATTACAGCATTTTACTTGATGAAATTGGTATGAAGTTGGATTTTGTTTGGGCGCCTTATGTTGTGAATTTGACCAATTCGATGATGCATTTTAAGACCAAAAGGAGTTGCCCTGATGTTATGGTCATGGGGGCTGGTCTATGGCACATGCTTCATGTCAACAATGCATCAGATTATGATTTCGCATTGCGAATTTTAAAAAGTTCGTTGCCATTTTCAGCTGGTTCCGTCTCCATCAAGTCATCCAATTTGTTTTGGCTCGGGATGCCGATGCTGATCAATGGAATGTTGAATACAGAGGAGAAGAGGGAGAAGATGAGTGATGCAATGTGGCATGCTTATGATAGAGCACTTGGCGATAGTAAGCTATTACGCCAAACCGGTGGCCCTCTGGTATTGTTGGACATCCAGTCTTTGACTTGGAATTGTGGGCCTCGTTGTACATCTGATGGTATGCATTACGATGGAGCTATCTATGAGGCTGCCGTTCAGATAATGCTAAATGCATTGCTTATTGAATCTCATCAGAGGCTTTGAAGCCGCCAACAGTTTTTCTTCTCTCAAATCCTGTTCTGTGCAGCTTTTCACGAAATTATACAAACGGTTTTACAGGAACCTTGAGAGAGAGGCTCGATTCTTCTTGCCCATCTAGAATCTTTGGTTCTTGCCAGGTTTTCCCCTTTGCTTTGGATTATCACACAAGTAAACTTTCTGTTTTTGGCATTTTTTTTTTTTTTTTTTGCTGTTTCATATTCATATGTTTGAAAACCAAATATTCGTTTGCCTGTATACTATAGTCTGATGACACTTTGTATGATTCACATCTAATTTTGTTGTGACCAAAATTTGACTGTTGTACAATATTGGATACATATTTTTGTTTGTTTGCAATATATAGCAGTAGCAGTAAATGAGTAGATCAAAGATTGAGTATATAGAGTGTATGTTTATTTAAACAAGGAATAACGATCAAGACATAATTATAGTAAATGGTCAAGTGATACTAGTAGCGGAGTGCTTTAAGTATCTAGGGGTGATAATTCAGAAAGATGGGAAGATTTTTGGAGATGTTAATCAGATCAAGGGTGTGTGGCTTAAGTGGAGAATTACGACATGAATTTTGTGTGATTGCAATATACCTTTGAGTTTGAAGGGAAAGATCTATAGGACAGTTATCAGACCTGCTTTCTATATGGTACGGAATGTTGGGCTAACAAGAAGCAACATATAAAAATATGAGTGTAGCCGAGATGCGAATGTTAAGATGGATGTATGATAAGATTAAGAAGGACATAGTTAGAAATGAAGATATTCGTCTCAAAGTTGGGATAACTCCTATAGATGGTAAGGTGAGAGAAAACCATTTACAGTGGTTTGGCCACATAGGACACAAATCGATGGATGCACCTATTAGAAGGATGGAGTAAATTGACATTGCACAAGATAAAAGGTTGAAGGGGAGACCAAAAAAATGATGATTAGAGGTAATAAATAATGATATGAAACTATTAGAATTTGAAAAGAGGATGATGGTGGATAAGGATGATTAGAGAAGGATTCGTGTACTTGACATAAAAAATTTTATATCTTGATTCTTGTAGTCGACTTGACCCCAAACGTATTGGGATTAAGTCTTGTTGGTTTGATTTGGTTTATAGCAGCAGCGGTGATCTTGTTGATTTCCTCCTATATGATTTAATGTCATAGGTTTTCTAAATTGGATTTTGTAGTTTGTATGACATTTTTAGAAGGAATGTTCATGGATGTAGATGGTGTTTTCTTGTTTGTGTTTCTTCTGATACTACTTGAATCTCCTTATGTTTTAGTGTTGCAGACATGTATTGTATATGACATGAAAGCGTTCATTTCTGCAGATATGAATCGCCAGCCATCCAGCCCATGACGGATCAACGGACGGTGATTAGGGATTTGTGTAATGAATGTTTGCATGTGTTAGGAAGTAGTAATTCCCATTCACTGAAATATCCAAAAGAAAAAAGAACTGCAGTTGCAATGAATTGTATGTTTGGAAATTTTCTGTTTTAAAATCTCTAATTATTAGAATTGAGATTCTTAGAATTGAGTGTTGGAGATGGTAGATATGGGTATTGATCCTGCTCATGGGCCGGGTCGGACCCAGACAATATATTAAGAGAATCTGTCCACCCAGGCCCGGCCCATATCTTAAGATGATACCTAGGCCCGGCCCGGCCCTTCCAAATTTCAGTTTGAAATCCCAATTTTTTTCTTCCTCTTTCTACTGATAGAAGTGCCAGAAACTCAAAATGCAAGGATTGAGAACGCCATTAACTACGCAAGAAAACGAAAAATCCAAAGAAATTGTGTTGAAGAGAATAGAAATGGGAGAAAAATCATATGGAAAGGTCAGAAATGAACTTGAGGAGATGCCCAATTAAGGAATGTATACCAACGCTTCTGTTCTGCTCTGTTTTCATTCTGTTCTATAGGCCCCTGAATATAATATAAGCTCTGAAAGTTTATGAGGAAAATGTAGATTTATGATTTCTATGTACAATGGGGGAAAATTGTAGTGAAGCTAAACGCTATCATAAACTATGAAATGCTAAGAAATCAGACAGGAAAAGATTAACCGATCAAACCATAACTTGATATATATTACTACAGTTGAAACCATACTCATTAGAAGGCTTCTTCCCATGAGTAAAAAACCACAGGATGTAAATAATAAATATGCTAGCAGAGAATTGGTTTATGAGCAAAAACGGCACCAAATACTTTAACTTCTTTTTCCACTTTGACACGATTGAGATTTAGAGCCGAGAGGTAGGGGAATTTAGAGTTTGAGAGGTGAGATTGAGATTGCGGCTGTGTTTGAGATTGAGAGTTGAGAGAGTTTAGGGTTAAAGGTAAGAAAGGTTGGCTGTGTAGTTTTTTTAGGGGATTAAAGCATTAGGGTAATAAAGTAATTGTATAAGTTTATAAATTAAATTATTTATTATTATTAAATATAGAATATATTTATTATTATATAAGTATTCGGGCCGAGCCGGGCCCAGGTCTAGAGTTTCCTGTCCAAAACCCGGTACGTGAAAAATGAACTTAAAATTTTGTCCAGACCCATTTTTCGAATCTAAAATTTTTGTCTAAGTCTTTCTAAATATCGGATGTGCTTCTGGTTTGGGTGGGTAACCGGCCCATGAGTCTGGCGCATTCATAAAATGAGGGTTTGAGATGAAATTGTATGCCGAAGGAAGTTCTTCCAATACAATTAAGTGTTCTTATATTACAGCTTATTGAAAAAAGAGTTTTAAAGGAGATTTGTGAGGCTAAGGCTGCATATCATCATGTTTGACATGGTTCTCATGCCTAACTAAACCAAGAGACTCTTTCATAAACACCCACGGAGTTGTTTTCTGGAAATTAATCCTTCTACTCCTTCCTTGTGCATGAAGCAGGTTTTGTTTGTATATGACATATGACAGTAGTGAGTATTTTCATGTACAAACTGCCCAACATCTAACAAAGAGAATAATTCCATATTTTCATTACATTGATCTTCTTTTTTTTTCTTGCCATCTTTTCTTTATCAGTATTCGTACATGTAGATGTCTAGTTTGTTTCCTTTTTGCTGACATCAGTTTTTTTTATTTATTAAAATGATCTGGATTCCATTGGGGCAAACTTGCTTGTCAATAGAGTAGAATGCACAAATACTGTGTAAGGTATCCTTATATATGTTACCAATTGAAGTTATCATGTTATCAGTTGGTGTTTAGGAACTTCCAAAAATTAGCTGATGATGCTGCACCTTCAGCTACTTGATAATCCCCAAAATTCCAATCTTTCATTCAGTTGTCAACCCAAAAGCTTGGATGTCTAAAAGAATCAACCAATCACCAAGCCTTCAAGCCAATTGATAACTCAAATTGTCTTATATAAGAAGGGTCGATAATCTATAGGCATGGCTTCTATTGCATGCATATTTTATATTTATGCTGCTTGTGGTTTGGAACCTTTTGTTTAGGCCAGGCCTTATTCAGGACCGGATAAGTTGAGAGTTTGAAAGCTGGAATTTGGGTTGTGAGCTTAACAAGCCCAATGATGCCTGAGTTTAAACAGACATATAGTCTATGACTACAATGGGCTAATAATTTGCGCCTTTATTTGAGTCGGATTCTATGTTGCAGAGTTTTCACTTACCTCGACATGCCCATGTTCGCATTTAATTGTACTAAAAACTTTGTTTGGGCATAGGTTGTCCGCTGTTGAAACAAATATTTCCACTTCAAGGGGATTGAATAAGGGTATCTTCTCTGTTTGCACGTGGAAAAGATAGCAAAAGCAGCAAAGGAGAGCAGCTTCTTTACATGTATTTTACTGAAGAATAGGTAGCTTCTATCAGAGAATGCATAACCTTATTATAATAGCAGCCAATCCTTCATTCTTCAAAAGTCTTTCTTGTTACTTATTTGTCCTCTAATCAACAATCACATTCACTTGCCTTATAACCTTGAGTGTCGCCAAAATGGCGTAAACGAAACGAAAAGAATCCACTTTAGCCATGACATTTCAGGGATCTGTTAAATTACATACATTCTCATTACACTCGATAAAAAAACCACCATTTTTATCAGTACAAAACAACAGATAACAGAATGGAAGAAAGAAAAGAAAAGAATAGAATAGTGTTGTCTATATATAAGAAGTAAGAACATTACATTGTTGTTGATGCTTATCTTATGACTGGAATTGCTTCCCTTCGAAAGTCTGACCAAAGTTCCAATTCTTAGGAGCAACATTGTAAGATGTAAGTGTAAGCCCATCACTACTGGTGACCTCAAAAGAAAGAGGCTGATTCTTTAGATCAGAATTGATATGCCAATTTTGTCCCCAATTCCGACCCATTTGCAGCCACCCAGTTTTTGAACCCTTAATCTTAACCGCAACTATATCTCCAGCACCCGCAACATTGCCGATGAGAACAGAAACGAAGATACCTGAACCATCAATCGTGAATCGAACACCTCCTTCTTTTCTGCACTTGATCCTGTTTAAACCAACCAACCAACCAACCAACCAGCCAAGCAAGCAAGCAAGAAAGAATTCGTTTAAGATGAGAAGATTGGTATTTAGACATTTTCAAACCAGAAAACATATGACACCCTAAAAGGCAGAATTTAGGAGTTATGGCCATAACATAGCTTTCAGTTTATCTCAACATATCCAAAATAACTCCCTGTTTTAGGGTACATAAATTACATTGTAGTTTCATGAACTAGTCAGTTGAGTTCCCAGCCATGTGCTTTGCCTAAATTGCAGCTTTAGCTCCTGATTTGCTGTTGTTTCATACATAATAAACCAATGACAAGAACAGTGAATCTAATCCAGTTTGCAAATACAAGTAGAACTGAACCAATCTAGTTTAGCTTTAAAATTTTGGCCTGGGTGGCTTAGAATTATTTCAAAACTTTTTGAGTTAGCTGATCACATAAATAAAAAAGTGCAGGGAATCTAATCCAGACTGCCTCATTCATCATAGAAAAGGTGCTAAATGCTAATTTTAGGATTTATGTTTATCAAAATTTTCGTTTCAGAATTTAACTTACTATATCTTTCAATATTAACTTTGATTTTTTATTTTATTTTATTTATAAAAAAGTTACTGTTAATAGAACTAATGGTCGACACATAAAGTTATCCTTGACAAATATAAATATGAATTAGTACTAACTTTTGTTTTCATCAAAATCAAATATTCTTAATCGGATAAATTGGAAATGCTAGTAAATTGAGGCGCATATCTAAAGGAGGAAAAACAGCTAAAATGAAAGATAGGAAGAGTTTGTACCTTCGATACTGAACAGGCATGTTGCCAGCCTTCCAAATGGCGATCTTCTCAAAAGCCTCAATGGGAAGCACAAAATGCTTGTTTGGAGGATTACAACGGCCTCCGCCCTCCGCCGTAAACCCATAATTAGGAGCACAGAAATTGGTGGCTGTCACAATGATAGAGGTCCCTGGTATGCACCACCGCAGGTCATCCACGCACCTCAGCTCGAAGCACGCGCCGCAGATCTGCCCACGCTCAAACAGAGCCTCGCTTAAACCCACCGTGGCCATGCCGTAGCCAGCCTTGACCAGGTCTCCATACCCGCAGGCGCCACCCACCGCGTCCCGAGGATCCGATGCTGCGTAGTAAGTGGCGCGGGCGGGATGCCAGAGGGATGATTGAGGCGGCGGTGGGGAGGAAGAGGAGTAATGGGAAGTGACAGTTGAGATTAGTGTAATGAGTAAGAGTGAGAGGAGAGAAGCTGCTTGAGTCTGAGATGGCGGTGACATTTCTTGAGACTGAGAGACAAAAGAGAAAGAGACACACTAAAGAGGAAAGTTAAAGTTAAAGTTAAACATTAATTAGTTCCTGTCTGCAATCGATTCTTTCATTCGTTTTAAATTTTAAGTCCAATCCAATGTGAACAATTAGTTACTGTACAAATAAATAATGAGTTTAGATTTATGTATACACTGTGAATGAGCCATTATATTAAATTTTTTTAAAAATAACTTAAATAATTTTATGAATTTATATTTGATATATTATTTATATATAATATATATTTTTAAAATATATAATTATTTATATTTATTTTTAAATATTCTATTTATTTATTAATAAAATATTATTATATAATTTATTAATAATATATAAATTCATACAATAATAATACATAAAACACAAACCCATAAATAATTACTACTACTGCTACAACTACAACTACAACTGTCTTTTTCTTTCTTTGGCTCTTCTTTTTTTGTTTGGGTCCCTTTATTTATTCAAAAACCACAAGTCTTACGCCTCCTTGAAATATTATGACGGTAATAACAGCTTTCGGTATTTACTTACGCTATATTTTAACAGATATTAATTAAAAAAAAAAGGTTTTAAAGAAAAAAAATGCATTTGTTTTTATAATAAAATTATTTTATTATAAAAAATTTATATATGATTTGTATTTTTAATATCATATATAATATTTAAATTTAATATTCAGACTAAAACTATTTATAAATCGAGTCAAACCAAACTCGAATAGTAAAAAATTATGCTTGCTAAAGGTCTAATCTAATATGTCGGACTCTTAAGGCCCTTTTTTATTTTTAATATTAAAAATTAATTTTTTTTAATATTAAAAAATTAAAAAATATTAATATTAATATTAAAATTTTATTTTTATTTTTAAATATATTTATAATTAAAAAAATAAACTCAAGTTTGGCCCCAACTTTAAAAACGTTGTCCAAGATACCGTGTCAATATCCAACTCTTGGATAAGTTTATTTCTTAACAATTTTTATTTTTATTTTAAATTTATATATATATATATATGAATCTTCTTAACAGTATTTCTGACTTGAATCCTATATATATCGTTTGTAATTTACCTTTCATTATAATAAAAAATCTGCGGTGACTGTAAGTAGATGTAGCTCTCACATTGAGTGTAAACCATTATAAATCTAGTTAGTTCTTTGTGTTCTACTTTTCTTTATATTATTCATTATCATTTTTCTGAGAGTAGGAATAGGAGTAATGCATTAATCCTTACACTTTTTTTTTTTAGATCTTAATCCTAACACTTTAATCTTGTAACTTGTAATTCTTCAATTTTACTTGTAGTCAACAATGATACAAATCTGTAGCTCCTTTGATGAAGGTCAAGATTGCCAAATTTTTGTCTCAACATGTTTCACTATGAAATTTATTATAAATCAATGGCCTCAAAGTGACTTTTTATCTTAAAAGAAATTATTACATGATTAATAATATCCGCATGAAACAAATAACATCAATCAGGTGGCACAAGAAGCATCATTTCATTTCTGCCCATCGCCCATCGGAATGTTAAGCTCCAAACAACCTGGACGATTGTTAAATGCTTTGAGTGAGTTCTTTTCTTAATTGCCGAATACAAAATCTAGAACACATAATCTTATCAGAAAAAATCACTTCTACCTTTGAATTCGTGACTGCGACCGCTTGGTGCTGCAGAAAAGGAATAATGCAGAGTTGTTAGCTCAAATGCTTATGCTTGAAATTAATGGCCATGAAAAGGAATAGTAAAATAAAAATAACGCTGGGTATTTGATTGGAATTTAACAATAACATGCCTCTGTGTGGGCTGTGGTTTGCCTGCTGGCTTGGAGTCTGATTGTTGAGTTTCATCACTTGCAAAAGGTACAGTTTTTACCTGTACAAGTTTCAAAAATAAGCACAAGTTCCTGGTATTAAGTACAGATCTAGAATCAAAGCAAAGCAATGAAAGATGTAGTATTTATTAATAAAAAAGATACCAGATTCCTGAATAGGAGATTATAAAATGCTTGAATATATCTCTGTTTCGCTTGTTTCTGATCCTTGTTCAATTGTTTCCAGAAGCTATACATGCATCCCATATTCAATACCTTGTTTGCATAAATTTTCCAGGTGTAGCTACACAAATATTCAAGACAAAACCAAGTCAGTGCATGCTTTAATCTCTAAAAGTAGAAGAATTGATCTTGCAATCAATTCATAAGTAATGAGCAGCCATGGTTATATATAATTACCATTCATTTATGCGTTTCAAGCCATCTGCTGAAATCTGATTCCAGTGTCCAGGATCCGCCTTGCATTTCTCAAACAAATCAGCAATTTTGTTGCTTGACTCATCTCCATTGGTAGGATTAATGTGGAAACCAGAAACTCCATCCACAATGATTTCAGCTGGGCCTCCCTGATTGGTTGCAAAGGTAGGCAAACCACAGTTCATTGCCTCAATGACTGTAAGACCAAATGCTTCATACAGAGCAGGCTGAACAAAGGCACCCTTTGTATCAGCAATGCAGCGATAGAGTTCACTATTTCTATTCCTGTCACTCTGTGCCGCTATCCATCTGATCTGGCCCTTCAGTTGGTACTTGTCTATAAGTGCATGCATCTTTTTTATTTCAGCCATTTCTTCTCTATCTTTTGATTTAGAGGGATCAAAGAAGCCCCCTACTATTACAAGGTTGACCAAGCTTCTCAGCCTCTTGTTTTTCCCATACCAGTCAGTTAATCCAGTCAAGTTCTTCACAGTGTCAAGTCTTGCCATTGAGAAGATAATAGGTTTCTTCCTGTCAGCTAGATAACCACTGTTTTTTTTTTTTTTTTTTGAAATACAGTTATAAGATCAAATAAGATGTTGGATGATCCTGAAATCCCAAGTGTTTTTGAAGTAAAAATGAGTCAATAAACCTGCACTTACATGTGTTCATCGTTATCCACTTTACTGTACAGGAGTTCTTCAATTGCAGGATGAAATGATGTGAATCTTTTTTCAGTCTCAGTGTAAGGGAAGTATACGGATTGATCAGCTCCAGGAGCAGCGATGTTGAATTTGGGGTCATAAACGTTGATGCCTGAAACAACTCTACACAGCCCTGGGAGTGTAAATGCAGCATGGCTCTCATACTGTCCAGGTCTCTCTTTGCTGCAAACAACCGAGTTGATTTCATGAATTTAACCATGATAATAAATGAGATTTTATTGCTGAAAAATAGAAAAATACATAAATGAGATTTACTAACCTCCCTGCAATCTCCTGGTATGTGCTTGTTATAATGAAATCTGTAGCATTCATTGCAATTGTATCAGCTATGAATTGGCATGAAAAGTGATACTTTGGATCAAGTTCCTTCCACTTGATGTCTGAGTCTTCATACTTGGTCTTCTCTAAAGCATGCGCAATAGTCGCCTACATTGAAATTCTTATTAGAAATTCGCATTTCGTAAGGGAGTGAAAGCAACTTCAGCTATGTAAACTGATAATAAATAAATAAAAAAAAAAAACAGACACCTGGGTTATCCCGAGTTTGCTAGCTATTAGAGATGCTACTAAATTCCCATCAGTGTAGTTTCCAATAATAAGATCTGGTTTTCCCTCCATTGCATCCTGGATCTTGGATGTAGCATCCTAATTAATGATATCCAAATTAAGAAAAGTGATGAGCAATTAATAAGAACAAATGTCCATTAAAGATATGAATGGATGTGGATGAGTAGAGACCAAGACATGCCTGAGCAAACCTCTCAAGATAGGGATAAACGTCAAAACGTGAAACCCATCGGCGCAGGACTCCAGTTTCTGTCCTGAATGGCACACGGAGGATATGACTGTATTTGGTGCCAATGATTGGTTCCCACTCTTGGTTGCACTTGGTTCCTCGGGCATCAGGTATGAGTCGTGTCACCTGTTATGCTCAAATATTATTTATGATTCATCAACACCACTCAATGATTAGGAAATCAATCGTTAATTCCTATATCAGAAATTCACCACAACAATTTGAGGCTTTATGTTGAGCCCTTGGCCTTTGATTTTGAGGAGCAACTCCTCCTCCATGGCCCTCACTTGATCTAAAATGTAAACAACCTGTTTAAATTTGCCCAAAAAATGTCAGATTATGTATATATATATATATAATATGATCATGCAACATTATGTATATATCTTTATGCATATATAGCTGAATTGTGAATTCAAGTCATACCTGGCCACCAGTGTCTGGCAAGCCAAGGACATCTGACTGCCCAAAATAGCCATGAGGAGAGAAGATTACAACCTTGAATATTATGGGAAGTTTGCTAGAAAATTTCTCCAAATTCTGGGGATCAGGGGCTTGGAGCACTTCCGAGAGTGATCTTATTGTCTCCTGCACTCTTTCGGCCGTATCACCCCAGCCTCTCTCAAAGCCCCATTCCTTGAACCTGAAATGTTTAATATTTAGATATATACTATATATACTAGTAAGCAATCATCAAGGACCACTGTTGAAGAAAAGTTAAATATTGATGGAGTAGATTTTTTTTTTTTTTTTTTTTTTTACCTTAGCTCCAAATTTTGATATGGAGTGTCCTTGGGAAGATCTGAGAGGGAAACTTCGGCTACTATAAGAGCCATCTGAAGCTTTTCTGCTGTGTTAAGCGCCTCATTTATCATAAGTTTCTGCAGATTGCGAAATGCAAGAAAGTTGAGAAAATAACCATTAATTAATTTGAATTGGAAACTTATTTTATCACACACACATATATATATATATATATATATGTATAAACATTTTTGCACCTCTCCTTGATATTCCAGTGAGAGTAAGTAGTCAACAAGAGGCTGTGCATTTTCCACACGCCCACTTAGCTTCGCAGTTATGAACTTTGACACAAAATTGAGTCCATTTCCAATAGAAGAAGACATGGTTAATTTTGGCATTGAGAAGTCAAACGCTCCAAAATCCACCTCCAACGCATTTTCATCTTTCGACCTGTAGTGTAAGCATGCATCAACCAATATCTTTAATTTACCCTTTGAGCTTCAGCATCAAGAGATAGAAATTAAACAACCCAAAGCATGCATGCAATAGCATTATTAACATACCAATTCTCGTCGGTTATCATCTCTTTGAGTTTCAAGTAGTCGGCGGAGGAGATTTGTTTGACGTCCGAGAGATCGAGGGAGTTCACCTTAACAAATTCCCAATAGCCAGGAGTTGGTCTTGCAGCAAAGGTGATATGAGGGGGAATAACAACCGCCTCCTGCAAATCACAAGTGAATATATTTGTTATTATATATATGTTTCAAAATGCTATGAAATTAAGGAAGAAAGTAATTAACTTGCTATGTTGCTCCGACTTTTCATTTTATTTGAAGTACTCATGTCCGAAGCATATTCAGACATGGGTATGAGGATATGATCCTCCAAAGACCCTTCAAATATATGAAAAAAATTGAATATACCCGTGTCGGACACATACTTGTATCCGACACCGACATCCGAATCTGAATAAAATAGCTAACTAGTATACAAATGAGAGACAAATTAAAGATGAATATTGTATTAATTAACCTGAAGTGAGGAAAACATAGGGCCCAAGGAGCCTTCCAGGACCTGATCTCTCTCAATCTTGTCATCTATCACCTTCTCCATTTCATCCCTCAATTCTTGAACCTTCAAAATCCTTTTTCCCTTCTCCATGTACCTAGCAAAGCACCTTTTCATGTAGTATTGGCTCTGCTTCAGGGCACTCGGTATGTTGTCAGCTATGGAGTCGGCACGCTTCATGGTCGATGTAGATGCCATTTTCTTCTTTAATTCTGTTTTAGAAATGCTGGAAGCTAAAGCAAAACCAGCTTAATTTGTAATTGTAATACTAGTTAGTTCATATATATATATATATATATATATATATATATATATATAATAGGTGATATACATATATATGCTTGGCTTTTGGGTTGGAATAATGAAATATATCCTTTTGCAAGAAGAGGAAAAAGAACATTCCTATCCATCCTAATCAATTCAAACAGAGGGAAGAGAAATTAAGCAAAGAATTTGTAAGAAGAAACTGAGAAAGTTGAAGGCATTCCTTATTCTTTTCTTTTCGTGCTGGTCTAAGTCTAACAAGAAAAGAAACCAGGACAACAAAGCAGCCATGCCCCTCCTTTTGTCTCAATTAATTACTATTTTATTATAATCTTACATCTTAATTTAAAGTTTTATGATTGATGCATTGAAAATGTATAAAATTTATACATTGTCCTCGCTATTACTCAACAAATGTATAGATGTTCCATTCAGTGCCCACATAATAATTTTAAAAAAGCTTTCTATGCTAAGATTAAGCAAGTTGATGAGGCTTTATTTCAATGATAAAAGAGAAGGCTCTAAAACTTTAATAAGGTTCGGTTCAAATCCCATTATATGTGAGTTTGGTCTAATTTTATATCGGATTTCTCTAGTTATATGTTGGATTGGTTGATTAGGTTATTTGTTAAAATTCTTTTATATTTAATATAATATTTGATTATAATTGTATTTTTGTAATAATTAACTGATTTCATTTATCAAACAAGAAATTGAGAATTCGATACTTGATTTAGTCAGTTCATGTAACTATTTTTAAAAAATACCATCTAACATGTTCGGAATTCAAATTCCAACATATACAATCCTTCCACTATCCCAAAAACAAGAAGTTGAAAGTAGTAGCAGTACAACAGTCTCCAATCAAAATACAAATTAATCAAACATGGAAGAATTTAAAACCAGGCATTACAAAGATTCAGGTTAACAGGATCCATGCAATGTAATGTTCCTTAATGTAGGCAACCACCTGCAATATATATAAGCAAAGCCTTCTCCTACCTCCAAATCCGAAGAAAAGATGGTCTCTAGTTTCTTCATTTAATTAATTCCCCAAGACAGAAGTCTGTGGCCATCCATCCAAGATATTAATTTCTACATGTTTTGGGATATCATCTATTAATATGATGCGAGAACCACAACCAACCTTTCATCTGCTTCGGCCTTAAGCAAAGACCCATCACTCTGCTTATAATAAATGAAATTAGGCCAGATTAGTCTTGTCAATTGGACGGATCGGGTTGGTTTCAGATCGGGTCAATTCGAGTTGGTCAATTTGGATTTCAAAATTTTCGAGTCATTTTCGGATTCGGATTATTTCGAATTCGGGTTCATGTCATTCAGATTTGACACCAAAATTATTCGAGTTCAGGTAATTCGAGGTTCAATTTATTAATTTTAAAATCAAATCTGATCAAATTTAAACAAATTATTTGATCAAGTCAAATTTAATTAAAATTTAATTAAAATATAAAAATAAATAATATTTAAAAATAAATATAGACATTGTAATTCTAATTTTTAAAAAAATATCTAACCCGATTTTTTTGGACTCGGGCATAATCCGATAATTTTTCAAATTCGAGTATAAGTTTTACTTAAATAAGTATTATTATGTACTTGAAGTCGTTATTCCAATCCATTTACTTATTTGTAAATGTATTGTTATAATGTAGTGTATAAATCATTATAATACAATACACATATCAATCACCTATTTTATAGAATCTTAGAAAATCACATGATAAGACTTAAGTGATTATACATTTAAGATAAAAACAACACATTTGCCCTAAAAGTAACTTGTATAATGATAATAAATAGATTATATAATTTGATCTAAATTACATGATAAGATATTATTATAACATAACGTACAAATCATTATGATAAAATACACGTACCATTATTAATAACTTACTTTATGCACTTTGTTCTAAATTACACGAGCATGAATTATATTTTTAAAATAAAAATAATACATTTCTTTTAAATAATATGTATAACCATAAAGAATGTAATAAGATTATCATAATATATTTATGATAATTAAAATATATAATTTTTTAAATCTTATTATAAGATTATCATAATTGATATAATGTTTTATGAATTTATTTAAGAGATTATTATATATTTAAAACACTATTAAGATTGATTTAAAATAAAGATATTAAGATTAATTTACAAGTAATTGATTAAAATTTTAATTTATAATACCCTAACACTAGAACTGTTCATGAGCCGGACCGGGACTAGACAAGATACTAATAATATTTGTGTCTATCCAGACCCGGCCCAACCCAGTCAAAAATATGGACAAATATTTTTGATCAGGCCCGGCCCATATTATCATAATAATACCCAAGCCCGGCTAGCTCGCCCAAATTTGATTTTTTTCAATATATATGATTTTTTTCAATGTATATGATTTTTTTTCTTTGTTTTCTGGTTTAATATATTTTGCATAGTAGTGTTACGGGATTTGCTCCTCCCCCACCCCATCCCCAAAAAGAATAAAAGAAAATTGCATTTCTTCCGGTCTTTAAGCAGTAATCATGTAAATTATTATACACTTAAGAATAAAAGAAATTGAAGAATCAGAATTTTGCTTTCTTCTTTAAATAAATAAATAAATATATATATATATATATACATATTACAGTCAGTGGTGCAGAGTTTAAACTATTTATAAATTTGGGTTAAAGCTTAAGGGTAATAAAGTAATTGTATAAATTTATAAATTAAACTATTTAGTATTATTAAATATAAAAATATTTATTATTATTATTATTATTATTATTATTATTATTATTATATAATAGTATCCAGGCCGGGCCTGGGCCTAAATTTTTTTGCCCAAGGCCCGACCCATTTAAAAAATGGGCTTAAAATTTTATCCAGACACATTTTTTGGGCCTAATCTTTTTGTCCAAACTCTCTCAAATATCGAGCGGACTTCGGGTTTGGGATAATAGCCCGGCCCATAAGCAGGTCTACCTAAACTATGTATAATAACATCAATTTTTTTATTTTCTATTTTTTCTACAATCACTGTGTGCATAGTACATACTTTATCATACTCCAAAATAGTAATTACAAGTTATAAAATTAAAATAAATTAATAATTTATGTTATACTTATTATTTTTATTAAATTAATAATTGTAGACACTCGTTTTTGTCCGGGTGTAAAATTGTATTTTTTGGTAATTTAGTATTAATTTTAGTTTTAATTTTCAGAAAATTGAAAAAATAGAAAAAAAAATCATAAAATAAAAAAAGGGGAAAAACCGAAAAAAGAAATGAGAAACAAGTTTGTTAAAACTCAAACTCCTCCTATGGTTAAGATTGAACTTTCGGAATTTGTGAGATAATATTGAAGGAGTCTATTTGGGTTAGAACTAAACTTTGATTGGGATGAGAACTCTAACTCAAATCACTCTAGAACTCTAGGTGATTTTCATCTATTAAAAGAGAACTAAACCCCTAGCATTCAACATAATTTAGAAAATACAATTCAAAGGAGAAAAAAAAATATTCGAAAAAAAAATTCTTGGCTTTTATTTTTAAAATTTTTTTGGGTTACGTAAAATCTAGTTTTTTTTTTTTTTTTGTGAGAAAATAATTTGAGAAGGGAAGTTGTTAGACAGGGAAGGAGATTGGATTGTGGGTTTAACAGTGGTTTGGAGACAACACTAGGATTTTCTAGATGGGTCTTGGTCCGAGCCTTTGGAGGGTTTTATTTCAGATTTTAGGGGAGCTTTTCAAAAGAAAATAGAAAACGAAATAATAAGAAAATAGGGAAGTAGTAAGTTGCGACAGAGTTCGAGTTCATGGTGGCTGAGGAGCACAAGTGGCGCTAGGAGTTAAGGACTTTGGATCTGAAAAAGTGAAAACGAGAAGAGCAACCAAGGAAAGAATAAAGAGACTGTAGTAAGCTTAAGGAACGAGTGTTTGAGCGTAGTAAAATAAAAACAAGAGAAGCACGCGTAGCAAGATTGAAAAGATGGTTGGCGGTGCATAATAAAATTCGTTCAAAGTATAGCCGGTTGGTGTGCTGCTTTTCATTCTTTCCATGATTGATTTTCTTATTATTTCACATTGGTTTTTATTGTTATTCACACTGGTTGCCATTTAGGGTATCAGGTTTTGTTCTTAACAAGTTTTGTTCTTTATTTCTATTTCTATTTCTATTATTATTATTATTATTATTATTATTATTATTATTATTGTTGTTGTTGTTGTTGTTATTATTATTTTTATTTATTTGATTATTTGGTGATGATTGTTTTATGATTAGTGATGCACCCAAAAGAGTGTATCTTATTTAACCTTGCACTTAAAAAGAATCAATTGTAGAGTATAATGATTAGCAAGGGTCGAGTCCTCAAGGATTGGGTTTTAATCTATGAGTTATTAGTTTATAACTTACTTTCAAAGAAAACAAAAGAAAAGGGGGTTTTGAAATAGTTTTAAAAATAAGCAAACAAGAAAAGTAAGAAAACAAGTAATTAAGAAGAAATCAAATATGAGAGAAATATGGTTAAGGTTTCATTCTCCACCACTAGACATCATTAAGAACCAATTTCAGATCTATCAATATCAACCAACTATCAAAGTTAACAACCGTAGATAACAACAAGCTCTGTTATCCCAATCTTTCCTTAGTTTGTCGTTAAATAGAACAAGCTCTCTATTTAATCTCTAACCATCAAACAACCTAGAATAAGCTCTCTAAATTCAATTTAATGACAGCTTTATGATGAGAAAGATAGGTTGATCTAAGCAACAAACACATAAGCTCGGATTGTTCAACTTAGGTTATGTTCCACTTTGCAATTATCGAAAACTTGACCATAATCATTAATCACAAATTGCCACTTATGAATAGGAAATCAAGACAATTACACGGATCAAGACTCCTAAACTAGCAATAAATAATTATCAAGATCTATCTAGTTGTACACCTAAACAAATCAAGACAACATCATGAACAATTCTTGTAGAAGAACATAAGCAACTTTGATAGAAAATTAATGATAGATAGAATCTAAAAATCAATTATAAAACATGTCTAGGGCTTTGAAATCACCCTTAACCAAATAAAAGTTTAACCTAGCATAGGCATTGTAAACATAAACATAAAATTAAAGAGAATCTAAGAAGGAAATAAAAGAAAGAAAGAAGAAGAAGAAAATAAAGAAAAAGAAAACTAGAGAAAGGAAAGTAGAAGAAAACTTAGAGAATTTTATTATAATGGCTAATATCCTACCAATCTACAATGTCTCTTACAATCATCCAAGGCCCTCTATTTATACACATTTTGGAGAGCTAAATGACAAGAGACAAGCTTTATAAATTTCAAAGGTAGGTATAATAGGTGGGTGCATTTTTCTAACAATTTTCGTCATTGCATATGACAATTTTGATCAGCCAGCTTGATGGTTGATTTTATCAATGTTGGAGGCTTGATATGATCAAATGGTCTTCTAGAAAAATGTTCCCCTATCAGTGTGTGATCCATAGCCATTGGAATCAGCTTATTTGCTGATGTAGATCAGAAGATATGGTCAAAATACCAAAACTGGTCAGCACAGACATCATTGCACATCAGCCAACTTGATGGTTGATTTCGCTAGGGAAAACGACTCCGTTTCAAGAAGTGTAAAGCATGAAAAAGATAGATATGCCTCTTAACTTTGCACTGTAAAAATTTCAGCCTTAATGCTTCAGTGAAACTCCAGATATAGCTGATATGGCAAAAGGTGTCGGAACTGGAACTGAACTGGATTTGCCCTTAATTCTTGATTTAACCTAGTAATCTGAAATCACTCAAAGAAACTCGTGAAAAACACCAAATTACATAGAAATATAAAAGATCATAAACTCAATTAGACTAAACAATAATAACTCGTATTTGACACAAAACAATAATAAAACATAACTAAAAACTATATAATTATACGAGTTATCACACCCCCACACTTAGATTGTTGCTAGTCCCTAGCAACGACTCAATCCTAGAAAAAATAAAAATAAACAGGAAAACAAGTTAAAGGGATCTCAAACAAACAAGCAAGATCAAGCGTAAGAATTGGCAAGGCATCTAATTAAGTATCATTGGCATATTAAGTTCGAGTAAAGGGTCAATGAGATTAAAATTGAAGGCATTACCGTACGATTGAGGAACTTCCTTCTTGGTGAAACTTTAGCTAGCCATGGAGGATTAGGCAAACTATAGCTTCATAAGTACACATGCTAAGATCCTTGTCACCGCAGTTCACAAGTGAACTCGACAAATCTGATCGGTACAGAGATGAATCTGAGGCTTATGGACAAGTGAGGGGTGGAATGTTCAAACATAATCTGAGGTTTATCACAAGTTAGGCTTAAGAAATATAATAATAATGTGATCAATCCTCTCAAAATATTTCCATTCTCACTCATCCTTAGTCCTATGTTCAACATTAATATTTTGAAAAGAAAACAAAAAGCAAGAAAAGACTCGATCCAAAGAAAATAGAAAAGTAAAAACCTTTCTATAATGAAGAACCTCGAATCTTGAATTCAAATTTTTTTTTTTTTTTTTTTCAGAAATCACATTGGATTCCATACTTTCTTTTTCTTTCTTTTCATTCAATTGATCAAACAAGACAGATTTTCATCAGCTCTTTTTTTTTTTTCTTTTTCTCAACTCATCACAACATTGTTTTGGCATCAATAAGTTCGAAGTTCACGACTCTAACAACAGTCACTCATTCTAACTACCCTTTTTTGCATTATTCCCTTTTTTTTTTTTTTTTTTTTTTTCAGATTTCAAAAGATAACAAAATAAACAAGAAGGAAACACACAATCCCAAACCCAATGATCACAAATATTATCATAAAAGTATAAAGAGGGAATGGGGGTCGAAATCGTATCCGTTCACTTTGGCATAATTTCTGGAGTTCATATCTAGGAATCCAACCCGAAGGTTTACAACCTATGGGCTCCTAATGTAAGGGGGGCAAAGATAAGGGGCTTTCTGGATAGTGACTTTGTTCTAAGATCAGATCATGTATAGATGCAAGCATCTATGTGATGACTTAAATCTGCATGTGGAATGAAGAGAAAAAGTAAACTTACTATGTCTTCCCAGTTTTCCGTGGCTTTCCAAAGGCTCACCATGAATTCACATTCCAACAAAAATCGAACCGATCTGCCAAAAACAATCTCAAAGACATTTGATCATCAAAAATATTCAATTTTCAGAAAACCAAATTGAAAATAACCTAGATAACTTAATCAAAGCCTTTGTAACTCTATTGCTTTATCCACATGCTTGCCAAGATTATACTAATAATAAAAAAAAGAAAAATACATACATAAAAGTAGTAAAACACATGCAGATAATAAACGGACCAGATAGTTTTTTTTTTTTTAGAAGATTAAATCAAACTGACAAGGTATGTCTCAAGTCTCCCTTACTCAGACCTTGTTCAGAATGAATACTTCTAAATGGCTTAAAACACAACAAATTCTTTTTTTTTTTTTTTAGAAGATTAAATCAAACTGACAATGTATGTCTCAAGTCTCCCTTACTCAGACTTTGTTCAGAATGAATACTTCTAAATGGCTTAAAACACAACAAATTTTTTTTTTTTTTTTTTTTTTTTTTTTTTTTTTTTACAAATTAGCAAAATATGTCCCTTACCCCCTACTAAAATATGACATTGTCCCCAATGTCAAATTTTAAAGGTAGAATTTAGGAGATATTACCTGCAGAGGTTGCTAACCACTTATTATAACTGAGACACAACAAACAAAATGTTAGATAATGTCACAAAGACAAAGTGCAATCCACTCCTTGCTTGTCTATATCTCTTTTTCTTTTTCCGAGCGTTTGCGAAACAACCATAGCAGGTAAATACTCATAAGCTTGGAGCTTTTTGAGTAAATCTTCAATGGTTGTAGCAGAAATTATGGTTCTCCTTGCCTCTGAAAACATGAATCCATTTTCCACAGCATTATCTAAATATGAAAGCAAATTACTAAAATAACCATTAATATTAAGCAAACCAATGGGTTTCTTTTTTGTGACCAAAGATGACCAAGAAGCCACGCAAGCTATTTCTTCCAATGTACCCAGACCTCCTGGTAAAGCAATGAATGCATCGGCACAATGGTACATGATTGTCATCCGTTCAGGGATACTCCAGACTTGTATTTCCTTACCCACGGTAGGTCCACAAAAACCTGTGAATAGTTTTGGCACGATTCCTAGAACTGGACTTCCTCCGGCGTGTGCTGCTGTAGCGACTGCTCCCATTAAACCCGTACTACCGCCTCCATAAATCAACTGGATCTTTTGTTGGGCAAGTACTACTCCAACTCTTATGGCTTCATCAGCTAATATTTTATTTTTCCCTGGATAAGCACCTCCAAAGACACAAATTTTTTCAATGCGCTGGGACGAAGTACTTTCCATTTTTTTTTCCGAGTGCCTGAAAGAGAATGAGTACATGGTGTAATATATAGAGGACTGAGTAGTGAATCAGACAAGAGTAATAATGTCGCCGAAAGTTTATTTGACCTGTCAGAAGAAAATGTTAACCTAACAAAAGATTTTTGCGTGATTTCAGGAAGAAAATCAAAAAGAGAAGAAAAATCAACCGTAAAAGACCAATGCAAAAAAAAAAAAAAACGAGAATAATTACATAAATCGAACAACACGTAAATTAAACCGAAATGAAGATATTGCAAATCAAACCAAAAGCTGAGAAGTCATTTATTGTAGTTGTGATTGTGGCTCACATCTTCCTTTGGTTTTACGTCCAGAAACGGCTTAAACGCCTTCTATGAGTCGAGGATATGCTTCCCATCCAGTTTTCTTACAAGCTGGCAAACAGGGTCTTTTAACATCAGATTCCCAAGATGTTGCCATTCCATTTGGAATTGCGGCCATAAATCAAGAATTTCTCTTTGTACGTCTCCACTAGGATGCGTCTCAAGAGAAAGTTGGATATTATCCAAATTCTCCTTACTCAGTCCATCCTTAATGAATTCAATTTTATCATCTCGATTAGAGGACGGAATCCCAATAGAACGACAGTTACCGTTACACGTCCATCGTGCACATTTGTGGCAATTTGAACTCATGCGCTTTGCTCGTCGCTTCTTTGCAAAAGTGCTTCTACCTGTACCTGGTAAATACAAAACAGGAAGATATTCATCTTCACGTACCTTGTCTTCAATTATCCAACGTATGTCTTCAGGAATCCCTTTGTGCATAAGCATTCTTAATCTTTCAAATCGAACTTGGTAAAGCTTCAGTAAAATATTTCGAGGAAAAGGAGGAAATCGTTTCTGCAATCTTGTGAGAATATCATCCATCCTGAAAAAAAAATGAAAGAGAAATTGAAAGAGAAATTTATATACAATATCAGTTTTGTGGGTAGCTGATGGAACCGACTTAAATAATCACGGAGTACCGTTATCCGCCATTTAACCGGGGTTAAAAAAATTAAAATAAAAATTATATTTACATCTAGTCCTCGAGCAAAATCAAATAGCGACAAAATAATAAAACCTAATCTAATCCTCTTTCAATACAAATTAGAGACAATCATTGAACAAGTCTTATAAACTAATCAATAGCTTAAAGAGTTTCACAAAAAATCATGCTTGATAGTAAATGGTTTGAGTTAAGCTAAAATTAACATAACATATCTCAATCAAAATAGTGCATGTTCAAATTTAATCTCAACTTCTCACATGGGATACCCTCATGATTTTCACTCTTTAAAGTAGTGGTGAAGTGTTTACACTCAATCAATCTCATGAAAACAGTTCTACCATATTCTTGCTTGTCCACCTATTCTCCACTATTTAGATCATACAACTTCATGAATGAAGAGGTCTTTAATCAAGGTTGTAATGGGGCCAAGGGGTTTGTAATGTGGTTGAAGAACAAAAGGATAAAGATATCACAAGGGTTCCAAAGAGTTCATAAAGTTTAGAGACATAATAAGATCATACAAAGAAACTTCTCAAAACACTTTACAAGTACATAGTCACCTAGGCCGAATATTCATGTTGGGCCTTTTCTTCATTCTAAACAACTTTGTAACATCTTTTTCTTTTTCCACAAATTCAAGAGATGATTCATATATATATATATTTTTTTTACATAGGAATGTATTTGCCAGTATTCCATTTCTTTTTCTCTTGACTTTTTTTTTCTTTCCCCCCACACTTATTTCTTGTTTCTAACCCAAATTTTCAATAGATCTTCCTTGTCTTTGCAACTTGTCTCAAAACATGCTAATTCATCTTTGGAACAAAGGTAAAGATATAAATAAGTATATTTAGGTTAAGGACAAGTTATGGTTACCAAAGAGATAGCATATTCAATGTAGGCTCAAATTGGTTCACTAAGGGTGTGTTCTTTTGGAACATCAATAAGGGCTGGCTGTTTGGCCCTGGCTAAAAATCCTAATGCCTCTATCATATTCATGTTGTCACATGCATCAATATAGTCTCAACAAGGTCTAAAGCAAGTTCTAGAGAATCATGTAATCATAAGAGCACTCAAGAAAGAAATTAGATTGATTTGTATAATGCATCAATCATTATAGGCTCAAAAACTCACAAGGATGATTATACAAGTCAGATTAAGTCTAAACATGCTTCTTTCTCAATCAACATATCATATTAACATTGGCTCATAAAAAGGTTGATATCAAGCTCAATTCTCATGAAAATCTTCTCACTAATAAATCTGTTTTAGACTTATGCAATTCATATCTCATCATAGTATTGAAAGTAACTAAAACACACTAAAAACAACATAAAAAAAACTCAAAAACAAAACACTCTAAATAAAATCCTAAATTCTTCCCCCCCACACATAATTTTTACATTGTCCTCAATGTAATGCTATTATCCCCCAATGCAAGAATTATATGTAAGAGAAAAGAAAAGAAAAACAATAAAAGATAGAATGATGGAGAGTAAGGAATATGCAAATCTGATATAATAGATGTTCTCCATCCTTTTGGGTTGCCTCCCAAGAAGCGCTTGGTTTATTGTCCTCAGCCTGACTTAGACCCATGCCATTATTATTCAACATAATTTAGCTCAAAAAGTGGAAACTCCTCTACATCTTGTATTGGAAAGTTCTCATAGTAAGGCTTCAATCTATGACCATTCACTTTGAATGCCTTATCTGTTTTTGGGCTTTGGATTTCAACTACACCATGAGTAAATACATTAGTAATAACAAAAGGTCCAACCCAACGAGAACGTAACTTACCTGGAAATAACTTAAGGCGTGAATGGAAGAGAAGAACTTTTTGTCCAACAACAAATTCTTTTCTTGATATCATCTTGTCATGGAATGCCTTAGTCTTTTCCTTGTAAATCCTAGAATTCTGATAGGCATCATTCCTTATCTCCTCTAATTCTTGTAGGTCAAGTTTTCTTTTCTTTCCTGTCTCATCCATCTCCATGTTGCATTGTTTGATAGCCCAATATGATTTATGTTCCAATTCAACCGGAAGATGACAAGGCTTACCATAAACAAGTCGATAAGGAGACATACCAATGGGTGTCTTATATGCTGTCCTATAAGCCCAAAGTGCATCATCAAGTCGTGAACTCCAATCCTTCCTATTTGGATTAACTGTCTTTTCAAGGATGGACTTAACTTCTCGGTTTGACACTTCAGCTTGCCCACTAGTTTGAGGATGATATGAGGTGGAGACCTTGTGTGTGATGTTATACTTCCTCAAAAGTGTTTCCATAGTCCTATTGCAAAAGTGAGTACCTCTATCGCTGATTATGGCCTTTGGCGTTCCAAACCTAGTAAAGATGTTAGTCTTGACAAAATCTGAAACCACTTTAGAATCATTAGTCCTAGTGGATTTTGCTTCCACTTACTTTGAAACATAATCAACGGCAAGTAAAATATAAAGATTACCAAAAGAAGAAGGAAAAGGTCCCATGAAATCCATGCCCCATACATCAAAAATTTCAACAATAAGTATTGGAGTTTGAGGCATTTGATTTCTAGCACCTAAGTTACCTGTTCTTTGGCAACGATCACATGACTTGCAAAAGAGGTATGCATCTTTGAATATAGTAGGCCAATAAAATCCAGAATCAAGAACTTTCATGGCTGTTCTTTTGGATCCAAAGTGTCCTCCACATGCATAAGAGTGACAAAAGGTGAGAATAGATTGAAATTCAGATTCGAGTACACACCTTCTTATAATCTGATCGGAGCAATGCTTCCAAAGGTAAGGATCATCCCATATGTAATATTTGGCATCACTCTTGATCTTATTTCTTTGAGCTTGTGTCAACTCTTGTGGCAACTTCTTGGTAACTAAGTAATTAACAATATCGGCATACCAAGGAGTTGTTGTACTTATAAAAAGAAGTTGCTCATCTGGAAAGTTCTCATTCAAGGGTAGTGCATCCTCTTCATGAACTAAACGGCTAAGATGGTCCGCAACGAGGTTGTCACTACCTCTCTTATCTTTTATCTCCAAATCAAACTCTTGTAAGAGAAGTATCCATCTAATCAACCTTGGTTTGGCCTCTTTCTTAGTGAGTAAGTACTTAAGGGCTGCATGGTCAGAATATACAATTACTTTAGTACCAATTAAATAAGATCGAAATTTTTCTAAAGCAAATACAACAGCCAAAAGTTCTTTTTCAGTAGTGGAATAGTTCAATTGATCATCATTAAAAGTTCGGGAGGCATAATAAATGGCATGTGAGGCTTTGCCAACCCGTTGGCCCAAAACAGCTCCAATGGCATAGTCACTAGCATCACACATGATTTCAAAAGGTACATTCCAATCTGGTGGTTGGATGAGAGGAGCTGATGTCAAGAGTCCCTTCAATGTTTCAAACGCCTCTTTGCATTTGTCATCAAAGTGGAAAACCACATCTTTTTGTAGTAGCTTGCAAAGAGGTAATGTGATCTTTGAGAAGTCTTTTATAAATCTCCTATAGAAACCTGCATGTCCAAGAAAAGAACGAACCTCTCTCATATTTGTGGGAGGTGGTAAAGAGTGCATAATATCTATTTTAGACTTATCAACCTCTATCCCTCTAGAAGAAATAACATGGCCCAAAACTATTCCTTGTTCTACCATAAAGTGACATTTTTCCCAATTCAAAACAAGGTTAGTTTCCATGCATCTTTCAAGTACAAGTGTAAGGTTCTCTAGACATCTATCAAAAGAATCACCATAGACACTAAAATCATCCATAAACACTTCTATGATGTTCTCTACATAATCTGAAAATATGCTAACCATACACCTTTGGAATGTAGCTGGTGCATTACAAAGACCAAATGGCATACACCGGTATGCAAAAGTACCAAATGGACATGTGAATGTTGTTTTCTCTTGGTCCTCCGGAGCAATGGCTATCTGATTATAACCTGAAAAACCATCAAGAAAACAATAATGAGAATGGCCAGCTAACCTTTCAAGCATTTGATCAATAAAAGGTAAAGGAAAGTGGTCTTTGTGAGTTGTGGAATTAAGTTTACGATAATCAATACAAACTCGCCATCCTGTTTGAATCCTAGTAGGAACAAGTTCATTCTCATTATTTGTTACCACCGTTACACCTGATTTCTTTGGAACCACTTGGACTGGGCTCACCCATTTGCTATCCGAGATAGGATAGATCACTCCAACATCTAGGAGCTTCAATATCTCCTTTTTCACAACCTCCATCATAGGAGGGTTCAATCTTCTTTGTGCTTCTCTTGTTGGTTTGGACCCCTCCTCTAACAAAATCCGGTGCATGCACATGGATGGGCTTATTCCCTTTATATCGGCAATTGTCCAACCAATTGCTGTTTTATGCTCTCTAAGCACCCGGATAAGTCGCTCTTCTTGCAAAGGTGTGAGCTCTTTGGCAATGATGATAGGTAGTGTGTCTTTTTCACCTAAGAACACATATTTCAAGTGGTTCGGTAGTGGTTTCAACTCTAAAGTTGGTGCCTGCAAAATGGAAGGTAGAAGTTTCTCATTAGATAATTGCAAATCAATAAATGAAACATCAAACCTTGCATCTTTAGGTGGCAGTGAGTGTAAAGATTCTAGTGCCCCTTCCACATGGTTACTCAAGGCTAGTTCCCCTTTAGCATTCCACATTCCGAGATGTTTGCTAAGGACTATCTCCACACTATCTTCACCATCTAGCTCATAAGTTTGCTGCACTAGTGAGTCAATTATATCAATATTAAAAACAGAATGCACATCACTAGGATATCTCATGGCCTCAAAAATGTTAAAGCGAATTATTTCACCATCAAATTCCATAGTTAAAGTGCCATCATGTACATCTATTTTAGTTCTTGCTGTTTTCAAGAATGGTCTCCCTAATAGAATAGGTGTGGGATTAGAAGACATCTCATCTTCCATCTCAATAACATAAAAGTCAGCGGGAAAAACCAATTCATTAAACTGTACAAGAACGTCTTCTACAACTCCTCTTGGATAAGTGTTAGAACGGTCAGCAAGTTGTATTATAACACCGGTTTCCTCTAATGGTCCTAGATTCAATGAAGCATAAATTGAATATGGCATGACATTAATAGATGCCCCTAGATCTAGCATAGCACGCTCAAACCTGGTGTTGCCTATCTTACAAGGAATGGTAAACATACCTGGATCCTTGCATTTAGGTGGGAGTTTCTTTTGAAGAACAGCTGACACATTCTCCCCCACACTTACCTTTTCATTCCATTTCAACTTTCGTTTAGATGTGCACAACTCTTTTAGGAACTTGACATATCTTGGCACTTGCTTGATAGCATCTAGTAAAGGAATGTTCACCTCTACTTTCCGGAAGGTTTCCAAAATTTCCTTCTCTTGCTCCTCCTTCTTGGACTTTGCTAACCTGCTAGGAAAAGGTGGAGGAGTTATATAAGAAGGAAAAGATGGTTTAGGAATTACCTTTTTTAGTGGCTCGTTGGGATGTGAAGAGGATGCCATGGTATTGTTCTCCCCTTGAGCACTATCATTTTGTGGTGTCTCTAGCTGTTTCCCACTTCTTAAAGTTATAGCATTGGCATTCTCTCTTGGATTCACTATGGTTTGGGAAGGTAATTTCCCAGAATCCCTTGCTTGCATTTGACTCATTGTTGTTGCCAATTGCCCTATTTGAGTCTCCAAATTTTGAATACTTGTCTTTGTTTCCTGTTGAAATTGAATTGTATTAGTAGAAAGAGCTTTAACAAGATCTTCAAGAGAAGTACCTGAATTTTGGATGGGTGGCAGTTGTTGTCGGGTTTGGTATGGTTGTTGCACTCTTTGCTGAAAACCCGGTGGCCTGTTGTCAAATGGTGGAGGAATAGTTTGTGATTGGTTCCCTCCATAATTGAAGTTTGGATGATCCCTCCATCCTGGATTGTAAGTGTTTGAGTAGGGATCATATTTCCTTGATTGGTTCTGAAATCCACCCATGGCATTCACATGTTCATTGGTGTCCTCTTGAAGTGTTGGACATATATCAGTTTGGTGCCCTATGTTTGAACATATGCCACAAGCCTTTATTTGTTGTATATTACCTACAGCCAATTGTTGAACAAGAGAAGTCAGTTTATCAAATTTTTGTTCAAGGGATGATATACTTACCTCATTAACTCTCTTGGGTTGTGGTGGTGGATCTTGTCTCATTGAGAACTGTTGAGAATTGGCTGCCATGTTGGAGATTAATGTTCTAGCAGCCCCGGGAGTCTTATCAACTAGAGCTCCCCCACTAGCGGCATCTATCATACTTCTCTCCATGGGCATGAGACCTTCATAGAAGTATTGGATGAGAAGTTGTTCACTTATCTGATGGTGTGGACATGAGGCACAAAGTTTCTTGAACCTCTCCCAATATTCATATAAGGACTCTCCGTTGTATTGCCGAATCCCACATATTTCTTTCCTAATGTTGGCAGCCTTAGATGCTGGGAAATACCTTTCCAAGAATGCTTTCTTCAAATCATTCCATGTAGTGATGGTCCCGGATGATAGATAGTAGAGTCATTCCTTTGCTGAATCAGCTAGAGAGAATGGGAAGGCTCTCAACTTAACTTGCTCTTCCGTGACCCCTGTTGGTCTCATGCTTGAGCAAACTACATGGAATTCCTTGAGGTGCTTATTTGGATCCTCTCCTACAAAACCATGATATGTTGGGAGAAGATGAATCAAACCAGATTTTAATTCAAAAGCTACCTCAAGATTAGCATATTCAATGCATAATGGTTGTTGACCCAAGTCCGGAGCGGCAAGCTCCTTGAGAGTTCGGTTGTCAGCTGCTGCCATCTCTCCTTGCTCCTCTTGGATGTTTTGGATCAATTCCTCGATTGGTTGTTGGTGAGAAGTTATAAATTCCCGAATTCTCCTAAGCCTTAAGTCTTCTTCAGGAGCTTGGAACATTCACTAATAAAAAAAAATAAGAAAGTAAATAATTAGAACAGAAAATAAGAATAAACCAATAAACTAATAAACTAAAGAAAGCAATCCCCGGCAACGGCGCCAAAAATTTGATGCACCCAAAAGAGTGTATCTTATTTAACCTTGCACTTAAAAAGAATCAATTGTAGAGTATAATGATTAGCAAGGGTCGAGTCCTCAAGGATTGGGTTTTAATCTATGAGTTATTAGTTTATAACTTACTTTCAAAGAAAACAAAAGAAAAGGGGGTTTTGAAATAGTTTTAAAAATAAGCAAACCAGAAAAGTAAGAAAACAAGTAATTAAGAAGAAATCAAATATGAGAGAAATATGGTTAAGGTTTCATTCTCCACCACTAGACATCATTAAGAACCAATTTCAGATCTATCAATATCAACCAACTATCAAAGTTAACAACCGTAGATAACAACAAGCTCTGTTATCCCAATCTTTCCTTAGTTTGTCGTTAAATAGAACAAGCTCTCTATTTAATCTCTAACCATCAAACAACCTAGAATAAGCTCTCTAAATTCAATTTAATGACAGCTTTATGATGAGAAAGATAGGTTGATCTAAGCAACAAACACATAAGCTCGGATTGTTCAACTTAGGTTATGTTCCACTTTGCAATTATCGAAAACTTGACCATAATCATTAATCACAAATTGCCACTTATGAATAGGAAATCAAGACAATTACACGGATCAAGACTCCTAAACTAGCAATAAATAATTATCAAGATCTATCTAGTTGTACACCTAAACAAATCAAGACAACATCATGAACAATTCTTGTAGAAGAACATAAGCAACTTTGATAGAAAATTAATGATAGATAGAATCTGAAAATCAATTATAAAACATGTCTAGGGCTTTGAAATCACCCTTAACCAAATAAAAGTTTAACCTAGCATAGGCATTGTAAACATAAAAATAAAATTAAAGAGAATCTAAGAAGGAAATAAAAGAAAGAAAGAAGAAGAAGAAAATAAAGAAAAAGAAAACTAGAGAAAGGAAAGTAGAAGAAAACTTAGAGAATTTTATTATAATGGCTAATATCCTACCAATCTACAATGTCTCTTACAATCATCCAAGGCCCTCTATTTATACACATTTTGGAGAGCTAAATGACAAGAGACAAGCTTTATAAATTTCAAAGGTAGGTATAATAGGTGGGTGGATTTTTCTAACAATTTTCGTCATTGCATATGACAATTTTGATCAGCCAGCTTGATGGTTGATTTTATCAATGTTGGAGGCTTGATATGATCAAATGGTCTTCTAGAAAAATATTCCCCTATCAGTGTGTGATCCATAGCCGTTGGAATCAGCTTATTTGCTGATGTGGATCAGAAGATATGGTCAAAATACCAAAACTGGTCAGCACAGACGTCATTGCACATCAGCCAACTTGATGGTTGATTTCGCTAGGGAAAACGACTCCGTTTCAAGAAGTGTAAAGCATGAAAAAGATAGATATGCCTCTTAACTTTGCACTGTAAAAATTGCAGCCTTAATGCTTCAGTGAAACTCCAGATATAGCTGATATGGCAAAAGGTGTCGGAACTGGAACTGAACTGGATTTGCCCTTAATTCTTGATTTAACCTAGTAATCTGAAATCACTCAAAGAAACTCGTGAAAAACACCAAATTACATAGAAATATAAAAGATCATAAACTCAATTAGACTAAGCAATAATAACTCGTATTTGACACAAAACAATAATAAAACATAACTAAAAACTATATAATTATACGAGTTATCAATTAGTAGTGATGATTGCATAATAATGATGTTATGATTATTATCGATGATTATATGATTGATTATATGATAATTATATATGATGATTATGTTATGATTATATGATGATTTTTATTATTATTTGATTTGTTTTATGATTATATGTTTGGATTTTTTTTTTGGTGTATGATTTTATTTATTTATATTTTATTTTGTGTTATTATATATGATTTATTTATTTAATGTTATTAATATTATTTTTATTTCATGTTTCAGGTCTAAGTTAATTTTATTATTGATTAATTATTTGCTTGATTATTTGTGTAATATTTTATGACTATTTGTCTTTTCTTGTTTTAATTATTTTGCATGATTAGGGAAATAAATACTTTAGGTAAATTTTAAAATAAAATTAGGATGAATGACTATTTAGATGAGACAATTTAGGATAATATGTGATTAATATGGTAATTTCTCTAGATAGGCGTTATGGGTGCTAATCCTTCCCTTTAAAATAAAATTAGGATGAATAAAGACCATTTATATGAGACCAATTTATGATAATATGTGATTAATATGGTAATATCTCTCAATAGGCATTGTGGGGATGCTAATAATTTCTTACACGTAACCGAACTTGCGAACCTAGTTTTGAGACGTAGATCGGAACCTATTCTTTTTAGGGTGCCTTAGTTAAGCTTAGGATTACTTTTAAAATGATAGATTCATATAGATGACTAATCACACCTAGTAAAAAAGATTAGTGGCGACTTCATGATTTGCGTCTAGCATGTTGAATTCGTATTTGGCATGTTATGACAATATTTTTAAAATAAAATTATAATTAATTTAAATTTGGGTCATTTTGAGTTAATTGTTCGGGTTATTTTGGGTTCCGATCTATTTGGAGTCGGTCATTTTCGGGTTTGGGTTGGATTGGATTTGGGTTGTTGACTTTTTTTTTTGTCAAATCGAGTTGGATCGAGTTTAAATTCGAGTGAATGATAAATTTTTTTTTTTGGATTCGAGTCAGAATTGACAGATCTAAGCAAGATATATGTCTAAGTTGTATGTAGTAAGTTCCTCCACCTTCAAGAGTAATTGAAGCCTACCAAATTGTTTTGCCTTTAACTTAATCAGTAACTGTGATTTTTACATGCTATTCTGTTCTGTACTGCTAACTTCATCAATAAAAGATTAAGAATTTGAATGCAATTGGTGCCAAGTTTGAGCAGTTTCTCTATTTTGTTTTGCCCAACCCCTTCTCTAATCCTTATTATTATTATTATTATTATATTAAAATTGTCCCTAACATTCTCAGACTTTGATAGTTGTAATTTATTTTGGGTTGGGTTGTGGCCTATGTTTAAAAATGTTGTGGCCTGTGTTTTGGCCTTTGTTTTGGAGACTAGAGAAAAAACCAGCGAGAAGAGAGAGCTAGGGGTAGACTGTGATTGATGTGAAATTCTCACTGGTTTCAAAGAGATTTCGGTGGGTGTTTTTGAAACCAAAGAAGAATAGCAGCAGGAAGGGTGAGGTGTGATTTATGTGGAATTCGTGTTTGTTCTTATGAGTGCCACGCATTTTCTCTCTGTTGTTGTCCTCTATTTTGCACTTTGTTCTTTGTTTGTTTCTTCCGTTAGTTTTTCCTTCTCTGGGTGTTGCGGTCTTGGAAAGCCTCCGTTTTCTTCTTCGTTTTCGATTGGGTTTTTTGCATCTACTTATTTGTTCGTTTATTTATTATTTTTGTTTCCTTTCTCTATTATTTTTTTTTTGCTGACTTTGGTTCTGGGTTTGAGACGGTATGCTTCATTTCTTTGGTTTTTGGTTTGCTAGGTAAAGAATGTATTCTTCTTCCTTTCTGTTCCTCTTATGTCTCTTGTTTCTTTTTCGAGAAAATAAACTGGGCATCTATTAATTGATTGATTTGGGAATTTTTCCTTTCTATCTACTCATCGATTCATCATTACTATCCTTTTTCTCTCTTGTTTTTGGTTTCATGTGTGGATTGGATCATTATACGAGGTTTATTTAGGGTTTCATGTTCATAATTCATGAATTGGGGGAGAAGGGTTAGCACTAAAATTAATCAAAATGATTTATTTTCTTCTTTTGTGTCTGATGCTATCAACAACCTTTTCGGTTGGTAGGGGTTGATGTAGAAAATGAAAGTTTGACCTTTCGATGAGATAGGAAGAAAATTTGTTCTTTGCTTGAGCCTAACAAGTATTAAATAAAAAAAAATATTTTTTATTCTTTTTTTCTATAAGTGACTTAATAGAGTTATTCGATACAACTTTGAAGTTGTTTGCAAGCCTAAAAATTTAAATAAATAATGAATCTGAAAGCTGATTTATTTTTATGTTTTTGTCTACTGTATGCAAAATTTTATGCCTTCTCATCTCGTATTGATTTCTCTCTCTCTCTTTTCTTTTTCCTTTTCTTTAATTGCTGTAGGGATTGTTCCAACTTTTTCACTACTTCATTGTCAGGTTAGTCTTTGTTTTTAGTGTACATTCCTTTATGATTCCTTTATTCAGTTTATTTTTTCACTTTTAAGTTAGTAAATTGTTAAATGTTTGTTTTGTTAATTGTTTTTTACACTTTGATATTTTTGGTGTGCAATGGTTTGATATAAAATCAGTTTGTTACTTTTTTAAATTATGGAAAATATCAATCAGGCAAGACAAAATTGAATTAGAAGGTTGAAAAGATTGAGATTGAATACATTAAGGAGAATGAATAGTTCTAGTTTCATTTCTATTTTTGAGTTTTTCCTTGCTGATAGTTAAAGAGTTTCATTGACTAAGTTTTAAGTTTAGTTGAAAAGGGCTTACTAATCAAAAAACTCAGAAAAGATCAAAGAATCTGAGGCTTTCCAAAAAAGCTTGAGCAATGAGACAAAATATATTAAGGACTATTTCTTGTCCAGTTACTTCACTTCAATAACGTTAGCCATTCAAAGCAATAGGAAACTTGTTCAATTAACTATATACAGTAAAATCTTTTATATAGTGGATTTTTTTTTTTTTTTTTTTGAATTCGATCACAAAGAAAAATTCAATTTGAATTGGCATGTTGTACTTATTATTATACTTCCTCTAATTGTCAACAATTTCTTTCAAAAGTAAAATTAATTAATTATTATATTTACATGTGTTACCAAATCATCCTTTTCTAGAAGAAATTAATTTATGAGTTATAAAACAGGATAATATAGTTACAACGGCAGTCTTTTATGTTAAAAGAAAAAGAAAAAAAACAAAAAAACCCGTCTACTTTATGCTAAAAATTGATATGCCAATACAATTTTCCTTTTCTAAGCAAAAATTATGGGTTTTGGATACTCATAAGTCTTACCCTAAAGAACAATTAGAAGTATTTCATATTAAACACGAGGAATCATGCATAAATTACTAGGTTTTAAGTTCGGTTAATAATTGTAGTTGAAAAGGGCTTGGTAATCAAAAACTCAAAAAATATCAAAGAATCTGACCCTTTCCAAAAGAGCTTGAACAATGAGACAAAATATATTAAGGACTATTTTTTTTTTTCCAATTACTTTACTTCAAAAACATTAGCCATTCAAAGCAATAAGAAACTTTTGCAAAGAAATCTAGCAATCCCATATGCTAAAACAATTTTCCTTTTCAAAGCAATAGCTATTGGTTTTCCATACTCATAAATTTTTTCTTTGTCCATTCGTGTGAAAAAAACAGCTTTCAAATATGTAAATATGATACGTTTCATAAACATTATAATCGGCATTTCACTCAATCAAATGTCTTTATTTTGAAATAGTTCGCTAGAAGACTTAGAATTAGATGACACAGATTACTCATGCATCAATCCAACTATCAAGCTAGAAGCTGAACCAAATCCTGTTAATATCTGGCCCACACAAGGAACAATCCCATCTGATCCTAATAGAGAAACTGCAACACATTTCTGAAACTAAAGTATTGTCATAAGCTGCCAAATGCGAATTCGGCATGCTAGACGTAAATTGTGGAGTCACCACTAATCATCTTTGCTAGGTGTGATTAGTCACCTATAAGAATCTATCCAATTTATAGTAATCCTAAACTCGACGAAGGCACATAAAAAGGATAGGTCCTAGTCTAAATTACCAGAACTATGTTCGGGAGTACGGTTACGTGTGAAGAAGGATTAGCACCCCCATAACGCCCATCCAAAAGGACGGTACACAATTTGTTAAATATTACCCTAAATTTGATCTTAATTATTGACCTTTAATTTCAATATCTTAAATATTGGAAAAAAAAAATTTAAAGTATTCTCCATCATTGGCAGAATCCCAAAAAGAAAACTCCTCACCTCAAAAGTATTCAAAAGACACCATTTGTTCCCCTGAAAAGGCTCCATCGTCGGATTTATTAAATGTTTTATGAGAAAGGATACTTGTAAATTCTAAATTTTAGTTTTAAATTATTTTTATTATTAAAAATAAATTTCAACCAATAACATTGAAAGTCATCCCCTAAATTCTCCATCATTGACAGAACTTAGAACAATCTTTTCTCACCTAGAAATTTCTTAGAAGATCGACTATTTGCAATCCCCTTAGGATTCCATCTTAGAAAATGTCTTAATTTAATTTTTATTGTTATTTAAATATTGGAAAGATCCTAAAAATACTTTCCACCATTCGAGATTAATTTTTGAAATTCACCTCACCTCATGAGTCTTCAATAGAAACCATTCGTTCTTATGAAGACCCCTCGTTAGATTTATTAAATGTTTTATGAAAAAAAAGGAAACTAGTAAATCCTAGTTTCAATTATCAACATGTTTTATTATTTTTTAAAAATAAAAATAAATTTCGACCAATAATATTGAAAGTCCTCCCTTAAATTTTCCATCATTGGTAGAACTTACGAGAATCTTTGCTCACCTAAAAATTTCTTAGAAGATCAACCGTTTGCAATCCTTTAGAATTCCATCATCTGATGAGTCTCAATTTATTTTTAAATTAATTATTATTCAACAAAAGTGAAATCTAACTACTGAGATTAAATGAATACAATAAATAAATAATTACATGCAAATAAGATTAGGTGAGATAGTTACAAATAAATAAACAAACAAGTAACAATATATATATATATATATACCATTAATGAAAATAACCAAAATTCAAGTAAATAAAATAATAAATTCATAACAAATAATAATCAATTTAAATAATAGTTAAGTAAAAGAAATATTAGAAAATAGAAATATAAGAAAAATTAAGTTAATTAAAAAAAATTAAGGGAAAACAAAAAAAGAAAATTAAAATAAATTAAAATAAATAAATAAAAATGAAATTTTAACAAAAGGGTCGGGTCATCGCATGGATCCGCGCGCGGGTCCTGCACGATCCAACCCGATCAACTTTAAAATATTCAATTTTTTTTTGTTTTTATTTCTTACCTCCAAACCAAAAAAAAAAAGTCCTTTTTCTCTCAAATTCTTTGTCCAATCTAGAACACAGCCACCGCGCCTATTTTTCTTCCCAAATTTCGACCACCGTGTGTCACTGAGCGTCACTGCCTCCGATCATGTGAAAACCAAAAAAGAAACCTTTTTTTTATTCTCCTTAGCCTCCTCTTTCTTTTCATCGGATTAGATTTTCAAAAAAACCCTAGAAATTTGTAGATCTAATCCCTAGACCTGCGGTCTCTAACTTAGGAGACGTCACCAGCAACCGTCGGATGGCCGCTAAAATTTGATCAAACCTTCGTCTATCCCTCCTCTAGGTTTTCACCGTTAAGATCTTCTAACAACAAACTAGAACCTAAAGTCCTAAAAGAACCCGAGACCAAAAGAAGCTCTGACCAAAACTTTATTTTTTTGCTGATGAATCTTGTGTTATTGTTTGGTGAATGCTTGGTGAATTTTCTGGTGTATGCAAGAGTGGGTATTTATAGGGATTCAAAGGGTAGGAACTAGGATTTTCTTGATGGCCAAGAATTGGATCTGCATGCAGATCCGATTTCTTTTCTTTTTTATTTATTTTTTCTTTGATTTCTTTTTCCAAATTTTCCTTTTTTCATCAGATTTTTCTTTGCCTGAAGGAATCCAAATCAACACGTTTTTTCCTCAAAATGTTGCACAGATTCGATTCTCAAATTTTTTAATTTTCTGAATTTTTTAATTTTTTTTGATTTTTCTGAAATGAATAATAATAATAATAAAAACTAATAATAGTAATAATGATAATAATAATACTAATAATAATATATAATAATAGTAATAATAATAAATAATTATAATAGTGACAAACAAACGAGCCGATCCATTGGACTTCTAAACCCAATAAATTGGAGACCAAAACACTTAAAATGAGCTTAATGGACTTAAATTAAATTTCAAAGCCCAATAATCCGAAACTTAGACCGGTCCAAATTTGGATTCCGAGATCTAATAAAAACCCGATAATAATTAATTTTGCAATATCAAATCCAATATCGGTTTAGAAAAGACCCGGATAAACTCGGGTATCTACAGTTGTCCCTCTTTGCATATTTTTTGTGAAGCAGGAATTGTGTAAAGACATAGACACCCGCCACATTCGAAACTTTTATAAAAATAATTTAACAAAAGGGTACTCCTCCACTGAAGCATCAACTTTAAAAAGAAAATTTTCTCCACCGGGAATCTTAAAAATGAAATATTCTCCACTGAGAATCTTTAAAAACATTCCTCCATTGAGGATCATTAAAAAGAAATTATTCCTCCATTGAGGACCTTTGAAAACATTCCTCCACTGAGGATCTTTAAAAAACATATTCCTCCGCTAAGGATTTTTAAAAAGCATTCCTGCACCGAGGATCCTTAAAGAAAATATTCTTCCACTGAGGATCTAAAAAAGAGCATTCCTCTACTGAGGATCTTTGAAAAGAAATATTCTTCCACTGACGACCTTTAGAAAGAAAATATTCCTCCATTGAGGATCTTTTGAAAAGAAAATATTCTTTCACTGAGAACTTTTGAAAAGAAAATATTCTTTCACTGAGAACTTTTGAAAAGAAGATGGAAATATTGGAACAACTTTCCTTAAACAGATTTCAGAACTTTAATTGACATTCAAAATTTTACCTTAACAGAGATTTCTTCAATCAAGGTTCAAAATTTTACCATGAAATTGTTCAACTGAGATTCAAAATTTTACCTTGAAAAGATTCTCTCAATCGGGGTTAAAAATTATCTTGAAAAGATTCCTCAACTGAGGTTCAAAATTTATCTGGAAAAAGACTTCTCAACCAAGTTCACAAAACCTTTTTCAACTATATTAAAGGAATTTTCCTCAACAGGGATTCAAAATTTATTTTTAATAAGTCTTCCTTGATCAAGGTTCCAAATCTTTTAGGTTTCTAAAGAAAATTCTAGTGCTAATAAAATTTGAGCTTAAAATCTCTCATCTTGTGCCACTTAACTAGGCTTAACATTCTAACTATGCCAGCTAACCAAGGCTTATACTTTCTTATCAAGTGCCAACTTAAATACTTAACATTTCAAATGTGTCAGCTAAATAGGGTTTAAATTTTCTCGTATAGTGACAACTTAACTAGCCTTAACATCTTAACAGTGCCAGTTAAACAGGGCTTAAAATTTGTAATCAAGTGCCAACTTAACTAGGCTTAGCATTTCAACTGTGCCAGCTAAACAGGGTTTAAATTTTCTCATATAGTGCCAACTTAACTGGACTTAACATCTTAACAGTGCCAGCTAAACAGGGCTTAAAATTTATTATTCTCAAAAATTCTCAACATGTTATTTCATTTGTGTAGAGGAAACTCTTTTAATTTTTCTTGTTTCCTTTCCTTATTTTTGAACAAACTCTTTTCTTGTTTTTTTTCTTTTTAATCCAGAAAAAGATATAATTTTTTCCTCTTCTCTTTTCAATATCTTCAAAGTCGACAAATGCAATGATCAATAATGCAAATGTTTATTCTCAAATGATATTGCAAATGTCAATGAACTTACAAAAATGCAGATGCAAACACAAAGTCAAGATGCCTTGAACAATGTATGAAATGAACGAAGGTCATGAACGAAATGTAGATGAAAACACAAAATCATGAACATAATGCATGAAATGAACAGAGGTCATGAATGCAATGTAGATGAAAACACAAAACCATGAACATAACGCATGAAATGAACAAAGGTCACAAACGCGATGCAGATGCAAGGAATATCATGAAATGCAATGTATATCCTCAATTCACGTATTTCTAACTTTAGCATAAAAGATTCTCATCATTTTATCTTCTTATCTTCTTTTGAGCAAGTTCTATCAACTAGATTGACCCTTTTGCTCATTCCATCATGTTCCGAAAAGTATCTTTTCTGGTTTTTTTGGCCCTGAACATCCATATATTTCCAAATCTTTCGAAGTCCAATTTGGCATCTTCAAATGTATCCATGAAAAGTCTTCAATGTCAATGCCCCAAGAGGTGCTTACCCGACCATTCATCGACTCAACCATTCCTTTTATCATGAAAACATAAAGTTTTTCTCAACATTCTCTTTGCCCCAGAAATGTCACTCAAATGAACCATTCCAAATTTGAATTGTTTTCATGTTTTGGTTTTGAAAATTATTTGAAAATAATGAATTTGTTCAAAAAAATCTTTTCATTGGCTCTCATACCGAATGGAAAATTGCCCCATATCACTATTTCCATGTTCAAAATCAAGCTTTCATTTTTAACAAAATGTAAGATTTGGATCTTTCAAAACTGATGATTACTTTCAAGGATGGATGAGGTGAATCACAATTTGGCTCTTTCAAGTGAATTGAGTATTTCAATCTGTCAAGATTTTGGTCATCAAGAAAGACTTTGTCACATAATAGGGAAGATCAATGTTTCTTCATATAGGCTCATAAATGAATAAAATTCTTTGAAAAACAAGTTTTCTCAAAAAGATTTGTTTAAAGCATAATTCATTTTGGCACTCCCTCTTAGTTTCTTGATACATGGCATTTTAACAAATGTCCAGACTATCTAGGATAAGCTCAAAATTTGGGAAAGAAAAAGAAAAGGATTTTCAATTTCGGACCAAGTCATCTAAACGAGTTTAGCGTTTAATGCATTGGTTGATTGAAGGTGTCTTTTCTTTTGGGGCTTCTTGTTGGAGCCTTGCCACAATTGTCTTCATATTTTCATTTTTTGCTCTAAACTGCTCATTTTTGGGTTTTCACCCTAGAGCTTCATTCTCTTATTTTTCTTTTTCTTTCTTTTTTTCATTGATTGTTCTATCATGCATTTGAGAATTCAAAAATTCTTCCAAAGACAAAATATGAATTCAAAGAGATGGAATAAAGTCTGAGGAAAAACTCTTCAAGTTAAATATCCATACTTAATCAAAATGGACTTTAAATCACATAATGTAGGCTAGGGTTCAGGGTTATGAAAGAATGGAAAATCAGGCCCAAAATATGTGTTTAAAGGTAATTAAACCAAAGATCATTTCTTTTCATGATGACATTCATCATTTTTTGCTTCTCAGAATATTTCATATATACCTCTTTATTTTCTCATATTTTCTTCCTTTTTGCTCCATTCATTTTTTTTTTCTTTTTTTGAAGGGAGTTCAAAACTTTGGAACTCAATTAACTTTAACATTTGCCCCATGACATAAGGAATTTTTCATTGTTGAGAAGTAAGAATCACTCACTCGCACTTTTCCAAAAAGATCTTTCTTCATCCTTGCCCCTAGTGTGGAGGGTGATCCTTGGTTAGGGTTCAAAAAAAGAATTCAATAAGCTCAAAAGAGGTAGCAAAGGATAATTTCTCAATTTGTGAAAGGAAATATGAAAGATGTCCATTTTTCATATCAAGTGTAGATACTTTCATTGAAGAGCAATCCTCAGGTGGGGAGATAATTAGAATTTTACTTTAGATTTGGACTCATTTGTATACCTCATATGCATAATGTCACAATCATTTTAGTTTGCAATTCATGTAAAGTGCATCACCATAATATCTCATTCAAATGAAGGCCCAATCCAAAAATTTTCCATTTCATGGTCTACTTAGGATGTCGATGCAATTTTCATTTAATCACAGAGGAAAAGTTTGCATAAGTCGAAATTGTGTGCAAGGATATCAAAAACATTTGGGTGATTTGGCTTCTTAGTAATTTTGCCCCAAGATGTGAGTGAAGGAATTGGACATTGCTCAAGATATTCAAAGGTGATGGGAAATATGGTCTTTTGGTAATATTGCCCCATATGCAGACAAAGGGCAACCTTTGGGAAAGGGATTGAAAAGTTTGGACATGATAAAAGAATTTAGGTATGATGTGTTTGAAGCTCTAGATAGCCTTGACACTTATCAAATTACCAAAATCAATATTCTTTTTAGAGAGTGCCTTATGTATTGGCTTCCAAAAATGTTTTGAAATTAATTATATATATCATTGCTCATTGCCTAGATGAAGATTGTAGACACCTTATTTTGTCCGGACCACTAAAACATGTATGTTTTCTTCCTAAATTGATGTTTCAGAATCCAAAAAGGCTTTTCTCATCCTGTAGGTGGTACTCCATGACTTAGTTTAAAAAAGTATACATAAAAAGTCAACCTTGAAAAAGTCAACCTTGAAAAAGTCAACCATGGAAAAGTCAACCTCAAAAGTCAACTACTAAAAAAGTCAACCCACTTTCAAAATCAAGATTTGAAGTTCAATTGAAAAATGGTGAAGGAATTTTGATAATCCGAGGTCTACATTAAAAGATATGGAGTTCAAAAGTTGGGTTACGGAGATTCAGTAGAAAGGAAACCCTAGTTCGGAAATTTTGGAGAAAAATGCTTAAACGATCAAATTGGTCGAAATTGAAGGTTCCAAATGAAAGATAAGCACTGACTATGGGTAATGGAGAAGCTACTTGGAAAAAAATGAAGGAAAAGTCAATTCGGAAGAAAACCGAAAATTAGCGTTTTTAGTGGATTTTGGTAAAATTGGGGAAATTACAGAAATGGTCTGATTCGATAGAACTAAAGCCCCTAATTGATGAGGAGTGAATAAACAATGATATCCTAAGGCTCAGTTTGAAGAAACTATGAGAAAAGAGCCGATTGGAGAAAAACGAAAAAACGAGGAAATTCCTGACAGTAAAAAAAGGAAAAATCAAACCGAAGGGGAATTTGATTGTAAAAATTGGGCCCAGAAAAAGAAAATATGAAAAAATTTGGAAATCAAACTTGTTTTGAGCAAAAGCAGGCTTTGGAGAAAAAAATACCAAATGAGCTCCAAAAATTTTGAAAATGTTTAGATCTCATTATTAAATCATTTGGAAGAGATTAGCAAAGCAAAATCCAGATTCGGAGCTCGTTTACAAAATGGCAAATCTCGGGCCTAGTATGCTGAAATTCAAAAAGATAAATCCCCAAAAAATAGTAAATGAGCTCCAAAAATTTTGAATATTTGCAATTCTCATTCTTAAATTATTTTTAAGAGATTGGTGAATGAAAATCTGAATTCAGAGTTCGTTTGCAAAATGGAAAATCCCGGACCCATTTATAGAAATTCAAGCAGATAAATCCCAAAAAAATGGCAAATGAGCTTGAAAAATTCTGAAAATTTTTAGATCTCACTTTTAAATTATTTGAAAGAGATTGGTGAAGAAAAATCCAGATTTGGAGCTCGTTTACAAGATGCTACAAGTTCGAGTGCACAAAAGGGCAATTTTTGAAGAGAAAATCTAAAAATTAGCAAATGGGCTCGGACAATTTTGAAAACTTCCAGAATTTAATTTTTTATCACTTCAGAAGTATTGAAAAAAAGAAAATTTTAATTTGGACTCCTTTTGCTATTTATTTAGGTTCGGGGGTCAAAAAGGTTATTTTATCGAAGAAACCGAAAAAGGCCTTTTATTGCAATTTAAAAAATAAAGTATGGGCTAAGAAGGTGAAGGGGTAGCCGGCTAAGGCCCATGGAGGATGGATATTTTCTGATTTTTTAGATCAAAGGGCCAAAAGTGAAGAGGAAGGTAGTTATTTTTGTGATCAAGCCTTTGAATTTGCAACACATGGACCAATGGATGGAGAAGGATGATGTCATATTTAGGATCCTATTTATGACATCATCTTCATGACATCATATATTTAGGAGCTGATTATTCCAATCTACGGGTGAGAATTCTACATAGAAAGCATCTTGGATTGAAGACCATTGGATGAAATTTGGCTAAAAAATTCTAGAACCTCTTAGGCTATTCCATATACCAACCGGCCACACTAAGGGGAAGGGGGGTCTCTTTCATTTTTCACTCTTGCTTGGCTGATTTCTCTCCATTTTTGAAAAGCAAAAAGAAAAGTTTAGAAAGGCGAAGAAAGTAAGAAGAGGAAAAGCTTGCAATATAGCTTTTAGAGGTAGCTAAAAGCATCATACTCTTGCACTTTTTTGCATTTCCATCCTTGTTTTGATGTTTTCATTTTATATTTGGTGAGTTTCTATTCATTTTAGTTTTTTAATAAGTGTTTTTAAGCTTCTTCTTCAAGTTCTTCTTATATACTTTCATGAAAAAAACTTTGAAAAACAAATTTTCTCCATGTTTTTTAGAGGTGGCCGAATGGACCTTTTTTTTTTTTTTTTAAAATAATTGGTTTTTGATTTTTGTTTCATGTTGATTGATGATGTCTACCATGTTTTTGATGTTTTATATTTTCTTCAAATAACAAAATATGGAGCTTGTTTTAATTTTGGTTGCTTATTTACCTCCATTTTTTGTTCTTTCATCTTGTATTCATGTCTACTTTCCTTGTTTTCCATTTTTTTTAATTTTCTGTTTTCAACATGTTTGAGTTGTTCATGATTTGTATCCTACTATACTATGTTTTTGTGAAAATGTCTAATCTTGTGCATGCCTTTACTTCATTTTTGCATGTTTTAGCATGTCTATTCTTTAGCTTTGCATTTAGTATGTCATGTGTTTGTGAAAATGCCATGCTAGAATACCATCATTTTGAGCCATAGACCATTCGGCTACCCTCCAGTTTTGTGCTTTCTATGTGCATTTTCATCATGCTAGTTCATAGGTTTGCATCTCTATGCTATGATTTTATGTATTTTCATTTAGTATGTCATGTGTTTTTGAAAATGCCATGATAGAATATCATTATTTTGAGCCATAGACCATTCGGCTACCCTCCATTTTATGTCTCCTATGTGCACTTTCATCATGCTAGTTGATAGGTTTGCATTTCCATGCTATGTTTTGTGTATTTTGGTTTAGAATGCTATGTGTTTGTGTTATTGCCATGCATTATTTAGATCTAGGTTTCGCTTGCATTGCCATGCATTTCATGCATGTTTAGACCTAGGTTACATTTATTGCCATGCAAGTTCATTTTAGGTCTAGGCCATATTCTGTGCCATGCATTTTTCATGTCATTTAGGTTTTAAATCATGCATTTCATGCATTCAATTTGCTGTATTTTCATGCATATCATATCATGCCACATGATTTATGATTTAGGCCAATCAATGGCTCAAAGTCATGCTCACTTGAGCATACTTGTGAAAAATTAAAGAGTTGTCAAATTGATTATTCTACCTTTGTGATTTTTTTTTACTTCGCCAATTTTTATCCAAGTTTTTAGAAGTTGTAGCTACTATCTGTAGGTCCTTAAGAGAGTCTCCAATTTTTTTTTTTTTTACTTTGTTTTTAAATGATTTTATCAAAGGCAAAAAAAATATGTTTTGGCAAAACAGTTTTCACCTAGTTTTCTAACTTTCTCGATTTTTCTGGGAAGTTATCTTTAATCAGAAAATTAAGCCAATTTTTTTCCGTGTAGTTTACATGTATTGAGTCTCCAGTTTTTTTTTTTTTTTTTTCAATTTTTTTTTAGTTTTTTTGAAATTCTAAAAATAGGCTAAAAAATCGTGTTTTAAAACTGGATAATAGAGTCAGATTTGAATTTGAGGGAAAATTATTTTTCTGTTTTGGCTAAGTTACTTAGAAGGAGCTGATTAGGAAATTTAGCTACTGTCTTAGGGTGTTTTCTAGGCCATTTAAAACTTAAAAAAATAATTTTATAGAGTTCGGGTCAAGGGTGGTCAAGTTTGGGATTTTAAACTTAGGAAATTAGAGCCATTTTTAAAGGGAATTTGGCTAGGGTTTGATTTTCATCCAAGATTTTAAAAAATTATTTTCAAACAATCACAAAGTATTTTGATTTTAGAAAATTTAATTTGATGTCTTTTCCTAAGGTAGTCGGATATCTTTTTAGGTATACGGATTTCCTTATTTAAAGGAAAAAAATACACTTTCATGCATTCCATTTTCCATATTCATGCATATCATATAATATGTGATTTTTGCTATGATAATTTCTATGGTATTGTTATTATTTTGATTTATAAATGTTATATTATTTGTCACATTGTTTTGAATATTTCATGCTATCCTATGCTTTTTATTTAGTCATTTATTTTTGTCACATCATTTAGCATATACTATGTTCATGCATTATTATTTTTATTTTCATGCATATTTCATGATAACATTATTTTATGTTTCATATCATTTCATGTCACTTAGATTATATTCCATGTCATATAGATTATATTATTTAAAATATTCCATGTCATTTAAATTTTCTATGTCATTTAAATCATATCATTTCATTAGAATATATCATGTTACTTAGGATATTTCATTTCATTTAGAATATAGTATGTCACTTAGGTAATCATATTTCACTTAGAATATTTTATGATACTTGGGTTATTTCATTTCATTTAGAATATATTATGATATCTAGGTTATTCATATCATTTAGATTATATTATGTCACACATGTTCATATTCATTTTTTTAAAATGTATTTAAAAGATAATGATTTAAAATAAAACAAAGTTATTCCCGAATTAAAATAATTCATGTGTTCTCTTCCAGGTTGCCGGGGAGGATATCATCAATTATCATTAATAACGGAATATCTTTCTTAAAACGAGAATGATTCAGAAAATTTTCTAAATAAATAAAAATTTTTATATTTTGCCGAATTTTCGGGGAATGTAGAAAAATTTTGAATTAATAAGCTTCGAATCATTTTCAATTAAAATGAAATTATTTTTCTTAAAATTTGTAATTAACTTGAAATACTAAATTAAAAACCGACTTTTTTTACCGAGACTTGAGATAACACACGATTAATAAGGTACCATTTTTACGGGCGTTGTGGGGGTTCTAATCCTTCCCCACACATAACCGAGTCTCGAGCCCGATTCTTCGATTTTCTCTGGTTATAACGCATACTTGAAATTGGTTTTAAAAAATATTTTAATTAATTTTAAAATGGTTACAAAATCGGTTTTAATAGGTGGCCTATCACACCTAGCTAAAAAAGATTGGTGGCGACTCCATGTCTTTTTCAAGGAAATTTTCAAAACCTTCATTTTTTAAGAGGAATTAAGTCGACTTTTCCTCGGTTTTTTTAATGTTACGCTTAACGAATATAAAGTCTTGTGATGAGACTTGTTATTTTTTAGGTTGCAACAAAGATCATTATCTATTTATGGTTAGGTGAAAAGATAGGGGTTCATGAAATTTCAAACTTATATCTATCGAAGGAATCAAGCTCTTGAGTGATCTCCATATGATTCAAAGTATGAAGTATATATCATGGTGGGCTCATAGTAATAATCAATTCCTTAGAAATCCTCAACACTTTTCATCAAAACATAGAAAGAAATTATATGTTTCTTAAATTTTCATCTTTTGAGAAATCCAAAATAAAAGTTAAGAACTTCCAATTTATAGGATTATATAATGCACAATCATTGAAGATTGCCCCTGATTGGCATGTTGCTCTTTAGAACATCAATCTCGAGATCTATCACCCTTGATGACCATTAACAAAATCTGCATCAATTAAAGCTTGAACCTTGTCTTTGGATGCAGTGCAGTTCTCCATTGAATGTCCTTCTACTCCATCATGTATTTACATTTAACATTGGGGTCATACCATTTTAGGTAAGGAGGCTTTCTAGGCTTTGTAGGGACAATGTAAATTTTGTGGCTTTGAACAAGAGAAGAAGCTTTGTGCAAGACATTGGAAGAAAGTGATACACTTTAGTTCTCTTTCTCTTATGGCCCTCAGGATAACCCGAAGTGATCACTCTGTCTTTTGGTAAAGTCAATATTTAGGATGGAAGAGTTTGGGCAAAAGGCATTGAAGCATGAGGATAAAATGGTTGAGGCAATGGATGAATATGAGTACCCATGGGTTCTTCTTGCAGCATTCCAAGTTTTCCCATGTTTGGCTTTCGGACAGTAATTGCTTGGACATGTTCATCAGACACATCACTCTTCTTTTTATCGACAGTTCTTGGATTGATATCCATGATTTTCCTGCTTATTCCATCTTCAATTCTACCTATTGAAAATAATAAGTCTGCAAATTCTGAGAAAGCATTGCTAACCAATTTGTCATAGCATGGGAGGAGGAAGTGTATCAACAAACAAGGAATTCATCTCTCTAATAGTAAAAGGTGGTTGAACTTGTGATACTGCTGTCATAACGTGATCCATCTCGTCGTCGGGTGGGGACCCGTTCGAGTAAGGGGGATAACAAAAGAAAAGACGACTTAATTCCTTTTGGATTAAAATTGGGAGGGTTTGAAAACAACCTCGAAAAAGAAATGGAGTCGCCTCAATCTTTTTTGGCTAGGTGTGATCAGTCACCTATTAAAAGCGGTTTTTGTAAAACATTTTAAAATTAATTAAAACATTTTTCAAACCAATTTCGAAGTCTGCGTTTTTAAACCAGAGAAAACAAAAAGCGGGTTCGGGAGTCAGTTACGTGTAGGGAAGTATTAGCACCCCACAATGCCCCTATAAGACGGTACCTTATTAATCGTGTGTTATCTCGAGTCTCGGTAAAAATTGGTTTTAGATTTAGCATTTTAAAATAGTTCCCATTTTTAAGAAAAATAATCCCATTTTTATTTGAAAATGATCCGGAATTTATTAACACAAAATTTTTCTATATTCCCCGGCAGACTCGGCGAAACATAGAAATTTTGCTTTGTTTAGAAAATCTCCAAATCATTCTCGTTTTGAAAGAAAGATATTCCATTTTTAATGATAATTGATGATATCCTCTCTGGCAAACCTAGCAGAGGACTCATGAATTATTTTAACTCGGGAATAACCTTGTTTTATTAAAAATCATATTTTATTATGTATTAAAAAAAATCATTTACAAAAAAAGTGGTCATGAATATGCAAATTATTACTAAGATACAAATATTATTTAAACTACATGTTCAATTATCATGGCATTACACACATTTATTACGACATGGCAAAAAAGTGAATGACATGGCATACGAGTTAATGTCATGGAAAACCCTATTATGACATGGCAAAAAGAATGAATGACATGGCATGCTTGACTTGACATGGCGAAATCTAAATGACATGGAAAAAGAATTAATGACATGGCATGCTTAACATGGCAAAATCTAGATGACATGGCCAAATAATTAATGACATGGCATGCTTGACATGGCAAAATCATAATGACATGACAAAAGAATTAATAACATGGCATACTTGTCATGGCAAAATCTAGATGACATGGCAAAATAATTAATGACATGGCATGCTTGACATGGCAAAATCTAGATGACATGGAAAAAATAATTAATGACATGGCATGCTTGACATGGCAAAAGAATTAATGACATGGCATGCTTGACATGGCAAAAGAATTAATGACATGGCATGCTTGACATGGCAAAATCTAAATGACATGGCAAAAGAATTAATGACATGGCATGCTTGACATGGCAAAATCTAAATGACATGGCAAAAATAATTAATGACATGGCATGCTTGACATGGAAAAATCTAAATGACATGGCAAAAGAATTAAAGACATGGCATGCTTGACATGGCAAAAATCTAGATGATGTTTCAAAAATAATTAATGACATGGCATGCTTGACATGGCAAAATCTAAATGACATGAAAAAAGAATAAATGACATGGCAAAAAGAATAAATGACATGGAAAAAATCACAAAATTACATTATCATAGAATATCCATAATCTCATCATAATCAAGATAGCAACATAAAATTTAAATAATAAAATGACATCACCATGGAATATTCATACATATAGAATTTGCATGAGTAAGATAGCAAAAATTAGATATCATGGAATATGCATGAACATGAGAAATGCAATGCATGAAAATGTATTTCTCCCATGAAGTAAGGACATCCGTATACCTAGAAAAAGGTATCCAACTACCTTTGGAAGAGACCTAAGTTGGATTTTCTAATTTGGACTTGGGTATAAAAAATGCAATTTTTCGGTTTTGAAAACCCTATGACCGAATACCCCAAAAAAAACCCTTTAGTTTTTCTTATTTTTGAAATCTGGGTTAACTACCTATGACCCGATCTTTGTAAAACCAATTTTTCCTTTGGAACTAAAGTTAAAATCACTCTAAAACAGTGGCAAGATGGTTTCGGCCAGCCCCTTTTTCTTTGTGAAAAATTAAAGTTTTACTAGCTTTGAAAATGCTTGTTTGGACTCCTAAAAACTGATTTTACAAGACTATTTTTTAGATCTCTGTAAAAAAATAAAAAAAATATGGAAAAATTAAATTTCGCTCAAGACATGCTGTATAATGTGAGGAAAAATTAGTGTTAAAATCGGAATAAGGATGCCTAAGGCAAAAATGCATTAAAGATGGCACAGCCCATTAAAAACTGCTTTCCCCGAAAAACATTTTTAAACCTTTGATAGAAAATTCTAAAAATCATGAAAAAAATACCAGAGGCTCGAAACATGCTGAAAATATGGGAAAAAATAACTTTTAAAATCGGACTAAGGATGCCTAAGACAAAGTTGCATTAAAGGTAGCACAGCCCACTAAAAACTACTTTCCCAAAAAACATTTTTAAGCCTTTGGTAGAAAATTCTAAAAATAATAATAATAAAAAAAGTACCAAAGGCTCCTCTAAGGGTCTACTAAATGTGGTTAAAAAATCTTTAAATTTGGTTGCATAGTGAAAATATTTCCTAAAGTCAGAAAAGCTAACTTGCAACAACCATTAATTTTCCTCAAGCTTGCTCAAGAGAGCTTGGCTATGCACCATTTATTGGTCTAAGCCAAAAAAATCAAGTGAGGATGAAATGAATGCATGAACAATCAGCAATATAAATATATGAAAATAATCTAACATAAACTAAAAAAAAGTAAGTAAGAAAACAAGGTTGGGTCAATGGTTGGTGTATTGGACATAATCATTCCTAACCAAAATAACTTGATAAATCAAGATCATCAAGCTTCTCAAACCTTTTATTTGATTTTTTAAAAGGAAAACCAAAGAAAAATCTATCCTACCACAAATGAATCCCACAATCAACAAGCAAGCAACATGCAAAAGCACAAGCACAAAAAGATCATGCCATTCAGCAAAGCAAAAAAAATGTAGGAAAGAAATGTGCCAAACTTTGTTATTTGGTAAAAAAAAAAAAGAAAACCTTTAGAATTTTATTTTAGAACCATTTTATTCCACACAAATAAAAAATTGATCAATCACATAGAAAAAGAAAAGAAGAAGAACATGGAATCAAAGAAAATAATTGAAGAGGAAATAGCTACCTAGCTAAGCTTTCCAAATCAAGAGAGTAGTAAAAATTTCCTTTGAAAAAAATGAATCCTCCTTTTACCTTGCTTGGCCTGCCACCCTCATATAGTGTAGGGGTTTTGCTTATTTTTTTAAACCTTAGTCATGCATTGCATGCTCTCCCAACATCCTTGCCAAGAGGCTAATTTTTGTCTCCTCCTAGCATGATGCTTTCCTTAAATTTGGGCCTCTTGTCCCCTTTTTGCATTGTTCTTCCCTTAAGTGAAGGCTTCTTGTCACCGATTTGCATGATGCTTCCCTTAAATTAAGGGCTTCTCAACATCCTATTGGCCAAGAAAATCCACCTCAACCATTTATCTCTCCTATTTCTACAAAATATATATGCCATTTGTCATGATCATGGAGGCTACTACCAAAATGTCCTCCTACATGGCATTCTTTGTCCTACTTGGCACTATCTTATCATCTTCACATGAATGCCACATGAATATCACATGGGTTTGCAATTTGGAGGCCTCCCATTGGCCAAAAATGCCATGTAGGCAAGTGGTGGAGAATATTGTCCTTTCTTAAAAATGTCATCTTCCTATTCAATCTTGGCCACTTGATTTAAGATGATCAAACTCCCTTCCTCTCTCCATTAGTTGGCCAAAAATGGCTTGGAATTTTCCAGGCCATTTTCCCCCTTTTATTCACAAAATGGTTTCTTTTTCGGTCTTTTCGGTAAAACCGTACTTTGACCCCCAAACTTCATCTATTTGCAAACGGACCCCAATTTTGGATTTTATTTCTCCAATCCATCCTAATAAATATAAAATTTAGTTCTGGAGATTTTTATAATTTTTTGAGCTCGTTTTCTATTTTATCGGATTTTTCTCTAAAATTACAGATTGGGCTTCCCCGAACTTTGCCTATTTTCAAATCAGCTCCAATTTGAGAATTTTCTTTTCCAATCCCTCCTAATCAATACAAAACTCAGTTCTGGAAGTTTTCATAATTTTTCGAGCTCGTTTTTTATTTTTTTGAATTTATCGATACTGCCTTTTAGCACCTGAAGCCTTGGTTTTACTCAAAACGGGCCCATTTTCTGGATTTTCTTTTTCCACTGCCTTTGTCGTATATTGAAATGGAGTTGGACCGAAAATGCCCAATTTTTACATCCGAATTTCTCTCGATTTAGTTTTTTTCTTTTTCCTCAAAATTGAAAATTTTCTTGTTTTTCCCGTTTCTCCTCCAATCGGCTCTTCCTTTGGATTCACATCAAATTGGGACTTGAGGTACCCTTGTTCATTTATTATTCATCAACTGGGGACTTTAATTTCATCGAATCGGACCATCTCGGTAGTTTTCCCCAAATTTGTGAATATTCCATTTATTCATTAAGTCTTTATTTTCCTTTTTCTCTACAAACCACATCTTCCTTCAACTTTGTTTCAAAATTGGACCTTCCAATATCCATATTTATTGATCTTATTCCATTTGGAATCTCAAATTTCGTCCAATTTGATCGTTTACGCACTTTTTCCAAAATTTGCAAAATTTCCCATTTTTCCTACACTGAATTTTGCAATTTTTTTTTCAAACTCTATCTTCAATTGTAGATCTTTGATTATCAAAATTCCTTCACCATTGTTCAATTAAACTTTGAATCTTGATTTTGATTAAGAGTTGACTTTTTCAGTGGTTGATTTTTTGCGGTTGACTTTTTTGGAGTTGATTTTTTTCGAGTTGACTTCCTGTGTTAGCCTCCGAATTAAAGTCTTGGAGACCTACTTGCGGAATGAGGGAAGATTCTTTGCGTTTCGGGAAGTACAAGGAAGAACTTACCTGGTTTAGGGGGCTCGGACAAAATTAGGTGTCTATAGCTGCCCTTTTTAGCTATTGCTGAGAATTAGGAATCAGACAAAAATAAAATAGACAATAATTTTGTCCGTTTAGTAAAATCTCATGTAAATAAGAGAAAAGAGAGTTTTCTTCATTTTTCATTTATTTCATCATTTATTGTTTTTTTTTTTGGTTAGAAAAAAAGCTATAAATAGAAGATTTTGTCCTTAAATTAAGTTCCCTAACTAATCAAGACTCGACTCGTCTTAAGGAAACGAGTTCCATTTGCAAGAGAAGAAAATACCTCGACGGTGGTCTCGGGGCCTCTTCTTGTCTTGGTGTCAGCTATATTGGGTTCAAAAGATTTGAGAACGAAGATAAGAGTCAATACAACTATTAATGTGATTATTCCAACTATAGTTAGTATCATACAAGTTAAAATCATAGTGGGGATCATCGTTTTTCGATCCATTATTCATATAACTAGAATTACGATAACTATAAAAAAACTTTCTAGTTCACTCAAAAAAGAATGATCAGTATCAATCTCAAAAATTTTATTTTCACTATCAAAATATATGGAATAACTATCCTGATTACTATCCCTAATTAAAAGGGTGTCATCAGAAATGAAATTCCGAATGTCTTTGACGCCAACTAAATGATCAACCTTACTGTAATAACTAGAGCTGTCACTACAATCATGAATGTTTTTATCCGTATCATTTCTAGCCGGGTCTTCGTTTACACTAGTATTTTCAATAGGACCAAGGCTATCCATTGATTTACTTAGCCCACATCTATATTCTAATTCCCCCTTAGACAAGATCAATTGAACCATGATTTTTCCATAGAGCTTTCTTGCCTCTATTCACATGAATGTACAATAGATGAATAGTCATTCGATGAAAATTCAATTCTTTTATATAGATATAGATTTAATTTAATAGATAGATTTAATATAGATTGAATTTATTTATATTTAGTTTAGAGTTCTAAATAGAATCTAATAATTAGATAATTAGAGTGAAAATCTTTTTATGCATTTATATATTATCATTATATAAATGATTATCATTATATAAATGCTACGTTATAAGTCTAGATAATTAGAATGAAACTTTTCTTTTTAGACTAAATAATTCGAATTATCTTCGAATTCGAAATAGAAATGAATGGAATAATTAGTTCTAGCTATTAAATAATTACTTCTAGCTATTATACTATAAAATAAATAATGAATAATGAATAAATTCAATTTGAATTTTCATTTTTTTAGTTATCTTATTATGGTTATATAGGATAGTCTAACACCGACGATAGTCTCGGGGCTCGACTTATTTAGAAACAAGTTCAATTTAAAACAAAAGAAAATACCTCGACGGTGGTCTTGGGGCTCGACGCATTTTAAAAACAAGTTTGAGTTAAAAACAAAAGAAAATACCTCGACGGTGGTCTTGGGGCTCGACTCATTTTTAAAACAAGTTCGATTTAAAACAAAAGAAAATACCTCAACGGCGATCTCGGGGCTTGACACATTTCAAAAACAAGTTCGATTTAAAACAAAAGAAAATACCTCGATGGTGGTCTCGGGGCTCGACTCATTTTAAAAACAAGTTCGAGTTAAAACAAAAGAATATACCTCGACGATGATCTCGGGGTTCGAGTCATTTGAGAATCAGAACGAGTTCGATTTAAAAACAAAGAAAATACCTCGACGGTGGTATTGGGCTCGACTCATTTTAAAAACAAGTTCGATTTAAAAGGAAAATACCTCGACGGTGGTGTCGGGGCTCGACTCATTTGAGAATCAAAACGATTTGAAACAAAAGAAAATACCTCGGCGGTGGTCTCGGGGCTCGACTTATTTAAAAACAAGTTCGATTTAAAAACAAAGAAAATACCTCGACGGTGGTCTTGGGGCTCGACTCATTTTAAAAACAAGTTCGATTTAAAAGGAAAATACCTCGATGGTGGTCTCAGGGCTCGACTCATTTAAAACAAGTTCGATTTAAAACAAAAGAAAATATCTCAACGATGGTCTCGGGGCTCGTCAATTTTAAAAACAAATTCGATTTTAAAAGGAAAATACCTCGACGATAGTCTCGAGACTCGACTCATTTTAAAAACAAGTTCAACTTTAAAAGGAAAATACCTTGACGGTGGTCTCGGGGCTTGACTCATTTAAAAGAATTTCGATCTAAAACAAAAGAAAATACCTCGACTGTGGTCTCGGGGCTCAACTTATTTGAGAATCAGAACGAGTTCGATTTAAAAACAAAGAAAATACCTCGAAGGTGGTTTCGGGGCTCGATTCATTTTAAAAACAGGTTCGATTTAAAGGAAAAATACCTCGACGATGGTCTCGGGGCTCGACTCATTTGAGAATTAGAACAAGTTCGATTTGCGAGAGAAAAATTTCCCCAGTTCCTGCCAATGTTAGCAGAACGCAGTGATGTAAATGATAGGGTTTTGCAAATGCTTGTAGAATGCATGTTCCCTAGGGATGAATGCAATCAAATGGTTGTGTCATGAGTTCTAATCCATGATTTCATTGAGGTTCACGGACTTTCTGACTTCATGGCAGATGTCTTTGATTTTTTCATTGATGCCCCACTTGATGAGTTTCCAACAAGATGGGCTGTTAAAAGTCCCAATTTACGACTTCACTGAGATTCACAAATTTTTTGACTCCATGACGGTGTCGTCAACACATTCACTGTTTACCCCCACTTGGGGAATTTTCCATCATGATGTGCTGTTGTGTTTCCAAATTTTAGTGGTTTCCAAACCTCTTCTAAAATTTAAATCTACTCCTTAGTAATATATCGAAATCCTTCTGTTAAAAGATTTTTATGTTTACTAGTCATCATTCAATTTAATAACAATCAAAATGCTTCACAAAATGTATGAAAGATGGTATGAAACAACCAAATGTCATAAAAGGGATACTAGGAATTTGTTGCAATAATGTTTTAGATAGCATAGATGAATATCGAGGATACAAGAAACAAATGTAAAGTTGTAGGCTGTAATGACCCGAATGCGGAATATCTTGGACATTTCCTTCTTCAATTCTCCTAAAATTTCTTTTGAATGAGCAATTTACTTGGGTAATTTCTCAGCTTTTCGTAGTTGATTCAGACTGAGCTTTACCCCTTTTCTCTGAATTTTTGATACTTTCTCCCCCTTTCACGGAGTGTTGATTCAATCTTTGATTAGTACTTGGGTCGCCCTTTGCGGGTTTTCAACCCAAGTGTCCTCCGTTAGGTATTAAGTCGCCCTTTGCGGGTTTTTGGCTTAAACCTCTCCTTTTACATTTTTTTGGCGCTTCACCATGCATCTGAGAATTCTAATTTTTTCCAAGGTAAAAATGATAATTCTCAAAGGTGGGATAAAATCTGAGGAAAAATATTTCAAGTTAAATACCCGTGCTTGATCAAAATGAACTTTAAAAGCACATAATGTAGGCCACAGTTAGGGGTTCAGAAAGAAAGGATAAATAGACCCAAAATAAGTATTTGAGGGTAATCAAGTCAAGGATCATTTCTGAGGAGAATTTCTTTCGAAACATTTATCCTTTTTGGACTTTTCTTTCTTTTTTACTTTTATTTCTTTTCATTCATGGCTTTCATTTGCCACACCTTTTCACACATTTTTGTATGTGTTTTTCTTTTCTTTTCTTTTTTTGGTTTTCACTAAGATTCTTTTCACCATGATCCTTGAAGAAGATCTTTCCTCGCATTTCTCCTCCGGTGTGGAGGGTGATCCCTAACCAAGATTCAAAGAAAGAAAGAAAGAATTCCTAAGGCTCAAAGGGGTGACTAGGGATAATTTTTTTTAGTGAAAGGAATATGAAAGACGGTCATTTCTCATATCAAGCATGAATATTCTCATTGAAAAGCAATCCTCAGGGGGAATAGATAATCAGAAATTTCATTTCGCACTCGAATTTATTCGAATTCTCATATTCATGATGTTCCACCTTTTTCATCATTTTTTTTCTTCAAGCATAGTATTTCTTCAATTTATCGGCCTTTACGAGATTTCTCAAATCGTCCTCGTCCATTCGAGTTAAGATCAATGCTCCTCTAGAAAAAGCTTTTTTCACCACATAAGGTCCTTTCCAATTCGGTGCCCACTTTCCGCGAGGATCCTTCACAATGGGGAGAACTTTCCTTAGTACCAACTCTCTTTTTTAAAAATGTTTGGGATGAACCTTCTTGTTGTGGGCTTGAATCATCCTTTTCTGATACATCTGCCAATGGCAAATTACTTTCAGCCTTTTCTCTTCAATAAGACTCAACTGCTCATAGCGAGCTCTAACCCATTCTGCCTCTTCTAAGCCCACTTCCATCAAAACCCGAAGGGAAGGGATTTCAACTTCAATAGGCAACACTGCCTCCATCCCATATACCAAAGAAAACGGTGTGGCACCCTTCGATGTACAAACCGAGGTACGATATGCGTGAAGAGAAAAAGGCAAGATCTCATGCCAATCTTTGTACACATCGGTTAGCTTTTCAACAATCTTCTTGATGTTCTTATTGGCTGCTTCTACTGCCCCATTCATTTTCGGACGTTAAGGAGCCGAATTATGATGCTTGATCTTGAACTGGGTACATACTTCCTTCATCATTTTATTATTCAGGTTGAGAGCATTATCGAAAATTATTCTTTCTGGGAGTCCATATCGGCACACAATCTTCTTCTTGACGAATCTGCACACCACTGACTTCGTTATATTGGCATAAGAAGCGGCTTCTACCCACTTTGTGAAGTAATCTATAGCCACTAGGATGAAACGTTGTCCGTTCGAAGCTTTCGGGGCAATAGGCTCGATCATATCCATTCCCCACATCGGAAATAGCCATGGCGTAGTCATGACATGTAATGGTGATGGTGATGGAGGCACATGAATCTTGTCTGCATATATTTGACATTTATGGCACTTACGGGAATAGCTAATGCAATCTTCTTCCATCGTTAGCCAATAATATCTTGTCCTCATAATTTGTTTTGGCATGAGTGCCGCATATCCCTTCGTGGACTTCTTCAAGGATTCTCTTAGCTTCGATAGACCCTACACACCTTAATAGAACCTGGTCTTTCCCTTTCTTGTCGAGAACCTCACCATCTAAGACAAAACCCATTGCCAATCTTCTCAGGGTTCTATTATCATTTTCCATTGCTTGTTCAGGGTTCCGTTGACTCTTGATGTGTTGCAATATGTCGTAATACCAGGGGAGACCATCCACTTCTTCTTCGATACTCAAGCAGTGGGTAGGAGATTCGTATATGCTCATCTTGATTGGCACAACTCTGGCCCCTTCATTTACTTTGAACATTGACGATAAAGTGGCTAAAACATCCGCCATTCGATTTTCTTCTTGGAGGAAGTAATCGAAACCCACTTTTTTGAACTCCTCTATCAAACTTAGTATAAGCTCTTGATATCAGATTAGCTTTGCATCTCGGGTTTCCCCTTCTCCTCGCAGTTGGTATATTACCAAGGTTGAATCTCCGAAAACCTCTAGTGTCTTGATCTTTCTTTCTATGGCAGCATGAAGGCCCATAGTACACGGCTCATTCTCAGGGGTATTGTTTGTACAATCAAAATCCAGTCTGGCAGTGAAAGGATAATAATCCTCATCAAGGGATATAAATACTACGCCGATTTCGTGCCATATGACATTAGATGCACCATCAAAATACATTTTCCATATTTTCTTTTCAGAGGAAATCCCATCTTCTTGCGAGACACATGTCGCAACCTAAAAATATAACCATAAACAATAACAAGTCTCATCGCAAGACTTTATTATTCGTTTTCCTTAGGCGTGACATTAAAAAAAGAGGAAAAGTCGATTTAATTCCTCTAGAAAGACGAAGCTGTCGATATGTAATCCGAATCGCAGGGGACCCGTTCGAGTGAGGGAAAATAGAAGCAGAGGAAAAGACGACTTAATTCCTCTAGATTGAAATAAAAGGTCGAGGGTATGAAAACGGCCTCGTAGAAAGACATGGAGTCGCCACCAATCTTTTTTAGCTAGGTGTGATCAGCCACCTATTAAAATCAGTTTTATAAAATATTTTAAAATTAATTAAAATATTTTTAAAACCAATTTCAAGTCTGCGTTATAAACTAGAGAATGAAAGAAGCGGGTTCGGGAGTCGGTTACGTATGGGGAAGGATTAGCACCCCCACAACGCCCGTATAAATCGGTACCTTATTAATCGTGTGTTATCTCAAATCTCGATAAAAAAGTTGGTTTTTAATTTAGTATTTTAAGTTAATTCCCAATTTTAAGAAAAATAATTCCATTTTTAATTGAAAATGATCCGGAATTTGTTAACTCAAAATTTTCCTATAATCCCCGACAAAATCGGCAAAATATTGAAATTTTTATTCATTTGACTTTCCGAATCGTTCTCCTTTTTTTTAAAGAAAGATATTCCTTTATTAATGATAATTGATGATATTCCCTCCCGCAAACCTGGTAGAGAACTCATGAATTATTTTAACTCGGGAATTTCTTTATTTTTATTGAAAATCATTATCTTTTTCAAAACATTTAAAAATATGAACATGAACATGTATGACATAAATAAAATGACATGGCAAATCTAGATAATATAATACAACCTATATGATATGACATAATTCAAATGACATAGTATATTCTAGGTAAATGACATAGTATATTCTAGGTAAAATAAAAAAATCCTAAGTATCATGGTATATTCTAAATGAGATAAAATGATTTCAATGACATGACAATTCTAAATGATATGGCATATTTTAAATGACATGGCATGTTATAAATAAAATAACCTAAATGATAGAATATGATAAATGAAAATAAATGACATGGAATTAAAATAATGCTAACATATAATATGCATGAAAATGAAAATGAAAATAAAAATAAAAATAATAATGCATGAGCATAGTATATAATAAACAATATGACAAAAATAAAAAAACATAGGATATCATGAAACATTCAAAATCATATGGAAAACCAATATAAGATCATAAAATGTGAATTTAAAAAATAATAATATCATGGAAAATATCATAGCAAAAGTCACACATTTAAATAAAATGCATGAACATGGAAAATGCAATGCATGAAAATGTATTTTTTCCTTTAATTAGAGAAATTCGTATATCTAAAAGGATATCCGGCTACCTTAGGAAAATATGTCAAATTAGATTTTCTAAAAAACAAAGCTTTGCGATTGTTTGAAAATAATTTTGAGGAAAACTTGAATAAAAATTAAAACCCTTACCAAACCTTTTTAAAATGGCTCTAATTTCCTAAGTTTAAAATCCTGGACTTAACTACCCTTAACCCGAGATTAATAAAATCATTTTAAAGTTAAAAAAGGCTTAGAAACTATACTAAAACAGTAGCTAAAACTTATACCCAACCCCTTTTAAATGCCTTAGCCAAATTCAACCATTATTCCTTTTTTGATTTCAAATCTGCCTCTACTGTCCAGTTTTGCCACACAATTTTTAGCTTATTTTTACAAATTCAAAAAAATATAAAAAAAATACTGGAGACTCAGAACATGTAAATATACACGAAAATAATTGGCTTAATGTTATGATTAAATATGACTGCCCATAAAATTTGGAGATGTTCGAGTACTGGGTGAAAAATAAACTGTTTGTCAAAACACATTTTTTGCCTTTGATAAATTCATTCAAAAACCAAAGTAGAAATTGTTGGAAATCATCCTAAAGACCTAAGGACAGTAGCTAAACATTTAAAAACCTTGGACAAAAAAATTGGCTAAGTAAAAAAAATCACAAAGGTAGAATAATCAATTTGATAATTCCTTAATTTTCCACAAGTATGCTCAAGGGAGCATGACTTTGAGCCATTAATTTGCTTAAGTGGCAATGAAGTGGAATGCATGAACATACAGCAAATGAAATGTATGAAATGCTTGGTCTAAAGGTCTAAATGGTAAAGGAAATGCATGACAATTCATGGCAACCTAAATGCCTAGCACGAATTTGCATGGCAATAAATGCTATCCTAACTCTATATGCATGCAATGCTTGATAATGTGAATGTGACTAGGACCTAATATGTTACGAATATGCATGAAAATGAATGTGACCTAAGACCTAAATAGCATATTAATGCATGACAATACCAATGTGATTTAAGACTCAATATGCATGGCAATACCAATATGGCCTAGACCTAAAATGTAATGAACATGCATAGCAATACTATGAACATACAATGACTCATGAAACTAATGTCAATGCTGGAACACATAGAAAATAATACACAATTTCAAGATATGATAATGCAAAGCATGTTACCTAACCAAAATGCAAATGCACGACAAGGCAAGGGATGCATGAAGAGGCCAAATGATCACATGAGACTCTAATGCAATCCTATTTAGTAAATGAGATAAGTACATGACAAATCCTATTAAAATGCATAATGTCATGACATTTTCAATAGCATATAACATACCAAAATCAAAATGCACAAGCTCATGGCATGGAAATACAAACAAGTTAGGAAACAAAAGAAAAATGCACATGCAAGTCATACAGAATGTGAAGTGCTGAATGGTTATGGGACAATATGATGGCATTTTTATCATAAGCACATGGCATACTAAAATCAGAATATAAAAGTTCATGGCATGGAGATGCAAACAAGTTAAGAAGCAAAAGGAAAATGCACATGCAAGGCATACAAAATGGAGTGGCCGACTGGTCATGAAACAAAACCATGAAAATGCAAACATGTAAGACATGATACATAAAAAATGCACAACATGAGCATATGAACAACAATGGCCGAATATGCAAGGATGCAATATCAAGAAAGAAAATGAAATATATAAGAAAATATAGCATAGAAAATAATGTAAAGAACATATATACACAAGATTTAACATAGACATGCAAAAATTACAAGCAAAACTAGTAAGTAGAACAAGGAAAGTTAAGCTCCATGGTTGGTATCAAATGGGCATAGCCTCTCACCAATCCATAATCACTTGGTCTTGCCAAGATCATGAAGCCTTTCCATCTCAATAAAACAGAAAATAAACCATGCAAAACAAAAAATAAGGTGAGCTTCATGGTAGGTAAAAATGGGCATAGCCTCTCTCCTAACCATGGTCACTTGGTCTAGCCAAGATCATGTAGCCATTTCAACCTTTTTTACTTCATATTTTGTAAAAATCAGAACCTTAGAATACTCTAAAAAACTTGTAAAAATCATTTTTCACAACAACATGCAAGGAAGAAAAAAAGGAAAAAACAAGGCAATTAAATGTGCCATTCGGCCATGGCATGAAACCATAAGAAAAAAAATGTTTTCCACCATTTTAAAGAAGAAGAAGAGATGAAACATAAGTAAACATTAAAAAACTTTATTTCTATGAAAAATTTAGTAGGAAAACATGATAGAAAAATCAAGAAAACACCATGAAAATGAAGAAGAAAGCTAGGCTAGAGCTTGGTAGAGATGACTACCTTCAAGCTCTCTATTGAAAACCTTTTTTTTCTATCTTTCAAAACATTTTTTCTTGCCAAATTAGCTACTTTTTTCCAGCTAAAAACCTCTGAAAAAATGAAAACATACCCATCCCTTTAGCCTTGGCCGAATGCCCCCTAGCCCTTTGATGGGAATTGCATTTTTTCTCCTCCAATCTTGGCCTTTAGATTTAGATATTTTGATGACAACATAAAAATGTCATCTTGCCAATTGATAGTAGCCCTTATTATGTGTACTCAGCCCTTGTAGTAACCTTATCCATTAGATGCAAAAGTGGACCAATCCCATGCACTCCCTTGCTTGCCCCTCTTGAGTGCCTACCCTTGGATGAGTTGTGCTCTTCCATTCTTGGTCATTGGATGAGGCCAACATAAAAATGACATCTTGTAGATTAAATCCAGCCCTCAACATGTGTACTCATCCCTTGTAGATGGCCTAAGCCATTGGATGAAAAGAGATAATCCCATGCACTCCCCTGCTCAACCGAATGGATGCTCACCCTTGGATGAATTGTGCTCATCTTTTTTCTTCCATTCTTGGCTATTAGATGTGGGTTATTTTATGACAAATAAAAATTTCATTTTGGCATTTAAACTTGGCCATTGGATGGTGCATTCAACTTTCCTACAAGGCAACTAAGCCATTGGATGAAAGGGGGACCATTTGCAAGGTGTTAGTGATAGCATGTGGCTTGATAGTGACTAGGGAATAAAATTGTTCAAGCTTCGTTCTTATCCTCTATGTTGGCAGCCCAAGGAAAGAAAAAATCCCATTAATTCTTTCTTCTTTCATATTTTCCCCAATTACCAATTTGCCCTTTTTGGTTTTCTTGGTGAAATGATCTTTTTGCCTCCCGAACTTAAATAAATAGAAAACGGATTCCAAATTTGAATTTTCTTTTTTCAATACTTCTAAAATAATAAAAAACTGAATTCTGCAAGTTTTCAAAAATTTTCGAGTCCATTTGCTATTTATTTCAGATTTATTTCTGAAATTACCCTTTTTATGCACCCGAACTTTACCATTTTTTAAACAAGCTTCGAATCCAGATTTTTCTTCACCAATATTTTCCAAATAATTTAAAAACGTTATCTGGAAGTTTTCAGAATTTTTGGAGCTCATTTGCTATTTTTTCGGGATTTATCTGCTTGAATTACTTCATAGGAGACCCGGTATTTATCCATTTTGCAAACGAACTCCGAATCAAGATTTTCTTTCCCCAATCTCTTCCAAATAATTTAAAAATGAGATTTACAAATTTTCAAAATTTTTGGAGTTCATTTGCTATTTTTTCGGGATTTATCTGCTTTAATTATTGTATAGGAGACCCGATATTTGGCCATTTTGTAAACTAACTCCGAATCAAGATTTTCCTTCCGAAATATCTTCGATATGATTTAAGAATGAGATTTGCAAATTTTCAGAATTTTTGGAGTTCATTTTCTATTTTTCCCATATTTTCCAATTTTGCCTTTTTGCCTCCGAAACCCGATTTTGCTCAAAACAAGTTCAATTTTTAGGTTTTTTTCAAAATGAGCCTTGGGCTATCCTTGTTTAATCATTTCTGATCAATAAAGGGCTTTAGATCTTCCGAATCAGGCCATTTTTGTAATTCTTCCAAATTTCACCAAAATCCACCAAAAAACCCTAATCCTCGGTTTTATTTCGAATTGACTTTTCTATCAGTTTTTCTTCCAAGTAGCTTCTCCATTACCCGTAGTCAGTGCTTATCTTTCATTTGAGACCTTCAATTCCGACCAATTTGATCGTTTAAGCACTTTTCCCTAAATTTTTCGAATTAGGGTTTTCTTTCTACTGAATCTCGTAACCCAACTTCCGAACTCCATATCTTTCAATGTAGACCTCGGATTATCAAAATTCTTTCACCATTTTTCAATTGAACCTCAAATCTTGATTTTGAAAGTGGGTTGATTTTTTTAGTAGTTGACTTTTTTGGGGTTGACTTTTGTTGACTAAGCCTCGGAGTACCACCTGCCGGATGAAAAGCCTTTTAGCATTGTGAAACATCAATTTAGGAAGAAAATGTACCTGATTTAGGAGTTCGGACAAAATTAGGTGTCTACAGTTGCCCCTCTTTGGCTATTGCTGAGAATCAGGAATCAGGCAAAGATAAACAAACACTAATTTTGTACGGTTAGTGACATCACATGTGAAGGAAATGGGTTTTCTTTTTTCTTTTCTTTTTTTCTTTTCTTTTTTCATTTTTTTCATAATTTTTTTTTTGATAAAGCTGTAAATTGAAGATTTTGTTCTTAAATTGAATTCCCTGACTAATCAAGGCTCGACCTGTCTTAAGAAAACGAGTTTGATTTCAAAAGAAAAAATTGTGCCTGAAGGTCTTAAGAATGGTGCCCGAAGGTCTTAAAAATGGTGCTCAAAGGTCTTAAAAATGGTGCCCGGAGGTCTTTAAAAATGGTGCCCGAAGGTCTTTAAATGGTGCCCGGAGGTCTTTAAAATGGTGCTCGGAGGTCTTTAAAATGGTGCCCGAAGGCCTTACCCGTGATGAAAAATTATGCCCGGAGGTCTTTAAAATGGTGCCCGAAGGTCTTTAAAATGGTGCCTGGAAAGCCTTACCCGTGATTAAAAATTATGCCCAAAGGTCTTAAAAATAGTGCCCGAAGGTCTTTAAAATGGTGCCCGGAGGTCTTTAAAATGGTGCCCGGAGGCCTTGCCTGTGATGAAAAATTATGCCCGAAGGTCTTAAAAATGGTGCCTGAAGGTCTTTAAAATGGTGCCCAGAGGCCTTACCCGTGATGAAAAATTATGCCCGAAGGTCTTAAAAATGGTGCCCGAAGGTCTCTAAAATGGTGCCCGAAGGCCTTATCCGTGAAGAAAAATTATGCCCGAAGGTCTTAAAAATGGTGCCGAAGGTCTTTAAAATAGTGCCCGGAGGCTTTACCCGTGGTGAAAAATTATGCCCGAAAGTCTTTAAAATGGTGCTCGGAGGCCTTACCCATGATGAAAAATTATGCCCGAAGGTCTTAAAAATGGTGCCCGAAGATCTTTAAAATGGTGCCCGGAGGCCTTACCCGTGATTTGAAAAATTATGCCCGAAGGTCTTAAAAATGGTCTTAACAATGATCTTTGAAGAATTATTGAAAATTAACCTGAATATTTTGAGAAGATGCGAATGCTTTTTGATGCTAGTGCAAATGATTAACAGGATGCACATACCTCATATTGCATATGTAAATGTTTTGAATTGATGCAAATGTTTCTTGATGGTGATGTTGGATAAGATGCAAATGCTTCTAAATGCAACAGCAAATGCACTCAGATTGATGCAACTACTTCATGGAATGATGCAGATGCAAAGATTGACATTATGCAAATGCTTCTAAATGAGGCAAATACGAGGATTGACAACGTGCAAAATGCTTCTACATGATGCAAATGCAAAGATCGATAATGATGCAAACGCTTCATGAAAAAATGCAAAGGCCAAGATTGACATTATGCAAATGCTTGATGAAAATATGCAAATGCCCCCGATCATTTTCTAAACTTTGTCTTAGCCTTTCCAATTCATTTTTCCTCTTAAATCAGAGTATAACTTCTAATCATTTTGGCTATTCTCCTTGCCCCAACAGTCTTCAAATTCTTATTGATAGAAATCTGCTTGCCGGGTTCTATTTCTTCTTCTCATATTTCGAAATCAAGATTAACCCTAGTAGTTCCACACCTTTGGGTTGAAAAAAAAACCTTATCTCATGTCAACATTAAAAATGGGTATTTCAAAAGAATGTCTTTATTTGTTCTCTTATTTTGAAAACTTCTGAACAAGATTATTAACCCCACAGTGTGTGAGGTATAAATCTTTTGAAGACTGATGATCATTGTTAAAAATTTCTCTAACTGTTAATTTGGGGTTTTCAACTTGAATTGACAAGGCTTGGTACACCATGATTTTGGTTTTTCCAAGAAAGCTTCACAACAAAAAATGTATGTCCCTTATAGGCTCACATGGAACAGATTTTATAAATCATGACTTCATTGAGAACCAAACAAATTCAACTTTCTTTTAGTTTCCATATCAAGGTATTTTGGCAAGCGTCAAGATTGGTTGGGATGTTTAAACTGGAAAGTTGATTTTGGAGAGAAAAAAAAGTTTCAGTTTTTGAAATCAATCATCCAAATGAGAGTTGACAATTTGAGAGGTTCAGGAATTCCTACATGTTCCTCGATGACCACTTCTTTAAGATGATCTTCTCTTTTATGGTATCGGCACTATCATAGATGGCATCAAAAATTCCCATTTTACTCTAGACCGTCCATTTTCGGGTTCTCGCCCTAGAGTCCCATTCTCTCTTTTTTTTTTCTTCTTTGTTTTACCATGCATTTGAGAATTCTAAATTCTTCCTTAGTGAAATGATAATTCGATGAGATGAGATAAAATCTGAGGAAAAAATCCTTCAAGTTAAATATTCATGCTTGATCAAAATGGACTTTTAAAGTACGTAGTAGGCCATGGCTCAAGGTTCAGAAAGAAAGGGTAAATAGGCCCAAAATATATGTTTGAGGGTAATCAGATCAAGGACCCTTTCTTGAGAAGGATTCTCTTTGAAACATTTATCCCTTTTTGCACTTTTCATTCCTTTTTGACTTTTTGCTCTTTTTCTTCCTTGCTTTTGGCTTTCATTTGCCATACTTTTTCATATTTTTTCTTTTTGTTGTTCTTGGCTTTCATTTCGCCATCTTTTCCTTTTTCTTTGACAGAGTGAGCCCGTATTTATTCGGGGCTCCATTTGCTTTGCATCTGTCTTTGAGCTAGGACTCATTTCTTAGTGATCCTTCCTCACATTTACCCCCCCAGTGTAGAGGGTAATCCTTGATCAGGGTTTAAAGAAGAAATAATTCTTTCGGCTCAAAAAGAGTGACTATGGATAATTTCTTTTTGTGACAAGGACATAAAGATGGCCATTTCTCGTGTCAAGCACGAATATTCACATTGAAAAGCAATCCATTTTGCACTTTGGAATCATCCGAATTCTCATATGCATGATATCACATTTTTTTTCTTTTTTTTTATCGTATGCCCCAATGATTCATGCGTTAGTTCCATCCTTTTTCACCATGTACCCATCATTTCCACATATGATGCCCCAATTTGATTAACCATGAGAATTCGTATCAACGACGAACATAGCAAGTCTAGGTCTTTACTGAAAAGAATAAGTTTCAATCTTGGGTTTGTTTGAAGTGAATAAGGAAAATATGACCCAAAAACGGGTTTTCTCTGGGACATGGGATAATCTAGTTTTATCATTGTGCCCCAAGGTGTCAATCATGAAGTGATGCTTGGGTAGTTAGTGTTTTGTGGTTATTGGTAAAGGTCATGAATGGTTTTAGCACAATCGTGACATACATCAATTTACCAAAATCTAGATTCTTGAAAGAATGTCTCATTTGTTTGAATTTCAAGGAATTCAAAAAAATTTCAAAAAGTTCGTTCCTTTGTTCATGGCCTAGACTAGGACTTACATCTTTGGTTATTCTGTAATGACAATGGTTTATGAAGTTTAATCAATCATATTCCTTGAAGCATTAGGTCTTTCAAGTGATCTTAGTTTCAGGGATTTTGACATATGGAAATCCCAAAAAAGGGAAGGTATTAGGTCATTTCTAACAATGATCATCAATAATCTCGAGACTATCCATTGTTAGAACCTCCTTAATGCTTGTTTTTGCACATTCAAATTATTGTTAAAACACAGCAAACATAAAAACTTTCAAAATTCATTTATTTCATAGGGATGTTAACATGAGACAAGTGTTTTCATCATGAGGTATGAAACTAAATGTATAAGAACTTCCCCTTGACATGTTCTCCCTAATTCAAACTAGCTATTCCTCGGTACTCTTTCCGACCTTTCCATCTTCTTCCCCTATTATGACATCCACAATGGTCTCATCATTCCCATTCAGTAGATTCTCCCCGCTGTCTGACCTTTGTTTCTTCCCCACATCTAACTGTCCTTTATTAATGAGTGCTTGAACCTTCCGTTTCAGACATAACAATTTTCTGTGGAATATCCTCGAATCCCAGAATGATAATCACAATATGCATTCTCGTCATACCAACTCGGATATGGGGGTTGGATAGGCTCCACTAGAATTTTAGTGAGGAGTTGCTCTTCACCAGCTTGGGCAATAGTTCCGAGTAAGACATGGGGAGTGGCTCAAACTGATCTCTTCTTTTGGATATTCTTCGGTTTCCTCTGGCCGACAAAAGGTTGAAAATTTACTGGATTCTGAGAGGCCATCGGGTATAAGTATGAATCTTGGGGTACATAGTTTGTAGAAGGACAGGGTGGTTGGTATGAAGTAATCGAAATATACGTGGCAAAGTCTCCTATAGCTTGGACATATTTCTCTTTCTTTTTGGACGTTCTATTTCTCTCTACAGTAAATGTTTTACCTCATTGGAGCTTCCCAGCTTTGATAGCATTTTCACTCATTTCCCCGGAGATTACCATATCCAAAAAAATCTTCGTGGTGTTGCCAACAAGTCTATCGTAGTATGGGGCTTGTAGTTTATTCACAAAAAGGATAGTGGTTTCCTTCTGAGTTAAGGACGGTTGTACTTGGGTGGCCATTTTCCTCCACCTCTGAGCATACACTTTGAAGCTCTCAATAACCTTTTTCTCCATATTTTGCATGGTGAGACGGTAAGGTGTCATGTCGGTCACATGTTTGTACTGGTTTAGAAAAGCCCTAGCCAAATCATTCCTAAAGCGAATCTGATCCTTGCTCAACTGACTATACCACCTAATTGTGGACTCGCTGAGGCTATCCTGAAAGTAGTGAATCAAAAGCTTATCATTATCTACGTGACTTGCCATCTTTCGGTGGAACATGGTGATGTGGGTTGATGGATCGGTCGTCTCGTCATATTTCACAAAGTTAGGGACCTTGAATTTAGGAGGAATGAATAAATTGAGGACCAAGCATCGTTCTTTCGCATCCACACTTCCGAATACGTTTCTATTTTCTACTGCCGAAGCCTTTCATCTAGCAACTTATTTTTCCCTCGGGAATCTATCAACTCAGCCTCGTTCGACTCAACCATCTTCAACTTTTCCCGTTCAGCTGGGTCGTTTAAGTTCAGGGTGTTGCTGAGGTTAACTGTGTTCTGGTCATCCATCATTACGACCTCATTCTGACCCTTTTGTGCCTCTAACCCTTATTTGGCGGCAAAGTTTTCAGTGTATCCTTTTCCCTTGATTACGACGGACATCAACTCCATCAATTTAGTCATCCGATCTTTAGATTCTGTTTCAGATTTTGCCAACTTTTCTAGCAATTCTTCATGTGCCCTTTCCATTCTTTCCATTCGGGCAGCTTGTTCATTCTCCATAGCTCTAGCCTGTATTAGAAAGGTACTCAGTACTTCTTATACTTCTGATTTGAAATGGAAATTCTTTCAAAGACTTCTTAAAGCCAACCAACTTCCATTTTATTCCCCCCAAATGTATGTCATGATGAAGGAGCCATGAATGCAATTTGATGCTCGCGAAGCCTAAACAATATGATGTATAAACATGTACAGTGGAAACATGCTGACTGTATATGTAATAAATGCAATCACGATGCCAACATGCTGCAAGCAAAGAATAAACAAATCAATGCACGGATATACTATGTATTTTCCAGATTATTTTAGAATGAATGATCGTATACATTATGGATGCAACACGATGTCAATTATGATGCATGTAAACAATGACTGACACAGAGTATATACAAAGAAACTCATGCTGACCATGTGTATTATGAATGTGACCTAATGCTAACATGATGTTGTAATCAGCAAATTAGTGCATGGACATATAGAAAAATCATGCTGATTTTGTTTGTCATGAGTACCACCTGATGCTACCAAGGTGCATGTATGAATGTATGGTATGACAAATGATTGATCGGATGTAAAATGCGAAGGGGATGATATCACGGAGGAAATAAGAATCGGAGGAACTTAATAATCAACATCTCATAAATTGAAGCACAACCAATTCGTTCCCAAATCAACATTCACAATGGTATAAACCATGTTTACAAAATCATGAGTAGTGGTTAAAACTGTCTTTACAAGCACTTTATTCTTCCTAGCATCCTAAGGTTATAAGAGCCGGCTACTGAAAAAGTGAAATCCTACTACATCCTATAAGACCGAAGTCCTTCCACATCATTACCGTAAATCTCCCGATCCTAATTACCCTTTCCTGGTCCTCTATCAATCAGCCTTGTTGGATCCAACCACTTGGCATCTATAAGAGATTGTACTTTGTTCTTGAGTGCATTGTAGTGCTCAATGCTATGCCCAGTTCCACAATGATAATCACATCTTTCATTCGAGTTATACCACTTGGGGTATGGTGGTGACAGGGGTTTCAACGGCACATAGGCAACTAGGTGATTTCTGACCAACATTGGGAAAAGCTCTTGATAGCTGATTGGAATAGGATCAAAATGCCTTGGGGTTTTATCCCGGGGTTGTTTCTTAGTCACACAGGGCCTAGGAGTTAGGGCACTTGGTGGTGGCGCTAAGGCTTGCATCGGAGTGTTTGTATGGGGGATGGTGGAATAAAAAGGGAAGGGTATGGATTTGGACACGGGACCCTTAGAGGTTGTATATAACTCTAGGTTCCTATCCCGAATGCTTGATAAGGTGATTGATGAGGGAAATGGTACGAAGTACCAGTTGGTGGTGATGGAGTGGGGTTCAGGAGTCCCGTAGTGATCATCTAGTGGACAAATGAGCCATAGTAGGGTAGGATACTGGTTTGGACTTAGAGTAGTTTGCAGGTATGGTATAGGATCGATGATTTCTGTCTTTGGTATCAGGCTCTCTGGTTTAATCATTTTCATGATTTTGTCCATAATTTCATCAGGGTTGCACCCTTTGTAACACTGGAAAGCGCAAGATCTAGCAAGGATTGTATGTTCTGGACCTGAAGGTTTTGGTTGATCTGAAGGCGATGTAGAGCCCTGAGAAAGTTCCCCCTTAATTTTACCCATATCCTCAAACATTTTCATAAATTTGACAAGCTGTTCTTTCACTTCTCGGATTTCATGTCTAAACTCCTCTTGATTGTGTTCCAAAGCATCCAGTCGTTCCTCCGATTCATTCCTCAATTCTCGAACCCCTTTCATGCAAATAAAAATGTCATGAGATTTAAGAATACAATTATGAATGTACATGCTCTACTCCTATATGCATGAATATACTAATGATTAATGCATGAAGCGTTCAAAGAAATTATGATGACTATGTATGTCATGTGTGCAACCTGATGCCAACATGATGCATATAAAGAATAAGCAAATTACTGCATGGATATATACAGAAAAATTATGCTAACTATGACTGTATTCCACAATGAATGAGCATACATGCTTATGACTGTAACATGATGTCAAAATGATACATGCAAGGAATAAATGAATTGGCACCATGGTATATACAAAGAAATCGATGGCCACTCAAAAATGGTGGAACTAATTTTGATTATTCAAAAATCTCATTATGCGAGATTTGCCTCCACATTTAATCTACAAATTTTTGAAACATGTTTTCTCTATGAAAAACCACACATATTATTTTCAAAAGAATTTCGGGGTAGTGGATCTTAATATGGTACAATATGCAAATGTTCATGTAACACTACCGGTTTATGAAATTACCAAATGAGATTATTATTACCAACTGTTTATTGCAAAGAATGAGATAAAAAATACAACGATAAATGTACATGCTCTATTCACACATGCATGAAATGTGCAAAAATGCAAAAATGTTTGAAAAAGAATGTTTTGATATTTTCAATTTTAAAAAAGCTAGTGAACACTTGCCCTAATAATATCTACTTATATAGGCATCACGGTGCCTTTGGGGCGAAGTATCACACTTATTACGGGCGATGTACGTTCATCTTTGCCCGGTTTACAAAACTTATTTGAGATGTAAAAATAGGTAATAAAAGGTTAGAAATGTCCCTCCATGTGTTCCTAACTTCGGTGTATCTAACAGAAATCCGGCATGGCTTCGTCTAGGTTCACTATATGAGGGTGAATCGGTTCTAAAGTCCTCGAATTGCTCCTCACTGTCGCCGGTGAAGGCTAGTAAGGCACCCCGATAAAAGCGGGTTCAATTCGTTAGAGTATATTTTCCAAAGCCCATACGGAGGATCATCACGAAGGCTTTAGGTACTTTATACTCCGAAAGTGTTTCACTAGCCCATACGGAGGATCATCACGAAGGCGTAGTTACTTTACTCCCACTTAAAAGGACGAAACCTGGGTAGAGAGTTCATGTTATGCAAATGCAAATATAGTGTGTGCGGAGGAACAAAACAAACCTGTCACCACCTATTCTACACCCTTTATTCTAAATATCCCAACAATTTATTAAAATAAAGATCAAGAATAGTGTAACGCATTAACCAACAAGCAATTATAATATACAACATTAAATAACTAGAGAAAAATAATAAAATGCATGTGAATGAATATAAATATATTTAAAACATTTTATTATTTTCAAAATTCTCCTTTATTTTAAAAAATATGGGAATTAAAATTAAATACCAATTAAACCAATAAAATCAAGACTTTGATAACACATGACTAATTCTAGGCCAGACTCTCTAATAGTCCCCAGTGGAGTCGCCAAGCTGTGTAACCTAAAAATATAACCATAAACAATAACAATTCTCATCGCAAGACTTTATTATTCGTTTTCCTTAGGCGTGACATTAAAAAAACGAGGAAAAGTCGACTTAATTCCTCTAGAAAGATGAAGTTGTCGATACGTAATCCCAAATCGCTGGGGACCCGTTCGAGTGTGGGGAAAACAGAAGCAGAGGAAAAGATGACTTAATTCCTCTAGATTGAAATAAAAGGTATGAAAACGGCCTCGTAAAAAGACATGGAGTCGTCACCAATCTCTTTTAGCTAGGTGTGATCGGTCACCTATTAAAACCGGTTTTATAAAATATTTTAAAATTAATTAAAACATTTAAAAAACTAATTTCAAGTCTGCGTTATAAACCAGAGAAATCAAAGAAGCAGGTTCGGGAGTTGGTTACGTGCGGGGAAGGATTAGCACCCCCACAACGCCCGTATAAATCGGTACCTTATTAATCGTGTGTTATCTCAAATCTCGGTAAAGAAGTTTGTTTTTAATTTAGTACTTCAAGTTAATTCCCTATTTTAAGAAAAATAATTCCATTTTTAATTGAAAATGATCCGGAATTTATTAATTCAAAATTTTCCAATATTCCCCGACAAAATCGGCAAAATATAGAAAATTTTATTCATTTGGAAAAATCTTCCTTTATTAATGATAATTGATGATTTTCTCTCCAGCAAACTCGATAGAGAACTTATGAATTATTTTAACTTGGGAATATCTTTATTTTTATTGAAAATCATTATCTTTTTCAAAACATTTAAAAATATGAACATGAATATGTATGACATAAATAAAATGTCATGGCAAATCTAGATAATATAATGCAACCTAAATGATATGACATAATTCAAATGACATAGTATATTCTAGGTAAAATGAAAAAAATCCTAAGTATCATGGAAAATTCTAAATGAGATAAAATGATTTAAATGACATGGCAATTCTAAATGATATGGCATATTTTAAATGACATGGCATGTTATAAATAAAATAACCTAAATGACATAGAATATGATCTAAATGACAAGAAATGACATGGAATTAAAATAATGCTAACTTATAATATGCATGAAAATAAAAATAAAAATAATAATGCATGAACATAGTATATACTAAACAATATGACAAAAATAAAAAAACATAGGATATCATGAAACATTCAAAATCATATGAAAAACAAATATAAGATCATAAAATGTGAATTTAAATAATAATAATAATAATATCATGGAAAATATCATAGAAAAAATCACACATTTAAATAAAATGCATGAACATGGAAAATGCAATGCATGAACATGGAAAATGCAATGCATGAAAATATATTTTTTCCTTTTATTAGAGAAATCCGTATATCTAAAAAGATATCCGGCTACCTTAGAAAAATATGTCAAATTAGATTTTTCTGAAAAACTAAGCTTTGTGATTGTTTGAAAAATAAAAACTTGAATAAAAATTAAAATCCTTACCAAACCCTTTTAAAATGGCTATAATTTCTTAAGTTTAAAATCCCGGACTTAACTACCCTTAACCCGAGATTAATAAAATCATTTTTAAAGTTAAAAAAGGCTTAGAAACTACCCTAAGACAGTAGCTAAAACTTCTACCTAACCCCCTCTAAATGCCTTAGCCAAATTCAACCATTATTCCTCTTTTGATTTCAAATCTGCCTCTATTGTCCAGTTTTCCACACGATTTTTTAGCCTATTTTTAAAAATTCAAAAAAATCTAAAACAAATACTGGAGAGTTATAACATGTAAATATACATGATAAAAAATTGTCTTAATTTTCTGATTAAAGATGAGTGCCCAGAAAAATTGGAGATGTTCAAGTACTGGGTGAAAAAAAACTGTTTGTTAAAACACATTTTTTGCCTTTCATAAATTCATTCAAAAACCAAAGTAAAAATTGTTGGAAATCATCCTAAAGACCTAAAAATAGTAGCTAAACATTTAAAAACCTTGGACAAAAAAATTGGCTAAGTAAACAAAATCACAAAGGTAGAATAATCAATTTGACAATTCCTTAATTTTCCACAAGTATGCTCAAGGGAGCATGACTTTGAGCCATTAATTGGCCTAAGTCACAAATCAAGTGGCAATGACATGGAATGCATGAACATACAGCAAATGAAATTTATGAAATGCATGGTCTAAAGGTCTAAATGGTTAAGGAAATGCATGACAATTCATGGCAACCAAAATGCCTAGCATGAATTTGCATGGCAATAAATGCTATCCTAACTCTATATGCATGCAATGCTTGATAATGTGAATGTTACTAGGACCTAATGTTTCATGAATATGCATCAAAATGAATGTGACCTAAGACCTAAATAGCATATTAATGCATGAAAATACCAAATTGATTTAAGACTCAATATGTATGGCAATACCAATATGGCCTAGACCTAAAATGTAATGAACATGCATAGCAATACTATGAACATACAATGACTCGTGAAACTAATGTCAATGCTGGAACAAACAGCAACTAATACACAATTTCAAGATATGAAGAGGCCAAATGATCACATGAGACTCTAATGCAATCCTATTTAGTAAATGACATAAGTACATGACAAATCATATTAAAATGCATAATGTCATGACATTTTCAATAGCATATAACATACCAAAATCAAAATACACAAGCTCATGGCATGGAAATGCAAACAAGTTAGGAAACAAAATAAAAATGCACATGCAAGTCATACACAATGTGAAGTGCCGAATGGTCATGAAACAAAAACCATGAAAATGCAAACATGCAAGGCATATGATGGCATTTTTATCATAGCATTTTCATAAGCACATGGCATACTAAAATCAGAATATACAAATTCATGGCATGGAGATGCAAAGAAGTTAAGAAGCAAAAGGAAAATGCACATGCAAGGCATACAAAATGGAGTGGCCGAATGGTCATGAAACAAAAACCATAAAAATGCAAACATGTAAGACATGATACATAAAAAATCCTAAACATGAGCATATGAACAACAATGGCCGAATATGAAAGGATGCAATATCAAGCATAAAAATGTAATATATGAGCAAATATAGCATAGAAAATAATGTAAAGAACATATATACACAAGATTTAACATAGACATGCAAAAATTACAAGCAAAACTAGTAAGTAGAACAAAGAAAGTTAAGCTCCATGGTTGGTATCAAATGGATATAGCCTATCAGCAATCCATAATCACTTGGTCTTGCCAATATCATGAAGCCTTTCCATCTCAATAAAACAGAAAATAAACCATGTAAAACAGAAAAATAAGGTGAGCTTCATGGTAGGTAAAAATGGGCATAGCCTCTCTCCTAACCATGGTCACTTAGTCTAGCCAAGATCATGTAGCCATTTCAACCATTTTTGCTTCATATTTTGTAAAAATCAGAACCTTAGAATACACTAAAAAAACTTGTAAAAATCATTTTTCACAACAATATGCAAGGAAGAAAAAAAGGAAAAAACAAGGCAAATAAATGTGCCATTCGGCCATGGCATGAAACCATAAGAAAAAAATTGTTTTCCACCATATTAAAGAAGAAGAAAGATGAAAACATAAGTAAACGTTAAAAAACTTTATTTCTATGAAAAATGTAGTAGGAAAACATGATAGAAAAATCAAGAAAACACCATGGAAATGAAGAAGAAAGCTAGGCTAGAGCTTGGTAGAGATGACTACCTTCAAGCTCTCTATTGAAAACCTTTTTTTTTCAATCTTTCAAAACCTTTTTTCTTGCCAAATTAGCTACTGTTTTCCAGCCAAAAACCTCTAAAAAAATGAAAACATACCCTTCCTTTAGCCTTGGCCGAATACCCCCTAGCTCTTGGATGGGAATTGCATTTTTTCTCCTCCAATCTTGGCCTTTAGATTTAGATATTTTGATGACAACATAAAAATGTCATATTTTCAATTGATAGAAGCCCTTAAGATGTGTGCTCAGCCCTTGTAGTAACCTTAGCCATTAGATGCAAAAGAGGACCAATCCCATGCACTCCCTTGCTTGCCCCTCTTGAGTGCCTACCTTTGGATGAGTTGTGCTCTTCCATTCTTGGTCATTGGATGAGGCCAACATAAAAATGACATCTTGTAGATTAAATCCAGCCCTCAACATGTGTACTCAGCCCTTGTAGATGGCCTAATCCATTGGATGAAAAGAGATAATCCCATGCACTCCCCTGCTCAACCGAATGGATGCTCACCCTTGGATGAATTGTGCTCATCTTTTTTCTTCCATTCTTGGCCATTAGATGAGGGTTCTTTTATGAAAAACAAAAATGTAATTTTGGCATTTAAACTTGGCCATTGTATGGTGTATTCAACTTTCCTACAAGGCACCTAAGCCATTGGATGAAGGGGGACCATTTGCAAGGTGTTAGTGATAGCATGTGGCTTGATAATGACTAGGGAATTAAATTGTTCAAGCTTCCTTCTTCTCCTCTATGTTGGCTGACCAAGGAAAGAAAAAATCCCAGCAATTCTTTCTTCTTTCATATTTTCTCCAATTACCAATTTACCCTTTTTGGTTTTCTTGGTGAAATGACCTTTTTGCCCCCCGAACTTAAATAAATAGTAAATGGACTCCAAATTTAAATTTTATTTTTTCAATACTTCCAAAATAATAAAAAATTGAATTTTGGAAGTTTTCAAAATTTTTCGAGTCCATTTGCTATTTATTTCGGATTTATTTCCGAAATTACCCTTTTTATGCACTCGAACTTTACCATTTTTTAAATGAGCTCCGAATCCATATTTTTCTTCACCAATATTTTCCAAATAATTTAAAAATGTGATATGGAAGTTTTCATAATTTTTGGCGCTCATTTGCTATTTTTTCGGGATTTGTCTGCTTGAATTACTACATAGGGGACCCGGTATTTAGCCATTTTGCAAACGAACTCCGAATCAAGATTTTATTTTTTCAATATCTTCCAAGTAATTTAAAAATGATATTTGCAAATTTTTAGAATTTTTGGAGTACATTTGCTATTTTTTCGAGATTTATCTGCTTGAAATACTGTATAGGAGACCCGATATTTGGCCATTTTGCAAACGAACTCCGAATCAAGATTTTTTTTTTCCAATCTCTTTGAAATGATTTAAGAATGATATTTGCAAATTTTCAGAATTTTTGGAGTTCATTTGCTATTTTTCCCATATTTTCCAATTTTGCCCTTTTACTTCCGAAACTCGGTTTTGCTCAAAACAAGTCCGATTTTTAGATTTTCTTCAAAATGAGCCTTGGGATATCCTTGTTTAATCATTTCTCATCAATTAAGGGCTTTAGATCTTCCGAATCAGGCCATTTCTGTAATTCTTCCAAATTTCACCGAAATCCACCAAAAAACCCTAATCCTCGGTTTTCTTATGAATTGACTTTTCTATCAGTTTTTCTTTCTATTAGCTTCTCCATTACCTGTAATCAGTGCTTATTTTTCATTTGAGACCTTTAATTCCAACCAATTTGATCATTTAAGAACTTTTCCTAAAATTTTCAGAATTAGGGTTTTCTTTCTACTGAATCTCGTAACCCAACTTCCGAACTCCATATCTTTCAATTTAGACCTCAGATTATCAAAATTCTTTCACCATTTTTCAATTGAACCTCTAATCTTGATTTTGAAAGTAGATTGATTTTTTAAGTCATTGACTTTTTCGAGGGTGACTTTTTTTGAGGTTGACTTTTTCGAGTTTAACTTTTTCTATCTGCTTTCTTAGACTAAGCCTCGAAGTACCACCTGCAGGATGAGAAAAGCCTTTTCGCATTCTGAAACATCAATTTAGGAAGAAGATGTACCTGATTTAGGGGTCCGGACAAAATTAGGTGCTTGCAACACACATTAAGTCTTCATCAGGCAAATCAAAGTTCAGAGGCTCATAATCTTCTACCGTCCGACTTCCTAGGAATTTGGCTACTGCGCTGGCCTTTATGGCCTTTTGACTCAACTTGCCATCTCGCCATCTCGCCGTTCATCCCAACAGGGAGGGTGCTTCCAACATATACTTGATGGGGTCTAGCTTTGCAATCAACCACGTTGTGTGATACAACATGTATTGTCTGAGCCTTCGGGTAGTCCAGGCTAAGGCACAAGAAAGATTTTTCTACCGATGAAAACTTCAGCTCATACTCTGTAAACTTTTTGCTGAGGTAATAAATTACTTGTTCTTTCTTTCCAGTCTCATCATGTTTCCCCAATACACAGCCTATAGATCTTTCAAATACTGATAAATACAGTATCAGTGGTTTTCTTTGAGCAGGCGGCATCAACACTGGCGGATTTGATAGATAATGTTTGACCTTATCCTTATCAAAGGCTATCTGACATCCTTCATCCCATTCTCCGGGGATCACGCTTTCGAAGTAGCTTGAACATTGGGTCACACTTATCGGTTAGTTGAGAAATAAACCGAGCAATTTAATTTAATCTTCCCAAAAAGCTTCTCACTTCCTTTTGAGTACGAGGTAGTGGCAAATTCTGGATAGCTTTCACTTTATCTGGATCAATCTCGATTCCCTTCTTACTGACAACAAAACCTAAAAACTTTCTCGAAGTGACTCCGAAAGTGCATTTTGTCGAGTTGAGTTTGAGTAGAAACTTTCTTAATATTTCAAAGAGCTTCTTAAGATTCGCAACATGCTCATCTTCTCCTTGTGACTTCGTGATCATATCATCAACATAGACTTCGATCTCCTTATGCATCATATCATGAAATAAAGTTACCATGGGTCTTTGGTATGTTGCTTCAGCATTTTTCAATCCGAACGGCATCACTCTATAGCAAAATATTCCCCACATTGTCACAAACGTGGTTTTCTCCATATCCTTCGATGCCATCTTAATCTGATTGTACCCTGAGAATCCGACCATGAAGGAAAACACAAAACTCTTTGCAGTATTGTCCACCAAGGTATCAATGTGAGGCAAAGGGAAATTATCTTTAGGGTTGGCCCTATTTAGATATCGATAATCAACATACATCCGTACTTTGCCATCCTTCTTCAGAACTAGAACAATATTGGCTACCCATTCCGGATATTTTGCCACTTCCAAGAATCTGACATCAAACTACTTTTTTACCTCTTCTTTTATCTTTAACAATATTTTAGGCATCATTTTTCTCAATTTCTGCTGAATGGGTTTGCAATTTGGCTTTAGAGAGAGCTTGTGAACTATAATATCAGAATCCAACCCTGACATGTCTTGGTACGACCATGCAAATACATTGACATACTCTCTGAGTAAGGCCATCAGTTCAAGCTTTGTTGATGGTGAAACTGAGGTCCCAATCTTGACCTCCTTTATCTCTTCTCTACTTCCCAGATTTATCACTTCCAACGGCTCTTTATGAGGAAATACTTGGTTTTCCTCCTGTTCTATTATTCTCGACAGATCCGGAGGCAAACCATAATCCTCGGCATTTTCGTTGATGTCAAAATCACCTGTACAAATGGGTCTTTCAAAATCAATTTCAGAATTATTGACAGGACAGTCCTCATACTCCGCAACCAAACACCTGTAAATAGGTGAGGAAGAAACAATATAGGAAGGCATATAGGCAATTAATAATGAAAAAAATGAAAAAAATATATATGAAAGAATATGGACACATCAATATGAAGAAAATGCATCGTGATTGCTATTTATTGAATGAAGAGTCTTAAACATAAGCCTATACAAAAGGATTCTTAATGCCTTTCGGCAGAGGCAATTAAGACTGATTTAGTGCATTATTCTGGAATAGACCTAAAAATTAAAAGAAGTTCAATCGCACTCCAATTTGTCAGCTCATAACCCGGGGGACAAGGGCGCACTATCCAACTAGTGTTTTTATTCCATAGCTCATCTATTTTGGCCATGCCGATTCCCATTTCTTGCAGCTTTTCCTTACTCATACAGAACTTCTCAAAAGCTTGTTCCAAAATGACCATCACATCCTCAGAGTTCTTCTCACTAAACTCAAAACCCGCTGAGCGAAAAGTGTGAAGGATTAGAGGGAAAGTCATAGGCTCCCATTCCATGTCCACACTTGAAAGTCGGGCCATCCTCCTCTTTCTGTTCTTCTCAACTTGTTTTCTTTTCTCATGGGCTTTAGGGAGGTACCCAAGACCGAATTGGTCCTTCTTTCCGGCCACTTCTATCGCTCTAGCCATTCTCTACAGGTATTTTCCTAATCCTTTTCCCACACAGCATCCTTTTCCAACTATAGTCTTCACCCCTAACCTGGTGTTCTTGGATAACCTCGGCTCTGGAATTTATATCCTTCGATAATGAATATAGTGATGACAAACTTCAACTACCTGAATGAGCACTCTACGACATCCTCATTCACTTCTATATAAGGGGAATCAGTGGATGCAGAAACTATAATGTCTTCTTCTCCCGACACACTGATAAGCATCCTTCCATTACAAATTTAAACTTTTGATAGAGAGATGACGGCACAGCCTCAGCAGCAGGCCTTCCCAACAAACAGTTATAGGATGGGGTGATGTCCATTACTTGGAAATTGACTTCATAAGTACATAGACCTATCTGAAGTGGGATTTTAATGCTCCCCATCACCTCTCGTCGAGTGCCATCAAAGGCCCTGACTATGGTGTGACTTGGCAGCATGTAGGACATATCGACTGGAAATTTAGACAAAGTTGCCAAAGGCATCACATTCAAGGAGGAACCATTATCTAAGAGCACTCGTGACAGAATATGCTCCTTGCAGGTAGTTGTGAAATGAAGAGCCTTGGTAGATCCTATACTATTAGGTGGTATCTCATCATAACTGAAAGAGATGTAATCATCTGCTATGATATTCCCTACCAGTCGGTCCAATTTTTCCATCGATATATTGTTAGCCATATATGCCTGGTTTAAAATTCTTGGCAAAGCGTTTCGGTGTGGCTCTGAGTTTAACAAAAGTGCAAGGATTGAAATTCTTGCCGATTGGCGGTGCAATTGTTCCACTACACTGTATTCACTATGTTTGATAAATTTTAAGAATTCGCAGGTTTCCTTCTCATTCACCGACTCTTTCACTTTATTAATCGGGGATGAATTCTTCTCAACTTCCTCTGACTGTTCTACCTCTATATGGACTAGTTCTGCTGTTCTTTTCCTTTGTCAAGTCTTCCTGTCTTTCTCATCTGAATATGTTCAACTGTTCCTAGGGCATAGCATCTACCATTACGAGTTAGATGAACCACTCCCGTTATATCATTAGCAGTTGCTGTTTGCTGGCTCGAAGACCCTAGCATCACCACACTACAATCATATTTCCAAGGCATCGTCTTATCTTTCTTGTAAGAAAAAGGATATAGTAACTCTATGATCAATCTAGGTGTGGTTTTCATATCAAACGGAATAGACTATTCTTCCGGCTCATCATAATAGATAATCAGGGGTCTGTCCATTCCATAGCTGTTTGTACTTTCAGTTGCTTCTATCTCTTCTTCTGTTTCTTCATAAAATTGAGCCTCGCCCGTATCTATCATTTCCTAAATCCTGGATAGAAAACCTTCAAACTTCTGTATACTGTGGCCCTCACACCCGTGAAATGGACAAAAGTTCTCTGCCTTGCTTGCAATCTCTTTCAATTTTACTTCAGCCTGAACCAACCCAGCCTTAACCATTTCAAACCAGACTTTTATCATCGGTATCTTCACCTTACTGATATCCCTCTTGATCCTGCCAACTTTCTCTGACCAAACTGCATTACCTTAGCTTCCGTGTGATTGGGCAATAGGTTGCCCGCAGTATTAGGCCCGTTCCTAGGTCTGAATTTCACAATTCCTATATCAATAAGGCTCTGGACCTTGCATTTGAAAGCATTGCAGTTTTCGATTGAGTGTGGTATGCATAGTGAGCATTAGTGTCATACCATTTAGGAGGGTGGAGGTACACTGGTACGATGAGCTGCCCCTATAGCAGCTTAGAGTACAACTCATCGTAGGTCGTAGGGATAGGATCAAACTGAGGTTATTCTTTGGCGGTCTTTATTCATTTCGGGTGGTGTTCTAAGTGTTTGGCTTAGTGTTTGGTGGAACGGCTATCTGAGGGGATATGTCGGTCGGGTATGGTTGTTGTAGTATGGCTGTGAAAAGGAAAGAGTTTTGAGTAAGATTATTCATAGCGGTGTAGAAGGGATTGTATGTTGGGTAAGGTCTGTAAGGTGCCGAAGGTGTAAAATGACTGTTGTTAAAACTAACTGCATGAGCCTCCCCCTCTTTCTTCTTGGTGGGAGTTGTTTTCTTAGGAGTAACAGGTTCCCCACCTTCCATCTTTCCACTCTTAATAGCGATTTCAATCATTTCACAGGATATGACCATATCTACAGAATTCATAGTAGCATTACCCACCAGCTTGTCATAGTATGGTGCCTTCAGAGTATTGATGAAGAGAACTGTAGTTTCTTTATCATTCAGAAGAGGTTTCACCTGGGTAGCCATATCTCTCCACCTTTGCATGTACTGTTTAAAACTTTAGTAGCCTTCTTTTCCTAATTCTTTAAGGATAGTCTGTCAGGTACCATATCGAACACGTGCTTATAGTGTTCCAAAAAGGCTCTAGCCAAGTCTATCCAAGAGCGGATCTTAGTTCTGGTGAGCTGATTATGCCAACGAGTCGCAAAGCCTATCAAACTGTCTTGGAAACAATGAATGAGCAGCTTTTCATCTTCATCATGCCCTATCATTTTTCGATAGTACATAGTTAAGTTGCTGATGGTTGGTGGTCCTATTATACTTTTCAAAGTCTGATACTTTGAATTTGGGGGGAATTACCAAACCATGCACCAAACTCAGTTCTTTAGCATCCAGACTGCCAAATAGTTTTTCCCTTTTATGACCCATAACCGCTCCTCCAATAACTGATACTTCTTCTATGATTCAGCTAACTCAACCTTCTCTAACTCGACCATCTTCGTCTTCTCTTTTTCGATGAGCTCATCTAAGTCGGGAATGTTGATGGGATTAGCCGAGGTAGCCCCAAGGTTAGTGTCTACAGGTGCTTGATTATGTGCTTCCGCCATTGGTCGGATGTAAACAAAAGGCGCTGCCCCTGTCGGAGACTCAATTTTGATATTTTGGGATGTTTGACCATTTAACAGTACGGCCTCAGGTCGACCCTCTCGATTCCCTACTTCTCTTCTTGTAACTGAGTTCTCAGCCTGCCCTTTTTCTCTGAGCATGGCAGTTATCATTTCCATGACTTTGGCCATATGTTCTCTAGATTCTTCTTGAGACTTTGCTAATTGCTCTTGTAATTCCCTTTGCTAACAAAATTTTCTTTGAAAAAAATAATCCTCCTTTTACCTTGGTTGGCCGGCCACCCTCATATAGTGTAGGGGTTTTTCTTATTTTTTTAAGCCTTAGTCATGCATTGCATGCTCTCCCAACATCCTTGCCAAGTGACTAATTTTTGTCTCCTCCTAACATGATGCTTTCCTTAAATTTAGGCCTCTTATCCCCTTTTTGCATGGTGCTTCCCTTAAATTAAGGTTTCTTGTCACCTATTTCAATGATACTTCCCTTAAATTAAGGGCTTCTCAACCTCCCATTGGCCAAAAAAATCCACCTCAACCATTTGTCTCCTATCTCTACAAAATATTTATACCATTTGTCATGATCATGGAGGCTACTACCAAAATATACTCCTACATGGCATTCTTCATCCTACTTGGCACCATCTTATCATGTTCGCATGAATGCCACATGAATCACATAGGTTTGCAATTTAGAGGCCTCCCATTGGCCAAAAATGCCATGTAGGCAAGTGGTGGAGAATCTTGTCTTTTCTTAAAAATGTCATATTCCTATTCAATCTTGGCCACTTGATTTAAGAAGATCAAACTCCCTTTCTCCTCTCCATTAGCTGTCCGAAAATGGCTTGGAATTTTCCAGGCCATTCTCCCCCTTTTATTCGCAAATTGTTTTTTTTTTTTTGGTCTTTTCGATAAAACCGTACTTTGACCCCCAAACTTGATCTATTTGCAAAAGTACCCCAATCCAATCCATCCTAATAAATATAACATTCAATTTTGGAGATTTCATAATTTTTTGAGCTCATTTTCCATTTTTCTCGGATTTTCTCTAAAATTACGAATTAGGCTTCCCCGAACTTTGTCTATTTTCAAATTAGCTCCAATTTGAGATTTTTCTTTTCCAATCCCTCTTAATCAATATAAAACTTAGTTTTAAAGTTTTCATAAATTTTCGAGCTCATTTTATATTTTTTTTGAATTTTTCGATATTGCCTTTTAGCCCCTGAATCTTTGTTTTACTCGAAATGGACCCATTTTATGGATTTTCTTTTTCCACTGCCTTTTTCCTATATTGAATTGGAGTTGGACTGAAAATGCCCAATTTTTACATCTGAATTCCTCTATGATTTATTTTTTTCTTTTTCCTCAAAAGTGGGAATTTTCTCTTTTTTCCCGTTTCTCCTCCAATCGGCTCTTCCTTTGGATCCACTTCAAATTGGAACTTGGGGTAACCTTCTTTATTTATTATTAATCATCTGGGGACTTCAATTTCATTGAATGGGACCATCTCGGTAGTTTTCCCCAAATTTGTAAATTTTTTATTTATTCATGAAATCTTTATTTATTGATCTTATTCCATTTGGAACCTCCAATTTCGTCCAATTTGATTGTTTATGCACTTTTCCCCAAATTTGCATAATTTCTCATTTTTCCTACACTGAATTTTGTAATTTGTCTTTCAAACTCTCTATCTTCAATTGTAGATCTTTAATTATCAAAATTCCTTCACCATTGTTCAATTAAACTTCGAATCTTGATTTTGACTAAGAGTTGACTTTTTTATTGGTTGACTTTTTGGGTTGACTTTTTAGAGTTGACTTTTTTATTTGAATTTTTTGTGTTAACCTTCGAATTAAAGTCTTGGAGACCCACTTGCGGGAGGGAAGATTCTTTGCATTCCAGGAAGTACAAGGAAGAACTTACCTAGTTTAGGGGGCCTGGGCAAAATTAGGTGTCTACAACTACCTCTTTCCATCTAGCAGCGTATTCTTTGTAGCTCTCTCATTTGGACTCTTTCTCATGTTTTGAAGTGTCAATTGGTCTGGAACTATCTCTAACATGTGCTTATAATGTTCCATAAACACCCGAGATAAGTCTCTCCAAGTACAAATTTTGCCTTTTTTCAATCTGAGATACCATTCAGCTGCTGCCCTGGTCAGACGATCTTGGAAGACATGAGTAAACAACTTCTCATTACTGGCATATGGGACCATTTTGTGACAGCACATGGCCAAGTGTGTTTTAGGGTATTTGGATCCGTCGTACTTTTCATACTCCGAAACTCGGGGCTCGACTCATTTGAGAAGCAGAACAAGTTCGATTTAAAAACAAGGGGAAATACTAAGAATGATCCTGGATTTGATTCATTTGGAAAAATAAATTTAACTTGAAAAACAAAAGGAATATATCTCGACGACGGTCTCAGAACTCGACTCATTTGAGAAGCAGAACGAGTTTGATTTAAAAAGAAGCATATCTCGACGGTGGTCTCGGGGCTCGACTCATTTGAAACGCAGGACGAGTTCGATTTGGGGAAGCCAAAGTTTTCCTGATTCCTACAATGTTAGCTAAATGTAATGATGAGAATGACATGCTTTGCAAATGCTTGTATGTTTCCTAAGGATGAATGCAATCAAATGATTGTGTCATGATTTCTAATCCATGGTTTCTTTGAGGTTCACAGATTATCCGACTTCATGACGGAGTCTTCAATTGTTCACTGATGCCCCACTTGAGGAACCTTTCACTCAAGATATATTGTCAAACAGTCCCAGTTTCTGACTTCGCTGAAATTCATAAATTTTCTGATTTCATAATGGAGTCTTCAATTGTTCACTGATGCCCCACTTGAGGAACCTTTCACTCAAGATATATTGTCAAACAGTCTCAGTTTCTGACTTCGCTGAAATTCACAAATTTTTTGATTTCATGACGAAGTCCCCAACACATTCACTGTTTTCCTTTACTTGGTGAATTTTCCAAACCTTTTCTAGGTTTTAAATCTACTCCTTAGTAATACTCTGAAATCCTTTTATTTAAAGTTTTTTATGTTTACTAATCATCATTCAATTTTAATAACAATCGAGATGCATCTCAAAAATGTATGAAAGAAAATATGAAACAAGCAAATGTCATAAAAAGGATACAAGAATTTATTGCAACAAATGTTTAAAAATGATAAAAGTGAATATCAAGGATATAAAAGACAAATGTAAAGATGCCCCGGATGCGGAATATCTTGGACCCCTCTTTTTTCAAATCATCTGAAATTTCTCTTGAATGAGTAATTTACTTGGGTAATCCCTCGACTTCCATAATTACGTTAGACTGAGTTTTTTCCCTTTCCTCTGATTTTCAGATATTTTCTCCCCCTTTACACGGAGCATTGATTCAAACCTTAATCAATACTTGAGCCACCCTTTGCAAGTTTTCAACTCAAGTATCCCTCATTCGGTATTAAGTTGCCCTTTGCGGGTTTTCGGCTTAAACTTTTCCTTTTACATTCTTTTTCATTTTTTTTTTGTTTTCTCTTTTTTCTTGTATTCTACCATGCACCTGAGAATTCTAAATGCTTCCAAAGTAAGAATATGAATTCAAAAGATGGGATAAATTCTGAGAACAACCTTTCAAATTAAATATCCATGCTTGATCAAAATGGACTTTTAAAGCACGTAATGTAGGCCAAGGTTCGGGTTTAAAAAAGAAAGGATAAATAGGCCCAAAGTTTTTTTAAGGGTGATTGGATCAAGGATCATTTCCTGAGGAGAATTCATTCTTGAAACATTTGTCCTTTCAGACTTCTCTTTTCTTTTTCTCTTTCAATCTTTTTTTATTTGCTGGCTTTCATTTGCTATTCTTTGATTTCACATTTTTTCATAGCTCTTTTTTTCCATGATTTTTATTTTTATTATTATTATTATTTTTCCTCGTATTTGCCCTTCAGTGTAGAGGGTGATCCTTGATCAAGGTTCAAAGAAAGAAATAATTCCTAAGGCTCAAAGGGGTGACTAAGGATAATTTCTTCTTAGTGAAGGGAATATGAAAGATGGCCATTCATCATATCAAGCAAGAATATTCTTCATTGAAAAGCAATCCTCTGGGGAGATATATATATATAATTTCCATTTTTACACTTAGAATCATTCGAATTTCCATGTGTACAGCATCACACTTTTTTTTTTTCCTTTTTCTTCAAGCATAATACTTCGTCAATTCATCAGCATTCACGAGATTTCTCAAATCATCCCTGTCCATCCAAGTTAGAATCAATGCTCCTCCAGAAAAAGCTCTTTTTACCACATAGGGTCCTTCCCAATTTGGAGCCCATTTTTCTCGCGGATCCTTCACTATAGGAAGAATTTTTCTCAGTACCAACTCTCCTTCTCAGAACTGTTCGGGACGAACCTCTTGTTATGGGCTCGAATCATCCTTTTCTGATACAACTGCCTACAACAAATTGCCTTCAATCTTTTGTCCTCGATGAGATTCAACTGTTCATAACGAGCTCTAACCCATTCTGCCTCTTCTATGCCAACCTCCATCAAAACCCGAAGTGAAGGGATTTCAACTTCAATAGGTAGCACTGCTTCCATCCCGTATACCAAAGAAAATGGTGTTTCCCCTGTAGATGTGCAAACCGAGGTACGATATGCATGAAGAGCAAAAGGCAAGATCTCATGCCAATCCTTGTACACATTAGTCATCTTCTCAACAATCTGCTTGATGTTTTTGTTGGCTGCTTCTACTGCCCCATTCATCTTTATATGGTAAGGTGCCAAATTATGGTGTGTGATCTTGAACTGAGTACACACTTCTCTCATCATCTTATTATTCAGATTGAGAGCATTATCTGAAATAATTCTTGCTGGCAATCCATATCGGCATATGATTTCCTTCTTGACAAATCTTCATACCATCGACTGCTTTACATTCGCATAAGAAGCTGCTTCTACCCACTTTGCGAAATAATCTATAGCCACCAGGACGAAACGATGTCCATTTGAAGCTTTCGGGGTAATAGGCCCTATCATATCCATTCCCCACATTGAAAATGGCCATGGTGCGGTCATGACATGCAATGGTGATGGTGGCACATGAATCTTATCTGCATAGATCTGGCATTTATGGCACTTCCGAGAAAAACTGATACAATCTCTTTCCATCGTCAACCAATAACATCCTGCCCTCATAATCTGCTTAGCAAGCATGTGACCATTAGCATGGGTGCTACATATCCCTTCATGGACTTCTTTTATGATTCTCCTAGCTTCAGCAGATCTGACACATCTTAATAGGACTTGGTCTTTCCCTTTCTTGTAGAGAATCTTGCCATCTAAAATAAAACCCATTGCTAACCTTCTCAGAGTCCTCTTGTCATTTTTTGTTGCTCGTTCTGGATATTGTTAACTTTTGATGTACTGTAAGATGTCGTTATACCAAAGGAGGCCATCTGCTTCTTCTTCGATACTCAGGCAGTAGACAGGAGACTGATATATGCTTATCTTTATCGGCACAACTTCAGCCCCTTCATTCACTTTAAACATTGATGACAAAGTAGCCAGTGCATCCACCATTCAATTTTCTTCTCGTGGGAAGTAATTGAAACTCACTTCTTCAAACTCCTCCAATAAACTCAGTATGAGTTCTCAGTATCGGATTAGTATTGTTTGTACAATCAAAATCCAATCTGACAGTGAAAGGATAATAATCTTCTTCTAGGGATATGAGCACTGCACCAATTCCATGCCCCATGGCGTTAGATGCACCATCAAATTACATTTTCCATATTTTCTTCTTCGGGGGAACCTCATCCGCTTGCGAGACATACATTAGAACTTCATCAGGGAAATCAAAATTCAATGGCTCATAATCTTCCACAGCCCGACTTGCTATGAATTCATCCATTGCGCTGCCCTTGATAGTTTTTTGACTTACATATACAATGTCGTACTCTGACAACAAAACCTACCATCTTGCCGTCCTCCATGACAAAAAAAGGTGTTTCCAACATGTACTTGATTGGATCTAGTTTGGCAATCAACCACGTCGTGTGGTACAACATGTACTGTCTGAGTCTTCGAGCCGTCCAAGCTAAGGCACAGCACAGCTTTTCTACCGATGAATACTTCAGCTCATAATCTGTGAACTTCTTGTTGAGGTAGTAAATCCCCCTATTCTTTCTTTCCAGTCTTATCAAGCTGCCCCAAAACACAACCCATGGATCTCTCAGATACTGATAAATATAATATCATTGGTTTATCCAGAACAGGTGGCATTAATATTGGTGTGTTGGATAGATAATGCTTAACCTTTTAAAGGCAATTTGACTACCTTCATCCCGTTCTCTTGGATCACGTTTTCGAAGTAGCTTAAATATTGGATCACATTTGTCGGTTAACTGAGAAATAAATCGAGCAATTTAATTCAATCTTCTCAGAAAGCCTCTTACTTCTTTTTGAGTACGTGGTGGTGGCAGATTCTGGATGGCCTTCACTTTATCCGGATCAATCTCAATTCCCCTTTTGCTAACAACAAAACCCAACAATTTCCCTGAAGTGACTCCAAAAGTGCATTTTGCCGGGTTTAGCTTGAGTCGAAAATTTCTTTGTCTTTCAAAACGTTTCTTAAGATTTACAATATGCTCCTCTTCTCCTTGTGACTTTGCAATCATATCATCAACATAGACCTCACTTCCCTTATGCATCATATCATGAAACAAGGTGGCCATGGCTCTCTGATATGTTGCCCCATCATTCTTCAACCCAAACGGCATCACCTTGTAGCAGATGTTCCCCACATTGTAACAAATATGGTTTTCTCCATATCTTTCAATGCCATCTTAATCTGATTGTATCCTGAAAATCTGTCCATGAAAGAAAACAAAGAACTCTTTGCCGTATTATCCACCAAAGTATCGACGTGAGGCAAAGGGAAATTATCTTTGGGACTGGCCTTGTTCAGATCTCGGTAATCGACGCACATACGCACCTTGCCATCATTCTTTGGTACTGGAACAATATTTTCCACCCATTCCGGATATTTTGCCACCTCTAAGAACCCAACATCAAACTACTTCTTCACCTCTTCTTTTATCTTTAACAGCATGTCCGGCCTCATTCTTCTCAACTTTTGCTGAATTGGCGTACACTATGGCCTTAAAGGGAGCTTATGAACCACAATATCTGGATCCAACCCTGGCATAACTTGGTATGACCATGGAAATACATCTACATATTCCCATAGCAAGGATATCAGTTCACCCTTTATGGATGATGACAATGAGGTCCCAATTTTAACCTCCTTTATCTCCTCACCACTTTCCAAATTTATCATTTCCAATAGCTCCTTATGAGGAAGTACTTGATTCTCCTCTTGTTCTATTTTTTTCAATAAATTTGGAGGTAGACCATAATCCTCAGTATCTTCATTGTCCTTAAAATCACTCGTGCAAATGGTTATTTCAAAATCAATTTCAGAATTACTGACAGGAAGGTCCTCATATTCCGCATCCGTGCACCTGCAAATAGGTGGGGAAGAAACAATATAGGAAAATATATAGGCAATGAAAAAAAAATAAATAGCATAAATGAAAGAATATGGACACATCAATATGAAGAAAATGCATCGTGCTTGTTATTTATTGAATGAAGATTTTTAAACAAAAGCCCATTACAGAAAAATTCTTAACATCCTCGGGCAAAGATAATTAAGATTGTTTTAAAGTATTACTTTGGATAGACCTAAAGACTATAGGCAGCTCGGTCGCACTCCAATTTGTCAGTCTATATCCTAGTGGACAAGGTCGTACCATCCAGTTTGTATTCTTACTCTCAATTCCCTCTTCCCCAGCCATGCAAATCATCATATCCTGTATCTACTCATTTCTATCCATATGGAACTTATCAAAAGCTTGATCAATCATTATCAATACATCGTCAGAATCTTTTGTCCCGAACAAAAAATCGGCTGAGTGAAAGCTGTGAAGGATTGGTAGGAAGGTCATAATCTCCCACTCAATATCCATACCCGTGAGACGGGCCATCCTCCTTTGTCGGTTCTTCTCCACTTGTTTCCTCTTCTCATGAGCTTTCCGAAAGATATCCTAAACCAAATCGATCCTTCATTCCAACCACTTCAATTGCTCGGGCCATTCTTTGAAGATGCTTTCTAAGATCTTTTCCTGCCTGACAACCCTTTTCCACAGTAGTCCTTACTCCCAATCTGGTATTCTTGGACAACTTTGGCTTTGGAATTCTTCATCCTTCAGTGACGAATACTGCATTTACAAACTCCAAAGACCGGAAGGAGAATTCCATAGCATCTTCGTTAGGTTCATTGCAAGGAGATTCAGTAGATGCAGAGGCTATGATATCCTCTTCTCCAGACACACTAACCAAGCACCCCTCCATTACAAATTTCAAATTTTGATGGAGAGATGAGGGTACCACCCCAGCGAAATGTATCCAAGGCCTCCCTAATAAGCAATTATAGGATGGATTAATATCAATTACTTGAAAATCGACCTTATAGGTACAAGGACCTATCTCCAGAGAAACCTCAAAAGTTCCTATTACATCTCGCCGGGTGCCATCAAAAGCTCTGACTACCGTGCAACTTGGTAGCATATAGGAAACATCAACTGGCAGTTTAGACAGGGTTGCCAAGGGCATCGCATTTAATGAATAACCGTGATCCAAAAGCACCCTCGGTAGTATGTGCCCCTTGCAAGTGGTTGTTATGTGAAGAGCCTTTGTTGACCCAATACCATTGGGTGGTATTTCATCATAACTGAAATATATGTGATCATTTGTTGCAATATTCCCCACCAACCTATCTAATTTCTCCACCGATATGTTGTTGGCCATATATGCCTGATTCAAAACTCTTAACAAGGCATTTCTGTGTGGCTCCGAGTTCAGTAGCAATGAAAGGATCAAAATTCTTGCTGGTTGACGCTGTAATTGCTCCACGACACTATATTTTCTATGCTTTATAAATTTCAGAAACTCACAAGATTTTTTTTTTCATTTATCGACTCTTTCACCAGGATTAAATTCTTCTCCATTCTTTTCGACTGATCCATCTCAATATAGACCGGTTCCACTACGTTCTTCCCTTTATCTACTTCCTCTCCCTTTCCTGGTAGACCTTGCTCAATAGTCTCAAGGGCATAGCATCTCCCACTGCGAGTTAAGTGCCCCACTCCTGTTATATCGGTTGCTACCTGCTGACTAGAAGTACTCGGCATAACCATGCTGCAATCATACTTCCATGGTGTAGCCTTGTTTTCTTTGTATGAAAAAGAGGATGGCAGTTCTATGATCAGTTTAGGCACGACTTCTTCAATAACCGGAGTAATCTTCTCCTCCGGCTCCTCATAGTAAATGATCAGAGGTCTACCTGTACCGTATCCAGTTGTATCCTCCGTAGCACCTACTTCTTCTGCTTTCTCATAGAATTGGGCTCGCCCCTCATCATCCGTTGGATTTTAACCAAGAAATCCCCACAATCTTGTATGGTATGTCCTTTGCATTTATAGAAAGGGCACCAATCTTCTATTCTGCTTGCCACCATTTTCAAACTGCCCTCATCCTGAACGATCCTGACTTTAACCATTTCGACCCATACTTTTAACATTGGAGTCTTCACTTCACTGATACACTTTTTCACCTGACTGACTTTCCCCGATATCATTGTATTCACTTGGTTCTCAGCATGATTGGGTAATGGATTACCCGCTATATTTGGCCCATTCCTTGACCTGAATTTCATAACCCGGAAATAGATTAGACTTTGGAATTTCCTTTTAAAGGCAATGCAATCCTCAGTCGAATGCCCCCGAATCCCCGCGTGATACGCGCATTTAGCATTTGCGTTATGCCACCTTGGGTATGGCGGTGTCAGAGGTTTAGGGTATACGGGTGAAACAAGTTGACCCTACAATAATTTGGGATATAGTTCACCATAAGTGGTAGGAATTGGGTCAAATGGGGGTTTTTGATCATTCCTTGGTGAACGTTGGTCATTGCGCACGGTACCCTGGGTGTTTGGGACAATGTTTTAGGGAAGGTTTATCTTTGGGGACACGCCAATTGGAAATGGCTGTTGTGGTATATTGGTATAAGGGAATGGATTTTGAGTAAGGTGGTTCACATTGGGGTAGTAAAGATTATACCCTGGGTAAGGTGTGTAGGGTGTAGGAGATGCATAGGATGTAGAAGGAGTATAGGGCCTGGGAGGTGTATATGGTGTTGGAGGTGCATAGGATATTAGTTGAAGCTAAATGCGTGGGTTTTCTCTTTCTTGTTAGCAGGGAATACCTTATTTGGAGCAGGCTCACCCTATTATTTTTGCATTCTTGATGGCAGACTCTATCATCTCTCCGGGTATCACCATATCTGCAAAATCTTTGGTGGCACTCCCCACCAATTTATCATAATATGGTGCTCTTAAAGTATCGATGAAAAATAATGTAGTTTCTTTGTTGGTCAAAGGAGGTTGTACTTGTGTAGCCAGGTCTCTCCATCTCTGAGAGTATTCTTTGAAGCTTTCAGTGGCTTTCTTTTCCATGTTTTGCAGAGTTAGACGGTCAGGTACCATATTCGTCACATGTTTGTATTGTCTCATGAAAGCTCTGGCTAGATCCATCCAAGAACGGATCTTAGTACTGGTGAGCTGATTATACCACCGGGTTGCAGACCTTGTCAAGCTATCCTGAAAACAGTGGATAAGAAATTTTTCATCTTCATCATGTTCGGTCATCTTCCGGCAGTTCATAGTCAGGTGAGTTGATGGGTGGGTAGTTCCGTCATATTTCTCAAAATCAGGTACTTTAAACTTAGGAGGAATCACCAAGCCATGTACCAAGCTCATCTCTTTGGCATCCAGACTACCAAATAACTCTGCCCCCTCTATTGCTCTTAGTCTCTCTTCTAGCAACTGATATTTCTTCTGAGATTCTGCAGTTTCCATCCTTTTCAGCTCAGCCATCCTTGCCTTTTCTTTCTCAGCCAATTCCTCAAAGTCTGGAACATCAACAATATCACTTGGGTCAGCCCCAATGTTACCTTTTCCAAGAGCATAATTTTGTTCTTCAGTCGCGGATTGAATATAAACATAGGATGCTGCCCTTACTGGAAGCTGTTTCCTACATGCTGGGATGCTTGGCCCTTCAGTTACACAATTTCATGTTGATCTTCCTGATTTACCACCCTTTTTCCTGTGACCAAATTCTCTCTGGCCCTTTCTGTCTCATCATGGCGTTCATCATTTCCATGAGTTTAGTCATTTGTTCATTTGATTCCTCCTGAGACTTAATCAGCTGTTCCTGTAGTTCCCTTTGAACCTGTTTCATCCTCTCAATACGAGCAAGATGATCATTCTCCATGATCCTAGCTTGAGATCTAGTGTTGTAGTGGTGTCGGAAATTCGTTTCTTTTGGAATACGCCCAATTTTACATTAAGTTTTTAAAAAACTATGGATTAGAATTTATTGACACATTTTTTTATGTTTTATAAAAATGAATGAATGACTAAATATGAATGAATGAACAAATAAAATGAATAAATAAATGACTAAGTATATGAATATGAAAGAATAAATGAATGAATAAATAAATAAATAAATGATCAAGTATATGAATATGAATGAATAATCATAAAAAATAAACAAATGATTATAACTATGAACAAATGTACAAATGAACAAACAAAATATATAAAAAGTATGAATGCATTTGAAAGTATTTGCCTCGGGATAATTCCAACCAAACGGTCTTTCATTGATTTCCTGGAACTAAATACATCAAATATAAAATAAAAGGACCACTGCCTAAGACAAATCCATAATTCGCCTATCTATTTTAAAGTGCTATTACAAAATACTGCTCCTATAGTAACTCCCTTGGATCTTGGTTTTTCTTTCACAGTCCCTTTTTTGATTGCATTACTTTTAAATCTGACCCCTACTTGTTCATGGCCCCTTGACATATTAGTAGAGACATCACTGTGTAAACTTTCCTTAGCTTGCTTCTCAAGCTGATTGGCTCGGGCTTCTTCATGCTTCGCTTTCTCTTTCCATTAGTTACTCTCCTACTTGAGGTTTTTGACTTCTTGTTCCCATTCCCCGGAAGTCTTGAGGGTTCTTTCAAATTTGAGCTCGAAATGGAATCTTTTATTTTCTAGGTGCAAATCCCTGAGATCTCCTTTGACAGTGTCCCTTTCTCTCTTTATCTTTTTCTTTTATCTTTCCCGAGCTGATTCCCCATTTTTCATGTCCTCAATCAATTCTTGCAGTCGGGTAATCTCTTTGCTCATTTGGGCCTTTTCTTTTTTGAATTCTGCCCTTACAATTTCTAACTCTGATGGCATTTCCTTTGGTGGCAAATTCATGAACTGGACCTCTTCCCCATCAGATGTCAACAATCTATCATTAACCCTCAATTCCCTCCATACCAAGTAGTCAGGTGTGACGATGTCGGCATATCGAGCCACTTTTATCCGATGAGTTTTCTTCCATGCTTCAATCACTGCCACTCCTTTCCAGAATACCCATCCTCTCCATAAGTAAACTCTGATAAACCTAGTTTATGAGTCGCGGGTGTGAATTGTCGGGACTCGACCTGTCTTTGCACCAACAAAGGTGCATAACTCACAGACCCCCAAATTTCGAGTAGTGGAACCCCCTAGTTGTCCCTACATTTATACATAATAGGGATAGGAACCATCCATGGAACTCTCCAAGTTACCATCTCCCCTTTTAGATTCCAGAACAATTTGACCTATTTCTCTTCATCTCTGTCTTTAGGCCAATCCTTTCTAATGAATTCACTAATCGGAACTAAAGACTTCATGTACAGTTTGAAGGAAACCTCTTCTATCTTCCAAAAGTAACTTTGAGTCCAAATATAAAGGAGCTGTACACACCCCTTGATTCTCCCTTGTCCTTCCCTTTTACAAAAATTCAAAGATCGGATAGTTTCTGCTATGATGGCCGGAGATGGGTTGATTTTCTGTTTCAACTTTTCAAATAAATCAAGCACAGCTATATCCACATGACCCAATATCTTTGGGAATATGATTAATACGTAGATGGCTAAAGCAAAGATGTCCCTGGATTTTTCTTTATCGAAATGACCCAATATCAATTGTCAGAGAGTTTCCCACTCAATGCATCCATTTTCTGCTTTGTATCCACATGACTCTCAACCCATGTTGTATCCATTCCCGTGGTCCTAGCCACTTCCCCCTTAAAACCTGAAGGTTCACCTCCTTCAAATATACCAAATCGAGATTAGGACACTCAATACATAACAGTGTTGAATATTCTTCAATAACTGGGGTATATCCTCCTTGTTAAACAAGAAACATCTATAAACAGGATTCCAAAACTGTTCAATAGCTTGAACCAACCCACTATTGACCCTAATCGGAATTAAGAGTGCTATATCTCCATATTTCTGAGTGAAGGTTTCTTTCTCTGATACATTCGACTGAGTCCAAATGTCAGCTATCCCTCGGAGATTATTCTATCTAAAATCCATTTTTACCTTTTCCGGCAATACTGACACATAATCTTTCTTCAAGCAATCACCATCCTCCCTCTGATCTTTTTCCGACCGTGCCCTAACTACAACATGATCTTCTATCACCGAAATAACCTGACACTCCATGAAAGTCCTTTGGGTTGATGACTATCCCGAGGCCAATAAACTTCAAGTGTATGATGGTGTCAATGATGCATGTCAAAGAAAAGAAAAAAAAAAGAAATAAATTAGTAAAGAAATGAATTCACAAGTATAACATAAATAACAATATGTTTAAAAAGTGCCTAAAAAATTTGAACAGATTTTCGGCATTACGATGCCTTTGGGATGAAATAAAAAACTTATTACGAGCGATATGATGTTCGTTCACCATCACCCAATTTGTAAAATCTAACATATAGAAAGATGGTAAAAGGTTGGAAATTTCCTCCATGTGTTCTTAACTTCGAGTATCTAATAGAAATCCGGCATGGCTTTGCCTAGGTTCACTATATGAAGGTGAATCGGTTCTAAAGGCCCCGAATTGTTCCTCACTATCGCCTGTGAAGGCTAGTAAGGCACCCCGATAAAAGCGGGTTCAATTCGTTAGAGTATATTTTTCTATGCCCATATAGAGGATCATCACGAATGCATTAGGTACTTTATACTTCGGAAGTGTTTCACTAGCCCATACGGAGGATCATCGCGAAGGCGTAGTTACTTTACTCCCACTTAAAAGGACGAAACCCGGATAAAGAGTTCATGTTATGCAAATGCAAATGTAGTGTGTGCGGAGGAACAAAACAAACTTGTCACCACTTATTCTACACCCCTTATTCTAAATACCCCAATAAAAACAAACAATGTAAAGCATCAGTTAAGCAAATATATAAATATAGGCAACAAAATAACCAGAGAACAATAATAATATGCATGCATATGAAAAATGGACATATTTAAAACATTTTATTATTTTCAAAATTCTCCTTATTATTTAAAAATGTGGGAATTAAAATTAAATACCAATTAAACGAACAAAACTAAGACTTTGATAACACACGATTAATTCTAGGCCTGACTCTCTAATGTCCCCAGTGGAGTCGCCAAGCTGTCGCAACCTAAGAAATAACAAGTCTCATCGCGAGAATTTATTACTCGTTAAGCGTGACATTGGAAAAGCAAAGGAAAAGATGATTTAATTCCTCTTGAAATAAAATGAATGATTAAAAATGACATCAAAAAAAAGATATGGAGTCGCCACCAATATTTTTTGGCTTGGTGTGATCGGCCACCTATTAAAACCGATTTTATAAAACATTTTAAAATTAATTAAAACATTTTTAAAACCAATTTCAAGTCTGCGCTTTTAAACCAGAGAAATCAAATAAGCGTGTTCGGAACTCGGTTAGGTGTGGAGAAGGATTAGTACCCCCATAACGCCCGTATAAAATGGTACCTTATTAATCGTATGTTATCTCAAGTCTCGGTGATAAGTCGGTTTTAGATTTAGTATTTCAAATTAATTCCCAATTTTAAGAAAAATATTTCCATTTTTAATCGAAAATGATCCGAAATTTATTAATTCAAAATTTTTCTATATTCCCCGACAAGATCGGAAAAATATATAAATTTTTATTTATTTGGAATTTTTTTGAATCATTCTCTTTTTTTGAAAGAAAGATATTCATTTATTAATGATAATTGATGATATCCTCTCCAGCAAACCCGGTAAAGAACTCATGAATTATTTTAACTCGGGAATATCTTTATTTTATTGAAAATCATTTTCTTTTTCCAAACATTTAAAAAATATATGAACATGAATATGTGACATAGTAAAGATGATATAATAAAGTCTAGATAATATAATGAAACCTAAATGATATGATATAATTTAAATGGCATAGCATATTCTAAATGAAATGATATAACCTAAAGGACATGATATATTCTAAATGAAATGAAATATCCTAAGTGACATAATATATTCTAAATGAAATGAAATATCCTAAGTGACATAATATATTCTAAATGAAATGATATGACCTAAGTGACATTAATAAATTCTATATGAAATAATATATCCTAAGTATCATGAAATATTTTCAACGACCTAATAAGATTTAAATGATATGGTAAATTTAAATGACATGGCATATTCTAAATATTATAATCTATATGACATGGAATATAATCTTAAGTGACATGAAATGACATGAAACATAAAATAATGTTATCATGAAATATGCATAAAAAAATAATAATGCATGAACATAAGATATGCTAAATAATGTGACAAAAATAAATGACTAAATAAAAAGTATAGGATAACATGAAATATTCAAAACCATATAACAAACAATATAATGCCATGAAATATAACTCCAAATAATAACAATACCATATGAGTTATCATATCAAAAAATCATATATTATACAATATGCATGAACATGGAAAATACAATGCATGAAAATGTATTTTTTCCTTTAAATAAGGAAATTTGTATACCTAAAAAGATATCTGGCTGCCTTCGGAAAAGACATCAAATTAAATTTTCTAAAATCAAAATACTTTATGATTGGTTTAAAAATAATTTTGAAAATCTTGGCTGAAAAATAAACCATAGCCGAATTCCCCTTTAAAAATAACTTTATTTTCCTAAGTTTGAAATCCCGAACTTGACCACCCTTGACCTGAGATTTATAAAATCATTTTTAAAGATTAAAAAGGCTTATAAACCAACCTCGGACAGTAGCTAAGTTCCTAATCAACCCCCTCTAAATGCCTTAGCAAAAACTAACAATTATTTTCTCTTAAATTCAAATCTGACTCTACTGTCCAATTTTAAAGCGTGATTTTTTAACCTATTTTTAAAATTTCAAAAAAATCTAAAAAATTCACAGGAGACGAACAAAATGTAAAAATATTTGGGAAAAATTGGCTTAATTTTTTCAGTAAGGATAACTTCCTATAAAAATCGAGAAAGTCAAAACACTGGGTGAAAAACTGTTTTGCCAGAACACATTTTTTTGCCTTTGATAAAATCATTCAAAAATCAAAGTAAAAATATTGAAGACTCTTCTAAAAACCTACAAACAGTAGCTAAATTATATATATAAAAAAAAGGACAAGATTTGCCTAAGTAAAAAAAAAATCACATAGATAGAAAAATCAACTTGACAACTCTTTAATTTTCCACAAGTATGCTCATGTGAGCATGACTTTGAGCCATTGATTGGCCTAAGTCAAAAATCATGTGGCATGATATGATATGCATGAACAAATAGCAAGTTAAATGCATGAAATTCATGATTTAAAATCTAAATGGCATGGAAAATGCATGGCATAAAGAATATGGCCTAGAACTAACATGAACTTGCATGGCAATAAATGCAACCTAGGTCTAAACATGCATGAAATGCATGGCAATGCCAATGAAAACTAGACCTAAAAAATGCATGGAAATAACACAAACACATAGCATACAAAATCAAAATAAACAAAAACATAGCATGGAAATACAAGCATGTCAACTAGCAAGATGAAAATGCACATACAAGACATAGAATGTAGGGTAGCCGAATGGTCATAGGCTCACGATGATGATATTCTAGAATAGACATTTTCACAAACATATGGCATACTAAATCAAGATACACAAAAATCATAACATGGAAATACAAACCTATCAACTAGCAAGATGAAAATGCACATGCATGACACAAAATAGGAGGTAGTCGAATGGTCATAGGTCACAATATGATTGAATCCTAGCATGGAATTTACACAAATACACGGCATACTAAATCAAGATACACAAAAACATAGCATGAAAATACAAACCTATCAACTAGCAAGATGAAAATGCACATGCATGACACAAAATAGCAGGTAGCCGAATGGACATAGGTCACAATATGATTGAATCCTAGCATGGCATTTACACAAACACATGACATACTAAATGCAAGACTAAAAAGGAAACATACTAAACCATGCAAACATGAAGTAAAGGCATAAACATGACTAGACATTTTCACAAACACATAGTATAGTAAAATGCAAATCATGAACAACTCAAACATGTTGAAAACAGAAAATTAAAAATGAAAAACAAGTAAACATGAATACAAGATGATAGAATCAAAATAGAGGTAAGTAAGTAAAAAAATCAAAATAAGCTCCATGTTTTTTGTTATTTTTAGAAAAATAAAGAACATAAAAACATGCTAGACATCATAAACAACATGAAATAAAAAAATCAAACCTCAACCATACCAAAATAGTGACCATTCGGCCACCCTAAAAAAAGCAAAAAAAATTGGTTTTTCAAAGTTTTTCAAGAAAGCATGAGAAAAGAGTTGAGGAGAAAGCTTAAAATCACTTATTTTGAAATTACAGTCAATAGAAACTCACCAAATATCAAATGAAAATAACAAATCAAGGATGGAAATGCAAAAAAAAAGTGCAAGAGTAAGGTGCTTTTAGCTACCTCTAAAAGCTATTTTGCAAGCTTTTTTCTCTTCTTACTTTCTTCACATTTCTAAACTTTCTATTTGCCTTCAACAATGGAGAGTATTCAGCCAAGAAAAAAGTATGAAAGAATGAAGAAACCCCTCCCCTTATGCCTTGACCGAATGGCCCTTGGTGTGCCTTGATAGTTGTCATTTTTTTTTTCAACAATTTTAATCCAATGGTCTTTGATCCAAGATGCTTTCTATGTAAAATTCCCACTTTTGAATTGGAATAATCAGCCCTAAATATGATGTCATGAAGATGATTTCATAAATATGATATCATAAATATGAAATCATCCCTCTCCATCCATTGGTCCATGTGTTGCAAATTCAAAGGCTTGATCAAAACTAATAACTACCTTCTTACTTACTCTTGGCCTTTAGATGAAATATTAAAAAATATCCACTCCTTCATGGGCCTTGGTCAGCTGCCTCTTCACATTCCCAGCCCATACTTAATTTTTTTAATTGCAAGAAAGGCCCTTTTCAGTTTCTTCGATAAAATGACCTTTTTGACCCCCAAACCTAATTAAATAGAAAATGGACTCCAAATTTAAATTTTATTTTTTTAATACTTCCGAAATAATAAAAAATTAAATTCTGAAAGTTTTCAAAAAAAAAATTAAGCCCTATTTTTTTGGATTTTTTCTTCCAAAATTGCCCCTTTATGCACCCGAACTTTTACCATTTTTTAAACGAGATCCGAATCCAAAATTTTCTTTTCCAATCTCTTCCAAATAATTTAAAAGTGTGATCTGAAATTTTTCATAATTTTTGGAGCTCATTTGCTATTTTTTCGGTATTTATCTACTTGAATTTCAACATAGCGGGCTCAGGATTTGCCATTTTGTAAACGAACTCCAAATTCATATTTTCTTTTTCCAATCTCTTCCAAATAATTTAATAATGAGATCTGAAAATTTTTAGAATTTTTGGAACTCATTTGCTATTTTTTCGGGATTTATCTTATTGAATTTCAACATAGTGGGCCCAAGATTTGCCATTTTGCAAACGAGCTCCGAATCCATATTTTTCTTCGCCAATCTCTTCCAAATGATTTAAGAATGAGATCTGAAATTTTTGGTAATTTTTGGATCTCATTTTCTATTTTTCCCAAATTTTCCAATTTTGCCCTTTTGTCTTCATAGCCCGGTTTTGCTCAAAACAAGTTTGATTTTTAGATTTTCTTTTTCTGTGCCTTTGTCACATATTTAATTGGAGTTGATCCAAAAATTCCCAATTTTTATGATAAAATTCCCTTCCAATTTGATTTTTCCTTTTTTCAGTATCGAGAATTTCCTCGTTTTTTCGTTTTTCCTTTAATCGGCTCTTTTCTCGGAATTACTTCAAACTGAGCCTTGCGCTATCCTTGTTTAATCACTTCTAATCAATTAAGGGCCTTAGTTTTACCGAATTGGGCCATTTCTGCAATTTTCCCCAATTTCACTAAAATCCACCAAAAAACCTAATTCACGGTTTTCTTCCAAATTGACTTTTCCTTCAGTTTTTCTTCCAAGTAGCCTCTCCATTCCCCGTATTCAGTGCTTATCTTTCATTCGGAACCTCCAATTTTGACCAATTTGATCGTTTAAACACTTTTCCTCGAATTTTTCGAACTAGGGTTTTCTTTCTACTGAATCTTCGTAACCCAACTTCTGAACTTCATATCTTTCATTGTAGATCACGGATTATCAAAATTCTTTCACCATTTTTCAATTGAACTTTGAATCTTGATTTTGAAAATGGGTTGATTTTTTTAGTAGTTGACTTTTTGAGGTTGAGTTTTTCGGGGTTGATTTTTTCAAGATTGACTTTTTTTGTCTGCTTTCTTAAACTAAGTCTTAGAGTACCACCAGCAGGATGAGAAAAGCCTTTTTGCATTCTGAAACATCACTTTAGGAAGAAAACATACCTGATTTAGTGGTCCGGACAAAATTAGGTGTCTACAACAGTTAGTCCATGTACTATTTGAAAATATTGCATAGTTAGTCCCTCTTATATTATTTCTACAAATTAAGTCTTCTACTTTCAACAATTGTTACTTTTGATAGTTAGTATTCTTTCATCAAATTTCAAAAAATTAAGATAAAATAATTATTTCTTTTATAAAAAATTAAAAATTAACAGAATTTTGGATAATTAAAATTTTATTTTTTTAGAAAATTTGAAAAAAGAAAAATTAAAATTATTTTGTAAAATAATCTAAATACTAAAAATCCCAAAATAATTGTTAATTTTATAAAAAAAAAAGTTAAAAATATAATGTTTTGTTACAAATAGGTGTTCATGGGCCGGACTAGGTCTAAGTATGGTATCAACACCACATATACTTGCCCAAGCTCCCAGGCCCAAAATATGGGCCTCAAATTCTGCTTAAATCCACCTATATTTGTAAATAGGTAGTCCATACCCGTTTAGAACCATCCATATTATTTTTTCTAATTTTTTTTTGAAAAAAATGTTATTTTATTTAATTTTTAGTAATTTTATCTTCTTTTTTTATTTTATTAAGTTAACATATTTTTTAATGTTTACACTATAGTATTATATATATTTATTGTTTATATAATATAAATGATATAATATATATATATATAAATAAATATATTATATAAATAACAAAATGATCCGGGCTTGGGCCTTAAATGTTGGAGCCAAGGCCCGGTCCATTTTCTAAATGGGCCTTATTATTTTTTTACCAAACCCATATTTCGAAAGTCTAAATTTTTGTCCAAAACCGCTCAAATATCGAGTGGGCATTCGGTTTTGGGAGATTAGCCCAGCCCCAAAAACAAAAAATAGTTTTCTATTTTTTTAAAATTTTGAATTTTTTTTAAAAGAGAGAAAAAAAGAGATCCTTCGAGCTTCTCTTTCTCTCTCTTTTTTCCCTCTCCACTAGCTAACACCATTAGATCGACATGGGATGGTCAAATTCAACTTTCCCCTCTTTCCCTCTTATGTAGTGATGAAAAAATGGTAATGAAAGAATTAGACCGGACCGATTGAACTGGGAACTGACGGCTTGTCAAGTTCGGTGCATACCTTAAAATCGACTGTATAGTGAACCGGTAGAAAACTGGTTCAATCGGTTCAAAACTTAATTTTTGTTAAGTTTTTTTATTATTAAAAAAATATTTGTAAATGATGAGATTTGAACCTTTAACCTATTAATCATATAGTAAAGACTATACTATTAAGCGAAACATATTTTTTATTAACTAATTATTATATTTAATACGTATTTTATATTAAAATCATATATTTAATAGTTAATTTACTTTTAAATTAAACAATTCGGTTGAACCAGTGACCCAAAAGTCACGTCGTTTTGACCTCCAGTCCGATTTTTTCAGCATTGCTCTTATGTCTTTCTTGTTCCCTTTCCTCCCTTTCTTTATCTCTATTTGCCATTTCTCTCTTCTTCAAATTGTTTAAGTTTTGGATTATTAAAAATAAAAAATTATTTCTATTTCTATTTTTGTTTTCAAATTTTAAAAAAAAATACATATGATTTTATTTAATTTTTAAAAAATATATTTTAAAAAATTTTTTTTTAGTTTATATACTTTGCAAAATTTTAAAAAATAAAATTTATTTTTTAGAATTGTTTTTTAGTTTTTAGAATATTTTAAAAATAATAAAATACCTTTGAATTAATCAACATGATCATTCTAAAACAATCAATTGAATTAATATCACATTAGCATCAATCAATATGAAATGTTTGAGGAATGTTATATTAGTAATATTCATGCTTTATATTAGTAGATTTTTTTCTGATGGAAATTATATTTATAGTGATCAAGATTTATGATCAATCCTTGAAGTGGCCATGGAAACATCCCAACTACATAAATTCAAAATGGTCGACTTTTAGATCAATCAAATGATAATTAGAGTCATCTTTAAGGAATACTAGTGTTGAATTCTTGCGATACTTTGATTTTATTGTTGTTGATAATAAATTGAATACGATTATGAAACGAAAAAATAACATGAATTTAGAGTTTAAATTGAATCACTACGACAAACTATACAAAATATCCACTTGAGAACAACTTTTCAAGTAAGGTATAGATATCTAAAATTACCAAATTTAATCTAGACAAGCAATACCTCCCAATTATTATATAACACGCCATACAAAAATTGGAGTTATTTGAATAGTATCAATTAGACCTGACAATTTCGGATACAATATGATTATACGACATGAAAACAACATCGAAATAATAATTAAAGCACGATATGATACAAAAAATAATATGAACACGACACAAATAGACGAACGTGTCAAAATCTATATAAGGAAAAAATAACTAAAACACAATCCAAGAAAATAACATGACACAAAATTTGGAATTATTTGAATAGTTTCAGTTGAACCTGTCAATTTCGGACATGACTCGGACACGAAAAAAAAAAAAAAAACTAAAACACAATACAACACGAAGAAAAAAAAAACACTAACACGAGAGGAATGCACAAATGTGTCAAAATCTATATAATACGAATTATTAACGTGTCAAAATTTATATATAATACCCTGAATACGATTATAACATGAAAAAATAATATAAATACAACATGTGATAATTATATAAAAAAACTTAACAACTACTTGCCGCACGTGCAAATAATTATCCCCTCAATTGATTGAATCAATTGAGGGGATAACTTTCAATAATACACTGAATACGATTATAATACGAAAAAATAACACAAATACAACACATGATAATTATAGAAAAAAAAAACTTAACAATTATTTGCCACACGTGGCAAGCAATTGTCTCTTCAATTGATTGAATCAATTAAGGGGATAACTTTCATTTTTATTTTATGAAATTCTATAAGATATATAATACATTGAATACAATTATGACACGAAAAAATAGCACAAACACGATATAAATATTTAAATATTTTTTCTTTTCTTTTTTGTTCCTATTTTTTTCTCCCTCCCTCCCTCCTTCTCTTTTCTTTCTTTCTTTTTTTATTTTTTATTTTTATCAAAATAAAAAACTAAATCAATTACTTGGACGTGGAAAGCAATTGAATAAAGAAATCCCCTTCAATGGAAACTAGACCTGTCAATCGGGAGGGTTGGGTTTTGGTCGGGTCAATTCGAATCTTAAAAAATTGGGTCAGTTTCAGGTTCGGGTCATTTCAGGTTCGGGTCAATTCTGGCTTGGGTCATTCAGGTTCGGGTCATCCCGAGTTCGAGTCATTCGGGTTTGACACTCGGGTTATTCGGGTTTGGGTAATTCTAGTTCGGGTCATTTAGGGTTTGACAGTCGGGTTATTTGGATTCGGGTCACGTTGGATTCAATTTATTAATTTTTAAAATCAAATCAAATTATATTTAAACAGACTATTTGATCGAATAAGATTTTATTAAAATTTTATTAAAAGATAAATAAATAAATAAATAAATAAATAAATTATATTTAAAAATAAATAGGATATTATCGTGTATCTGAAATTGTTAAATGAATCTATTTAGATATTTGAAAAATATATAATTTTATGTTTGTTGAAACGTTCGAAGTACTAAAAGTTTTACCACATGGACCAATCTTAGAGGTTGAAATAATTTTCTACTAAATTAAATTAGATTTAAGAACTTTACTTCAAAGTTTAATTATCAGGTGTAATGAAATATAATAATAAATGCTTATTCAAAATAAAAATATAATAATAAATGTATGAAACTAAATTAGTTAATTATGCTAAATATTTTAAATTTTAAACTTAATGTATACAATTCAATTAGTAAAAATTTTATAATAAGTAAAGATGCAATTTTTAACATATTAAATTACTGAAATATACAATATTTTACTATAATGTATAATTCTTATCAGAGGAGGGGTCCACTTACATTAGTGTAAAACTGAATTAGCTTTACACACTTTCATAACTTTTTATATGATTAATATTTTAACAATCCGACCGTCATATTTCATGTTCTATTCACGTAGATCATGCACGTCAAGTTTTAAGTAAATTAAAAATGTGTAACCATTTGTTCGATGTAAAAAACTTTCAACTGTTAATATATATTGAAAAAGACAATATTATCGATCGATATGATGGAGATATCATATCGATTCGAAAATTTACATGCACAACGAGTACAATTATATTGCTAAATCCAACAGTCAGTTTGTTTCTCTTTGTAACTCTTTACAATAAAATAAAAACTTATTTATTTTTATGAATTTAGTAGCAAATATCGTTAAACGGGCCAATATTATGATTATTGATGGAACTAATCTAAATCATACGATAAGAGATTATAAATTTGAAATTAAAAAAATGCATTTATTTTAAATAACATATATAACGACAAGAGATTAATTTATTATATATCACATGATAAGGAATTATTATAATGTATACAAATTATTATAGTAAAACACACTTTAGTAATCTATTTTATATATATTTTTTTATATGTATTTTATATATATATATATATATATATATAATACACATTATCATTGAACGTTAATTCAATAATTAATGTATGTTTTTTTATTTTAAAATATTAGAATTCAATTTTTTTTTTCCAAATAAAAATTTTAGTTTTTTTTTTCAACTAAATTGAGAGTGAATTACTTTAACTAGATCTGTTCACAGGTTGGACTATTCGTACAAATTCTAATGTAATATTTTTTCAAGTTCAAACAAATATTTGTTTTTACTCTCAGATATTGATTATTATTATTTTTTTTAATATTTGAGGTTGCCAAAGTTTGATCCTCGACATTAAAATTAAGAGTCTAACACTCTACCAACAATATAATTATAATCACTACACTATAAGTTAAACTAATCACATGATAAAAAAATTATTCATAACGGTATAGATCTTGTATTATACTTGTACTATACATGTATAGTCACTACACTATTTTACATATAGAGAAGAGAAAAAATATAAGAATATGATCAATTTATACATACCAAATGATAATTGCATATTTTATCACATTCCAAAATGGTAATGGTCGATACGTGATCCTCTGGGGTGAGGGAGAACCCGCTCGAGTGGGGGGAAAAAAACAGGCAGAGGAAAAGTCGATTTAATTCCTCTTGAGATAAAAAGTGAGGGTTTTGAAAATGACCTCGAAAAAAAAAAGAAATGGAGTCGCGACCAATCTTTTTTGGCTTGGTGTGATCGGCCACCTAATAAAACCGATTTTTTATAAAAGCATTTTAAAATTAATTCAAATATTTTTAAAACCAATTTTGAAGTCTGAGGTTTAAACCAGAGAAAAACAAGTACGGGTTCGGGAGTCGATTACGTACGGAGAAGGATTAGCACCCCCACAACACCAGTATAAAATGATATCTTATTAGTCGTGTGTTATCTCGAGTCTCGATAAAAAGTCGATTTTAAAATTGGTATTTGTAAATAATTCCCTTAAAAATTCAAATTTGCTGTGAAAATGACCCGGGATTTACTAGCATACAAATTTCCATATTTTTCGACAGACTCATTAAAATCTGGAATTTTTTCTCGATTTTGAAATTCTCTCGATCATTTTATGAAAAAGATATTCCGTCATTCATGATAATTGATGATATCCTCTCTGGTAGACCCAGCAGAGAACTCATGAATTATTTTAACTCGGGAATAATTTATAAAAAAAAAAAAATTATTTGTCTTTCATGTATTTTTGAAAATCATTGAAAATGACCATGAACATGTCAAAATGTTACTAAGATAAAAATGAAATAAACATGCTTATTTATCATGGTACGACAAACATTTTTATTATGACATAGTAAAGAAAATAATGACATGGCATACAAAATGACATGTGAATAAAATCGACATGGCATATGGATGACATGGCATAAGAATTAATGTCATGTGAATGAAATTGACATGGCATACAAAATGACATGGCTGACATGGCATAAGAATGAATGTCGTGTGATTGAAATCGACATGGCATACAAAATGGCATGGCATATGGATGACATGGCATAAGAATGAATGTCATGTGAATGAAATCAATATGGCATACGTGATTACATGGCATATGGAGACATGGCATAAGAATGAATGTCACGTGAATGAAATCGACATGGCATACAAAATGACATGGCATAAAATGATGACATGGCATAGGAATGAATGTCATGTGAATGAAATCGACATGACCTACGTGATTACATGGCATATGTGACATGGCATAAAGTGAACTGGAATAAATTGATGACATGGCATAAAATGATGATATGGCACATGTGACATGGCATAAGTGACATGGCATAAAATGATGATATGGCACAGATGACATGGCATAGGAATGAATGTCATGTGAATGAAATCGACATGGCATACGAATGAATGTCATGTGAATAAAATCGACATGGCATACGAATGAATGTCATGTGAATAAAATCGACATGGCATACATGATGATATGGCATGAGAATGAATGTCATGTGAATGAAATCGACATGGCATACGAAATGACATATTAATGACATGGATAAGTGTCACAGCATAAGGATGAATTTATTTGAGAATGATTCGAAATTTATTAGCACCCAAAATCTTTTCATGTTCCCCGGCAAACTCGGCAAAACATAGAAAGTTTTATTTATTTCAAAATTTTCTAAATCATTTTTGTTTTAGGAATGGTATTCCTTTGTTAATAATTGATGATAACCTCTCCAGCAGATCCAGCAGAGAAAATCATTAATTATTTAAACTCGGAATATTGTCATATTTATTAAAATGTTATGAATATGCAAATTGACATTAAGGCATGCATGATTACCAAAACATGATAAGCATTTTCATTGTAATATGGAAGATGAGATAATGACATGGCATAAGAATGACATGGCATAAAATGATATAGCATGGTAATGAATGTCATGTGAATGAAATCGACATGGCAAACCAAAATTAGATAAACACAATGACATGGCAAAACAAATAACATGGCATGAGAATATTGTGTCATGAAAATAGACTGACATGAATGAAATGTCATGGAGACCGAATGGTCATGGTAATGACATGAATGGCATGACATGCTTAATCATGGTATGAAATGGTTTCAAACACTAAATGGCATGGCAAATGACATGCTATGTGAATGATATGGCATGAATGACATAGATCATAAACAAAATGTCATGATGACCAAATGACATGGTGATGGCATGTGAATAGCGAATGCATGGTGAGGGCATGTGGATGGCCGAATGACATGAATTGCATGGCATGAAATGCATCTAAACTATAAATGACATGGCATGACATGTTATATGGATGACATGGCTTAGGTGACATGACATAAAATGACATGGCATGTGACATGGCATGACATGTTATATGGATTACATGGCATAAGATGATGTGGCATGAAAAGGACCTAGACCCTAAATGGTGTAGCATGGCCAAATAGATTGAAAAAATGATATGGCATGTGATGTTATGTGAATGACATGGCATATGTGACATAACATAGAATGATGACATGGCATGACATGTTATATGGATGACATGGTAAATGTGACATGGAATGTGACATGGCATAAAAAGGACATGACCACTAGAATGACATGAACAAATCGAAAATGACCTATTCTGTAAATGTCATGGAAAGTGACCTAAGATGCATGACATAGCTACATGACCTAAGATGCATGACATAACCAAATATAAATCAAGGCATGACCTCGATCTAAAATACATGGAAAGGCCGAATGTGATGCAAGACATGTCATGAACAAAAAATGGTAGATGACATAGCTACATGACCTAAGAGCATGGCTCAACCAAATATGATGCAAGGCATGGCATGAACAAAAATGCATGGGAAGGCCGAATGTGTAGGGAACTTATCACAACATGAAAATGATGCAAAAACTAATATAGCATGAAAATGATGCAAAGAACATGACCAAAGATTCATAGACATATACGGAAGTAATAAAAAACAAGTAAACAAAGAACAAGGAAAGTCAGCTCCATGGTTAGTACAAATGGCATAGCCCACCCCTAACCATAATCACTTGATTTTATCAAGATCATGAAGCCTTTTCAACTCAAAAATCAGTAAATAAACCAAGCTAGCTTAAAAAAATGGAGGTGGGCTCCATGGTTGGTACAATGGGCATAGCCCTCCCCTAACCATGGTCACTTGATTTCCATCAAGATCATGAAGCCTTTCAACCTCTTTTACTTCATTTATTTTATAAAAAAAAAATAGAATATAAAAAAGAAATATACCTTCCACAATCATGTTTCACAAATCAAACATGCAAGACAAAAAATCAAGGCAAGCAAGCATGATTCAGCCATAATGAAAAAATTTGTAAAGATTGTTTTCTTCTTCTTCTTTTCTTTTTTTTTTTTTTTTATGAAAAGGAAAATATGAAAGCTCAAAGTAATATTTCAAAACTTTTATTTTCACAAGAAAAGAGGTAGAGATTACATGGGGAAAAAAAAAAGAAAAACACATGAGAATAAAGAAGAAATAATGCTAGAGCAAGGGAGAAATGGCAACCTTCCAAGCTTTCTTAGTAAACTCTCTCTTCCTTTCTTTCAAATTTTCTTTTCTTTCCAAATTAGCAATTGCCTTGCCCCTTCAAATGACCAGCCAACTTAAGGAAAAAAAATTTCTCCCCTCTTTTTCTCCCTTGGCCGGTTGGCCTCTCAACCATAGGATGAAATGTGCTCTTTTTTCTCCAACAATCTAGGCCATTGGATTAGGATATTTTCATGACAATAGAAATGCTATATTGCAATTTGATCTTGGCCCTTGAAGAATGTACTCATATTCCTACAAAGCACCTAGGCCATTGGATGAAACAAGGACACTCCCTCATGAACCTTGGCCAAATACATCTCCTTCCTTGGATGAATTGTGCTCATCTTTTCTCCAACAATCTAGGCCATTGGATGAGGATATTTTCGTGACAATAAAAATGTTATCTTGCAATTTGATCTTGGCCATTGAAGAATATACTCATCTTCCTACAAAGCACCTAGGCCATTGGATGAGGAAAGACCACATTCAAGATAGTAAAAATGACATCTTATAACTTGATAGTGACCATTGGATGAAATGAATTAAATGTCCACCCTTCACCTATGCTGGCCGGCTAATGGCTGGAATGTTCCATAATTTTATTTTACTTTTTCACTTTTTAATTTTGCAAAATTGGCCCTTTTCGGTTTCTTCAATAAAATTATCTTTTTGCCCCCTCGAACTTAAGTTGATTGCAAATGGACCCCAATTCTAGATTTTTCTTTTCCAACTCATCCCATTCAATATAAAACTTGGTTTTGGAGGTTTTCACATTTTTTTCGAGCTCATTTACTATTTTTCTCGGACATTTCTCTAAACTTTTGGTTTAGTGCCTCCCAAATTTAGCCTTTTTCAAATGAGCTCCGATTCCGGATTTTTCTTCACCAATCCCTTCTAAAAATTATAAAACTTAGATTTGGAAGTTTTCATAATTTTCAGAGCTCATTTGCTATTTTTCTCGGAATTATCTTTTGGAATTTCGAGTTAGGGCACCCGAACTTTGTCATTTTTCATTTGAGTTCTGATTCTGGATTTTCTTTTTCCAATCTCTTCCAAAAATTATAAAACTTAGATCTGGAAGTTTTCATAATTTTTCGAGCTCGTTTCCTAATTTTTCCATAATTTTCTTTGGGATTTTTTAGGTTAGGGCACCCGAAATTTGTCATTTTTTATTTGAGCTCCGTTTCTGGATTTTCTTTTTCCAATCTCTTCCAATAAATATAAAATTGAGATCTGGAAGTTTTCATAATTTTTCGAGCTCATTTGCTATTTTTTCGGAATTTTCTTTTGGGATTTCCCGGGATTGCCCTTCGACCTCCGAAATGTCAATTTTACTCAAAACGGATCCAATTTTTGGATTTTCTTTTTCTACTTCCTTTTTCATATATTGAATTTGAGTTGGTCTGAAAATGCCCAATTTTTACGATCAAATTCCCCTCCGTTTTGGTTTTCCCTTTTCAACCTCGGGAATTTTTTCGTTTTTCCTTTTTGCTCTAATTAGCTCTTCCTTGGGATCCACTTCAAACTGAGCCTTGGGCTATTTTTTTATTCATTGTTTATCAACTGGGGGCTTCAATTTCACCGAAATGGGCCATCTTTGTAGTTTTCCCCAAATTTACCGGATTAGGTCTTCCACACACTGAATTTTCGCAACCCCTCTTCTGAACTCTATATCTTTCGTTGTATACATCAGATTATCAAAATTCTTTCGCCACTGTTCAATTCAAACTCGAACCTTGATTTTGAATGAGGATTGACTTTTTAAGGGTTGACTTTTTGGGGTTGACTTTTTACGAGTTGACTTTTTGTGCTGACCTCCGAAACAAAGTTTGGGGACCCATCTATGGAATGGTGGAAGTCTCTTGGCATTTCGGGAAGTTGAAAAGGAAAATCTGCCCGGTTTAGGGGGCCCGAACAAAATTAGGTGTCTACAACTACCCCTTTTTGACTATTGCTGAGAATCAGGAATCAGGCAAAGATAAACTAGACAATAATTTTGTTCGGTCAGTGAAAACTTTGTGCAGGATAAGAGAGGAAATTTTCATTTTTTTCATTTATTTTTTGATTTTTTTTTAAACTGTAAAAAGAAATTTGTCGTTAAATTAAGTTCCTTGACTGATCAAGGCTCGAACCGCCTTAAAGAAACGAGTTCGATTTGCAAGAGAAGGAAATACCTCAACGAAAGTCCCAGGGCCTTACCTCAACTTAGTGCAGCTTTGACTAGCAAAAATAAGATTTGTCCTTAACTTGGATTTCCTGACTAATCAAGGCTCGACCCGTCTTAAGGAAACAAGTTCGACTTGCAAAACTTGGATGTCCTGTCCGACAAATCTGGTTGTCTTGTCCTAGGAAAAATTGGTTGTCTTGTCCGAAAAAATTTGTCGTCTTGTCCATGAAAATTTGGTTGTCTTATCCGAAACATCTGGTTGTCTTGTCCAGGAAAATTTGGCTGTCATGTCCAAAAAATCTAGTTGTCTTGTCCAGTAAAATTGAATGTCTTATCCGAGAAATCTGGTTGTCTTGTCCAAGAAAATTGGATGTCTTGTCCGAGAAATATTGTTGTCTTGTCAAGGAAAATTTGGTTGTCTTGTCCAGGAAAATTGGATGTCTTGTCCGAGAAATCTAGTGTATTGTCTAGGAAAATTAGATGTTTTGCTTCCTTTTGCGCCAGCTGGGTTGACCTTAAGAAAGAAAACTTTCCATGATTTATGCAATATTAGTCAAATGCAGTGATGCTAATGACATGTTTTGCAAATGTTTGTAAGGTGCATGTTCCCTAGGGATAAATGCAATTACATGATTGCGTTTTGAGTTTTGATCCATGATTTCATTGAGGTTCACGAATCTTTTCAACTCCACTGTTTGCTCTACTTGATGAGCTCTTCTATGTGGTTTCATCACGATTCACAAGTTTTGGCTTTGTGATGGTGTCTCCATTTTATTTCTGTTGCTCTACTTGATGAGCTCTTCTCTATGGTTTCGCTGTAGTCCACAAGTTTTGACTTTGTAACTGTGTTTCCAACATATCTCTGAATTTCTCAGCATTGTGGGTTGTCTTGATTTTCTCCAAATTTTAGTGGTTTTCAAACCTCTTCTAAAATTTAAATCTACTCCACAGTAATGCAAATAAATCCTTTCATTTAAAGATTTTTATGTTTACTAATCATCATTCAATTTGATAACACTCAAAGATGCATCACAACATCTATGAAAGATGGTATGAAATTGCCAAATGCCCCGAAAGGGCCAACAAGAGTTCATTGCAAAGAAGATTTAGATAACAAAGATGAATATCAAGGGTTAAAAGGGAAATGCAAATTTAAAGGTATAGATGCCCCAGATGCAGAATATCCTGGACCCTTCCTGTTTTAATTCCTCTGAAATATCTTTTGAGCTTGCCATTTGCTTGGGTGACTTCTCGGCTTTCGCTGTTTCTTCAGACTGAGCTTTGCCCCTTTTCTCTGATTGTCTGATATTTTCTCCCCCTTTACATGGAACATTGATTCAATCTTTGATAAGTACTTGGTGCCCTTTGCGTGTTTTCAACCCAAGTGTCCCTCGTTCGATTTTAAGCCACCCTTTTCGGGTTTTCGGCTTAAACCTCTTCTTTTACATTTTTTTTTTCTTTTTTTCATTTCTCTTTTTTTTTCAATTTTTTTCCTTGTGTTCTACCATGCATCTGAGATTTCTAAATGCTTCCAAGGTAAAAATGACAATTCAAAAGATGGTATGAAATCTGAGAAAAACCCTTTAAATTAAATATCCATGCTTGATTAAAATGGACTTTAAAAGCACGTAATGTAGACCAAGGTTCGGGTTTAGAAAGAAAGGGTAAATAAGCCCAAAATGTGTTTAAGAGTGATTGGATCAAGGATCATTTCATGAGGAGAATTCATTCTTGAAACATTCATCTTTTTTGGACTTTCCTCTCCTTTTTTTGGAATTTGTTTCTTTTCATTCTTGGTTTTCATTTGCCATTCTTTGATTTCACATATTTTTGTGTGTGTGTGTGTATTTTTTTTATGGCTCTTTTCGTCATGATTTTTTGTTTCTGATTGCTCCTTTTGCCATGATTTTTGGGAGGAAAATTTTCCTCACATCTGCCCTTCAGTGTAGAGGGTGATCCTTGATCAAGGTTAAAAAAAAAAGTGAATTCCTAAGGCTCAAAGGGGTGACTAGGGATAATTTCTTCTTAGTGAAAGGAATATGAAAAATGGCCATTCATCATATCAAACACGAATATTCTCATTGAAAAGCAATCCTCAGGGGAAATAGATATATAGAATTCTCATTGTTACATTTGGACTCATTTGAATTCTCATATGCACAGTATCACACTTTTTCTTTTTTCTTTTTTTTTCTGCTTTTTTTCTTCAAGTATAGTATTTCTTCAATTCGTCGGCATTTACGGGATTTCTCAAGTCATCATCGTCCATCCGAGTTAAGATCAATGCTCCTCCAGAAAAAGCTCTTTTCACCACATAAGGTCCGTCCCAATTCGAAGAGCATTTTCCTCGAGGATCTCTCACAATAGGGAGAACTTTCCGTATTACCAATTCTCCCTCTCGTAGCTGCCTGGGGCAAACCCTCTCATTGTGGGCTCGGATCATTCTTTTCTGATACATCTGCCCATGACAAATTGCCTTCAGCCTTTTTTTCTCAATGAGATTCAGCTGTTCATAGCGAGTTCTAACCCATTCTGCCTCTTCTAGGCCAACCTCTATCAAAACACGAAGTGAAGGGATTTCAACCTCAATAGGCAACACTGCTTCCATCCCGTATACCAGCAAAAATGGCGTGGCACCTGTAGATGTGCGAACCGAAGTACAATATGCATGGAGAGCAAAAGGAAAGATCTATTTCCAATCTTTGTACACATCAGTTATCTTCTCAATAATCTTCTTGTTGTTCTTATTGGCTGCTTCTACTGCCCCATTCATTTTCGGACGATAATGTGCCGAATTATGATATTGGATCTTGAACTGGGTACATATTTCTTTCATCATCTTATTGTTCAGATTGAGAGCATTATCCGAAATTATTCTTTTTGGAAGTCCATATCGACACACAATCTCTCTTGACAAATCTACACATCACTGACTTTGTCACATTTGCATAAGAAGCTGCTTCCACCCACTTTATGAAGTAATCTATGGCCACCAGGATAAAACGGTGTTTGTTCAAAGCTTTCAGGGTAATGGGCCCGACTATATCCATTCCCCACATCGAAAATGGCCATGAAGCCGTCATGACATGCAGCGACGATGGTGGCACATGAATCTTGTCGGCATATATCTGGCATTTATGGCACTTTTGGGAATAATTAATGCAACCCCCTTCCATGGTTAACAATAGTATCCTGCCCTCATAATCTGTTTAGCCAGCATGTGGCCATTGGCGTAAGTGCCGTATATCCCTTCGTGGACCTCTTCGAGGATTCTTTGAGCTTCAGTAGAAACAACACATCTCCACAAAACCTGGTCTTTCCCTTTCTTGTAAAGGATTTCACCGTCTAAGACAAAACCCTTTGCCATTCTTCTCAGGGTTCTCTTATCATTTTCTGTTGTTTGCTCAGGGTACTATTGACTCTTTATGTATTGCAAGATGTTGTAATACCAAAGGTGACCATCTGCTTTTTTTTCGATACTCAAGCAGTGGGTAGGAGACTCATATATGCTCATCTTGATTGGTACAACTTCGGCCCCTTCATTCACTTTAAACATTGAGGATAAAGTGGCTAGAGCATCTACCATTCGATTTTCTTCTTGGGGGAAGTAATTGAAAACTACCTCTTCGAACTCCCCAATCAAGCTCAGTATAAGCTCTCGATATCCGATTAGCTTTGCATCCTGGGTTTCCCATTCTCCACGCAGTTGGTATATCACCAGGGCTGAATCTCCAAAGACCTCTAGTGTTTTGATCTTTCTTTCTATGGTGGCACGGAGACCCATAGTACATGCTTCATACTTAGCGATATTTTTTGTACAATCAAAATCCAATCTAGCAGTGAAAGGATAATAATCTAGTGGTATTGTTTTTACAATCAATATGAGCATTGCACCGATTTCGTGCCCATAGCATTAGATGCGCCATCAAAATACATTTTCCATATTTTTTTCTCAGATGAAATCCTTTTTTTCTTATGAGACACATATTAGGTCTTCGTTAGGGAAATAAAAGTCCAGGGGCTCGTAATCCTCTACTACTCGAGTCGCTAGGAATTCGGCTACTGCGCTACCCTTTATAGCCTTTTGGCTCACATACATAATATCATATTCGGAGAGCAACACTTGTCGTCTCGTCGTTCTTCCTAACAACGAAGGTGCCTTGAATACATAATTGAGGGGATCTAGCTTTGCAATCATCCATGTCGTTGATACAACATGTATTGTCTGAGCCTTCGGGCAGTCCAGGCTAGGGCACAACAAAGCCTTTCTACCAATGAATAATTCAACTCATACTCAGTGAACTTTTTGCTGAGATAGTAGATGGCTTGTTCTTTCTTTTCAATTTCGTCATGTTGCTCCAACACACATCCCATGGGTCTTTCAAATACTGAAAAATACAATATTAGTGGCTTCCCTAAGACTGGTGGTATTAGTACTAGTGGGTTTGACAGATAATGCTTGACCTTATCAAAGGCTATTTGGCATCCTTCATTCCATTCCCCTGGATCACGCTTTTGGATTAACTTGAATATTGGGTCACACTTATCGGTCAGTTGGGAGATGAACCAAGCGATATAGTTCAGCCTACCCAAAAAGCTTCTTACTTTTTTCTAAGTACGAGGGGGAGGCAAGCTTTGAATAGCTTTTACTTTATCCGCATCAATCTCGATTCCTTTCTGGCTAACAACGAAGCCCAGTAGCTTTCCCGAAGTGACTCCGAAAGTACACTTTGCTCAGTTGAGTTTAAGCTGGAATTTTCTCAACCTTTCAAAGAGCTTTTTAAGATTCGCAATGTGTTCGTCCTCTCCTTGCAACTTTATGATCATATCATGGACATAAACTTCGATTCCTTTATGCTTCATGTTATGGAACAAAGTTACTATGGCTCTTTGATATGTTGCCCCAATGTTTTCAACCTAAATGGCATCATCTTATAGCAAAAGATTCCCCACATCGTCATGAATGTGGTTTTCTCCATATCCTCCGGTGCCATCTTAATCTAATTATACCTTGAGAACCCATCCATGAAGGAAAACACGGAATTTTTTGCGGTATTATTGACTACAGTATCAATGTGAGGCAAGGCAAAGTTATCCTTAGGGCTTGCCCCGTTCAGATCCCGATAATCGACACACATCCGTACTTTGCCATCTTTCTTCAAAATCGGGACAATGTTTGCTACCCACTCCGAGTATTTTTCCACTTCCAAAAATCTGGCATCGAATTACTTTTCACTTCCTCTTTCACTTTTAATAGCATTTCGGGCCTCATTCTTCTCAGTTTCTACTGAATCGGTTTGCAATCTGATTTCAAAGGAAGTTTATGAACCACAATGTCAGGGTCCAACCAGGCATGTCTTGGTACAACCATGCAAACGCATCCACGTATTCTCGGAGTAGACTTATCAAATCTTGCTTTATTGATGGTGAAATGGCAGTCCCAATCTTGACTTCTCTTATTTCTTCCCTATCCCCCAAATTTATCACTTCCAACTGTTCTTTGTGAGGTAATACTTGTTTATGCTCTTGTTCTATTATTCTCAACAAATTCGAAGGCAAATCACAGTCTTCGACATCTTCGTTGGTGTCGAAACCACCCGTACAGATGGGTTTTTCAAAATTAATTTCAGAATTATTGACTAGACGGTCCTCATATTTTGTATCCAGGCACCCATAAATAGGTGGGGAAGAAACACTATAGGAAGGCATAAGGCAATAATAATGAAAGAATGAAAGAATGTGGACACATCAATATGAAAAAGATGCATAATGATTGTTATTTATTCGAATGATTAGTCTTAAACATAAACCTGTACAAAGGATTCTTAACGCCTTCGGGCAGAGGCAATTAAGGTTGATTCGAGCATTACATTGGAGTAGACCTAAAATCTATAGGAAGTTCAGTCATGCTCCAATTCGTTAACTCATAACCCGGAGGGCACGGGCGCACAACCCAACTACTGCTTTCACCCTTCTGTTCATCGGCTTTGGCCATGGAGACCATGATTTCATCTGGTTGTTTGTCTTCAACCCCATAGAACATCTCAAAAGCCTGCTCTAGCAGGACCATCACATCTTCAAAGTTCTTACTTCCAAACTCGAAATCGGCTGAACGAAAGATATGAAGGATTGGCGAGAAAGTCATGGGCTCCCACTCCATATCCACACCTGACAGACCGGCCATCCTCCTCTTTTGATTTTTTTCAATTTGTTTCCTGTTTTTGTGAGCTTTTGGAAGATATCTGAGATTGAATCGGCCTTTCTTCCTGGCCACTTCGATTGCTCTGGCTATTCCCTCGAGATATTTTCCTAGTCTCTTTCCTGCTCTGCAGCCTTTTCTTACTGCCGTTTTCACCCCCAACCTGGTATTTTTAGATAACCTTAGCTCTGGAATTTTATGTCCCTCAGTGATGAACACAACATTGACGAATTCCAGCGACCTGAATGAGCACTCTACGGCATCCTCATTCACCTCTATATAAGGGGTATCTATGGATGCGAAAGCTATGATATCTTCTTCTCCTGACATACTGACCAAATGCCCTTCCATTACAAATTTTAGCTTTTGGTGGAGAGATGACGGCATAGCCCCGGAAGAGTGAATCCACGGCTTTCCCAGCAAGCAATTGTAAGATGGGGTAATGTCCATCACTTGAAAATCAACCTTATAGGTACAGGGACCTATCTAAAGAGGGATCTCAATGTTTCCCATCACTTCCTGACGAGTGCCATCAAAGGCTCTGACAACGGTATGACTCGGTAGTATGTAGGATATATCAATTGGCAGTTTTGATAAAGTAGCCAATGGCATCACATTCAGAGAATATCCATTGTCAAAGAGTACTCGAGGTAGAATATGCCCCTTGCAAGTAGTGGTGATATGGAGAGCCTTAGTGGATCCTATTCCATTCGGTGGTATCTCATCATAACTGAAAGAAATGTAATCATCTGCTGTGATGTTCCCCACTAGCTGATCTAATTTCTCCACTGATATGTTGTTGGCTACATAAGCCTGGTTCAAAATTCTCAGCAGAGCATTTCGGTCTGGCTCTGAGTTTAACAGCGAAAGTATTGAAATCCTCGTCGGTTGGCGGTGTAATTGCTCTACCACACTATACTCGCAGTGTTTGATGAACTTTAAGAATTCACAGGCTTCCTTCTCATTTATCGGTTCTTTTACTTTGCCAACCGGCGTTGGGTCCTTTTCAACTTCCCCAGATTGTTCTACCTCCATAGGGTCTGGTCCCACTACCCTTTTTCCTTTGTCAGGTCCCCCTATCTTTCCAGGTTCAACTGTCCCCGGGGCATAACATCTACCGCTTCAGGTTAGGTGCCCCACTCCGATCACATCCACGGTAGCTTCTTGATGGTTCGAAGATCCTGGCATTGCCATACTGTATTCATAGCTCCATGGAATCGTCTTATCCCCTTTGTAAGAAAAAGGTGATGGCAATTCTATGTTTATCTTTGGAGTGGGTCCCTCGACCACTGGAATAGCCTTTACCTCAGGCTCATCATAGTATATGATCAAGGGTCTGTTTACCCATAACTGGTTTCATTCATACCGATTTCAAGATCCTCTACTTTTTTTCAAAAAACTAGGCCTCGCCCATGTCCATCATTTTCTGAACCTTTGCTAAGAACTCTTTGCAGCCCTAAATGGCATGCCCCTTACACTCATGGTATTGTCAAAAGTTCCCCGCATGGCTGACTATCTCCCTCATATCTATTTTTGGCTTAATCAAACATGCTTTGACCATCTCAAACCAGACTCTGATCATAGGCATTTTTACTTTCCTGACATCTATTTTTACCTTTTCAACATCTCTTGACATGATTGCATTAACCTTGGCCTCCGTATGATTAGGCAATGGGTTTCCCGCGACATTAGGTCCAATTTTTGGCCTGAATTTCAAGATTCCTGCATTAATAAAGCTTTAAACCTTACGTTTGAAAGCAGTGCAAGTCTCAGTTGAGTGTCCTTGGATGCCCGCATGGTATGCGCAATGAGCGTTGGAATCGTACCACTTGGGGTAAGGAGGTTTTAAAGGTTGGAGATAGACAGGTGCAACGAGTTGACCTTGTACAAGCTTCGGGTATAACTCACTGTAAGTAGTGGGGATGGGGTCATATTGAGGCTTTTGGTTATTCCTCACAGGCCTTTGATCATTTCGGGGAATGTTTTGCATGTTTGGGGTAGTGTTTGGTGGAATGGCTATCTGAGGAGATATGTCAGTCGGATATGGCTGCTGTGGTATGGCTGTATAGGGAAAAAGATTTTGAGTGAGGCTATTTATAGCCAGATAGTAAGGGTTGTAGGTCAGGTAAGGTGTATAGGGTGCTAGAGGTGAAAAAGGTCAGTTATTGAAACTGATTGCAAGAGCCTCCCCTTCTTTTTTCTTGGCAGGAGTTGTTTTCTTGTGGGCGACCGCTTCCCATCTTCCCGCTTTTGATCACTGTTTCAATAATCTCTCCAGATATGATCATATCTGCGAAATTTTTAGTGGCGTTACCTACCAATTTTTCATAGTACGATGCCTTTAGAGTATTGATAAAGAGAACCATAGTTTTTTATCAATCAATGGTGGCTGCACTTGGGTGGCCATGTCTCTTCATTTTTGGGCATACAGTTTGAAGCTTTCAATATCTTTCTTCTCCATGTTTTGCAAAGATAATCTGTCTGGCACCATGTCAGAGATGTGCTTGTAGTGTTCCAAGAAGGCTTTAGCCAAGTCCGTCCATGACCAAATTTTGCTTCGGGTGAGTTGATTGTACCATCGAGTAGCAGACCCAGTAAGGCTGTCTTAGAAATAATGGATAAGAAACTTCTCATCACCATCATGTCTGGTCATTTTCTGGCAATACATCGTCAAATGTACTGAAAGATTGGTGGTCCCATTGTATTTCTCAAAATCTGGCATTTTGAATTTGGGTGGGATCACTAGACCGGAGACCAAACTCATCTTTTTAGCATCGAGGCTTCCAAAAAACTCAGCCCCTTCCACGACCCTTAACCTCTCTTCCAATAGCTGATACTTCTTTTGTGATTCAACCATTTCAACCCTTTTCAGTTTCGCCGTTTTCCTCTTTTCTTGTTTGGCGAGCTCATCTAGGTTTGGGATATCAATAGGATCCGACGGGATTGCCCCAAGATTTACCCTGATTGGTATTTGCTTCGGTGCCACGGTGTTGATTTGAACATACACGAAAGGTATTTCAGCTATCGGCGATGGAATTTCTATATTCTGTGCAGGTTGGTCATTTATCAGTACAGCTTCTTGCTGACCCTCTTTGCCCCCTTGACTTCCTGGTTCTAATCCTAGGGTTGAGTTTTCCATGTGTCCTTTTCCCTTAACTGCGGCAGACACCAATTCCATCAACTTAATCATTTGATCTCTCGATTCTGCCTGAGATTTGGCCAACTATTCTCTTAGCTCATCGTTTGCCCTTTCCATTCCCTCCATTCGGGCAAGCTGCTCATTTTCCATGATCTTGACTTGCGATCGAGTATTATACTAATGCAGAGTGCTTCTCTCTAGGAGTTTCGGTGGACGCCCAATTTTTAAACCTTGGTGTAAATACCATGGATTAGAATGGCACATTATTTTTATTATTATTATTTTCTTATTAAATGTGTGCAAAGGATGAATGAATAAATCAATGCATGACTGATCAAATGAATGAATGAATGAATGTATGTTTCTATAATTATATGAAATGAGATGATGCAAATAATAGTAGTTGCCTTAAGATCAAACTCCAAGACAAAGGTTTTTCATTAATTCCTATAAACTTTTTACAAATCCTCTGTCACTCTCGAGTTACATAGAAAGATCGGATATGTTCATATTGGTCTTGAGCCTCCTCTTAGAAGTTCATTAGGCACTGTCCATGCTCCCCTGTCAGGTTGACATCACACCTCAGAGTCTTCACTTTTTTCGACATCTCTTTAACCTTGACCAGATCCTTACAGATCTGCCTAGTCAGGTGGTCTATATACTGTTGCCTTCCCAAGGTCTAGGTCTTCCACCTAGTATTAGCTTTCTGAACTTGCATCTAGTGTTCTAAGGTCTGAATGGTTGTATGGAGCATCTAATTCTCCTTGCGTAGCATGTATGTCATTTCCCTCTCATTTCCCAATTTGGCTTTCAATAGCTCATTCTCTTGTAGGCATCTTTCCAGCTTGGTCAAAATCAGTGACCGTGCATCTCCCCACTTTTGCCACTCTTAAGAAAATCGGGACTCCTTTTCTTTGCTTTGCTTTCCTTAGCCTTACCCTTCCCAAAGTCTAATTCTCTCTGAAGCTTTTCTATCTCTTTCTCATGGGCGCTCAGAGACCTGTTAGTTCCAGTGAACTTCCACTTGGCTCTCAGCTTCTTGTTCTCTTCATGCAAGTCCTTTATGTCGGATTGCGTTGTGTCCCACTCTCTAGCCACTTTTCGTGTCTTGACCTCTTGGATCTCAAGCCTAGTCTTCAAATCCTCGACATTCTCCTGAAGCTTATCACATTCTCTCTTCAATTTCCCCTTGTCTTTTTCTAATTCTTGCCCGACAAGCTCAATCTATGTTGGTACTACAGGCTCTGGCTAAAGGATTACCGGATAGACAAAGGCATCTTCGGTAGGGAGCACTATGTCGTGGATCCTCTTTGCTCTCCAAACCAAGTATCTGGGAGTAACGTTATCGGTATATCTACCCAATTCTGATCGATGCAACTTCTCCACGCTTTGACGAGCTCATGTGTTTCCCTCATGTACCTCGGCCCATTATATGTAAAATCTACCAAAGTGAGCCTATGAGTTATCGAGGTGAACTGCTCAGACCCATACTGTCTTCGTACTAGAAGTGGTGCATAGCTGATAGCTCCCCAAATTCCCATTAATGGAACCCACGATTTGTCTCCACAACTATACAAAATGGTCCCATCGGTATCCACGGAGCTCTCCAAGTGGCATCCTCTCAGGCTAAGCGACGAAGAATCTTGATCTATTGTTTCTTATCTCTCTTTCTCGGTCATTCTTTCTTGCAGAATTCCTTAAGAGGAATGAAAGTCTTTATGTAGGGACGAAGCTTTTCCTTATCATTTCCAGAAATGACTTTGGATCCAAAAATATAGAAGCTGTGCACATCCCTTGGAACGTCCCTCGCCTTTTCTTTGACAGAAACTGAGTGACCTAAACGTCTCGACAAGGATAGCAGGAGAAAGATCGATTTGTTTCCCCAGACACTCAAAGAAATCTACCACAGCCATCTCAACTTGCCCCAAGATCTTTGGAAATATCACCAAACCATAGATCTCCAAGGCGAATATATCCACCACACGATAACTCTAAGGATTGCTCATGAAATAGTCTCGCAAGAATACCCATGAGATACAAACACTCGAACCCTACTTAATATTAGAGGAATCGATCGAAATCTCCATACCCAATGTGTCGGATAGCTTTTTCGAAAACTAACTGTCTTTTGCTGCTTGCAATAGATCTTATCAGGGCTGGATGACTCAATACGGAGTAAGATTGAGTACTCCTCGATGGTAGGTGTTATATCTTCCCGATTGAACGTGAAGCATCGGTAAGAGGGACCCCAAACTGTACCACTGCCCTAATCAACTGCTCATCTATCTGGATCGGGAGAAGTAATGCTATATCTCCATACTTCTTAGTGAACTCGTTTTTCTTTGCAGTTCCCTATCATACCCAAATATCTTCTAATCCTGTCAAATCATTCTCACCCAGATCTAAATGAACCGACTCAGGAAGAACAGACACGAAGCTTCTAGCCAAGCAGTCTCCCTTGTCAACCTGATGCTCCTCTGACTCTTTTCGAACCTCTCGGTATGTCTTGGAAGTAACTGACACTAATGCAAGATCTCGGTTATAGACACCTAATTTTGTTCGGATCACTAAATTAGGTATTTTTCTTCATAAAATGATGCTCTATAATGCAAAAAGTCTTTTCTCATCTTGCAGGTGGTACTCCGAGACTTAGTTTAAGAAGGCAAGCATAAAAAGTCAATCTTGAAAAAGTCAACTTCGAAAAGTCAACCCATTTTCAAAATCAAGATTCAAAGTTTAATTGAAAAATGGTGAAAGAATTTTGATAATCCGAGGTCTACAATGAAAGATATGGAGTTTGGAAGTTGGGTTATAGAAATTTAGTGGAAAGAAAACCCTAGTTCGGAAAATTTGAGTAAAAGTGCTCAAACGATCAAATTGGTCGAAATTGGAGATTCCAAATGGAAGATAAACAATGACTACGGGTAAGGGAGAGGCCATCTGGAAGCAAAGCTAAAGGAAAAGTCAATTTGGAAGAAAACCGAGAATTATGGTTTTTGGTGGATTTTGGTGAAATTGGGGAAAATTGCAGAAATGGCCCGATTCAGTAAAACTAACGCCCCTAATTGATGAGGAGTGAGTAAACAAGGATAGCCCAAGGCTAAGTTTAAAGTAATTTTGAGAAACGAGCCGAAAAACGAAAAAACAAAAAAAAAAGGAAATTTTCGATACTGAAAAAAGGAAAAATCAAATCGGAGGGGAATTTGATCATAAAAATTGGGCACTTTTTTTACTAACTCCAATTCAATATATGAAAAAGGCATAGAAAAAGAAAATCTAAAAATCAGACTTGTTTTGAGTAAAACCGGGCTTCGGAGGTAAAAGGTCAAATTTGGAAAATTCGAGAAAAATAGCAAATGAGCTCCAAGAATTACCAAAACCTCCAGATCTCAATATTAAATCATTTGGAAGATATTGGAGAAGAAAAATCTAGATTCGAAGCTCGTTTGCAAAATGGCAAATTTTGGGCCCACTAAGCTGAAATTTTAGAAGATAAATCTCGAAAAAATAGTAAATGAGCTCGAAAAATTACCAAAACTTCCAGATCTCAATCTTAAATTATTTGGAAGAGATTGGTGAAGAAAAATCCGGATTCAGAGCACGTTCAAAAAATGGTAAAAGTTCGGGTGCACTAATGGGCAATTTTGGAAGCAAAATCTAGGAAAAATAGCAAATGGGCTTGAAAAATTATGAAAACTTTCAGAATTCAATTTTTTATTATTTAGGGAGTATTGAAAAATTAAATTTTGTATTTGGAGTCCGTTTTCTATTTAATTAGGATAGTGGGCGAAAAACGTCATCTTACCGAAAAAATCGAAGAGTGGGCTGGAATTCAAAGGGTCAGGCAGCCAAGCCCATGATAGAGAGTGATTTTTTTGAATTCTTGCATCCAAAGGCTAAGAGTGGATAATAAGGTAGTTATTTTTTGATCAAGTCTTTGTCATTGTGGCACATAGACCAATGCATGGAGAGGAATGATGTCAACATAATGACATCATATTCATGACATCATATTCTTGACATCATATTAGTTAGGGGCTGATTACTTAATCTAAGGGTGGTAATTTCACATAAAACGCATCTTGGATTAAGGACCTTTGGATCAAAATTGGTTAGAAAAAATGACAACATCCTTATACAATATTCTAGGCCATTCGACCACTACAAGGGGAGGGGGTATTTTCATTTTGTTCACTTCTTGGCTGATCACATTCTGATTTTTGAGAGAAAAGAGCTAAGTTTGAAAAAAGTTAGAAGAGAAAAAAAGCTTGAAAAATAGCTTTTGAAGGTAGCTAAAAGCAGCTAACTCTTGCATTTTCTTTCCTTTTCCATGCTTAACTTGCTGATTTTCTTTGATTTTTTTGTGATTTTCTATTGTTTTTGGTTGTGAAATAAATGTTTTCAAGCTTCCTTCTAAAGCTCCTCTTTTATGTTTTCTTGAAAAAAATCTTAAAAAGTAATTCTTTTAACTACTTTTTGGACTTGGTCGAATGGCCTTGTGTTTGTGCATGAGATGTGTTTGATTCATTTTCCATGAGTGTTGTGATATTCTAGCATGTTTTGATGTTCAAACTTTTTAAAAGAGTTAAGATATGGAGCTTGTTTTCGATCCTTTTCATTTGTTTACTATTATTTTTGCTGATTTTATCATTTTGTTTCTATGTCTACTTACTTTGTTTGCCATTTTTAATTTTTTGTTTTCAACATGTTAAGTTGTTCATGTTTTCATTTTTACTATACTATGTGTTTCTGAAAATTTCTAGCTACATATTTGCTTTTACATCATGTTTGTTTAGTCTAACATATTTCCTCTTAAGTCTTGTATTTAGTATGCCCTGTGTTTGTGTTAATTCCATGCTAGGATTTCACCATTTAGGCCTAGGACCATTCGGCTACCTCATCCTTTCTTGCATTATGTGTGTATTTTCATCTTGTTAGTTGACTAGGCTTGCATTTCCATGCCATAATATTGTGTATTTTCATTTAGTATGCCATGTGTTTGTGATAATGCCATGCTAGAATTTCAGCATTTATATTTAGGTCCATTCGGCTACCCCATGTTTCTATGTCTTGTATGTGCATTTTCTTCTTGCTAGTTGACATGCTTACATTTCCATGCCATAATATTGTGTATTTTCATTTAGTATGACATGTGTTTGTGATAATGCCATGCTAGGATTTCACAGTTTAGATTTAGGTCCATTCGGCTACCCATGGTTCTATGTCTTGTATGTGCATTTTCATCTTGCTAGTTGACATGCTTACATTTCTATGCCATGATTTTGTGTATTTGATTTATATTGCTATGTGTTTGTGTTATTGCCATGCATTTTTTTAGGTCTAGGTCTCATTTGCATTGCCATGCATTTCATGCATGTTTAGGTCTAGGTTGCATTTATTGCCATGCAAGTTATGTTAGGTCTAGGTCATATTCTTTATGCCATGCATTTTCTATGTCATTTAGGCCTTAAATCATGCATTTAACTTGCTGTTTGTTCATGCATCTCATATCATATCACTTGATTTTTTACTTAAGCCAATCAATGGCTTAAGATCGAGCTCACATAAGCATACTTGGGGAAAATAAGGAGTTGTCAAGTTGATTTTTTTACGTTTGTGATTTTTTTTACTTAAGCAATTTTTGTCCAAATTTTTAGAAATTTTAGCTACTGTTTGTAGGTCCTTAGAAGAGTCTCCAATATTTTTGTTCTGATTATCAAAGGCTTAAAAATATTTTTTGGCAAAAGAGTTTTTCACCCAGTGTTCTAATTTTTACGATTTTTATGGTAGATCATCCTTAGTCTAAAAATTAAGCCAATTTTTTTCCACAGAGTGTGACATGTTCTGAGTCTCCCATACTTTTTCAGATTTTTTTGAAATTTTAAAAGTAGGTTTAAAAATCACGATTTAAAACTGGTCAGTAGAGTCAGATTTGAATTCAAGGGAAAAATAATTTTCTATTTTGGCTAAGGCATTTAGAGGGCCTGATTAGAAATATTAGATACTGTCCTAGGTTGATTTCCAAGCCATTTTAATCTTTAAAAATGATTTTACAAAGCTCGGGTCAAGGGTGGTCAAGTTCGGGTTTTCAAAATTAGGAAAATAGAGCCATTTTAAATGGGAATTTCGACCGTGGTCATTTTTTATCCGAGATTTTCAAAATTGTTTTTAAACCAATCACAAAGTATTCTGATTTTGGAAAATTTAGTTTGATGTCTTTTCTTAAGACAGTCGAATATCTTTTTAGGTATATGGATTTCCTTATTTAAAGGAAAAAAATACACTTTCATGCATTGTATTTTCTATGTTCATGCATACTATATAATATATGATTTTTGCTATGATGATTTCTATGGTAATGTCATTGTTTTGATTTATATTTTATGGTGTTATATGGTTTGATATATGGTTGTGAATATTGATGTTATCCTATGCTTTTTATTTAGTTATTTATTTTTGTCACATCATTTAAGATTTATTAGGTTCATGCATTATTATTTTTATTTTCATGCATATTCCATGATAACATTATTTTATGTTACATATCATTTCATGTCATTTTAATTATATCATTTTATTTTGAATATATTATGTTACTTAGGACATATTATTTCATTTAGAATATATTATGTCACTTAAGTCATAACATTTCATTTAGAATATATTATGTTACTTAGGACATAGAATTTCATTTAGAACATATTATGTTACTTAGGACATATTATTTCATTTAGAATATATTATGTCACTTAGGACATATCATTTCATTTAGAATATATTATGTTACTTAGGACATAGCATTTCATTTAGAATATATTATGTCACTGAGGTTATATCATTTCATTTAGAATATATTATGTCACTTAGGTTATATCATTTCATTTAAAATATATTATGTTACTTAGGACATAGTGTAGACACCTAATTTTGTCTTAACCACTAAATCAAGTATGTTTTCTTCCTAAAATGATGTTTTAGAATGCAAAAAGGCTTTTCTCATCCTGCAGGTGGTACTCCGAGACATAGTTTAAGAAAGCAGACATAAAAAGTCAATCTTGAAAAAGTCAACCCCGAAAATTCAACTACTTAAAAAATCAACCCACTTTCAAAATCATGATTCAGAGTTCAATTGAAAAATGGTGAAATAATTTTGATAATCTGAGGTCTACATTGAAAGATATGGAGTTCGAAAGTTGGGTTACGGAGAATCAGTAGAAAGGAAACCCTAGTTCGAAAAATTTGGGAAAAAGTGCCTAAACGATCAAATTGGTCGAAATTGGAGGTTCCAAATGAAAGATAAGCACTGGCTACAGGTAATGAAAAGGCTACTTGGAAGAAAAATTGAAAGAAAAGTCAATTCGAAAGAAAATCGAGAATAAGGGTCTTTAGTGGATTTTGGTGATTAGGGAAAATTGTAGAAATAGCCTGATTCGGTAAATGTAAAGCCCCTAATTGATGAGGAATGAGTAAACAATGATAGCCCAAGGCTCAGTTTGAAGTAATTTAGAGAAAAGAGCCGATTAGAGGAAAAACGAGGAAATTCCCGAAACTAAAAAGAGGAAAAATCAAAACGGAAGGGAATTTGATTGTAAAAATTAGGCGTTTTTAGACCAACTTCAATTCAATATATAATAAAGGCATAGAAAAAGAAAATCTGGAAATCGGTATTGTTTTGAGCAAAACCGGGCTTTGAAGACAAAAAAAAAACTTGGAAAATTCGGGAAAAATAGCAAATGGGCTCCAAAAATTCCCAAAATTTTGAGATCTCATTCTTAAATCATTTGAAAGAGATTGGCGAAAGAAAATCCAAAATCGGAGCTCGTTTGCAAAATGTCAAATTCCAGGCCCACTAAGTTGAAAATTCCAAAAAGAAAATCCCGAAAAAATAGAAAATGAGTTCCAAAAATTCTGAAAATTTGTAGTTCTCATTCTTAAATTATTTGGAAGAGATTGGCGAAAGAAAATATGTATTTGGAGTTCGTTTGCAAAATGGCCAAATCCAGGGCCCACTATGCAGAAATTCAAGTAGATAAATCCCGAAAAAATAGCAAATGAGCTCCAAAAATTACCAAAACTTCCAGATCACACTTTTAATTTATTTGGAAGAAATTAGTGAAGAAAAATTTGGATTCGGAGGTCGTTTAAAAAAGGTAAAAGTTTGGGTACACAAAAGGGCAATTTTGAAAGAAAAAATCCAAAAAATAGCAAATGGACTCGAAAAATTTTGAAAACTTCCAGAATTCAATTTTTTATTATTTTAAAAGTATTGAAAACTAAAATTTGAATTTGGAGTCCGTTTGCTATTTATTTAGGTTCAGGGGTCAAAATGGTTATTTTACCGAAGAAACCGAAAAAGGCTTTTCTTGCAATGGAATTGGGCAGGATTTTAAGAGGGCAATCATCCAAGCCCATGATGGAGATTAATTTTGCTGAGCCATTTCATCTAAGGGCCAAGAGAGAAGAGGAAGGTAATTATTTTTGTGATCAAGCCTTTGAATTTTCAACACATGGACCAATAGTTGGAGAGGGATGATGTCATATTTATGATCCTATTTATGACATCATCTTCATGACATCATATATTTAGAGGCTGATTATTCCAATCTAATGCTGGGATTTTTACATAAAAAACATTTTGGATTAAGGGCCATTAGATCAAAATTGGTTAGGAAAAAACTACAACATTCTAGAGAATTCTATACACCATTTGGCCAAGGCATTTGGCAGAGGCATTTGGGAGAGGGGGCTGATTTCATTTTTTCACAAGCTTGAAAGGCTGAAAAGAGGCAGTATCTAAGGAGAAGAGAAGAGAAAAAAGAAAGGAAAAAGTGAGGAGAAAAAAGAAGAAGGAAAAGAGAAGTTTTGGCTAGCTTCTTCTTGGTTTGGAAAGCTAGAGCAAGGTAGCTATGTTTTTTCATGGTTTTTTTATACTTTGTTGATATGATTTTGCTATTTTGATTGTTATTTTATTCTCTTTTATGAAATAAATTTGTTTTTAAAATAAGTTCTAAGGAGCTTCTACTTTGTTTTTTAAAAGAAATCAAGAAAGCAAGTTTTTCTCTATTTCTTTTCATGTTGGCCGAATGGTTGGGTTTTGTTAAATGAATTTGTGTTTGATTTTACTCATTTGATTTGTTGTGGTAGGTTAGCTTTCTTGTATTAGATTAGCTTACTTGTGTTAGGTTAGCTTGATTCTGGTAGGTTAGCTTGATTGGGGTAGCTTAGTTCTAAACCATTCCATGTCTTGTGAAAATGTCATGTTAGAATACCATGTGACCATTCGGCCTCCTCCATTTCCTATGCTTTGCATGTGCATTTTCATGTTATTTAGGTGATAGGTTTGCATTTCATGCCATAATATTGTGTGTTTTGATTTAGTTTGCCATGTGTTTGTGCTAATGCCTTGCAACATTTCTCCATATATAATTAGTGGCCTTTCGGCCTCTTCATGTACTCTTTTCCTTGTGTGTGCATTTGCATTTTATTTACGTACAGTGCTTTGTATTACTATGCCTTGAGATTGTGTATTAGTTGCTGTTTGTTCATTCATTAGTATTAGATTTGATTGGTCATTATATGTTCATGATATTTTCATTCATTCTTATCACATTTTAGGTATAGGCCATCCTTTTATTGCCATGCATATTCCCATGCATATAAAGTCTAGAATCATATTGGTATTGCCATGCATTTGCTATGCTATTTAGGTCTTAGGTCACTTTGTATTGCCATGCATTTCATGTCATTTTGGGTCTAAGTCTCATTTGCTTTATTATGCATCTCATGCATACTTAGGTTAGTTTTACATTTATTGCCATGCAAACTCATGCTAGGCATTAGGTTATTTTGTATTGCCATGCATCTCTCACATCATTTATATTTTAAATCATGCATTTCATGCATTCAATTGGCTGTATGTTCATGCATCTCATGTCATGCCACATGATTTAGGACTTACGCCAATCAATGGTTCAACGTCATGCTAATTTGAGTATACTTGTGGAAAATTAAAGAGTTGTCAAGTTGATTTTACCATCTTTGTGATTTTTTTTACTTAGCTAGTTTTTGTTTAACTTTTTAGAGGTATTAGCTATTGTTTGTAGGTCTTTAGGAAAGTCTCCAACGTTTTTACTTTGATTTTTAAATGATTTTATCAAAGGCAAAAAATATGTTTTGGCAAAACAGTTTTTCACCCAGTACTCGAACTCTCCTGATTTTTCTAGGAAGTCATCTTTAATCATAAAATTAAGCCAATTTTTTTTTTTTGTAGTTTTGCATGTTCTGAGTCTTCAGTATTTTTTTATATTTTTTTGACATTTTAAAAATAGGCTAAAAAACCGTGTTTTAAAACTGGCAGTAGAGTCAGATTTGAATTTGAGCGAAAATTAATTTTATAGAGTTCGGGTAAAGGGTGGTCAAGTCCGGGATTTTAAACTTAGGAAATTAGAGCCATTTTTAAAGGGAATTCGGCTAGGGTTTGATATTCATCCAAGATTTTAAAAGTTGTTTTCAAACAATCATAAAGTATTTTAATTTTAGAAAATTTAATTTGATGTCATTTTCTAAGGTAGCCGGATATCTTTTTAGATATACGGATTTCCTTAATTAAAGGAAAAAAATAAACTTTCATGCATTTCATTTTCCATGTTCATGCATACTATATAATATGTGATTTTTGCTATGATTATTTCTATGGTATTGTTATTATTTTGATTTATATGTTATGATGTTATATTGTTTGTCATATGGTTTTGAATATTTCATGCTATCATATGCTTTTTATTTAGTCATTTATTTTTGTCGCATCATTTAGCATATACTATCTTCATGCATTATTATTTTCATTTTCTTGCATATTTCATGATAACATTATTTTATATTTCATATCATTTCATGTCATTTAGATTATATTCCATGTCATATAGATTATATTATTTAAAATATGCCATGTCATTTAAATTTGCTATGTCATTTAAACCATATCATTTCATTAGAATATATCATGTTACTTAGGATATTTCATTTCATTTAGAATATATCATGTTACTTAGGATATTTCATTTCATTTAGGTTGCATTATATTATCTAGACTTTGCTATGTCATTTTGTTTATGTCACACATATTCATATTCATATTTTTTTAAATGTTTTGAAAAAGATAATGATTTTCAATAAAATAAAGATATTCTCGAGTTAAAATAATTCATGAGTTCTTTACCGGGTTTGCTGGGGAGGATATCATCAATTATCATTAATAACGGAATATCTTCTTTAAAACGAGAATGATTCGAAAAATTTTCTAAATTAATAAAAATTTCTATATTTTGCGACATTTGTTGGGGAATATAGGAAAATTTTGAATTAATAAATTCCGAATCATTTTCAATTAAAAATAAAATTATTTTTTTAAATTGGGAATTAACTTGAAATACTAAATTAAAAATCGAATTTTTTTTCGAGACTTGAGATAACACACGATTCATAAGGTACCGTTTTATACTGGCGTTATGTGGGTGCTAATCTTTCCCCACACGTAATCGGTCTCGAACCGCTTCTTTGATTTCTCTGGTTTAAAACGCAGACTTGAAATTGGTTTTAAAAATGTTTTAATTAATTTTAAAATGTTTTACAAAATCGATTTTAATAGGTGGCCGATCTCTCTATCTAAAAAAGATTAGTGGCGACTCTATGTCTTTTTCAAGGTCATTTTCAAAACCTTCATTTTTCAAGAGGAATTAAGTCGATTTTTCCTCGGTTTTTTTTTAATGTCACGCTTAACGAATATAAAGTATTGAGATGAGACTTGTTATTTTTTAGGTTGCGATAGCTTGGCAACTCCACTGGGATATTAGAGAGTCAGGCCTAGAATTAGTTGTGTGTTATCAAAGTCTCGTTTTTTGTTGATTTATTCGGTATTTAATTTTAATTCTCACATTTTTTAAAGTAAGGAGAATTTTGAAAATAATAAAATGTTTTAAATATGTCCATATTCAAATGCAAACATATTATTATTGTTCTCTGGTTCTTTTGTTGTATATAGTTATTCTTTGCCTAATTGATGCTTTACATTATTTGATCTTGTTGGGGCATTTAGAATAAGGGGTATAGAATAAGTGGTGAAAGGTTTGTTGTTCCTCCTCACACACCACTCGGGCATTTGCATATCATGAGCCCTATACCCAAGTTCCGTCCTTTTAGGTGGGAGCAAAGTAACTAAGTTTTCGTGATTAACAATCCGCATGGGCTAGTGAAACACTTCCGGAGTGCTAAATGACCTAAGCCTTCGTGATTAACAATCCGCATGGGCTAGGGAAATAGACTGTAATGAATTGGACCCATTTTTATCGGGGTGCCTTACTAGCATTCACCGGCGACAGTGAGGAACAATTCGAGGCTATTAGAACTAATTCACCTTCATATAGTGAACCTAGGCAAAGTCATGCCGGATTTCGGATTAGATATCCAAAGCTAGGAACACATGGAGGAATATTCCTAATCCTTTTACTTTCTATTCTACATCCTGAATAAGTTTATATTTGCAAATCAGGAAATGATGCTCGCACATTTCCCATAATAAGTTTTGAAAATAACAAAAGGTTTTTGCATGCATTTTATTACTGCTCTTTGGTTGGTTAATGCATTACACTATTCTTGATATTTTTTTTAATAAATTGTTGGGATATTTAGGACAAAGATTATAGAATAGGTGTTGAAAGGTTTGTTCTGTTCCTCCACACACATTGCACTTGCATTTGCATAACATGAACTCTCTACCCGGGTTTCATCTTTTTAAGTGGGAGTAAAGTAACTAAGCCTTCGTGATGATCCTCCGTATGGGTTAGTTAAACACTTCCGGAGTATAAAGTACCTAAAGCCTTCGTGATGATCCTCTGTATGGGCTTAGGAAAATATACTCTAACGAATTGAACCCGCTTTTATCGGGGTGCCTTACTAGCCTTCACAGGCGACAGTGAGGAACAATTCGGGGCCTTTTAGAACTTCGTTCACCCACATATAGTGAACCATAGAGCCAACATAGGCGAAGCCCTATCGAATTTTTGATAGATATACCAAAGATAGGAACATATGGAGGGATATTTCTAAACCATTTGTTACCTTTTTTACATTCTGAATAAGCATTGTAGATTGGGCAACGATGAACGTACATCGCCCATAATAAATGGGATAATCCACCCTAAAGGCATCGTGATGCCTAAAAAAATAGATACTATTAGGGCAAGTGTTCACTAACTTTTTGAAATTCAAGATATAAACATTCTTCTTCAAACATTTTTGCATTTTGCACATTTCATGCATGTGTTAATAAAGCATGTACATTTATGGTTGTATTGTTGATCTCATTATTTTGCAATAAATGGATGGTGATAATAATCTCATTTGGTGATTTCAGAAAACCGGTAGTGTTACATGAACATTTGGATATTGTACCATAGTAGAATCCACTACCTCAAAATTCTTTTGAAAATAATATGTTTGTTTTTTCATAGAGAAAACATGTTTCAAAAAATCATGGATCAAATTTGGAGGCAAATCTTGCATAATGAGATTTTTAAATAATCAAGATTTAGGTCCCACCAATTTCGTGTAATCATTGGTTAATTTTTTTGTATATACCTTTGTGTTAATTCATTTAATCTTTACATGTATCGTTTTGACATCATGTTACAGTCCTAACAAGCATGGTTATTCATTATAGAATACATTTGTCAAATACATGGTCATTCTTTGTATCTACCTTTGTGTTAATTTATGAATTCCTTACATGTATCATATGGACATCATATTACAGTCATAGCATGCATACTCATTCATTGTAGAATACGTTTATGACATGCATGGTCATTATTTGTATATACCTATGCATCAATTTATTCATTTTTTATATGCATCATGTTGGCATTAGATTGCATTCATGCATTCATAGTCAGCATGATTTTTCTGTATATATCTATGCATTAATTTGCTTATTCTTTACATGCACCATGTCAGCATCAGGTCGAATTCATGACAAACATAGCCAGCATTATTTCTCTGTATATGTTCATGCATTAATTTGATTACTCTTTACATACATTGATTTGTTTATATAAATCATGTTGACATCGGGTTGCATTCATGGCATACATAGTCATCATGATATGCTCATGCATTAATCTGTCATATTAACATTAAGATGCATTTATGACACACATGGTCGGCATGATTTTCTGTGTATATACTCTATGTCAATCATTATTGTTTACATGCATCATAATTGACATCTTGTTGCATTCATAGTGTATATGACCATTCATTGGAAAATAAATTGAAATATACATGGTCTTTCATTGCATATATCCATGCGTTGATTTGTTTATTCTTTGCTTGCATCATGTTAGCATCGTGATTGCATTTATTACATACATGGTTAGCATGTCTCCACTGTATATGTCTGTACATCACATTGTTTATGTTTCACGTGCATCAAATTGCATTCATGGCTCCTTCATCATGACACGCACTTGGAGGGATAAAACAGAAATTGGCTTGGTTTTAAGAGTCTTTAAAAGAATTTCCATTTCAAATCAGAGGTATAAGAAGTACTGAGTACCTTTTTAATACAGGCTATAGCTATGGAGAATGAACAAGCTGCCCGAATAGAAAGAATGGAAAGGTCGAAAAGAGTATCGAGGAATAGCCAGTTTGAATTAGGGAGAACATGTCAAGAGGGAGTTTTTTATGCATGTAGTTTCATACCTCATGATGAAAACACTTGTCTTATGTTAACATCCGTATGAAATAAATGAATTTTGAATATTTGTATGGTTGTCTTTTAACAATAATTTGAATTTGCAAAAACAAGCATTAAGGAAGTTTTAATAATGGATAATCTCGAGAATATCGATGATCATTATTACAAATGACCCAATACCTTCTCCCCTCTCTTTTAGGCTTTCCTAGGCCTAAATCCCTTGAACCGAGACCTCAAACAAATGAGACATTCTTTCAAGAATTTAGATCATGGTAATTTGGTGTGTGTCAAGGTTGTGCCAAAACCATTCATGTCATTTTCAACAACCACAAAACACTAATTGCCCAAACATCACTTCATGATTGACACCCTGGGGCACAATGATTAAACTAGATTATTCCTTGTCCCAGAGAAAACCCGTTTTTGGGTCATATTTTTCTTGTCTCTTCAAAGAACTCAGATTTGAAACTCAGCCTTTTCAAAATAGACCTAGACTTGCTATGTTCCTCATTGATACAAATTCTCATGGTTAATCAAATTGGGGCATCATATGTGGAAATGATGGATACATGGTGAATAAGGATGGACTAACGCATGAATCATTGGGGCATGTGATGAAAATAGAAAAAATAAGAAAAGAAGAAAAACTATGATATCATACATATGAGAATTTAGATGATTCCAAAGGGCAAAATGATATTTTGATTATCTATTTCCCCTAGGGATTGTTTTTCAATGAGAATATTTGTTCTTGATATGATGAATGGCCATCTTTCATATCCCTTCCGCAAAAAAGAAATTATCCATAGTCACCCATTTTGAGCCAAAAGAATTCTTTCTTCTTTGAACCCTGATCAAGGATCACCCTTTACACTGGGGGCAAATACGAGGAAAGATCTTCTCAAAGATCATGAAAAAATGAGTCCTAGCTTAAAGACAGATACAAAGCAAATTCATCCCCGAATAAATACGGGCTCACTCTATCGAAGGAAAGAAAAGGAAAAGATGACGAAATGGAAGCCAAGAACAAAACAAAACAAAAAAGTGTGAAAAAGTATGGCAAATGAAAGCCAAAAGCAAAGAAGAAAAAAAGAAAAGTCAAAAGGAATGAAAAGTCCAAAAGGGACAAATGCTTCAAAGAAAATCCTCCTCAAGAAATGATCCTTGATCTGATTACCCTTAAACACATATTTTGGGCCCATTTATCTTTCTTTCTGAATTCTGAACCATGGTCTACATTACGTGCTTTAAAAGTCCATTTTGATCAAGCATGAGTTTAACTTGAAGGGTTTTTCCTCAAATTTTATCCCATCTCATCGAATTCTCATTTCACTTAGAAGAATTTAGAATTCTCAAGTGCATGGTAAAATAATAAAAAAAGAAAGAGAAGTAAAAAATAGAAAGAATGGGACTCTAGGGCGAAAACCCAAAAATGGATGGTTTAGAGTAAAATGGAATTTTTTTTATGCCATCTATGTTAGTGCCGACACCACAAAAGAGAAGGTCATCTTGAAGAAGTAGTCATCGAGGAACATCTAGGATTCTTGAACCTCCCAAATTGTTAGCTTTCATTCGGAGGATTGATTTCAAAAACTGAGAATTTTTCCCTCCAAGATTAAACTTTCCAGTTTTAACATCCCAACGAATCTTGATGCTTGTCAAAATGCCTTGATATGAAAACTAAAAGAATGTTGAATTTGTTTGATTCTCAATAAATTCATGATTTATAAACCCTATTCCATTTGTGAGCCTAGAAGGGACATACATTTTTGTTATGAAATTTTCTTTGATCAACCAAAATCTTGTTATACCAAGCATTGCCAATTCAATTGAAAAACCCAGATTGGTACTTAGAGAAATTTTTAACAGTGATCATCAGTCTTCAAAAGATTTGTACATCAAACACTATGGGTTAATATTCTTGTTCAGAAGTTTTTAAAATGAGAAAACAAATAAAGATATTTTTTTTGAAAAACCCATTTGTGATGGTTGACATGAATTAAGGGTTTTTTGATAACTCGTATAATTATATAGTTTTTAGTTATGTTTTTGTTATTGTTTTGCGTCAAATACGAGTTATTATTGCTTAGTCTAATTGTGTTTATGATCTTTTATATTTTTATGTAATTTGGTGTTTTTTCACGAGTTTCTTTGAGTGATTGCAGATTACTAGGTTAAATCAACAATTAAGGGCAAATCCAGTTCAGTTCCAGTTCCGACACCTTTTGCCATATCAGTTATATCTGGAGTTTCACTGAAGCAATAAGGCTGAAATTTTAACCGTGCAAAGTTAAGAGGCATATCTATCTTTTTCATGTTTTACACTTCTTGAAACGGAGTCGTTTTCCCTAGCGAAATTGACCATCAATTTGGCTGATGAGCAATGACGTCTGTGCTGATCTGTTTTGGTATTTTGACCATATCTTCCGATCCACATGAGCAAATGATCTGATTCCAACGGCTATGGATCCATAACTGATAGGGGTATATTTTTCTAGAAGACCATTTTATCAGATCGAGCCTCCACCATTGACAAAATCGACCATCAAGCTGGCTGATCAGAATTGTCATACAATATGACGAAAATTGTTAGAAAAATGCACCCACCTATTATACCTACCTTTGAAATTTGTAAAGCTTGTCTCTTGTCATTTAGCCCTCCAAAAGGTGTATAAATAGAGGGCCTTGGATGAGTATTGGGATACATTGATACATTGGGAGGATATTAGCCATTGTAATAAAATTCTCTAAGTTTTCTTCTTCTTTCCTTTCTCTAGTTTTCTTTTTCTTTATTTACTTATGTTTATTACATTTCTTTTCATTTTATTCATATCTAGTATGTGTTGCTAATCATATTGTTGAGGTGATGAGGTGAAGCTCTTGGTAAATGCTAAGGTTAGTCTCTTAAACATGAGCTAAAATGAATCATCATTTATAAACACTAGTATAGATAATATTTTCTTTTGGTTTAAAATCATACTTACAAAGTAGGGATCTTGATTCATTATTGACAAGGAAAATGGCACAGTAAATGCTTGGTTTCATAACCTTGATTTGTTGTAGACATATACCTTGGCATAAGGAATGCTTGGACTCTTTTTATGAGTTTTGAGGACACCAAATGAACATAATATCATATGCTATGGACGTTGGACAATTTGGACTGAATTGCTAAACCTTCCGATTGGAACCTCCTTTATGTGTGGATTTCAATTGTGTAATAAAACAAGATTAATCTTAGCATAACACCAAGAGTGGATTCTCTAACCTCAACATCTTTTCTTATTGTTTTTTATATCTTGTTTAATTTCTTTTATATTTTGTTTACTTTGTTCTCTAATATCTTGTTTATCTTATTTTGTTGTTGATTCCCTAATATCTTGTTTACTTTCTTTGTCTTATATATTTATAAACTTATACTTACTAATACGCTTCCCTGTGGTTCGACCTCGGACACCCGAGAATTTATTACTTGAACATAACCTGCACTTGGGTTTACAACTCTTAATTGAGTCTCCATCAAGTTTTTGGCGCCGTTGCCAGGGAGGCAATACTAAGTATATAAGTTTATAAGTATATTTATTTTTATTGGCTGGTTATACCGCCTAATTTTCTATATATTTATATTTATATTGTATATTAACTTTGTTTTATTTTTATTGGCTGGTTATACCGCCTAATTTGTATATTAACTTTGTTTTATGCTTGTTTGGCGACGTGATTTTAGATCTCGTCGTTTAGTTAGATTTTATTGTGAAACTTTTTCAGGTAATCTTTCTAATACAACTCCTACCATGGCTGACAATGAAAGTGTTCATGCTGAAGATGAGAACAGACAAGTACGCACCATGCGTGACTACTTGCAACCAACTCGAAGCTCATTACCCTCTTGTTTTATTTTTCCTCTCAATGCAAACAACTTTCGTTTTAAACCAGGTATGATAGCTTTGCTTCCAAATTTCCATGGGTTAGAATCGGAAAGTGCTTACTCGTTTCTAAAAGACTTCGAAGATGTATGTGTCACCTTTAATGACCAACAATGTACAAATGAAATTGTCAAGCTAAAATTATTTCCTTTTTCTTTAAAAGATAAAGCAAAAATTTGGCTTCATAATTTAAAACCAAGGTCAATTGGCACATGGCAAGAATTACAAACTGAGTTTCTAAAGAAATTTTTCCCAGCACATAAAACTACTGCTTTGAAAAGACAGATTCAAAATTTCAATCAAAATCAAAATGAAGCATTTTTTCAGTGCTGGGAGCGTTTTAAAGTTTTGTTAAGTTCTTGTCCACATCATGGTTTTGAAAAATGGCGTCTTATTAGTTTCTTTTATGAAAGTTTAACTCCCGAAACTAAACAATTTGTTGAAACAATGTGTAACGGTGAGTTTCTAGAAAAAGAACCTGAAGAAGCCTTTGACTACCTAGACCATTTGGCAGATAACTCTCAAGCCTGGCACACAGATAATTCCTCTGAAAGTTCCAATAGATCTAATCTTGTTTCTAACAGAGGTAAATATCATTTTAGTCAAGAAGATGAGATAAAAGCTAAAGTAGCTAATTTGGCTAGAAAGATTGAAGCCATGGAACTTAGAGAAGTAAAAGAAGTCAAAACAGTTAAAAATGAAGAAAGTTGTGGAATTTGTGAAATCATGGGACACCCCACTTCTGAATGTCCAAACATTCCCATTCTTAAAGAAGCGTTGCATGATCAAGTAAATTCCATAAACACATTTAAAAAGCCTTTTCCTTCTTTTTACTCTGAAACGTATAACCCTGAATGGAGGAATCATCCCAACTTCAGTTGGCGGAATAATAATCATGTTCAGGTACCACAATCTCAAAAGCCGGGCAACACTTTTTCCTATCAACCTTCACGTGTACAAACCTTGGAAGAGACATTGCAAGCATTCATGCAAACACAAGCAAATGTGAATAACCGGACTTCACAGGACATCAATGAGATCAAAAACACCTTGTCCACATTGACAGCTTCATTACGCACTCAAGAAAAAGGTAAGTTTCCTGCTCAACCTCAGCTTAACCCTTCTACTCAATGTCTTGTTTCTTGCTCCAATGAAACTCAACAGGAAAATGCCAGTTCTATCACAACTCTTCGAAGTGGAAAGGCAATTGACAAAAACATTCCATCAAAAGACCAAGATCCTTCTTCCCCTCCGAAAAGTAATGGTAAGGATGATGGTAAGTCTGAACTTCTTGAAAATTTGGACAAAGAAAAAGGTATGCATCCTGCTCCTTTTCCTCAAAGGTTGCAAACAATAAAGAATTTGAATCAAAATGCAGAAATTTATGAACTTTTCAAACAAGTTAAGATTAACATTCCTTTATTGGATGCAATCAAACAAGTTCCATCTTATGCTAAATTTTTGAAGGACATGTGCACAGTTAAAAGGAAACATAATGTACAAAAGAAAGCATTTCTGACGGAAAGTGTGAGCTCAATCATTCAGCACCTTACTCCACCAAAATTCAAAGATCCTGGATGTCCAACAATCTCATGCATCATTGGAAACACTAGAATAGAACGTGCATTGCTTGATCTTGGTGCTAGTGTTAATCTTTTTCCTTTTTCTGTTTATCAACAGTTAGGTTTAGGTGAACTCAAGGAAACACCTGTTACACTTCAACTAGCTGATCGTTCTGTAAAAATTCCTCGAGGGATAGTTGAAGATGTTTTGGTTCAAATTGATAATTTTTACTTCCCTGTTGATTTTATTGTTTTGGACACACATCCTGTTTCAAATCCAAATGTTCAAATTCCTGTTATATTAGGCCGTCCATTTCTTGCAACTTCTAATGCTCTGATAAATTGCAGGAATGGTATGTTGAACATTTCTTTTGGAAATATGACTTTAGAATTAAATGTGTTCAACACTTGCAAGCAACCTGGTGATGATTCAGAAGTACATGAAGTGGATTTCATTGAAGAAATTGTTCATGAACATCTCACCACTACCACATTCCATGATCCTTTAGAAGCTTATTTAATTGAATGTGAGTTTGATAATGCTTCAGAAATTTCACACACTGATTCTTTGTTAAATTCTTTTCAGGATAAGCATCGTTGGAAACAAAAGTTTGAGGAACTTCCATCACTCACAAATGTCACTGTACCATCAACTATTGAACCACCCAAGCTGGATTTAAAACCATTGCCATCCGAGCTAAAATATTCCTTTTTGGGTGAGAATGAAACTTTTCCAGTCATAAATAAACTTGAGGAACTCAGAAAAGATGCATATGAGAATTCTAAAATTCATAAAGAAAGAACTAAAGCCTTTCATGACAAGTTAATTTCAAGAAAAACATTTGATGTTGGGCAAAAAGTTCTACTTTATAATTCTAGACTTCACATATTTCCTGGTAAGTTGAGATCAAGATGGATTGGCCCATTTGTGGTTAAGCATGTGTATCATTATGGAGCAGTTGACATTGAGAATCCTCAAAATGGTAACGTATTCAAGGTAAATGGACAAAGACTCAAACTCTTTTTGGAAAATCATGTTACTCAAGAAGAGGTTGTTTTTCTTTCTGATCCTTGTTTTGAAAATAACTAGATGTAAATATAATTTTTACTAATCTTCAAAAAAAAAAAAATACATTTTTTTAACCCCGCTTAAATGGCGGATAACGGTACTCCATGATTATTTAAGTCGGTTCCATCAGCTACCCACAAAACTGATATTGTATATAAATTTCTCTTTCAATTTCTTTTTCATTTTTTTCAAGATGGATGATATTCTCACAAGATTGCAGAAACGATTTCCTCCTTTTCCTCGGAATACTTTACTAAAGCTTTACCAAGTTCGATTTGAAAGATTAAGAATGCTTATGCACAAAAGGATTCCTGAAGACATACGTTGGATAATTGAAGCCAAGGTACGTGAAGATGAATATCTTCCTGTTTTGCATTTACCAGGTATAGGTAGAAGCACTTTTGCAAAGAAGCGACGAGCAAAGCGCATGAGTTCAAATTGCCACAAATGTGCACGATGGACGTGTAACGGTAAATGTCGTTCTATTGGGATTCCGTCCTCTAATCGAGATGATAAAATTGAATTCATTAAGGATGGACTGAGTAAGGTGAATTTGGGTAATATCCAACTTTCTCTTGAGACGCATCCTAGTGGAGACGTACAAAGAGAAATTCTTGATTTATGGCCGCAATTCCAAAGGGAATGGCAACATCTTGGGAATCTGATGTTAAAAGACCCTGTTTGCCAGCTTGTAAGAAAACTGGATGGGAAGCATATCCTCGACTCATAAAGGCGTTTAAGCCGTTTCTGGACGTAAAACCAGAGGAAGATGTGAGCCACAATCACAACTACAATAAATGACTTCTCAGCTTTTGGTTTGATTTGCAATAACTTCATTTCGGTTTAATTTACGTGTTGTTCGATTTGTGTAATTATTCTCGATTTTTTTTTGCATTAGTCTTTTACGGTTGATTTTTCTTCTCTTTTTGATTTTCTTCCTGAAATCACGAAAAATCTTTTGTTAGGTTAACATTTTCTTCTGACAGGTCAGATACACTTTCGGCGACATTATTACTCTTGTCTGATTTACTACTCAGTCCTCTATATATTACACCATGTACTCATTCTCTTTCAGGCACTCGAAAAAGAAAAAAAATGGAAAGTACTCCGTCCCAGCGCATTGAAAAAATTTGTGTCTTTGGAGGTGCTTATCCAGGGAAAAATAAAATATTCGCTGATGAAGCCATAAGAGTTGGAGTAATACTTGCCCAACAAAAGATCCAGTTGATTTATGGAGGCGGTAGTACGGGTTTAATGGGAGCAGTCGCTACAGCAGCACACGCCGGAGGAAGTCCAGTTCTAGGAATCGTGCCAAAACTATTCACAGATTTTTGTGGACCTACCATGGGTAAGGAAATACAAGTCTGGAGTATCCCTGAACGGATGACAATCATGTACCATTCTGCCGATGCATTCATTGCTTTACCAGGAGGTCTGGGTACATTGGAAGAAATAGCTTGTGTGGCTTCTTGGTCATCTTTGGTCACAAATAAGAAACCCATTGGTTTGCTTAATATTAATGGTTATTTTAGTAATTTGCTTTCATATTTAGATAATGCTGTGGATAATGGATTCATGTTTTCAGAGGCAAGGAGAACCATAATTTCTGCTACAACCATTGAAGATTTACTCAAAAAGCTCCAAGCTTATGAGTATTTATCTGCTAAGGTTGTTTCGCAAACGCTCGAAAAAAGAAAAAGAGATATGGACGAGCAAGGAGTGGATTGCACTCTGTCTTTGTGACATTATCTAACATTTTGTTTGTTGTGTCTCAGTTATAATAAGTGGTTAGCAACCTCTGCAGGTAATATCTCCTAAATTCTACCTTTAGTACATATTTTGCTAATTTGTAAAAAAAAAAAAAAAAAAATTGATGTGTTTTAAGCCATTTAGAAGTATTCATTCTGAACAAGGTCTGAGTAAGGGAGACTTGAGACATACCTTGTCAGTTTGATTTTAATCTTTTTATGTTTACTTGTTAATTTTTGTTTAGTATTTTAGGATTATTTAGGTTGCATGAGTTTGTTTTGTTTTGAGTCTTAGTTATTCCTATTCTTATGTTATTAGTTCTTTTCTCTTACACATGATTCTTTCATTTGGGTTAATAGACTTACATTGAGGACAATGTAAGAATTAAGTGTGGAGGGAACGATTTAGGATTTCTTTTATTTTTGTCTACTATTTTTTTTATGAGTCTTTATTATTATTATTATTTTTTTTATGTGTTCTAGTTCCTTTTTAATACAATGATGAGATATGAATTGCATAAGTCTAAAACAGATTTATTAGTGAGAATATTTTCATGAGAATTGAGCTTGATGTCAACCTTTTTATGAGCCAATGTTAATATGATATGTTGATTGAGAAAGAAGCATGTTTAGACTTAATCTGACTTGTATAATCATCCTTGTGAGTTTTTGAGCCTATAATGATTGATGCATTATACAAATCAATCTAATTTCTTTCTTGAGTGCTCTTATGATTACATGATTCTCTAGAACTTGCTTTAAACCGTTTGAGACTATATTGATACATGTGACAACATGAATATGATAGAGGCATTAGGATTATAACCAGAGCCAAACAGCCATCCATTATTAATGTTCTAAGAGAACATCCCCACTAGTGAGCCAATTTGAGCCTACATTAAATATGCTATTTTATTGGTAACCAGAACTTACACCTAGCCTAAATGTACTTATATCCTTACCCTTGTTCTAAAGATGGATCATATATTTTGAGACATATTGCAAAAACAAGGGATACTTTTTGAAAATTTGGGTTAGAACGAAAGATAAGTGTGGGGGAGGAGAGAGGCAAAAGTCAAGAGAAAAAGAAAGGGATCATTGTCAAATACATTCCCATATTAAAAAAAAAAAAAAATCTTCTCTTGAACTTCTTGTTAAAGTAAAGAAAAAGATGTTACAAAGTTGGTTCGAATGAAGCAAAGGCTCAACATGAATATTTAGCCTATGTTATTATGTGCTTTATAAGAGTTTTGAGAAGTTTTATTTGTATGATCTTATTATGTCTCTAAACTCTATGAACTCTTTGGAACCTTTGTGATATCTTTATCCTTTTGTTCTTTAACCACATTATAACCCTTTGGCCCCATTACAACCTTGAAAAAAGACCTCTTGATTTATGAAGTTGTATGATCTAAATAGTAGAGAATAGGTGGACAAGCAAGCATATGGTAGAACTGTTTTCATGAGATTGATTGAGTGTAAATACTTTACCACTACTTTAAAGAGTGAAAATCATGAGAGTATAGTGAGAAGTTGAGATTAAGTTGAATATGCACTATTTTGATTGAAATATGTTATGTTAATATTGGCTTAACTCATTTATTTACATTCAAGCATGAATTTTTGTGAAATTCTTTGAGCTATTGATTAGTTTATAAGACTTGTTCAAAGATTGTCTCTAATTTATATTGAAAGGATTAGGAGTAAATATTTTTAGTGTATGTAGTTTACTTATATTTTAGTTTTTCAATGTTTGTGGGTATCGTTCTAGCAAACCCTCACGAGACTAAACTCGTCCACTAAGGACACCTAGGGGTTTAAAGGCTTGTGTCACATGCTAAGTGCCACCGTGATTTCCTACGAAAATGGATTAGATTAGATTTTCTTATTTTATTTTTATTGAGTCGTTGCTAGGGACTAGCAACAATCTAAGTGTGGGGGTGTGATAACTCGTATAATTATATAGTTTTTAGTTATGTTTTTGTTATTGTTTTGCGTCAAATACGAGTTATTATTGCTTAGTCTAATTGTGTTTATGATCTTTTATATTTTTATGTAATTTGGTGTTTTTTCACGAGTTTCTTTGAGTGATTTCAGATTACTAGGTTAAATCAACAATTAAGGGCAAATCCAGTTCAGTTCCAGTTCCGACACCTTTTGCCATATCAGTTATATCTGGAGTTTCACTGAAGCAATAAGGCTGAAATTTTAACCGTACAAAGTTAAGAGGCATATCTATATTTTTCATGTTTTACACTTCTTGAAACGGAGTCGTTTTCCCTAGCGAAATCGACCATCAAGTTGGCTGATGTGCAATGACGTCTGTGCTGACCTGTTTTGGTATTTTGACCATATCTTCCGATCCAAATGAGCAAATGATCTGATTCCAACGGCTATGGATCCCTAACGGATAGAGGTATATTTTTATAGAAGACCATTTTATCAGATCGAGCCTTCACCATTGACAAAATCGACCATCAAGATGGCTGATCAGAATTGTCATACAATATGACGAAAATTGTTAGAAAAATGCACCCACCTATTATACCTACCTTTGAAATTTGTAAAGCTTGTCTCTTGTCATTTAGCCCTCCAAAAGGTGTATAAATAGAGGGCCTTGGATGAGTATTGGGATACATTGATACATTGGGAGGATATTAGCCATTGTAATAAAATTCTCTAAGTTTTCTTCTTCTTTCCTTTCTCTAGTTTTCTTTTTCTTTATTTACTTATGTTTATTACATTTCTTTTCATTTTATTCATATCTAGTATGTGTTGCTAATCATATTGTTGAGGTGATGAGGTGAAGCTCTTGGTAAATGCTAAGGTTAGTCTCTTAAACATGAGCTAAAATGAATCATCATTTATAAACACTAGTATAGATAATATTTTCTTTTGGTTTAAAATCATACTTACAAAGTAGGGATCTTGATTCATTATTGACAAGGAAAATGGCACAGTAAATGCTTGGTTTCATAACCTTGATTTGTTGTAGACATATACCTTGGCATAAGGAATGCTTGGACTCTTTTTATGAGTTTTGAGGACACCAAATGAACATAATATCATATGCTATGGACGTTGGACAATTTGGACTGAATTGCTAAACCTTCCGATTGGAACCTCCTTTATGTGTGGATTTCAATTGTGTAATAAAACAAGATTAATCTTAGCATAACACCAAGAGTGGATTCTCTAACCTCAACATCTTTTCTTATTGTTTTTTATATCTTGTTTAATTTCTTTTATATTTTGTTTACTTTGTTCTCTAATATCTTGTTTATCTTATTTTGTTGTTGATTCCCTAATATCTTGTTTACTTTCTTTGTCTTATATATTTATAAACTTATACTTACTAATACGCTTCCCTGTGGTTCGACCTCGGACACCCGAGAATTTATTACTTGAACATAACCTGCACTTGGGTTTACAACTCTTAATTGAGTCTCCATCATTTTTCTAACCCAAAGGTGTGAAACTATTAGGGTTAATCTTGATTTCCAAATGTGAGAAGAAGAAACAGAACTCGACAAGCAGTCTTCTGTAATAAGAGTTTGAAAACTGTTGGGGCAAAGAAAATAGCCAAAGATTGAAGAGTGAATTGAAGTTATACTCTAATTTGAAGAGGAAAAATGAATTGGAAAGGCTAAGCCAAAGTCTAGAAAAATGATTTTGCATCATTATCAATCTTTGCATTTGCATCATGTAGAAGTATTCTGCACGTTGTCAATCCTTGCATTTGCATCATTTAGAAGCATTTGTATAATGTTAATCTTTGCATCTGCATCATTCCATGAAGTAGTTGCGTTAACACCAATTTTCGCATTTGCATCATATAGAAGCATTTGCACATTGTTGACCTTTGCATTTGCATCCTTCTGTGAAGTAATTATGTTATTTGAGGATCATAAGCATTTGCATCAATCTAAGCCATTTGCATGTACACCATGAAGCATCTGCATCTTATCCAACATCTGCATCTGCATCAATAAGCATTTGCATCAATATAAGCCATTTGCATGTACACCATGAAGCATCTGCATCTTATCCAACATCTGCATCTACATCAGTTCAAAACATTTACATTTGCAATATGAGGTATGTGCATCCTGTTAATCATTTGCACCAGCATCAAAAAGCATTCGCGTCTTCTCAAAATCTTCAGGATTAATTTTCAACAATTCTTCAAAGATCATTTTTAAGACCCCCGGGCACCAGTTTTCAAAATCATAGATCAGACCAACGGCCATTATTTTTAAAGTTGCATATAGCACAATTTTCCTAATCAAAGATCAGACCTTCGGGCACCATTTTTAAGACCTCCGGGCATCAATTTTCAAGATCATAGATCAGACCTCCGGGCATCATTTTGAAAGTCGCATACAGCGCAATTTTCCAAATCATAGATCAGACCTCCGGACACCTTTTTCTAAAGACCTCCAGGCATCAATTTTCCAAATCATAGAACAGACCTCCGGGCATCATTTTTAAAGTCGCATACAACGTAATTTTTCAAATCATAGATCAAACCTCCGGGCACCATTTTTTTTTAAAAGACCTCCGGGCATCAATTTTCCAAATCATAAAACAGACCTCCGGGCACCGTTTTTTAAAGACCTCAGGACACAATTTTCCAAATCATAGATCAGACCTTCGGGTATCATTTTCAGAGTTCCATATAGAGCAATTTTCAATAATTCTTCAAAGATCATTTTTAAGACCTACGGGCACCAGTTTTTAAAATCATAGATCAGACCTCCGGGCATCATTTTTAAAGTCGCATACAGCATAATTTTCCAAATCATAGATCAGACCTCCGAGCACCATTTTTTAAAGACCTTCGGGCATCAATTTTCCAAATCATAAATCAGACCTCCTAGCATTATTTTTAAAGTCGCATACAGCGCAATTTTCCAAATCAGACCTCCGGGCACCATTTTTTAAGACCTTCAAGCATCAATTTTCCAAACCATTCCTAAGACCTCCGGGCATCATTTTTAAAGTCAAATACAGCGCAATTTTCCAAATCATAGATCAGACCTTCGGGCACTGTTTTTTAAAGACCTTCGGGCATCATTTTTAAAGTCATATACAGTGCAATTATCCAAATCATAGATCAGACCTCCGGGCACCATTTTTAAGACCTCCGAGCATCATTTTTAAAGTCTCATACAGAGCAATTTTCCAAATCATAGATTATACATTTGAGCACCATTTTTTAAGACCTTCGAGTATCATTTTTAAAGTCGCATACAGCGCAATTTTCCAAATCATAGAACAAACCTCCGGGCACCATTTTTAAGACCTCCGGGCACCATATTATGAAAGTACCTCTGGTTTCACCCAGGTCTTTTTCGACTTCTGGTTTCGCCCAAGTCATTACCATGAAAATCGAACACGTTTCCTTAAGACGGGTCGAGCCTGTTTAGTTAGGGAACTCAATTTAAGAACAAAATCTTCAATTTACAAGTTTTTCAAAGAAAAAAAAATAATGAAAAAATGAAAAAAATGAAAAAAAAAATGAAAAATGGAAAAAAGTGATGAATGAAAACTCCCTTTCCCTTTTCTTCAAATATGGTTTCATTAACGAGACAAAGTTAGTGTTTTTTTATCTTTGCCTGATTCCTGATTCTCAGCAATAGCCAAAGAGGGGCAGTTGTAGACACCTAATTTTGTCCCGACCACTAAATCAGGTATGTTTTCTTCCTAAAGTGATGTTTCAGAATGCAAAAAGGCTTTTCTCATCCTGCAGGTGTACTCCGAGACTTAGTTTAAGAAAGCAGACATAAAAAGTCAATCTTGAAAAAGTCAACCCCGAAAAAGTCAACCTCAAAAAGTTAACTACTGAAAAAATCAACCCACTTTTAAAATCAAGATTCAGAGTTCAATTGAAAAATGGTGAAAGAATTTTGATAATCCGAGGTCTACATTGAAAGATATGGAGTTCGGAAGTTGGGTTACGGAGATTTAGTAGAAAGGAAACCCTAGTACGAAAAATTTGGGGAAAAGTGCTTAAACGATCAAATTGGTCGAAATTGGAGGTTCCAAATGAAAGATAAGCACTGACTACGGGTAATGGAGAGGTTACTTGGAATAAAAACTAAAGGAAAAGTCAATTCGAAAGAAAATCAAGAATTAGGATTTTTAGTGGATTTTGGTGAAATTAGGGAAAATTGCAGAAATGGCCTGATTCGGTAAAACTAAAACCCCTAATTGATGAGGAATGAGTAAACAAGGATAGCCCAAGGCACAGTTTGAAGTAATTTCGAGAAAAGAGCCGATTGGAGGAAAAACGAAATAACAAGGAAATTCTCGATACTGAAAAGAGGAAAAATCAAAACGGAAGGGAATTTGATTGTAAAAATTGGGCGTTTTTAGACCAACTCCAATTCAATATATAACAAAGGTACAGAAAAAGAAAATCTGGAAATTGGACTTGTTTTCAGCAAAACCGGGCTTTGGAGACAAAAGGACAAACTTGGAAAATTTGGGAAAAATAGCAAATGGGCTCCAAAAATTCCCAAAATTTGTAGATCTCGTTCTTAAATCATTTGAAAGAGATTGGCGAAAGAAAATATGAAATCGGAGCTCGTTTGCAAAATGTCAAATTTCAGGCCCACTAAGCTGAAAATCCCAGAAGAAAAATCCCAAAGATATAGAAAATGATTTCCAAAAATTCTAAAAATTTGCAAATCTCATTCTTAAATTATTTGGAAGATATTGGAAAAATAAAATTGGATTTGGAGTTCGTCTGCAAAATGGCCAAATCTCGGGCCGGGCCCACTATGCAAAAATTCAAGCAGATAAATCCCGAAAAAAATAGCAAATGAGCTCCAAAAATTACCAAAACTTCTAGATCACACTTTTAATTTATTTGGAAGAGATTGGTGAAGAAAAATCTAGATTCGAAGCTCATTTGAAAAATGGTAAAAGTTCGAGTACATAAAAGGCAATTTTGGAAGAAAAAATCCAAAAAAATAGTAAACGGACTCAGAAAAGTTTGAAAACTTCCAGAATTCAATTTTTTTATTATTTTGGAAGTATGGAAAAAAGAAAATTCGAATTTGGAGTCGTTTGCTATTTATTTAGGTTTAGGGATCAAAAAGGTCATTTTACCGAAGAAACCGAAAAGGGCTTTTCTTGCAATGGAATTGGGCTAGATTTTAAGAGGGAAATCAGCCAAGCCCATGATGTAGATTAATTTTTCTGAGCCATTTCATCTAAGGGCCAAGAGAGGAGAGGAATGTAGTTATTTTTGTGATCAAGCCTTTGAATTTGCAACACATGGACCAATGGTTGGAGAGGGATGATGTCATATTTAGGATCCTATTTATGACATCATCTTCATGACATCATATATTTAGAGGCTGATTATTCCAATCTAATGCTTGGATTTTTACATAGAAAGCATCTTGGATTAAGGGCCATTGGATCAAAATTGGTTAGGAGAAAACTACAACATTCTAGAGAAATCTATATACCATTTGCCCAAGGCATTTGGGAGAGGGGGCTGATTTAATTTTTCACAAGCTTGAAAGGATGAAAAGAGGCAATAGCTAAGGAGAAGAGAAGAGAAAAAAGAAAGAAAAAAGAGAGGAGAAAAAAAAAAGAAAAAAAAGAATGGTTTTGGCTTGCATATTCTTGATTTGGAAAGCTAGAGCAAGGTAGCTATGTTCTTTCATGGTTATTTTCATACTTTGTTAACATGATTTTGCTATTTTGATTGTTATTCTATTCTCTTTTATGAAATAAATTTGTTTTTAAAATAAGTTCTAAATAGCTTCTACTTTGTTTTTTTAAAAGAAAGCAAGTTTTTCTCTATTTCTTTTCATGTTGGCCAAATGGTTGGGTTTTGTTAAATGATTTTGTGTTTGATTTTACTCATTTGATTTGTTGTGGTAGGTTATCTTTCTTGTGTTAGCTTAGCTTACTTGTGTTAGATTAGCTTGATTGTGGTAGGTTTGCTTGATTGGGGTAGCTTAGTTCTAAACCATGCCAGGTGTTTGTGAAAATGCCATGTTAGAATACCATGTGACCATTCGACCTACTCTATTTCCTATGCTTTGCATGTGCATTTTTATCTTATTTAGATGATAGGTTTGCATTTAATGCCATAATATTGTGTGTCTTTATTTAGTTTGCCATGTGTTTGTGTTAATGCCTTGTTACATTTCTCCATATAGAATTAGTGGCCATTCGGCCTCTTCATGTACTCCTTACCTTGTGTGTGCATTTGCATTTTGGTTAGGTACCATGCTTTGCATTACTATGCCTTGAGATTGTGTATTAGTTAATGTTTGTTCATGCATTAGTATTAGATTTGATTGGTCATTATATATTTATGATATTTTCATGCATTCTCATCACATTTTAGGTCTAGGCCATCCTTGTATTGCCATGCATATTCCCATGCATATAAAGTCTAGAATCATATTGGTATTGCCATGCATTTGCTATGCTATTTAGGTCTTAGGTCACTTTGTATTGCATTTCATGTCACTTTAGGTCTAAGTCTCATTTGCTTTATTATGCATCTCATGCATACTTAGATTAGGATTACATTTATTGCCATGCAAACTCATGCTAGGCATTATGTTATTTTGTATTGCCATGCATTTCTCATATCATTTGGATTTTAAATCATGCATTCAATTGGCTGTATGTTCATGCATCTCATGTCATGCCACATGATTTATGACTTAGGCCAATCAATGGTTCAAAGTCATGCCCATTTGAGTATACTTGTGGAAAATTAAAGAGTTGTCAAGTTGATTTTACTACCTTTGTATTTTTTTTACTTAGCCAATTTTTGTCTAACTTTTTAGAGGTATTAGCTACTGTTTGTAGGTCTTTAGGAAAGTCTCCAACATTTTTACCTTGATTTTTAAATGATTTTATCAAAGGCAAAACAGTTTTTCATCCAGTACTCGGACTTTCCCGATTTTTCTGGGAAGTCATCTTTAATCATAAAATTAAGCCAATTTTTTTACGCGTCATTTTACATGTTCTAGTCTCCAATATTTTTTTTTTATATTTTTTTGAAACTTTAAAAATAGGCTAAAAAATCTTGTTTTAAAACTGGACAGTAGAGTCAGATTTGAATTTGAGGGAAAATTATTTTTCTGTTTTGGCTAAGTTACTTATAGGGGGCTGATTAGGAAATTTGGCTACTTTCTTAGGGTGGTTTCTAAGCCATTTTAAACTTAAAAAGTGGTTTTATAGAGTTCGGGTCAAGGGTGGTCAAGTCCGGGATTTTAAACTTAGAAAATTAGAGCCACTTTAAAGGGAATTCGGCTAGGGTTTGATTTTCATCCAAGATTTTAAAAATTGTTTTCAAACAATCACAAAGTATTTTGATTTTAGAAAATTTAATTTGATGTCTTTTCCTAAGGTAGCAGGATATCTTTTTGGATATACGGATTTCCTTAATTAAAGGAAAAAAAATACACTTTCATGCATTGCATTTTCCATGTTCATGCATACTATATATTATGTGATTTTTGCTATGATAATTTCTATGGTATTGTTATTATTTTGATTTATATTTTATGATGTTATATTGTTTGTCATATGGTGTTATATATTTCATGCTATCCTATGCCTTTTATTTAGTCATATATTTTTGTCACATCATTTAGCATATGCTATGTTCATGCATTATTATTTTCATTTTCATGCATATTTCATGATAACATTATTTTATGTTTCATATCATTTCATGTCATTTAGATTATATTCCATGTCATATAGATTATATTATTTAAAATATGCCATGTCATTTAAATTTGCTATGTCATTTAAACCATATCATTTCATTAGCATATATCATGTTACTTAGGATATTTCATTTTATTTAGAATATATCATGTTACTTAGGATATTTCATTTCATTTAGGTTGCATTATATTATCTAGACTTTGCTATGTCATTTTGTTTATGTTACACATATTCGTATTCATATTTTTTTAAAAATATTTTGAAAAAGATAATGATTTTCAATACAATAAAGATATTTCTGAGTTAAAATAATTCATGAGTTCTCTGCCGGGTTTGCTGGGGAGGATATCATCAATTATCATTAATAATGGAATACCTTCTTTAAAACAAGAATGATTCGGAAAATTTTCCAAATTAATAAAAATTTCTACATTTTGCCACGTTTGTTTGGGAATATAGGAAAATTTTGAATTAATAAATTTCGGATCATTTTCAATTAAAAATGGAATTATTTTTCTTTAAATTGGGAATTAACTTGAAATACTAAATTAAAAATCGACTTTTTTTCGAGACTTGAGATAACACACGATTAATAAGCTACCATTTTATACGGGCATTGTGGGGGTGCTAATCCTTCCCCGCACGTAACCGAGTCCCGAACCCGCTTCTTTGATTTCTCTGGTTTAAAACACAAACTTGAAATTGGTTTTAAAAATATTTTAATTAATTTTAAAATGTTTTACAAAACAGGTTTTAATAGGTGGCCGATCACACCTTGCTAAAAAAGATTGGTGGCGACTCTATGTCTTTTTCAAGGTCATTTTCAAAACCTTAATTTTTCAAGAGGAATTAAGTCGACATTTCCTTAGTTTTTTTTAATGTCATGCTTAATGAATATAAGGTCTTGCGATGAGACTTGTTATTTTTTAGGTTGCGATACATAGCATTTCATTTAGAATATATTATGTCGCTTAGGTTATATTCATTTAATTTAGAATATATTATGACACTTAGGTTATATCATTTCATTTAGATTATTTCATGCTATTTTGATTATACTATGTTACACATATTCATATTCATATATTTTTTAAATATTTTGAAAAGATAATGGTTTCAAATAAAATAAAGACATTCCCGAGTTAAAATAATTCATGAGTTCTCTGTCGGGTTTGCTGGGGAGGATATCATCAATTATCATTAATAACAGAATATCTTCTTTAAAACGAGAATGATTCGAAAAAATTTCCAAATAAATAAAAATTTCTATATTTTGCCGCGTTTGTCGTGGAATATAGAAAAATTTTGAATTAATAAATTCTGGATCATTTTCAATTAAAAATGGAATTATTTTTCTTAAAATTGGGAATTAATTTGAAATACAGAATTTAAAACTGACTTTTTTTTTCGAGACTTGAGATAACACACAATTAATAAGGTACCATTTTATACGGGCGTTGTGGGGGTGCTAATCCTTCTCCACACGTAACCGAGTCCCAAACCCGCTTCTTTGATTTCTCTGGTTTAAAACACAGACTTGAAATTGGTTTTAAAAATATTTTAATTAATTTTAAAATATTTTACAAAACCTGTTTTAATAGGTGGCCGATCACACCTAGCCAAAAAAAGATTAGTGGCGACTCCATGTCTTTTTTGAGGTCATTTTCAAATCCTCATTTTATTTCAAGAGGAATTAAGTCGTCTTTTCCTCTGTTTTTCCGATGTCATGTTTAACGAGTAATAAAGTCTCGTTAAGAGACTTGTTATTTTTTTAGGTTGCGACAGCTTGGCGACTCCACTGGGGAATTTAGAGAGTCAGGCCTAGAATTAATCATGTGTTATCAAAGTCCCGGTTTAGTTGGTTTTTTAATTTGTATTTAATTTTAATTCCCATATTTTTTTAAATTAATAAGGAGAATTTTGAAAATAATAAAATATTTTTAACTATTTTCATATTCATGTGCATACATATTATTATTGTTCTCTGTTTATTATTCTTTGCTAATGCTTGACATTATTTAATCTTGCTTTTAATATTTTGTCGGGATATTTAGGATAGAGGTTAGTTTAGGTGGTGAAAGGTTTGATTGTTCCTCTACACGTGCATTTGCATAACATGAGCTCTCTACCCGAGTTCTGTCCCTTTAAGTGGAAGTAAAGTACCTACACTTCGTGTGGCAATACCTCCGCGTAAGCTAGTGAAACACTTTCAGAGTATCAGATTACCTATGCTTCGTGTGGCAATAGCCTCCGCATAAGCCGAGAAAATGAACTCTAACAAATCGAACCCGTTTTTATCGGGGTGCCTTACTAGCCTTCATCGGCGAGAGTGAGGAACAATTCGGGGCCTTTAGAACCAATTCACCATCATATAGTGAACCTAGGCAAAGCCATGCCGGATTTTTGATTAGATATCCTGAAGCTAGGAAACACTCGGAGGAGCACTTCTTACTTTTCACTATTTATTTATTTATTCATTTAATTTTATTATTACTATGATTTTTTTATTTTATTATCCTATTACTGACTCGTGTTTTCTGTTTTGTTTTGTTCTTGTTTTCATTTCATGCATCATGATCATTTAGGGATATTTGTATTAAACCGGGTGCCAACCGAAGAGTTTTCGTTATAGTCATGGAACGTCGAGACCTTCTATCAGTATCAGTGGTTAGCAAGACATACCAGGAGGTCAGAACCGAGTCTGAGATGAATCAGGGCGACAAAGGAGATTGTTTGGCCGTGGGTTTTACATCTGCACTTCCCGAGTTAGTTCACTTGGATTTTGTTCAAAATGATTTAGTGGAATTAAGGGAAATTTGGAGATAATGGGGATTTGATAGGAAGAATGAACTCACTAGGAAATATGGTGATATAGCTCTACTTCTCCCGATCGAGGTGGACGAACAGCTGCTTAGGGCCATAGTACAGTTTTGGGATCCTTCATATCGGTGTTTCACTTTTAATCAGGAGGATATGGTACCCATCCTTGAGGAATATTCTACCTTGCTCCGTATTGAGTCAGCAAATCCGAATAAGTTCTATTGGAAGGAGCAGAAAACATCGAGCTGTCGGAAGAAACTTTCAAAAATGGTGGGTATAGATATTCTGGTAGATTCTACATAGATAAAGAATAAGGGTTCGAGTGACTGCATTCCTTGGGTATTCTTGCAAAATAATATCAAGAGCAACTCGGATGGTGATCACTTGTTGGATCTATTTGCTTTGGCAATTTATGGGTTGGTTGTATTTCTAATAACAGAAGGTCATGTCGAGGTAGCTGTAGTGGATTTCTTTGGTCGGTTAGACAACATATTGATCCTTCTACTGCTATCTTGCAGAGACGATTAGGTCATTTAGTTACCATCGGAGGAAAGAAAAAGGGCGTTTTGAGGGTTGTGTACAACTTTTATACGTTTGGATTCAAAGTCCTTTTTGCGGAGATGATAATGGGAAGCTTTAGCCTTATAAGAAGACGTGTGTTCCTCTTACAGAATTCAACAACAAGAAATGGTCCAAGAAAGGGGATAAGAAACAATGGATTAAAACTCTCCATCACTAAGGAAATGAGGATATAATGTAGAATGCTCCGTGGATGCCACTTGGCTCGATTCTATACCGTTGTGGTGAGAATTTATGGGTTCCACTATTGGCAACTTGGGGAGCCATTAGCTATGCACCATTATTAGTACAGAGGCAGTATGGATCCGAACAGTTTATCCCCATGACTCCTGAGCTTATCTCGATGGACTTCTCTTATGGTGAGCCCGAATATATGGAGAGAAAACGTCAGGTCATCATGGCATGGAAGGAATTATATCGTTCACAAGTGGTTAGGTATTCTGACAATGTTACTTCGGCCTATCTGGTATGGAGGGCCAAGAAGCTTCGCGACATTGTGCTTCTCGCCGAAGATCCCTCTGTTCATCTAGTTGTTCTTTAGCCCGAACCGGTAATACCGTCAGAAGTTGAGCTGGTCAGACTGGAATTAGAAAAAGACAAAGGGAAGTTGAAGCAAGAATGTGATAAGCTTTAAGAAGATGTCGAGGATTTGAAGACTAAGCTTGAGATTCAAGAGACTAAGACAAGAAAGATGGTGACAGAGAGGGATACAGCATTGGTCGATATATTAGATCTGCATCAAGAGAACAAGAAGATAAAGGCCACGGGAAGGTTTATGGGAGCCAATATTTCTTTCAAAGCACATGAGAAAGAAATGAAGAAACTTCAAATGGAGTTGGATTATTAGAAGAATAAGGCCAAGGAAAGTAAAGAAAAAGAGTCCAGGTTTTCTCAAGAGCGACAGAAATGGGAGGATACACATTCTTTGTTGTCAACCAAGTTAGAGAGATGCCAGCAAGAAAATGAACAGTTGAGGTTCAGGTTGGGAAACGAGAAAAGAAGAACGTCCCTGATGCGCAAAGAGAATGAGTCACTTCATGCGGCTATAGAGTAGCAGCCGCCAGTCGAGAAAGTCGACATTACTGATATCGTCCGAGAATGCCGACAGGGCAAGTAATTAATTGAAAGGGTGAAGACTTTGAGAGGAATGATCAGTGGCTATTGCATTTCTTGAAATTCAAGACTAGTGTAGGCAAATGTTTCTTTGTAACCCTATGTTAAGAAATATTATTGTATGAAGTTTTCCATGAATTAATGAAAAATCTTTGGCTTTGGGATCTGATTTTAAGGCAAATACCATTAGTTTCATCTTCATGAAAACATTCCCCATATGTCAACCCATTCACTTCATTCATTTGTTTGTTGATAGTCATTCATTTAATCATATGTTAATAATCATTCATTTATTTGTTTGTTGATTAGTCATGTACATTTCATATATTCATTCACTCAATAAATACTTTAATAAATAAATCAATAAATTTTAATCCATGGTTTTTAAAAAAATTAAAGGTACAATTGGTTTCGGACCGGATTTTCGATATCGTTACAACACTCGATCTCAAGCCAAAGTAATGGAGAATGATCATCTTGCTCGTATTGAAACAATGGAGTGGGTTTAGAGAGAACTACAGGAACAGCTGACTAAGTCTCCAGAGGAATCAAGAGAACAAATGGCTAAACTCACGGAAATGATGAATGCTATGATGAGACGGAAATGGCCGGGGGAGAATTCAATCATAGGAAAAGGGGTAGTAAATCAGGAAGACCGACCTGAAATTGTGCAGCTGAAGGGCCAAACATCCCAGCGTGTGCGAAACGAGCTTCCAACGAGGGCAGCAACCTATGTTTATATTCAACCAACGGTCGAAGCACGAAATTATGTTCCTGGAAAAGGTAACATTGGGGCTGACCCAAGTGATATTATTGATGTTTGGAACTTTGAGGAACTTGCTGAGAAGGAAAAGGCAAGGATGGCTGAACTAAAAATGATGGAATCTAACAGAGTCTCAGAAGAAGTACCAATTGCTGGAGGAAAAACTAAGGGCAGTAGAAGGGGCAGAATTATTTGACAGTCTGGATGCCAAGGAGATAAGCTTGGTACATGGCTTGGTAATTCCTCCTAAGTTTAAAGTACCTGATTTTAAGAAATATGACGAAACTACCAACCCGTCAGCTCACTTAACTATTTACTGCCGAAAGATGACTGGACATGACGAAGATGAAAAGTTGCTTATCCACTGCTTTCAAGATAGCTTGACAGGGTCTGTAACCCGGTGGTACAATCAGCTGACCCGTACTAAGATCCGCACTTTGATGGATCTGGCCAGGGCTTTCATGGAACAATACAAATATGTGACGGATATGGTACCTGACCGTCTTACTTTGTAGAACATGGAAAACAAAGCTACTGAAAGCTTTAAGGAATATTCTCAGAGATAGAGAGATTTGGTCACACAAGTACAACCTCCTCTGGCCAACAAAGAAACCACGGTGTTGTTTATCAACATCTTAAAAGCACCATACTATGATAAATTGGTGGGGAGTGCTATCAAAGACTTTGCGGATATGGTTATATCCGGAGAAATGATTGAGTCTCTATCAAGAGTGGAAAATGGAGGGGGAGAGTCTGCTACTCCTAAAAAGGTATTTCCCGCCAAGAAGAAAGAAAAAACACATGTAGTTAGCTTCAACCCTTATCCTTATACACCTCCTACACCATATACACCTTCTAGACTTTATACTTCTTCTACATCCTATGCACCTCCTACACCCTACACACCTTACCCGGGCTAGAATCCTTATTACCCCACTATAAACCACCTTACTTAAAATCCATTCCATTATACCAACATACCACAATAGCCATACCCAACTGGCGTATCGCCACAGATAACTCTTCCCAGAAACACTGTCCCAAATACCCAGGGTGCTGGGCGCAACGACCAACGTTCACCAAGGAAGGATCAAAAACCCCAATTTGATCCCATTCCTATAACTTATGGTGAATTATACCCCAAATTGTTGCAAGGTCAGCTTGTTGCACCCGTAAACCTTAAACCCTTGACACCACCATACCCAAAATAGTACAATGTAAATGCTAACTGCACGTATCACGCAGGAATTCAGGGGCATTCGACTGAGTATTGCATTGCCTTTAAGAGGAAGGTCCAAATTTTGATCAACTCTGGGATTGTGAAATTCGGATTAAGGAATGGGCCAAATATAGCGAGTAATCCATTACCCAATCATGCTGAGAACCGCGTGAATGCAGTGATGTTGGGGAAAGTCAGTAGGGTGAAGAAGTGCATCATTGAGGTAAAGTATCCGATGTTAAAAGTATGGGTTGAAATGGTTAAAGCAGGGATAGTTCAAGATGAGGGCAGTTTGAAAATGGTGGCAAGCAGAATAAAGGATTGGTTCCCTTTCCATAGATGCAAAGGACACACCATACAGAAATGCGGGGATTTCTTGGTTAAAGTTCAACAGATAATGGATGAGGGCTTGGCCCAATTTTACGATAAAGCAAAGGAAGAAGTGGATGCCACGGAGAATACAATCGGATACAGGGTAGGTAGACTTTGATCATTTACTATGATGAGCCGGAGGAGAAAGTTACTACAGTTGTTGAAGAAGTCATACCTAAGATGATCATAGAATTGCCATCCTCTTTTTCATACAAACAAAACAAGGCTGCACCATGGAAGTATGATTGCAACATGGTTATGCCAGGCTCTTAGTCAGTAGGTAGCAATAGACATAACAGGAGTAGGGCACTTAACTCGTAGTGGGAGATACTATGCCCCCGAGACTGTTGAGCAAGGTTTACTAGAAAAGAAAGGAGGAGTAGATAAAGGGAAGAAAATAGTTGAACCAGTCCATATTGAGATGGATCAGTCGAAAAGAGTGGAGAAGAACTCAATCCTGGTGAAAGAGTCGGTAAGTGAAAAAGAAGCTTGTGAGTTTCTGAAATTTATAAAGCATAGCGAATATAGTGTGGTGGAGCAATTATAGAGTCAACCAACAAGGATTTTAATTCTCTCATTGCTGCTGAACTCGAAGCCGCACAGAAATGCCTTGTTAAGGGTTCTGAATCAGGCATATGTGGCCAAAAATATATCGATGGAGAAATTAGATAGGCTGGTGGGGAATATTGCAGCAGATGATCATATATTTTTCAGTTATGATGAAATACCACCCAATGGTATTGGGTTTAGAAAGGCTCTTCACATAACGACCACTTGCAAGGGGCACATACTACCGATGGTGCTTTTGGATAACGGTTCTTCGTTAAATGTAATGCCCTTGGCAACCCTGTCTAAGTTGCCAGTTGATATTTCTTACATGTTACCAAGTTGTACTATAGTCAGGGCTTTTGACGGCACTCGACGAGATGTAATGGGAACTATTGAGGTTCCTCTAGAGATAGGTCCTTGTACCTATAAGGTGGATTTTCAAGTTATGGATATTACCCCATCCTACAATTTCTTATTAGGAAGGCCTTGGATACATTCCGCTGGGGTGGTACCCTCATCTCTCCATCAAAAGTTGAAGTTTGTAATGGAGGGGCGTTTGGTCAGTGTATCCGGAGAAGAGGATATCATAGCCTCTGCATCTACTCAATCCTCTTACATAGAACCAAACGAAAATGCTGCGGAATGCTCCTTTCGGTCTTTGGAGTTAGTAAATGTTGTTTTCGTCACTGAAGGACGAAGAATTTCAAAGCCAAAGCTATCCAAGAATACCAGGCTGGGAGTAAGGACTACAGTAGAAAAAGGCTGCAAGGCAGGAAAAGGGCTTGGAAAGTATCTTTAGGGTATGGCCCGAGCAATCGAAGTGGTTGGAAAGAAGGATCGGTTTGGTATCGGATATCTCCCGAAGGCTTATGAAAAGAGGAAACAAGTTGAGAAAAACCGACAAAGGAGGATGGCCCGTCTCTTGGGTATAGATATTGAGTGGGAACCCATGACTTTTCCACCAATCCTTCACAGCTTCTGTACGGCCGATTTTCTGTCAAGGGAAAAAGATTCTGATGATGTACTCATAATGATTGAACAAGCTTTCGAGAAGTTGCATATGGATAGGGATGAGCATACACAAGATATGATGATCTGCATGGCTGGGGAGGAAGGAATTGAGAGTAAGAATGCAAGTTGGATGGTGCAACCTTGTCCACCAGGTTACAGATTAACAAACTGGAGTGCGATCGAATTTCAAATAGTTTTTAGGTCTACTCCAAAGTAATATTCTGAAACAATCATAATTATCTTTGCCTAAGGATATTAAGAATTTTTTGTAACGAGTTTTTTTTTTTTTAAAATCTTCATTCAATAAATAATAAGCACGGTGCATTTTCTTCATATTGATGTGTCCACATTCTTTCATTTATGCTATTTATTTTTATTTCATTGCCTATATACTTTTCTATATTGTTTCTTCCCCACTTATTTACAGGTGTACAGATGCGGAATATGAGGACCTTCCTGTCAATAATTTTGAAATTGATTTTGAAAGACCCATTTGCATGAGTGATTTTGATGCCAACGAAGATACCGAGGATTATGGTCGACCTCCGGATTTATTGAGAAAAATAGAACAAGAGGAGAAACAAGTGTTTTCTCATAAGGAACTATTGGAAATGATAAATTTGGGAAGTGGTGAGGAAATAAATGAGGTTAAAATTGGGACCTCATTGTCATCATCAATAAAGGGTGAATTGATAGCTTTGCTCTGGGAATATGTAGATGTATTTGCATGGTCATACCAAGAAGTAAGTTTGATTGGTGCAGTGCTCATATCCCTAGAAGAAGATTATTATCCTTTCACTGCCATATTGGATTTTGATTGTACGAATAATACTGCTGAATATGAAGCATGTACTATAGGTCTTCATGCTGCAGTAGACAGAAAAATCAAAACATTGGAAGTTTTTGGAGATTCAGCTCTAGTGATATACCAGTTAAGGGGAGAATGGGAAACCTGAGATACAAAGCTAATCCGATATCAAGAGATCATACTGAGTTTGTTAGAGGAGTTTGAAGAAGTAAGTTTCAATTACTTCCCCCGAGAATAAAATCGAATGACGGATGCTCTAGCTACTTTGTCATCAATGTTTAAAGTGAATAAAGGGGCTAAAGTTGTGCCAATAAAGATGAGCATATATGAGTCTCCTGCCCACTGCCTGAGTATCGAAGAAGAAGCAGATGGCCTCCTTTGGTATAACGACATCTTGCAATACATCAAGAGTCAAAAATATCCTAAACGAGCAACAAAAAATGACAAGAGGATTTTGAAAAGGTTAGTGATGGGTTTTGTCTAGATGGTGAGATTCTCTACAAGAAAGGGAAAGACCAAGTCCTACTGAGATGTGTCGGGACTGTCGAAGCTTGGAGAATCATAGAGGAAGTCTATGAAGGGATATGTGGCACCCATGCCAATAGTCACATGCTTGCTAAGCAGATTATTAGGCCAGGGTATTATTGGCTAACGATGAAAGGAGATTGTATCAGTTATTCCCGAAAGTGCCATAAATGCCAGATATATGCAGATAAAATTCATGTGCCTCCATCACCATTGCATGTTATGACTGCACCATGGCCATTTTCAATGTGGGGAATGGATATGATTGGGTCTATTACCCCGAAAGCTTCAAATGGACATCGTTTCATCTTGATGGCCTAGATTATTTCACAAAGTGGGTAGAAGCTACTTCTTATGCAAATGTAACGAAGTCAGTGGTACGCAGATTCGTTAAGAAGGAAATCATATATCGATATGGATTGCAATTGAGAATTATTTCAGATAATGCTATCAATCTCAACAATAATATGATGAGAGAAGTGTGTACTCAGTTTAAAATCACACATCATAATTTGGCACCTTATCGTTCGAAGATGAATGGGGCAGTAGAAGCTGCCAATAAAAATATCAAGAAGATTGTTGAGAAGATGACTGATGTGTACAAGGATTGGCATGAGATCTTGCCTTTTGCTCTTCATGCATATCGTACTTCGGTTCGCACATCTATAGGGGCAACGTCATTTTTTTGGTATATGGGATGGAAGCAGTGCTGCTTATTGAAGTTGAAATCCCTTCACTTCGTGTTTTGATGGAGGTTGGATTAGAAGAGGCAGAATGGGTTAGAGCTCGTTATGAACAACTAAATCTCATTGAGGAGAAAAGACTGAAGGCAATTTGTCATGGGCAGATGTATCAGAAAAATATGATTCGAGCCCACAACAAGAAGATTCATCCCAGACAATTCCGAGAAGGGGAGTTGGTACTAAGAAAAAATTCTCCCTATAGTGAAGGATCCACGAGGACCCTATGTGGTAAAAAGAGCTTTTTCTGGAGGAGCATTGATTCTAACTCGGATGGACGGAGATGATTTGAGAAGTCCCGTGAATGCTGATGAATTGAAGAAGTATTATACCTGAAGAAAAAAAAAAGAAAAAAAAGAGAAAAGGAAGAAGAAAAAGTGTGATGCTGTGTACATGGGAATTCGAATGATTGCAAGTGTAAAAATGGAAATTCTATATCTATCTCCCCTGAGGATTGCTTTTTAATGAGAATATTCATGCTTGATATGATGAATGGTCATCTTTCATATTCCTTTCACTAAGAAGAAATTATCCTTAGTCACCCCTTTGAGCCTTAGGAATTATTTCTTTCTTTGAACCTTGATCAAGGATCACCTTCTACACTGGAAGGAAAATGCGAGGAAAAGTAATCAAAAAATCATGGCAAAAAATAGCCATCGAAAAAAAAAATGTGAAATCAAAGAATGGCAAATGAAAGCCAAGAATGAAAGAAAAAAGATCAAAAAAAGAAAAAAAGGAAAGTCCAAAAAGGACGAATGTTTCAAGAATTAATTATCCTCAAGAAATGATCCTTGATCCAATCACTCTTAAACACACTTTGGGCCTATTTACCCTTTCTTTCTACACCTGAACCTTGGCCTACATTACGTGCTTTTAAAAGTCTATTTTGATCAAGCATGGATATTTGATTTGAAAAGTTTTTCTCAAAATTCATTCCATCTTTTGGAATAGACATTTTTACTTTGGAAGCATTTAGAATTCTCAGGTGCATGTTAGAACACAATGAAAAAAAGAGAAAAAGAAAAGAGAGGTTTAAGCCGAAAACCCGCAAAGGACGACTTAATATCGAATGGAGGACACTTGAGTTGAAAACCCGCAAAGGGCGGCTCAAGTACTGTTTAAGGTTTGAATCAATGCTCCGTGTAAAGGGAGAGAAAATATCAAAAACTTAGAGGAAAGGGGAAAAACTTAGTCTTACGTAACTACGGAAGACGGGGGATTACCCAAGTAAATTGCTCATTCAAGAGAAATTTCAGATGATTTGAAAGGGAGGGGTCCAAGATATTTCGTATCTGGGGTATCTAAAACCTACAACTCTACATTTGTTTTCTTATATCCTTGATATTCACCTCTCTCATTTTAAAGACATTTGTTGCAATAAATTCTTGTTATTTCTTTTTACGACATTTGCTTGTTTCATACTATTTTTCATACATTTTTGTGATGCATTTTTTATTGTTATTAAATTGAATGATGATTAGTAAACAAAAAAATCTTTAAGAATTTCAAAGTATTACTAAGGGGTAGATTTAAATCTTAGAAGAGGTTTGGAAACCACTAATCTTGATGAAAATTCGCCAAGTAAAGGTAAACAGTGAATGTGTTAGAGACTCTATCATAAAGTCAAAAAATTTGTGGATTTCAGCGAAGTCATAAACTGGAATTGTTTGATGACTTATCTTGATTAAAGGTTCCTCAAGTAGGGCATCAGTGAAAAAATTGAAGACTCCGTCATGAAGTCAGATAATCTGTGAACCTCAAAGAAACCATGGATTATAAATCATGACACAATCATTTGATTGTATTCATCCTTAGGAAACATACGAGCATTTGCAAAGCATGTCATTCTCATCTCTGCATTTAGATAACATTGCAGGAATCAGGAAAATTTTGGCTTTCCCAAATCGACCTCGTTCTGCTTCTCAAATGAGTCGAGCCCTGAGATCATCGTCGAGGTATTTTCCTTTTGTTTTAAATTCGAACTCGTTTTGCTTCCCAAATGAGTCGAGCCCCGAGACCACCATCGAGGTATGTTCCTTTCATTTTCAAGTTAAATTTATTTTCCAAATGAATCAAACCCAAGACCATCGTCGAGGTACTTTCTTGTTTTTAAAAATATTGTACTCGTTCTGCTTCTCAAATGAGTCGAGCCCCGAGACCATCGTTGAGGTACTTTCCTTTTGTTTTTAAAATCGTGAGACCGTCATTAAGGTATTTTCTATAAATCATGGATAAGAACTCCGGGCATCATTATTAAGACCTTCGGACACCATTCTAAAGACCTCCAGGCATAGTTTTTCTATTTAAATCATGGATAAGACCTCCGGGCGCCATATTCAAAAAATACCCATGGTTTTACCCAGGATTTTTTTCAACTTCTGGTTTCGCCCAAGTCATCGCTTTGAAAATTATCTATGGTTTCTCCTATATAACTTTTCGACTTCTGGTTTCGCCCAAGTCATCACTTTGAAAATTATCTATGGTTTTGCCTAGATAACTTTTAGACTTTTGGTTTCGCCCAAGTCATCTCCTTGAAAATTATCTTTGGTTTCTCATAGATAACTTTTCGACTTTTGGTTTCACCCAAGTCATCTCTTTGAGAATTATCTACGGTTTCTCCTAGATAACATTTCGACTTTTGGTTCCGCCCAGGTCATTTCTTGTCAACTTTCAGGTTTCGCCCGAATCACTTTTCAACTACTGGTTTCGACTAGGTTGTTTCAATTTCTGGTTTCGCCAGTAAGGTTTGTACAAGACAGGTTAGGACCCCGAGACCATCTCGAGGTCTTTTTCTTCTTTTGCAAATCGAACCCGTTTCCTTAAGATGGGTCGAGCCTTGATTAGTCAAGGAAATCAATTTAAGGACAAAATCTTCTATTTACAGCTTCTTCAAAAAAAAATGATGATGAATGAAAACCCTTTTCCCTTTCCTTCATATGTGATTTCACTAACCGGACAAAATTAGTGTTTGTTTATCTCTGCTTGATTCCTGATTCTCAGCAATAGCCAAAGAGGGGCAGCTGTAGACACCTAATTTTGTCCGGACCACTAAGTCAGGTATTTTTCTTCCTCAAATGATGGTTTAGAATGCAAAAAGTCTTTTCTCATCCTGTAGGAGGTACTCCGAGACTTAGTTTAAGAATGCAAGCATAAAAAGTCAATCTTGAAAAAGTCAACCCCAAAAATATCAACTCCAAAAAGTCAACCACTAAAAAGTCAACCCACTTTCAAAATCAAGATTCAAAGTTCCATTGAAAAATGGTGAAAGAATTTTGATAATCCGAGGTCCACAATGAAAGATATGGAGTTCGAAAGTTGGGTTATGAAAATTTAGTGGAAAGGGAACCCTAGTTCGAAAATTTTGGGGAAAAGTGCTCAAACGTTCAAATTGGTCGAAAATGGAGGTTCCAAATGGAAGATAAACAATGACTATGGGTAAGGGAGAGGCCATTTGGAAGCAAAATTGAAGGAAAAGTCAATTTGGAAGAAAACCGAGAATTGTGGTTTTTGGTGGATTTTGGTGAAATTGGGGAAAATTACAGAAATGGCCCGATTCGGTAAAACTAAAGCCCTTAATTGATGAGGAGTGAGTAAACGAGGATAGCCCAAGACTCAGTTTAAAGTAATTTCGAGAAAAGAGTCGATTGGAGGAAAAACGGAAAAACGAGGAAGTTTTTGATACTGAAAAAAGGAAAAATAAAATCGGAGGAGAATTTAATCGTAAAAATTGGGCATTTTCGAACTAACTCTAATTCAATATATGAAAAAGGCAACAAAAAAGAAAATCTAAAAATAGAACTTGCTTTGAGTAAATTCGGGCTTCGGAGGTAAAAGGGCAAATTTGGAAAATTCGAGAAAAATAGCAAATGAGCTCCAAAAATTACCAAAACTTCCAGATCTCAATATTAAATCATTTGGAAGAGATTGACAAAGAAAAATCTGGATTCGGAGCTCGTTTGCAAAATGGCAAATTTCGAGCCCACTAAGCTGAAATTCTAGAACATAAATCCTGAAAAAAATAGCAAATGAGCTCAGAAAATTACCAAAACTTCCCAATCTCAATCTTAAATTATTTGGAAGATATTGGTGAAGAAAAATCTGGATTTGGAGCTCGTTTGAAAAATGGTAAAAGTTTGGGCGCACTAAGGGGCAATTTTGGAAGAAAAATTAAAAAAAAATAGTAAATGGGCTCGAAAAATCATGAAAACTTGCAGAATTCAATTTATTATTATTTAGGAAGTATTGAAAAAAGGAAATTTGGATTTGGAGTCCGTTTTCTATTTAATTAGGTTCAGGGACCAAAATTGTCATTTTACTGAAGAAAACAAAGAGGGCCTTTCTTGCAATTAAAAAAATGGAGAGTGGGTTGGAATTCAAAGGGTCAGCCGACCAAGCCCATGATGGAGAGTGATTTTTCTGAATTCTTGCAACCAAAGGCTAAGAGTGGATAGTAAGGTAGTTATTTTTTGATCAAGCCTTTGTAATTGTGGCACATGGACCAATGCATGGAGAGGGACGATGTCAACATAATGACATCATATTCTTGACATCATATTAGTTAGGGGCTGATTACTTAATCTAAGGGTGGTAATTTCACATAAAAAGCATCTTGTATTAAGGACCTTTGGATCAAAATTGGTTAGAAAAAATGACAACATACTTGTACAATATTCTAGGCCATTTGGCCACTACAAGGGGAGGGGGGTATTCTCATTTTGTTCACTTCTTGGCTGATCACATTATGATTTTTGAGAGAAAAGAGCTAAGTTTTCAAAAACAAAGAAATTTAGAAGAGAAAAAAAGCTTGAAAAAAAGCTTTTGAAGGTAGCTAAAAGCACCTAACTCTTGCATTTTCTTTCCTTTTCCATGCTTAACTTGCTGGTTTTCTTTGATTTTTTGTGATTTTCTATTGTTTTTGGTTGTGAAATAAATGTTTTCAAGCTTTCTTCTAAAGCTCATCTTTTATGTTTTCTTGAAAAAAAAATCTTAAAAAACAATTTTTTTTACTACTTTTTGAAGTTGGCCGAATGGCCTTGTGTTTGTGCATGATATGTGTTTGATTCATTTTCCATGAGTGTTGTGATATTCTAGCATGTTTTGATGTTCAAAATTTTTAAAAGAGTTAAATATGGAGCTTGTTTTCAATCCTTTTCATTTATTTACTATTATTTTTGCTGATTTTATCATTTTGTTTCTATGTCTACTTACTTTGTTTGCCATTTTTAATTTTCTGTTTTCAACATGTTAAGTTGTTCATGTTTTTATTTTTACTATACTATGTGTTTGTGAAAATGTCTAGCTACATATTTGCATTTACATCATGTTTGTTTAGTCTAACATATTTCCTCTTAAGTCTTGTATTTAGTATGCCATGTGTTTGTGTTAATGCCATGCTAGGATTTCACCTTTTAGGCCTAGGACCATTCGGCTACCTCATCCTTTCTTTCATTATGTGTGTATTTTCATCTTGTTAGTTGACTAGGCTTGCATTTACATGCCATGATATTGTGTATTTGCATTTAGTGTGCCATGCATTTGTGATAATGCCATGCTAGAATTTCACCATTTAGATTTAGGTCCATTCGGCTACCCCATGGTTCTATGTCTTGTATGTGCATTTTCATCTTGCTAGTTGACATGCTTACATTTCCATGCCATAATATTGTGTATTTTCATTTAGTATGCCATGTGTTTGTGATAATGTCATGCTAGGATTTCGCCATTTAGATTTAGGTCCATTCGGCTACCCCGTGGTTCTATGTCTTGTATGTGCATCTTGCTAGTTGACATGCTTACATTTCTATGCCATGATTTTCTGTATTTGATTTACATTGCTATGTGTTTGTGTTATTACCATGCATTTTTTTAGGTCTAGGTCTCATTTGCATTGCCATGCATTTCATGCATGTTTAGGTCTAGGTTGCATTTATTGCCATGCAAGTTCATGTTCGGTCTAGGTCATATTCTTTATGCCATGCATTTTCTATGTCATTTAGGCCTTAAATCATGCATTTAACTTGCTGTTTGTTCATGTATCTCATATCATACCACTTGATTTTTTACTTAAGCCAATCAATGGCTTAAGATCAAGCTCACATGAGCATACTTGTGGAAATTAAGGAGTTGTCAAGTTGATTTTTCTACCTTTGTGATTTTTTTACTTAGGCAATTCTTGTCCAAATTTTTAGAAATTTTAGCTACTATTTGTAGGTCCTTAGTAGAGTCTCCAATATTGTTTTTTGATTTTTAAAAGATTTTATCAATGTCTTAAAAATATTTTTTGGCAAAATAGTTTTCACCCAGTGTTTTGACTTTCACGATTTTTCTGGTAGGTCATCCTTTGTCTAAAAATTAAGCCAATTTTTTCTCATAGATTTGGACATGTTTTGAGTCTCCCATAGTTTTTTCAGAGTTTTTTGAAATTTTAAAAATAGGTTAAAAAATCTTACTTTAAAATTGGATAGTAGAGTTAGATTAGAATTCAAGGGAAAAATAATTTTCTGTTTTGGCTAAGGCATTTAGAGGGGGCTGATTAGGAACCTTAGCTACTGTCCTAGGTTGATTTCTAAGCCATTTTAATCTTTAAAAATTATTTTATAAAACTTGGGTCAAGGGTGGTCAAGTCCGGGTTTTCAAAGTTAGGAAAATAGAGCCATTTTAAATGGGAATTTCGGCCATGGTCATTTTTTTATTCGAGATTTTCAAAATTGTTTTTAAACCAATAACAAAGTATTTTGATTTTGGAAAGTTTAATTTGATGTCTTTTCCTAAGTTAGTCGGATATCTTTTTAGGTATACAAATTTCTTTATTTAAAAAAAAATACACTTTCATGCATTGTATTTTCCATATTCATGCATATTATATAATATATGATTTCTGCTATGATGATTTCTATGGTAATGTCATTATTTTGATTTATATTTTATGGTGTTATATGGTTTGATATATGGTTGTGAATATTCTATGTTATGCTATGTTTTTTATTTAGTTATTTATTTTTGTCACATCATTTAGGATTTATTAGGTTCATGCATTATTATTTTTATTTTCATGCATATTCCATGATAACATTATTTTATGTTACATATCATTTCATTTATATCATTTTATTTAGAATATATTATGTTACTTAGGATATTATTTCATTTAGAATATATTATGTCACTTAAGTCATATCATTTCATTTAGAATATATTACGTTACTTAGGACATAGCATTTCATTTAGACTATATTATGTTACTTAGGACATATTATTTCATTTAGAATATATTATGTCACTTAGGTCATATCATTTCATTTAGAATATACTATTTTACTTAGGACATAGCATTTCATTTATAATATATTATGTCACTTAGGTTATGTCATTTCATTTAGAATATATTATGTCACTTAGGACATAGCATTCCATTTAGAATATATTATGTCACTTAGGTTATATTCATTTCATTTAGAATATAATATGACACTTAGGTTATATTATTTCATTTAGATTATTTCATGTCATTTAGATTATACTATCTCACACATATTAATATTCATATATTTTTTAAATGTTTTGAAAAGATGATGGTTTCAAATAAAATAAAGACATTCCCGAGTTAAAATAATTCATGAGTTCTCTGCCGGTTTTGCTGGGGAGGATATCATCAATTATCATTAATAAAAGAATATCTTCTTTAAAATGAGAATGATTTGGAAAAATTTTCAAATAAATAAAAAATTCTATATTTTGCCGCGTTTGTCTGGGAATATAGGAAAATTTTGAATTAATAAATTCCGGGTCATTTTCAATTAAAAATGGAATTATTTTTCTTAAAATTGGGAATTAATTTGAAATACCGAATTTAAAATCGACTTTTTTACCGAGACTTGGGATAACACACGATTAATAAGGTACCATTTTATACGGGCGTTGTGGGGGTGCTAATCCTTCCCCACACGTAACCAAGTCCCAAAACCGTTTCTTTGATTTCTCTGGTTTAAAACGCGGATTTGAAATTAGTTTTAAAAATGTTTTAATTAATTTAAAATGTTTTACAAAACCAGTTTTAATAGGTGGTCGATCGCACCTAGCCAAAAAAAGATTGGTGGCGACTCCATGTCTTTTTCGAGGTCATTTTCAAACCCTCATTTTATTTCAAGAGGAATTAAGTCATCTTTTTCTTTGTTTTTCCAATGTCATGCTTAACGAGTAATAAAGTCTCGCGATCAGACTTGTTATTTTTTAGGTTGTGACATCGGTGTTCCTTGATCGTAATGAAAACCCCTCTGACTGGAATTTGGCTTAAGGAAAACACTCATAAGTAACCATGATGCATGCAATGAAAACAAAGCAAAGCAAAGCAAAACAATCAAAACAAAAGGAAACAAATCAGTACAAGGGTATAATAATCAAATCAATGCGACATTGAAATAAATAGCTGAAGGTGAGAAAGGTTCCTCCAAGTGTCCCTAGCTTCGGTACCTCTAACGAAAATTTGACATGGCTTCACTTAGGTTCACTATATGAGGGTGCATCAGGTTCTAGAAAGGCTCCAAATTGCTCCTCACTGTCGCCGGTGAAGGCTAGTAAGGCACCCCGATAAGAGCGGGTTCAATTTGTTAGAGTGTATTTCCCAGGCCTATACAGAGGTTATCACCCCATGAAGGCATAGGTAGTCTTCTACTCTGAAAGTGTTTCGCTAGCCCACGCGGAGGTTAACACCTCACGAGAGCGTAGTTACTTTACTTCCCCTAAAGGACGGAACCTGAGTAGAGGGCTCATGTTATGCAAATGCAAATATAGTGTGTGAGGAGGAACAACAAACCTTTCACCACCTATTCTATAACTCTATCCTAAAACTCGAGCAATTAATAAAGGCAAAATTAAACAATGTAAGACATTAATTAAACAAATAATAATGACATATAACATTAAATAACCAGAGAACAGTGAAAATTTGCATGCACAAAAGAATGAACATATTTAAAACATTTGGTTATTTTCAAAAAATTTCCTTTATTAGAAACTGGGAATTATAAGTAAACACCAACCAAAACCGAGACTTTCGATAATACACGACTAATTCTAGGTCTGACTCTGTAAAGTCCCTAGCGGAGTCGCCAAGCTGTCGGTACTTGATCCCCGGACCCGCTCGAGTGAAGGGGGAAAAAAACACAGGCAGAGGAAAAGACGATTTAATTTCTCTTGAGATAAAAAGTGAGGGTTTTGAAAACAACCTCGAAAAAAAGAAATGGAGTCACCACCAATTTTTTTTGGCTAGGTGTAATCGGTCACCTTTTAAAACCGATTTTTTATAAAAACATTTTTAAATTAATTAAAATATTTTTAAAACCAATTTTGAAGTGTGCGCTTTATACCAGAGAAAAACAAGTATGGGTTCGGGAGTCAGTTACGTGCGGTGAAGGATTAGCACCCCCACAACGCCCGTATAAAATGGTACCTTATTAGTCGTGTGTCATCTCAAGTCTCGGTAAAAAGTTGGTAAAAAAATTGGTGTTTGTAAATAATTCCCTTAAAAATTCATATTTGATGTGAAAATGACCCTGGATTTCTAGCATAAAATTTCCCATATTTTTCGACAGACACGGCAAAATATGAAATTTTTCCTCGATTTTGAAATCCTCCCAATCATTTTATGAAAAAGATATTCCATCCTTAATGATAATTGATGATATCTTCTCTGGCAGACCCAATAGAGAACTCATGAATTATTTTAACTCGAGAATAATCTTGATTTATACAAAAATCTTATTTGTCTTTCATGTATTTTTGAAAATCATTGAAAATGACCATGAACATGTCAAATGTTACTAAGATAAAAATGAAATAAACATGCTTATTTATCATGGTATGACAAACATTTTTATTATGACATAGTAAAGAAAATAATGACATGGGAAATTATTGACATGGCATACAAAATGACATGTGAATAAAATCGACATGGCATATGGATGACATGGCATAAGAATGAATGTCATGTGAATGAAATCGACATGACAAAATGACATGGCATATGGATGACATGGCATAAGAATGAATGTCATGTGAATGAAATCGACATGGCATACATGATTACATGGCATATGGAGACATGGCATAAGAATGAATGTCACGTGAATGAAATCGACATGGCATAAATTGATGACATGGCATAGGAATGAATGTCATGTAATGAAATCGACATGACCGACGTGATTACATGGCATAAAGTGAACCTGGCATAGGTGACATGGCATAAAACGATGACATGGCATAGATGACATGCCATAGGAGACATGGCATAGATGACTGGGTATAAAATGATGACATGGCATAGGTGACATGGCATCAAATGATGATATGGCATAGATGACATGGCATAGGAATGAATGTCATGTGAATGAAATCGACATGGCATACGAATGAATGTCATGTGAATAAAATCGACATGGCATACATGATGACATGGCATAAAATGATGACATGGCATGAGAATGAATGTCATGTGAATGAAATCGACATGGCATAAGAAATGACATATTAATGACATGGACAAGTTTCATAGCATAAGGATGAATTTATTTGAGAATGATTCGGAATTTATTAGCACCCAAAATCTTTTCATGTTCCCCGGCAAACCCGGTAAAACATAGAAAGTTTTATTTATTTCAAAATTTTCTTAATCATTTTTGTTTTAGAAAAGGGTATTCCTTTGTTAGTAATAGATGATAACTCTCCGGCAGACTTAGCAGAGAAAATCATGAATATTTTAACTCAGGAATATTGCCATATTTATTAAAATGTTATGGATATGCAAATTGACATTAAGGCATGCATGGTTGCCAAAACATGATAAGCATTTTCATTGTAATATGGAGGATGAGATAATGACATGGCATAAGAATGACATGGCATAAAATGATATAGCATGGTAATAAACGTCATGTGAATGAAATCGACATGGTAAACCAAAATGAGATAAACACAATGACATGGCAAAACAAATGACATGGCATGAGAATATTGTGTCTTGAAAATAGATTGACATGAATGAAATGTCATGGAGACCAAATGGTCATGGTAATGACATGAATGGCATGACATGCTTAATTATGGTATGAAATAGGTTCAAACACTAAATGGCATGGCAAATGACATGTTATATGAATGATATGGCATGAATGACATAGATCATAAACAAAATGTCATGATGGCCGAATGACATGGTGATGGCATGTGAATGGCCGAATGCATGGTGATGCCATGTGGATGGCTGAATGGTATGGCATGAAAATGCACCTAAACTATAAATGACATGGAAAAGGACATGGCATGACATGTTATATGGATGACATGGCATAAAATGACATGGCATGTGACATGGCATGACATGTTATATGGATGACATGGCATAAGATGATGTGGCATGAAAAGGACGTAGACCTTAAACGGTGTAGCATGGCCGAATTGCTTGAAAAATGATATGGCATGTGATGTTTTTTGGATGACATGGCATAAAATGACATGGCATGTGACATGGCGTGTGACATGGTAAAGGTGACATGGCATGTGACATGACATAAAAAGGACATGACCACTAGAATGACATGGACAAACCGAAAATGACCTATTCTGTAAATGTCATGGAAAGTGACCTAAGATGCATGACATAGCTACATGACCTAAGATGCATGACATAACCAAATATAATGCAAGGCATGACCTAGACCTAAAATACATGGGAAGGCCGAATGTGATGCAAGACATGTCATGAACACAAAATGCTAGATGACATAGCTACATGACCTAAGATGCATGGCTCAACCAAATATGATGCAAGGCATGGCATGAACCAAAATGCATGGGAAGGCCGAATGTGTAGGGAACTTATCACAACATGAAAATGATGCAAAAACCATGACCAAAGATGCATAGACATGTATGGAAGTAATAAAAAACAAGTAAACAAAGAACAAGGAAAGTGAGCTCCATGGTTGGTACAAATGGGCATAGCCCTCCGATAACCATAATCACTTGATTTTCTCAAGATCATGAAGCCTTTCCAACTCAAAAATCAGTAAATAAAGCAAGCTGGCTTAAAAATGGAGGTGAGCTCCATGGTTGGTAAAATGGGCATAGCCCTTTCCTAACCATGGTCACTTGATTTCCATCACGATCATGAAGCCTTTCAACCTCTTGTACTTCATTTATTTTTTTAAAAAACAGAATATAAAAGAGAAATATACCTTCCACAATCATGTTTCCCATATCAAACATGAAAAACAAAAAATCAAGGCAAGCAAGCAAGCAAGTAAGCATGGGCCATGATGAAAAAGTTTGTAATGATTGTTTTCTTCTCTTTTTCTTATGAAAAGAAAAAGATGAAAGCTCAAAACAAAAAATAAAAAAACATTCAAAACTTTTATTTTCACAAGAAAAGAGGTAGATATTACATGGAAAACAAAGAAAAACACATGAGAATGAAAAAGAAATAATGCTAGAGCAAGGGAGGAATGGCTACCTTCCAAGTTTTCCTAGTAAACTCTCTCTTCCTTTCTTTTAAATTTTATTTTCTTGCCAAATTAGCTACTGCCTTCTCCCTTCAAATGACCAGCCAACTTAAGAGGAAAAAAAAATTCTCCTCTCTCTTTCTCCCTTGGCCGGTTGGCCTCTCCACCATAGGATGAAATGTGCTCTTTTTTCTCCAACAATCTAGGCCATTGGATTAGGATATTTTCATGACAATAAAAATTCTATCTTGAAATTTGATCTTGGCCCTTGAAGAATGTACTCATCTTCCTACAAAGCACCTAGGCCATTGTGTGAAACAAAGACACTCCCTCAGACACCTTGGCTCCGAATGCATCTCCTTCCTTGGATGAATTGTGCCCATTTTTTCTCCAACAATCTAGGCCATTGGATGAGGATATTTTCGTGACAATAAAAATGCCATCTTGCAATTTGACCTTGTCCATTGAAGAATGTACTCATATTTCAACAAAGCACCTAGGCCATTGGATGAGGAAGGACCATATTCAAGATAGTAAAAATAACATCTTGTAGCTTGATAGTGACCATTGGATGAAATGAATTAAATCTCCACCCTTTTCTCCTAAGCTGGCAAGCCAAGGGCTGGAATGTTCCATAATATCCTTCATTTTTTTTCACTTTTTAATTTTGCAAAATTGGCCCTTTTCGGTTTCTTCGGTAATATTACCAGTAGACATCTAATTTTGTCCAGACCACTAAATCAAGTATGTTTTTTTTTCTTAAAGTGATGTTTTAGAATGCAAAAAGGCATTTCTCATACTGTAGGTGGTACTGCGAGACTTAGTTTAAGAAACAGACATAAAAAGTCAATCTTGAAAAGTCAACCCAAAAAGTCAACTACTAAAAAAGTCAACCCACTTTCAAAATCAAGATCCAAAGTTCAATTGAAAAATGATGAAAGAATTTTGATAATCCGAGGTCTACAATGAAATATATGGAGTTCGAAAGTTGGGCTACGGAGATTCAGTAGAAAAGAAATCCTAGTTCAAAAAATTTAGGGAAAAATGCTTAAACGATCAAATTGGTCAAAATTGGATGTTCCAAATGAAAGATAAGCACTGACTACGGGTAATGGAGAGGCTACTTGGAAGAAAAACTGAAGAAAAAATCAATACGAAAGAAAATCGAGAATTAGGGTTTTTGGTTGATTTTGGTGAAATTGGGGAAATTGTAGAAATTGCCCGATTCGGTAAAACTAAAGCCCCTAATTGATGAGAAGTGAGTAAACAAGGATAGCCCAAGGCTCAGTTTGAAGAAATTGCGAGAAAAAAGCAGATTGGAGGAAAAACAGAAAAACGAGAAAATTCTCGACAGTGAAAACAGAGAAAATAAAATCGGAGGACAATTTGATCGTAAAAATTGGGTGTTTTTGGACCAACTTAAATTCAATATACGACAAAGGCATAGAAAAAAGAAAATATGAAAATCAGACTTGTTTTGTGCAAAACCGGGCTTCCGAGGCAAAAGGGCAAAATTGGAAAATTTGGAAAAAACATCAAATGAGCTCCAAAAATTTTGAAAATTTGCAGATATCATTCTTAAATCATTTGGAATATATTGGTGAAGAAAAATCTGGATTTGGAGCTCGTTTGCAAAATGGCAAATCTCGGGCCCACTATGTTAAAATTCAAGAAGATAAATCCCGAAAGAATAGCAAATGAGTTCCAAAAATTCTGAAAATTTGCAGATATCATTCTTAAATTATTTGGAAGATAGTGGAGAAAGAAAATCTAGATTCGGAGTTCGTTTGCAAAATGGCAAATCCCGGGCCCACTATGTTGAAATTCAAGCAGATAAATCTCGAAAAATAGCAAATGAGCTCCAAAATTTTGAAAACTTCCAGATCTCACTTTTAAATTATTTGGAAGAGATTGGTGAAGAAAAGTTTGGATTCGGAGCTCGTATAAAAAATGGAAAAAGTTCTGGTGCACAAAAGGGTAATTTTGGAAGAAAAAATCCAAAAAAATAGAAAATGGGCTTGGAAAATTTTGTAAACTTTCAGAATTCAATTTTTTATTATTTTGGAAGTATTGAAAAAAGAAAATTTGAATTTGGAGTCCATTTACTATTTATTTAGGTTAGGGGTCAAAAAGGTTATTTTATCCAAAAAATCGAAAAGGGCCTTTCTTGCAATTAAAAAAAATGAAGCGTGGGTTGGAATGTAAAGAGGCAGCTGGACAAGGCCCATGAAAGGATGGATATTTTTTAATTTTTCATCTAAAGGCCAAGAGTGAATGAGAAGGTAGTTATTTTTTTTATCAAACCTTTGAATTTGCAACACATGGACCAATGGATGGAGATGGATGATGTCATATTTATGACATATTATTTATGATATCATTTTCATGAAATCATATTTAGGGGCTGATTATTCCAATCTAACGGTGGGAATTTTACATAGAAGACATCTTGAATAAAGGACCATTGGATCAAAATTGGTTAAAAAAATGACAACTTTCAAGGGGCACACCAAGGGCCATTCGTCCAAGGCATAAGGGGAGGGGTTTTCTTCATTCTTTGATACTTCTTCTTGGCTGAATACTCTCCATTTTTTAAAGCAAATAGAAATTTTAGAAAGGTAAAGAAAGTAAGAAGAGAAAAAAGCTTGCAATATAGCTTTTAGAGGTAGCTAAAAACACCTTACTCTTGCACATTTTTTGCATTTCCATCCTTGATTTTCTGTTTTCATTTGATATTTGGTGAGTTTCTATTGATTTTAGTTTTAAAATATGTGTTTTTAAGCTTTCTCTTCAAGTTCTTCTTTTATGATTTCATGAAAAACTTTGAAAAACCATTTTTTTACATTTTTTTGAAAAAGCCAAATGGACTATTTTTGAGAAATGATTGGTGTTTGATCTTTATTTCATGTTGTTTGTAATTTCTAGCATGTTTTGATGTTTTTATATTTTCTTCAAATAACAAAAACATGGAGCTTGTTTTAATCTTTTTACTTACTTACCTCCATTTTTGATTTTATCATCTTGCTTCCATGTTTACTTTCCTTGTTTACATTTTTTAATTTTCTGTTTTCAACATGTTTGAGTTGTTCATGATTTGCATTTTAATATACTATGTGTTTATGAAAATGTCTAGTTGTGTTCATGCCTTTACTTCATGTTTGCATGTTTCTACTTTAGCCTTGCATTTAGTATGTCATGTGTTTGTGAAAATGCCATGCTAGAATACCATCATTGTGAGTATGTGACCATTCGGCCTGCTCCATTTTTCTATGCATTTTCATCTTGTGAGTTGATAGGTTTGCATTTCCATGTTATGATTTTTGTATCTCGATTTAGTATGCAATGTGTTTGTGAAAATGCCATGATAGAATATCATCATTTTGAGCCTATGTCCATTCGACCTCTTCCATTTTCTTTGCTTTGTATGTGCATTTTCATCTTGCTTGTTGACATGTTTGTATTTCCATGCTATATTTTTGTGTATTTTGATTTAGTATGCTATGTGTTTGTGTTATTGCCATGCATTATTTAGGTCTAGGCTTCATTTGCATTGCCATGCATGTTAGTCCTAGGTTGCATTTATTGCCATGCAAGTTCATGTTAGGTCTAGGCCATATTCTTTATGCCATGCATTTTCCATGCCATTTAGGTTTTAAATCATGCATTTCATGCATTTAACTTGCTATATGTTCATGCATATCATATCATGCCACTTGATTTTTGACTTAGACCAATCAATGGCTCAAAGTCAAGCTCACATTAGCATACTTGTGGAAAATTAAAAAATTGTCAAGTTGATTTTTCTATCTTTGTGATTTTTTTTACTTAGGCAAATCTTGTCCAATTTTTTAGATCATTTATCTACTGTTTGTAGGTTCATAGAAGAGTCTCCAACATTTTTACTTTGATTTTGAATGATTTTATCAAAGGCAAAAAAATGTGTTTTGGCAAAACAATTTTTCACCCAGTATTCTGACTTTCCCGATTTTTTTGGTAAGTTATCTTTAATCAGAAAATTAAGCCAATTTTTTCCCGTTTAGTTTTACATTTTCTGAGTCTCCACTATTTTGTTTTATATTTTTTGAAAATTTTAAAAATAGGTTAAAAAATCACGCTTTAAAACTGGATAGCAGAGTCAGATTTGAATTTAAGGGAAAAATAATTGTTAATTTTGGCTAAGGCATTCAGAAGGGGCTGATTAGGAACCTTAGCTACTGTCCTTGGTTGGTTTCTAAGCCTTTTTAATCTTTAAAAATGATTTTATAAAGCTCGGGTCAAGGGTGGTCAAGTCCGAGATTTCAAACTTAGGAAAATAGAGCTATTTCAAATGGGAATTCGACTATGGTTTAGTTTTCATTCAAGATTTTCTAAATTGTTTTCAACCAATCACTAAGCATTTTGATTTTAGAAAATTTAATTTGATATATTTTTCTTAGATACCCGAATATCTTTTTAGATATACGGATTTTCTTATTTAAAGGAAAAAATACACTTTCATGCATTGCATTTTCCATATTCATGCATATTGTATAACATATGATTTTTTGCTATGATAATTTATATGGTATTGTTATTATTTTTATTTATATTTTATGGTGTTATGTTGTTTGTTATATGGTTTTGAATATTTTATGCTATCCTATGCTTTTTATTTAGTCATTTATTTTTGTCACATTAATTAGCATATACTATGTTCATGCATTATTAGTTTTATTTTATTTTCATGCATACTTTATGATATCATTATTTTATGTTTCATGTCATTTCATGTACTTAGATTATATGCCATGTCATTTAAATATGCCATGTAATTTAAATTTTCCATGTTATTTAAATCATTTCATTTCATTTCATTTAGAATATATCATGTCACTTAGGATATTTCATTTCATTTAAAATATATTATGTCACTTAGGATATTTCATTTCATTTAAAATATATTATATTACTTAGGTTATTTCATTTCATTTAGAATATATCATGTCACTTAGAATATTTCATTTCATTTAGAATATATCATGTCACTTAGATTATTTCATTTCATTTAGAATATGCTATGCCATTTAAATTATATCATATCATTTAGGTTGCATTATATTAACTAGACTTTATTATATCATCTTTACTATGTCACACATATTCATATTCATATATATTTTTAAATGTTTTGAAAAAGATAATGATTTTCAATCAAATAAAGATATTCTCGAGTTAAAATAATGCAGTGAGTTCTCTACCGGGTTTGCTGGAGAGGATATCATCAATTATCATTAATAAAGGAATATCTTTCTTTCAAAAAAACGAGAATGATTCGGAAAGTTTTCCAAATAAATAAAAATTTCTATATTTTTTCGATTTTGTCGGGGAATATAGGAAAATTTTGAATTAATAAATTTCTGATCATTTTCAATGAAAAATAGAATTATTTTTCTTAAAATTAGAAATTAATTTGAAATACCAAATTTAAAATCGACTTTTTACCGAGACTTGATATATTACACGATTAATAAGGTACCGTTTTATACGGGAGTTGTGAGGGTGCTAATCCTTCCCCGCACGTAACCGAGTCCCGAACTCGTTTCTTTGATTTTCTCTGGTTTAAAAACGCAGACTTGAACTTGGTTTTAAAAAATGTCTTAATTAATTTTAAAATGTTTTACAAAACATGTTTTAATAGGCAGCCGATCACACCTAGCCAAAAAAGATTGGTGGCGACTCCATGTCTTTTTCGAGGTCATTTTCAAATCTTCATTTTATTTCAAGAGGAATTAAGTCGTCTTTTCCTCTGTTTTTCAATGTCAAGCTTAACAAGTAATAAAGTCTTGCGATGAGACTTGTTATTTATTAGGTTGCGAAAGCTTTGTGACTCCACTGAGGAAATTAGAGAGTCAGGCCAAGAATTAGTCGTGTGTTATCAAAGTCTCGATTTTTTTTGGTTTATTCGGTATTTAATTTTAATTCCCATATTTTTTTAAATAAGGAGAATTTTAAAAATATAAAAAAGTTTTAAATATGTCCATATTCATGTGCATACATATTATTATTATTCTCTGTTTATTTTGTTGTATATAGTTATTCTTTGCCTAATGGATGCTTTACATTATTTGATTTTTGTGGGGTATTTAGAATAAGGGGTGTAGAATAGGTGGTGACAGGTTTGTTTTGTTCCTCCGCACACACTACATTTGCATTTGCATAACATGAACTATCTACCTAGGTTTCGTCCTTTTAAGTGGGAGTAAAGTAACTACGCCTTCGTGATGATCCTCCGTATGGGCTAGTGAAACATTTCCGGAGTATAAAGTACCTAATGCCTTCTTGATGATCCTCCGTATGGGCATAGGAAAATATACTCTAAAGAATTGAACCCGCTTTTATCAGGGTGCCTTACTAGCCTTCACAGGCGACAGTGAGGAAAAATTCGGGGCCTTTAGAACTCATTCACCTTCATATAGTGAACCTAGGCGAAGCCATGCCGGATTTCTGTTAGATACCTGAAGTTAAGAACACATGGAGGAACATTCCAACCTTTTACCATCTTTCTATATGTTAGATTTTACAAATTGGATGATGATGAACGAACATCATATCGCTCGTAATAAGTTTGTTATTTCGTCACAAAGTTGTCGTAATGCCGAAACTCTGTTAAAATTTTTGGGATCTTTTTTTTTAAAGCATGTTGTTATTTATGTTATATTTGTAAATTCATTTCTTTACCAATTTATTTCTTTTTGTTTTCTTTTCTTTGACATGCATCATAGACACCATCATACACTTGAAGTTTATTGGCCTCGGGATAGTCACCAACCCAAAGGACTTTCATGGAGTGTCAGGTTATTTCAGTGATAAAAGATCATGCAATAGTTACGGCAAGCTCGAAAAAAGATCAGAGGGAGGATGTGATTGCCTGAAGAAAGATTATGTGTCAGTATTGCCGAAAAGGGTAAAAATGGATTTTAGATAGAATAATCTCTGAAGGTTAGCCGATATTTGGAATCAGTGGAATGTATCAGAGAAAGAAGCCTTCACTCAGAATTATGGAGATATAGCACTCTTAATTCTGAGTAGGGTGAATAGTGGGTTGGTTCAAGCTATGATACAGTTTTGGAATCCTGCTTATAGATGTTTCACTTTTAACAAGGAGGATATGACCCCACTTATTGAAGAATATTCAACACTATTACGTATTGAGTGTACTAATCCAGATCGGGTATATTTGAAAATGGTGAAACCTTCAGGTTTTAAGAGGAAAGTGGCTAGGATCACGGGAATGGATACAACATGGGTTGAGAGTCATGTGGATACAAAGCAAAAAATGGATGCATTCCGTGGGAAACTCTCAGACAATTGATAGTGGGTCATTCCGATAAAGAAAAATCCAGGGACATCTTTTCTTTAGCCATCTACAGATTAATCATATTCCAAAAGATATTGGGTCATGTGGATATAGCCGTGTTTGATTTCTTTGAAAATTTGGAAGAAAAAATCAACCCATCTCCGGCCATCATAGCAGAAACTATCCGATCTTTGAATTTTTGTAAAAGGGAAGGATAAGGGAGAATCATGGGGTGTGTACAACTCTTTATATTTGGATTCAAAGTCACTTTTGGAAGATAGAAGAGGTTTCCTTCAAACAGTACATGAAGTCTTTAGTTTCGATTAGTGAATTCCTTAGAAAGGATTGTCCTGAAGACAGAGATGAAGAGAAATGGGTCAACATGTTCTGGAATCTAAAAGGGGAGATGGTAACTTGGAGAGCTCCATGGATGGTTCCTATGCCGATTAAGTATAAATGTGGGGATAACCGAGGGTTCCACTACTCGAAATTTGGGGGTCTGTGAGTTGCGCACCTCTGTTGGTGCAAAGACAAGTCAAGTCTCGATAATTCACACCTGCGATTCATAAACTAGGATTATCAGAGTTTACTTATGGAGAGGATGGGTATTCTAGAAAGGCACGGGCAGTGATTGAAGCATGGAAGAAAACTCATCGGATAAAAGTGGCTCGATATGCCGACATCGTCACACCTGACTACCTGGTATGGAAGGAATTGAGGGTTAATGATAGGTTGTTGACATCGGATGGGGAAAAGGTTCAGTTCATGAATTCTCCACCAAAGGAAGTGCCATCAGAGTTAGAAATTGCAAGGGTGGAATTCGAAAAAGAAAAGGCCCAAATGAGCAAAGAGATTGCCCGACTGCAAGAAGAGATTAAGGACATGAAAAATAGGGAATCAGTTCGGGAAAGAGAAAAGGAAAAGATCAAGAGAGAAAGGGACACTGTCAAGGGAGATCTCAGGGATTCGCACTTGGAAAACAAAAGTACCACTTCGAGCTCAGATTTGAAAGAACCCTCAAGACTTTCGGAGAATAACTATTGGCAAGAGAGAGCGTAGCATGAAGAAGCTCGAGCCAATCAACTGGAGAAGAAAGCTAAGGAAAGTTTACATAGTGATGTTTCTGCTGACATGTCTAGGAGCTATGAACAAGTAGGGGTCAGATTGAAAAGCATGGCAATCAAAAGAGGACTGTGAAAGAAAATCCAAGATCTGAGGGAGTTACTATAGGACTAGTATTTTGTAACAGCACTTTGAAATAGATAGACGAATTATGGATTTGTCTTATGCAGTGATACTTTTATTTTATCTTTAATGTACTTAGTTTCAGGAAATCATTGAAAGACCATTTGGTTGGAATTATCCCGGGGCAAATAGTTTCAAATGCATTCATATTTTTTTATATATTTTGTTTGTTCATTCGTACATCTATTCATAGTTATAATCATTCATTTGTTTTTTTTATGATTATTCATTCATATTCATATATTTAGTCATTTATTTATTCATTTTATTTGTTCATTCATTTATTCTTTCATATTCATATACTTAGTCATTTATTTATTCATTTTATTTGTTCATTCGTTCACATTTAGTTACTCATTCATTTTTAATAAAATATAAAAAAAAAAATTGTCAATAAATTCTAATTCATGGTTTTTTAAAAACTTAAGGTAAATCGGGCACACTCCAAAAGAAACGGATCTTCGACACCGCTACAACACTAGATCTCAAGCTAGGATCATGGAGAATGATCATCTTGCTCGTATTGAGAGGATGAAATGTGTTTAAAAGGAACTACAGGAACAGCTGATTAAGTCTCAGGAGGAATCAAGGGAACAAATGGCTAAACTCATGGAAATGATGAACGCCATGATGAGACAGAAAGGTTCGGGGGAGAATTCGGTCACAGGAAAAAGGGTGGTAAATGAGGAAGATCAACCTGAAATCGTGCAGCTGAAGGGCTAAGCAACCCAGCATGTGGGAAATGAGCTGCCAACTGGGGCAGCCTCCTATGTTTATATCCAACTAGCGGCTGAAGCACAGAGCTATGCTCCTGGAAAAGGTAACATTGGGGCTGGCCCAAGTGATATTGTTGATGTTCCGGACTTTGAGGAACTGGCTGAGAAATAAAAGGCAAGGATGGCTGAGCTGAAAATGATGGAAACTACAGAATCTCAGAAGAAGTATCAGTTTCTAGAAGAGAGATTAATAGCAATAGAGGGGGTAGAGTTATTTGGCAGTTTGGATGCCAAAGAGATGAGCTTGGTACATGGCTCGGTGATTCCTCCCAAGTTTAAAGTACCCGATTTTGAGAAATACGACGGAACTACCAACCCGTCAGACCTGACTATGTACTGTCAGAATATGATCGGACATGATGAAGATGAAAAATTGCTTATCCACTGTTTTCAGGATAGCTTGACAGGGTCTGCAACTCGATGGTATAATCAGCTCACCCGTACTAAGATCCGTTCCTGGATGGATCTAGCCAGATCTTTCATGGAACAACACAAACATGTGACAGACATGGTACCTGACCGTCTAACTCTACAAAACATGGAAAAGAAAGCTAATGAAATATTCAAAGAATACTCTCAGAGATGGAGAGACTTGGCTACACAAGTACAACCTCCTTTGGCCAACAAAGAAACTACAGTGCTTTTCATCAATAACTTAAAAGCACCATATTATGATAAATTGGTGGGGAGTGCCACTAAAGACTTTCCAAATATGGTGATATCCGAAGAAATGATAGAGTCTGCCATTAAAAATGGAAAAATGGAAGGGGGTGAGTCTGCTACTCCGAATAAAGTATTCCCTGCTAAGAAGAAAGAGGAAACCCACGCAGTTAGCTTTAACCAATATTCCTATACACCTCCTACACCCTACACACCTTACTTGGGATATAATCCTTAGTACCCCAATGTGAACCATCTTACTTAGAATCCATTCCCCTATACCAGTATACCACTACAGCCATTTCCAATTAGCGTGTCCCCACAGATAAACCTTCCCCGAAACACTATCCCAAACACCCAGAATACCATGCACAACAACCAACGTTCACCAAGGAATGATCAAAAACCCTTATTTGACCCGATTCCTACCACTTATGGTGAACAATATCCCAAATTGTTGCAGGGTCAACTTGTTGCACCCGTATACCTTAAACCTCTGACACCGCCATACCAAGGTGGTACAACGCAAATTATAACTTCGCATATCAAGAGGGGATTCAGGGGCATTCGACTGAGGATTGCATTGCCTTTAAAAAGAAAGTCCAAAGTCTGATCAACTCCGGGGTTGTGAAATTCGGGACAAGGAATGGGTCAAATGAAGCAGGAAATCCATTACCTAATCATGCTGAGAACTAGGTGAATACAATGATAGCGCGGAAAGTCAGTCGGGTGAAGAGGAGTATTAGTGAAGTAAAGACTCCAATGTTAATAGTATGGGTCAAAATGGTTAAAGCCGGAATCATTCAAGATGAGGGCAGTTTGAAAATGGTGGCAACCATAATAGAAGATTGGTGCCCTTTCCATAAATGTAAAGTACATACCATACAGAATTGTAGAGATTTCTTGGTTAAAGTCCAACAGATGATGGATGAGGGCCGGGCCCAATTCTACGAGGAAGCAGAAGAAAAAAAAAAGAAAAAGTGGGTGCTACGGACGATACAACTGGATACGGTAGAGGTAGACCTCTGATCATTTACTATGATGAGCCAGAGAAGGTTGCTCCGGTTATTGAAGAAGTCATGCCTAAACTGATCATGGAATTTCCATCCACTTTTTCATATAAAGAAAACAAGGCTGCACCATGGAAGTATGATTGTAGTATGGTTATGCCAAGCACTTCTAGTCAGCAGGTAGCAATCGAAATAACAGGAGTCGGGCACTTAACTCGCAGTGTCAGATGCTATGCCCCTGAGACTGTTGAACAAGGTCTACCAGGAAAGTGAGGGGAAGTAGATAAAGGGAAGAAGGTTGTTGAACCAGTCCATATTGAGATGGATCAGTAAAAAAAAAAAAGATTTCGATCCTGTCATTGCTATTGAACTCGGAGCCACACAGAAATGCCCTGTTAAGAGTTTTGAATCAGACATATGTGGCCTATAACATATCGGTAGAGAAATTAGATAGGTTGGTAGGGAATATTGTAGCAGACGATCATATATAATTCTGTTATGATGAAATTAAATAGGTTGGTGGGTCAACAAAGGCTCTTCACATAACAACCACTTGCAAGGGGCACATACTACCGAGGGTGCTTTTGGATAACAGTTCTTCGTTAAATGTGATGCCCTTGGCAACCCTGTCTAAACTGCTAATTGATGTTTCCTTTATGTTACCGAGTTGCACGGTAGTCAGAGCTTTTGATGGCACCCGGCAAGATGTATTGGGAACTATTGAGGTTCCTCTGGAAATAGGTCCATGTACCTATAAGGTCGACTTTCAAGTCATGGATATTAACCCATCCTACAATTTCTTATTAGGGAGGCCTTGGATATATTTTTATGGAGTAGTACCCGCATCTCTCCATCAAAAATTAAAGTTTGTAATGGAGGGACGCTTAGTTAGTATGTCTGGAGAAGAGGATATTATAGCCTCTGCATCCACTGAATCCCCTTACATTGAACCAAATGAAGATACTGTGAAATGTTCCTTCCGGTCTTTGGAGTTTGTAAATGTAGTATTCGTCACTGAAGGATGAAGAATTCTAAAGTCAAAGTTGTCCAAGAATACAAGACTGGGAGTAAGGACTACTGTGGGAAAAGGTTGTCGGGAAGGAAAAGGTCTTGGAAAGTATCTTCAAGGAATGGCCCAAGCAATTGAAGTGGTTGGAAAGAAGGACCGGTATGGTCTAGGATATCTTTTGAAGGCTCAGGATAAGAGGAAACAAGTTGAGAAGAACCGACAAAGAAGGATGGCCCGTCTCGCGGGTATGGATATTGAGTGAGAGCCTATGACTTTCCCACCAATCCTTCACAGCTTTCGCTCAGCCGATTTTCTGTTCGGAGAAAAGGATTCTGATGATGTACTCATAATAATTTAACAAGCTTACGAGAAGTTTCAATTGGATAGGGGTGAGGCACAGGATATGATGATGATATAGACTGACAAATTAGAGTGCGACCGAGCTTCCTATAGTCTTTAGGTATATTCCAAAGTAATACTTTAAAACAATCTTAATTATTTTTGCCCAGAGATATTAAGAATTTTTGTGTAATGGGCTTTTGTTTACAAAATCTTCATTCAATAAATAACAAGCACGATGCATTTTCTCTATGTTGATGTGTCCATATTCTTTCAATTATGCTATTTATTTATCTTCCATTGCCTATATATTTTCCTATATTGTTTCTTCCCCACCTATTTACAGGTGTACGAATGCGGAAAATTAGGACCTTTCTGTCAGTAATTTTGAAGTTGATTTTGAAAGACCCATTTGCACGGGTGATTTTGAGGACAACGAAGATACTGAGGACTATGATCTACCTCCAGACTTATTAAGAAAAATAAAACAAGAGGAGAAACAAGTACTTCCTCATAAGGAGCTATTTTAAATGATAAATTTAGGAAGTGGTGAGGAAATAAAGGAGGTTAAGATTGGGACCTCATTGTCAACATCAATAAAGGGTGAATTGATAGCCTTACTCCGGGAATATGTAGATGTATTTGCATGGTCATACCAAGACATGCCAGGCTTGGATCCAGATATTGTGGTTCATAAGCTTCCTTTAAGGCTAGAATGCAAGCCAATTCAGCAAAAGTTGAGAAGAATGAGGCCGAATATGCTGTTAAAGATAAAATAGGAGGTGAAGAAGCAGTTTGATGCTAGATTCTTAGAGGTGGCAAAATATCCGGAATGGGTGGAAAATATTGTTCCAGTACAAAGAAGGTTGGTAAGGTGCGGATGTGCGTCGATTACCGAGATCTGAACAAGGCCAGCCCTAAAAATAATTTCCTTTTGCCTCACATCGATACTTTGGTGGATAATACAGTGAAGAGTTCTTTATTTTCTTTCATGGATGGATTATCAGGGTACAATCAGATTAAGATGGCACCGAAAGATATGGAGAAAACCATATTTGTTACAATATGGAGAACATTCTTCTACAAGGTAATGTCGTTTGGGTTGAAGAATGCTAGGGCAACATATCAGAGAGCCATGGTGACCTTATTTCACGATATGATGCGTAAGGGAATTGAGGTCTATGTTGATGATATGATTGCAAAGTCACAAGGAGAAGAGGAGCATATTGTGAATCTTAAGAAACTCTTCGAAAGACTAAAAAAGTTTTTACTCAAGCTAAACCCGAAAAAATGCACTTTCAGAGTCACTTCGGCGAAATTGTTGGGTTTTGTTGTCAACAAAAGAGGAATTTAGATTGATCCGGATAAAATGAAGGCCATCCAGAATCTGCCACCACTACGTACTCAAAAAGAAGTGAGAGGCTTTCTGGGAAGATTGAATTACATTGCTCGATTTATTTCTCAGTTAACCGAAAAATGTGATCCAATATTTAAGCTACTTCGAAAACGTGATCTAGGAAAATAGGATGAAGGTTGTCAAATCGCCTTTGAAAAGGTTAAACATTATCTATCCAACCCACCAATATTAATGCCACCTGTTCCAGATAAACCAATGATATTATATTTATCAGCATTTGAGAGATCCATGTTATGCTTTGGGGCAGCTTGATGAGACTGGAAAGAAAGAACAGGAAATTTACTACCTTAGCAAGAAGTTCACAGATTATGAGCTGAAATATTCGTCGATAGAAAAACTGTGCTATGCCTTAGCTTGGACTGCTCGGAGGCTCAGACAGTACATGTTGTACCACACGACGTGGTTGATTGCCAAGCTAGATCCAATCAAGTACATGTTGGAAGCACCTTCTTTGTCAGGGAGGACGGCAAGATGGCAAGTTTTGTTGTCAGAGTACGACATTGTATATGTAAGTCATAATGCTATCAAGGGCAATGCAGTGGCTAAATTTTTAGCAAGTCGAACGGTGGAAGATTATGAGCCGTTGAACTTCGATTTTCCTGATGAAGATCTAATGTATATCTCGCAAGCGGAGGAGGGTCCCCCAAAGAAGAAAGTATGGAAAATGTACTTCGATGGTGCATCTAATGCCATAGGGCATGAAATCGATGCGTGCTCATATCCCAGAAGAACATTATTATCCTTTCACTGCCAGATTGGATTTTGATTGTACAAACAATACTGCTGAGTATGAGGCGTGTACTATGGGCCTTCGTGCTGTAGTGGACAGAAAAATCAAAATATTGGAATTTTTTTGAGACTCAGCTCTAGTGATATACTAGTTACGGGGAGAATGGGAAACCCGAGATACAAAACTAATCCGATATCGAGAACTTATACTGAGTTATTAGAGGAGTTTGAAGAAGTAAGTTTCAATTACTTCCCACGAGAAGAAAATCTAATGGCAGATGCTCTAGCTACATTGTCATCAATGTTTAAAGTGAATGAAGGGGCTAAAGTTGTGCCGATAAAGATGAGCATATATGAGTCTCCTGCCCACTGCTTGAGTATTCAAGAAGAAGCTGATGGCCTCCCTTGGTATAACGACATCTTGTAGTACATCAAGCGTCAACAGTACCCAGAACGAGCAACAAAAAACGACAAGAAGACTCTGAGAAGGCTAGCAATGGGTTTTGTTCTAGACGATGAGATTCACTACAAGAAAGGGAAACACCAAGTCTTATTGAGATGTATCGGATCCGCCGAAGCTGGAGAATTACAAAAGAGGTCCATGAAGGGATATGTGGCACCCATGCCAATGGTCACATGCTTGTTAAGCAGATTATGAGGGCGGGATATTATTGGCTGACGATGGAAGGAGAATGTATCAGTTATTCCCGAAAGTGCCATAAATGCCAGATCTATGCAGATAAGATTCATGTGCCGTCATCGCCATTGCATGTCGTGACTGCACCATGGCCATTTTCAATGTGGTGAATAGATATGATTGGGCCTATTACCTCGAAATCTTTAAATGGACATCGTTTCATCCTGGTGGCCATAGATTATTTCAAAAAGTGGGTAGAAGCTGCTTCCTATACGAATGTAACAAAGTCCGTGGTATGCAGATTTGTTAAGAAGGAAATTATATGCCAATATGGATTGCCAGCAATAATTATTTCAGATAATACTCTCAATCTGAATAATAAGATGATGAGAGAAGTGTGTACTCAATCAAGATCACACATCATAATTTGGCACCTTACCGTCCGAGGATGAATGGGGCAGTAGAAGCAGCCAACAAAAACATCAAGAAGATTGTTGAGAAGATGACTGATGTGTACAAGGATTGGCATGAGATCTTGTCTTTTGCTCTTCATGCATATCATACCTCGGTTCGTATATCTACAGGGGCAATGCCATTTTCTTTGGTATACAGGATGGAAGCAATGCTACCTATTGAAGTTGAAATCCCTTCACTTTGGGTTTTGATGGAGGTTGGCCTAGAAGAGGAAAAATAGGTTAGAGCTCGTTATGAACAGCTGAATCTCATCGAGGAGAAAAGATTGAAGGCAATTTTTCATGGGAAATTGTATCAGAAAAGGATGATTCGAGCCCACAACAAGAAGGTTCGTCCCAGACAGTTCCGAGAAGGAGAGTTGGTACCAAGGAAAATTCTCCCCATAGTGAAGGATCGACGAGGAAAATTGTCTCCAAATTGAGAAGGACCCTATGTGGTAAAAAACTTTTTTCTGGAGGAGCATTGATTCTAACTCGGATGGATGGGGATGATTTGAGAAATCCCATGAATATTGATGAATTGAAAAAGTATTATGCTTGAAGAAAAAAGAAAAAAAAAAGTGTGATGCTATGCACATAGAAATTCGAATGATTCCAAGTGTAAAAATGGAAATTCTATATATCTATCTCCCCTGAGGATTACTTTTCAATGAAGAATATTCTTGCTTGACATGATGAATGGCCATCTTTCATATTCCTTTCACTAAGAAGAAATTATCCTTAGTCACCCCTTTGAGCCTTAGGAATTTTTTCTTTCTTCGAACCTTGATCAAGGATCACCCTCTACACTGGAAGGCAGATGCAAGGAAAATTAATCTAAAAAAAGATTATGGCAAAAAAAAGAGCCATCGAAAAAGTGTGAAATCAAAGAATGGCAAATGAAAGCCAAGAATGAAAAAAAAAGGAAAAAAGCAAAAAAAAAAGAAAAAAAAAGAAAAAAAAAAGAAAAAAGAGGAAAGTCCAAAGAGGACAAATGTTTCAAGAATGAATTCTCCTCAAGAAATGATCCTTGATCTAATCACCCTTAAACACACTTTGGGCCTATTTATCCTTTCTTTCTAAACCCGAACCTTGGCCTATAGTACGTGCTTTAAAAGTCCATTTTGATCAAGCATGGATATTTAATTTGAAAGGTTGTTCTCAGAATTTATCCCATATTTTGAATTGACATTATTACCTTGGAAGCATTTAGAATTCTCAGATGCATGGAGAATACAAGAAAAAAGAGAAAATAAGAAAATGAAAAAAGAATGTAAAAGGAGAGGTTTAAGCTGAAAACCCGCAAATGGCTACTTAATACCGAATGGGGGACATTTGAGTTGAAAACCCGCAAAGGACGGCTCAAGTACTGATTAAGGTTTGAATCAATGCTCCGTGTAAAGAGGTTAGAAAGTATCTGAAAATCAGAGGAAAGGAGAACAACTCAGTCTGACGTAACTACGAAAGCCAAAGGGTTACCCAAGTAAATTGCTCGTTCAAGAGAAATTTCAAATGATTTGAAAAAGGAGGGTCCAAGTCCGCATCTGGGGCATCTACAACCTATAACTTTACATTTGTTTCTTATATCCTTGATATTCACTTTTATCTTTTTAAAACATTTGTTGCAATAAAATTTTGTTATCCCTTTCATGACATTTGCTTGTTTCATAATTTCTTTCATACAATTTTGTGATGCATTTTGTTTGTTATTAAATTGAATGATGTTTAGTAAACATAAAAATATTTAAATAAAAAGATTTTAGAGTATTACTAAGGAGTAGATTTAAATTTTAGAACAGGTTTGGAAAATTCACCAAGTAAAGGTAAATCGTGAATATGTTGAAGACTCCGTCATGAAGTCAGAAAATTTGTGAATTTCAGCGAAGTCAGAAACTGGGACTGTTTGACAATTTATCTTGAATGAAGATTGCTCAAGTGGGGCATCAATGAACAATTGAAGACTCCATCATAAAGTCGGATAATCTGTGAACCTCAAAGAAACCATGGATTAGAAATCATGACACAATCATTTGATTACATTCATCCTTAGGAAACATACAAGCATTTGCAAAGCATGTCATTCTCATCATTGCATTTAGCTAACATTGCAAGAATCAGGAAAACTTTGGCTTCCCCAAATCGAACTTGTTCTGCTTCTCAAATGAGTCGAGCCTCGAGACTATCGTCGAGGTATTTCTTTTTGTTTTAAATCGAATTCGTTCTGCTTCTTAAATGAGTCAAGCCCCGAGACCATCGTCGAGGTATTTCTTTTGGTTTTAAATCGAATTGATTTTGCTTCTCAAATGACTCGAGCCCGAGACCATTGTCGAGGTATTTCTTTTTGTTTTAAATCGAACTCGTTCTACTTCTCAAATGAGTCGAGCCCCGAGACCATCGTCGAGGTATACCCCTTTAGTTTTCAAAGTCAAATTTATTTTACAAATGAGCCAAATCCAGGTATTTTCTTTGTTTTTAAATCGAACTTGTTCTGCTTCTCAAATGGGTCGAGCCCCGAGACCATCGTCGAGGTATTTTGCCTTTGTTTTTAAATCGAACTCATTTGCTTCTCAAATGAGTTAAGCCCCGAGACCATCATCGAGGTAATTTCTGTTTAAATCATGGATAAGACCTCTGGGCACCATTCTTAAGATCTCTGGGCACCATTAATTTTACAGTTTTAAAAAATAAGCAAGTTTTAATGGCGATAGCTGAAGCCTCTGGTGGAGATATCCAGAGTTTTACAATTTTAAAAATGAGCAAGTCTTCGATGGCGATAGTTGAAGCCTCTGGTGGAGATATCCAGAGTTTTACAGTTTTAGAAATGAACAAGTCATCGGTGGCGATAGCTGAAGCATCTGGTGGAGATATTAGGAGTTTTACAGTTTTAAAATTGAGCAAGTCTTTGGTAGTGATAGCTGAAGCTTTTGGAGGAGATACCCAGAATTTTAAAAATAGCTAAGCACAAGACCGGATAAGGTCTCGAGACCATCGTCGAGGTATTTTCTTCTCTTGCAAATCAAACCCGTTTCCTTAAGACGAGTCGAGCCTTGATTAGTCAGGGAACTCAACTTAAGGACAAAATCCTGAAAAAATAGAAAATGAGCTCCAAAAATTATGAAAACTTCCAGATCACACTTTTAAATTATTTGGAAGATATTGGTGAAGAAAAATTTGGATTTGGAGCTCTATAAAAATAGTAAAAGTTCGGGTGTACAAAAGGGTAATTTTGGAAGAAAAAATCCAAAAAAATAGCAAATGGGCTCCAAAACTTTTAAAAACTTTCAAAATTCAAATTTTTATTATTTTGGAAGTATTGAAAAAATAAATTTGAATTTGGAGTCCGTTTACTATTTATTTAGGTTCGGGGTCAAAAATGTTATTTTACCAATAAAATCGAAAAGTGTCTTTCTTGCAATTAAAAAAATGAAGTCTGGGCTGGGAATGTGAAGAGGTAGCTGGCCAAGGCCCATGAAAGGATGGATATTTTTGAATTTTTCATCTAAAGGCCAAGAGTGAATAAGAAGGTAGTTTTTTTTTTTTTGATCAAGCCTTTGAATTTGCAACACATAGACCAATGGATGGAGAGGGATGATGTCATATTTATGACATCATCTTCCTGACATCATATTTGGGGGCTAATTATTCCAATCTAATGGTGGGAATTTTACATAGAAGGCATCTTGAATTAAAGACCATTGGATCACAATTGGTTAAAAAAATAACAACTTTCAAGGGGCACACCAAGGGCCATTCGGCCAAGGCATAAGGGGAGGGGTTTTCTTCATTCTTTGATACTTCTTCTTGGCTGAATACTCTCCATTTCTGAAAGCAAATAGAAAGTTTAGAAAGGTAAAGAAAGTAAGAAGATAAAAAATCTTGCAATATAGCTTTTAGAGGTAGCTAAAAGCACCTTACTCTTGCACTTGTTTTGCATTTCCATCCTTGATTTGCTGTTTTCATTTGATATTTGGTGAGTTTCTATTGATTTTAGTTTTAAAATAAGTGTTTTTAAGCTTTCTCTTCAAGTTCTTCTTTTATGAAAATTTTGAAAAACCAATTTTTTTTACATTTTTTTTTGAAGAAGCCGAATGGACTGTTTTTGAGAAATAATTGGTGTTTGATCTTTATTTCATGTTGTTTATGATGTCTAGCATGTTTTGATGCTTTTTATATTTTCTTCAAATAACAAAAACATGGAGCTTGTTTTAATCTTTTTACTTACTTACCTCCATTTTTTTATTTTATCATCTTGCTTCCATGTTCACTTTCCTTGTTTACATTTTTTAATTTTATGTTTTCAACATGTTTGAGTTGTTCATGATTTGCATTTTACTATACTATATGTTTGTGAAAATGTCTAGTTGTGTTCATGCCTTTACTTCATGTTTGCATGTTTTAGCATGTTTCTAATTTAGCCTTGCATTTAGTATGTCACGTGTTTGTGAAAATGCCATGCTAGAATACCATCATTGTGAGCATGTGAACATTCGGCCTCCTCCATTTTCTATGCTTTATATGTGCATTTTCATCTTGTTAGTTGATAGGTTTGCATTTCCATGTTATGATTTTTGTATCTTGATTTAGTATGCCATGTGTTTGTGAAAATGCCATGCTAGAATATCATCATTTTGAGCCTATGTCTATTCGGCCTCTTCCATTTTCTTTCCTTTATATGTGCATTTTCATCTTGCTTGTTGACATGTTTGTATTTCCATGCTATGTTTTTGTGTATTTTGATTTAGTGCTACGTGTTTGTGTTATTGCCATGCATTTTTTAGGTCTAGGTTTCATTTGCATTGCCATGCATTTCATGCATGTTAGTCCTAGGTTGCATTTATTGCCATGCAAGTTCATGTTAGGTCTAGGCCATATTCTTTATGCCATGCATTTTCCATGCCATTTAGGTTTTAAATCATGCATTTCATGCATTTAACTTGATGTATGTTCATGCATATCATATCATGCCACTTGATTTTTGACATAGGCCAATCAATGGCTCAAAGTCAAGCTCACATGAGCATACTTGTGGAAAATCAAAGAGTTGTCAAGTTGATTTTTCTACCTTTGTGATTTTTTTTTACTTAGGCAAATCTTGTCCAATTTTTTTAGAAAATTTAGCTACTATTTTTAGGTTCATAGAAGAGTCTCCAATCTTTTTACTTTGATTTTTGAATGATTTTATCAAAGGCAAAAAAATATGTTTTGGCAAAACAGTTTTTCACCTAATGTTCTGACTTTCTCGATTTTTCTGGGCAGTTATCTTTATCAGAAAATTAAGCCAATTTTTTCCCGTACAGTTTTACATGTTCTGAGTCTCCACTATGTTTTTTAGATTTTTCTGAAATTTAAAAATAGGTTAAAAAATAACGCTTTAAAACTGGACAGTAGAGTCACATTTGAATTTAAAGGAAAAATAATTGTTAATTTTGGCTAAGGCATTTAGAGTGGGCTGATTAGGAACCTTAGCTACTGTCCTAGGTTAGTTTCTAAGCCTTTTTCATCTTTCAAAATGATTTTATAAAGCTTGGGTCAAGGGTGATCAAGTCCGGGATTTCAAACTTAGGAAAATAGAGCTATTTCAAAGGGGAATTCGGCTATTGATGCACCCAAAAGAGTGTATCTTATTTAACCTTGCACTAAAAAGATAAATTGTAAGTATAGTAGTTAGCAAGGGTCGAGTCCTCAGGGATTGGGTTTTAGTTTATAAGTTAATAGTTTAAAACTTAAATTCAAGAACAATAAAAGAAAAGGGGTTTTTGAAGCCAGATTTAAACTAAAGTAAATAATAAGAATAAGATGCAAGGCGGTATAACCAGCCAATAAAAATATATATACTAAATTAGGCGGTATAACCAGCCAATAAAAATATATATACTAAATTAGGCGGTATAACCAGCCAATAAAAATAAAACAAAGTTAATATATAAATTAGGCGGTATAACCAGCCAATAAAAATAAATATACTTTTTAAAAATAAGCAAACTAGAAAAGTAAGAAAACAAGTAAGTAAGAAGAATCAAATATGAAAAATATGGTTAACGTTTCATTCTCCACCACTAGACATCATTAAGAATCAATTTCAGATCTATCAATATCAACCAACTATCAAAGTTAACAACCGTAGATAACAACAAGCTCTGTTATCCCAATCTTTCCTTAGTTTGTCGTTAAATAGAACAAGCTCTCTATTTAATCTCTAACCATTAAACAACCTAGAATAAGCTCTCTAAATTCAATTTAATGGCAGCTTTATGATGAGAAAGATAGGTTGATCTAAGCAACAAACACATAAGCTCGGATTGTTCAACTTAGGTTATGTTCCACTTTGCAATTATTGAAAACTTGACCATAATCATTAATCACAAATTGCCACTTATGAATAGGAAATCAAGACAATTACACGGATCAAGACTCCTAGACTAGCAATAGATAATTATCAAGATCTATCTAGTTGTACACCTAAATAAATCAAGACAACATCATGAACAATTCTTGTAGAAGAACATAAGCAACTTTGATAGAAAATTAATGATAGATAGAATCTGAAAATCAATCACAAAACATGTCTAGGGCTTTGAAATCACCCTTAACCAAATAGAAGTTTAACCTAGCATAGGTATTGTAAACATAAACATAAAATTAAAGAGAATCTAAGAAGGAAATAAAAGAAAGAAAGAAGAAGAAGAAAATAAAGAAAAAGAAAACTAGAGAAAGGAAAGTAGAAGAAAAATTAGAGAATTTTATTATAATGGCTAATATCCTACCAATCTACCATATCCTCCTCTACAATCATCCAAGGCCCTCTATTTATACACATTTTGGAGGGCTAAATGACAAGAGACAAGCTTTACAAATTTCAAAGGTAGGTATAATAGGTGGGTGCATTTTTCTAACAATTTTCATCATATTGTATGACAATTTTGATCAGCCAACTTGATGGTCCATTTTTTCAATTTTGGAGGCCTGATCTGATCACATGGTCTTCTAGAAAAATGTTCCCCTATCAGTTACTGATCCATAGCCATTGAAATCAGCTCATTTTCTGATGTGGATAAGAAGATATGGGCAAAATACGAAAACAGGTCAGCACAGACGTCATTGCACATCAGCCAACTTGATGGTCGATTTCGCTAGGGAAAACGACTCCGTTTCAAGAAGTGTAAAACATGAAAAAGATAGATATGCCTCTTAACTTTGCACGGTTAAAATTTCAGCCTTATTGCTTCAGTGAAACTCGAGATATAGCTGATATGGCAAAAGGTGTCGGAACTGGAACTGAACTGGATTTGCCCTTAATTCTAGTAATCTGAAATCACTCAAAGAAACTTGTGAAAAACACCAAATTACATAAAAATATAAAAGATCATAAACACAATTAGACTAAACAATAATAACTCGTATTTGACACAGAACAATAATAAAACATAACTAAAAACTATATAATTATACGAGTTATCACACCCCACACTTAGATTGTTGCTAGTCCCTAGCAACGACTCAATAAAAATAAAATAAGAAATCTAATCTAATCCACTTTCGTAGGAAATCACGGTGGCACTTAGCATGTGACACAAGCCTTTAAACCCCTAGGTGTCCCTAGTGGACGAGTTTAGTCTCGTGAGGGTTTACTAGAACGATACCCACAAACATTGAAAAACTAAAATATAAATAAACTACATATACTAAAAATATTTACTCCTAATCCTTTCAATACAAATTAGAGACAATCTTTGAACAAGTCTTATAAACTAATCAATAGCTTAAAGAATTTCACAAAAAATCATGCTTGAATGTAAATTGTTTGAGTTAAGCCAATATTAACATAACATATTTCAATCAAAATAGTGCATATTCAAACTTAATCTCAACTACTGACATGGGATACCCTCATGATTTTCACTCTTTAAAGTAGTGGTGAAGTGTTTACACTCAATCAATCTCATGAAAACAGTTCTACCATATTCTTGCTTGTCCACCTATTCTCCACTATTTAGATCATACAACTTCATGAATCAAGAGGTCTTTAATCAAGGTTGTAATGGGGCCAAGGGGTTTGTAATGTGGTTGAAGAACAAAAGGATAAAGATATCACAAAGGTTCCAAAGAGTTCATAAAGTTTAGAGACATAAAAAGATCATACAAATAAAACTTCTCAAAACTCTTATAAAGCACATAATAACATAGGCTAAATATTCATGTTGAGCCTTTGCATCATTCTAACCAACTTTGTAACATCTTTTTCTTTACTTTAATTAGTAGTTCAAGAGAAGATTTTTTTTTTAATATGGGAATGTATTTGACAATGATCCCTTTCTTTTTCTCTTGACTTTTTTTCTTTCTTTTCCCCCCACACTTATTTCTTGTTTCTAACCCAAATTTTCAATAAATCTTCTTTGTCTTTGCAACTTGTCTCAAAACATGCTAATTCATCTTTGGAACAAAGGTAAAGATATAAGTATATTTAGGTTAGGGACAAGTTATGGTTACCAAAGAGATAGCTTATTCAATGTAGGCTCAAATTGGTTCACTAAGGGTGTGTTCTCTTGGAACATTAATAATGGATGGCTGTTTGGCTCTGGTTATAATCCTAATGCCTCTATCATATTCATGTTGTCACATGTATCAATATAGTCTCAAACGGTTTAAAGCAAGTTCTAGAGAATCATGTAATCATAAGAGCACTCAAGAAAGAAATTAGATTGATTTGTATAATGCATCAATCATTATAGGCTCAAAAACTCACAAGGATGATTATACAAGTCAGATTAAGTCTAAACATGCTTCTTTCTCAATCAACATATCATATTAACATTGGCTCATAAAAAGGTTGACATCAAGCTCAATTCTCATGAAAATCTTCTCACTAATAAATCTGTTTTAGACTTATGCAATTCATATCTCATCATTGTATTAAAAAGAAACTAAAACTCACAAAATAATAATAATAATAATAATAATAAAAAAAAAAAAAATAGTAGACAAAAATAAAAGAAATCCTAAATCATTCCCCCCCACACTTAATTCTTACATTGTCCTCAATGTAAGTCTATTAACTCAAATGAAAGAATCATGTGTAAGAGAAAAGAACTAATAACATAAGAATAGGAACAACTAAGACTCAAAACAAAACAAAACCATGCAACCTAAATAATCCTAAAATACTAAACAAAAATTAACAAGTAAACATAAAAAGATTAAAATCAAACTGACAAGGTATGTCTCAAGTCTCCCTTACTCAGACCTTGTTCAGAATGAATACTTCTAAATTGCTTAAAACACAACAAACTTTTTTTTTTTTTTTTGAAAAGAAGAAATCAAACTGACAAGGTATGTCTCAAGTCTCCCTTACTCAGACCTTGTTCAGAATGAATACTTCTTAATTTTTTTTTTTTTTTAAATTAGCAAAATATGTCCCTTACCCCCTACTAAAATATGACATTGTCCCCAATGTCAAATTTTAAAGGTAGAATTTAGGAGATATTACCTGCAGAGGTTGCTAACCACTTATTATAACTGAGACACAACAAGCAAAATGTTAGATAATGTCACAAAGACAAAGTGCAATCCACTCCTTGCTCGTCCATATCTCTTTTTCTTTTTCCGAGCGTTTGCGAAACAACCGTAGCAGATAAACACTTATAAGCTTGGAGCTTTTTGAGTAAATCTTCAATGGTTGTAGCAGAAATTATGGTTCTCCTTGCCTCTGAAAACATGAATCCATTATTCACAGCATTATCTAAATATGAAAGCAAATTATTAAAATAACCATTAATATTAAGCAAACCAATGGGTTTCTTATTTGTGACCAAAGATGACCAAGAAGCCACGCAAGCTATTTCTTCCAATGTACCCAGACCTCCTGGTAAAGCAATGAATGCATCGGCAGAATGGTACATGATTGTTATCCGTTCAGGGATACTCCAGACTTGTATTTCCTTACCCACGGTAGGTCCACAAAAATCTGTGAATAGTTTTGGCACGACTCCTAGAACTGGACTTCCTCCGGCGTGTGCTGCTGTAGCGACTGCTCCCATTAAACCCGTACTACCGCCTCCATAAATCAACTGGATCTTTTGTTGGGCAAGTATTACTCCAACTCTTATGGCTTCATCAGCGAATATGTTATTTTTCCCTGGATAAGCACCTCCAAAGACACAATTTTTTTTAATGCGTTGGGACGAAGTACTTTCCATTTTTTTTTTCGAGTGCCTGAAAGAGAATGAGTACATGGTGTAATATATAGAGGACTGAGTAGTGAATCAGACAAGAGTAGTAATGTCGCCGAAAGTGTATCTGACCTGTCAGAAGAAAATGTTAACCTAACAAAAGATTTTTGCGTGATTTCAGGAAGAAAATCAAAAAGAGAAGAAAAATCAACCGTAAAAGTCGCCGAAAGTGTATTTGGCATCTTCCTCTGGTTTTACGTCCAGAAACGGCTTAGACGCCTTCTATGAGTCGAGGATATGCTTCCCATCCAGTTTTCTTACAAGCTTGCAAACAGGGTCTTCTAACATCAGATTCCCAAGATGTTGCCATTCCCTTTGGAATTGCGGCCATAAATCAAGAATTTCTCTTTGTACGTCTCCACTAGGATGCGTCTCAAGAGAAAGTTGGATATTACCCAAATTCTCCTTACTCAGTCCATCCTTAATGAATTCAATTTTATCATCTTGATTAGAGGACGGAATCCCAATAGAACGACATTTACCGTTACACGTCCATCGTGCACATTTGTGGCAATTTGAACTCATGCGCTTTGCTCGTCGCTTCTTTGCAAAAGTGCTTCTACCTGTACCTGGTAAATGCAAAACAGGAAGATATTCATCTTCACGTACCTTGGCTTCAATTATCCAACGTATGTCTTCAGGAATCCCTTTGTGCATAAGCATTCTTAATCTTTCAAATCGAACTTGGTAAAGCTTCAGTAAAATATTTCGAGGAAAATGAGGAAATCGTTTCTGCAATCGTGTGAGAATATCATCCATCCTGAAAAAAAAATGAAAGAGAAATTGAAAGAGAAATTTATATACAATATCAGTTTTATGGGTAGCTGATGGAACCGACTTAAATAATCACGGAGTACCGTTATCCGCCATTTAACCGGGGTTAAAAAAAAATTATATTTACATCTAGTCATTTTCAAAACAAGGATGAGAAAGAAAAACAACATAAAAAGACTCAAAAACAAAACACTCTAAATAAAATCCTAAATTTTTCCCCCCACACATAATTCTTACATTGTCATTAATGTAATGCTATTAATCCCAAATGAAAGAGTCATGTGTAAGTGAAAAGAACTAATAAACAAAATAAACTTATGCAGCCTAAATGAACTTAGAAACACTAAACACAATTAGCAAAGAAACATAAGAAAAAGATAAAGAAAAAGAGAGCAAATCTGAGGATGGCAGTTTGGCAATGCTTTCACTAATTAGGCTGCCTCCCCCAATTAGCACTTGATTTAGTGTTTTGAACCTAACCAACACCCCTTCTTGGCATTTTAGGCTTGTCAGGCTCATACATGAAATTTCCCAAATTTATGCGTTTGAGAGGAAGCTTTCTTTGCACAACAGTGGATGCATTCTCCATTACAAGTATTATTCCATCATCCTTTGTGGTGCATATGTCATCGAGGAATGGAGCATATTTTGATACTTGTTGAATGACCTTCACAAACAAGTTGTTTAAGGTTTCCGGCATGTGTTGTTCATGTTCTTCCTCCTTGAACTTTGCAAATCTACTAGGAAAAGGTGGAGAAGAAACATTAGTAAAAAGTGAAACCTTAAACGTTACCTCAGGTGCCGAAATACTCTTATTTGGATCTTTGGCTTCATTATCCTCAAGAATAGAATCCATCTCTAATTTTGTTTCATCCTCATCTTGTTCCTCATTCTTCAAGGTCACAATAGTAGCATTCTCCTTTGGGTTAACCATCGTTTGGGCTGGGAGTTCTTCAGATCTTTGTGCTACCCATCCCACCATACTACTAGCCAATTGGCTCATTTGCTTTTCCAAACTCTGGATGCTTGCCCTTGTTTCCTGTTGAAATTGCAAAGAATCAGTAACAAGAGAATAGACAAGATCTTCTAAAGAAGTACCTGAGTTTTGAGTCATATGTGGTGGTTGAAAAAGTTTTGGTTCTTGAGACCATGATTGATTGAAGCTAGATGGATGAGTGTAATTGGCATAAGGATCTACTTCTTGGTAATTTTTCGAGTAGCCATAATTAGTATGATCCCACCATCCCTCATGGTAAGTGTTTGAGTAATGATCATACTGTTGGTCTTGGAACACTTGATGGCCTTGACATCCTCCCATGGCCAATTGTTGAACTGGGGAGGTGAGATTGGCTTGTTGATTCTCCATGTTCATGTATGCCACCAACTCTTCAAGTGTTAGATTGCTCAATTCCATTGTTTTTTTTTTTTCAAAATTTGAAAAGAAAAACATGAATGTACAAGAAAATAATACTAATTAGAACTGAAAATAAGAATAAACCAAGTAACAAATAAACTAAAGAAAACAATCCCCGGCAACGGCGCCAAAATTTTGATGCACCCAAAAGAGTGTATCTTATTTAACCTTGCACTAAAAAGATAAATTGTAAGTATAGTAGTTAGCAAGGGTCGAGTCCTCAGGGATTGGGTTTTAGTTTATAAGTTAATAGTTTAAAACTTAAATTCAAGAACAATAAAAGAAAAGGGGTTTTTGAAGCCAGATTTAAACTAAAGTAAATAATAAGAATAAGATGCAAGGCGGTATAACCAGCCAATAAAAATATATATACTAAATTAGGCGGTATAACCAGCCAATAAAAATATATATACTAAATTAGGCGGTATAACCAGCCAATAAAAATAAAACAAAGTTAATATACAAATTAGGAAGTATAACCAGCCAATAAAAATAAATATACTTTTTAAGAATAAGCAAACTAGAAAAGTAAGAAAACAAGTAAGTAAGAAGAATCAAATATGAAAAATATGGTTAAGGTTTCATTCTCCACCACTAGACATCATTAAGAATCAATTTCAGATCTATCAATATCAACCAACTATCAAAGTTAACAACCGTAGATAACAACAAGCTCTGTTATCCCAATCTTTCCTTAGTTTGTCGTTAAATAGAACAAGCTCTCTATTTAATCTCTAACCATTAAACAACCTAGAATAAGCTCTCTAAATTCAATTTAATGGCAGCTTTATGATGAGAAAGATAGGTTGATCAAAGCAACAAACACATAAGCTCGGATTGTTCAACTTAGGTTATGTTCCACTTTGCAATTATTGAAAACTTGACCATAATCATTAATCACAAATTGCCACTTATGAATAGGAAATCAAGACAATTACACGGATCAAGACTCCTAGACTAGCAATAGATAATTATCAAGATCTATCTAGTTGTACACCTAAATAAATCAAGACAACATCATGAACAATTCTTGTAGAAGAACATAAGCAACTTTGATAGAAAATTAATGATAGATAGAATCTGAAAATCAATCACAAAACATGTCTAGGGCTTTGAAATCACCCTTAACCAAATAGAAGTTTAACCTAGCATAGGTATTGTAAACATAAACATAAAATTAAAGAGAATCTAAGAAGGAAATAAAAGAAAGAAAGAAGAAGAAGAAAATAAAGAAAAAGAAAACTAGAGAAAGGAAAGTAGAAGAAAAATTAGAGAATTTTATTATAATGGCTAATATCCTACCAATGTACCATATCCTCCTCTACAATCATCCAAGGCCCTCTATTTATACACATTTTGGAGGGCTAAATGACAAGAGACAAGCTTTACAAATTTCAAAGGTAGGTATAATAGGTGGGTGCATTTTTCTAACAATTTTCGTCATATTGTATGACAATTTTGATCAGCCAACTTGATGGTCCATTTTTTCAATTTTGGAGGCCTGATCTGATCACATGGTCTTCTAGAAAAATGTTTCCCTATCAGTTACTGATCCATAGCCGTTGGAATCAGCTCATTTGCTGATGTGGATAAGAAGATATGGGCAAACTACGAAAACAGGTCAGCACAGACGTCATTGCACATCAGCCAACTTGATGGTCGATTTCGCTAGAGAAAACGACTCCGTTTCAAGAAGTGTAAAACATGAAAAAGATAGATATGCCTGTTAACTTTGCACGGTTAAAATTTCAGCCTTATTGCTTCAGTGAAACTCGAGATATAGCTGATATGGCAAAAGGTGTCGGAACTGGAACTGAACTGGATTTGCCCTTAATTCTAGTAATCTGAAATCACTCAAAGAAACTTGTGAAAAACACCAAATTACATAAAAATATAAAAGATCATAAACACAATTAGACTAAACAATAATAACTCGTATTTGACACAAAACAATAATAAAACATAACTAAAAACTATATAATTATACGAGTTATCAGCTATGGTTTAGTTTTCATTCAAGATTTTCTAAACTGTTTTCAACCAATCACAAAGTTTTGATTTTAGAAAATTTAATTTGATATATTTCTCTAAGTTAGCCAGATATCTTTTTAGATATACGGATTTTCTTATTTAAAGGAAAAAATACACTTTCATGCAGTGCATTTTCCATATTCATGCATATTGTATAACATATGATTTTTTGCTATGATAATTTCTATGGTATTGTTATTATTTTGATTTATATTTTATGGTGTTATGTTGTTTGTTATACGGTTTTGAGTATTTTATGCTATCCAATGCTTTTTATTTAGTCATTTATTTTTTGTCATATTATTTAGCATATACTATGTTCATGCATTATTAGTTTTATTTTATTTTCATGCATATTTCATGATAGCATTATTTTATGTTTCATGTCCTTTCATGTCACTTAGATTATATGCCATGTCATTTAAAATATGCTATGTCATTTAAATTTGCCATGTTATTTAAATCATTTCATTTAGAATATATCATGTCACTTAGGATATTTCATTTCATTTAGAATATATTATGTCACTTAGGATATTTCATTTCATTTAGAATATCTTATATTACTTAGGTTATTTCATTTCTTAGGTTATTTCATTTCATTTAGAATATATCATGTCACTTAGAATATTTCATTTCATTTAGAATATATCATGTCACTTAGATTATTTCATTTCATTTAGAATATATCATGTCACTTAGGTTATATCATTTCATTTAGAATATGCTATGCCGTTTAAATTATATCATATCATTTAGGTTGCATTATATTATCTAGACTTTATTATATCATCTTTACGATGTCACACATATTCATATTTTGTTTTAAATGTTTTGAAAAAGATAAATAAAATAAAGATATTCCCGAGTTAAAATAATTCATGAGTTCTCTACCGGATTTGCTAGAGAGGATATCATCAATTATCATTAATAAAGGAATATCTTTCTTTCAAAAAAACCAAAATGATTCAGAAAGTTTTCCAAATAAATAAAATTTTCTATATTTTGCCGATTTTGTCGGGGAATATAGGAAAATTTTGAATTAATAAATTCCGGATCATTTTCAATTAAAATGGTATTATTTTTCTTAAAATTGGGAATTAATTTGAAATACCAAATTTAAAACCGACTTTTTACCGAGACTTGAGATAATACACGATTAATAAGGTACCGTTTTATACGGGCGTTGTGCGGGTGCTAATCCTTCCCCGCACGTAACCGAGTCCCGAACCCATTTCTTTGATTTTCTCTGGTTTAAAAACGCAAACTTGAAATTGGTTTTAAAAAATGTTTTAATTAATTTTAAAATATTTTACAAAACCGGTTTTAATAGGTGGCCGACCACACCTAGCCAAAAAAGATTGGTGGCGACTCCATGTCTTTTTCGAGGTCATTTTCAAATCCTCATTTTATTTCAAGAGGAATTAAGTCGTCTTTTTCTCTATTTTTCAATGTCACGCTTAACAGGTAATAAAGTCTTGCGATGAGACTTTTTATTTATTTAGTTACGACATTACCTTTTAGCCCTCCCGAACTTAACTTGTTTTCAAATGGACCAAAAATCCGGATTTGTATTCTCTAACTCATCTCATTCAATATAAAACTTGGTTCTGGAGGTTTTCACATTTTTCCGAGCTCATTTGCTATTTTTCTCAAATTTTTCTCTAATATTTCGGTTTAGTGCCTCCTAAATTTACCCTTTTTCAAATGAACTCTGATTCATGATTTTTCTTCACCAAACTCTTCCAAAAATTATAAAATTCAGAACTGAAAGTTCTCATAATTTTCCAAGCTCGTTTGCTAGTTTTCCCGGAATTATCTTTTGAAATTTCGAGTTAGGGCACCCGAACTTTGCCATTTTTTCATTTGAGCTCCGATTCCGGATTTTCTTTTTCCAATCTCTTCCAAAAATTATAAAACTCATATCTGGAAGTTTTCATAATTTTCCAAGCTCGTTTCCTAATTTTCCCATAATTTTCTTTAAGATTTTTCGGGTTAGGGCACCCGAACTTTGTCATTTTTTATTTGAGCTCCGATTTTGGATTTTCTTTTTCCAATCTCTTCCAATAAATATAAAATTGAGTCTAGAAGTTTTCATAATTTTTCGAGCTCATTTGCTATTTTTTTGGAATTTTCTTTTGGGATTTCCCAGGATTGCCCTTCGACCTTCGAAACCTTGGTTTTACTCAAAACGGATCCGATTTCTGGATTTTCTTTTTCTACTTCCTTTGTCATATATTAAATTTAAGTTGATCCAAAACGCCCAATTTTTACGATCAAATTCGCCTCCGATTTGGTTTTCCCTTTTTCAACCTCGGGAATTTTTTCGTTTTTGCTCTAATCAGCTCTTCCTTGGGATCCACTTCAAACGGGGCCTTGGGCTACTTTTGTTTATTCATTCTTTATCAACTAAGGGCTTCAATTTCACCGAATCAGGCCATCTCTGCAGTTTTTCTCAAATTTGTCAGATTAGGTTTTCCCCCGCACTAAGTTTTCTCGTTTTTGCTCTAATCAGCTCTTCCTTGGGATCCACTTCAAACAGGGCCTTGGGCTACTTTTGTTTATTCATTTTTTATCAACTAAGGGCTTCAATTTCACCGAATCAGGCCATCTCTGCAGTTTTTCTCAAATTTGTCGGATTAGGTTTTCCCCCGCACTAAATTTCCGCAATCCCTCTTTCGAACTCAATATCTTTTGTTGTAGACCTCGGATTATCAAAATTATTTCGCCATTGTTCAATTCAAACTTGGACCTTGATTTTGACTGAGGGTTGACTTTCTCAGTGATTAACATTTTGAGATTGACTTTTTCGGAATTGACTTTTTGTGCTGACCTCTGAAACAAAGTCTTGGGGACCCATCTATGGAATGATGGAAGTCTCTTGGTATTCAGAGAAGTTGAAAAGGATAATCTGCCCGGTTTAGGGGGCCCAGATAAAATTAAGGGCCTACAGTAATTACAAGTTATGAAATTAAAACAAATTAATAATTTATGTTATAGGTATTATTTTTATTAAATTAATATTTTCAAAGTAAAATTATACTTAATTTAAGTTTGAGTCGTTTCTGTTTAATTGTTCGGATAATTTCGGGTTCAGGTCATTTCAGGTTCGGATCATTCTGGATTTGGGTCATTTTGGGTGCCGGTAATTTTCAGGCTCGGGTTGGTTGATTTCGAGTTGTTGACTTTTTTTGGTCAAATCGGGTTGGATCGAGTTTGGATCCGGGTGGGTTGGTTGGGTTTTTCGAGTTCGAGTCAGAATCGACAGGTCTAATTGAAGGGGATTCCTTTAATAATATTGTGTAAGATTAGAAATAAATCTAATCCAAATTTGAATGACGTTAGTAATAAATAATATTAGGATTCTTTCCCCGCTTGATTGGGGAATTTTTTTTAATATTTATAAAATTTTAATTAAATTAATAAATATAAATTGAATCATATTAAAAAATTATTATTTATTTATATAATTTTTTATGTTTTAATATCGTAAGTAAATGATTTTAGAGTTAAAATCAAATCACTATAACAAATTATGCAAAATATAGGATGAATTGAGATACGACACAAACACAAAACGGAAAATAATTAAAATACGACACAACACAAAAAATAGCATGAACATGACACGAATATACGAACGTGTCAAAATCTACATAAACAAATTATTAACGTGTAAAAATTTATATAAATTTGTAATACTTTAAACACAAAAAATAACACGAACACACAAATTTTTTTCCAAATTGAATCACAATCACAAACTATGCAAATATGAAATGAATTGAGACACGACATGAACACAGCATAGGAAAAATAATTAAAATAAAACACGAAAAATAACATGAACACTACACGAATACACGAATGTGTCAAAATATACATAAAATAAATTATTAACGTGTTAAATTTTATAATACTTTAAACACACGAAAAAATAACATGAACACGAACACACAAATTTGTATCATCTTTTTTTTCCTCTCTTCCTCTTTCTCTTCCTCTTTCCCTTTTCTTTCTTTTCATTTCTTTTCTTTCTTTCCTTCCGAAAAAAATGCCACATGTCGCAACGTGGAGAGTTTGCATAGTCAAAAAAATATATATATATGTACGAGAATTCTTCTCTCGCTTCGTTAGGGATTTTTTTTAATATTTATAAATTTATAATTAAATTAACAATCACAAATAAATCAACCATCCTTTAGTACATGAATCTTTAATATGATTGTCGATCAGTGATGACTGGCTCTTGGAGTCTATGTTTCAAATTGTGGCTTTATGTTGTTAAGAAAGGATTTGAGTTAGTTTTTGTCTTGTAACGCAGGGTTATAATAGGGGTTCAAGCTATTTTAAGCTTGAATGGTAGTTTTTTAGGAACAGACATTTTTCGAAAATTTTATTGTCTGGGATTAATAGGGATCATGTATTTTGCCTGAAGGGTAAACTCTTTATTAGGGAATTTGGGTTTTGATTGCTGAACTAGGATTTTGTGAGTTTTTATTTCATTCAATAAAATCATATATTGTTGTTAAAAAAATAATCACAAATAAATCTAAGCTTAATCATATTAAATAACTATCATTTATTTAAATAATTTTTTATATTTTAATATCTTAAATAAACGAGTTTAGAGTTAAAATCAATTTATTATGACAAACTATGTAAAATATGGAATGAATTGAGACACAACACAAGCACAATATTAAAAATAATTAAAACACGACACAACATGAAAAATAAAATGAATACAACATGAACACACGAACCTGTCAAAATTTATATAAAATGAATTAATAAAGTGTAAAAATTTATATAAATTTATAATACTTTGAACATACAAAAAATAACACGAACACGTCATGAACACAAATTTCTCTAAATTGAGTTACTATGATAAATTATGCAAAATATGTCATGAATTGAAATAAGACACAAACATGACACGAACAAACACAAAAATTTTAAATTGAATCACAATGACAAATTATGTAAAATTATATGAGATGAATTGTGATACAACACGAACACAACATAGGAAAAATAATTAAAAACAACATGAAAAATAACATGAACATGACACGAATAAACGAACGTATCAAAATTTACATAAAATGAATTATTAATGTGTACAAATTTATATAAATCTATAATACTTTAAACATACACAAAAATAACATGAACACGAAGACAATTTTTTCTCTAAATTGAATCACTATGACAAATTATGCAAAATATGTCATGAATTGAGACATGACATAAACACACACAAAAATCTCTAAATTGAATCATAATAACAAACTATGCAAAATATGAGACGAACTGAAACACGACACGAACACAACATAGAAAAAATAATTAAAATACAAAACAAAAATATAACATAAACACGACATGAATATATAAACGTGTCAAAATAAACATAAAACGAATTATTAACATGTAAAAATTTAGATAAATTTATAATATTTTGAACACACAAAAAAAGTAACACGAACACATCACGAAACACAAATTTTTCTTTAAATTGAATCACAATAACAAATTATGAAAAATATGTTATGAATTGAAACACGATACGAACCCATAGAACTTTCTCTAAATTGAATCACAATGACAAACTATGCAAAATGTGAGATAAATTGAGACATGACATGAACACAACATAGAAAAAATAATTAAAACACAACACAAAAAATAACATGAACATGAAACGAATATATGAACGTGTCAAAATATACATAAAATAAATTATTAACATGTAAAAATTTATATAAATTTATAATACTTTGAACACAAAAAAAATAACCTGAACACGTCATGAAACATAAATTTTTTTCTAAATTGAATCACTGTAACAAATTATGCAAAATATTGTCACACCCAATATTCAGGGTACGTGACCGGCCAGAGACAAGGTATGCCCCTGCCTTCAAAGCCTGAATATACCCACGAAACCAAATCAAACAAAATTTTGGCATAATCTCACCCTACATGAGGTTTGCCGCTCAATCATCAACATTCGCAATGTAACAATCATCAACACATGACATCTTGATTTGGACACCTTCGATAGGGAGTAACCAAGATGCCCCGCAGCAGACTCAACTTTATGACATCTTATATACAAACATACATTTATATTATATCATAACGACATAACAATCACCAGATCATATAGGCCTCCGTGGCTGTTATACATCATACATCACTTACATACATCAGTTTACAAAATATAAAATACATATACATCATACACAAAATGCATAGGACCCATGATACCTTAGTGACTGCAAAATGTATCTACCATCGCCACTGCTTACCACTTCCTGGGTCAATCCGCTTACCACACGTATACGAGCAGCTAGCTATCTGAAACCTGGGAAGAGCTGGGTCTATCAGGATCTGAAAAATAATGAAAATAAACAGAGTAAGCCGAAAGACACAGTGAGCATAAGGTAACTAGGAAGAGTACTTGGAAGTTTTGTGCTTCCTTTCTTAACTATTAAAGCATAAACATGACATATCAAGTATGTTTAATCAACCGAAAAGTAATATTCACAAATCGTTCCGGGACTTACAAAAATTATTTGTCGCATATGAAATCTTCTATGCAAAGTGCTGAACATAAATAGGCCATTGTCCACCCAAAATCAGTAGCCAAAGATATTAACAATCGATTTTACGTGTATACCTCCACAATTATCATTTCAGAATTTCTCATGTCTATATCATCAAAACATCCCGGACTTATACCAGTCCGTAATATTTGTCATCCTGGACTATCAAGCATAAACATGACATATCAAGTATGTTTAATTAACCGAAAAGTAATATTTAAAATTTGTTCCGGGACTTATAAAAAATTATTTGTCCTATATGAAATATTTTATGCTAAGTGCTGAATATAAATAAGCCATTGTCCAGTCAAAATCGGTAGCCAAAAATATCTAACAATCAATTTTACGTGTATACCTCCACAATTATCATTTAAGAATTTCTCATGTCTATATCATCAAAACATCCAGGACCTATACCAGTCCGTAATATTTGTCATCCAGGACTATCTTGTCCATATCATCTCGGACTCATCCTGTCCGTACAACAATAGCATCCTAGATATCACCTTGTCCGTACACCTGGATGTTTCTATCCAACATCACAAACAACTATAACATCCGGTAGGGTCCGTAGACTCCTACAAACCGGTAGGGCACGAAGGCTCCTACAGAACCGGTTGGGCACGATGGCAGCCTACAAATCCTTTATGGCACAATGGAAGCCTACAAATCCAGTGGGGCACAATGGCAGCCTACAAATCCTGTAGGGCACAATGGCAGCCTACATATCCAGTATAGCTTAACATTACAATAAATATGCATCACATAGCATTTAAATAATGATACTAGCAAGGAACAGTGTGGCGCCATACGGTCGACCACTCATACGACAATCCCAGATTATTACATAATCATCACTTGTCCATTCCTTGGACCTTTTTCTCACATCTTTACGAGAACTCGATATCATAAGGTAATTCTACTCATACATTCATACAATCATAGTCAGTATGTCATAACATAATCTAACGATCCTACGTCTATCGCTACACTTTTAATTTTTTGAAAGGCCCAAAGAAGCCCTTTTCAGTTGCTTGGGTGAAATGACCGTTTTGCCCCCCGGATGCAAATAAATATCAAACAGACTCCAAATTCAATTTTTCTTTTTTTAATACTTCCAAAATAATAAAACATTGATTTCTAGAATTTTTCAAAATTATGCGAGTCCGTTTGCTATTTATTTGGATTTTTTTTCCGAAAAATGCCCTTTTATGCCCCTACATTTTACCATTTCTTCAACGAGCTCCAAATCAAGATTTTTCTTCACCAATATATTCAAAATAATTAAAAAGTGTGATCTGGAAGTTTTCATAATTTTTGGAGCTCATTTGGTATTTTTTTCGGGATTTATCGGCTTGAATTACTACATAGGAGGCTCGGGATTTGGCCATTTTGCAAACAAACTCCGAATCAAGATTTTCTTTCGCCAATCTCTTCCTAATAATTTAAAAATGAGATTTGAAAATTTTCAGAATTTTTGGAGTCCATTTGCTATTTTTCCGGGATTTATCTTTTTGAATTATTGCATAGGAGGCCCGGGATTTGGCCATTTTGAAAACAAACTCCGAATCAAGATTTTATTTTTCCAATCTCTTCCAAATAATTTAAAAATAAGATTTTCAAAATTTCAAAAGATTTGGAGCTCATTTGCTATTTTTTCGGGATTTTTCTTTTTGAATTACTACATAAGAAGCCCGGGATTTGGCCATTTTGCAAACGAACTCCGAATCAAGATTTTATTTTACCAATCTCTTTCAAATGATTTAATAATTATATTGACAAATTTTCATAATTTTCGGAGTCCATTTTCTATTTTTCCCAAATTTTCCAATTTTGCCCTTTTACCTTCGAAACCCGATTTTCCTCAAAACAAGTCCGATTTTTAGATTTTCTTCAAGCTAAGCCTTGGGCTATCCTTTGTTTATCATTCCTCATCCATTGGGGGCTTTGGTCTTACCAAGTCGGGCCATTTCTGTGATTCTTCCCGATTTCACCGAAATCCACTAAAAACCCTAATTCTCGGTTTTCTCCCGGATTGACTTTTCTTTCGATTTTTCTTGCAAGTGACTTCTCCATTACCCGTAGTTAGTGCTTATCTTTCATTTGGAACCTTCAATTTTGACCAATTTGATCGTTTAAGCACTTTTCCCCAAATTTCTCGGATTAGGGTTTTCTTTTTACTGAATCTCCAAATCCCAACTTCCGAACTCCATATCTTTCAAAGTAGACCTCGGATTATCAAAATTCTTTTTCCATTTTTCAATTGAACTTAAAATCTTGATTTTGAAAGTGGGTTGACTTTTTGAGTAGTTGACTTTTTAGGGTTTACTTTTTCGGGGTTGACTTTTTTCAGGGTTGACTTTTTTTCAAGTTTGACTTTTTATGATCACCCTCTTAAACTAAGTCTCAGAGTACCACCTGCAGGATGAAAAAAGTCTTTTTACACTCAGAAACATCAATATAGGAAGAAAACATACCTGTTTAGTGGTCTGGACAAAATTAGGTGTCTACAGATATGATAGGGCCTATTACCCCGAAAGCTTCAAATGGACATCGTTTCATCTTGGTAGCCATAGATTATTTCACAAAGTGGGTAGAAGCTGCGTCCTATGCGAATGTAACAAAGTCGGTGGTATGCAGATTCATCGAGAAAAAAATCATATGCCATTACGGGTTGCCAATAAGAATTATTTTGGATAATGCTCTCAATTTAATAAGATGATGAGAGAAGTGTGTACTCAATTCAAGATCACACATCATAATTCGGTACCTTACCGTCCAAAGATGAATGGAGCAGTAGAAGTAGCTAACAAGAATATCTAGAAGATTGTCGAGAAGATGACCAATGTGTATAAAGATTGGCATGAGATCTTGCCTTTTGCTCTTCATGCATATCGTACTTCGGTCCGCACATCTACAGGGGCAACACTGTTTTCTTTGGTATACGGGATGGAAGCAATGCTACCTATTGAAGTTGAGATCCCTTCACTTCGGGTTTTGATGGAAGTTGGCCTAGAGGAAGCAGAATGGGTTAGAGCTCGTTATGAACAGTTGAATCTCATCGAGGAGAAAAGATTGAAAGCAATTTGTCAAGGGCAGTTGTATCAGAAAATGATGATTCGAGCCCACAACAAGAAGGTTCGTCCTAGACAGTGAGGGGGAGTTAGTATTAAGGAAAATTCTCCCTATAATGAAGGACCCGAGAGGAAAATGGGCTCTGAATCGGGAAGGACCTTATGTGGTAAAAAGAGCTTTTTCTGGAGGAGCATTGATTTTAACTAGAATGGACGGGGAAGATTTCAGAAATCCCGTAAATGCTGATGAACTGAAGAAGTATTATGCTTAAAAAAAATGTGTCTGATGCTGTGCACATGGAAATTCGAATGATTCCAAGTGTAAAAATATAAATTCTATATATCTATCTCCCCTGAGAATTGCTTTTCAAAGAAAATATTCATGCTTGGTATGATGAATGGCTATCTTTCATATTCCTTTCACTAAGAAGAAATTATCCTTAGTCACCCTTTTGAGCCTTAGGAATTATTTCTTTCTTTAAACCTTGATCAAGGATCACCCTCTATACTAGAGGGCAAATGCGAGGAAAAATAATAAAAAATCATGGCAAGAAGAAAGCCATCGAAAAATGTGACAAATGAAAGCCAACAAAGCAAAAAAAAAAAAAAGAACAAAAGAAAAGAAAAGAAAGTCCAAAAAAGGACAAATGTTTCAAGAATGAATTCTCCTCAGGAAATGATCCTTGATCTAATCACCCCTAAACACACTTTGGGCCTATTTTATCCTTTCTTTCTAAACCTAAACCTTGGCCTACATTATGTGCTTGAAAAGCCCATTTTGATCAAGCATGGATATTTAATTTGAATGGTTATTCTCAGAATTCATCCCATCTTTTGAATTGATATTTTCACATTGGAAGCATTTAGAATTCTCAAATGCATGATAAAAAAAAATGGAAATAAAAAAGAATGTAAAAGGAGAGGTTTAAGCCGAAAACCCTCAAAGGGTGACTTAATACCGAATGGAGGACACTTGAGTTGAAAACCTGCAAAAGGCGGCTCAAGTACTAATCAAAGTTCGAATCAATGCTCCGTGTAAAGGGGCAGAAAGTATCTGACAATCAGAGGAAAGGGGGAACAACTCAGTCTGATGTAACTATGGAAGCTGAGAGGTTACCCAAGTAAATTGCCTGTTCAAGAGAAATTTCAGATGGTTTGAAAAAGGAGGGGTCCAAGATATTCCGCATCCGGGGCATCTACAACCTATAACCTTACATTTGTTTCTTATATCCTTGATATTTATGTTTACTATTTTGAAACATTTCTTGCAATAAATTTTTGGTATCTTTTTCATGACAATTTTTGCTTTCTTTTATACATTGTTGAGATGCATTATGATTGTTATTAAATTGAATGATGATTAGTAATAAAAAAATCTTTAACTAAAAGGATTTCAAAGTATTACTAAGGAATAGATTTAAATCTTGGGAAAGGTTTGGAAAGTTCACCAAGAAAAGAAAACAGTGAATGTGGGGGGAACTCCATCACGAAGTCAGAAAATCTGTGAATTTAAACGAAAGACAGAAACTGAGACTGTTTGACAAGTTATCTTGAGTAGGGAATCAATGAACAAATTGAAGACTCGCCATGAAGTCGGATAATCTGTGAACCTCAAAGAAATCATGGCACAATCATTTGATTGCATTTATTCTTAGGAAACATACAAGCATTTGCAAAGCATGTCATTCTCATCATTGCATTTAGCTAACAGTGCAGAGATCAGGAAAACTGGGACTTCCCCAAAGTGAACTTGTTCTATTTTTCAAATGAGTCGAGTCCCGAGATCACCATCGAGGTACGTTTCCTTTCCAAATCAAACTCATTTTGCATTCTCAAAAAGTCGAGTCTTGAGACCGTCGTCAAGGTATCTTAGTCACAGTTTTAAAGACCTTCGGGCACCAGCTTTAAAGACCTTCGGGCACCAGTTTTAAAGACCTTCGGGCACCAGTTTTAAAGACCTTCAGGCACCAGTTTTAAAAACCTTCGGGTACCAATTTTAAAGACCTTCGGGAACCAATTTTAAAGACCTTCGGGCACCAGTTTAAAGACCTTCAAGCACCAGTTTTAAAGACCTTCGTGCATCAGTTCTAAAGACCTCCGGGCACCAGTTTTTAAGACCTTCGGGCACTATTCTTAAGACCTTCGGGAACAACATTTTCTTTTGAAATCGAACTCGTTTCCTTAAGACGGGTCGAGCCTTGATTAGTCAGGGAATTCAATTTAAGGACAAAATCTTCAATTTACAGCTTTTATCAACAAAACAAAAAAATGAAATGATGAAAAAATGATAAGAAAATGAAAAAGAAACCCTTTCACATGTGATTTCACTGACCATACAAAATTAGTGTTTGTTTACCTTTGTCTGATTCCTGATTCTCAGCAATAGCCAAAGAAGGGCAGCTGTAGACATCTAATTTTGTCCGGACCACTAAAACATGTATGTTTTCTTCCTAAATTGATGTTTCAGTATGTAAAAAGACTTTTTTCATCCTGCAGGTGATACTCCGAGACTTAGTTTAAGAGGGCGAGCATAAAAAGTCAAACTTGAAAAAAGTCAACCCTAAAAAGTCAACCCAAGTCAACTGCTAAAAAAGTCAACCCACTTTCAAAATCAAGATTTGAAGTTCAATTGAAAAATAGCGAAAGAATTTTGATAATCTGAGGTCTACATTGAAAGATATGGAGTTCGAAAGTTGGGTTATGAAGATTCAGTAGAAAGGAAACCCTAATCCAGGAAATTTGGGGAAAAGTGCTTAAACGATCGAATTGGTCGAAATTGAAGGTTCCAAATGAAATATAAGCACTGGCTACGGGTAATGGAGAAGCCACTTGAAAGAAAAACTGAAAGAAAAGTCAATCCGGGAGAAAATCAAGAATTAGGGTTTTTGGTGGATTTCGGTGAAATCGGGAAGAATTACAGAAATGGCCCGACTTGGTAAGACAAAAGCCCCTAATGGATGAGGAATGATTAAAAAGGGATAACCCAAGGCTCAATTTTAAGAAAATATGAAAATTGGACTTGTTTTTGGGCAAAACCGGGTTCGGAGGCAAAAGGGTAAAATTGAAAAAATTGGGAAAAATAGTAAATGGACTCCTAAAATTCTGAAAATTTGCAAATCTCATTCTTAAATCATTTTGAATAGATTGGCGAAAGAAAATCTTGATTCGGAGTTCGTTTGCAAAACGGCCAAATCTCGGGTCTCTTATGCAAAAATTCAAGAAGGAAAATCCCAGAAAAATAGCAAATGAACTCCAAATCTTCTAAAAATTTGAAAATATAATTTTTAAATTATTTGAAAGAGATTGGAAAAAGAAAATCTTGATTCGGAGTTCATTTTCAAAATGGCCAAATCCCGGGCCTCCTATGCAATAATTCAAGAAGATAAATCCCAAAAAAATAGCAAATGGACTCCAAAAATTCTGAAAATTTGAAAATCTCATTTTTAAATTATTTGGAAGAGATTGGAGAAAGAAAATCTTGATTCGGAGTTCGTTTGCAAAATGGCCAAATCCTGATCCCTTATGCAGTAATTCAAGTAGATAAATCCCGAAAAAATACCAAATGAGTTCCAAAAATTATGAAAACTTCCAGATCACACTTTTGAATTATTTGGAAGATATTGGTGAAGAAAAATCTTTATTTGGAGCTCGTTTAAAAAATGATAAAATGTGGGGGCATGAAAGGGCATTTTTGGAAGAAAAAATCCAAATAAATAGCAAACGGACTCGAAATTTTTTGAAAACTTCCAGAATTTAATATTTTATTATTTTGAAAGCATTAAAAAAATAAAATTTGAATTTGGAGTCTGTTTACCATTTATTCGCATCCGGGGGCAAAATGGTCATTTTACTCAAGCAACCGAAAAGGGCTTCTTTTGGCCTTTCAAAAAATCAGACTTGGGCTGGAAAAGAGAGTGCTGGCCTGACAAGTCAAAGAAAGGAGGAAGCTTCTAATTTTTCAAACAAAAGGCCAAGAATTAAGAGTTAGTTAGAGATTTTTTTGATCAAGCCATTGTAATTAAGCCACATAGGCCAATGCATGAAGAGGGAGAGCGTCAACATTATTCTTGAACAGCTGTAATTATGGACAGCTGATACACTAATCTAAGGGTGATAATTTCATGATTTTTCACCTTGAATCACTAGCCCTTGGATGGAAATTGGTTGGAATCAAAATGACATCCTAGGAGGAGAGAGGGTGCATTCGGCCAGCTTAAAGGGGGGAGGGGAATTTTCATTTTTCTTCACTTCATTTTTCAGATTTTTCTTGGTTTTGCTTAGTTTTTCTCTCCTTGGTTGAAATCAAAAAGAAAAAGTTTAGAAAAGAAAGAAAAGTTTGAAGAGATAAAGCTTGAAATATAGCTTCTTGAGGTTGCTTTTAGCACCAACTCTTGCACTTTCTTGATTTTCCATTCTTGTTTTTGCTATTTTGATTATTATTTGGTGAGTTTTCTTTTTAAATAAGTGTTTTTTTTTTATATTCCTTTTAAGTTCTTTCTTCATTTTTTTCTTATACAAGTTTTTTTTTTTTACATTTTTTTTCTTATTTTCTTACTATGGCCGAATGGCCTATATTTTTTAGTGTTGCTATTTTGTTTGATTTCTCATGTTATTCATGTTATTTTCTTTAGTCTTGATGCTTTAAATATTCTTCTACTATATATACTTCAGGCTTGTTTTAATTTGATTGCTTGTTTGTTATCATTTATAAGTTTATTATCATGTTCTTGCATTTTTAATTTTCTGTTTCCATAATGTTTAAATTTGTTGATGTTTTAGTTTAAGTATATCAAGTGTTTGTGAAAATGCCATGCTTGTTGGAGCTTGAATCCATTCGGCTACTCCATGTGTTTTACATTGTGTCGCAACCTAAAAAAAAAATAACGACGAGTCTCATCGGAAGACTTTATTATTCGTTAGGCGTGACATTAAAAAAATCGAGGAAAAGTCGACTTAATTCCTCTAGAAAAATGAAGGTTTTGAAAATGACCTTAAAAAAGAAATGGAGTCGCCACCAATCTTTTTTAGCTAGGTGTGATCGGCCACCTATTAAAACCGGTTTTATAAAATATTTTAAAAATTAATTAAAACATTTTAAAAACCAATTTCAAGTCTGCGTTTTAAACCAGAGAAATCAAAGAAGCGGGTTCGGGAGTCGGTTACGTGTGGGGAAGGATTAGCACCCCCACAACGCCCGTATAAATCGGTACCTTATTAATCGTGTGTTATCTCGAGTCTCGGTAAAAAGTTGGTTTTAAATTTAGTATTTCAAGTTAATTCCCAATTTAAAGAAAAATAATTTCATTTTTTTTATTGAAAATGATCCAGAATTTATAAATTCAAAATTTTCCTATATTCCCCAACAAACGTGGCAAAATATAGAAATTTTTATTAGTTTTGGAAAACTTTCCGAATCATTCTCTTTTTTGAAAGAAAGATATTCCTTTATTAATGATAATTGATGATATTCCCTCCAGCAAACCCGGTAGAGAACTCATGAATTATTTTAACTCGGGAATATCTTTATTTTTATTGAAAACCATTATCTTTTGAAAACATTTAAAATAAATGAATACGTATATGCTAAATAAAGATAACTAAATAAAAGCATAGGATATCATGAAATATTCGAAACCATATAATAAACCATGTAACATCAAAAAATATAAATCAAAATAACAACAATATCATAGAAATTATTATAGCAAGAATCACATATTATATAAAATGCATGAATATAAAAATGCAATGCATGAAATGTATTTTTTTCCTTTAATTAAGGAAATCCGTATATCTAAAAAGATATCCGGCTACCTTAGGAAAATATGTCAAATTAAATATTCTAAAACCAAAATACTTTGTGATTGTTTGAAAACAATTTTGAGAAGCTTGAATAAAAACTGGGCTAAAATTTTTTAAATGGCTCTAATTTCCTAAGTTTAAAAATCCGGACTTGACTACCCTTAACCCGAGACTTGAAAAACCATTTTTAGAGTTTAAAAAGGCTTAGAAACTACCCTAAGTCAGTAGCTAACCCTCCTAATCAGCCCACTCTAAGTAAATTAACCAAAACAGAAAATTGTTTTTTTTTTTAAATTCAATTCTGACTCCACTGTCCAGTTTTAATCCACGAATTTTTATCCTATTTTTAAAAATTCCAAAAATTCTAAAAAAAATACTGGAAACTCAGAACATGTAAAACTACACGAAAAAAAATCGGCTTAATTTTCGAATCAAAGATGAATTCCCAGAAAAATCAGAGATGTACGAGTTTTTGGAGGAGAAAAAACTGCTTTGTTTTTCTTTAAATTCAATTCTGACTCCACTGTCCAGTTTTAATCCACGATTTTTTACCCTATTTAAAAAAATTCCAAAAATTCTGAAAAAAATACTGGAGACTCACGACATTTAAAACTACACGAGAAAAAATCGGCTTAATTTTTTGATCAAAGATGAATTCCCAGAAAAATCAGAGATGTACGAGTTTTTGGAGGAGAAAAAACTGCTTTGTTTTTCTTTAAATTCAATCCTGACTCCACTGTCCAGTTTTAATCCACGATTTTTTACCCTATTTTTAAAAATTCCAAAAATTCTAAAAAAAATACTGGAGACTCAGGACATATAAAACTACATGAGAAAAAATTGGCTTAATTTTCTGATCAAAGATGAATTCCCAGAAAAATCGGAGATGTACGAGTTTTGGGTGAAAAAAAAAACTGCTTTGCCAACACATTTTTTTGTCTTTGATAAAATCATTTAAAAATAAAAATATTTGAAACTCATAAAATGACTTGAAAGCAGTAGCTAGGACTTTTTGAAAGTTAGATAAAAATTGGCTAAGTAAAAAAATCACAAAGGTAGAATAATCAATTTGACAAACTTAATTTTCCACAAGTGTGCTCAAGAGAGCATGACTTTGAACCATTAATTGGCTCAAGTCATTATTCAAGTGGCATGAACATGAAATGCATGAAACAATGCAGCAAACATAATGCATGAAATGCATGGATCTAAACCTAAATGTAAGGAAAATGCATGACATAAATAATATGGCCTAGACCTAACATGAACTTGCATGGCATTTAATGTAACCTAGACCTAAGACATGCATGGCATTTTCACAAACACAAGGCATGCTTAATTCAAAAATCCAACCAAATATCATGCAAATGCAAAAACCTAACAACTAGCATGACAAAAAATACAACACACAATGCAAAACACATGGAGTAGCCAAATGGCCCCAAGCTCCAACAAGCATGGCATTTTCACAAACACTTGGTATGCTAGCATGAAAAACTAAGTCATAACACAAAAATCACACAAGCATTTTCACAAACACCTAATATACCAAATCTAAAACATGCTCACTAAGATATAAAACAAGAATCATGCAAAGAATCACACAAGCATTTTCACAAACACTTAATATGCTAACTCTAAAACATGCTCAAATTTAAACAACATGAAAACAGAAAATTAAAAATGCAAAAACATGATATCTAAGACATAAATGGCAACAAACAAAGCAACCAAATTAAATATAACTTATGAACATGAAATAACATAACACTTAAAACATCAAAAACAAAGAAAATAGCATAAACAATATGGTAAAATGAATTGAAACAACAACTTAAAATAAATAATGTAGGCCATTTGGCCATGGTGAGTTTATTGTAAAAACAAAATGTAAAAAAAATATACTTAAGAAAGGAAATGAAGGAAGAACAAGAAACATTATTTTAAAATGAAAACTCACCAAGTAGAGATTAAAATAGCAAAAAACAAGAATAGAAAATGAAAGTGCAAGAGTTGGTGCTCAAGAGCAACCTCAAGAAGCTAATATTTCAAGCTTTTCTCTTCAAACTTTCCTTTATTTCTAAACTTTTCTTTTTTTGCTCTCAACCAAGAAGATAAAAACTAAGAAAAACTAAGAGAAATCAGCCAAAATGGAAAAGAAGAAACCAAAATCTGCCTCCTCCTCTAGGGCTAGCCTTAATGCATGGTTATATAGCCTCCAAGATGTTGTCATTTTTGTGTAACCTAATTTCCATCAAATGGCCAATAATTCAAGATGAAAAGTCATGAAATTACCACCTTTAGATTAGCATCTCAGCCCTCTCAAATTACAGCTATGCAAAAATAATATTGACATCTTTCTTAACCTATGTGGTTTAATCACCATGGCTTGATCAAAGAGAATGGTTAACTAACTCTTGATTTTTAACCACTTGATTAAAAAAAACACTTAGAAGCTTCCTCCTTTCTTTGGGCTTGGGCATGCCAGCACTTCTCTTTTCCAGCCCAACTCTGATTTTTTTGAAGGGCCAAAAAAGCCCTTTTCGATTGCTTGGGTGAAATGACCATTTTGCCCCCCGGATGCAAATAAATATCAAACGGACTCCAAATTCAATTTTTCTTTTTTTAATACTTCCAAAATAATAAAATATTGAGTTCTGGAAGTTTTCAAAATTATCCGAGTCCGTTTGCTATTTATTTGGATTTTTTCTTCCCAAAAATGCCCTTTTATGCCCCTACATTTTACCATTTTTTAAACGAGCTCCAAATCAAGATTTTTCTTCACCAATCTCTTCAAAATAATTACAAAGTGTGATCTGGAAGTTTTCATAATTTTTGGAGCTCATTTGGTATTTTTTTGGGATTTATCGGCTTGAATTATTGCATAGGAGGCCCGGGATTTGGCCATTTTGCAAACGAACTCGGAATCAAGATTTTCTTTCGCCAATCTCTTCCAAATAATTTAAAAATGAGATTTGCCAAATTTCAGAATTTTTGGAGTCCATTTGCTATTTTTCCGGGATTTATCTTTTTGAATTACTGCATAAGAAGCCCGGGATTTGGCCACTTTGCAAACGAACTCGGAATCAAGATTTTCTTTCTCCAATCTCTTTCAAATGATTTAAGAATGAGATTGACAAATTTTCCATAATTTTCGGAGTCCATTTGCTATTTTTCCCAAATTTTTCCAATTTTACCCTTTAACCTCCGAAACCCGGTTTTGCTCAAAACAAGTCCGATTTTCAGATTTTCTTCAATCTGAGCCTTGGGCCATCCTTTTTAATCATTCCTCATCCATTGGGGGCTTTGGTCTTACCAAGTCGGGCCATTTCTGTGATTCTTCCTGATTTCACCGAAATCCACTAAAAACCCTAATTCTCGGTTTTCTCCCGGATTGACTTTTTTTCGGTTTTTCTTGCAAGTGACTTCTCCATTACCCGTAGTCAGTGCTTATCTTTCATTTGGAACCTTCAATTTCGACCAGTTTGATCGTTTAAGCACTTTTCCCCAAATTTCTCGGATTAGGGTTTCCTTTCTACTGAATCTCCAAATCCCAACTTCCGAACTCCATATCTTTCAATGTAGACCTCAGATTATCAAAATTCTTTCGCCATTTTTCAATTGAACTTAAAATCTTGATTTTGAAAGTGGGTTGACTTTTTCAGTAGTTGACTTTCTGGGGTTGACTTTTTTGGGGTTGACTTTTTCGGGGTTGACTTTTTTCAAGTTTGACTTTTTGTGCTCGCCCTCTTAAACTAAGTCTCGGAGTACCACCTGCAGGATGAAAACAGTCTTTTTACACTTGGGAACATCAATATGGGAAGAAAACATACCTGTTTAGTGGTCCGGACAAAATTAGGTGTCTACAGCTGCCCCTCTTTGGCTATTGCTGAGAATCAGGAATCAGGCAAAGATAAACCGACACTAATTTTGTACGGTCAGTGACATCACATGTGAAGGAAAGGGAAAGGGGTTTCTTTTTCATTTTAATTTTTTTCATTTTCTATTTTTCATTTTTTCATTTTTTTCTTCTTTCTTCTTTTTTTCTTTTTTCTTTTTTCCTTTTTTTTATTTTTATTATTTTTTTTTATTTTTTTTATTTTTTTTATTTTTTTTCTATTTTCTCTTTTTTCATTTTTTTAAAAAACAATAAATTGAAGATTTTGTCCTTAAATTGAATTCCCTGCCTAAACAAGGCTCGATTCGTCTTAAGGGAATGAATTCGATTTCAAAAGAAAAATTTATGCTCGAAGGGCTTTAAAATTGGTGCCCGAAGGTCTTAAAATGGTGCCCGGAGGTCTTGAAAATTGGTGCCCGGAGGTCTTAAAAATTGGTGCCCGGAGGTCTTACCCCTGAAAAAAGTTATGCCCGGAGGTCTTAAAGATGTTGCCCGGAGGTCTTACCTGTGATTTGAAAAATTATGCCCGGAGGTCTTAAAAATTGGTGCCCGGAGGTCTTACCCCTGAAAAAAGTTATGCCCGGAGGTCTTAAAGATGTTGCCCAGAGGTCTTACCTATGATTTGAAAAAAATTATGCCCGGAGGTCTTAAAAATTAGTGCCCGGAGGTCTTACCCCTAAAAAAAATAATGCCCGGAGGTCTTAAAGATGTTGCCCGGAGGTCTTACCTGTGATTTGAAAAATTATGCCCGGAGGTCTTAAAAATGGTGCCCATAGGCATTACCCCTGAAAAAAAGAGTTATGCCCGGAGGTCTTAAAGATGTTGCCCGGAGGTCTTACCTGTGATTTGAAAAATTATGCCCGGAGGTCTTAAAATGGTGCCCGGAGGTCTTAAAAATTGGTGCCCGGAGGTCTTACCTGTGATTTGAAAAAAATGCGCTGTATGCGACTTTAAAAATGATGCCCGGAGGTTTTAAGAATGGTGCCCGGAGGCCTTACCCGTGATTTGGAAGAAATGCGCTGTATGCGACTTTAAAAATGATGCCCGGAGGTCTTAAGAATGGTGCCCGGAGGCCTTACCCATAATTTGGAAGAAATGCGCTGTATGCGACTTTAAAAATGATGCCCGGAGGTCTTAAGAATGGTGCCCGGAGGCCTTGCCCATAATTTGGAAGAAATGCGCTGTACGCGACTTTAAAAATGATGCCCGGAGGTCTTAAGAATGGTGCCCGGAGGCCTTACCCGTGATTTGGAAGAAATGCGCTGTATGCGACTTTAAAAATGATGCCCGGAGGTCTTAAGAATGGTGCCCGGAAGCCTTACCCATAATTTGGAAGAAATACGCTGTATGCGACTTTAAAAATGATGCCCGGAGGTCTTAAGAATGGTGCCCGGAGGCCTTACCCGTGATTTGGAAGAAATGCGCTGTATGCGACTTTAAAAATGATGCCCGGAGGTCTTAAGAATGGTGCCCGGAGGCCTTACCCATAATTTGGAAAAAATGCGCTGTATGCGACTTTAAAAATGATGCCCGGAGGTCTTAAGAATAGTGCCCGGAGGCCTTACCCCTGAAAAAAGTTATGCCCGGAGGTCTTAAAGATGTTGCCCGGAGGTCTTAAAGATATTGCCCGGAGGTCTTACCTGTGATTTGAAAAATTATGCCCGAATGTCTTAAAAAATGTTCTTTGAAGAATTGTTGAAAATTACCCTAACGATTTTGAGAAGATGCGAATGCTTTTTGATGCAGATGCAGGTGTTGAATAAGACACGAAATGACTTAAACTGGTGCAAATGTCTTTAATGCAAATGTAAATGACTTGGATTGATGCCCATGTTTCATGATGCAGATGCCCCTACTAATTGTGTTCATGTAACTGGTTTATGAATGGTGTAACTACAATTACCACACAGTAATGAAAATGCAATGATTCTAGAAATGATGCAATTGCTTGAGATGACACAAATACGAATTCCATGAAGAATATAAATGTAAAGGTAAAATACAGATGCTTATGGAATAATGCCAATGCAAATACCCATGAATGATGCAAATGCTTGCCGACACTGTGCAGATGCAAAAGCTCGATAAAGAGATGAGTGCTCATGAGTGATGCAAGTGCCCCCGGCTGTTTTTCTAGACTTTGGCTTAGCCTTTCAAATTCATTTTTCCTCTTCAAATCAGAGTATATCTTCAATTCATTTTGGCTATTCTCTTTGCCCCAACAGTTTTTCAAACTTTCATCAACAGAGATCTGAACCGGGTTCTATTTCTTCTTCTCATATCTGGAAGTCAAGACCTATCCTGGCAGTTCTACACCTTTGAGTTAGAAAAATCCTTGTCTCATGCCAACATCAAAATGGGTATTTCAAAAAAATCTTTTTATTTGTTTTCGCATTTTGAAAACTTCTGAACAAAAAATATTAACCCCACAATGTGTGATGTACAAATCTTTTGAAGACTGATGATCATTGTTAGAAATTTCTCTAAGTATCAATCTGGGTTTTTTCAACTGGATTGGCAAGGCTTGGTATAACAAGATTCTGGCTTTTCCAGGAAAACTTCATGACAAAAATGTATATCCCTTCTAGGCTCACAAATGGAACAGGTTTTATAAATCATGAATTCATTGAGAACCAAACAAATTCAACATTCTTTTAGTTTCCATATCAAGGCATTTTGTCAAGCATCAAGATTGGCTGGGATGTTTAAACCGGAAAGTTTAATCTTGGGAACAAAGTTTCAGTTTTTGAAGACAATCCTCCGAATGAGAGCTGACAATTTGGGGGGTTCAGGAATTCCTAGATGTTCCTCGATGACCACTCCTTTAATAAGATCTTTTCTTTTGGGGTATCGGCACTATCATCGATGGCATCGAAAATTCCCATTCTACTCTAGACCGCCCGTTTTTTTGGGTTTTCGCCCTAGAGTCGCATTCTTTTCAATTTTTCTCTTTTTTTTTACCATGCACTTGAGAATTCTAAATTCTTCCTTAGTGAAATGAGAATTTGATAAGATGGGATAAAATCTGAGGAAAACCCTTCAAATTAAACATTCATGCTTGATCAAAATGGACTTTTAAAGCACGTAATGTAGGCCATGGCTCAGGATTCAGAAAGAAAGGATAAATAGGCCCAAAATATGTGTTTGAGGGTAATCAGATCAAGGATCCTTTCTTGAAGAGGATTTTCTTTGAAGCATGTGTCTTGGACATTTCTTTCTTTTTGATTTTGCTCTTTTTCTTCCTTGCTTTTGGCTTTCAATTTGCCATGTCTTTCACACACATTTTTTTATTGTGTTTTTTGTTTGTTTTTCTTGGCTTTCATTTCGTCATCTTTTCCTCTTCTTTTTTTCTTTGACAGAGTGCGCCCGTATTTATTCGGGGCTCCATTTGCTTTGTGTCTGTCCCTGAGCTGTCACTCATTTCTCAATGATCTTTGAAAAGATCATTCCTCGCATTTGCCCCCAGTGTAGAGGGTAATCCTTGATCAGGGTTCAAAGAATTAAGAATTCTTTTGGCTCAAAAGGGGTGACTATGGATAATAATTTTTTTCTTGTGAAATGGATATGAAAGATGGCCATTCATCATATCAAGCCCAAATATTCTCATTGAAAAGCAATCCTCAGGGGAAATAGATATTCAGAATTTCATTTTGCACTTTGGAATCATCCGAATTCTCATATGCATGATATCATGATTTTTCTTTTTCTTTTTCTTTTTTTCTTTTTTTTTTTGTTTTTTTCGTCGCATGCCCCCAATGATTCATGCATTAGCCCATCCTTCTTCACTATGTATCCATCATTTCCACATATGATGCCCCAATTTGATTATCCATGCGAATTTGTATCAACGAGGAACATGGCAAGTCTAGGTCTGTTTTGAAAAGGCTGAGTTTCCAATCTGAGTTCTTTGAAGAGACAAGGAAAACATGACCCAAAAGCAAGTTTTCTCTGGGACAAGGGATAATCTAGTTTAATCATTGTGCCCCAAGGTGTCAATCATGAAGTGATGTCTGGGCAATTAGTGTTTTGTGGTCATTGGGAAAGGTCATGAATGGTTTTAGCACAATCCTGACACACACCAAATTATCAAAATCTGGATTCTTGAAAGAATGTCTCATTTGTTTGATTTTCAAGGAATTCAAAAAATTTCAAAAAGTTTGTTCCTTTGTTCATAGCCTAGACTAGGATTTACATCCTTGCTTATTTTGTAATGACAATGCTTCTCTTTTTTCATTCATTTTTCCTTGAAGCATTAGGTCTTTCAAGTGTTATTGATTCAAGGTTTAGGTATAGAGAAGCCCAAAAAAGAGGGGGATGGTGTTGGGTCATTTCTAACACTGATCATCAATCTTCTTGAGACTATCCATTATTAGCATGTTTCCCAATGAATGATCATATATCCTATGAATGCAACACGGTGTCAATTATGATACATGCAAACAATGAATGATTGATATAGAGTATATACAAAGAAAATCATGCTAACCATGTGTGTCATGAATGCGACCTAATGCTAACATGATGTATGTAATAAGCAAATTAATGCATGAACATATACAAAGAAATTATGCTGACTATGTTTGTTATGAATGCAACCTGACAAATAATTGATGGGATGCAAAATGCAAAGGGGAAGATATCACGGAGGAAATAAGAATCGGAGGAACTTAATTATCAACATCTTATAAATTTGAAGCATACTCAATTCATTCCCATATCAATGTTCACAATGGTATAAACCATGTTTTACAAAATTTGAGCAGTAGTTAAAACTGTCTTTACAAGCACTTTATTCTTCCTAGCATCCTAAGGCTATAAGAGCCGGCTACTGAAAAAGTGAAATCCTATTACATCATATAAGACCGAAGTCTTTCCACTTCAATGCTGTAAATCTCCCAATCCTAATGGCGTTTTGCAGTCCTTTATCAATCAGTGTCGTTGGATCCAACCACTTGGCATCTATGAGAGCTTGCACTTTCCTTTTGACTGCTATACAATCTTCGATGCTATGGCCAACAATTCCACAGTGATAATCACATCTTTCATTTGGATTATACCACATTGGATATGGTGGTAACAGGGGTTTCAATGGGACACAGGCAACCATGTGATTTTGGATCAGTATAGGGAGGAGCTCTTGGTAGCTGATTGGAATGGGATCAAAATGCATTTGGGTCTTATTCTGGGATCGTTTCTTAGTCACACATGGCCTAGGAGTTGGGGCACTTGGTGGTAGCACTAAGGTTCGAACCGGAGTGTTTACATGGGGATGTGGCGGAACAGCATGGTAAGGGTATGGATTTGGACACGGGGCCTTTGGAGGTTGTACATAGCTCGAGGTTCCTATCTCAGGTACTGGATAAGGTGATTGATGAGGGAAATAGTATGAACTGGTAGTTGGTAACGATGGAGTCGGATTCAGGAATCCCGTAGTGGTCGTCCCAATGGACGATTGGACCATAGTAGGGTGGGGATACTGGTTTGGACCTAGAACAGTTTGCAGGTATGGTACTGGATTCGAGGTTTCTGTCTTTGGTATCAGGCTTTCAGGTTTAATTATTTTCATGATTTTGTTCGCAATTTCATCAGGATTGCAACCTTTGTGGCATTGACAAGTGCAGGATCCAGCAAGGATTGTATGTTCTGGACCTAATGGTTTTGGTTGATCCGAAGATGATGCGAAGCCCTGAGAAAGTTCACCTTTACTGTTACCCATATCCTCAACCATTTTCAGCAATTTGGCAAGTTGTTCCTTCACCTCTCGGATTTCATGTCCATATTCATCTTGATTGCGTTCCAAAGCACCCAATCGTTCCTCCGATTCATTCCTCATATCTCGAACCCCTTTCATGCAAATGAAAATGTCATGAGATTAAGATTATGAATGTACACGCTCTATTCCTATGTGCATGAATAAATTGATGATTAATGCATGAACATATACAGAGAAATTATGATGACTATGTATGCTATGGATGCAATTTAATGCCAGGTATATACAGATAATGACTATGCATGTCATAAACGTGTCCTACAATGAATGACCATGCATGCTATGATGTCAAAATGATACATGCTAAGAATAAATGAATTAATACAAAGGTAGGTACAAAGAATGACCATGTATATCACAAATGTATTCTACAATGAATAATCATGCATGTTATGACTGTAACACGATGTCAAAATGACACAAATAAATTAACCAATGATTACACGAAATTGGTGGGACCTAAATCTTGATTATTCAAAAATCTCATTATGCAAGATTTGCCTCCTAATTTATGATTTTTTTTTAACATGCTTTTTTTTTTGTGTTTTTTTTTTTTATTTATGAAAAACCAATCACATTATTTTCAAAAGAATTTCAGGGTGGATCCCACTATGGTACCATATGCAAATGTTCATGTGACACTACCGGTTTTATGAAATCATCAAATGAAATTACCAACTGTTTATTGCAAAGAATGAGATCAATAACACAACCAAAAATGTACATGCTCTATTCACACATGCATGAAATGTGCAACATGCAAAATGCTTGAAAAAAGTTTTTTTTTTTTTTTTTAAAAACAGCTAATGAACATCTGCCCCAACAATATCTGCTTATTTAGGCATCACGATGCCTTCGAGGCGGAGTATCACATTTATTACGGGCGATGTACGTACATCGTTGCCCGATCTACCACACTTATTCGGAGTGTAAAATAGGTAACAAAAAGTTTAGAACTGTCCCTCTATGTGTTCCTATTTTCGGTATATCTAACGGAAATCCGGCATGGCTTCACCTAGGTTCACTATATGAGGGTGAATCGGTTCTAAGGCTCCGAATTGTTCCTCACTGTCGCCGGTGAAGGCTAGTAAGGCACCCCGATAAAAGCGGGTTCAATTCGTTAGAGTATATTTTCCTATGCCCAAGCGGAGGATCATCACGAAGGCATTAGGTACTTTATACTCCGAAAGTGTTTCACTAGCCCATACGGAGGATCAATCACGAAGGCGTAGTTACTTTACTCCCACTTAAAAGGACGGAACCCGGGTATAGGATTCATGTTATGCAAATGCACGTGTAGTGTGTGTGGAGGAATAATAAACCTTTCACCACCTATTCTGAAAACCTTATTCTAAATGCCTTAGCAATTAAAACATTCAAGAATAGTGTAACGCATTAACCAACAAGCAATTATAATATACAACCTTAAATAACTAGAGAACAAAAATAAAATGCATGCACATGAGTATGAACATATTTAAAAACAATTTATTATTTTCAAAATTCTCCTTATTAAAAAAATGTGGGAATTAAAATCAAATACCAATTAAACCAACAAAACCGAGACTTTGATAACACACGACCAATTCTAGGCCTGACTCTCTAATAAGTCCCCAGCGGAGTCGCCAAGCTGTCGCAACCTAAAAAAAAAATAACGACGAGTCTCATCGGAAGACTTTATTATTCGTTAGGCGTGACATTAAAAAAATCGAGGAAAAGTCGACTTAATTCCTCTAGAAAAATGAAGGTTTTGAAAATGACCTTAAAAAAGAAATGGAGTCGCCACCAATCTTTTTTAGCTAGGTGTGATCGGCCACCTATTAAAACCGGTTTTATAAAATATTTTAAAAATTAATTAAAACATTTTAAAAACCAATTTCAAGTCTGCGTTTTAAACCAGAGAAATCAAAGAAGCGGGTTCGGGAGTCGGTTACGTGTGGGGAAGGATTAGCACCCCCACAACGCCCGTATAAATCGGTACCTTATTAATCGTGTGTTATCTCGAGTCTCGGTAAAAAGTTGGTTTTAAATTTAGTATTTCAAGTTAATTCCCAATTTAAAGAAAAATAATTTCATTTTTTTTATTGAAAATGATCCAGAATTTATAAATTCAAAATTTTCCTATATTCCCCAACAAACGTGGCAAAATATAGAAATTTTTATTAGTTTTGGAAAACTTTCCGAATCATTCTCTTTTTTGAAAGAAAGATATTCCTTTATTAATGATAATTGATGATATTCCCTCCAGCAAACCCGGTAGAGAACTCATGAATTATTTTAACTCGGGAATATCTTTATTTTTATTGAAAACCATTATCTTTTGAAAACATTTAAAATAAATGAATACGTATATGCTAAATAAAGATAACTAAATAAAAGCATAGGATATCATGAAATATTCGAAACCATATAATAAACCATGTAACATCAAAAAATATAAATCAAAATAACAACAATATCATAGAAATTATTATAGCAAGAATCACATATTATATAAAATGCATGAATATAAAAATGCAATGCATGAAATGTATTTTTTTCCTTTAATTAAGGAAATCCGTATATCTAAAAAGATATCCGGCTACCTTAGGAAAATATGTCAAATTAAATATTCTAAAACCAAAATACTTTGTGATTGTTTGAAAACAATTTTGAGAAGCTTGAATAAAAACTGGGCTAAAATTTTTTAAATGGCTCTAATTTCCTAAGTTTAAAAATCCGGACTTGACTACCCTTAACCCGAGACTTGAAAAACCATTTTTAGAGTTTAAAAAGGCTTAGAAACTACCCTAAGTCAGTAGCTAACCCTCCTAATCAGCCCACTCTAAGTAAATTAACCAAAACAGAAAATTGTTTTTTTTTTTAAATTCAATTCTGACTCCACTGTCCAGTTTTAATCCACGAATTTTTATCCTATTTTTAAAAATTCCAAAAATTCTAAAAAAAATACTGGAAACTCAGAACATGTAAAACTACACGAAAAAAAATCGGCTTAATTTTCGAATCAAAGATGAATTCCCAGAAAAATCAGAGATGTACGAGTTTTTGGAGGAGAAAAAACTGCTTTGTTTTTCTTTAAATTCAATTCTGACTCCACTGTCCAGTTTTAATCCACGATTTTTTACCCTATTTAAAAAAATTCCAAAAATTCTGAAAAAAATACTGGAGACTCACGACATTTAAAACTACACGAGAAAAAATCGGCTTAATTTTTTGATCAAAGATGAATTCCCAGAAAAATCAGAGATGTACGAGTTTTTGGAGGAGAAAAAACTGCTTTGTTTTTCTTTAAATTCAATCCTGACTCCACTGTCCAGTTTTAATCCATGATTTTTTACCCTATTTTTAAAAATTCCAAAAATTCTAAAAAAAATACTGGAGACTCAGGACATATAAAACTACATGAGAAAAAATTGGCTTAATTTTCTGATCAAAGATGAATTCCCAGAAAAATCGGAGATGTACGAGTTTTGGGTGAAAAAAAAAACTGCTTTGCCAACACATTTTTTTGTCTTTGATAAAATCATTTAAAAATAAAAATATTTGAAACTCATAAAATGACTTGAAAGCAGTAGCTAGGACTTTTTGAAAGTTAGATAAAAATTGGCTAAGTAAAAAAATCACAAAGGTAGAATAATCAATTTGACAAACTTAATTTTCCACAAGTGTGCTCAAGAGAGCATGACTTTGAACCATTAATTGGCTCAAGTCATTATTCAAGTGGCATGAACATGAAATGCATGAAACAATGCAGCAAACATAATGCATGAAATGCATGGATCTAAACCTAAATGTAAGGAAAATGCATGACATAAATAATATGGCCTAGACCTAACATGAACTTGCATGGCATTTAATGTAACCTAGACCTAAGACATGCATGGCATTTTCACAAACACAAGGCATGCTTAATTCAAAAATCCAACCAAATATCATGCAAATGCAAAAACCTAACAACTAGCATGACAAAAAATACAACACACAATGCAAAACACATGGAGTAGCCAAATGGCCCCAAGCTCCAACAAGCATGGCATTTTCACAAACACTTGGTATGCTAGCATGAAAAACTAAGTCATAACACAAAAATCACACAAGCATTTTCACAAACACCTAATATACCAAATCTAAAACATGCTCACTAAGATATAAAACAAGAATCATGCAAAGAATCACACAAGCATTTTCACAAACACTTAATATGCTAACTCTAAAACATGCTCAAATTTAAACAACATGAAAACAGAAAATTAAAAATGCAAAAACATGATATCTAAGACATAAATGGCAACAAACAAAGCAACCAAATTAAATATAACTTATGAACATGAAATAACATAACACTTAAAACATCAAAAACAAAGAAAATAGCATAAACAATATGGTAAAATGAATTGAAACAACAACTTAAAATAAATAATGTAGGCCATTTGGCCATGGTGAGTTTATTGTAAAAACAAAATGTAAAAAAAATATACTTAAGAAAGGAAATGAAGGAAGAACAAGAAACATTATTTTAAAATGAAAACTCACCAAGTAGAGATTAAAATAGCAAAAAACAAGAATAGAAAATGAAAGTGCAAGAGTTGGTGCTCAAGAGCAACCTCAAGAAGCTAATATTTCAAGCTTTTCTCTTCAAACTTTCCTTTATTTCTAAACTTTTCTTTTTTTGCTCTCAACCAAGAAGATAAAAACTAAGAAAAACTAAGAGAAATCAGCCAAAATGGAAAAGAAGAAACCAAAATCTGCCTCCTCCTCTAGGGCTAGCCTTAATGCATGGTTATATAGCCTCCAAGATGTTGTCATTTTTGTGTAACCTAATTTCCATCAAATGGCCAATAATTCAAGATGAAAAGTCATGAAATTACCACCTTTAGATTAGCATCTCAGCCCTCTCAAATTACAGCTATGCAAAAATAATATTGACATCTTTCTTAACCTATGTGGTTTAATCACCATGGCTTGATCAAAGAGAATGGTTAACTAACTCTTGATTTTTAACCACTTGATTAAAAAAAACACTTAGAAGCTTCCTCCTTTCTTTGGGCTTGGGCATGCCAGCACTTCTCTTTTCCAGCCCAACTCTGATTTTTTTGAAGGACCAAAAAAGCCCTTTTCGATTGCTTGGGTGAAATGACCATTTTGCCCCCCCGGATGCAAATAAATATCAAACGGACTCCAAATTCAATTTTTCTTTTTTTAATACTTCCAAAATAATAAAATATTGAGTTCTGGAAGTTTTCAAAATTATCCGAGTCCGTTTGCTATTTATTTGGATTTTTTCTTCCCAAAAATGCCCTTTTATGCCCCTACATTTTACCATTTTTTAAACGAGCTCCAAATCAAGATTTTTCTTCACCAATCTCTTCAAAATAATTACAAAGTGTGATCTGAAAGTTTTCATAATTTTTGGAGCTCATTTGGTATTTTTTTGGGATTTATCGGCTTGAATTATTGCATAGGAGGCCCGGGATTTGGCCATTTTGCAAACGAACTCGGAATCAAGATTTTCTTTTGCCAATCTCTTCCAAATAATTTAAAAATGAGATTTGCCAAATTTCAGAATTTTTGGAGTCCATTTGCTATTTTTCCGGGATTTATCTTTTTGAATTACTGCATAAGAAGCCCGGGATTTGGCCACTTTGCAAACGAACTCGGAATCAAGATTTTCTTTCTCCAATCTCTTTCAAATGATTTAAGAATGAGATTGACAAATTTTCCATAATTTTCGGAGTCCATTTGCTATTTTTCCCAAATTTTTCCAATTTTACCCTTTAACCTCCGAAACCCGGTTTTGCTCAAAACAAGTCCGATTTTCAGATTTTCTTCAATCTGAGCCTTGGGCCATCCTTTTTAATCATTCCTCATCCATTGGGGGCTTTGGTCTTACCAAGTCGGGCCATTTCTGTGATTCTTCCTGATTTCACCGAAATCCACTAAAAACCCTAATTCTCGGTTTTCTCCCGGATTGACTTTTTTTCGGTTTTTCTTGCAAGTGACTTCTCCATTACCCGTAGTCAGTGCTTATCTTTCATTTGGAACCTTCAATTTCGACCAGTTTGATCGTTTAAGCACTTTTCCCCAAATTTCTCGGATTAGGGTTTCCTTTCTACTGAATCTCCAAATCCCAACTTCCGAACTCCATATCTTTCAATGTAGACCTCGGATTATCAAAATTCTTTCGCCATTTTTCAATTGAACTTAAAATCTTGATTTTGAAAGTGGGTTGACTTTTTCAGTAGTTGACTTTCTGGGATTGACTTTTTTGGGGTTGACTTTTTCGGGGTTGACTTTTTTCAAGTTTGACTTTTTGTGCTCGCCCTCTTAAACTAAGTCTCGGAGTACCACCTGCAGGATGAAAACAGTCTTTTTACACTTGGGAACATCAATATGGGAAGAAAACATACCTGTTTAGTGGTCCGGACAAAATTAGGTGTCTACACATTGTATGTGCATTTTTGCTATGTTAGTTAATAGGTTTGCATTTGCATGACATTTGTTTGAGTATTTAGTTTAAGTATATCAAGTGTTTGTGAAAATGCCATGCTTGTTGGAGCTTGAGGCCATTCGGCTACTCCATGTGTTTTACATTCTATGTGCATTTTGGCTATGTTAGTTGATAGGTTTGCATTTTCATGAAATTTGGTTGAGTTTTTGGTTTAAGCATGCCTTGTGTTTGTGTTATTGCCATGCATGTTTTAGTTATTAGGTTTGGTTTATTTTGCCATGCATGTCCATGCATTTTAGACCTAGGTTGCATTAAATGCCATGCACATTTAGGTCTAGGTCACTATATTGATGTCATGCATTTTTTCATGACATTTAGGTTTAAACTCATGCATTTCATGCATCATATTTGCTGTATTTTTTCATGCATTTCATGTTCATGCCACTTGACTAATGACTTAGGCCAATTAATGGTTCAAAGTCATGCTCTCTTGAGCACACTTGTGGAAAATTAAGGTTTGTCAAATTGATTATTCTACCTTTGTGATTTTTTTTACTTAGCCAATTGTTGTCTAACTTTTAAAAAGTCCTAGCTACTGTTTGTGAGTCATTTTGTGAGTCTTAAATATTTTTACTTTGATTTTTAAATGATTTTATCAATGGCAAAAATGTATTTTGGCAAAACAGTTTTTTCACCCAGTAATCGTACTTTCCTGATTTTTCTGGGCATTCATCTTTAATCAGAAAATTAAGCTGAATTTTCCCGTGTAGTTTTACATGTCCTGAGTCTCCAGTATTTCTTTTATATGTTTTTGAATTTTTAATAATAGGATAAAAAATTGTGGCTTAAAACTAGACAGTGGAGTCATAATTGAATTTAAGGAAAAATCATTTTTCTGTTTTGGTTAAGTTACTTAGAGGGAGCTGATTAGAAAGTTTAGCTACTGACTTAGGGTAGTTTCTAGGCCCTTTTAAACTCTAAAAATGATTTTTTAAGTCTTGGGTTAAGGGTGGTCAAGTCCGGGATTTTAAACTTAGGAAATTAGAGCCATTTAAAAAAGGTTTAGCCCAATTTTTTTATTTTTAATCTAAGCTTTTTAAAATTGTTTTCAAACAATCACAAAGTATTTTGGTTTTAGAATATTTAATTTGACATATTTTCCTAAGGTAGCCGGATATCTTTTTAGATATACGGATTTCCTTAATTAAAGGAAAAAATACATTTTCATGCATTGCATTTTCCATATTTGTGCATTTTATATAATATGTGATTATTTCTATGATAATTTCTATGATATTGTTATGATTTTGAGTTATGTTATATTGTTTATTATATGATTTGGAATATTTCATGATATCCTATGCTTTTTATTTAGTTATTTTTGTCATATTATTTAGCATATACTATGTTCATGCATTATTATTTTCATTTTTATCTTCATGCATATTATATGATAGCATTATTTTATATTTTATGCCATTTAAATTCTATGTCATACCATTCATATTTGCCATGTCATTTAAATTATTTTATTTCATATAGAATATATTATGTTACTTAGGATATTACATTTCATATAGAATATATTATGTTACTTAGATCATTTCATTTCATGTAGAATATATTATATTACCTAGGTCATTTCATTTAGGATATATTATGTCATTTAGGATATTTTATTTCATTTAGAATATATCATATAACTTAGGATATTACATTTCATTTAGAATATATCATATGACTTAGGATATTACATTTCATATAGAATATATTATGTTACCTAGGTCATTTCATTTCATTTAGAATATGTCATATAACTTAGGATATTTCATTTCATTTAGAATATGCTAATACATTTAAATCATATCATATCATTTAGGGTGCATTATATTATTTAGATTTTGCTATGTCATTTTATTTATGTTATGCATATACACATTCATATCTTTTAAAATGTTTTCAAAAAGGTAATGATTTTTAATAAAATAAAGATATTTCCGAGTTAAAATAATTCGTGAGTTCTCTGCCGGGTTTGCTGGGGAGGATATCATCAATTATCATTAATAACGCAATATCTTCTTTAAAAAGAGAATGATTCGGAAAGTTTTCCAAAACTAATAAAAATTTCTATATTTTTCCACGTTTGTTGGGGAATATAGGAAAATTTTGAATTTATAAATTTCGGATCATTTTCAATTAAAAATGGAATTATTTTTCTTTAAATTGGGAATTAACTTGAAATACTAAATTTAAAATCGGCTTTTTTCCGAGACTTAAGATAACACACGATTAATAAGGTACCGTTTTATACGGGCGTTGTGGGGGTGCTAATCTTTCCTCACACGTAACCGAGTCCCAAACCAGCTTCTTTGATTTCTCTAGTTTAAAACGCAGACTTGAAATTGGTTTTAAAAAAATATTTTAATTAATTTTTAAAATATTTTACAAAACCGATTTTAATAGGTGGCCGAGCACACCTAGCTAAAAAAGATTGGTGGCAACTCCATGTCTTTTTTAAGATCATTTTCAAAACCTTCATTTTTCAAGAGGAATTAAGTCGACTTTTTCTAGTTTTTTATTGTCACGCTTAACGGATAATAAAGTCTTGTGATGAGACTTGTTATTTTTTTTAGGTTGCGACATATCGGATTTGATTTTAATGTCCAATTTTTTATCTAAACATCATATTATGATCCTACATGATCACTTAGTCCATTGGTACTATTTACGGACTAAAAACAAAATTTTGGATAAAATGACCAAAATACCCCTGGTTCATATTTTTCCGATTTTTTTGTCGATTCTTGTTCTAATACTCCCAAATAATGTTATATCACATATCAACACTATGTGAAGTTAAATTATCAGATTTTACGGACTTTTCCTTATCCCGACTTTTAGTCAATTTGGGGTTAAATCACTTAATCACTCGATTAAACCCCCAACTCTACAATTTATCATACAACATGTGTACCACATGGTAGCCCATCCTTTCTATAGGCATTTCAGAGTTTTACCTCGAGCCATCCGCATGTTATAATTGTCTCAAATTGATCTCGTACTTACGAGGGTCTTACAAATATGTCATGAATGAGACATGACACGAACACATAAAGTTTTCTCTAAATTGAATCACAATGAAAAATTATACAAAATATGAGATGAATTGAGACACGACAGGAACACAACATAGAAAAAAATTAAAACATAGAAAAATAACACAAACACGACACGAATACACGAACGTGTAAAAATATACATGAAATGAATTATTAACATATAAAAATTGATATAAATTTATAATACTTTAAACACAAAAAATAACACAAAGACACAAATTTTTCTCATCTTTTTTTTTCCCTTTCTTCCTCTTTCTTTTCTTCCTTTCCTTCCTACTAAAAAAAAAAGCCACGTGTCACTCTAGGATAATTTGTGTAGTTCATTTTATATGTATGTTAGACTATGGTGAGTTTCGCGCGTTGCTTATTTTTTGCTTTTTGTATGCTGAAAGTAAGTAATTTTGTGAGATAGTACATATATATATATATTTAAATTTAGTTGTTTTATATTTTTTTGAAACTGGACCTAAAAAGAAAATTACATTACATTTTAATACAAAAATAGATTATTCAAAAAGACAAGCACATTTGATGGAAAATCAGACATTATATGTGGAACTGACAAATTTGATATCTTTCAAAAAAGTGTTGTCAAAATATTCTTTTCTATATTCCCTTTGTCTCATTTCTTGCATTTTTTTTTTTTTTGCAAAAAAAATAGAGATCATAAAACTTTGTTGCAAATTAAACGTATGGTATTATTATTGATATTTGAGATTTAAATGCATTTTATATTTTAGTATGCACAAAAAATATGTACCTTATATGTAAAAAATTATGATGGATATCAAAATTTAATTCATGTATATTATGTTGATATCCATCATTCATATTCATAGAGTTAAAAAAATGGTAAAATATAAACCCAACAGTTATCATACAACAACTCATAACTTATAACATCTTTTAATATAATTTTTTACCATTTAATTATCATAATAATTTTCTTTTAATTCAATACCTAAAGTTTTAAGAAAAAATTCCACTTACATCGACCATCTCATATTACTATTCAATATTTTAATTTTTACCGATCATTTATCAATACAATATTTTTTAATTTAATAATATAAAAACCAAAAAATTAATATGACCTTATTTTTCAAACATAAAAAAAAAAAAAAACAATTATTATACGACACTGTAACACAAAATTGAGAGTTACTTGAATAGTGCCAATTAGACGTGATAATTTCGGACACGATATAATTACATGACAGAGGAAAATAATTAAAATACAACATGAAAAAAAAAACACGAATACACAAAAATATCAAAATTTATATAAAACGAATTATTAACGTCTCAAAATTTATATAAATATGTAATATATTGAGTACGATTTTAACACAAAAAATAATATAAACATGACACGAATATATGAATCTTTTTCTTCTTCTTTTTCACTTCTTATTTTCTTTTTCTTTTTTTTCCCTCTCTTTCTTTTTTCTTTCTTTCTCTATGAAAATAAAAATAATAATAATAATAATAATAAAAATGCTTGCCACACACGTGACAAGCATGTCCTTCAATTGCATTACCAATTGAAGGGGATTCATTTAATCTATAGTAATAGATGATAGAAAAGAGACATAAATCTAACATTTTGGTATAGTACATAAGGATTAAATTCAGAATTTGGTGTTCCATTTTGATGTAAAAAAGACCTTTGATTGCAAAAAAAAAAAATTCTGGCTTTGGCTTTTTTATATCTGATCTTCAACAAATCAAATATCGAGTAAAATGTAGACATCCATGATTTTTATTTATTTCTTTTTTATATGTGATCATATTTTCAGAGTAATAATCCGTTATGTTGGGAATTTTAGATTTTAGATCGAGGTTTCGTTTGGATTCAATCGCACTCTTGATGCGGCTGAATCCAAACTTAAATTGGAGGGAAATCCCTCCAATTGCACCGGCATGCACCTCCGGGGCAGTACAAAGCTACTTTTTCATTGGAGGACATTAGAGTATTAGACCCTACGATTGAGATTAATTTTTTTCAATTATATTTTATTTATTTATTTTATTAATTAATTTTTTATTTAAAAGTTAAATTGTTTTTTTAATTTTTTTATTAATTTATTTTTCAATTTTTTATTTAAATATTTTTAAATTATTTATTTATTAAATATAATAAATAACTTTATATAATAATTAATTAATTAATTAAAATGTTTTAATAAATATATATAAAATAATAAATATTAAAAATGTAAATATATTAAAATATATATAAAGATTATTTATCAACATACTCTTATATTAATGTTTTTAAAGGTCATTTTTATTCTCATCTTATTGTCACCGCTGCTTTTGCATCCAAACCAGTGTAGTCAGTGCCGTATCGGCCATTACATACTGATTTTAAGGTAAGCCGAAATGGACCAGTATCGTATTGATTTTTGTACCAGTCCATACTAGTTTATATCGGTCAATATCGGTATTTACCAGTTAGTACAAGATTTTTATTTTTTTTTATTTTTTTTAAAAAAATTCACTTATTTGATTTTTTAAACCAACTTTTTAATGCTTTTTATGTCATGATCATTTTTATTTTTTTTCATAATTACATTTAAAAATAAAAATATGTTTATTAAATTAGACTATTGAATATAATTAATAATAATTTACTATATATTTTTTAATTTTTTAATATTTATTTTATTTATTTGATGTTTAAAAATTTTGGATATTAAATATTTATAATTTTAAAATTTATATTTGCATATAAATATATATATATATATATATATGTAATGAAGGTATATTTGCATGTGTATATTATATATATTTTATTAAAGAACTTGAAAATGTTTTTTTCAAGAATGCAGTTTTTTAAAGTTGGTTTGCTTTGGGTGGTTATCTTCTTCTCATGTGGGGCAGAGTATGGATTTTGATTTGGATATTACCATGGCTGGTCCCCCCTTTGAGGTGTTTGGTGCCGTTTCCTTACGTTCCTTTTAACTTATTTGGTGTTTTATCTTCATGCATTTTTTTTAGTTGTTTTGATCTTACTTAAAATTTTGTTCTTTGCTGTTCTAACTTTTGTTAGGCTTGAAATCTCTTCATATCTCAATAAATTTTTTTGACTTAAAAAAAAAAAAAAAGAAAGAAAAGAAAACACTTATAGGAAATAGATAGTATACACAGCCCGTCAAGGACCTATCAAGAACTAATGTCAAGGTGATCAACGCTTGTGGAAAACTATGAAAAGATTTATGAATAACTAAGAAAAAAAAAACCCGCGTTATACTGCGAGTAAAATGATTCGTTTTTTATTTTTTCATTAAATTGAACCATTATGATAAATTATGCAAAATATGTTATAAATTGAGATACGATATGAACATACAATTTTCTCTCTAAATTGAATCAAAATGTCAAATTATGTAAAATATGAGATGAATTAAGACCCGACACGAAGACAAAAATAAAAAAATAATTAAAACGCAACACGAAAAATGACACGAACACGACACAAATATACGAACGTGTAAAAATATACATAAACGAATTATCAAAATGTAAAAATTTATATAAATTTATAATATTTTGTAAAACAAAAAAAATAAAACGAATACGAACATGAACACGTCACAAACACAACATAGAAAAAATAATTAAAACACAACACGAAAAATAATACAAACACGATACGGATACACGAACGTTTAAATATATATCTATATAACGAATTATTAACGTGTAAAAATTTATATAAATTTATAATACTTTAAACACATAAAAAAACACGAACACACAAATTATTCTCATTTTTTTCTCTTCCTTCCTACCATTTTTTTTTCTTTTTTCTTTTTTTTTTTTACCCCTATCAACCCAAAGAAAAATGGGGTTAAAAAAAACATGGCTGCACCATTTTGATGCAAAAAATGTAAAATTTATTGTATGGATGGGGTTAACACATAACAAAGTTAGGTGGAGTTTTTAATTGATTGAAATGAAAGGAAAATGGTTGGAGGAAATGTAGTGTAATGGAGTTGTTGTAGAGGAGACGTGAAGGAGAAGAAGAAGAAGAAGAAAGGGAATGGCATGTGGTGAGTGAAGTGAAGTGAAGGAGACGTGGAAGAATTTTCACCCAGCGGAGGGCTGGCTGGCGGAGGATCATATTCATATTGGCAGTGGCACGTGACAACCCCCATTTTTGAAGGATTATTATTCAAATCATTAGACAAAACTAAATTTATATGGAAATTAGAGGCCATGTGACAACCCCCATTCCCCATTCCCCATTCCCATTCCACCTATTTTATATATATATATATATATAACAAGCAAAGCAAATGCAAAGCCAGAAGACACACACATCATCAAATCAAATCAAATCAAAATAATAATTAAAAATCATTGGTTTTGGTTTAGTTTTCCCTTAATTACTTAAGAATATATAGAAAAAAATGGTAGTGAAAGTTTATGGTCCAATAAAGGCAGCTTGCCCCCAGAGGGTTATGACCTGCCTTCTGGAGAAGGATGTCGAATTCGAGATTGTTGACGTCGATCTCGATGCTGGAGACCACAAGAAACCCGATTTCCTCCTACGTCAAGTACCTCTTTTTTCATTCTTATTTCTTCTTTTATTATTATTATTATTATTATTATTATATTCCTTCCTGCATTATATATATATATATATATTATGTATAAAACTACAATGTTAAAATTTTAATAATTTGTTTTTTAGTTTTTGACGTTAATATTCAAATATCACATTTGTTTTTTTGCAGCCGTTTGGACAAGTCCCAGCTATAGAGGATGGCGACTTCAAACTTTTTGGTAAGATCGATCGTTGGAATCTCTTTGATGTTGTTATGAAGCTTAATATATATATATATATTAATTGTCCGAATTTGGATGTGAATGTCTAATACGATATGTGTCCGATACGAGTAAAGTTTATTTTTTAAAGTTCTTTTATATATTTGAAGGATCATAGTTTTATATTCATATCTAAATATATGTTGGATACAAATGACAACACAAAATACTTTTAAAAAAAATAAAAAATCTCGATAACATAATATAAGCATATAATCTATAATAATTACTAATTCTTTCATATTAATATATATATATATATAAGCATGCGCATTAAACAAGTTTAATCTATATTAATTATTAATTATTTGATATTAATACAATTAATTAATTAAACAAATTAAATGTGTGAAAAAAATTCTAACCTTTTTGTAGATGCATGATTATGGTTTTATAATGAATTTTTTTTTTTTTTTTTGTTTCTCTGTTTATCACGGTATACAATTACTATTTTATATCTATACTATTAAAAAAAGAGTGGTTGAGTTGATGTCACAAGTCGAGTGACATCAACACAGTTGGTGAAAGTACAAAACAACCAAATAAAATTATAAAATCAAAAATTAAATAAAAATAATTATGTCTTTTAATATTTTGTATAATATTTTTAATACAAAATTATCTATTTGCTTTTAAAAAAAATCATATAGTCTTCTAAAAAACTACCAAATTTTTACTCACTTTTTTAAAAAAAATTACCAAGATTATTCATTTTTTATATTTAATTTTTAAACAATTTATTTTTTAAAATATATTTTCACTCATAGATTGAGTGTCGGGAATTCTAGTGTATAATAAAAGATTTGGGGTCTCTCAATTCCATTTGGCTTGCTTTAAAAATAATAGTAAAAAATATATATATTGGGCTGGTTTTTGGCAGAGTCTAGGGCAATCATAAGGTACTATGCTGCCAAGTATGAAAAGCGAGGTCCAAACCTGCTGGGAAACTCATTGGAAGAAAGAGCAATGGTGGATCAGTGGCTTGAAGTGGAAGCACACAACTTCAACGACTTGGTCTACACTTTGGTCCTTCAACTGCTGATCCTTCCACGAATGGGAAAGCATGGCGACTTGGCCTTGGCCAGCAGCTGTGAGCAAAAGCTGGAGAAAGTGTTCGACATCTACGACCAACGCTTGTCCAACACCACTTATCTTGCTGGAGATTCATTCACCTTGGCTGATCTTAGCCATCTACCAGCCATTAGATACTTGGTCAACGACGCTGGAATGGGGCACTTGGTGACCCAAAGGAAGCATGTCAACCAATGGTGGGAGGCCATTTCCAACCGATCTTCTTGGAAGAAGCTTATGAAGCTCGCTAATTATTAATTACCTTACTTTTAATTACTAGTAGTGTGTGTTTCACCATCTTTCTTTCTACTTGTTGCTTATCAAATCTTCTGCATGCCTTCTAAACAATCATAGGAGATTTTCCCTTCTTTTCTTTTTCTTTTTGCTTGTAATAAAACCATCATAAAACTGGTCTTTGTTTGTTAAACTGAAAAAATAAGTGTCGAATTTTCGATTTTGAAAATTTAAGTACTTAATAATATTAATTTATGATAGAAAAACCTAATCTAAACATGCTATCACGTATACTAACTTGGGAATATGATAAACAGTTGATGGGATATGTTCCCATGTATATGCTTCAAACACATGCTTAAAGAGATTAGAGCTTACCATGCTAACTAATATACTTAGGGCTCCTTTGGATGTTGGAATCCTTTTGTTTTTGTGAGGGAAAAACCTCTAATTGACTGCACCTTCACTGGAGATGTTTCACTGGACCGGAGGTCAGTCTGGATTGGACCTCCAAAGGTTCAGATTGGACCTTTGGTGGAGGAGGATAATTCTCTTTTTACTTCCTCCAATGTTTTTTATTTTTTAATTTTTTTAAAATTATTATTTAATCTAAATATAATTTTTAATTATTATTATTTAATATTTAATATAAATATAATTTTAGTATATATTTTATTATTTAATATAATAAAATTTTAATAATTGTTAATTATTTATTATATATTTACACATTTTAATCTAATATCTTTAATAATAATTAACTTTTTAACATAAATATATTTTTAAATTTTTTTAATTATTATTTAATATAAATATTATTTTAATATATATTTTATTATTTAATATAAATATATTTTTAATTATTTATTATATATATATATATATAAACATTTTAATCTAATACCCTTAATAGTCATTTTTTCTTTCCCACTATTATTCATCTCAACGTCACTACTGCGTTTGAATCCAAACACAGATCTGTAGAAGGAGAAAATTTGTAACCAATTACAAATAGCCACATGTCAATTGGAATTTCTTTAATTAAGAAATTTTCAATTAAATTATACATTACCATGTGAAATTGATAATATCATATTATAATTAATTATTTTATAATTAATTAAATATGTACACATGGTTTGACCAATCAAATTGAAAGGATTCATGGGTTATCCAATCAAATTTCACCCATATGTCATAATTATTTTACCTCTAATTAAATTAAATTAATTAAGAGATAAATAATAAATTTTTATCTCTAATTAAATTAAATTAATTAAGAGATAAATAAGAAAGTTTTATTTCTAATTAAATTAAATTAATTAAGAGATAAATAAATATTTTATCTCTAATTTAATTAATTAATTAAGTGATAAAAATAAATATTTTATCTCTAATTTAATTAATTAATTAAGGGATAAATAATAGATTTTTATCTCTAATTAAATTAAATTAATTAAGAGATAAAAATAAATATTTTATCTCTAATTTAATTAATTAATTAAGTGATAATTATAAATATTTTATCTCTAATTTAATTAATTAATTAAGGGATAAATAATAAAGTTTTATCTCTAATTAAATTAAATTAATTAAGAGGTAAATAAATATTTTATCTCTAATTTAATTGATTAATTAAGAGATAAAAATAAATATTTTATCTCTAATTAAATTAAATTAATTAAGAGATAAATAAGAAGATATTATCTCTAATTAAAATAATTAAGAGATAAATAAGGAGGATGAGTTCTTTTAAAATTCTCTTTCACCTGGCTAGCTACCACTATAAATAGAGACCTCCTCTTAACACAAATTCACAATTCAGAAAGCCTGAAGAGAAGAAGATTTTGAAGAGCCAAATCCTTTCAAAATTCTTAAGAAGAAATTAGAGAAATTCTAAGAACGCGGCGCTTGTTCTTGAGAATTCTCTAAGAAGTTGCTCTCCGATCTTGTTCATCGAAGGAAAGGAGATAATTCCTGTTTTTCAATACAAAGTCTAGAAGACCCTTGAACCAGATCTCACCGATTCAAGATCAAGTCGTAAAGACCCTTGAATCAAAGTTTTACTGAAGAAAAGAATCAAAGGATTTCTTTCTTTAAGAATATTCAGAGATTGTAACCTCAAAGTTTGATTAATAAAATTATTTATTTGACTCCAAATTTTCCTTGTCATATTTTTGACATAAAATTTGTGTGTACAAATTTTGGCACGCCCGGTGGGACAATCTCTGCCTTTCATCTCTTTTCTTCAGAACTCATGTTATCAAGTTGCAATGGCTCCCAAGAAGAACCTCGCTAACAAACCAACTCTTAAGCTTGCTCGAGCAAATCCTGCAGTCTACCCCACTTCATCATCAAGCGTTGATATCCCTGCTCATCCTTATGGCACTAGGAGAAAGACCAAAGCTCTTGCTGAATTGTATGAGCAAACTTTTCCAGTGCTCAATCAAAACCCCCTCTATGACACTTCTTCTCCAATTCAAGACTTAGAAGAAGTTTCTGCTAGACAAGTTGATTCTCCTCGAGGATCAAGTGCAAATCGCCAGTTAACATACCAAGAACAAAATAACTACTCAAGCAACAAGCTTATCCCATCATCTACTCCAAAATCAAGTTCTGGAGTAATGGCTGTCATGACAACTGGCACTACATCATTGGAAGAACAAGTTGCGCTCCTGGCAAAATCTGTTGAAATCCTTTCAGCAAGTATCAAAGAGAAAGATAACCAGATTGCTTCCATGATGGACAAGATCGCCGGTCTCACTGGAAAAAGGAACGAAGCTTCAAACCAAAATTGGCAATCAATCTTTCAAGATGATGGTGAAAACTCTGGCAAGGAAGTTGCTAAGGATTCTGAAGAAAAGATCAATGAACTCGTCACTACCAGTCAGCTCAAGGATCTTATCAAGGAAGCTATCAAAGATCAAGTTGAAAGCATCACTCAACCTTCATATACATATGCAAAACCATATTCTCAAAGGATCGATCGTCTGAGGATGCCCGGGAACTATCAACCCCCAAAGTTTCAGCAGTTCGATGGAAAAGGAAATCCACGCCAACATGTTGCACATTTCGTGGAAACCTGCAATAATGCTGGTACCTATGGGGATCTCATGGTGAAGCAGTTCGTTCGCTCCTTAAAAAGCAACGCCTTTGACTGGTATACTGATCTTGAGCCTGGGACGATTGACAGCTGGGAACAACTTGAGCGTGAATTCCTTAATCGATTCTACAGGACTCGCCGTATAGTCAACATGATTGAACTCACAAGCTCATGTCAATGGAAGGATGAGCCAGTCATTGATTACATCCACAGATGGAGGAATCTGAGCCTTAACTGCAAAGAAAGACTGTCTGAGTCTTCTGCCCTTGACATGTGCATCCAAGGCATGAATTGGGTCTTGCGTTACATTCTTCAAGGCATCAAGCCTAAGACCTTTGAAGAATTAGCCACTCGTGCTCATGATATGGAGTTGAGTATGATAGCTGCTAGAAATCAAGAACCTCCGGTGCAAGAGCCAAAGAAGGGTAAGGAAAAACAAGATACTCGCAAAGGGGGCAAAACTTTTATCAATAAGGGAGAAAGCAAACAGTCCATGGCCGTGACTACCAAGCCACTCATGATATCTCCCAAGTCAAAACAATCTCAAGAGACGAAATCTTCTCCTATCCAAGACAAAGGTAAAGGCAAGATCACTTTGAAAGAGAGACAAGAAAAGAAGTATCCTTTTCCTGATTCTGATGTTTCAAGCATTCTTGAAGAACTTTTAAAGACTAAGCTGATTCAGTTGCCAGAAATGAAGCGACCTGAAGAAGCTGATAAAGTAGAAGACTCCAATTACTGCAAGTACCATCGCTTGATTAGCCATCCTCTGGAGAAGTGCTTTATTTTGAAGGATAGAATTATGCGACTCTATGAAGAGGGGAAAATCGATTTTGAAGAAGAAACGGTGTCGTCAAATTTGGCATCAGTCAATATGGTTTCTCAATCCAATTTGCTGGATAGAACCATAAAATTTGGCTCTTTTGATCCTATCATACTGACACCAAGTACAAGTACGATAGTGGATCTTCAAGGAAGTGGGGGTAACTATTTGCTTCAAAGACAAAATCAAGATTACGATGGTTGGACTCTAGTCACACGCCGAAAAAGCAAAAAGAAGAATCTTCCAAAAGTTGTGAAAGTGCCTACAAGAACTAAGATGATCAAACAACCATCTAAATTTCCAAAGCCCAATGTGCCTCAAGAAGCAAAAATGCCATCTCAGAGCAAAAATTCAGTAGGGAGGAAGTCAAGGAAGCCAATCACTTTGAACGAATTCATGCCAATTCAGCTTAGAGATGAAGATTTGGTTTTCATGACTTGTTACCATAACGGTGGCAATGAAGAAAATGAAAACAACATTGACTCAGTAGCATTTGAAGTTGATGATCATTCTTGTGCGACGAAAATTAACTTTTCTGATGAAGATCTGTTGCTGGGGTCAACCCCTCATAATCGGCCGTTGTTCGTCGTAGGATATACTCAGGAACAGAAGATCAATAGAATCTTGATCGATGATGGTTCTGCTGTCAACATACTCCCGTTGATGAAAATGAAAGAATTGGGAGTTCTTTTGGATGAATTGATGCAAAGCCGCTTGATGATCCAAGGATTCAACCAAGGGGGACAAAGAGCTCTTGGAAAACTTAGACTTCAACTTTTCATTGGAGATATGGAGTCAAGTCCACTTTTCCATGTGATCGATGCAAAAACGACATACAACATGTTGTTAGGACGACCGTGGATACATCAAAATGGTGTAGTCTCCTCAACTCTGCACCAGTGTCTCAAGTATTGCAGAAACGGTCAAGTCAAGACGATCCTTGCAGACGCTAAGCCATTTACTATAGCAGAAGCACATTTCGCAGATGCAAAGTTTTATCTCAAAGATACATTTATTGAAGAAGTAATGTCCAACCCGATGCAAGAATTAAAGCAAAAGGGAAAGAATTTGGCTTCTTCCACAATTGGAGAAGATGAAATTGCTCAAGGTTTAAAAGATCTGACTCTTCCCCTCACTAACTTGGAAGAATCAAGAGGCCTTATACCTCCACTGCAAGGATTTGTTAGGCCAGTAGAAGAACCTCTTTGTGAACATCAAGATCTTCCTACTCATCGAGCTAAAGATTTTGATCCTAACGCCTATAGGTTGCTTGTCAAAGCTGGGTATAAACAAGAGGATGTTGCAAAATTGGCTCACGAGACAAAAGAGCCTAGCAAAGAAAAGCCGCAAAGTTCATTCAAAATCCGTCAGATTTGGCAAAAGAAAATTAATCACGTCGGAACTTCTAGTGAAGGGCTTGGATATTCTCCATTAAAATTGAAGATTCATAAACAAACTTCGAGGTACATAAATGTGGAGGAAGTTCTCGAGGAGCAAGAAGATGCAGTAAAGCCACCAGGACTTTCAGTATTTGATCGCTTGGGAGCACGCTCAACACGATGTTCAGTGTTTGATCGTTTGAGCATCCAATCATAACGAAGGTCAGTTTTTGAACGAATGGGAGAAAACTGCAGTAAAGTTCCTGTAAGTAAACCAATTTCCATTCAGTCAAGGCTTGGAAGTCTGTACTCCGAAGAAGTTAACTGTGGCCGAAAAAGAAAATCTTCCACTTTAAAGGAATCAAGAGATTTTCACAGCAAAATTCCTTCTCGAATGAAAAGGCAAAGCGAATGGAAGGTAACTACTGGTGAAGTTTTAAAGGCTAGAAAGCACACAGTGGTTATAACCAAATCGGTCTCATCCTCAGAGGAAGAAGAACTTGAAGAAGCAGAAATCTTTACTTCTAACCATGTATCTGTAAAGGAAACTGGTGAAAAATCTCAAGAAGAAGAAGCCCAAGAAGCCCCTTCGTCTTTTGAACAAGGAAATCAAGCTACTATTGATGAGCTAAAGGAGGTTAACATCAGCACTAGTGAAGATCCACGATCGATCTTTATTAATGCTTGCTTACCACCAGAAGTGGAAAAAGCCTATCTTGATCTTTCGATAGAGTATCGAGATATCTTTGCTTGGACTTACAAAGAAATGCCGGGACTTGATCCAAAAGTAGCTATGCATCATCTGGCTGTCAAGAAAAGTGTCCGACCTATCAAACAAGCTCAACGACGTTTCCATCCTGAGTTGATCCCCCAAATTGAAGCTGAGGTCAATAAGCTCATCAAAGTTGGCTTTATTAGAGAAGTCAAGTATCCCACTTGGATCTCAAATATTATTCCAGTGAGAAAGAAAAATGGTCAACTTCGAGTTTGTGTAGATTTTCGAGACTTGAACAATGCTTGTCCAAAGGACGACTTTCCTCTCCCTGTAACAGAAATAATGGTTGATGCTACAACTGGCCATGAAGCTTTGTCATTTATGGATGGATCGTCTGGTTATAATCAAATTCGTATGGCTCCAAGAGATGAAGAACTTACCGCATTTCGAACTCCAAAAGGAATATACTGTTACAAAGTTATGCCGTTTGGGTTAAAGAATGCAGGTGCTACTTATCAAAGAGCAATGCAAAAGATCTTTGATGATATGCTTCACAAAAATGTCGAATGTTATGTTGATGACTTGGTAGTGAAGTCAAAGGAAAAATGCAATCATCTCGCTGATCTTCGCCAAGTGTTTGAAAGATTGCGTAGATACCAGTTGAAGATGAATCCGCTCAAGTGTGCGTTTGGAGTATCCTCGGGCAAGTTTTTGGGGTTCATCGTACGACATCGTGGGATTGAGATCGATCAATCAAAAATAGACGCAATCATGAAAATGCATGAACCGCGCAATCTGCATGAACTTAAAAGTCTGCAAGGAAGATTGGCGTATATCCGACGCTTTATCTCAAACTTGGCTGGTCGATGTCAACCATTTAGTCGGCTAATGAAGAAAGATGTCCCTTTTGTCTGGGATGAGGCCTGCAGTAATGCTTTTAAGAGCATTAAGACCTTTTTGTTACGACCACCTATCCTGAAGGCAACTATACCAGGACAACCGTTAATCCTTTATATTGCTGCACAAGAACGTTCCTTAGGAGCACTGTTGGCACAAGAGAATGATGAAGGAAAAGAAACTGCACTCTACTATCTTAGTAGAACTCTTAATGGCGCTGAATTAAATTATTCTCCCATTGAAAAGACGTGCTTGTCATTGATGTTTGCAGTTAAAAAGCTGAGGCATTATTTGCAAGCTCATTCTGTTCGTTTGATTTCGCGAGCAGATCCCCTCAAATATCTCATGTCCAAGTCTGTGCTCAGTGGAAGATTGGCAAAATGGGCTCTTTTGCTACAAGAGTTCGATATTACTTATATTCCACAAAAGGCCGTTAAAGGGCAAACACTTGGCGATTTCCTTGCAAACCATCCGATTCCAGATGATTGGGAATTCTCTGAAGATCTCCCAGATGAAGATGTTCTTTTCATCGAAATTCCCAGGCCATGGAAACTATTCTTCGATGGGGCTGCCCGTCAAGATGGAGCTGGAGCAGGTGTTGTCTTTGTCACTTCAGAAGGAGATGTATTGCCTTATGCATTTACTCTCACTAAAAATTGTTCCAACAATGTAGCAGAATACCAAGCTCTCTGATCATTGGATTGGAAATGGCGGTGGATATGAAGATCACTCAACTTAAAGTGTTTGGGGATTCCAAATTGGTCATCAACCAACTTCTTTCACTTTATGAAGTTAAGAAGCCTGACCTCTTACCATATGTCGATTATGCGAAGAAAATTTTGGAATGGTTTGACAATGTAAGCTTAGAACATGTACCAAGAAGAGAGAACAAGCAAGCAGATTCTCTAGCTAATCTAGCATCAGCTCTTGCCATGCCAAGTGTAGAAGTAAAAGTCCCTCTTTGCAAATGATGGATTTTGCCTCCAGTTGATTTTAAAGATAACAATACAGAATCCAATGTTGTTTCAGTTTGCGAAGTTGAAAAAGAAGATTGGAGACAATCATTGATTGATTATTTAGAGCATGGGAGGCTACCCAATGATCCAAGGCATAAAACAGAAGTGAAACGTCGAGCTCCTCGATGTATTTACTTCAAGGGTACGCTCTATCGCCGCTCTTTTGATGGTGTCTTCCTTCGATGCTTAGGAGAAGATGAAGTATCCAAAACCTTACAAGAAGCTCATTCAGGAATTTGTGGTGCACATCAGTCTGGAGCTAAATTGCACTTTCAAATTAAAAGAATGGGATACTACTGGCCAACAATGGTAAAGGATAGCATGGACTACTCCAAGAAATGTAAAGCTTGTCAGTTTCATGCAAACTTCATCTATCAACCTCCTGAACCATTACATCCGACAGTCACATCTTGGCCGTTCGATGCTTGGGGACTTGATTTGGTAGGACCATTACCTAAGAGTTCACTAGGGCATATGTATATACTTGCCGCTACAGATTACTTTTCAAAGTGGGCAGAAGTGGCACCTTACAGGGAAGTAAAAAAAGAAACTGTTGCAACTTTTATCAGAACAAACATCATTTATCGGTATGGTGTACCTCGTCACATCATAACTGATAATGGGAAGCAGTTTGACATGAGCAAATTATGTGCACAGTTTGACTTCAAGCAGTACAAGTCTTCAATGTACCATGCTCCAGCAAACGGATTAGCAGAAGCTTTTAACAAGACTTTGTGCAATCTCTTCAAGAAAGTTGTTAACCGTTCAAAGAAAGATTGGCATGAAAGGATAGGAGAAGCTCTGTGGGCTTATCGAACTACATATCGCACACCAACTCAAGCCACTCCTTATGCACTTGTTTATGGTGTAGAAGCTGTTCTACCACTTGATCGACAAATTCTATCATTGAGGATTGCAATCCAGGAAGATCTTTCTAGTGAAGACAATGTACGCTTACGTTTGGAAGAATTAGAAGCACTGGATGAAAAAAGGTTGGAAGCCCAACAACGCTTGGAGTGCTATCAAGCTCGACTATCCAAAGCTTTTAATAAGAAAGTCAAGCAGCGATCTTTCCAAGTTGGAGATTTAGTCCTTGCTGTAAGAAGACCCATAAATACTTCACATCGTATTGGCAACAAGTTCCTTTCAAAATGGGATGGACCATACGTTGTTCGAGAAGTTTATACCAATGGCGCATACAAGATCGTTGATCAAGATGGTGTCAAAGTTGGACCGATCAATGGAAAGTTTTTGAAGCGTTACTATGCTTAAAGAAGATATTGCTCCTAAGCAAGAGCTTAAACTGTCGTATGTTGCTCCTAAGCACGAGCTTAAACTGCACATTAAAAAAAAAAAAAAAAAAGCCCGCTATGTTGAAAATCCTTTCTAGGACAACTTAGGCAAAAGTTAGGGCCCAACAAAAAAAAATGATGAACTACGTTATGACTTGATCCTTCAAATTAGAGGGTACGTAGGCAGCTTGGTTTTATTGCCAAGTTCAGTCCAAACAAACAAAAAAAAATTTGCTTGACTCAAATATTATCTTTTGTTTACGAAAGTCTCCAAGTCGTCTTTAGAAACTTCCAACATACTTCACAACAGATCTAAGCTTTTGGCTTCATTCTCATGGGTAGTAAAAGACTCAATGGAACTCATCTCTCCATGAAACTTGAAAGTGTTAACTTTCTAGCCTTTCAGTTCATCTCAGGTGAAGATTCAAGGTCATTAAACTTCTGGGCTTGTGTAAAGAAGTCTTTCACCATGCCTTTCAATGAAGATGAATCAACTGACTTGATTGTTTCTATTGAATCAGAGATCTTGAAAACATCTCCAACAAGTGAAGAAACTCGATCAAAAGAAGAGCAAACAATCATCATGTCGAGACAAACAGTTTCTTGGTTGGCAATGGTGCTTAAAACATTATCTTCAATCTTAACTACAAGTTTGTTGAATTAATGTGGATAAAAAACTGAAGCTTCACTCTTGGCAGGGATGTGTCATCATGGAATTTTTCTGGTTTGATTTGCTTCCAACGTCTTTCATGATCATTCCCATCAACTGAATCTTCAAGGATCATAGTATTTTTCCCTTGTGCTTCGTTGACTGATGAAATTGATCAAAAAAAAAAAAAACTTTGGAAGTCTTCATATGCTTAACATTAAGTCTTAAGACAAAGCTTAAGCGCTTGAAGTTTTTCTAAGTTAATCCTTCATGTTGACACAACAACATCTTGGATGGATCTTCCTTAGTCATTAAGTCCGGTGCATGCTTTATCTGATCCTCCATCTGGATACAACAACATCTTGGATGAATCTTCTTTGGCCATCAAGGATCTTTCAAAGTGGTCTTCAGAAGGTTCCAATAGTCTTGAAGGAAGTTCGCCAATAAACTTGATCTCTGTGGCCATCAAAGATGTCTCAAAGTGGTTCTTGAAGGGCTTCAATAATCTTGAAGGTCTTGAAGAAGGATTCTTCGAAAATCTTGATGAAAGATTCTCCAAAGGACTTCAATAATCTTGAATGTCTTGAACAAGATTCTTTAGGAATCTTCGAGAGTCTTGAAGAGAATTACGTAATCTCGAAGAGAATTATGCAATCTCGAGGATCTTAATGAAAACGCTCAATAATCTCTGATAGTCTTGAAAAGAATTACGTAATCTCGAAGAGAATTACATAATCTCAAAGGGAATTACCCAGTAATCTCGAAGAGAATTACCCAGTAATCTCGAAGAGAATTACCCAGTAATCTCAAAAGTCTTGAAGGAAGTTCTCCAATAATCTTGAAAATCTTGAAGGAATGTTCTTCAAAATGTCTTGAAAGAATATCCACAATATGCCTCTTCAAAAAATAATGCGGCCTTGACATGGAGATTAGATTGAAGACATTTTGCCATTGGAGAAGATGGTGAAGCTTGAGAAAGTTCTGTCGACCAATCTTCCGAAGCTGCAGAAAAATCGAATGATTTCCAAGTGGAGTTATATCTACCCGATATGGGCACGTTGCTGAAGAGATATAATCATTTTCTAATGTCTTCGTCTTCCTTAGAAAGAAGAGGCAGAAAAAAAAATCGAATGATTTCCAAGTGGAGTTATATCTACCCGATATGGGCATATCGGTGAAGAGATATAATCCTTTCCTAATGTCTTCGTCTTCCTTAGAAAGAAGATGCAGAAAAATCGAATGATTTCCAAGTGGAGTTATATCTACCCGATATGGGCATGTCGGTGAAGAGATATAATCCTTTCTTAATGTCTTCGTCTTCCTTGGAAAGGAGCGACAGAAAAATCGAATGATTTTCAAGTGGATTTATATCTACCCGATATGGGCATGTTGATGAAGAGATATAATCCTTTTCTAATGTCTTCATCTTTCTCGGAAAGAAACAAGATAATTGTTGAGATCTTTGAAGTACACCATGATGATTCTACAAAAACAAAAATAAAAAAAAAGTCAAATAAAAAAAAATTAAAAAAAAAGGGAAAAGTCGGACTTTTCAGAAATTCTCCCCTCGCAAAAATGTTTCTCTTATAGGCAAACATGGCAACCCAATTTACGTGATCCAATAATATAAGGAAAGATGGGCTAATCGACGGGTTTGCAATTGGGCCAAGCATATAGCTGAGATGAATTTTTAGGCTTTCAAAAAGGCCCAACCTGATATATTTACGTTTCCAGCTTTTGACCAGGCAAAGCCTTGAACCATCCAAGAAGTGCAAAAATAAGTGTTTGACTTTTTCTTTTATATATTCCACCAGAGCATTTTCCATATATAATATAAATATGGCAATTAATATGCCCTAAAACTTGCGCTTGTGTTGATGAATATATATATAAATATATATATATATATATAATATTGTATTTGAGCTACTCATCATCATCAGGTTGGCACCCAAAGTAGTGACGGTATTAGAACAGGAGTTGAGTCACGCAGGATATTTTTTGGGAAGGTTTGTGGAAGCGATACACTACTACCCACTGGTCATTAAGCTACCCATCCACTCGGCCGAGTCGAACTCACCACCCGCATCACCAGCAAAATTTCGGGAACCGAAACCCACTCGGATGATGATGCTCCATGTTAGGGAACTGAAACCCTTCCCCAGTGTCCCCTTGAAACGTGTCAAAAAAAAAAACTGGTCTCGAAATCCCGTACCCGATGTTAGGGGAGTTGGAAACGCGATGGATGGAGGTTGGGTTTCCTAAGGATTATCTGGCTAGACATAAAAAAAAAAAAGTGTGCAAAGTGTCAAGGTCTCATGGTGACAAAGCAATTACAAGAAATCATGGTGTCATGGTGCAAATATAGGTGTCAACATGCATGGCTTTAAACCAAATTAATGTTTATATGCATGGCAACTAGACTTTCACGTGGCATGCATGAAACTTGGAATTGATATAATATGTTCCAAAACAAAGAGAATTTCAAGGGACATTAAGAAATGAGATAAAATGTTCTAAAATGAACCGATTTTGCAGGGCTATCTTAGAATCCGGACTAGTTGCTTCAATTCAAAGCCACTGCTGAATATCAGCGTGGACAAGGAACTCTCTAATGACTTTGAGAGGCTGGTACTGCTTTGGACTCTTGATCCTCCTGAACGCGATGCAGTTTTGTCTAATGAAGCAATCAAAAAGTGGACTTCAAGCAATCAGGTCCTTGTGGAAATAGCCTGCACAAGATCTGCTAACCAACTGCTTCATGCAAGGCAGGCTTATCATGCTCGTTATAAGAAATCACTTGAAGAGGACGTTGCTCAACACATAACTGGTGATTTCGGAAAGCTTCTCCTACTTCTTGTGAGCTGATACAGATATGAGGGCACCGAATAGAATATATAAAAATAAAAAAAATAAAAAGAAGACGAAAAAGAACTCACCTATCAAGCTCTCCAATGCCTGACAATCTTTGGCAATTTGTGATATGCGAATAAGTCAGAGGGATGTTGCTTTTATAGGGGAAATAATTCAAATCCCATGTGGTCAAGGAATAGAACTTCTAATTGCATTAGAATTTCTTTAAAACTCGAGGTTGAGTTTTAATTGAAATTAATTTGAGCAAAGAAGCGATTAGATCAAAGTCAAATTCTTTGGAACTGTAGAAAGTCTACAAACTAAGAACTATGTTTTGAGTTGCTGGGTTCCTTTATCAAGTCAAATTCTTTGAAAAAAAAAAAAGAGAATATTTTAAGTCTAGCCTAAATCCTATTTGTGCGACAATATGACAAATTTTTGTGGCCTAAATCCCATTTGTCACGTGGGCCAATATTGGTCCATATTTACTCTACGTAGGCCAGTGTTGGCCCAACATCTATTTTTTTTTTGCCAAACCATTTAGGGTGGGCCAATCTTCCATTCATGGTCCATTTTGATGCATAGAAAATTATATTTGCTAAATCAATTTTTTTCGTCTCATATACAAAATTATATGAGGATAATTAATTGATATAAATAAATTTCAAGACATGTCCACTTGCTACACTAAAAAAAAAAAAATTCGTGTACGTAACCAAGTCTTCAGGGGGCATTTGTAGAAGGAGAAAATTTGTAACCAATTACAAATAGCCACATGTCAATTGGAATTTCTTTAATTAAGAAATTTTCAATTAAATTATACATTACCATGTGAAATTGATAATATCATATTATAATTAATTATTTTATAATTAATTAAATATGTACACATGGTTTGACCAATCAAATTGAAAGGATTCATGGGTTATCCAATCAAATTTCACCCATATGTCATAATTATTTTACCTCTAATTAAATTAAATTAATTAAGAGATAAATAATAAATTTTTATCTCTAATTAAATTAAATTAATTAAGAGATAAATAAGAAAGTTTTATTTCTAGTTAAATTAAATTAATTAAGAGATAAATAAATATTTTATCTCTAATTTAATTAATTAATTAAGTGATAAAAATAAATATTTTATCTCTAATTTAATTAATTAATTAAGGGATAAATAATAGATTTTTATCTCTAATTAAATTAAATTAATTAAGAGATAAAAATAAATATTTTATCTATAATTTAATTAATTAATTAAGTGATAATTATAAATATTTTATCTCTAATTTAATTAATTAATTAAGGGATAAATAATAAAGTTTTATCTCTAATTAAATTAAATTAATTAAGAGGTAAATAAATATTTTATCTCTAATTTAATTGATTAATTAAGAGATAAAATAAATATTTTATCTCTAATTAAATTAAATTAATTAAGAGATAAATAAGAAGATATTATCTCTAATTAAAATAATTAAGAGATAAATAAGGAGGATGAGTTTTTTTAAAATTCTCTTTCACCTGGCTAGCTACCACTGTAAATAGAGACCTCCTCTTAACACAAATTCACAATTCAGAAAGCCTGAAGAGAAGAAGATTTTGAAGAGCCAAATCCTCTCAAAATTCTTAAGAAGAAATTAGAGAAATTCTAAGAACGCGGCGCTTGTTCTTGAGAATTCTCTAAGAAGCTGCTCTACGATCTTGTTCATCGAAGGAAAGGAGATAATTCCTGTTTTTCAAGACAAAGTCTAGAAGACCCTTGAAGCAGATCTCAACGATTCAAGATCAAGTCGTGAAGACCCTTGAATCAAAGTTTTACTGAAGAAAAGAATCAAAGGATTTCTTTCTTTAAGAATATTCAGAGATTGTAACCTCAAAGTTTGATTAATAAAATTATTTATTTGACTCCAAATTTTCCTTGTCATATTTTTGACATAAAATTTTTGTGTACAAGATCCCACCGCTGTTTTTAATCTCACTGCTACAGTAACTAATCTTATCTCAATCGTTGTTTTTAATCTTACCAAAGTAAATCTCACCACCCATTCAAATGGAGCTTTAGACCTATATACTATACAACGAACCGTTAGGCTGAGTTAATTTGGGTGGAATTAATTCCGATTGGATTGGGCTTCTGCTTCTGCTTCTGCTTCTGCCATACTTTTTGGGTTTTTTAACTTATAAATTCAATTTTATCGATTGACTACATATATACTTAGTAGATCAACACCTCTCCATCTGATTTCTGAGCAAAATGTATTGTCCATTTTTAAATTTATTTACAGTGGAGAGAGTTGAATTTACAACAACGTAAGTCAGTCAATGCTCTCCTTTCGGATTCATACTTTCAAAACAATATATTTATACATTTTCTTACAAAATAACATATTTATACATTTTGATATCATATTTTATTATTTTAATATTCATAATAATTTTTTATGAGTTTTATTTATTTAATAAAATAAAAACTTTAATTTTATAAATAAAATTTTCTCAAAAATTTAATATAGATGATAATATCATTTAAACAATCAAACTAAATTATACAAATAAAATAATGAACACTAACAATTATAAGTTCAATAAGTAATATTCAAATAATTTCATAATTTCAAATGAAAAGTTAATTGAACATGTGTTTGAAAAAAAAAAAAAAAAGTTATGTAGCATGTATTTTGTCATTTCAGAGGAACAGCAATTGAAGTGAAATTACGTGTGATTCATGCGGTGCGGATGTCAAGAGCTTTGACAAGAGTGTTAATGACACGAAGATAGCCCCTCACCATGAACCCGTGAGTGTGACCACCACGTAACTCCAAGGAAAGTTTAAAACAACAAAACTGACAAATGGACTGTTGCTCATCAAGATGTGCTCTCCTTTTATTGTAAACTAGAGAATGCTTATTCATGGTTTGTCAGTTTGCTAGTTTACAATAAATTCATGAATAAACATTCTCTAGTTTGGAAACCATAAGCATTATAATGGTAGTGATAGTATCTACAGCAAATTAGAGAACATTTCAGCCATTAACATTTAACAAAGCATACCAGAAAGAGTTCTGTAATTTGACTTTACGGGTTTTCGGTTTTTTCTTTTCGGCCATTTTGGTTTTGGTACCCAAGAATAGCATGTTTTGAGAGAGAGAGCGAGGGTGGGGGAGACCTTCTGAGGGTGTTTATCTTCGATTTAAAAACCTAAATCAGATCAAACACGAGAGGGTGAATGGATCGCATCCTAAGCTGCTCACTGTTGCAGGTCCAATGATAGAACGGAGACAGAAAAGTAATCGAAGATCAAGTTTCGATCAAGAGGGTACTCTTAAACCGTAACAGTTAAGTCCAGTGTCTACCAGTAAGGAAAAGCATGTCTTCTGCATCAGAGATTGCAACAAAGCCGAATCTGGTAAAAACCCACAGCTAGGATTGGCTTTGATCCTTATCTAGCTCGAAGTGATGGCGTTCTCTTTGGACTTTGGTTCCCGTTCTCGATTTTCAGGACTCCCCAAGTTGCGAAACCAATGAAAATCGTCGATTGGCCTTCATGCAATTCGTTTACAGAGAAACCAGATCTGGGTACTTTGTATTTCTGTATCAGCTCCAACAACAATCCAATCGGGGCAGCAAGCAAAAGTCTAAAGCAAAGGCAAGTCCCTTTCCCTTTCCTCAAAATCCCGCCTCTATCATCTCCAATATTGAAGAAACCAGATCTGGGTAGTTCTGTTGTTTCTTCAATTCCTTTCTTTCCCCTAGGTTTCTGATTATTGCATTGTAATCTTAAAACAAGTTGGGTTTCTTAATTTGAAAAAAAAAAAAAAAAAAAAAAAAAAACAGGTCTTCAAATTTCTTTTCTTTGGTTTGTTTTCTGCATCGATTTCTTTTCTGTAACTTTGAAGTTCACAATTAACCTTCTTCTAAGTTTGAAAGTGAAAAGCTTATTTCGGTAAGCAAAGGGTAAAGAGAGAGGGAATTAGGGAGAAGAAACAATCACTCACGGATCTGTGGTCCATCTCCAAAGCTTTTACAATCACTCACAGATCTGGAAGCCGTGGAGTAAAAGAAAAAAAAAAAAAAATTCTGAAAGGCCAAAGGGGATCTGCAACAATCTGGAAATCGACTTTGAGGAAGCCGTGGAGTATCAACTGTCACCATCTCCAAACAAGTTTGTCAGGACAGATTCACATCCATTTGGTCGATCGGTGCTTCTTTCTTGGATTTTCTTGGTTTTTGCAAAACTGCATCTTGAAGCTGTTTTGGTTTTTTGGATCATTTTGGAATCTTTGTTTCTTCAATGGCTTCAGATCAGGCACGGACATGGATGGAATATTCAGATCACGCGATTGTTCATGGTGACATTACACAATCAGATCAAGAGCAGAGGGGAGCTCGAAGGGGGGAAAGGACAGAGGCAGTTACAACAACTTCTGGTGAGGTGGCAAAAGCTGATTGGAGGAAACTTTTCTCAGCCTCTGCTGATCAGACTTTGCAGTTTTTTCCGCCTCAGATCTGCAATGGAGTTGTGACAGTAAAGCCTCCAGGTGAGGTTTTTGCAGAAGGAATTCAGCATTGGAAAAACTCTGTGGTGGCTCAGTTCATTGGAAGAATTCCAAACTTCAGTCAATTTCAGAGAATGGTCACGCTGCTATGGGGGAAAGATAGCACTGTGGAGATTAAGCCAGCTGGGCTAAATCTTTTTGTGATTCAATTCTCTAACTCAGAGGCAAGAGATCGAGTTCTTGAAGCTGGCCCTTGGCATATCCACAATAAGCCACTTATTGTCAGGAAATGGGAGCCAGGGATGGAAACACTGGATTTCAGTATGGAAAAACTCCCTATTTGGATTCATTTAGGTCGAGTTCCATTGGAGCTTTATACAAGAACAGGTTTGAGCTATATAGCAAGTGCGCTGGGCACTCCTCTCTACATGGACAGAATAACATCCAGTCAGCAGAGATTGGCCTATGCCAAAGTGTGTATTGAAGTTGCAGCCACAACTATCATTCCAAGCACTATAGATGTTGTGTTGGAGAATGGATCCATTGCATCCATAACAGTTGAAGCTCCTTGGCTGCCACATAGGTGCTCAAACTGTAAGATCTTTGGCCATTTGGATAAAGCTTGCCCATCTAAGCCTGTTAATGCTGTAGCAAAGGTTTGGAGGCCAAAGGAAAAGAAGCAAGGACAGGAAGAATGTATAGCAGAGGAAATTATTGAGGAGAATGGCAAAAGAGCTGAATGTGATGCTGGAACTTCATTAGTAAGCCCCAAGAATCAAAATATGATGTCAAGCTTCATCAATAAGGAAGTTATGATGCCAAACCAGAAAACAAATATTGAAACCAGGAAGGCAAGTTCACTCAATCAATTTGCCATTTTGGAAGAAGTAGTTGAGGAAGAGGATAGGGAAGAAATTGAGCCTGAGATCAGGAATGATACAAGGGCAGTTACTGAAGATGAAAACAGGACAGAGCACTCTCCTAGGAAACCAAGAGCAGCTTCTGCTGGAGTAGCAGATCTTATGAAGAATCTGAAGACAAAGAGGAGAGGGCCTATTGACAAAGGAAAAAGGACCAGTGCAAAGGTAAATCCCACTACCTCAGGAAGTTCCTTACCTAACCAATCCTAATGAATCTATTCATATGGAATGTAAGGGGATTCAATCATTCCCTTAAACAAAAAGATGTAGTTAGTAGAATAAGAAAGCTAAGAGCTGACATTGTCTGTCTGATTGAGACTCATGTCAAGCTTCAGAATATGCAGCAAATTTTAGATAAAAGTTTTCCAGGATGGAGCATGTTCCATAACTATTCTGAGGCCAATAATGGAAGAATCTGGTTTCTTTACCAAAGCCATGTGCAGCTGAGTCTGGTTGCTTCAATGGACCAAAGCCTTACATGTAGCATATCTTACACAGGCAAGAAGTTTTTATTCTCTGCCATTTATGCTTCTAATGAGGGCATTGAAAGGAGAAGGTTATGGAGCCATTTAGTTCATCTAAATAGCACACTGTCTAATCTTCCCTGGATGCTAGCTGGAGACTTCAACACTATCATTGACCCCTCTGAAAGCTCAAGTTATAATGGATCTCAAGCACCTAGCACTGATATAAGGGATTTTACTGATTGCTTACAAGTTCTATCTTGTTTTGATCACACATTCATAGGGCCTAGATTCACATGGTCTAACAAGCAAATTGAAGGTTTCCTGGCAAGGAAGTTAGATAGAGTGCTTATTAATGCAGAATGGCTCACAGCATTTCCAGAGTCTCATGTAGAATTCCTTGCTCCAGAAATTTCTGATCACAGCCCAGCATTCATAAAGCTTGATATGGTGAGTGCCTCTCCACCTAAACCTTTCAAGTTTTTTAACTATTGGACCAGACATCCAGAGTTTATGCACATTGTTGAGGAATCTTGGAGGGTACCTACTGGGGGTAATCCCATGGTCAGGTTGCATACCAAAATGAAGAGATTAAAGTCAGTACTGAAGAACTTTAATCATGCTTATTATGGTAGCATATCTGAGAAGGTTACAACTAAGAGGAATGAGTTAGAGGATGTCCAAGTAGATCTACTCAGCCATCCTTCTCATGAATTGGTAGAAAAGGAAAAGATGTTAGCTCAAGAGTATAATGAACTGAGGAAAGCTGAAGAGAGTCACTTCAGGCAGAAGTCAAGGGTTCAATGGCTTCAAGAAGGAGATCAGAATACTGGATTCTTTCACAAGATGGTTGCAGCTAGGCAGAATAGGGGCACAATGAGAGTCTTGTATGATGATAGTGGAAATAGGCTTGAAACCTTTTCACAGATATCTCAGGCAGCAGTCTCTCATTTCCAGAAAATTATTGGCACTAAGGACTATAATGTTGAGGGATGTACAAGGGAGTTTCTACGAGAACTTTTGCAGTTCTCCTTCTCTGATGCAGAGAAGTTTGAACTCTCAAAGCCAATATCCAGGGAGGAAGTCAAGGTGTCCATTTTTGCCATCAAGGGGGACAAGGCTCCAGGGCCCGATGGTTTCACATCTCACTTCTTTAAGGAAGCTTGGACAGTAGTAGGGGAAGAGTACATTGATGCCATTCTTCATTTCTTCCAGACAGGAGATTTGCTGGCAGGCTTTAATTCCACAATTGTAGCTCTAGTGCCAAAAAACCAAAATCCTACTTGTATTAAAGATTACAGGCCTATTTCCTGCTGTTCAGTAGTCTACAAAAGTATTACATCTGTGTTGGCAAGAAGACTCAAAAAATTCCTGCCAACAATCATCAGCAAAAGTCAAAGTGCCTTTGTGGAAGGAAGGAATATCTCAGATAATGTCCTAATGGCACAGGAGTTAGTAAGAGGCTATGCCAGGAAAACTCTGTCACCTAGAAGTGCTATAAAGGTTGACCTTCAAAAGGCTTTTGATACACTTGACTGGGACTTCATGTTGCTGGTTCTTGCAGCTTTGAATTTTCCAACAGAATTTATAACATGGATCAAGAGTTGCATCACTGGTCCTAGGTTCTCTCTATCAATTAATGGAGGCTTGGTGGGCTACTTTAAGGGAGAAAGGGGTATAAGGCAAGGAAATCCTATCTCTCCCTATCTGTTTGTGCTTGCTATGAATGCACTTTCTAAGCTTCTGGATGCTGCTGCACAGCATAAAGTCTTTGATTTCCATCCTAAGTGCAAAACGATTGGGCTCACTCACCTATGTTTTGCTGATGACTTGATGATTTTCACTAAAGGGCACCTGAAATCCATCCAAGGAGTGCAGGATATCCTGGAAAGTTTTTATAAACTTTCTGGTTTGCAGCTCAACTGTGCCAAAAGTGAACTTTATTCTTCTGGAATCAGTAGAGCTCAGCTTCAGGAAATCCAGGGGGTGACAGGCTTCAAGCTAGGAGAGCTGCCAGTGAGGTATTTGGGGGTTCCCTTAGTAACAAAGAAGCTGACAGAAAAAGACTGTGTCCCACTTATCTCAAAGATTACAGCTAGGATCACTCACTGGACATCAAAGATTCTGTCCTATGCTGGAAGATTTCAGCTTATTCAATCAGTTTTGTTCAATATACAAAACTATTGGTGTAGAATCTTTATTCTACCTAAGGCAGTGCTCTCCAGAATTAATCAACTCTGTTCTCGATTCTATTGGTTAGGGAAAGATGCAGAAGCCAAAGGAGCAAGGGTGAGTTGGCAGAAAATTTGTTGTCCAAGATCAGAGGGGGGACTTGGCCTGAAGGATCTAGGTTCTTGGAACAGGGCAAGCATAATGCAGATAATATGGACATTGCTTTTTAAGGCAGGTTCATGGTGGATTGCTTGGATCCACAACTATGTTCTAAAAGGCACCTCATTCTGGCAGTTCCCAATCACCCAGGGAAGTAGCTGGATTTGGAGGAAACTCCTTCAATTGAGACCATTAGCAGCTCAATTTACCTATCAGAATAATGGAAGATTAGCTTGGAAATTTCCTGGGGACAGGTTTTCAGTGGCTAAAGTGTGGCAGCAAATCAGGCCAAGGCAGCCAAAGGTGGATTGGGATAGATTGGTATGGTATGCCTACCATATTCCAAGGCATTCCCAAATATCATGGATGGCAATTCAGAACAAGCTCCCTACAAAAGATCGATTGATCGAATGGGGAATGGATCTAAATGGAACTTGTGATATGTGCAGTCAACAAATGGAGACTCGAGATCATTTATTCTTTGAGTGTGAGTATTCTAAGGCTGTATGGAGGGAGATTCTACACCTATGTAAGCTTCATAGAGTCATCAGAAGCTGGGACTTTGAAGTTCAATGGGCAAAGAGGAAGCTAAAGGGTAAATCTCTTATTGCTACAGTACTACGAATTGCTTGGAATGCTCTCATATATCATGTATGGAGGGAGAGGAATAACCGCAGGTTTGGTAAACAATCTCAGCAATGTATGCAAATGCTTGAGAAAATCAAGGAGGAGGTTAGCTATAGACTAGGGGAGATGAAAACCATAAAGGATGATACTGTTAATAGAGATTTGCATGTAGCATGGGGGTTAAAAAGCTCACTGATAGCATAATTGGTTCTTAGCTATGTAATGAAGACATTGTAAAATAGTACATTTGTTTTGCCAGCTATGCTGATTGTATTGATGTAGCAGTGCATGCTGCTTTTGGATAAATAAAAACTTTGCTTATCCAAAAAAAACAATTTAGAGAATGCTTATTCATGGCTCACTGGTTGGAAACCATCTATGATATTTCGACTAGTTGAGTCAATGAGGAGGACTCGGGTGCCTGGCCCGGGTTTGGCTGAGTCGACAGAGGAGCAGCTAAGGAAGATAACAGCTCTTCCTGCCTCCTGATTCCTGCAGATTTAGAAACAGAAAATTGTAAGAAGACAATCATATAAGTTAAGTGAAGCAAAAGAAAGAAAATAATTTAAACAATGTAGAGGCATCATAAATTAGCTCTTCCTGCTTCGTGGTTCTGCAGAATTGTAGATAGAAGAAAAATAGAAACAGAGCAATGAGTGTCGCGGCGTTACACCGTTTTTAAGCCGTTGTCGACCGCTGTGCTCATGATTCGGCAACTTTGCTTTCCGTTACGATGCAGCCATTACGCAAACGTTGCATAACGATCGCATTTCAGTACTACGACAATGTCTGTGTTCCAGTGCTGATTTCAAAATAGTTATGTGCCACCATTCAGTGATGTTTTGAATTGGAAGACGTTCGCTATGATATGGAAGAAATTCCAGATTTGAAGAAAATATTGTTGAGTATACCAGAAAGGGAGTATATAAGAATGCAGAAGAGAGTGATCCAAGTGAGAAGGCATTTCGAGTTGCATGTGACTCCGAAGAGGTTCGATGTGTTCCACGTGATCCTTCATTCTATTTGGCTTAGAAGATTGAATGTTAGAGTCAGTAATGATCCTAGAGAGATGTTTGATTGATGAATCAATAGACTACTATATCTTTGTGAAGAAATAAGTTTCCACCTAATTTGATGATTGAATGTAAAGAAATAAGTTTCCACCTAGTAGATTACTTCATTCTATTTGGCTTAGAAGATTGAATGTTAGAGTCAGCAATTTGATGATGTCGTTAAGTACAATTGCAATTTGCAATTGCACTAAATCAGTAGGCATTAGCATCCAGTCATATCAGATAGAACCCGGCAGGCAATGAATACATTTTTTTTTTAAGTTCTTAATCTAACTATAACCTCCAACCCCCTATGTAAAGGAGTATATTATGCACCTAAACCTTTTCGAACCCGCAACTTTCAAGAATCTGTCAACAGTATCATACCATCTAAGTTAGGACTCAGTTGGCAGGCAATGAATACATATTTTAAATACGAAGGGAGTTGTAATGTCTATTCGTCAATCTTAATTTCCATACTCAATTTCCAAACAAACATATGAAGGGGGGAGTAATGTCTAATTAAGTTGTCTCTCTTTCTCTTCTAATTAAACCATTTTTCTTTTTTTCATTTTGTTTTATTTTATCTAATCAAGCATTTCATTTTTTAGAAAATTCAGATAAGACCAACATTAGGTGCTCGTGACTAAAATTTCATTTATCTCGAGTTTAATTTTTAAAAATCAATAATTTTACTGTACAAGTTTATTTTTTTCATTTTAAGCTCAAAATAATATATAATTTAACCTATTTTTAAAAAATTCAAAATTTTAACTTTAAAATTATTGAATATTATATTCAGATCAACTTGAAATAAATTAATAAATTAACCCGAATAAAATTAAGTGTTTACATTAAAATTTTGTCACCTCTATAATCAGAAGTTACAAAATGAAAGAAAACATAATCTAAAACATTCAAAAAAGAAAAAGAAAAATATAAGATGGAAAAAGTATAAAAACTCATTATATTTTAAAATAAATACCTATGTATAAATATATATATATATATATATCTGGTTGTTTGTTTTATATAAAATAATATTCAAAAGTTGATTGCTTTTCTAACACCTGACGAGTTATTTTCTAATCATGTAATAACTTTTTAATTATAACTTAATAATAAAAAAATAATAATTATAGTAATTATTTAATTTAGTAAAAAAAAAATCACAATTTTAGAAAACTTCAAAAAAATAAAACTTCTATACCATATTTTACATCAACTTTCTTTTTCAAATGTACGTAAATAATAATTTCTGTTTTCCTTAAAAATTAAAATAAAAAATCTAAAAAATTTGCAACCAATAAAAACTAAAAGCCCACGAATACCAAATACCCATAGAATTTGGGTAAAACAATTCAATCAAACACTAAAAAATCCGAGAAAAAAATAGTACCAAATTAAAAATAAATAAAAAAATCAAAAACAAAAAATGAATAGATCTGAAAAAAAAAAAAAAAAAAAAAAAAAAAAAAACCAACATCAAAAATTAAGCACCAACACAATCAACCAACCAAATTTATTACTTCTATTACTTACTATAAAAACTATCCCTAAAATGCAGTTTAGAAGAAAATTGAGGATTTTGAATCCGTGTTTAGTTGACAACTAAGCATGGGTATTAAGAGGTTGGGGGGTAGTTTAGGCATTTTTATTTTTTATTAAGAAGGAAAGAAAGAAAAAAAGGAAAAAAAAATAGAGAAAAAATTATGTGTTCGTGTCATTTTCTTTACGTGTTATTTTTTGTGTTTTCAAAATATTAAAAATTTATACAATTTTTACACGTTAATAATTCGTTTTATGTAGATTTTGACACGTTTGCGTATTTATGTTGTGTTCGTGTTATTTTTTCGTGTGTTCAAAATATTATAAATTTATATAATTTTTTTATGAGCTCAAAAGAGTATATCTTATTTAGCCTTGCACTAAAAAGATCAGTTGTAAAGTATAGTAGAAGCAAGGGTCGAGTCCACAGGGATTGGTGTCTAGTTTATAAATTATTAGTTTATAACTTAAGTTCAAAAATAAGAAAAGAAAAGGGGGGGGGGTTGAAATAATTAAAACTAAAGCAAACAAGATAAGTAAAAAGCAAATAAATATGAGAAAATCAAATATGAGAAAAGTATGGTTAAAGTTTCATTCTCCACCACTAGACATCATTGAAAATCAATTTCAGATCTATCAATATCAATTAGCTATCAAAGTTAACAACCATAGATAATGACATCCTGTGTTACCCCAATCCTTCTTTAGTTCGTCGTTAAGAAAGATGAACGCTACTACTTAATTTCTAACTATCAAATAACCTAAGATAAACATCATTAGATTCAAAGTGATAGCAGCTTTATGATAAGAAAGATAGGTTGATCTAAGCAACAAAAGCATGAACATGAATTGTTTAACTTAGGTTATGTTCCACTTTGCAATTAGCGAAAACTTGACCATAATCATTAATCACAAATTGCCACTTATGAATAGGAAATCAAGACAATTACACGGATCAAGATTCCTAAACTAGCATTAGATAATTATCAAGATCTATCTAGTTGGCCACCTAAACAAATCAAGACAAAAATCATAAACAATTCTTATAAAAGAACACAAGCAACTTTGATAGAAAACCAATAATAGATAAAATCTCAAAATCAATTAAAAAACATGTCTAGGGCTTTGAAATCACCCTTAACCAAGAAGAAGTTTAGCCTAATATAAGCATAAATAATATATACAAAACTAAAAAGAAAATAAAAGAATGGAGAAGAAGAAGAAAATTGATGATTCCTTGAGTCTCCTCAAAAGATGTATAGTTTGTGGCTCAACATATAGTATTTATAGAGTTTTAAAACCCTAAGAATAAGTCCTTACCGCACAGGTAAGCTTGGAGGTAGAAAAATCACGTTTTTGCCTCTCTTTTTTTTAGATTTGCGGTTAGGGTTTTTCTGGTCACAGGGTTCTTTAGGGAGATCTTATAGTGCCAATTTGGATGCCCATTTCTTATCCGATTTGGGCTCATAATTATCGTTGGAAAGATAATCAAGTCAAATTCAAAAGTCAAGAAGGAGGTTTCTTCAAATAAAGACTCTAATATCGTATTTTCCTTGCAACAAGCTCCGGAGGTCAAATCTGCCTGATTGCTTTTCAACCAGAAATTGATCTTTTTGACTCCCAAATCTTCTTCCATCTTGTGATTATGATTTTGTAAGCTCTTTATTATCATTATTGACATCTTTTGACTTCATTCTTCTTATTGTACCTAAAATTCAAAAACATAATATATGTAAATCGAAAACATAACAAAAACTAAAGGTAGAAAGGCATAAAATGTATATTTTATGAGATTATCAAATACCCCCATACTTAGCTTTTTGCTAGTCCTCGAGCAAAATAAAATAAGAAAATCTAATCTAATCCACTTTCGTAGGAAATCACGGTGGCACTTAGCATATGACACAAGCCTTTAAACCCCTAGGTGTCCCTAGTGGACGAGTTTAGTCTCGTGAGGGTTTACTAGGATGATACCCACAAACATTGAAAAACTAAAATAAAATATACTAAATATAATTACTCCTAATCCTTCCAATATAAGTAAGAGATAATCATTAAACAAGTTTTATAAACTAATCAATAGCTTAAAGAATTTCACAAAAATTCATGCTTGAATGTAAATAGTTTGAGTTAAGCCAATATTGACATAACATATTTCAATCAAAATAGTGCATATTCAAACTTAATCTCAACTTCTTACATGGGATACTCTCATGATTTTCACTCTTTAAAGTTGTGGTCAAGTGTTTACACTCAATCAATCTCATGAAAATAATTCTACCATATGCTTGCTTGTCCACCTATTCTCCACTATTTAGATCATACAACTTCATGAATCAAGAGGTCTTTAATCAAGGTTGTAATGGGTCCAAGGGGTAATAATGTGGTTAAAGAACAAAAGGAAAAGGATATTACAAAGGTTCCAAAGACTTCATAGAATTTAGAGACAAAATAAGATTTTTCCAAAGAAAACTTTCTCAATATTCCTTAGAAGCACATAATAACATAGGCTAAATTTTCAAGTTGAGCCTTTGCTTCATTCTAATCAACCTTGTAACATTATTTTCTTTTCTGAAAAGTTCAAGAGATGATTCATTTTTTTTTTATGGAAAAGTATTTTTACAATGTTCCTTGGTCTTTTTCTCTTGACATTTACCTTTCTCCTCCCCGCACTTATCTTTTGTTTCCAACCTAAATTTTCAATAGATATCCTTGTTTTTGCAATATGTCTCAAAACATTCAATCCATCTTTAGAACAAGGGTAAAGATATAAGTGTATTTAGGCTAGGGAAAAGACGTGGTTACCAAAGAAATAGCTTATTCAATGTAGGCTCAAATTGGCTCACTAGTGGGATGTTCTCTTGGAACATCAATAGGGATGGTTGTTTGGCCCTGGTCATAATCCTAATGCCTCTATCATATTCATGTTGTTACATACATCAATATAGTCTCAAAAAAGTTTAAAGCAAGTTCTAGAGAATATGTAATCATAAGAGCACTCAAGAAAAAAATTGATTGATATGTATAATGCATCAATCATATAGGCTCAAAACTCACAAGGATGTTTATACAAGTCATTATTAAGTCTAAACATGCTTCTTTCTCAATCAACATATCATATTAATATTGGCTCATAAAAATGATATCAAGCTTAATTCTCATGAAAATGATATCAAGCTTTCATAATTTTTGGAACTCATTTGGTACTTTTTCAGGATTTATCTGCTTGAATTACTACATAGTGGGCCCGGGATTTGGCCATTTTGCAAACGAACTCCGAATCCAGATTTTATTTTGCCAATCTCTTCCAAATAATATAAGAATGAGATCTGCAAATTTTCAAAATTTTTGGAATTCATTTGCTAAATTTTCGGGATTTATCTTCTTGAATTTCTCCATAAGGGATCCGGGATTTGGCCATTTTGCAAACGAACTCGGCATCCGAATTTTCTTTCTCCAATCTCTTCAAAAGGATTTAATAATGAGATCTGCAATTTTTTAGAATTTTTGGAGTTCATTTGCTATTTTTCCCAAATTTTCCAATTTTGCCCTTTTGCCTTCGAAACCCGGTTTTGCTCAAAACAAGTCCAATTTTTAGATTTTTTTCAAACTGAGCCTTGGGCTATCCTTGTTTAATCACTCCTCATCCATTAGGGGCTTTAGTCTTACTGAATCAAGCCATTTCTGTAATTCTTCCAAATTTCATCGAAATCCACCAAAAACCCTAATTCTCGGTTTTTTTTCGAATTGATTTTTCTTTCAGTTTTTCTTCCAAGTACCTTCTCCATTATCCGTAGTCAGTGCTTATATTTCATTTGTAACCTTCAATTTCGACCAATTTGACCGGACTAGGGTTTCTTTTCTACTGAATCTCCGTAACCCAACTTTTGAACTCCATATCTTTCAATGTAGACCTCGGATTATCAAAATTCTTTTGCCATTTTACAATTGAACTTCAAATCTTGATTCTGAAAGTGGGTTGACTTTTTTAGTAGTTGACTTTTTAGTGTTGACTTTTTAGGTTGACTTTTTGGGTTGACTTTTTTAAGTTTGACTTTTTGTGCTTGCTTTCTTAGACTAAGTCTCGAAGTACCACCTGTAGGATGAAAAAGTCTTTTTACATTCTGAAACATCAATCTAGGAAGAAAACATACATGTTTTAGTGGTCTGGATAGATTAAGTGTCTACAACACGATTAATAAGGTACTGTTTTATACGGCACGTAACCGAGTCTCGAACCCGCTTCTTTGATTTCTCTGGTTTAAAACGCAGACTTGAAATTGGTTTTAAAAAATATTTTCATTAATTTTAAAACGTTTTATAAAACCAGTTTTAATAGGTGGCTGATCACACCTAGCCAAAAAAGATTGGTGGCGACTCCATGTCTTTTTCAAGGTTATTTTCAAAACCTTCGTTTTTCTAGAGGAATTAAGTCGACTTTTCCTCGAGTTTTTTAATGTCACGCTTAACGAATAATAAAGTCTTGCGATGAGACTTGTTATTTTTTAGGTTGCGACAGCTTGGCGACTCTACTGGGACCTTTAGAGAGTCAGGCCTAGAATTAGTCGTGTGTTATCAAAGTCTCGATTTTGTTGGTTTAATTGGTATTTAATTTTAATTCTCACATTTTTTAATAAGGAAAATTTTGAAAATAATAAAATATTTTTAAATATGTCCATACTCATGTGCATGCATTTTATTATTGTTCTTTAGTTATTTAAGGTTGTATATTATAATTACTTGTTGGTTAATGCGTTACACTATTCTTGAATATTCTTTTAATAAATTGCTAGAGCATTTAGAATAAGGTTTGTAGAATAGGTGGTGAAAGGTTTGTTGTTCCTCCAAACACACCACACGTGCATTTGCATATCATGAGCCCTATACCCGGGTTTCGTCCTTTTAGGTGGGAGCAAAGTAACTAAGTCTTCGTGTTTAACAATCCGTATGGGCTAGTGAAACACTTCCGGAGTACTAAATTACCTAAGCCTTCGTGATTAACAATCCGCATGGGCTAGGGAAATAGACTCTAACGAATTGAACCCGCTTTTATCGGGGTGCTTTACTAGCCTTCACCAGCGACAGTGAGGAGCAATTCGGGCCCTTTAGAACCGATTCACCTTCATATAGTGAACCTAGGCAAAGCCATGCCAGATTTCTGTTAGATATACCGGAGATAGGAACACATGGAGGGATATTTCTAAACCTTTTATTACCTATTTTACACTCTGAATAAGTGTTGTAGACCGGGCAACGATGTACATACATCGCTCGTAATAAATTTAATACCCCGTCCTAAAGGCATTGTGATGCCTAAGTGAGTCGATACTGTTGGGCAAGTGTTCATAAACTTTTTAAAATTGAACATATCAAAACATTCTTTTTCAAACATTTTTGCATTTTTGCACATTTCATGCATATGTGAATAAAGCATGTACATTTATGGTTGTATTGTTGATCTCATTTTTTGCAATAAATGGATGGTAATAATAATCTTATTTGATGATTTCATAAAACCGGTAGTGTTACATGAACATTTGGATATTGTACCATAGTAGGATCCACTACCCCAAAATTCTTTCGAAAATAATATGTTTGGTTTTTCATAGAGAAACATGTTTCAAAAAATCATAGATTAAATTTGGAGGCAAATCTTGCATAATGAGATTTTTGAATAATCAAGATTTAGGTCCCCCCAATTTCGTGTAATCATTGGTTAATTTCTTTGTATATATCTTTGCATTAATTCATTTATTCTTTACATGTATCATATGGACGTCATGTTACAGTCATAAGCATGCATACTCATTCATTGTAGAATACATTCATGACCAGCATGATTTTCCTATATATACCCATGTATCAATTTATTCATTCTTTACATGCATCATGTTGGCATCAGGTTGCATTCATGCATTCATAATCAGGATGATTTTTCTGTATATATCCATGCATTAATTTGCTTATTCTTTACATGCACCATGTCAGCATCAGGTCACATTCATGACAAACATAGTCATCATAATTTCTCTGTATATGCTCATGCATTAATCATCAGTATATTCATACACATAAGAATAGAGCATGTACCTTCATAATTGTATTCTTGATCCCATGGTAATAATGACATTTTCATTTGCATGAAAGGGGTTCGAGATATGAGGAAAGAATCGGAGGAACGATTGGGTGCTTTGGAACGCAATTAAGAGGAATTTAGGCATGAAATCCGAGAAGTGAAAGAACAACTCACCAAATTGTTGAAAATGTTTGAGGATATGGGTAAGAGTAAGGGGGAACTTTCTCAGGGATCTGCATCTCCTTCGGATCAACCAAAACCATTAGGTCCATAACATACAATCCTTGCTGGATCATGTTCTTGTCAATGCCACAAAGGTTGCAATCCTGATGAAATTATGGACAAGATCGTGAAAATGATTAAACCCGACAGCCTGATACCAAGGATAGAAACCTCAGATCCCAAACAGTCCCCGCAATTGGTCCTAGGTCCAAACCAGTATCCTCACCCCACTATGGCCCAATTGTCCACTGGGAGGATCACTATGGGACCTTTGAATCCCACTCCATCACCACCAACTGGCAGTTCATACTATTTCCCTCATTAATCACCTTATCAAGCATCCGGGGTAGCAACCTCGAACTATGTACAACTTCCAAGGGTCCCGTGTCCAAATTCATACCCTTGCCTTGTTATTCCGCCATCTTCGTATGTAAACACTCCGGTTCGGACCTTAGTTCCACCAACAAGTGCCCAAACTCCTAGGCCATGTGTGACTAAGAAACAACCCAAAAACAAGACTCAAGAGCAGTATAATCCCATTCCAATCAGCTACCAAGAACTTCTCCCTATACTGATCCAAAATCACATGGTTGCCTATATCCCGCTGAAACCCCTGTTACCACCATATCCAAAGTGGTATAATCCAAATGCAAGATGTGATTGTAGAAGGAGAAAATTTGTAACCAATTACAAATTGCCACGTGTTAATTGAAATTTCTTTTAATTAAGAAATTTTCAATTAAATTATACATTACCATGTGAAATTGATAATATCATATTATAATTAATTATTTTATAATTAATTAAATATGTACACATGGTTTGACCAATCAAATTGCAAGGATTCAGGGGTTAGCCAATCAAATTTCACCCATGTGTCATAATTATTTTACCTCTAAATAAATCAAATTAATTAAGAGATAAATAATAAATTTTTATCTCTAATTAAATTAAATTAATTAAGAGATAAATAATAAATTTTTATCTCTAATTAAATTAAATTAATTAAGAGATAAATAATAAATTTTTATCTCTAATTAAATTAAATTAATTAAGAGATAAATAAAATATTTTATCTCTAATTTAATTAATTAATTAAGTGATAAAAATAAATATTTTATCTCTAATTAAATTAAATTAATTAAGAGATAAATAATAAATTTTTATCTCTAATTAAATTAAATTAATTAAGAGATAAATAAATATTTTATCTCTAATTTAATTAATTAAGTGATAAAAATAAATATTTTATCTCTAATTAAATTAAATTAATTAAGGGATAAATAATGAAGCTTTATCTCTAATTAAATTAAATTAATTAAGAGATAAATAAGGAGGATGAGTTCTTTTAAAACTCTCTTTCACCTGGCTATCTACCACTATAAATAGAGACCTCCCCTTAACACAAATTCACAATTCAGAAAGCCTGAAGAGAAGAAGATTTTGAAGAGCCAAATCCTCTCAAAATTCTTAAGAAGAAATTAGAGAAATTCTAAGAACGCGGTGCTTGTTCTTGAGAATTCTCTAAGAAGCTGCTCTCCGATCTTGTTCATCGAAGGAAAGGAGATAATTCCTTTTTTTTTTTCAAGACCAAGTCTAGAAGACCCTTGAAGCAGATCTCACCGATTCAAGATCAAGTCGTGAAGACCCTTGGATCAAAATTTTACTGAAGAAAAGAATCAAAGGATTTCTTTCTTTAAGAATATTCAGAGATTGTAACCTCAAAGTTTGATTAATAAAATTATTATTTGACTCCAAATTTTCCTTGTCATATTTTTGACATAAAATTTGTGTGTACAGTGATACTCACTGTGAAATTGCTGGTCATAGCATTGAAGACTGTATAGCCTTCAAAAAGAAAGTACGGTCTCTTATAGAGATCAAGCAGATCGATCCAACGACACTGATTGATAGAGGGTTGGGAAAGCATAATTAGGATTGGGAGATTTACAGCAATGATGTAGAAAGACTTCGGTCTGATATGATGTAGTAGGATTTCACTTTTTCAGTAACCGGCTCTTATAGCCTTAGGATGCTAGGAAGAATCAAAACCCTCTCTATGACACTTCTTCTCCAATTCAAGACTTAGAAGAAGTTTCCGCTGGACAAGTTGATTCTCCTCGAGGATCAAGTGCAAGTCGCCAGTTAACATACAAAGAACAAGATAGCTACTCAAGCAACAAGCATATTCCATCCTCTGCTCCTGGAGTAATGGCTGTCATGACAACTGGCACCACATCATTGGAAGAACAAGTTGCACTTCTGGCAAAATCTGTTGAAATTCTTTCAGCAAGTATCAAAGAGAAGGATAACCAGATCGCTTCCATGATGGACAAGATCGCCGGTCTCACTGGAAAAAGGAACGAGGCTTCAAACCAAAATTGGCAATCAATCTTTCAAGATGATGGTGAGAACTCTGGCAAGGAAGTTGCTAAGGATTCTGAAGAAAATATCAATGAACTCGTCACTACCAGTCAGCTCAAGGATCTTATCAAGGAGGCTATCAAAGATCAAGTTGAAAGCATCACTCAACCTTCATATACATATGAAAAACCATATTCTCAAAGGATCGATCGTCTGAGGATGCCTGGGAACTATCAACCCCCAAAGTTTCAGCAGTTCGATGGAAAAGGAAATCCACGCCAACATGTTGCACATTTCGTGGAAACTTGCAATAATGCTGGTACCTATGGGGATCTCATGGTGAAGCAGTTCGTTCGCTCCCTAAAAAGCAACGCCTCTGATTGGTATACTGATCTTGAGCCTGGGACGATTGACAGCTGGGAACAACTTGAGCGTGAATTCCTTAATCGATTCTACAGCACTCGTCGCTTAGTCAGCATGATCGAACTCACAAGCTCACGTCAATGGAAGGATGAGCCAGTCATTGATTACATTCACAGATGGAGAAATCTGAGCCTTAACTGCAAAGAAAGATTGTCTGAGTCTTCTGCCCTTGACATGTGCATCCAAGGCATGAATTGGGGCTTGCGTTACATTCTTCAAGGCATCAAGCCTAAGACCTTTGAAGAATTAGCCACCCGTGCTCATGATATGGAGTTGAGTATGATAGCTGCTGGAAATCAAGAACCTCCGGTGCAAGAGCCAAAGAAAGCCAAAGAAGAACAAGATACCCGCAAAGGGGGCAAAACCTTTACCAACAAGGGAGAAAGCAAACAGTCCATGGCCGTGACTACCAAGCCTTTTAAGATATCTCCCAAGTCAAAACAGTCTCAAGAGACGAAATCTTCTCCTTTCCAAGACAAAGGTAAAGGCAAGATCACTTTGAAGGAGATGCAAGAAAAGAAGTATCCTTTTCCTGATTCTGATGTTTCAAGCATTCTTGAAGAACTTTTAAAGACTAAGCTGATTCAGTTGCCAGAAATGAAGCGACATGAAGAAGCTGATAAAGTAGAAGACCCCAATTATTGCAGGTACCATCGCTTGATCAGCCATCCTCTAGAGAAGTGCTTTATTTTGAAGGATAAAATCATGCGACTCTATGAAGAAGGAAAAATCGAGTTTGAAGAAGAAACGATGTCGTCAAATTTGGCATCAGTCAATATGGTTTCTCAATCCAATTTGCTGGATAGAACCATAAAATTTGGCTCTTTTGATCCTATCATACTGGCTCCAAGTACAAGTACGATGGAGGGTCTTCAGGAAAGTGGGGGCAACTATTTACTTCAAAGACAAAATCAAGATCACGATGGTTGGACTCTAGTCACACGCCGAAAAAGCAAAAAGAAGAATCTTCCAAAAGTTGTGAAAGTGCCTACAAGAACTAAGATGGTCAAACAACCATCTAAATTCCCAAAGCCCAATATGCCTCAAGAAGCAAAAATGCCATCTCGGGGTAAAAATTCAGTAGGGAGGAAGTCAAGAAGGCAAATCACTTTAAACGAATTCATGCCAATTCAGCTTAGAAATGAAGATTTGGTTTTCATGACTTGTTACCATAACGGTGGCAATATAGATAATGAAAACAACATAGACTCAGTAGCATTTGAAGTTGATGAGCATTCTTGTGCTACGAAAATTAACTTTTCTGATGAGGATCTGTTGCTAGGATCAACCCCTCATAATCGGCCGTTGTTCGTCGTAGGATATACTCGGGAACAGAAGATCAATAGAATCTTGATCAATGATGGTTCTACTGTCAACATACTCCCGTTGATGACAATGAAAGAATTGGGAGTTCCTTTGGATGAATTGATGCAAAGCCGCTTGATGATCCAAGGATTCAACCAAGGGGGACAAAGAGCTCTTGGAAAACTTAGACTTCAACTTTTCATTGGAGATATGGAGTCAAGTCCACTTTTCCATGTGATCGATGCCAAAACGACATACAACATGTTGTTAGGACGACCGTGGATACATCAAAATGGTGTAGTCTCCTCAACTCTGCATCAATGTCTCAAGTATTGCAGAAACGGTCAAGTCAAGACGATCCTTGCAGACGCTAAGCCATTTACTATAGCAGAAGCACATTTCGCAGATGCAAAGTTTTATCTAAAAGATACATTTATCGAAGAAGTAATGCCCAACCCGATGCAAGAATTAAAGCAAAAGGGAAAGAATTTGGCTTCTTCCACAGTTGGAGAAGATGAAATTGCTCAAGGTTTAAAGGATCTGACTCTTCCCCTCACTAACTTGGAAGAATCAAGAGGCCATAAACCTCCACTGCAAGGATTTGTTAGACCAGTAGAAGAATCTCTTTGCGAACATCAGGATCTTCCTACTCATCGAGCTAAAGATTTTGATCCTAATGCTTATAGGTTGCTTGTCAAAGCTGGATATAAACAAGAGGATGTTGCAAAATTGGTTCACGAGACAAAAGAGCCTAGCAAAGAAAAGCCGCAAAGTTCATTCAAGATCCGACAGGTCTGGCAAAAGAAGATTGATCACATCGGAACTTCTAGAGAGGGGCTTGGATATTCTCCATTAAAATTGAAGATTCATAAACAAACTTCGAGGTACATAAATGTGGAGGAAGTTCCCGAGGAGCAAGAAGATGCAGTGAAGCCACCAGGACTTTCAGTGTTTGATCGCTTGGGGGCACGCTCAACACGATGTTAGTGTTTGATCGTTTGAGCATTCAATCATCACGAAAGTCAGTTTTTGAACGAATGGGAGAAAAATGCAGTGAAGTTTCTGTAAGTAAACCAGTTTCCATTCAGTCAAGGCTTGGAAGTCTGTACTCTGAAGAAGTTAACTGTGGCCGAAAAAGAAAATTTTCCACTTTAAAGGAATCAAGAGATTTTCACAGCAAAATTCATTCTCGAATGAAAAGGCAAAACGAATGGAAGGTAACTACTGGTGAAGTTTTGAAGGCTAGAAAGCACACAGTGGTTATAACCAAATCGGTCTCATCCTCAGAGGAAGAAGAACTTGAAGAAACAGAAATCTTTACTTCTAACCAGTATCTGTAAAGGAAACTGGTGAAAAATCTCAAGAGGAAGAAGCCCAAGAAGCCCCTTCATCTTTTGAAGAAGGAAATCAAGCTACTATTGACGAACTAAAGGAGGTTAACATCAGTACTAGTGAAGATCCACGACCGATCTTTATTAATGCTTGCTTACCACCAGAAGAGGAAAAAGCCGATCTTGATCTTTTGATAGAGTATCGAGATATCTTTGCTTGGACTTACAAAGAAATGCCGGGACTTGATCCAAAAGTAGCTATGCATCATCTGGCTGTCAAGAAAAGTGTCCGACCTATCAAACAAGCTCAACGACGTTTCCATCCTGACTTGATCCCCCAAATTGAAGCTGAGGTCAATAAGCTCATCAAAGATGGCTTTATTAGAGAAGTCAAGTATCCCACTTGGATCTCAAATATTATTCCAGTGAGAAAAAAAATGGTCAACTTCGAGTTTGTGTAGATTTTCGAGATTTGAACAATGTTTGTCCAAAGGACGACTTTCCTCTCCCTATAACAGAAATAATGGTTGATGCTACAACTGGCCATGAAGCTTTGTCATTTATGGATGGATCGTCTGGCTATAATCAAATTCGCATGGCTCCAAGAGATGAAGAACTTACTGTATTTCGAACTCCAAAAGGAATATACTGTTACAAAGTTATGCCTTTTGGATTAAAGAATGCAGGCGCTACTTATCAAAGAGCAATGCAAAAGATCTTTGATGATATGCTTCACAAAAATGTTGAATGTTATGTTGATGACTTGGTAGTAAAGTCAAAGGAAAAATCCGATCATCTTGCTGATCTTCGCCAAGTGTTTGAAAGATTGCGCAGATACCAATTGAAAATGAATCCGCTCAAGTGTGCGTTCGGAGTATCCTCGGGTAAGTTTTTGGGGTTCATCGTACGACATCGTGGGATTGAGATAGATCAATCAAAAATAGATGCAATCATGAAAATGCCTGAATCGCGCAATCTGCATGAACTTAAAAGTCTGCAAGGAAGATTGGCATATATCCGACGCTTTATCTCAAACTTGGCTGGTCGATGTCAACCATTTAGTCGGCTAATGAAGAAGGATGTCCCTTTTGTCTGGGATGAGGCCTGCAGTAATGCTTTTAAGAGCATTAAGACCTTTTTGTTACAACCACCTATTCTGAAGGCACCTATACCAGGACAACCGTTAATCCTTTATATTGCTGCACAAGAACGTTCCTTAGGAGCATTATTGGCACAAGAGAATAATGAAGGAAAAGAAACTGCACTATACTATCTTAGTAGAACTCTTAATGACGCTGAATTAAATTATTCTCCTATTGAAAAGACTTGTTTGTCATTGATGTTTGCAGTTAAAAAGCTGAGACATTATTTACAAGCTCATTCTGTTCGTTTGATTTCGCGAGCAGATCCCCTCAAATATCTCATGTCCAAGGCTGTGCTCAGTGGAAGGTTGGAAAAATGGGCTCTTTTGCTACAAGAGTTCGATATTACTTATATTCCACAAAAGGCTGTTAAAGGGCAAGCACTTGCCGATTTCCTTGCAAACCATCCGATTCCAGATGATTGGGAATTCTCTGAAGATCTCCCAGATGAAGATGCTCTTTTCATCGAAATTCCCAGGCCATGGAAACTATTTTTCGATGGGGCTGCCCGTCAAGATGGAGCTGGAGCAGGTGTTGTCTTTGTCACTTCAGAAGGAGATGTATTGGCTTACGCATTTACTCTCACTGAAAATTGTTCCAACAATGTAGCAGAATACCAAGCTCTGATCATTGGATTGGAAATGGCAGTGGATATGATGATCACTCAACTTAAAGTGTTTGGGGATTCCAAATTGGTCATCAACCAACTTCTTTCACTTTACGAAGTTAAAAAGCCAGACCTCTTACCATATGTCAACCATGCGAAGAAGATTCTGGAATGGTTTGACAATGTAAGCTTGGAACATGTACCAAGAAGAGAGAACAAGCAAGCAGATTCTCTAGCTAATCTAGCATCAGCTCTTGCCATGCCAAGTGTAGAAGTAAAAGTCCCTCTTTGCAAACGATGGATTTTACCTCCAGTTGATTTTAAAGATGACAATACGGAATCCAATGTTGTTTCAGTTTGCGAAGTTGAAAAAGAAGATTGGAGACAACCATTGATTGATTATTTAGAGCATGGGAGGCTACCCAATGATCCAAGGCATAAAATAGAAGTGAAACGTCGAGCTCCTCGATTTATTTACTTCAAGGGTACGCTCTATCGCCGCTCTTTTGATGGTGTCTTCCTTCGATGTTTAGGAGAAGATGAAGTATCCAAAACCTTACAAGAAGCTCATTCAGGAATTTGTGGCGCACATCAGTCTGGAGCTAAATTGCACTTTCAAATAAAAAGAATGGGATACTACTGGCCAACAATGGTAAAGGATAGCATGGACTACTCCAAGAAATGTCAAGCTTGTCAGTTTCATGCAAACTTCATCCATCAACCTTCCGAACCATTACATCCGACAGTCACATCTTGGCCGTTCAATGCTTGGGGACTTGATTTGGTAGGACCATTACCTAAGAGTTCACTAGGGCATATGTATATACTTGCCGCTACGGATTACTTTTCAAAGTGGGCAGAAGTGGCACCTTACAGGGAAGTAAAAAAAGAAACTGTTGCAACTTTTATCGGGACAAACATCATTTATCGGTATGGTGTACCTCGTCACATCATAACTGATAATGGGAAGCAGTTTGACATGAGCAGATTATGTGCACAGTTTGACTTCAAGCAGTACAAGTCTTCAATGTACCACGCTCCAGCAAACGGATTAGCAGAAGCTTTTAACAAGACTTTGTGCAATCTTCTCAAGAAAGTTGTTAACCGCTCAAAGAAATATTGGCATGAAAGGATAGGAGAAGCTCTGTGGGCTTATCGAACTACATATCGCACACCAACTCAAGCCACTCCGTATGCACTTGTTTATGGTGTAGAAGCTGTTCTGCCACTTGAGCGGCAAATTCCATCATTGAGGATTGCAATCCAGGAAGATCTTTCTAGTGAAGAGAATGTACGTTTACGTTTGGAAGAATTAGAAGCACTGGATGAGAAAAGGTTGGAAGCCCAACAACGCTTAGAGTGCTATCAAGCTCGACTATCCAAAGCTTTTAATAAGAAAGTCAAGCAGCGATCTTTCCAAGTTGGAGATTTAGTCCTTGCTGTAAGAAGACCCATAAATACTTCACATCGTATTGGCAACAAGTTCCTTTCAAAATGGGATGGACCATACGTTGTTCGAGAAGTTTATACCAATGGTGCATACAAGATCGTTGATCAAGATGGTGTCAAAGTTGGACCGATCAATGGAAAGTTTTTGAAGCGTTACTATGCTTAAAGAAGATAATGCTCCTAAGCACGAGCTTAAACTGCACATCCAAAAAAAAAAGCCCGCTATGTTGAAAATCCTTTCTAGGACAACTTAGGCAAAAGTTAAGGCACAAAAAAAAATGAACTACGTTATGACTTGATCCTTCAAATTCGAGGGTACGTAGGCAGCTTGGTTTCATTGCCAAGTTCAGTCCAAACAAAAAAAAAAATTTGTTTGATTCAAATATTATCTTTTGTACACTTGAAAGTATCATGATAATTCTCCATTCAAATTTCATGATTCAAGTTGTCTTTCAAGTAAAACAAATCTTTTACAAATTAAAGATCTTTGGGAATTTAATTTGTAGTCTACACATGATGCAAAAATACTTCAGAAAGTGCAAAAGAAAGATGATATATGGAGAAAAAGAAATCTAACTTCATTTCAAACTTGAAAAGAACTTACAATCTAAAACAAAAAAAAAACTAACAATCCTAAAAACTAATATAAATTTCAACAAAAAAAAAGTTACATCAAAAGGGATTCAAGGCTTCCATTTGAAATTCTTCAAGTCGTCTCGAGAGGCTTCCAACATATTTCGCAACAAATCTAAGTTTTTGGCTTCATCCTCAATAAGGGTAGTAATAGACTCAACAGAATTCATCTCTTCATGAATCTTGGAGGTGTCGGTTCTTCTTCTTTTCAGTTCATCTTCAGTTTCTTGGAGCGAAGACTCAAGTCTATGTTTTTTGCGTTGCAAAGTAATGAACTCTTGCTCTATATCTGCCAAGTTCGACTGCAGGGTGTTAAGGTTCTCAACAGTCTTATGTTCAAGTAACATTGAATCTTTAAGTCGAATTTCAAGTGCTTGAAGTCTTTCAATTCTATCTTTGGATGAAGAAATGGAAGATTCAAGCTCATTAAACTTCTGGACTTGTGTAAAATAGTCTTCCACCATGCCTTTCAATAAGGATGAATCAACGGACTTAATTGCTTCTATTGCATCAAAGATCTTGTGGACATCACTAGTAAGTGAAGGAACCCGATCAAAAGAAGCGCGAATAATCCTTGGTTGAATGCTTTCCCACAAAATAGTTGCAAGCTTCAACTGACTATCGGATATCACTTTTTCAGCACTAAACTTAGAAAATTCTGGAAGGGCGAGATGACTAGCTTCAACATGAGGGCATGTGGGAGTCTTCACTATAGGCGAAGTATTATTAACAATCACATTAGGGCAAGCATCTTCTTGGTTAGAAACAGTACTTGAAACATTATTTCTGATCTTAGCTGCAAGTTTGTTGAACTCATGCGAACTAGAAACTGAAGCTTCACTTTTGGCGGGGGATATATCACCTTGAAAGGATTCCCTTGGCCTGGTTCGCTTCCAATGTTTGTCATGATCACTCTCATCAATTGAATCTTCAACGATCGCATTATGCTTCCCTTCGATGACCTTCGGTAAAACCCTTTGTCCTTCATCAACTAATGACACTGATCGAGGAACTTCTTGTGAAGTCTTCACATGCTCCTCTGTTAAATCTATGGTGGACGAGACTTTGGCTTTATTGGATTTGTCTTGCGAAATCTCTAAAGACTTTTTCTTAACATCCTTTGGAGGTTTTCTTCTCTTCGATGGTGATGTACGGATGCTCGAAATCAAAATATCAATAGAATGCTCAAGATATGGCTCATGAACTTTCGACCACCATTCCATGTATCTTGCGGTTGCATGATCATTAGGATTTAGAGAATGAGCTGGAGAGATCAATCTGGAATTTGTATGAGAACGAGTGCAAATTCTCCAAAACCTACATAAATCATCCACAGATCCAGAACGAATATCTTCCTTAAGAGCTCCGGGAATATCTTGACAAAACCCAAATTGTCTCCCAAATCGATGAGGACTGTAAGGTTCTACAATGATGGCTTGGTTACATCGGGCAGGCAGATAGCTCGAACGAACATTAACAAGGTAGCCATGATTGATCTTACTAAGAGCATCATCATCAACAATCACTTCATCCCTATTTCTGGGATATAAGTTAGCATTCCACACTATGCCACTATGAATCAACTTGCGGGCGTCATAATCCTCAAAGTATTTGGCTCCATCTTCTCCTGAAAACTTGCTCATCAAAGGCCCATATACATCATCTGGATTTTGAAAGTGAGTCCGGAAGTAATAACTTAGCCACCCATAAATATAGTGAATTGGAAAACACGCATCTGAAGAGCCCGCTTGAGCAGAAAGTGTAATTCGGTTTAGTCCATGGTAAATATTGGCTAACACTGGGACCGCGAGATTAACAGTTCTCCCAATCGCCATCAGGCTGGCTATCTTAAATGTCTCTGGCCGAACAAATTCTGAATCTTTACTTGGAAAAATGAAAACACAAATCCAACAAGAAAGGAAGGCAGCTAAATAAGTGTCTGTTGTTAAACTGTCTTTGATTCCAAGTGTAGTGAATGCTCCATCTCCTGCCATTCCCCGACCTTGGTATTTCCGAAGAATCCCAGTAGGGTTATGTGTAGCTTTTGGACGAACAAGCTTCTTTGCTTTTCGAGCAGGTGGTTTGGTGTAACGCAATTTCCCTTGAAACCAAAAATTGATCCAATCCTCAACAGACACCTTATCCTCCTTGCCTTGCTTCAAAAGATGGAATGCAGCAAATAGATATTCACAACATCTTGGGATGAATCTTCCCTTGTTATCAAAGCCAGTCAATTCGACAGCACAAGGAATGACTTCATCATAAAATATACCGTGAATGGGCAAACCGCCTAGCCTATGCAAATCCCATAAGGAGATGGAAGCTTCCCCAGTAGCAAGGTGGAGAGTATTGGTAGCCGGGCACCAAGCTTCACAAAAAGCGCGAATGACGTCTTTGTTGTGATCATAAGTGTATAATGATGCATAAACAGCATCATATATACTAACAGTCGTTAAATTTTTGTTGAAGTGGTACAACACATCTTCAGTCCATTCCCAGTACTTTGGTATGTAACCAAACTCTCCAAAAATCTTGAAGGAAAATCCCCAATATGACCTTTCGGAAGTGATACGGCTTCCCAACGTGTCAAACTTCTCATGATTAGAAGTATTGGCGTGAAGATTAGATTGAAGAGATCTCGCCTTTGGAGAAGATTGTGAGGTTGGAGAAAGTTCTATCGACCAATCTTCCAAAGTGGTGGGAAAATCAAATGATTTCCAAGCGGACTTATATCTACCCGATATGGGCTTGTCGATGGAGAGATATAATCCTTCTTTTATGTCTTCATCTTCCTTGGAAAGAATCACAAGATAATCTTTGTGATCTTTGAAGTACACCATGTTGATTCTACAAAAACAAAACGAAAAAAAAAATATGTCAAGGTAGGTAAAAAAAAAACCAACCCAAACCCAAACCCTAAACCAAACAAGAAATTCCTTTCTTTCAATCGTAATAACAATTGGAAGGGCAAAATAGTATCCGGCGATAAAGAGTCTAGAAAGTTCGATAATAAGCCTTTAGCCATGGGGTTCCTCGGGCCTGAGTCGACAGTGGCAGACAAGTTAGGTGTGGAGCAAGACAACCGATCGAACCTTAAGGCAGAGTACGGCCGCTTTGCAACCAATGTGGATGGGGCCCAGTGCATATGGTGATGTCATCAAAGAATACATTGAATGATTTGATCAAAGCTGCTATTGAAATTTACGTGAAGGCCATGTACACTAATCTTCAAATGTGGATGGGGCCCAGTGCATGTGGTGACGTCATCAAAGAATACATTGAATGATTTGATCAAAGCTGCTATAGAAATTTACGTGAAGGCCATGTACACTAATCTTCAAGAAACTGCCGAGGCCTATCTCGTCTGGCTTGGATTTTTGATGGATGGGTGGAGAATATATTAATCGATGGCAGAGGGGTCGTTGATTCGATCGAGATGGCTTTGTTACAAGTTTTACGACAACAACAAAAAAAAAGCTTGTATTCATAATTAAAAAAAAAGGAACTCACCTGATTAAGCTCTTCAACGTAACAAACTTTGGCAATTAATTTGATGTGCAGATTAGCTTGAGAAGGCCTTGCTTTTATAGGGGAAATAATTCAAGTCCCATGTGGTCAAGGAATAGAACTTCTAATTGCATTACAATTTCTTTAAAACTGGATGTTGAGTTTTAATTGAAATTAATTTGAGCAAAGAAGCGATTAGATCAAACTCAAATTCTTTGGAACTGTAGAAAGTCTTCAAACTGTGAACTATATTTTGCATGGGCTATTGGGTCCATTTACCAATTAAATACTTTGAAGGATATTTTAAGTTGGGCCTAAATCTCATTTGTGTCCACAATATGACAAACTTTTGTTATGGCCTAAATTCCATTTATTACGTGGGCCAATATTAGTCCATATTTACTTTACATAGGCCAATGTTGGCCCAATATCCATTTTTTTGATACACCAGTTAGGGTGGGCTAATCTTCTATTCATGATCCATTTTGATGCATAGGAAATTATATTTGCTAAATCAATTTTTTTGTCTCGTATACAAAATTATATGAGGATAATTAATTGGTGTAAATAAATTCTGACATCAAAAGCAAATTAAATTTCAAGACTTGTCCACTTGCTACACTAAAAAAAAAAATTCGTGTACGTAACCAAGTCTTGAGGGGGCATTTGTAGAAGGAGAAAATTTGTAACCAATTACAAATTGCCACGTGTTAATTGAAATTTCTTTTAATTAAGAAATTTTCAATTAAATTATACATTACCATGTGAAATTGATAATATCATATTATAATTAATTATTTTATAATTAATTAAATATGTACACATGGTTTGACCAATCAAATTGCAAGGATTCATGGGTTAGCCAATCAAATTTCACCCATGTGTCATAATTATTTTACCTCTAATTAAATTAAATTAATTAAGAGATAAATAATAAATTTTTATCTCTAATTAAATTAAATTAATTAAGAGATAAATAATAAATTTTTATCTCTAATTAAATTAAATTAATTAAGAGATAAATAATAAATTTTTATCTCTAATTAAATTAAATTAATTAAGAGATAAATAAAATATTTTATCTCTAATTTAATTAATTAATTAAGTGATAAAAATAAATATTTTATCTCTAATTAAATTAAATTAATTAAGAGATAAATAATAAATTTTTATCTCTAATTAAATTAAATTAATTAAGAGATAAATAAATATTTTATCTCTAATTTAATTAATTAATTAAGTGATAAAAATTAATATTTTATCTCTAATTAAATTAAATTAATTAAGGGATAAATAATGAAGCTTTATCTCTAATTAAATTAAATTAATTAAGAGATAAATAAGGAGGATGAGTTCTTTTAAAACTCTCTTTCACCTGGCTATCTACCACTATAAATAGAGACCTCCCCTTAACACAAATTCACAATTCAGAAAGCCTGAAGAGAAGAAGATTTTGAAGAGCCAAATCCTCTCAAAATTCTTAAGAAGAAATTAGAGAAATTCTAAGAACGCGGTGCTTGTTCTTGAGAATTCTCTAAGAAGCTGCTCTCCGATCTTGTTCATCGAAGGAAAGGAGATAATTCCTTTTTTTTTTTCAAGACCAAGTCTAGAAGACCCTTGAAGCAGATCTCACCGATTCAAGATCAAGTCGTGAAGACCCTTGGATCAAAATTTTACTGAAGAAAAGAATCAAAGGATTTCTTTCTTTAAGAATATTCAGAGATTGTAACCTCAAAGTTTGATTAATAAAATTATTATTTGACTCCAAATTTTCCTTGTCATATTTTTGACATAAAATTTGTGTGTACAGTGATACTCACTGTGAAATTGCTGGTCATAGCATTGAAGACTGTATAGCCTTCAAAAAGAAAGTACGGTCTCTTATAGAGATCAAGCAGATCGATCCAACGACACTGATTGATAGAGGGTTGGGAAAGCATAATTAGGATTGGGAGATTTACAGCAATGATGTAGAAAGACTTCGGTCTGATATGATGTAGTAGGATTTCACTTTTTCAGTAACCGGCTCTTATAGCCTTAGGATGCTAGGAAGAATAAAGTGTTTGTAAAGGCAGTTTTAACCACTGCTCAGGTTTTGTAAACATGGATTATACCATTGTGAACGTTGACTTGGGAATGAATTGGTTGTGCTTCAAATTTATGAGATGTTGATGATTAAGTTCCTTCGATTCTCATTTCCTCCGTGATATCTTCTCCTTTGTATTTTGCATCGGATCAATTATTTGTCATACCATACATTCATACATGCATCTTGGTAGCATCAGGTGGTATTCATGACAAACATAGCCAGCATGATTTTTCTGTATATGTCCTTGCACTAATTTTCTTATTACATACATCATGTTAGCATTAGGTCGCATTTATGACATACATGGTCAGCATGAGTTTCTCTGTACATACTCTGTGTCAACCATTCATTGATTACATGCATTATTTTTGACATCATGTAGCATTCATAGTATATATGATCATTCATTAGGAAATACACTGAAATGTACATGGTCATTCATTGCATATATCTAGGCGTTATTGTCTATTCTTTACTTGTATCATGTTGGCATCGTGATTGCATTTGTTACATACATGGTCAGCATGTCTCTACTGTACATGTCCATACATCATATTGTTTAGGCTTCACGTGCATCAAATTGCATTCATGACTCTTCATCATGACATACATTTGGGGAAATAAAACAGAAATTGGCTTGGTTTTAAGAGTCTTTGAAAGAATTTTCATTTCAAATCAGAGGTATAAGCTGTCCTGAGTACCCTTTTAATGCAGGCTAGTGCTATGGAGAATGAACAAGTTGCCCGATGGAAAGAATGAAAAGGGCACATGAAGAATTGCTAGAAAAGTTGGCAAAATCTGGAGCAGAATCTAAGGATCAGATGACTAAATTGATGGAGCTGATGTCCAGTGTGATCAAGGGAAAAGGATGAAACCTTAGCCACTAGAGAACGGTTAGAGGCACAAAAGGGTTAGAGTGAGGTCATGGCGTTGGATGGCTAGAACACAGTTAATCCCGTCAACGTCCTAAACTCAGATGATCTAGCTGAACAGGCAAAATTGAAAATGGTTGAGTCAAATGAGGCTGAGTTGGCAGATTCCCAACGGAAATATCAGTTGTTAGATGAAAGGCTCCGGCCAGTAGAAAATACAGATGTATTCAGAAGCGTGGATGCGAAAGAATGATGTTTAGACCTCGATTTAGTCATTCCTCCTAAGTTCAAGATCCCTGACTTTGTGAAATATAATGGGATGGCCGATCTGTCAGCCCACATCACTATGTTCTGCCGGAAGATGACGAGTCATGTAGATAATGATAAGCTTTTAATTCACTACTTCCAGGGTAGCCTCAGCGGGTCCGCAATTAGGTGGTATAGTCAGTTGAGCAAGGATCATATTCGCTCTTGGAATGATCTGGCTAGGACTTTTCTAAACCAGTACAAGCATATGACCGACATAGTGCCTGACCGTCTCAACTTGCAAAATATGAAGAAAAGAGCTACTGAGAGCTTCAAAGAATATGCGCAGCGGTGGATGAGCATGGCCGCCCAAGTACAACCGCCCTTAACTCAGAAGGAAATCATTGTCTTTTTTGTGAATACACTGTAGGCCTCGTACTATGATATACTTGTAAGCAACACCACGAAGAATTTTTCAGACATGGTAATTTTAGGGGAGATGATTGAGAATGCTATCAATGATGGAAAAATTGAAGGAGAAAGAACATCTAATACCGAGAGAAATGGGGCATCTGAAAAGAAAAAAAAAGATACCCAAGTCGTGGAAGGCTTTGCCCCACCTCCCCAATTCTCCTCGTATCAGCCATTTTGCTCTACCCTGGACAATGTCTCTCAAGGTGCTTGTCCTTACCAACCAATGACTGCAACCACACAGAAGTTACATCTGTCTATCAATCTAACACCCTTGGGAATAATCGAAGGGGGCATAAAAAGCGAAAAAGAAATCAGGTTGACCCGATTCCTCTGACAAACAGTGAGCTACTACCTCAACTCATCCAGAATCACCTTGTGACACCCATGCAATTAGAGCCTCTGAAGCCTCCTTATCCGAGCTGGTATGATGCTAATGAGTGTTGTGGTTATCATTCTGTCAATCAAGGTCACTCAACAGAGAACTGTCCTACTTTGAAGTACAAGGTCAGGGCTCTTATCAAGGCTGGTTCGATAAGTTTTGAAGATGGGAAAGCCAAGTGTCATAAGAAACATGGTGCATAATCATATTAGGATTTTTGATGCATGTAGTTCTATACACTGTGATGATGAAAGCACTTGTCTCATGTTGACATCTACATGAAATAAATTTTGAATTTAAATGTTTTGTGTTCTTTATGTTTTAATAATAATTTGAATTTGCAAAAAATTGAAACTTCATGAAAATTTGTGGTAAACAATAATAAGGGGTTTTCACATGATATAAGGGATGGTCTCGAGAATACTAATGATCATTGTTTAGAAATGACTCAACACTTTCGCTTTCTCTTTAAGGCTTTCCTATGCCTAAATCCCTTGAATCAAGACTACTTGAAAGACCTAATGTTTCAAGGAATATGAATGTTTAAACTTCATAAAACCATTGTCATCATAGAATAAGCAAAAATGTAAATCCTAGTTTAGGCTATCAACAAAGGAATGAACTTTTTGAAGTTTTTTTCGAATTACTTGAAATTTAAACAAATGAGACATTCTTTCAAGAATCTAGATCTTGGTAATTCGATGTGTGTCAAGGTTGTGCTAGAATCATTCACATCCATTTCCAATGACCACAAATCACTAATTGCCCAAACATCACTTCATGATTGACACCTCGGGGCACCATGACTAAATCAGATTATCCTATTTTTGGTCACATTCTTTCTCGTCTCTTCAAAAAAAAATCCAGGACTGAAACTCAGCTTTCAGTGTAAACCTAGACTTGCTATGTTCCTCATTGACACAAATTCTCATGGTTAATCAAATTGGGACATCATATATGGAAATGATGGATATATGGTGAAAAAGGATGGGACTCACACATGAATCAGTGGGGCATGCGACAAAAAAAAAAGACAAAAAGAAAAAGAATATGATATCATGCATATGAGAATTTGGATGATTCCAAAGTGTAAAATGAAATTTTGATTATCTATTCCCCCTGGGAATTGCTTTTCAATGAGAATATTTGTGCTTAATATGAGAAATGGCCATCTTTCATATCCCTTTCACAAGAAGAAATTATCCATAGTCACCCCTTTTAAGCCATAAGAATTCTTTCTTCTTTGAACCCTGGTCAAGGATCACCCTCTACACTGGGGGGAAAATACGAGGAAGGATCACTGAGAAATGAGTCTTAACTCAAAGACACAAGGCAAATAGAGCTCCCAAATAAATATGGGCTCACTCTGTCAAAAGGAAAAGGAAAAGATGGTGAAATGGAAGCCAAGAACAAAACAAAAACAAAAAAAATGTGAAAAAATATGGCAAATGAAAGCCAAAAGCAAAGAAGAAAAAGAGCAAAGTCAAAAAGAATGAAAAGTCAAAAAGGGACAAATGCTTCAAAGGGAATCCTCTTCAAGAAATGATCCTTGATTTGATTACCCTCAAACACATATTTTGGGCCTATTTATCCTTTCTTTCTGAACCCCGAACCATGGCCTACGTCACGTACTTTAAAAGTCCATTTTGATTAAACATGAATATTTAACTTAAAAGGTTTTTCCTCAGATTTTATCTCAGCTCATCGAATTATCATTTCACTAAGGAAGAATTTAGAATTCTCAAGTGCATGGTAGAACAACACAAAAAGAAAGAGAAAGAAAAAAACCCAAAAATGGGCGGTCTAGAGTAAAATAGAAATTTTTGATGCCATCTATGATAGTGCCGATACCACAAAAGAGAAGGTCATCTTAAAGAAGTGGTCATCGAGGAATATCTAGGAATTCCTAAACCTCCCAAATTGTTAGCTCTCATTCGGAGGATTGATTTCAAAAACTGAGACTTTTTCTTTCCAAAATTAAACTTTCCTGTTTAAACATTCTGGCTAATCTTGACGCTTGTCAAAATACCTTGATATGGAAACTAAAAGAATGTTGGATTTGTTTGGTTCTCAATGAATTCATGATCTATAAAACCTGTTCCATATGTGAGCCTCGAAGGGATATACATTTTTGTTATCAAGTTTTCCTGGAAAAGCCAAAAATTTGTCATACCCAGATGAAAAAACCAGATTGACACATAGAGAAATTTCTAACAGTGGTCATCAGTCTTCAAAAGATTTTGTACATAACACAGTGTGGGGTTAATATTTTTGTTCAAAAGTTTTTAAAGATATTTTTTGAAGCACACATTCTTGATGTTGACATGAGACAAGGGTTTTTCTAACCCAAAGGTATAGAACTGCTAGGATAGGTCTTGACTTCCAGATATGAGAAGAAGAAATAGAACCCGTTTCAGACCTCTGTTGATGAGAGTTTGAAAACTGTTGGGGCAAAGAGAATAGCCAAAATGAATTGAAGATATACTTTGATTTGAAAAAGAAAAATGAATTTGAGAGGCTAAGCCAAAGTCTAGAAAAAAGATCGGGGGCATTTGCATCACTCAGGAGCACTCATTTTTTATTGAGCTTTGCATCTGCACAGTGTGGGCAAGCATTTGCATCATTCATGGGTATTTGCATGGGCATTATTCCAGAAGCATCTGCATTTTACCTTTATATTTACATCCTTCATGGAATTCGCATTTACGTCATCTCAAGCAATTGCATCATTTCTATAACCATTGCATTTTCATTATTATGTGGTAACTGTATTTACACTATTCATAGACCACTTACGGGAACATGATTAGTCGGGGCATCTACATCATTCCATGAAGTAGTTGCATCAATCTAAGAGCATTTGCATCTGCATCAATCAAAGATATCTGCATCTGCATCATGAAGCATTTGCATCAATCCAAGCCATTCACATTTGCACCACGAAGCATGAGCACCTTGTTAAAGACATGTGCATCTGTATCTCTTCTCAAAGCTTTTGGGTATAATTTTCAACACGATTTTTTTTAAAAATGAGCAAATATTCAGTGGTGATAGCCGAAACCTCTGTGGAGATATCCAGAGTTTCAAAAAATTTTGAACAAGGAAAGTCTTTGGTAGTGATAGCCGAAGCCTCTGTGGAGATATCCAGAGTTTTAAAATTTTTTGAAAAGGGAACAAGTATTTGGTAGTGATAGCCAAAGCCTCTGTAGAGATATCCATAGTTTTTTTTTTTTTTCAAAAGTAAACAAGTCTTCGGTGGTGATAGCTGAAGCTTCTGGTGGAAATATCCAGGGTTTTATAATTTTGAAAAATGATAAATCTTCTTCTGGAGGAGTTATCTAGAGTTTTACAGTTTTAAAAATGAGCAAGTCTTGGTGGTGATAGCCGAAGCTTCTGGAGGATATACTCAAAATTTTAAACACAGCTGAGAACAAGACAGGTTAAGATCCCGAGACCATCGTCGAGGTCATTTCTTCTCTTGCAAATCGAACTCGTTTCCTTAAGACGGGTCGAGCCTTGATTAATCAGGGAACTCAATTTAAGGACAAAATCTTCTATTTACAACTTTTCCAAAACAAAAATGAAAAAAATGAAAAAAATGAAAAAAAATGAAAAAAATGAAAAATGAAAAAATGAAAAATGAAAAAAATGAAAAATGATGAAAAAGAAAAAAAGAAAACTCTGTTTCCCTTTTCTTTCACATGTGATTTCACTAACTGGACAAAATTAGTATTTGTTTATCTTTGCCTGATTTCTGATTCTCAGCAATAGCCAAAGAGCAGCTGTAGACACCTAATTTTGTCCAGACCACTAAAACAGGTATGTTTTCTTCCTAAATTGATGTTTCAGAATGTAAAAAGATTTTTTTCATCCCGCAGGTGGTACTCCGAGACTTAGTTTAAGAAGGCGAGCATAAAAAGTCAAACTTAAAAAAGTCAACTACTGAAAAAGTCAACCCACTTTCAAAATCAAGATTTGAAGTTCAATTGAAAAATGGCGAAAGAATTTTGATAATCCGAGGTCTACATTGAAAGATATGGAGTTCGGAAGTTGGGTTACGGAGATTCAGTAGAAAGGAAACCCTAATATTTGGGAAAAAGTGCTTAAACAATCAAATTGGTCGAAATTGAAGGTTCCAAATGAAAGAGAAGCACTGACTACGGGTAATGGAGAAGCTACTTGGAAGAAAAACTGAAAGAAAAGTCAATCCGGAAGAAAACCAAGAATTAGGATTTTTGGTGGATTTCAGTGAAATTTGGAAGAATAACATAAATGGCCCAATTCGGTAAGACTAAAGCCCCTAATTGATGAGGAGTGATTAAACAAGGATAGCCCAAGACTCAGTTTGAAGAAAATCTGAAAATCGGACTTGTTTTGAGCAAAACTGGGTTTCGGAGACAAAAGGGCAAAATTGGAAAATTTGGGAAACATAACAAATAAACTCCAAAAATTCTGAAAATTTGCAGATCTCATTCTTAAATCATTTTGAAGAGATTGGTGAAAGAAAATCCAGATTTGGAGTTCATTTGCAAAATGGCCAAATCCCTGGTCCCCTATACAGAAATTCAAGAAGATAAATCCCGAAAAAATAGCAAATGAATTCTAAAAATTATAAAAATTTGTAGATCTCATTCTTAAATTACTTGGAAGATATTGGCAAATAAAAATCTTGATTTGGAGTTCGTTTGCAAAATGGCCAAAACCCGGGCCCACTATGTAGTAATTCAAGCAGATAAATCCTGAAAAAATACCAAATGAGTTCCAAAAATTATGAAACCTTCTAGATCATACTTTTAAATTATTTGGAAGAGATTGGTGAAGAAAATTTTGGATTTGGAGCTCGTTTAAAAATGGTAAAGTTTGGGAGCACAAAAGGGCAATTTTGGAAGAAAAAATCCAAATAAATAGCAAATGGGCTCGAAAAATTTTGAAAACCTCCAAAATTCAATTTTTTATTATTTTGGAAGTATTAAAAAAGAATTTTTGAATTTGGAGTCTGTTTGCTATTTATTTATGTTCGGGGGGGCAAAAATGTCATTTTACCCAAGAAACCGAAAAGGGCTTTTCTTGCTTTTAAAAAAAAATGAAGCATGTGCTGGAAGATGAGGGGTCAGCCGGCCAAGGCCCAATGGTAGGCAGATATTTTCTAATTTTTAATCAAAAGGCCAACAATGAAGAGGAAGATAGTTATTTTTGTGATCAAGCCTTTGAATTTGCAACACATTGACCAATGGTTGGAGAGAGAATATATTTATGACAACTTTATGACATCATAATTCAAGGGCTGATGATTCTAATTTAAAGGTGAGAATCTTACATAGAAGGCATCTTGGATTGAAGACCATAGGATCAAATTTGTTCAAAAAAATTCTAAAACCTCCTAGTTTCTTCCAAGGGCTACCCGGCCACTACAAGGGGGGAAGGGTTCATTTTCACTCAATTCACATTCTGATTTTTGCTGAATGCTCTCCATTTTTGAAAGGCAAAAAGAAAATAAAGTTAGAAGAGAAAAAGCTTTCAATATAACTTTTAGAGGTTGCTTTAGGCACCATACTCTTGCACTTTCCTTGATTTTCTATTCTTGATTTGTTGTTTTCATTGATATTTTGGTAAGTTTTTTTTGATTTTCCTTTCTAAAATAAGTGTTTTTAAGTTTATTCTTCAAGTCATTCTTGATACTTTCTTGGAAAAAGCTTTGAAAAAATATTTTTTCTTGATTTAGAGGGGTAGCCGAATGGCCCATTGTTTTTGTGTAGTTTCTGTTTTTGTTTTTTATTTCATGTTATTAGTGGTATTTAATAAGTTTTGATTCTTTAAATATTCTTAAAATACTTAAATATGAAGCTTGTTTTGATTTGGTTGCTTGCTTGTTTCCATTGTCGAGTTTATTATCTTGTTATCATGTTTATTTTACTTGTCTTACATTTTTAATTTTCCGTTTTCAAAGTGTTTAAGTTTGTTTATAATTTACATTTTGTTAATTCATGTGTTTGTGAAAATGCCTATTGGTTTTCATGCATTTTTTATATTTGCATGATTTAAGTATAATTCTTTAGCTATATATGTTAGTGTGTTAAGTGTTTGTGAAAATGCCATGTCTAAGGACCATTCGGCTACCCCTCTCTTATGCTTTATGTGTGCATTTTTATTATGCTAGTTGATAGGTTTTCATTTCCATTATATATTGTTGTGTATTTTGTTTAAGTATGCTATATGTTTGTGTATTTGCCATGCATTTTTTAGCTTTAGGTTGTGCTTGCATTATCATGCATGTCATGCATTTTAGACCTAGGTTACATTAAATGCCATGCAAGTTCATGTTAGGTCTAGATCATTTTATTGATGCCATGCATTTTCCATGTCATTTAGGTTTTAAATCATCCATTTCATACATCATATTTTCTGTATTTTCATGCATTTCATGTCATGGCCACATGATTTATGACTTAGACCAATCAATGGTTCAAAGTCATGCTCATTTTGAGCATACTTGTGGAAAATTAAAGAGTTGTCAAATTGATTAGTCTACCTTTGTGATTTTTTGTTACTTAGCCAATTTTTGCCTAACTTTTCAAAAGTGTTAGCTACTGTTTGTGAGTTTTTAGGAGAGTCTCTAACATTTTTACTTTGATTTTATCAAAGGCAAAAAAATGTGTTTTGGCAAAACAGTTTTTTACCCAGTACTCGTACTTTACCGATTTTTCTGGGCAGTCACCTTTAACAGAAAATTAAGCCAATTTTTTCCCCTATATTTTTACATGTTCTGAGTCTCCATTATTTCTTTTAGATTTTTTTGAATTTTTAAAAATAGGTAAAAAAATCATGTTTTAAAACTGGACAGTGGAGTCAAATTTGAATTTGAAGAAAATTCATTTTCCTGTTTTGGCTAAGTAACTTAGAGGGGGCTGATTGGAAAGTTTAGCTACTATTTTAGGGTAGTTTCTAAGCCTTTTTAAACTTTGAAATTGATTTTATAAACCTCGGGTTACGGGTGATCAAGTCCGAAATTTTAAACTTAGGAAATTAGAGCCATTTAAAAAAGGTTTAGCTAGGTTGTTATTTTTTAATCTAAGTTTTCCAAAATTGTTTTCAAACAATCACAAAGTATTTTGATTTTAGAATATTTAATTTGATATATTTTTCTAAGGTAGCAAGATATCTTTTTAGATATACGGATTTCCTTAATTAAAGGAAAAAATACATTCTCATGCATTGCATTTTCCATATTCATGCATACCATATAATATGTGATTTTTGCTATGATAATTTTCATAGTGTTGTTATTATTTTTTATATATGTTTTTGATGTTATGTTGTTTATTATATGGTTTTGAATATTCCAAGATATCCTATACTTTTTATTTAGTTATTTTTGTCATATTATTTAGCATATACTATGTTCATGTATTATTATTTTTATTTTTATTTTCATGCATATTATATGTTAGCATTATTTTATGTTTCATGTCATTTCATATCATTTAGATTATATGTCATATCATTTATATTTGCTATGTCATTTAAACCATTTTATTCCAGAATGTTCGAATGAAATATATATATATATATATATTATTGTTATATTGATATTGTTTCCAGATATCTCAATTGATCAAATTCGAAGCAATTGCCCTCTTTCGATAACTGCCCGAAAGAACCGTTTCAAATAATAAAGATTATTCTATTTAGATTTTGAGACGAAGGAGCGCCCTGTCTATATCAAGATAGCAATCAAATATGTCGAAAAATTTTCGCGGGTTATCTAAACTATATATAGTCTATAGTCCAGGAATAATTGAAAAAAAAAATTATGAAAAATATTATGCTGATCAAAATAAAAAATGAGTGACAAAAAAAGACAGAAAAGTTATCATTAGGTTTATCATTATGTTATAAGAAAGAAATCCACTTGTTTAGTTCTTAAGGAGCACAAAAGAAATGATAAAAGGGGAGGCGATTGACAAAAGGAAAGTTATATATTATGTTACCTAGGTCATTTCATTTCATTTAGAATATATCATATGACTTAGGATATTTCATTTTATTTAGAATATGCTATGACATTTAAATTATATCATACCATTTAGGTTGCATTATATTATCTAGACTTTGCTATGTCATTTTATTTATGTCACGCATATTCATATTCATATTTTTTAAAATGTTTTGAAAAAGCTAATGATTTTCAATAAAATAAGGATATTCTCGAATTAAAATAATTCATTAGTTCTCTGTCGGGTTTGCTGGGAAGGATATCATCAATTATCATTAATAACAGAATATCTTCTTTAAAACGAGAATGATTCGAAAAGTTTTCCAAACTAAAAAAAAATTCTATATTTTGCCACGTTTGTTGGGGAATATAGAAAAATTTTGAATTTATAAATTCCGGATTATTTTCAATTGAAAATGGAATTATTTTCTCTTTAAATTAGGAATTAACTTGAAATACTAAATTAAACATCGATTTTTTATCGAGACTTGAGATTACACACGATTAATAAGGTACCGTTTTATACGGGCGTTGTGGGGGTGCTAATCCTTCCCCACACGTAACCGAGTCCCGAATCCGCTTCTTTGATTTCTCTGGTTTAAAACGCAGACTTGAAATTGGTTTTAAAAAAAAATATTTTAATTAATTTTAAAACGTTTTATAAAATCGATTTTAATAAGTGGCCGATCACACCTAGCCAAAAAAGATTGGTGGCGACTCCATGTCTTTTTCAAGGTTATTTTCAAAACCTTCGTTTTTCTAGAGAAATTAAGTCGACTTTTTCTCTGTTTTTTTTAATGTCACGCTTAACAAATAATAAAGTCTTGCGATGAGACTTGTTATTTTTTAGGTTGCGGCATTTAGTATATACTAAAATCATATATATACTAATATTTTATATATATATATATATACTTTATATATATGTATATTATATATATACTAAAAATTATATATATTAAAAAGGAAATGTTAACTAGTGCCACTAGGCACTAGTTAAGGTGATATATGTAGAAAGAAAAATATAATTAATAGTTTATTTTTTTTCTTGAATTCAGTAAAAGTAATGTATTAAATAAAATAAAAAATTTAAACTGATAATTAAATAATCCTTAACTAGTTTTTCCAGCAAAGCATTGCTATACTAAAATTATATTTATGAATAAATTATTGTCGCAACCTAAAAAAATAACGAGTCTTATCACAAGACTTTATTATTCGTTAAGCGTGACATTAAAAAAAACCGAGGAAAAGTCGACTTAATTCCTTTAGAAAAATGAAGGTTTTGAAAATGACCTTAAAAAAGACATGGAGTCGCCACCAATCTTTTTTAGCTAGGTGTGATCGGCCACCTATTAAAACCGGTTTTATAAAATATTTTAAAAATTAATTAAAACATTTTAAAAACCCATTTCAAGTCTGCGTTTTAAACCAGAGAAATCAAAGAAGCGGGTTCGGGAGTCGGTTACGTGTGGGGAAGGATTAGCACCCCCACAACGCCCGTATAAATCGGTACCTTATTTATCGTGTGTTATCTCAAGTCTCGGTAAAAAGTTTGTTTTAAATTTAGTATTTCGAGTTAATTCCCAATTTTAAGAAAAATAATTCCCTTTTTTATTGAAAATGATCTGGAATTTATAAATTCAAAATTTTCCTATATTCCCCAACAAACGTGGCAAAATATAGAAATTTTTATTAGTTTTGGAAAACTTTCCGAATCATTCTCTTTTTTTTTTGAAAGAAAGATATTCCTTTATTAATGATAATTGATAATATTCCCTCCAGCAAACCCGGTAGAGAACTCATGAATTATTTTAACTCGGGAATATCTTTATTTTTTTATTGAAAAATCATTATCCTTTTGAAAACTTTTTAAAAGATATGAATATGTATATGCATGACATAAATAAAATGACATAGCAAAATCTAAATAATATAATGCTTCCTAAATGATATGATATAATGTAAATGCCTTAGCATATTCTAAATGAAATGAAATAAATGCCTTAGCATATTCTAAATGAAATAAAATATCCTAAGTTAAATGACATATTATAAATACAATGAAATGACCTAGGTAACATAGTATATTCTATATGAAATGAAATAACCTAAGTCATATGATATATTCTAAATGAAATAAAATAACCTAAGTAACATAACATATTCTATATGAAATGAAATAATTTAAATGACATGGCAAACATGAATGATATGGCATATAAATTAAATGAGATGGAATATGAAATAATGCTATCATATAATATGCATGAAAATAAAAATGAAAATAATAATGCATGAACATAGTATATGCTAAATAATATGACCAAAAAAATAACTAAATAAAAAGCATAGGATATCATGAAATATTCCAAATCATATAAAAAACAATATAACATAATTCAAAATCATAACAATATCATAGAAATTATCATAGCAAGAATCACATATTATATAAAATGCATGAATATGGAAAATGCAATACATGAAATGTATTTTTTCCTTTAATTAAGGAAATCCGTATATCTAAAAAAGATATCCGGCTACCTTAGGAAAATATGTCAAATTAAATATTCAAAAACCAAAATACTTTGTAATTGTTTGAAAACAATTTTGAAAAGCTTGAATTAAAAATAAAAACTGGGCTAAATCTTTTTTTAAATGGCTCTAATTTCCTGAGTTTAAAAATCCGGACTTGGCTACCCTTAACCCGAGACTTGAAAAATCATTTTTAGAGTTTAAAAAGGCTTAGAAACTACCCTAAGTTAGTAGCTAACCCTCCTAATCAGCCCCCTCTAAGTAACTTAACCAAAACAGAAAAATGATTTTTCTTTAAATTCAATTCTGACTCCACTGTCCAGTTTTAAGCCACGATTTTTTTTCCTATTTTTAAAAATTCAAAAACTTCTGAAAAAACTACTGGAGACTCAAGACATGTAAAACTACACGGAAAAAAAATCGTCTTAATTTTCTGATTAAAGACGAATGCCCAGAAAAATCGAAAAAGTACGAAAACTGGGTAAAAAAATTGTTTTGCCAAAATACATTTTTGCCTTTGATAAAATCATTTAAAAATCAAAGTAAAAATATTTGAAACTCATAAAATGACTTACAAACAGTAGCTAGGACTTTTTGAAAGTTAGATAAAAATTGGCTAAGTAAAAAAAATCACAAAGGTAGAACAATCAACTTGACAAACTTAATTTTCCACAAGTGTGCTCAAGAGAGCATGACTTTGAACCATTAATTGGCTCAAGTCATTATTCAAGTGGCATGAACATGAAATGCATGAAACAATACAGCAAACATAATGCATGAAATGCATGGATTTAAACCTAAATGTCATGAAAAAATGCATGGCATTCATAAAGTGACCTAGACCTAAATTAACTTGCATGGCATTTAATGCAACCTAGACCTAAAATGCATGAACATGCATGGCAAATAAACCTAACTTAATAACTAAAATATGCATGGCATTTTCACAAACAGAAAGCATGCTTAAACCAAAAATCAATCAAATATCATGTAAATGCTAACCTATCAACTAACATGGCAAGAATGCACATAAAATGCAAAAATTCCAAGGATGGCCGAATAGCATAATGTAACTAGCAAGCATGGCATTTCACAAACACTTGGTATACTAGCATGCAAAACTAAATCAAATGTCATGCAAATGCAAAAACCTACCAACTAACATGGCAAAAAATGCAACACACAATGCAAAACACATGGAGTAGCCAAATGGCCTCAAGCTCCAATAAGCATGGCATTTTCACAAACACTTGGTAAACTAACATGCTCAACTAAAATATAACACTTAAATCATGCAAAAACCACACAAGCATTTTCACAAACACTTAATATACTAAATCTAAAACATGCTCAACTAAGATATAAAACTCAAATCATGCAAAGACCACACAAGCATTTTTCACAAACACTTGATATACTAAATCTAAAACATGCTTAAATTTAAACATCATGAAAACAGAAAATTAAAAATGCAAAAACATTATATTTAAAACATAAATGGCAACAAACAAAGCAACCAAATTAAAATATAACTCAAGAATATGAAGTAACATAACATTTAAAACATCAAAATCAAAGAAAATAACATAAACAACATGGTAAAATAAATCAAAACAGCAACTTAACTAAATAATGTAGGCCATTTGGCCATGGTGAGTTTATTGTAAAAAAATGTAAAAAAAAAATATATATTCAAGAAGGAGATGAAGGAAGAACTTGAAAAGAACAATAAAAAACATTTATTTAAAATGGAAACTCACCAAATAGAAATAAAAATAGCAAAAACAAGAATGGAAAATCAAGAAAGTGCAAGAGTTGGTGCTCAAGAGCAACCTCAAGAAGCTATCTTTCAAGCTTTATCTATTCAAACTTTCCTTTCTTTTCTAAACTTTTCTTTTTTGCTTCCAACCAAGGAGAGAAAAAACTAAGTGAATACCAAAAGAACTCAGCAAAATCAAATTCTGCCCCCAAAACAAGGCTGGCCGAATGGTCCCTATATTGCTCCAAGATGTTGTCATTTTTTGTGTAACCAATTTTCCATCAAATGGCTAACAATTCAAGGTGAAAAATCATGAAATTACCACCTTTAGATTAGCATCTCAGCTCTCTCAAATTACAGCTGTTCAAGAATAATGTTGACATCTCTCTTGGCCTATGTGGCTTAATCATCATGGCTTGATCAAAGAGAATCTCTAACTAACTCTTGATTTTTAGCCATTTGATTGAAAAATCAGAAGCTTCCTCATTCCTTTGGGCTTGGGCAGGCTAGCACTTCTCTTTTCCAGCCCAAGTCTGATTTTTTGAAAGGTCCAAAGAAGCCCTTTTCGGTTGCTTGGGTGAAATGACCATTTTGCCCCCCGGATGCAAATAAATATCAAACGGACTCCAAATTCAATTTTTATTTTTTTAATAATTCAAAAATAATAAAAAATTCAGTTCTGGAAGTTTTCAAAATTATCCGAGTCCGTTTGCTATTTATTTGGATTTTTTCTTCCAAAAATGCCCTTTTATGCCCCTACATTTTACCATTTTTAAACGAGCTCCAAATCAAGATTTTTCTTCACCAATCTCTTCAAAATAATTAAAAAGTGTGATCTGGAAATTTTCAAAATTTTTGGAGCTCATTTGGTATTTTTTCGGGATTTATCGGCTTGAATTACTACATAGGAGGCCCGAGATTTGGCCATTTTGCAAACGAACTCCGAATCAAGATTTTCTTTCGCCAATCTCTTAAAAATAAATTAAAAATGAGATTTGCAAAATTTTAGAATTTTTGGAGTCCATTTGCTATTTTTTCGAGATTTATCTTTTTGAATTATTGCATAGGATTCCCGGGATTTGGCCATTTTACAAACGAACTCCGAATCAAGATTTTCTTTCGCCAATCTCTTTCAAATAATTTAAAAATGAGATTTGCAAAATTTCAGAAGATTTGGAGCTCATTTTCTATTTTTTCGGGATTTTCCTTTTTGAATTACTACATAAGAAGTCCAGGATTCGACCATTTTGCAAACGAACTCCGAATCAAGATTTTATTTCGCCAATATCTTTCAAATAATTTAAAAATGAGATTTGCAAAATTTCAGAATATTTGGAGCTCATTTGCTATTTTTTTGGGATTTTCCTTTTTGAATTACTACATAAGAAGCCTGGGATTCGGCCATTTTGCAAACGAACTCCGAGTCAAGATTTTCTTTCGCCAATCTCTTTCAAATGATTTAAGAATGAAATTGAAAAATTTTCAAAATTTTCGGAGTCCATTTGCTATTTTTCCCAAATTTTCCAATTTTGCCATTTTGCCTCCGAAACCCGGTTTTGCTCAAAACAAGTCCGATTTTCAGATTTTCTTCAATCTGAGCCTTGGGCTATCCTTTTTAATCATTCTTCATCCATTGGGGGCTTTGGTCTTACCAATTCGGGCCATTTCTGTGATTCTTCCCGATTTCACCGAAATCCACTAAAAACCCTAATTCTCGGTTTTCTCCCGGATTGACTTTTTTTCGGTTTTTCTTGCAAGTGACTTCTCCATTACCCATAGTCAATGCTTATCTTTCATTTGGAACCTTCAATTTCGACCAATTTGATCGTTTAAGCACTTTTCCCCAAATTTCTCGGATTAGGGTTTCTTTTCTACTGAATCTCCAAATCCCAACTTCCGAACTCCATATCTTTCAATGTAGACCTCGGATTATCAAAATTCTTTCTCCATTTTTCAATTGAACTTAAAATCTTGATTTTGAAAGTGGGTTGACTTTTCCAGTAGTTGATTTTTTGGGGTTGACTTTTTCGGGGTTGACTTTTTTCAATTTTGACTTTTTATACTCGCCCTCTTAAACTAAGTCTTGGAGTACCACCTGCAAGATGAAAAAAATCTTTTTAAATTCGAAAACATCAATTTAGGAAGAAAACATACATGTTTAGTGGTCCGGACAAAATTAGGTGTCTACAATTATAATATATATTTTTACAATATTAAATTAAAAATAATTAGTAAAAAAAATGGGATGAAACACGTAGAGCAGTTATGGATATAACCGACATCCATGAAGACAGATGTTTTTAACATCCATGCAAAAGTGAACGAAAATGGATAAGGCAAACCATAGTTCCTGTCCTACTCTATTACTATCCTTATAGTCAACTTGAATATAAAATCATAAATAATTTAACTGATGTGAAATCACTTTACCAAACTAAAGATTATGTACTTTAGGAAATAATATAACGCAGTACTTATACTTTTAATGAAGAGTTAAGAGATTTTGTGAAAGGGATTACTCCGAGCACATTTCAGGATTTTCCTTTACCTGCAAAAATACTTGGTTAAGTTTTGTTTGGATACTGAGAAAATGTAAGTAGTTGAAAGCTAAAATGTGGATTTGAGAGTTTTAAAAAGTGAATGCGCTGATTGGTTATTTATAAAATTTAGGAATTTGTGAAAGAAGTTGAATTTTCATGATGTTATATGTGATGGCATAAGGTCCAGGCTTAATTCTAAAGTTGTAAAGTGTAAACTAATTAAAAATGTTGTTTCTCAAGTGTATTTTGATTTTTTTTTTTTTAAATATCAGTTGACCCTTTTACTTAGATTTCATTTGAATGACGATAAGATTAATTTTAATAAAATTAAAATTATATTTATATTAAATAATAAAATATATATATATCAATATGTTTTTTATATTAAAAGTATCTAGAAAGATCCAGAAATTGACAGTTTTCCAAGACTTAAAAGGGTATTTTCTTTTTTGTTTAGGTAATTAAGTCATTGATAAACAAGAGGAAGCCAGAATCTTCGAGAGAGAAAATATATGTGGGAAGATAAAGAGAAAAAAGGATGAGAAGAAGAGAGAAAGAGAAAAGATAAAAAAAAAAAAAAAAAAAAAGAGAGAGAGAGAGAGAAAGGTAAGGAACCATCTGAGTTAAAATAATATTTATATTAAGTAATAATAATTAAGGAACCAAAAAATATAATAAATTAATCGAAGATGGGTGCTCTGTTTTGGGTTGGCAATGATAAATGGAGTTATGGTGGAAGGATTAGAAATAGGAAACATGATGTCCACGTATTGTATTGTATTTATAACTAGAATTTTTGTCCCGTGATTTTTTTTAATATTTATAAAATTTTAATTAAATTAATAATTATAAATAAATTTAAATTGAATTATATTATTATTATTTTTTAAAATTATTTTTTTATTTTTTTATATTTAAGTAAATGAATTTAGAGTTAAAATCGAATCACTATGATAAATTATGTAAAATATGTGATGAATTGAAATACGACATAAACACAACATGAAAATTAATAAAAACACGACACGACACGACACGAAAATAACAGAAACACAACACGAATACACGAACGTATCAAAATCTATATAAAACGAATTATTAAAGCGTAAAAATCTATATAAATTTATAATCTTTGAACACACAACAACGAACACATAAATTTTTCTCTAAATTGAATCACTATGACAAAATATGTCATGAATTGAGACACGAAACGATCACACAAATTTTTTTCTAAACTGAAACAATGACAAAATATTAAATGAATTGCGACACGATACGAACATAACTTAAGAAAAATAATTAAAATACAACACGAAAAATAACATAAACATGACACGAATACACGAATGTATCAAAATATAAGTAAAACGAATTATTAAAGCATAAAATATTATATAAATTTATAATATTTTAAACACACGAAAAAATAAACAAAATAGAGGATGAATTAAAACACGATACAAAGACAACATAGAAAAATAATTAAAGCACGACGTGACACGAAAAATAACATGAATACAACACGAATACACGAACATATCAAAATTTATATAAAATAAATTATTAATGTGTAAAAAATTATATAAGTTTATAATATTTTAAACACACACAAAAATTACACGAATACAAACACACAAAATTTTTTTTAAATTGAATCACTATGAAAAATTATGCAAAATATGTCATGAACTAAGACACAACACGAATATACAAAACTTTTTCTAAATTGAATAACAAAGATAAATTATGTAAAATATGAAATGAATTGAGACACGATACAATATAAAAAAAAAAAATTAAAACACAATACAAAAAATAACATAAACACTATACAAATACATGAACGTGTCAAAATATATATAAAATAAATTATTAATATATAAAAATTTATATAAATTTATAATATTTTAAATACATAAAAAAATAATACAAACACACAAAATTTTATCATTCTTTTCTCTTTTCTTATTTTTTTTTTTTCCCCTAAAAACAAAGAAAAGAGGATACCTGTCAATACTAAATCAATAAGATGGATGATACATTGTTTCCATCGATTGGTCTGTGATTTCTTTCTTCCTTATCTTTCTTTCTTTGAATAAAAAAAAAAAAATGAAATCAGCTCAGCGCCATATATGAGATTTTGTCGGATTTCCAATCTATGCCATGTAAAGTGCATGGGGAAAATCACGAAACTGCCCCATCGAGATGCAGGAAAAAGGGCAGTTATGTCATCTCACAATTTCAGGTCCACCCACAAATAAATACAAGGCATTGGCGTTGGGAAATGGAAATTAGAAGAAGTGAGAAAAAAGGAAAAAAAAAATGGCGAAGTCGGGAAGAAGGGTGGTGCTGCTCTGCGGGGACTATGCCGAGGACTATGAGGTTCTTTTGTTTTAGGGTTTTGTTTTGTTGTTTTCTGTTAAATTTTGTTAATTAATGGAAGGAAAATATGATTAGGTGATGGTCCCTTTCCAAGCACTGCTAGCTTATGGTGTGAGTGTGGACGCTGTTTGCCCCGGCAAGAAGGCTGGCGACGTTTGCCGCACTGCTATTCATCAATCTTCCGCCCATCAGGTTGCTTACATCAAATAAATTCATGAACTTTAGCTTTTCTTTATTATTATTATTTTTATATTCAATCTTCACTTCCTTTACCTTTAACTTTTGAATAATGTTTACGACTTACGAACTCAAACTATCATTGGGATTTCTTAATCATTGTTGTATACCATCTTTATCTCTCAGTTTTTTTTTTTCAAATACTCTATCATGTATTGTCTATCTCAAGTATTATTTTTAATAATGCATTTCTAAGTTTTTATTTTTAATATTCACTTCTAGCAGACCTACACTGAGTCCCGTGGTCACAATTTTACACTGAATGCATCATTTGATGAGATAGACCACACTGAATATCATGGTTTAATTATACCTGGAGGACGAGCTCCTGAATATCTTGCTATGAATGAATCTGTACTGGACCTAGTGCGCAACTTTGTCAATTCTGGAAAGCCAGTTGCCTCAATTTGTCATGGTCAATTGATATTGGCTGCTGCTGGCTTAGTTGAAGGTCGCAAATGCACTGCTTACCCTGCTGTGGGACCTGCACTTATTGCTGCTGGTGCATTCTGGGTTCAACCTGATACCATGGCAGCTTGTGTTGTTGATGGTAATATCATTACTGGGGCTACCTATGATGGGCATCCCGAGTTCATCAGGCTCTTTGTGGAAGCACTAGGAGGCATCATAACCGCGTCAAACAAAAAGATCCTATTTCTTTGTGGGGTAACTTCCCATTCAATGAATTCAAGTTAAATTTGACTCATTAGCAGAATTACTTTTGTTTATCACATGACTTTGACTGAACGAGTAATATTCCAATTTCCAAACAAAGTGATTAATATATATAGATACACATATTTATGTCTTTATGCATATGTTACCTGTTAGAGTGGGGGCAGATCTAGTAGCCTCTGCACAAAGAATTATATTGGTTAACATTCTCCTTTGGCTGTTTAAAGTGCATACTAGATTGGTCTTTTAGCTATACACACCCTTCATGTATGCGGTCTGGAAGTGCATACCTGTAGACTGATTTCCAGTACACATGGAAGCATGCACATTAGGTGGGTGGTTCAGTATCATAATTGTTTTGAAGTTTGAATCATTGGAAAATAAAACTAGACAGACTAGTAAATTATAAAGGTGTAACATCCACCTTTCATCATCCTCTATCATTGGAATATGAATCAGAAGTTTAGCTTCCCTATTATTTAACTCTCATTGGCTTGTGCTCCCGTTTTGCTTGCTTTCCTTCTTCTGCTGTCTGTAAAGGTGGATTCTCTTTTCATTCATGTTTGCTACTGAATTACAGAATTCATTGTTTGAAAGTTATTCAATTTCTCCTCTTGTATTTCTGAAATATTCATCCTGTGACTGAATTTTCATGGATTTAAGAAGAGATTTCCAAGTTATATGCAAATTTTCTGCTGACAGAGTAAAAACCTATGTCAAATTAAACTTTTCAAAGACACATGCTTGGTCACGATATCTTAACACATTGCTTCTCTTGCTTAATTTATAGGATTATATGGAAGATTATGAAGTAACTGTTCCTTTCCAGTCATTTCAAGCTCTGGGGTGCGATGTAGATGCAGTTTGTCCTAAGAAGAAGGCTGGTGATACCTGCCCAACTGCTGTCCATGATTTTGAAGGTGACCAAACTTACAGTGAGAAGCCAGGTCATGATTTTACTCTAACAGCTAACTTTGAGGCCATAGATGCCTCAAGTTATGATGCTCTTGTCATCCCTGGGGGTCGAGCACCAGAATATTTAGCGTTAGATGAGACAGTGATTGCTTTAGTGAAGAATTTTATGGAGTCCAGGAAACCTGTTGCATCCATTTGCCATGGGCAGCAGATTTTAGCCGCTGCTGGCGTTCTCAAGGTAGTATTCCTGACGTTGATTGTTAAGAAGGAATTTCATATTATTTAAACTTCACTATATATATATATACACATGCATTTAGATTTCATTTACGTACAACAATTCTGATGGCCTTTTTTTGGTTTTATAATAAAATGTTGCACTCTGTTTGGTTCTTGAGTTCCAAGCAGCCAGCATAGGGGGATGGTTTTGAGGTGGCTTTTTCTTCTATTCTAATCCCTTTCACATGCCTTTTTAGAGAGCAAAATGGAGATATGAAGGATAAAATGGTTGTTTGAAAAACATCCCAGCTATTCCTATTGTCTTTCTCAGAGTTAAATTTATATACCTTTCTTACTTGCCTTGAAGTTTACTCTGTAAGCTTAACCTTCTTGGATGCTTTCCCTTGCTTCTATCTATCATTTTGTCTAAACAGGTTGATTCAAGTTTCAAGTTACCTTCACTCGCTAGGTAGGAAAACTAGGTTCGTATTTGAACTCTTATAATCTTTCTGAGTAAATACTTGGTGAACATTAATCTTTAAACTTCATATTAAGTAGATTGACAACCTTTAAAGAGACGGTTCCTTTTAGCACGATCTTGCATCCTTTAGAACGATATTGCTTCCTTCAACCTGAAAGTGTACTCTCAACTGTTATTATTGAATTACATAAAGGTTTTTCTTTAAAGGAGGCACCAAGGCCAAGTCCAGTCTTATGGTATATGATCTTATCTCTTAACAGTTTAGCTAAGCTCTCTGCAATAACTACTGTGGAATTGTAATAGTTTTCATTATCTAGTACGCTAAAGAAATAATGAACTGAAAAGTGCAACAAATTGGGTTTAATTCTTATGAGTCATCAGAAACATTGGAAGGGGAGAATATAACCAAATACACATCCAGGACTTCATTTTGGGCAAAACTAGACAATCACCTTTACATAAGAATTTCAGGGTGTAAGACTTGATGTTTATATTGTGTATGAGTAGAGTGTTCTAGAGGATGTATTGCTCCTTCATATCGAAGTTTCAGGGCTTTAAAATTTTAAAGAGATATAATGGTTAGGCTGCTATCTTGCAATGTGCATATAAGTAGATTGTTTTCAGAGGATGTATTGATGTAGGACAAGAAAGAGGGGTTGCATCATATGGGCAAGAAACCATTGTATGGAAATGAGAAATTTGTTGGTTTGAGACTGAGATTTAGTGTTAATTGTGGTGAAAAATGGGAAATTGTAAGACTTCTTAAGCTTTGAATGAATTTTGCTCTGTGATTTGGTGTTTAGAAGCTGTGCTGACCTTGTACTCTATTAGGACACAGTAATTTAGGGTTTTGGCTTGAATTTTGATGGTTAATTTCCATGTGTGTGGTTTGGGATTGAAAGAAGGATAATTTGGTGGTTTTAGGTAGTAATATAAACTGATTTCAAATCAAAATTGTGAAAACAGCTGAAAATAAAAAAAGAAAAAGAAATCCCAAAGCCTCACACCTACGGTTCTTTACGAGTCATCCTATGGTTGGTTGACTCACACAATTCTCTGTCCAAATAGGAGGATTACATTGATATCTATAAAGACCTAGCATCCCTAGTCCTTTTCTAAGCCTAGGGTTCTTTAGAAGTCACATAAAAGGTTGGTTGTATTATACAATTTTCTATCCCTAGTAGAAATGTTAGATGATATATATATATATATATATATATAAAAACCTATAGTTCCTATTCCAACAAGATTAGTGCCTAGCACCCCTAGCCTAATAGGGATTTTAACAAATAGTTGAAGAATAATTAGAACAATTGGAAAACAAAAACCTAAAATTATCCCCTTAGACTCAAAATTTTCCAGCAAATCTTGAAATATTAAAATATCAGTTGCACATAAAATTGAGAGAATGGAAAATAAATAAAATCTGCAACTCTAGCAAAACAAAAAAGTATATGATATATATTCTATCTGTTTCTTTTTGCCATATGTCAATTTCACTTAAGTAGTATTTTTGTGATGTTACTTGATGCTGTAATATAGATGGATTTCACGAGTTAGGGCATATAATAATAGCTATGCCACAGACTTGGTAGTTAGTGAAAATCTTGATTTACATGTACTGCATGTTAGACCTTTTAGATCTCTTTCCAAACATGTTTCTAGCAATTGCCCTGCTTTTGAGGTTTCATTTTAATTTTCTTTTCACCATATTTACTTCGTTGTAAAAAAAATAATATGAATTTCATGCACATTTTTTTCTTTGTGGGAAATTTTGAACCTTGTTATTGATGCTAGATAAATAAAATTAATATGAAAGTTATTTTCCCCACAAAACTACATACGAGTAAATTTCATAGTTTGAATGTGATCTTTTTTGCAAATTCATTTTCATTCGCAACATAAAAAACTCAACTTTTTCATCCCCAACTTTTTGAATTTGTTTCAAGTTCATTCATCTATCAACATATTGTTAAGATTTGGGAATTTTTGTATGTTCCATCAAAGCATCACATGGCAAGTTTTGCGCATATTATATCCAAATTCTAACATAGTATTGGAGGATGGATGAATTTGGGAAAGGTTGTGGATTAAAAAAAATATATATTTTTTTAGGTCACAAATGAAAATGAAACATTATGAAAAGGTCAAGGACTAATGATGCAGTTTACTTGCTACATATTATAAGGATCTTTCTAAGTTCACATACATACATACATAGATACACACATCACTATTACATAAATACGTTGTTACATGTAAAAATAAAATCATGCATTTTTCAATCACATAAATTACATTTACAAGATTTGATTGTTCAAAAACATAAACTTGCTTTTGTTTTCAAATGCAGTATTAGAAGAAAACAAGAGTAGCAAAAGTAAGAAACAAGCAAAGTTTAAAATATATGGAAGTTTTTTTACTATGGAAATTTGTTAACATCAACTATGTTTTGTCCATTTCATAATTTCTGATTCAGGGGAAGAAATGTACTGCATACCCGGCCGTGAAACTTAATGTGGTCTTGGCAGGAGCAACTTGGTTAGAACCTGACCCTATAGATCGTTGCTTCACTGATGGAAATTTGGTTACTGGAGCAGCTTGGCCCGGGCACCCAGAGTTCATTTCTCAATTAATGGCTTTGCTTGGTATTAAAGTTTCCTTCTAGTTCATCCTTGTCTTGATATCAGCTTTGCAAGTCTATATACGTGTGTATGGGGCAAATGTTGTAAAATGTCATATGAATATATGTGATGTCATTCTCGCAACTGGTTATGCAACCAGTAGGGCGTAATACAGTCACATGCCAATAAGGTCGCAAAAAGCCACAAACTGGTTATCATCCCTCGTTTTGTGCTATAAAATCAGCTTTGATTATGGATGTTTCTAGTTTTGTGTAGCAAAGAGATGATTATGGATGTTTCTAGTTTTGTGCTATAAAATCAGGTTGATGTGCTATTTTGGTCATGGATGAATCTATTATGTCATTTATAATTATTGCATTTCAATTAATCATGAATTGTGTAGGCTTCATAATATTTTACATAATTGTCCTTGGATTGATCGATGCTCTCAAGTGTCGATTGTGCTTAGTAGAGGGACATAATAATTTTGTGAAGATTGACTCATTTTGATTTTTAACCAAATTGTCACTTTTGTTTGGTTAAAATTTGGTGTTTACACATGTAAAGCCTCAAAATACTTTTTGTCAATTCGGATTATTGATCCAAAAGCTTGCATAGCAAACTCCATATCGATGTGTTTTACCTTGAGATCCTGTGTGGCGTCTATGATATACAACCTAGAAAGAAGAGGGTGGGGCGTTTGAATCAATTCCAAACGTGTTAATATCACATATTTTATAACTGAATATACAACACAAGTTAATATTTGCAAAAACAATACCTGTGAACTGAGCTATTATTGCCTTTTACCCTAACACCGGGGGTTCTATCGTGAGTTCCTTAGAAAAGGCTTTTGGTAGGCTCCAAATTAGAAAACCTGAGTAGCAGGTTATCAGGTCACCATTTTTTACATATAAACATAACTGAAATTACATATAAACATGATAAATTACATATAAACATGACAAACATGAGAAATTATATATAAACTTGACGAATTACATATAAACATGACAAATTATATATGAAAAATTACATATAAACATGACAAATTACATATAAACTTGACAAATTATATATAAACATGAAAAATTACATATAAACATTATCAAATGACAATTACATATGAAGATGACAAATTACATATAAACATGACAAAAATAAGAAATTACATATAAACATGAGAAATTACATATAAACATGAGAAATTACATATAAACTTGACGAATTACATATAAACATGACAAATTATATATAAACATGACAAATTTACGAATTACATATAAACATGACAAATTACATATAAATTTGACGAGTTACATATAAACATGACAGATTACATATAAACATGACAAATTCACGAATTACATATAAACATGACAAATTACATATAAATTTGACGAGTTACATATAAACATGACAGATTACATATAAACATGACAAATTCACGAATTACATATAAACATGACAAATTACATATAAACTTGATAAGTTACATATAAACATGACAAATTACATATAAACATGACGAATTTACGAATTACATATAAACATGACAAATTACATATAAACTTGACTAATTACATATAAACATGACAAATTACATATAAACTTGACGAATTTACGAATTACATATAAACATGACAAATTACATATAAACTTGACGAGTTACATATAAACATGACAAATTACATATAAACTTGACGAATTTACGAATTACATATAAACATGACAAATTACATATAAACTTGACGAGTTACATATAAGCATGATAAATTACATATAAATATGATAAATTACATATAAACTTGACGAATTACATATAAACATAACAAATTACATATAAACTTGACGAATTTACGAATTACATATAAATATGATAAATTACATATAAACTTAACGAATTACATATAAACATAACAAATTACATATAACGATATACATTTGTTGAAGCCTACCAAAAGCTCATATTAAGAAACCTATTTTAGAATTTTCCCTAACACTGGTTAAGGTGTCAACAAAAAGATTAATAAATCAAAATATACCAAATGACATAGTAGCTAGCTAGCACCTTCTATTGTTTCATATAACAGATTATGTTATGCTGCAGAAGTGCAGATGACAGTCGATGATGATCGATGGGACAAATCATTATTATTATTATTATTATTATTATTATTATTATTATTATTATTATTATGTTTTTTTGATCAAAGGGCTTCCTTAACGTTGACGGCAGGAATGTTTACATACCCCATCTTCTTAGGGCTAAATTCTTCATCACTCTCATCTTCCTCCAAACAAGCGCGATGATACTCGAAACGGGCCGAGAAGAGGGTCCACACCAAGTAAACGATGGCGCCAGTAAGAGCGCCGGAGCCGACGCGGAAGAGGAGAGCGACGACCACGCTGAGAATGTCCCTGCTGCGCTCACGGAGAGAGCTCAAGACGTACGACGGCTTGGGATTGGAGGGTATGGGATTCACTTGGCGGATTTCGGTGAAAACGGTGACGGATCCGGAGAAGGCGGAGGAGGAAGGGTCGTTAGGGTTAGGGTTTTGGAAAGAAAAGGAATAGGAGGAGACGAGGAATGTCTTGCAGGGTCTTGCGGTGGCTGAGATTGAGAGGAGGCCCACCGCCAGGATTGTCAACGCAACCACATACTCACTCCACCTTCCCATTCTTCTTCTTCTTCTCCTCTGCAATTTGCGATTTAAAATTCCACTTCATTTCCACATCCCACATATTTATACCACTCATAATTTTCTCCCTTTGCCACCAATTCAAAAAAAATTTAATTCCATAATTTAAAGATTGTTGTTTTTTTATCTTTTTAAATACATTTTAAAGAATGTCTTATCAGAAATTTATCTTTTACGTTTTTTTTTTTAAATAATTATAAATTATCTTTATTATGAGAAAAATAAAATATTTATTTATTTTATTCAATGTTAAAAAAATCAGATCGGAAGTCGAATCGATTAGACCTCTCATTCTCGATTTAATCGGTTGGATCGACCAATTTTTTTTTGGATAAGTATAGTTAATAATTAACAAAAATTGGATCGACCAATTTGATAAGGCTTTTTTTTAAATATTTAAACATTAAATAAATATTAAATATAGTTAATAATTAACAAAAATATGAATTTGACTTAATGGTATAGTCTTTAATATAATACTAAAAAGTTAAAGAATTATATCTCATTAATTACAAATACAATTTTGAAAAAAAATAAAAAATACTACAAAATCGATTTTTTACCGATTCAATTCAATTTTTTACCTGTTTTTAATCGGTTGAATCGGTTCTTTAGAGGTTTGATAAAAATTTGATTCTAATATATTAGCCGGATCAGACAGACCATCAATTCTCAATTTAACCGATTTGATCGACCAGTTCAATTTTTTAATCACTGATTTTATTTATTAAAGTGTTTATGACCACAATATTGTCTAATCTAAAGTATATTGATTTTAACATGAAAAAGATCCTATCCTCTGCATAACACCCTTCATATTTTTGTTGGGTTAGGGCTAGGGGTGACCGGGTGAGCAAATTTTCAATTAACCAAAAAAATCATTGAAACCGATCGAATTTGGTTAATTCAGTTTGGTTTATTCGATTTTCGATTTAATTGATTTGCTTATTCGGTTAAAATAGTTTAATTGATCGATTTGCGATTTAATATTTGTAAATCGAACCGACAAATTAAATCGACAATAAAAAAATAATATTTAAACCTATAACCCAACCCAACCCAATTCAAACCCAAACTCAAACCCATATCCATAACTCAACCCATTCAATGACCAAATGGCCCAAACCCAACCTAACCTATTACATACCCAAATGGCCAAATTGGCAAATCCAATATCAATACCCAAATGCCAAATTCAAAATTAATCCCAAATTTTTAACCCAAGCCCGTCCCCAGTCCCCTTTCTTAATTCTTTCGATCCCTTTCTATTATTCACTGTAAAAGTATAAAAAATCAAACAGAAACCCTAACTATGCTCTTCACTCACCAGTCCCCTTTCTTCACTCTTTTAGCGGCTCTTCAGTATTCGATCGGCGACCGCTCCGCCACTGCCACAGTCATCCTTCTCAAGGTATCCTCCCGATCCCGTATACTTTTATTTCTTTCATCTCTCACTTTTCTTACTATTTCTTAGTGTCGCAACAGTTCAGCTTCGATTCTTTTAGGTTTAAGTGATGACTAAAAGGGATTAGACATATGCTAGCTTTATCTGTAGATTCCTTTTTAGTTTGTATAGAAATTAATGAGTATCCAACATTGTCTAGCAGAAATGAGGATCATAGGAGTAAAAAAAAAAAAAAATCTTTAGATCAAAAATAGGATGAAACCGTCTAAACCTACCGAACCGATTATGTTTGGTTCGGTTGGTTCGGTTTGAGCATTATATGTCGGTCAGTTCAGTCGGTTTAGTGAGTGTATTCGGTGTAATCGGTTATTGGCATTTTGAAATTGAACCGACCAAATGCACACCCCTAGTTAAGGGCTCAATCGAATCTGTTTAGATTGTATTGTCCGCTAAGTTGGGTTTGAAAATTTGTACAATTTCAAAATTTTATAAAAATTAAAATTTCAAAATTTTACAAAAAAAAAATGTTTATGAAAAGAAAAAGGAAAAATTAAAAAAAAAATATAGATTTATTTTAAATTCCAAAAAAGAAAACGAATAATTTAACCATAAAAAATCATCCACCAACAACATATTGAAAAGAAAGAAAAAAAAAAAAAAACCCATAAAAAACGTTACTGAGTTAAGAAATTTGTACAATTCAAAATTTTTAAATTTGTATCGTCCTCAAAGGAAAAAACCAAAACAAAATAAAATTAAAAACCAACAAATATGTAAGTATGAACTTATTTTTTAAAGTTTAAAAATATTCAAAAAATTTAGCCATCAAAAGCCATCCACCACCAACAAATTGGGGGGAAAAAACACAAGCGAAACATTTGAATCTAAATTCTTTTTTTTTTTTTAAGATTAAAAAAATATAACAACTTAGATCAACACAATACACACAAAATAGTATATAAAAAAAATGTGACAAAAAAAATACCACAAAAAAATTCAAAAAGAAAAGGTTGTTTTAGGGTTTTCTAAACTAGTATAACGGATGATTAAGGGTCGGGTAAGGGTCCTAGGAGGTTGTTTAGGGTGTTCATCAATAAAAAGGTAGGCCGGAAAACAATGACAATTTAAATATAAGTTAATTACATCAATGGTCCCTAACATGTAGGAAATATTTTATATTGTCCCTAAACTTCATAAAATAACAATTAGATCCTCAATTTCAAAGTTTCGTATCAATATAATCTTTCCGTTAGCAGAACCTTGAATATAGGCATTAAATAACATATGACATTTGACATATAAATTAAAAAAAGTCATATGCTGATATGGTGTTTGTCGCAACCTAAAAAATAACGAGTCTCATCGCAAGACTTTATTATTCGTTAAGCGTGACATTAAAAAAAACTGAGGAAAAGTCGACTTAATTCCTCTAGAAAAATAAAGGTTTTGAAAATGACCATGAAAAAAAATGGAGTGGCCACCAATCTTTTTTAGCTAGGTGTGATCGACCACCTATTAAAACCGGTTTTAAAAAATATTTTAAAAATTAATTAAAATATTTTTAAAACCAATTTCAAGTCTGCGTTTAAACCCTAGAAATCAAATAAACAGGTTCGGGACTCGGTTATGTGGGGGGAAGTATTAGCACCCCCACAACGCCCATATAAAACGGTACCTTATTAATCGTGTGTTATCTCAAATCTCGGTGAAAAAGTTGGTTTTAAATTTAATATTTCAAGTTAATTCCCAATTTAAAAAAAAAAATAATTCCATATTTAATTGAAAATGGTCCGGAATTTATAAATTCAAAATTTTCCTATATTTCTCAACAAACGTGGCAAAATATAGAAATTTTTATTAATCATTATCCTTTTCGAATCATTCTCGTTTTTTGAAAGAAAGATATTCCTTTATTAATGATAATTGATGATATTCCCTCCAGCAAACCCGTTAGAGAACTCATGAATTATTTTGACTCGGGAATATCTTTATTTTTTATTGAAAAATCATACATCTGCTTATCCCTATTCACCTAAAATCTCTCGAAGGCTTGCTCTATCATTACGAGCACATCATCAGAATCCTTTTCTCCGAATAGAGAACCGACTGAGCGAAAGCTGTGAAGAATAGGTGGGAATGTCATAGGCTCCCATTCAATATCCATACCCGTAAGACGGGCCATCCTCCTTTGTTGGTTCCTTTCAACTTGTTTCCTTTTCTCATGGGCCTTCGGAAGATACCCTAGGCCAAACCGATCTTTCTTTCCTTTTACTTTCATTGCTCGAGCCATTCCTTGAAAATATTTCACGAGACCTTTTCCAGCCCTGCAGCCTTTTCCCACGGTGGTTCTTACCCCTAGCCTTGTGTTCTTAGACAGCCTCGGTTGCGAAATTTTCCATCCTTCAGCGATGAAACTGCATTTACAAATTCCAAAGACCGAAAAGAACACTCCACAGCCTCTTTATTGGGCTCAACATAAGGATATTCAGTTGATGCAGAGGCTATTATGTCTTCCTCTCCTGATACTGTGATCAACCGGCCCTCCATCACAAATTTTAGCTTTTGATGAAGAGACGAGGGTACAGCCCTAGCTGAATGTATCCACGGCCTTCCCAACAAGTAATTATAAGATGGATTAATATCCATGACCTGGAAGTTCACTGTATAAATGCACGGGCCTATCTCCAGAGAAACTTCAATGGTTCCCATAACCTCTCTCCTTATTCCATCGAAAGCCCTGACCACTGTGCAACTTGGTATCATATAGGATATATCCACTGGCAATTTGGATAGGGTTGGTAAAGGCATCACATTTAGTGAAGAACCATTATCCAAAATGACTCTTAGTAATATGTGCCCCTTACAAGTGGTAGTTATATGTAAGAGCTTTCGTTGATCCAATACCATTGGGTGGTATCTCCTCATAGCTAAAAAATATGTAGTCATCTGCTGCGATGTTTCCCACCAGCCTATCCAGCTTTTCCACTGATATATTATTAGCCACGTATGCCTGATTTAATACTCTTAACAGGGCATTCCTGTGTGGTTCTGAATTCAAAAGCAAGGATAAGATTGAGATCCTAGATGGTTGACGCTGCAGTTGTTCAACCACGCTATACTCACAATGCTTTATAAATTTTAAGAACTCACATGCTTCCTTCTCACATACTGGTTCTTTCATTCTGTTAACCGGGGCTGATCCCCTCTCTATTTTTTTTGGCAAATCCATCTCAATATGGATTGGCTCGACTACCTTTTTTCCTTTATCTGTTCCTCTGTCTTTCTCTGCTAACCCTTGTTCAGCAGCCTCCGGAGCATAACACCTCCCGCTTCGGGTTAAATGCCCCACACCTGTAATATCCTGCTGGCTTGAAGACCCAGGCATAACCATGCTGCAATCATATTTCCATGGTGCAGCCTTGTTTTCCTTGTATGAAAAGGAAACAGGTAAATCAATTATTAACTTGGGTGCATTTTCCTCGATAACTGGCATAACTTTCTCCTTCAGTTCATCATAGTAGATGATCAGGGGTCTTCCTATCCCATAGCCACCTGTATTTTCAATGACTTCTATTTCCCTCTCTATCTCCTCGTAGAATTGGGCTTCCCCATTATCCATCATCCGTTGGACTTTAACCCGAAAGTCCCCGCAATCATGTATGTCATGGCCTCCACACCTATGGAACGGGCACCAATTATGCACCCTTTTTGCAACCATTTTCAGACTATCTGTATCTTCCACCAATCCTGCCTTGACCATTTCAACCCATACTGTCAGCATCGGAGTCTTAACCTCCCAAATATCCCTTTTTACTCTTCTGCCCTTTCCGGTCAATATTGCATTTACCTGATTCCCAGCATGATTGGGCAATGGGTTTCCAACTACGTTCGGCCTATTTTTTGATACAAACCTCACAACCCCAGCCTTGATTAGGCTTTGGACTTTCTTTTTGAAGGCCAGGCAATCTTCAATAAATGTCTTTGGATTCTTGCGTGGTATGCACAATTAGTGTTTGCATTGTACCATCTTGGATGGAGATGCCAGAGGTTTGAGGTACACGGGTGCAACAAGTTGACCCTGCAATAGTTTTGGATGTAGCTCACCGTAGGTGGTAAAATCGGATCAAATTGGGGTTTTTGATCATTCCTTGGTGAACGTTGGTCATTGCGCGCAGGCCTTTGTGTGTTTGGGACAATATTTCTAGAAAGGGTGATTTGAGGGGATATGTCAGTTGGGAATGGCTGTTGTGATATATTGGTGTAGGGGAACGGGTTTTGGATAAGGTGGTTGACATTGGGGTAGTAAGGATTATACCCCGGGTATGGTGTGTAAGGTGTTGGAGGTGCATAAGGTGTGGTAGGAGTATAGGGCCTTGGTGGTGTGTATGGTGTAGAAGGTGTCTTTGTAGGAAAAGCTCTCTTTGGGGTAGCAGACTCACCCCCTTCCATTTTCCCATTCTTAATAGCTGACTCAATCATTTCCCCAAGATATTACCATATCTGCAAAATCGTTGGTAGCGCTTCCTACCAATTTGTCATAATAGGGTGCTTTCAATGTGTTGATGAAAAGCACCGTGGTTTCTTTGCTAGTTAAAGGGGGTTGCACTTGTGCGGCCAGATCCTTCCACCTCTGCGAATACTCTTTGAAGGTCTCATTGGATCTCTTTTCCATATTTTGTAATGACAGCCTATCTGGTACCCTGTCGAAAACATGCTTATAATATTCCATAAAAGCCCTGGCCAAATCTGTCCATGGACGAATTTTGGTACGACTCAGTTGATTGTACCATCGGGTGGCTAACCCTGTCAGGCTATCTTGGAAGCAATGAATAAGCAATTTCTCATTATCCTCATGCCTCGCCATCCTTCAACAGTGCATGGTCAGATGAGCTGATGGGTTTGTGGTCCTATTATACTTTTTGAAGTCTGGTACTTTGAACTTCGGGGGAATTACTAGGTCGTGTACCAAGCTAATCTCTTTGGCATCTAGACTGCTAGATAACTCTGCTCCTTCTACTGCTCTTAGCCTTTCTTCCAGCAGTTGATATTTCTTCTGAGATTCAGCGGTTTCGACCCTCTTCAATTCAACTATTTTGGCCCTTTCCTATACTGCCATTTCTTCGAAGTCTGGAACCTCGAACTCAATTGGATCATTCCGATGTTACCCCTTTTTGGACCGAAATTCTGTGCTTCGGCCGCTGGCTGGATGTAAATGTAGGAAGCTGCCCCAGTTGGGAGTTCGTTTCCCACAGGTTTGGATGTCTGACCATTTCTCTGTACCATTTCTGGTCGATCTTCCTGATTCATTGCCCCCATTCCAGTAACTGAATTCTCTCCGGGCCACTTCTGTTTCATCATAGTGCTCATCATCTTCATGAGTTTTGTCATCTGTTCTCGTGTCTCCTCTTGAGACTTAGTTAACTGTTCTTGTAGTTCTTTCTGGATTCTTTCCATTCTTTCAATTCTGGCAAGCTGATTGTTTTCCATGGCTTTTGTTCGAGATCGAGTATTGTAAGGGTGCTGGAAATCTGGTTCTTTCTGAGTGCGACCAATTGTACTTTTAGTTTTAAAAACCATGGATTAGAAATTATTGACACATTTCTTATTTTTATTTTATAAAAAATGAATAAATGAATGAGTGAATGTTAATGAATACTCAACTAAGTAAATGACTAGGTGTATGAACTTAGATGACTAATTATAAAGAATAAATGAATGAATAAATAAATAAATAAATGACTAAGTATATGAACAATTTATAAAGAATAAATGAATGATTATGAATATGAATATGAATGAACAAATAAAATATATAAAAGAAAGAACTAGTGAATGATGAATGTATTTAAAGTATTGGCCCCAGGATAATTCCAACCAAACGGTCTTTCATTGATTTCCTGGAACTAAATACATCAAAGAAAAGATCCCTGCTTTAGACAACATGATAATCTATCTCTCCTAAAAACTATTACAAAATAGTGGTAACTCCCTCGGATCCTGGACCTTCTTCACTGTCCTCTTTTGATTGTCTTGCTCTTCCATCTGATCCCTACTTGTTCACGACCCTTTGACGTGTCAGCAGAAGCATCGCCATGTAAGCTTTCCCTAGCTTGTTTCTCCATTTGATTTGCTCGGGCTTCCTCATGTTTTGCTTTCTCTTTCCAATAGATATTCTCCTTCTTGAGGTTTTTGACCTCATGTTCCCACTCCCCGGAAGTCTTGAGAGTCCCCTCAAATCTGAGCTCAAAGCGGTACCTTTTGTTCTCTAAATGTAATTCCCGAAGATCGCCCTTAGCGGTGTCCCTTTCTCTCTTGATCTGTTCCTTTTCTTTTTCCCGAGCTAATTCCCTATTTTTCATGTCCTCAAGCTCTTCTTGCAGTCGGGCAATCTCCTTGCTCATCCGAGCCTTTTCTTTTTCAAATTCCGCCCTTGCGATTTCTAACTCTGATGGCATTTCCCTCGGTGGCGGATTCATGAACTGGACCTCCTCCCCATCTGATGTCAACAGTCTATCATTAACCCTTAATTCTCTCCATACTAGGTAATCAGGTGTGACGGTGTCGGCATATCTGGCCACTTTTATCCGGTGAGTTTTCTTCCATGCTTCAATCACTGCCCGCACTTTTCCAGAATATCTGTCTTCCCCATAAGTGAACTTTGATGATCCTAGATTATGAGTCACGGGTGTGAATTGCCGAGACTCAACCTGTCTTTGCACCAACAAAGGCGCATAACTCAACCCCTAAATTTAGAGTAGTGGAACTCCCATGTTGTCCCTACATTTGTACATAATCGGCATAGGAACCATCCATGGAGCTCTCCAAGTCACCATCTCCCCTTTTAGATTCCGGAACATGTTGACCTATTTCTCTTCATTCTCGTCTTTAGGCCAATCATTTTGAAGGAATTCCCTAATCGGAACTAAAATCTTCATGTATGGTTTGAAGGAAACATTTTCTATCTTCCAAAAGTGACTTTGAATCTAAATATAAAGGAGTTATACACATCCCTTGATCCTCCCTTGTCTTGCCCTTTTACAAAAATTCAGGGATCGGATAGTTTCAGCTATGATGGTCGGAGATGGGTCGATCTTTTGTTCCAACTTTTCAAAGAAATCAAACACAGCTATATCCACATGACCCAATATCTTCGGGAATATGATTAACCCGTAGATGGCTAGAGAGAAGATGTCCCTAGCTTTTTCTTTGTCGAAACAACCCAATATCAACTGTCGGAGAGTTTCCCACGAGATGCATCCACTTTTCTGCTTTGTGTCCACATGACTCTCAACCCATGTTGTATCCCGTGATCCCAGCCACTTTCTTCTTCAAACCTGAAGGTTTAATTTCCTTCAAATATACCGGACCAGGATTAGGACATTCAATACGTAACAGTGCTGAATATTCTTTGATCATTGGTGTCATATCGTCCTTGTTAAAAGTGAAACATCTATAAGCATGATTCCAAAACTATACCATAGCCTGAATCAACCCACTATTGACCTGAATCGGAATTAAGAGTGCTATATCTCCATATTTCTGAGTGAAAGCTTCTTTCTCTGATACATTCCACTGATTCCAAATGTCGGCTAACCCTCGGAGATTATTCTGTCTAGGATCCATTTTGACCCTTTCCGGCAATACTGACACATGATCTTTCTTGAGGCAATCACCATCCTCCCTCTGATCTTTTTCCGACCGTGCCCTGACTACTGCATGATCTTCTATCATTGAAATAGCCTGACACTCCATGAAAGTCCTTTGGGTTGATAACTATCCCGAGGCCAATAAACTTCAAGTGTATGATGATGTCTACGATGCATGTCAAAGAAAAGAAAACATAAAGAAATAGATTAGTAAGGAAATGAATTCACAAATATAACATAAATAACAACATGCTTCTTTTTTCTTTTTTTTTTAAATGTCCCGAAAATTTAAACAGAGCTTCGGCATTACGACGCCTTGGGACAAAATAATAAAATAAATACGAGTGATATGATGTTCGTTCATCATCACCTAATTTGTATCTAACATATAGAAAGATGGTAAAAGGTTGGCAATGTTCCTCCATGTGTTCTTAAACTTCGGGTATCTTAACAGAAATCCGGCATGGCTTCACCTAGGTTCACTATATGAAGGTGAATCGGTTTTAAGGCCCCGAATGGTTCCTTACTGTCGCCGGTGAAGGCTAGTAAGGCACTCCGATAAAAGCGGGTTCAATTCGTTAGAGTATATTTTCCTATGTCGTACGGAGGATTATCACGAAGGCATTAGGTACTTTATAATACGGAAGTGTTTCACTAGCCCATACGGAGGATCAATCACGAAGGCATAGTTACTTTACTCCCACTTAAAAGGACGGAACCCGAGTAGAGGATTCATGTTATGCAAATGCAAACACAGTGTGTGCGGAGGAACAAAACAAACCTGTCACCACCTATTCTACAACCCTTATTCTAAATGCCCCACTAAAATCAAATAATGTAAAGCATCAGTCAAGCAAACATATAAATATACACAACAAAATAACCAGAGAACAAATAATAATATGAATGCACATGAATATGGACATAATAAAACATTTTTTATTTTTCAAAATTCTCTTTTATTTTAAAAATATGGGAATTAAAATTAAAATACCAATTAAATCAACAAAACCGAGACTTTGATAACACATGACTAATTCTAGGCCTGACTCTCTAATTGTCCCCAGTAGATTCGCCAAGCTGTCGCAACCTAAAAAATAAATAGTCTCATCGCAAGACTTTATTATTCGTTAAGCGTGACATTAAAAAAAACCGAGGAAAAGTCGACTTAATTCCTCTAGAAAAATGGAGGTTTCGAAAATGATCTTGAAAAAGACATGGAGTCGCCACCAATCTTTTTTAGCTAGGTGTGATCGGCCACCTATTAAAACCAGTTTTAAAAAATATTTTAAAATTAATTAAAACATTTTTAAAACCAATTTCAAGTCTGCGTTTAAACCAGAGAAATCAAAGAAACGGGTTCGGGACTCGGTTACGTGCGGGGAAGGATTAGCACCCCCACAACACCCGTATAAAACGGTACCTTATTAATCGTGTGTTATCTCAAATCTCGGTGAAAAAGTTGGTTTTAAATTTAATATTTCAATTTAATTTCCAATGTAAAGAAAAATAATTCAATTTTTAATTGAAAATGATCTAGAATTTATAAATTCAAAATTTTCTTATATTCCCCAACAAACGTGAAAAAATATAGAAATATTTATTAATTTGGAAAACTTTCCGAATCATTCTTTTTTTTTTTGAAAAAAAGATATTTTTTTACTAATGATAATTGATGATATTCCCTCCAGCAAACCCGTTAAAGAACTCATGAATTATTTTAACTCGAAAATATCTTTATTTTTTATTGAAAAATCATTATCCTTTTCAAAACATTTTAAAAGATAGGAATATGTATATGCATGACATAAATAAAATGACATAGCAAAATCTAAATAATATAATGCATCCTAAATAATATGATATAATTTAAATGCCTTAGCATATTCTAAATGAAATGAAATGTCCTAAGTTGTATGACATATTCTAAATGAAATGAAATGACCTAGGTAACATAATATATTCTATATGGAATGTAATATCCTAAATCATATGATATATTTTAAATGAAACAAAATATCCTAAATGACATAATATATCCTAAATGAAATGAAATGACCTAGGTAACACAATATATTCAACATGAAATGAAATTACCTAAGTAAATAATATATTCTATATGAAATGAAATAACCTAAGTAACATAATATATTCTATATGAAATGACATAATTTAAATGACATGGCAAAATATGAATGATATGGCATATAATTTAAATGACATGGAATATAAAATAATGCTATCATATAATATGCATGGAAATAAAAATGAAAATAATAATGCATTAACATAGTATATGCTAAATAATATAACAAAAAAATTAATTAAATAAAAAGCATAGGATATCATGAAATATTCCAAATCATATAATAAACAATATAACATAACTCAAAATCATAACAATATCATAGAAATTATCATAGCAAAAATCACATATTATATAAAATGCATGAATATGGAAAATGCAATGCATAAAAATATATTTTTTTTCTTTAATTGAGGAAATCCGTATATCTAAAAAGATATCCGGCTACCTTAGGAAAATATGTCAAATTAAATATTCTAAAATCAAAATACTTTGTGATTGTTTGAAAACAATTTGGAAAAGCTTAGGTTAAAAATAAAAAAACTGGGTTAAACCTTTTTTTAAATGGCTCTAATTTCCTAAGTTTAAAATCCCAGACTTGACCACCCTTAACCCGAGACTTAAAAAATCATTTTTAGAGTTTAAAAAGGCTTAGAAACTACCCTAAGTCAGTAGCTAACCTTCCTAATCAGCCCCCTCTAAGTAACTTAACCAAAACAGAAAAATGATTTTTCTTTAAATTCAATTCTGACTCCACTGTCCAGTTTTAAGCCACGATTTTTTACCCTATTCTTAAAAATTCAAAAACTTCTGAAAAAAATACTGGAGACTCGGGACATGTAAAAATACACAAAAAAAATCAGCTTAATTTTTTGATTAAAGATGAATGCCCAGAAAAATAGGGAAAGTACGAGTACTGGGTGAAAAAAACTGTTTTGCCAAAATACATTTTTGCCTTTGATAAAATCATTTAAAAATCAAAGTAAAAATATTTAAGACTCACAAAATGGCTCACAAACAGTAGCTAGGACTTTTTGAAAGTTAGATAAAAATTGGCTAAGTAAAAAAATCACAAAGGTAGAATAATCAATTTGACAAACTTTAATTTTCCACAAGTGTGCTCAAGAGAGCATGACTTTGAACCATTAATTGGCCTAAGTCATTAGTCAAGTGGCATGAACATGAAATGCATGAAAAAATAGAGCAAGTATAGTGCATGAAATGCATGAGTTTAAACCTAAATGTCATGAAAAAATGCATGGCATCAATATAGTGACCTAGACCTAAATGAACTTGCATGGCATTTAATGTAACCTAGGTCTAAAATGCATGAACATGCATGGCAAATAAACCAAACCTAATAACTAAAATATGCATGGCATTTTCACAAACACAAGGCATGCTTAAACTAAATACTCAATCAAATGTCATGCAAATGCTAACCTATCAACTAACATAGCAAAAATGCCACCATGATGCTAGAATACAAGGAGTGGCCGAATGGCCTATGGTTCCTAACAAGCATGGCATTTTCACAAACACTTGGTATACTTAAACTAAATACTCAATCAAATGTCATGCAAATGCAAAAACCTACCAACTAACATGGCAAAAATGCAACACACAATGCACAACACATGGAGTAGCCGAATGGCCTCAAGCTCCAACAAGCATGGCATTTTCACAAACACTTGATATACTAACATGCTCAACTAAAATATAACACTCAAAACATGCAAACACAAAGTAGAAATACTAAAACCAAACAAGCATTTTCACAAACACTTGATATACTAACATGCTCAACTAAAATATAAAACTCAAATCGTGCAAACACAACACAAGCATTTTCACAAGCACTTGATATACTAAATATAAAACATCAACAAATTTAAACATTATGAAAACAGAAAATTAAAAATGCAAGAACATGATATTTAAATTATAAATGGCAACAAACAAAGCAATCAAATTAAAATATGACTCAAGTATATGAAGTAGAATAATACTTAAAACATCAAGATTAAAGAAAATAACATAAATAACATGATAAAACAAACAAAACAGCAACATTAATAAAAAAATGTAGGCCATTCGGCCATGGTGAGAAAAATGTAAAAAAATATTTAAGAAAGAGATGAAGAAAGAACTTAAAAGGAATATAAAAAAACATTTATTTAAAAAGAAAACTCACCAAACGATAATCAAAATAGCAAAAATAAGAATGGAAAATCAAGAAAGTGCAAGAGTTGGTGCTCAAGAGCAACCTCAAGAAGCTATATTTCAAGCTTTATCTCTTCAAACTTTCCTTTCTTTTCTAAACTTTTTCTTTTTGCTTTCAACCAAGGAGAGAAAAACTAAGAGAAAACCAAGAGAAATCAGAAAAATGAAGTGTAAAAAATGAATTCTGCCCCTCCTCTATGTCAAGGCCGAACCAACCCTCTCTCTCATGCAAGGATGTTGTCATTTTCATCCTAACCAATTTCCATCAAATGGCTAATAATTCAAGGTGAAAAATCATGAAATTACCACCCTTAGATTAGCATGGCAGTTGTCCATAATTATAGCTATTCAAGAATAATGTTGACACTCTCCCTTGGCCTATGTGGCTTAATCACAATGGCTTGATTAAAAAGAATCTCTAACTAACTCTTAATTCTTGGCCATTTGATTGAAAAATCAGAAGCTTCCTCTTTCCTTTGGGCTTAGCAGGCCAGCACTTCTCTTTTCCAGCCCAAGTCTGATTTTTTGAAAGGCCAAAAGAAGCCCTTTTTCGGTTGCTTGGGTGAAATGACCGTTTTGCCCCCCGGATGCAAACTCCAAATTCCAATTTTACTTTTTTAATACTTCCAAAATAATAAAACATTGAATTCTGGAAGTTTTCAAAATTTTCCGAGTCCGTTTGCTATTTATTTGGATTTTTTCTTCCAAAAATGCCTTTTCATGCCCTCACATTTTACCATTTTTTAAACGAACTCTAAATCAAGATTTTTCTTCACCAATCTCTTCCAAATAATTTAAAAGTGTGATATCGAAGTTTTCATAATTTTTGGAGCTTATTTGGTATTTTTTCGGGATTTATCTGCTTGAATTACTTCATAGGGGTCAGGATTTGACCATTTTGCAAACGAACTCCGAATCAAGATTTTATTTCGCCAATCTCTTCAAATAAATTTAAAAATGATATTTGCAAAATTTCAGAATTTTTGGAGTCCATTTGCTATTTTTCCGGGATTTATCTTCTTTAATTATTGCATACGAGGCCCGGGATTTGGCCATTTTGTAAACGAACTCCGAATCAAGATTTTCTTTCGCCAATCTCTTGCAAATAATTTAAAAATGATATTTGCAAAATTTTAGAAGATTTGGAGCTCATTTGCTATTTTTCCGGGATTTGTCTTCTTGAATTACTACATAAGAAGCTCGGGATTTGGCCATTTTGCAAACGAACTCCGAATCAAGATTTTCTTTCGCCAATCTCTTCCAAATAATTTAAAATGAGATTTGCAAAATTTCAGAAGATTTGGAGCTCATTTGCTATTTTTCCCAAATTTTCCAATTTTGCCTTTTTGCCTCCGAAACTCGGTTTTGCTCAAAACAAGTCCGATTTTCAGATTTTCTTCATGCTGAGCCTTGGGCTATCCCTTTTTAATCATTCCTCATCCATTGGGGGCTTTGGTCTTACCAAGTCGGGCCATTTCTGTGATTCTTCCCGATTTCATCGAAATCCACCAAAAATCCTAATTCTCGGTTTTCTCCCGGATTGACTTTTCTTTCGGTTTTTCTTTCAAGTGGCTTCTCCATTACCCGTAGTCAGTGCTTATCTTTCATTTGGAACCTTCAATTTCGACCAATTCGATCGTTTAAGCACTTTTCCCCAAATTTCTCGTATTAGGGTTTCCTTTTTACTGAATCTCCGTAACCCAACTTCCGAACTCCATATCTTTCAATGTAGATCTCGAATTATCAAAATTCTTTCGCCATTTTTCAATTGAACTTCAAATCTTGATTTTGAGAGTGGGTTGACTTTTCCAGTAGTTGACTTTCCGGGGTTGACTTTTTTCGAGTTTGACTTTTTATGCTCGCCCTCTTAAACTAAGTCTTGGAGTACCACCTGCATGATGAAAAAAAAGTCTTTTTACATTCGGAAACATCAATTTAGAAAGAAAACATACCTGTTTCAGTGGTCCGGACAAAATTAGGTGTCTACAGTATTTTCTTTTTCTTTTTCCTTCCTTCCTTTTTTTAAAATTTTATATTTTCTTTTCTCTTTTTTCATAAATAAATACAAAAAAAAAATTATATTATAATTTAAATTCATTTTGTGAAAATATAATTAATTTATAAACATATAAAATACTTATTTAAATTAATTTTATTAAAAAAAAATTGGTTTCTTTTCTTTTTCTTCATTTTATATTCTTTATAAATAAACTAAAATATAACTAATAATTTATATTATAATTTAAATTAATTTTATAAATATTAAATAATTTAAAAACTTATAAAATATTTATTTACACTAATTTTATTAAAAAATATTTTAAGTTTTTTTTTCTCTTTTTTCTTTTCCTTTTTCTTGTTTATAAATAAATACAAAGAAAAATAAATAATAATTTATAGTATAATATTAATTAAAATTTAAAAAAGTTATATAAAAATAAATTTTCTTTTCTTTTTTCTTTTTTCTTTTTTTCTTTCTTCATTTCTTTTTTATTTACTATTATAAATAATTAAATAAAAATTAATTATTTTGTAATAACTAAATAATTTATAAAAATAAAATTTTTATTTCAATTAATTAAAAAAGTTCAGTGTGGACTTCAATCTCTAAGCATTGCAAGAGGCCAAATTTGATTTCTCGTGCTAGATTGAGGAGGGTTCGATTTGAAGTTTCATGGCAGATTCGGTCAAGGTACTTATCGCCTCGACTTCAGTATTGGAGTCGACATAAAAAAATATAGATTTTTAATTGAATGAATGTAAATAAATATTTTATATTTATAAATTGTTTAATTTTTCATAAAAAATAATTTATGTAGAAAAATAAAAAAAGGAAAAAAAGAAAGAAGAAAAACGAAAATAAAATTATTTTTTATAAAATTAATGTAAATAAATATATTATATTTTTATAAATTATTTTATTTTTGAAATTTTAATTTTAATTATCATTTTATTTGTATTTATTTAGCAATTACGGTTGCATGATTTATGCTAGAACACAAAAAAGAGGCAAAGCTAAAATCAAGGAACTTAATGAGTTCAAACATGACAAGAGTCCCATTACTATGAAAAGTCAATAAGGGTTTAATACTAGAGAAAATGTAGCATTAGTGGAGCTATTCCAACCTTCACTTGGAGCAGTTAACAACATTTAGGCAGAAAGAAGCTTGGTTGAGATGGAGATTCAACCAGCAGTTAGATGAAGTGAAAATGAGTATAAGAAGCTTGGTTCAATCTCTAGGCATTGCATGATCAAGCATAAATATGAAGTATAAGAAGGCTTTGGAACTTCTTAGAATTTTTATTTTTTTTCTTCTTTCATATAAGTATAAATATGAATTTTGAATATGTAAAACAGATTCTAAAACCACATTGAACATGCATTTTCAATTATCTTAACATTGCATTTTATCCTCTACCTTTCAAGGTTTTATCTTTATCTTTCATGCACTTATAAGTAGTTTTAATTAAGTAAATTATCCAAGTTTTTTTCTTCATGTCGCTTATCAAAAGTGAGAGCCATTTGATTGCTTGAATAGTTAGATCACCTTAAGTTTTCCTAAAATCAACCAACAATTATATACTTATATATATATATTTTAAATTTTGGTATTGAATATGACTTTTCTATTGTTAATTGTTATAAATATAATAAGAATGGTATTAAAAATCATCTAATATTTATATTGTGTGTTTTTATTTTAATTTCATCTTATAATCTAATTCAAAAATTCTATATTGATAACTTTGTTTATAATACATTATTGATATAATTAATAATCGTATAATAATTATAAATAATAATATAGTTTTTTAAATTTTTATTTTTATTTTTAAAAAATGTTATCATTTATTTATTTACTCATTTTAAACAAAATCATATAATTATAGTTTGAATTTTTTTCAGAATTTAAATTCAAATTTTACTGATTTTAGATAGAATCTCTCGAACTCAAATGGTTATGATTTTTTTTTTTTTTTTTGATAATTGGGTAAGGGGAGGGGTTGCTTGGGTTTGAACCCAAGACTTCATGCCCCCAAGACTCTTGGCCACTCAGCCAAGAGCTTGTTGGCAATGGTTATGATTTTGGATAAAAATTCAGATTCGAAATTTTTTTAATTCAAAGTTTCATATTTTTTTTATTATTTCGGATTAATCCGAAGCTAATCACATATATCAATTCAAACAATTTTTTGAATTTGGTCAAATTTACGCGAAGCAGGCGCTAGAACAATAGCAAACTATAAGAACACAACACGAATACACGAACATGTAAAAATTTATATAAAACGAATTATTAACGTATAAAAATTATATAAATTTATAATACTTTAAATACACGAACATGAACACATAAATTTTTCTTTAAATTGAATCATTATAATAAATTATGCAAAATATGTCATAAATTGAGACACAACACGAACACATATTTTTTTTAAAAAAAATTAAATCACAATGACAAACTACACAAAATAGGAAATGAGTTGAGACATGATACGAACATAGTATAAAAATAACTAAAAACAACACAAAAAATAATATAAACACTAAACGAATACACGAACGTGTCAAATATATATAAAACTAATTATTAACGTGTAAAAATTTATAATATTTTAAACATATAAAAATAATTTAAAATATTTTAAACATATATAAAATTAATTATTAACGTGTCAAAATATATATAAAATAAAATTTTTTTTTTTCTAATTTATAATATAGTTAGATTTAAACTATAAAGGAAAGGAAACGTGACGGGAAAATAGAGGTGGCAAACGGGCCGGTTCGGGCAGGTTCGGATCGGGTTTTCATCGGATTCAGACTATTTTAGGTTCGGATCATTTCGGACTCGAATATTTTCGGATTCGGATAATTTCGGATTCGGGTTTTTTTGGACTTGAATAACTTCGAATTCGGACTTTTTCGGGCTCGGGCCATTTCGGATATGGGCTTTTTTTTTATTCGGATTAGGATCGGTTCGAGTTTGAGCCAGCTTAGATAGATTCAAATAATTTTGAAATTTTATAAGTTATAAATATTTTTTTAATTTTGAATGTAATAATTAATTTTACTTTTTACGTAGTGACAAAAATAATAAAATTAAAAATATTTATATAAATATAAAAATAAAAATATATAATAATTTTATTTATACATTGAGTCAATATTATATTTTTGAATATTGTTCATTATTTTTTATACAATATCGTTTAAATTCAAATAGAAGCTAAATATATAAACTCGATATATCTACTATAGTATGAATAAAAAATAATCTATACATTTTGATATTTATTATTATTTTATAATGATTATATACTTATATTTTTTATTTTTATGTTATTTAGTAATGAATAATGAATATAGTTATAATTAATGATTATATATAAAATAAATAAGTGAGCTAAAATGAATATAAAATAGCACTATAAAAAATAATAATAATAAATCATTTGATTATATTTTTAAAAAAAATCATTAGAATGAAACAAGTTATAAATAAAACTCATTAAACATTTATATAAATGAATTTTTACTTTTAACCACTTATTGAGCTTAGTCACTTAGTCCAACAAATCATAATATTTAAAATGATTTAATATAAAGTTAATAATAATATATTAATTTTAGTTTGTTTAAAAAATAAAATATTAAAATTAATTATTAAAATTATTAGTAATATAATATACGTATAAATTATACTTTAATTTAATATTAATAATCTCTTTAAAAAAATTGGTCTTGGACTCTTGGGATTACTTGATTTAATATTATAAATTATAGTTTAATTTAATTTAATATAAATAAGATATTTTGGATGTTAGTCTTGGACTCTTGAGATGACTTGATGCATTGTACTTAAGAGTCGGATTGTATACTTTTAAGAATTGAAGAATATCTTTTATTTAAATATCTTTTGTTTAGAGGTTGTATTTTAATTTAGTTATTCATCTTTTTAGTTTTTATATTTTCATTTATAAGTCAATTTTTTTTTTAAGTAAAGTTAATATTTTTATATATTTGAACACTAAGCCTATGTTTGAATTGGGATAGGGAGAGGGAAAGAAAAGTAAAATAAGAAAAAATGAAAAAAAAAATTTGTTTTTCCTTGTTTGGATAAATAAAAAATTTTAATAAAACAAAGTGAGGAGAGTTGAGCACCCCTCACTTTTTGTCAAATACTCAACTTTTCAATTACCCCAAATTGTGGGAATGGAGGGGAAAAGAAAGTCAATTTTTTTTTAAATATAAAAAGTTCATATTATCCATTTTACGTTCATCAAATTACTATTTCATTTTTAAATTTATAACCTTCATCGAATTGACATTGTAAATTATAGCAATTTTTTATTTATTTTATATTGCAGTCATATTTTTTTAATATATTATTTATTTTATCTTTTATAATTTGATAGGTAATATTTATATTATTATTTTAATTAAAAATGACATAATTGAAAATGTATATTATAATGTACCTTTTTTTTTTCTTTTCACCCTTTAACCAAACGACGGAGGCTAATATTCATTTTCTTTCCCTAACACATTTTACTTATCCAAACAAGGGAAAAATGAATCATTTCCTTTAAAAACCCTTCCTTTCGTTTTCTTTATTTTCCTTTACTAACATCTATCCAAACATAGCGTAAGAGAATGGTTTAAAAGTAATTTTGTTAATAGCATTATTAGTGTTACAGAAAACATGAAGATGAAGTTTAATTATATGTTGTAATTATATGATATTTTTGTATATTTGAATTATTATTATATTAAAATTTAGATTTAAATGTGAAATAAATATAATAATATATTGTAAATGATTATTTATAATAGAATCAAATGTCAAATTAATAATATTATTTTTATTTTTTATGTTTGATTATTGTATATATAATAAGGATAGTATTAAAAGATATTTGATATTTATAGTTAATGTGTTTCAAGTCAAATCCAATTTAAACATATACTATTAATTATTTTTGTTAATAATACATTATTGATATAATTGTATAATAATTATAAATATACTTTTACAAATTAAAATTTTTTGTTTAAATTTTTTATCATTTATATATTTTTTATTTTAAATAAAATCATATAATTATAGTTTAATGTTTTTTTTTTAATTATAAATTCGGTTTTTTACTGATTTCGGATCAGATCGATCTCGGGATCGGATCGTAATGGATTTGAGCTTTTACGAGTTCGAATTTTCTTATGTTTGGGCTTTTTTTCGAATTCAGATTTTTTTGGATTCGGACTTTTGATTTTTTTAATCAATTCGGATTGAATCGAATTCGATCTCAAATCGGTTCGAGCGGATTCTCGGATTGGGAGCTGCTCTGCCTCTACGGTAAAGGAGAGGAGAGGCTGAGCCACGTGGATGTAGAGCAATGGACGTTGGATTGCTTAGTGCGTAAGGGAATGACTAATGATGAAGAATAGGGAAAGAAAAGGATCGGATCAGGAAATTATAATATATATTATTAATGGGAAAATTGGGAAAGAGTGAATGGAAGAATTTGAGTATTGAGAGATGAAAATGGGAGTTTTGTCAAACAAGATTTCCAGAGAAGAGGTGAAACCTGGAGATCACATCTACTCCTGGAGGCTCGCCTACATCTATGCTCATCACGGTTCGATTTTTTTGTCTTTCTTTTTTTGACATTTGATTGATTGATTCATGATATTTGAAGCCGTATAAACATATATATATATATATATATATATAATGTAATCGATGGCCAAAAGAAATATCTTTGATGATTGTTTGAATGTTGATGAAATATATATATATCAGGGATATATGTAGGCGAGGGAAAGGTGATCCACTTCACCCAAACCCAAGGCCAAGGAGGTGGGCCTGGGCGAGAAATCAGCACTGGAACTGTCTTAGATCGTATCATTTTCTTCAGCTCATCTAAATCTAATTCAGCAGATACTCCTCCTAGTTGCCCTGAATGCGGTGATCAATCAAGGCTTCAAGGCGTTATTTGTTCCTGCCTAGACTGCTTCCTAGCTGATGGTGATTTATACCTATTTCAATATGCTGTTTCACCTGCTTTGTTTCTTGCTAAACCCAGGGGAGGAACCTGCACCATTGCTGCTTCTGATTCATCACAACAAGTTCTTCATCGTGCTTCCTTCCTTCTTCACAACGGTTTTGGTGGCTACCACATTTTCAAGAATAACTGTGAAGACTTTGCAATCTATTGTAAAACCGGGCTACTAGTAATCACAAGGATCAGCGTGGGGCGGAGTGGGCAGGCAACATCATTCTTAGCTGCTGCTAGCGCCATTGTTTCTTCACCACTAAGATATTTGACAACTAGCTTTACTGGCCTGGCTGCTGTCGGTTACGGAATGTATTGTTTTAGCCGCTTGGTTTCAGACATTGGAGTTCGTCGTGATGTGGAAAAAGTAGCTGTTGAAAAGCTTGTTTCCGCTTCTGCTCCTGGGTTAGAGACCAAAGAGAATTAGTATTTTCAGAATCGGATCTCTTTTCACTGTTGTAATTTGAACTCCGATTCAATTATGTATCTGTTTGTAGGCCAAACCAAATATATATCTTGAACAATGGCTGATGATAATCATGCCTTTTATCTACTCATTTATGTGTTCTAGCTATGAAAAAACAAACAAAAGATGAGATTTATAAAGGGAGAAAGAAGCGGAAGCGGAAGAAGAATAAGGAAAAGGGCAGAGGTAGAGGTAGAGGGAAAGCCACCACTCTTTTGGCGGCGGATCTAAGGGGACAAAAAGAGAAAGAGGTTAGTTTTGAGAAATGAGAAAGAAAAGGAAAAGGGCTTTTGAGAGGGCTATAAACAAAATCGGACTTAAAAGAATAGATTTTTATTGGTGTTTGTTTATTTATTTTTTAGTTTTTTTATGTTCGGTTCATGTTCATTAAAAATTTTAAAATTGTGTTTAAGTTTGGTTCATTTAAAATTGAGTGTGTTCGAGTTCGTTTAAATTAAATGAACTTATTCGTTAATATTAAATTAACATGTTCATAAACATATAACAGAACATGTCCGCGAACATTAAACGTACATGTTCATAAACATATAACAGAACATGTCCGCGAACAATTAAAAATCTGTTCATTACAATAAACAAGCAAATCTAAACAAACAAACAAATAAGTCAATTTAAGTTATTATTAAATATAAAATAATAAAATATTAATTATATTAATTATATTATAAATAAATAAAATAAAATAAAATACAAATAATAATAATAATATTAATTATATTATAATCAAACAATAAACGAGTTTTAAATAATATATTAAATGAATTTTAAACGATTCATAAACGAGCTTGTTCATGAATATAAATGAACTGGACATATCTTGTTCAAGTTCAGTTCGTTTAATAAACGAACCTTAAAATCATGTCCATAATCGTTTATTTAGTTTGATAAATGAACATAAACGAAAAAAAAATCGAATTGTTCACGAATCGTTCGTTGAACGCTCTATTCATTTACTGTCTTCGTTTTGAGTGAAAAATTCCAGGGAGCTCTCTTATTTCTCTTAGCCGGTTAGCGGCTGCGAGAAATTTTATTTTTTATTTTTAGAAAAATTATATATTTTTTAAATACAAAATATTTTTTTAAATGAATTTTATTATTTTTTTAAAAAATAATTTTTTTTATCAAAATATTTTAAAAAGTTAGTATTATTTATTATTATTATATAATTTTGGTTATATAATTTTGTTATTACGTAGTCTAATAATTTCAGTAATCTGTAACAAAATCAAGTAATTTCATAAAAAAAAAAGTTGTAATCTTACCACAAGTGTAACTAAATTATAGCACATATTATCTTTATTTATAATATATCTTGTAATTTCTTAAGAAAAATAAGTAATTTAAAATAAAAATTTATTTAAGTGATAATTACATTAATTTCTTATCATGTCGTCTAATAAATTATGTTAACAAAATTATGTAATTTTATAAAAATAATTGTAATCACTATTAATAAAATTAATAATTTATTTGATATTCAAATATCAAATTAATAATATTCGAATATGCACTTTTGGTCCCTCCTATTAGATGAGATATTCGAATAAAAAATATACATATTATGAAAATTATTAAAGTATCAGATAACAAAATTATGTACTATGATAACACATTTTATCATAATTATAATTATTTATTGTAAATTATAGAAAATATAATGTGTAAAGATAATAGTTGTTGTGATTTGCTTGAACTTCCTTATTAAAAAGAATTACAACTTATATTATTTACGTTATAGAAATTTATTATCTTTTACTTAAAATTTTACACTAGCATATAACATATTTATGTAATGAAAATATAAATAATTATTATTCTATGTTACTTAGTTTATTGAGGAATTACATTATACATTATGTACAAAGGTAAATTTTTTTGTAACTTTTTTACGCTTATAAGAGAATTACAATTTTTGTTATCATATTACTTGAATTTATTACATATTACAAAAATTATTACAGTATCAGAAAACAAAATTATGTAATATGACTTAACATATTTTATCATAATTACAATTATTTATTATAAATTACATAATATGTTATGTGTAAAAATAATTTTTTTTTGTAATTTAATTGAAATTCTTTATTAAGAATAATTACAACTTATTTATCTTGTTACAGGAATTTATTACCTTTTACGTAAATGGTTATAGTAGCATATAACATATTTATGTAATGAAAAGTTGTTATTATCACTTTTTTATCTACGGTAAAAAATTTATGTTATTCATAATAAAAACAAGTAATTGTAACAAAATTTAGTATTTACACTCTATAATAAACGTTGTAAAAAAATATAATTTTTTAAGAAAAAAATGTAAACGTAATAAAAATTGTAATATTATTTTGTATTGTCTTATCTTAATAAATCATGTAACTAAGTAAAAAAATTATGTAAACATAATAAAATTGGTATTATCATTTTTCTTATCATTTGCAAAAAATTATGTAAACATAATAAAACTATTATTATCAATTTTCTTATCTTTTGCAAAAAAATTATGTAACTTAGTAAATAAGTTATGTAAACATAATAAAAGTTGTTATTATCACATTTTTTGTTTTCTGTAAAAAAAATATGTTATTAATAATAAAAACAAGTAATTGTAACAACATTTAATATTTACACCCTATAATAAAAGTTATAAAAAAACATAATTTCTTAAGAAGAAAAATGTAAACATAATAAAAGTTTTAATACTATTTTGTATTACCTTATCTTAATAACTTATGTAGTTAAGTAAAAAAATTTATGTAAACATAATAAAATTAATATTATCATTTTTTTTATCTTTTATAAATATTTATGTAACTTAACAAATAAATTATATAAACATAGTAAAAGTTATAATACTATTTTGTATTATATTATCTTAATAAATTATGTAATTATGTAAAATATTTATATTTATATAATTATAATAATATTTAATATTTTATTATTTATAAAAAATTGATTATCGGTAATAAAAATAATGACATGACTTGATAATAATTATGCCACTCCAAAATGTTTTTGAAAAGCTCACCGTATGGAGCTGACCTTAAAAGCTCTCTCTTGAGTAGAAAGAGAGAAAAAGAAAGAAAAACCGATGTCATTTCAATTAAATTGAACATTGGTATTAATTTTAAAAAAAATTTATTTAAGTTAGTGTTTGATCATTTACAAGATTATCACACTAATACTATAGTAATTTATTAGTCTCGTGATTTGAACTCACCTTATTTGATAAACAATTATTAATTTTTGAGAAAGAAAGATTATTGTATTTGATATTATTAAAAATTATTTTATTTAAAATTATCAAAACAATCTTATTGTAATAATTACATAAATTAACAATTTTAATATTGTTTAAAGATTTATAAAATATTACATAATTATTAATTTAACAACTATAAAATTATATTTATTGATAAATAAAATAAATTAGATAAAAGAATTTGAATTAGCATTATTAAAATTATAATAAAGATTATACATTGTATGTATAAATCGTCTAAAAGAGTTAAAAAAGTATGCAATTTATTTTTACGTATGGTACAATTAATATTATTTTCAAAAGGTTAAAATTTATAATATAAAATAATTATAATTTTTAGAAAAAAAAAGTTTTTAATTCATAAATAAAAAAGGTAATATCAAGTATCAACTATAATTAATTTTATATATCATTTCAATCTTACATATCATTTCACTTTGATTATAAAATAATTTCACATTTTAAACGAGAATTACATCATCTTCTAATCAAATAAGATCATCAAAATTTTTATCAAACATGGCCGTTACATAATATTTTAAGAGTATGAAAGAAAATTTTAAGAAAAATTAAAATCTGAAATACAAGAAAAATCTTATAATTTTCAAATAAAACTCTTATCTTTTTATTGTACTTAATTCAATGCTTTAAACATTATCTTTAATTATTTTTTTGCATGAAAAGTATTAAATTTGTTAGAAAAATAAAGGTTTAATTATATTAAAATAAGATTTTAAAGATTTAGCTAGATAAAAATAATACTTTAAACATTAGATCAAATAAAAATCTATACTATATATAAAATCTCGAACTGAATTGGTGTTACGAATAAAAAAAACCAATTCAATTAGGGAATGGACAAAAAAATCAAACTATTAAATAAAAATAGTATATATTATGGAGTTATATTAGTAATATATATATATTTTTTAAAATAAAAAAAATCACTTTACCTACTTTTTATTTTATTTTATAAAATTAAAAATATGCCAAAATAAATATAAACCATAATTTTATTTATTTTAATAATTAAATATGCAAAATAAAATATAAAAATGAGTTAATAGTTCATTAATTTAACAAGAAAAAAAATAAATTTACTGTTAACTTATGTGAGAAAGTCGACTCAATGAAATAATAAAATACAATCTATAATGTTATTTTTTTTTTACTTTTTATAAATAAAAATATACATTATACAATAAAATATAAATATATTTAAAAAGTGTATATAAATAATAATTGAAAATACATTTATATTACGTAATTTATAAATAAATAATTATTATAAATTTAATTATTATAATTAATAAAATATAATTATATTAATATTATTAAAATTTAAAATTTAATTATTATTTAAGAAAATTTAATTTAATTATTAATTAATTAAAAAATTAAAAAAACCCAGTGAAACGGGGTATAATTCTAGTAATAGAAAAAAAAATCAGGCGAAGTGTACTCTGTCGACTCTACTTCTTCAGTTCTTTCCCTTTGTTGGACAGAGCAGCGCTGGAATTTTCTGGGTTTAGCACTTCCCCTCAAATCTCAAATCTCAATCCAAACACGGTGTTAGCAGGAATGGAGGCGTCGGCACTCAACGAAAATTCTTCCACTGGCTCTGACCATGACCTAGAGCATGTCTTGAATCACGGGTGATTTTAGGTGTTTTTGAAATTTGTATGTTTTTTGATTTGTCGAATTCTTCCACTGACTGGGCGTCGATCATATATATATATATATATTGATTTTAGAGGAACGGATTCCAACCCTGAGATTGCTCAAGAAGAAGAAGTTAGGGGCATATTGCAAGTTATTTCATCTACTGGAAACTTTTGGTATGTAGTTTCTCCTTTTCTTTAGTTTATATTTACATATGAATTTGGTATTTTCATATATTTTTGGGGCAATTTTCTGAGATTGAAACACCTATAGAATGTTGTCAACCCATGAAACCTTCATAATTCATACAAGGTAGTAGGGTTTAGCCACTCTGGATTGGCTTTAACTTTTTCTGTATCAACTTCAACACTGTTAGAAGAAACAACAAAACCAAAAAAATGCACAACCCTTGATGTCATGAAAGAACACTTCTTCAGTTTGATATATAGCTTCTCTGGCCAAGAACTTTAAAAACCTTGTAGATGAAAGATGTGTTCTTCCTTGGTCGTGCTTAAGTTTTTTGTGTCGCTAGGGTTTTGTGATAGGCAGGAAATTAAATAATTGTGACCTCAATGAATGATTTGTTAAATATTGCACAAAAGTGGGAGCTTATTTGAATAACTCCTTTGGCACAACATCAGAAAAGTAGAATAGTAATTAAACTACTTTAGGAGGCATATTGGAGGTTGAACCGGCAGCTTTATTTAGAACTTACTTGCTATGACAGGAAAGATCACCTTATATTCATTGTTCTCTACTTGAAAATTGCTTCTTAGATAAAACATTCATATGCATCATCTTCTTTTCAATAACAATTACTGGTTTGGATTTCTGTTTTTCTTCATATATCTTGGAAATAGGTTAACTCATTGGTCTGGTACTGTTGCCAATGTAAAAAGTATATGTATTTTATCTCCCCTATTATTCACATCTCGATCATAAAGGCCAAGGTTGACCAAGGAGGATATGTTCCACTTGCTGATAACAACATCACATAGTATAGAATCATTCTAAGCACCGCAACTAAAAAACAAGACATTCTTGTTTTACTGGAAGTGTTGTTTATCCAAGCAACCTTGTATGGTTGAGCCTGAGGTTATGTTAAGTGGGAAGTTTAAGGCTATCCGCCATGGAAGCTGAAACAACATTCATGCAACTTTTATCCTAAATGATAAGTGTTTTAGCTTGATCACCACAGTAAATCAAAGTTTTGAATATCGATGTCCTCCACCAGTTTGTTTTTCAATTTTAGGAGCTGCAAGAATGCATTGTACAATAAACATGGGAGAAGTATATCCACGTAACAATTATCTTCAAGATCATTAGTTAAAGAAGTCCCATCATCTAATGAGTTGTCCTTGTGATCACGTTCTATTGTTTCTTTCTCCTCTTGATCTATTCCCACAGGCAAGTTACTTTTCCTCGGACATTAATCTACCATATGTCCAATTTCCTCCCTTGAAGCTAGTAAAGCCTCACTGTACTTTCTTGAATTGTTGATTGTAAGGCCATTTGCCTTTAGTATTAGAACATCAAAAGATATTGTGCTATGGTTTCCACCAGTAAATCTTGTTGCTGCTGTGTCCTTGGCTTGAAGCAAGACTTTCTTAGTAGTTGTTTAACTTAATTATTTCTCCACTCCATGTGCTGCTTGGAATGCATCTTGCACGTTGTAGACAGAGCTGTCTAAGCAACTCTCTCGATTTCAGCTTTCAAGCCAACTTTAAACAAGGCTGTTGCTAGTTGCTACTTTAGCATCTTACACAAATTCATTTAACCATTAGCTCATCAAATCTTTCCTATACTAAGCTGCTGACCTGCTGGCCACTTAAAAGTAAGTGCTTTTCATGCATCTTTTAAACATATGTGACAGATTTCTTTTAATTTTTCTTTCATCTCATTCCATTCATTATTTTTGTGGCTACTCGTTTATATTTCTCTCTACACTATGCCACCATATTTTGGCCAACTTGACAAGATTCCTCTTGGCAAATTTAAGGCTGAGAATTTGCATGTCAAAACCAACTGAAATAGTCTTGATTAGAATCAAGTCAATTGGAAAATATTGTAGGATCGACCTCTCTCAAAGTCTAGAGCTTCTATCATGATTTTCTTAGTTTATCTCCTACCACTCGATGATCTTGAGTTGCTCTATCGTTTTTCCTTTGAGGAAGGGTTTGATTAGTCACTGCTTACTGAGTTAGCCTGGGTTGGACTTTGGAGAATTTTTATAACACCTCTTCAATCTTGGACATCAATTTGGCTTCTAGTTAACATGCATCCCCTCTCAATTGTGCCTTTCTTCTTTTCATGATTCTGATTAAAAGCTTCAACCTTCTGTGTTTTTCAGCATTTTTAACCACAAGTAAAGCAAAAACCTTAGTATCCTTTAGTTTGGTATCAAACTGATGTAGGATAGCTAGGTGATTATAGTTTGTGCTATTTATAATTTGGGTTCTTGAGAAAAACAGAGAAAACTGATTAAAGAGAGAAAAAAAGAAACAATCTCAAAGCTTGATACTTGTCTCTTTACCTAAGGTTGATAGCATCATGCATTTACAATAGCAATGCTGCTTAAAATTTACTGATATAATTTGTTTCCCTCAATAGAAAGAATAGACATAGACTCCTAGCTAGAAATATCAGTTGGACTGATGCAACAAATATTAAGTTAAATTAAGAGAATAATAATAGAAGAAACACTTTTGATTGCAATTAGGAACTTTGTGGCATCACACCACAATTGTATGATATCTCCCCACACTACATAATAATATGGCTGAATATATTCTCAAGAACTATTCCGAAAGAAAGATTACATCCCTTTTTAAAGGAGTCCTGAGGAGGCTAGTTCTTAGTAGGTTACAACTTACAACTAAGGAGGTGTTAGCTAGACTCCATCATTAAGTATCCTGAATGATGAAGCAATACAAGAGAGATTTCATCTTTACGTTTTCTTAAGGGTAAGGTAATCCAACATAGCTACTTGTCTGAAATGCACTTAGAAAATATTTACTCAATATACTAAATTATCATAGTAAGAAATAATTATCCTCCTAGTCAAGTTCACAAGTTAAGCCTTCTTCATTTTCCTGCCAAATAAGAACTGGTTTCCTTCTTTTATTATCTTTTAAAGGCTTATTGGATCCTCTGTCATGGATTCATCCTTAAAAGGGTTGGGGTGGGTTCTAGGGAGAGAATTTGATGGTTTGAGTTTAGGGGAGGTATCCACCGACTGCCCTACTCCTGATATGTAGTATATACCACATTGCACCCCCATAATATATTTTATTTTGCATATATAGTTTCACTTTTATAGTTTTTAGTTTGGATTTGTGTAAGGGCATTTATTATTTTTATTGAACGTTGGACTTTTTTAGTTTTATTTACTTTATTGGATTTTTTTTTTTGGAATGGTGCTTGTTGTTGAATTTAATGTATTTTAAAATCTTATTTAATTAAATTAGTTAGTGTAAAATGTGCTAATACAACAAATAAATTTTTAAATGTGTTAGCACATTAATTTGAATTGCTTATTCATTGCTAGTATAAATGTGAATTTAAGTATTGTGATTGTCAATTTACATTTAAATTTTAAATGCTTTTATTCAAAAAAAGGGAGGGTGGGGATCCTCTTCCCCTTTTGGGAACCACAGGGTAGGGATGGGAAATAATTTCCTCCCCTTAGTGGATTTGGGGCTAGGATGAGGGGTAGAGGTGGGGCATGGGTGGGGAGTGGATTTCCAGTCACATATTGGCCCGCTGTCTTCCCCACTAGCAATTAGGGTTGGCAATTTTACCCGTTCCCGATGGGTAACCTGCTTCCTGACCCGAACAGGTAGGGACATGGGGCTTTTTGCGGGTAACTTACTACACGCCCCGCGGGTCACCCAATACCCGATCAATATAAAGAAAAACCTAAATCCTTATTCAGTCTCTTACTCTCTTTCCTCTACTCTAGTTTCTCTTTTTAGTTTTTCCCAAGACCCAGTGTCCCCAAGTAACTCTCATTGGAGACTAAAAACATTTGAGGAAAAAACCATTCGAGGGAAAAAGCCAACAACCATAAAATCTTCCTACCCTCTCAAACACCAAACCGGCCATAAGCCGGTGCCTATCTTTCGTGCCGGTTGTTGTTCACCTTCGTTGGCCACCTCTTGTCGGCAATGAAATTTCACCAAAATTTGCCAGATCCTTCCTCTCCACCTCCTTTTTGTTCCTCGAACTATACTTCCAAAAAAGGCCTTGAAAATCCTAGATCTACATTTAAAGTCCACGGCTTCCACCATAAATTTTGCCATTCTGAACCGACATTTTCACCTGAAACGACTCCCTCTGCCTTCCTTTCTCCTAGACTATCCTTTTTAGCAAAAGACCATCAAACGATTATAATTGACATTACAGAAGAAGAGAAGAGGAAGAGAAAAAAGGAGAGAATTTTTTTTTTTTTTTTTGGTTTTACTTTTTTGAAGATCATTGTTAAAACTTTACTTGGTTTTTGATTGCTACATTTTCTCTACTTCAAAAATTTGGCCTTTTTCTTTGTTTTTTTCCCTTTGTTGTGGAGGACTTTGATATGAATTCTAGAAAAGTTGAAGCCTTTAAAATCAGTATTTTTTTTGTATACAATTTTGGTTTTTTAAAAAAAAAATATAATCGGGTATTTGAGGCGGGTTTGGGTTATCCGTTACCCACCAGGGACGGGGTCGGGAGTGCAATACCTGCCTCGATAGTGATCCGTTGCCATCCCTACTAGCACTTATGGTGCAACAAGGACTTTAACAAATATTTAGACGCTTAACTGGAAAGTGGAAACTAATTACTAAATATAAATAAAATCCCTATAGGACAAGGAAGAACCAAACTAAGATTGTAGATTCAGAATCTGCAATTTCCAGCAGCCCAAAAATTGCAAAATATCCTGTGCACATAAAACTCAAGAAAATGGATAATAAACTAAGAACCAGCATCATCAACTTTTACAAATGAAATCTAAGTCTCAAAAGCAACTAATAGAGCCTGTTCAGGCTCCCAACTAAGTTTATCATCAATAGACATATGCCAAATTAAGGCTTGGGGTACTAGAAAAGTCTTATAATGTCTTCTAAACAGCTTTTGAGGCTGCAGTTAGCATGCTTATTGGCACCTTAATGGACATGTCAACAGCAACAAATTGACTTTTGGACGACTCTTGTTTTTTTGATGCTTGCTCATCAATTTTTGCTCTATTCAAATGGTGTCATGTAATACATGCAGTATTTGCCTAGCCGTTGTTGCCCTTATTCTGCTGCAACTTCTAGAACTGCTTCTGTTGCCACCATTATATAATGTCACCATTGGTCCAGGTGTCCAGCAATGGTCATAATGTTTTTTGTTGCTACTATTGCTGGCAGCAATTTCTGCACGATAATTCCTGCTATCTCACATTCACTTACATTTCCTGATTACACCTTGATGCCCCTGGAATACTGTAAAAGTGAAATTATTTTATCTGTACAGTGTCTTGTGCTATATGGTAAGATGTTGAATTATGCTGCAAGGGGATTCTGAAAATGAAATAAAAATATAGCTTTCAGTTAATTTCTAATGCAATCTGATTTTCTTGATGTAAACCTATATGATGTTTGTCATTGGTAGTTGGCATCTTAAAATTCTACCAATATCTAAAGTTAATTTTATTTTGAATTATTAGTTTTGACAGATTTATAAAAACATGATTGTCTATCAATTAATTTTTCTCAAATCCCAGATGTTGTCTATCACGTAAAACTGATGCTTCTAGATATAGTTTTATGCATCATGTATTTTGGTAGACGTTGTTTATAGGTGTTATGGGAATATGAAAGAGAATAAATGCAGATTTTAATGTATAAAGATATAATTCTTGTTTTCTGTATTTTACTGCAGGCATACTTGGGATAAACTGAAGAGCATGCTATCCTTTCAGTTGAAACTCGTATGTTTTTTCTTGGTCTCTAATCTCTTTGAGAATGAGATATAATTGTTTTGATTTTTTTTAGCTGAACTTAGGATTGTAATGGATTTATTGCTCTTTTTGAATTGTGAAATTTGATAGTATCTTTTTCTGCAGTATTTCTTCATCTAGATGTGATCCTTACTTCTTTCTGTTACTTATCATAAAGGTTTTGTCAGAGTATCCTGAGGCAAAAATGACAACTGATCAACAAAATGCTTCATTGGGTGAAACTTACCTAGAGCTGGTCACACGTCTAGATGAAGGTACTTTCTAAACCATGTTTTTCTTATCCATCCCAAATATAAGTAAAATTGGCATATTAAAGCATCCATGTGATCTTAGGAAGTTAGGAGGAAAAACAAACTTAGCAACGTTGATTATGAGGGGTCTGTGAGCACACCAGTAGTACATGAATCTATGCTCAAGTATTGCTATTGCTCTTTTACTTGAGCTTGGATGCAGACAAGAAATTTGCCTTTTCTGCAGAGGCATTTTTATAGATGTGTACAAGTGGGCTTTCATGTGATTTATGAATCACGAATGCGGTTGAAAATACCCAATATTGTTTTGAATTTTTTGACTTTTCTTAGGTATTGGACAAAACTCGAGACCCTTGTATTTTGATTTATCTTGGAGCATTTCATATTTTTTTTCAATTTTTTTTTTTGAACTCATCTTATGATGTTGATTAGGTAGGCTTGGTTAAAGCAAGAAGTAAGACAGATCCATAACACACTGAGCTGACTTGCTCAATTGAGTTGTTAAATTTAATGGAAAACCTAAAGATAATCTAGATTGCTATTTCAAAATTTAAGGAATTCTCAACTTTTTCATATTTTCTTTTAAGCTTGTTCGTTCTTTACTTTTTTCCCTGCTATAGGAAAGGAAGAGTGTGATGTTATGTTATTTCTGCATATGATACAGATGCTGTGGTCGAGTCAATATCTGTAGAAGGGTTTAGGGTTAGGGTTGGTAGAATAAAACCTTGTCAGCTACCACATGTCAATCCATGTGGCTATTTCTTACGTAATAATAATCTTTTGAATTAATCAATAAAAATGAAAAAAACTAATTGAAATAAAAATTAAAGAAAAAAGAAAAAGTCAACTTTCTTGGAACCAAACAGAAACATCCTTCCTCAAACAAACACAAGACAAAATAAACCTTTGCATCCCTTTCTCTTTAATTTAAACAAAGCCATCGCATTTGTAAAAACGGAAGAATGAGACACCACCCCCAATCACAATGCTAAAAGTCTTTATGGAAATCCTCCATTATATCTAGAAAATTAAGCAAATATCTGATGGTGCTCCAATGGTACACAAAATGATTGTAACATTAAAATTTGGCTTGTTTGGATCAATTATTGTCAAGTATTTATTTTGAAACTTAAGCAAATGCTTCATGTTTGGCGCAAATCTATTATATATTGACATCAGCAATGTGATTCATGAGAGTGAGTGCATTGAGGGTTTGGAAGAGGGATTGAATCTTGTGAGGTACGGTGTGAGAGGGAGAGGGGCCATGAGATTTTTTGGGGGGGGGGAATATGTTCAGTAATTTGGGGTTATTGGGAGAGGAAACTGAAGATGTGGATGGATTTGGTTCATTTCTTTTGAGTATGATTTCAATATATGCTAATGATTTCAACAATTTAATCTAATGCAAATGACTTTGTTATATAAACTGCATTAGCTTGGTGTCATTGATTTACTCATTATTTTCTTTTTTGTTCTTAAAAAAAAAAAGAGTTTAGTCGTTAGGATTGGTAATTAAGGTCTGTTTATTGGCTAATAAAATTGGAAATAAAAAGAGAAGGTTTTGAGGTTATGAGAGAGGATTTTGAATTTGGACCGGGTTAATTACACATAGTACCTTAACTATAGTCAAATGTTTGATTTGGTACATAAAGTTTAAAAAATGCAATTAGGTACTGAACTTTGCTTCTATATCAGTTTGCACATGAGATTAACGTTGCTAATCAAATGGGTGATGTGTGCAAAAACAACCAATAAAAACACGCTTTGTGTTTAAAAATGCCACATCATTTTTTTAAAAAAATTTTTGATTGGTTTTTTTCTGAAAATTTTATTTCTGAATTAAAAAAAAAGAAAATTCAGAAAACAAAGAAAATTCAAAAAAAGGGAAGAGAGAGAAAATGGGGGAAAGGAAAGGGAGGGAAATGGAGGAAAGGAAGAAAGAGAAGAGGGATGGGGGAGGGCTGGCTGGCCCGAGGCTGATCATTGTCAATTTGCCTTGAGCTAGGCAGATCACCAATTGGGCCAGGACAGAACGGCATTGGCCAGCCTTCCCCCTCCCTTTTTTCTCTCTCTCTCTCCCCCCCTTTTTCTGTCTTTATAGCCTTTGATTTTTATTTTTTGTTGAATTTTTAGCTTTTCTTTTTGTTGGATTTTTTTATAAAAAAATCAAAAAACAATTTTCTTTAAAAAAAATCAAAAATAAAAATGAAAAAATGATGTTGCATTTTACACACAAGTCAGCATTCTTAATGGTTGTTTTTGGGCACATCACCCATTTGACTGATGGAGTTAATCTCATGTGCAAATTGATAAGCAGAAGCAAAGTTCAATTACCTAATTGCACATTTTTAAATTTTAGGTACCAAATTGAATATTTGACTATAGTTCGGGTACCAAGTGTGTAATTAACCCATTTGGATTTCTTGATCTTTTGGTGCTGCTGCTGATTTTAATTATATGAATTTGAATGTAGTAGACTGCTTTTCCGATGAAGTTATTTACCTGGTGAACATAGAAGGAAAGAGAGAACTCAGAGAAAGAGAAAGAGGATGAAAGGAATTGTAATGAAGTTGGGCTGGCTTTTTAATTTCTTTTCATTTGTCATAAGAATTGTTTTTAATTCATTTAAGTTATTAGTTTCCTTCATTTAAGTTATTAGCCATTGACTAGTAGCTTTGAATGAGGGAGCAAGTAATGTGAACAATGGCCACGCCATTCCAGTTAAATGGCTGGATAGGTTTCACGCTTCCCACCTCCATTTTTGAAAAATATTTTTGGAAAATCACTCTACATAACTAGTTATGGTTCGAGGGGCTGTAAGAATTGATCATAGTATGAAAACTCTTATTACAAAAGGAGAAGGACTATTATAAATAAAGTTCAATTTCAGACAACTAGTTTTTTATTGTATATTTGGAGCACTTATCAAGCATGACTTTCCTCTCTAGCGTAATGAAGTTTTCCAGAGATTATGCTCTATGAAGATGATTGTAATACTTCTCGAGAACAACCATGACAACAAAACAATAGACCCAAGGTGCAAGGTTCTTTGTGAAGTGGAATAATCTACAAGCGCAAGATGAAATGTTACTCTTAAAGGACAATAATTTTGCAAGTGGTAGGACTCCGTTTTTCAGTTTGGAAAGTATTCCAAGAAATGAGCACTTTATAGCACCTCTTCTCTTTCTTCAAGTTGTAACAGCAATGCCAAATTGCATTCTCGACTTTAAATGTCTCTTTCTCTGTCTCATACGCACACACATAGCCACACACAGTTGAAAGGATGGTGGCACAACACAGGAGCAAGGGCGGTGGAAAAATCACTGACAATGGCAAGGTAAGGTGGAGTGAAATGGCTTGAGATTTCATCTTACAAGAAAAGAATAGAAATGGCAAGATGAGAAGAAAATGATCTGAAAAACAAAAATGAAAAGACAAAACCCAAATCTCTTAACTCTTAAGTCTTAAGCACATATATATTAGATAGGGATGCAATGGGGCTGGGCAGGTGGATTTTTGCCTGTGCTGCCCCTGACTTGACCATCAAATACTCTTACCCCGTCCTACCTCGACTATGGTTTGTTCAATTAAGAACCCGCCCCAACCCCGGCTGGGGCAATACTACCCCGACCCTGCTCTGCCACGCCCTGCCCTTTTGAAAGGAAGGTGAATTTTCCAAAACCTGAAAATCCAAACTCTCATCAAGATTTACGGTGTGATAATATAAATTAAGTGTTTGAGTTAAGGAGCTGAGTTTGAATTTCTATTGTTATGCTAGACACATAACTCATACTCGCACCAATGTTCTATCATGTCAAAATAAGTTTGAGACCTAGATGCAAAGTCCTTTGTGATAGAGCAACAAACTTATTACAAAAAAACACATAGAACATTCATTAGAAGACGATAACATTTTATAAGAACAATCAGAAAGGAAATGGAGCGAAATGTTGAAGTTAAAATAAGTGCTTTTGAGTTATTCAATTCAGGGATGTCTTCCTCTGATAACATGAGCATAATTATAGGAGATTAAAAGATAAGATGTATGATCTAAGGATAAGGTAATCTTGCTTCTTGTTGGTTTCCAAATTACTTTAGGATAACAAGTTGAAAATGGTTCATGTTTGGAAGTGCTTTCTTTGTAGGAGAGTTGTGGAGTTGTGTTATACTTTTGTAATTGTTGCCGTTTTAGAGCCTCTGTTTTTCAATTTTAAATTACCATTGTTCATAAAATCTTACAACCTTAGTTTAGCTGTTGCATTAAGCCATGAACATTCTCTTGAACTCTATTTGTGTTGGAGGGGAGGATCATACTAGAAGTGCCTAAGGAAGCCCATTATTACATCCTCCATTCGTGTCAGTTGCCTCTTTCCACTTCTCCCTTGTTACTTTTATTTAACATTTCTGCTTTCCATCTCTAAAATTACCCAGGCATTTGCAAGTTGTGGGCTGCTTGTTTCTTGTTGCTGCATGTGAATTTCTTGACAAGGTTGAATTTGTGTTTTGAAGGAGCTGCTATGGCATCAGATGATATTCATAGGGATACCTTTAAATCTTTCTCTCATTTTATTCTTCAGCAGGCAAATAGCAAGAACTTTTCTTGTAGAAGCATATTACATTTCTAGTGACTACCCTAGAAGGGATTACCTAATGTTATAAAGGATGGAAGTGTAATGATCTTTAAGTGGTGGTTACACTGAAGTCCAAATTCTGGATTGTAGGTGATTAAATAAAGAATAATCTGGTCTCTCTCTCTCTATAGCTTTTTGAAAATACGAAAGTGAGAAAATGGTGTTTCTGTTTCCTTTTGACTGTTTTAACTTTCATTCGTTTGTTAGATCATCAAGTGTTAATTGCTGGTTGTTTTCAGCACTTTCGTTACCCATCAAAAATTCTGAATAACTACCTCCTGCAACTAACATATAAAACAAATCTTATTAGTCATGAGAAGGTATAATGATAATAGCAAACATGCATATTTGTATTTATAATGGGATGGAGGAGAAACCATGATGGAAAGCTGAGATGATTCTTGTGTTCTCCTTTTTTGGTGAATTTTTTGTGCATTCATTATTAGTATTTAGAGTCTACTTTGATTTTGTGAAGCAATTGTTTCAAACTTTTGTTATTTGTAATCTCATCTTGTTCTAGTATTATAATATTTTTTCCTTCTTTGCAGAGCTTCATTGTTTTACCGAGGGCCCGCCATTTACCCTTCAAAGAATCTGTGAGGTGATTACTGTTTTGTATTATATTCCATACATTTTACTATAATTTGATGATATTGTTACTAAACTCTTGATTGACTACTTCAATATTTTTTTACTATAATTTTAGTTAATCCTAGATTGGTTTTGTTTATTTGCATTTAAGACAACTTTATTTTTGGGTATAGCCTTAGTGTTAAACTACCAACTAAATCCAATTAGCAATAAGTGGAGAGATGAGGGAGGTTTCAATTCAGATATAGAGCCATGATTCCCAAACCAAATCAATGTGTGACACTGCTTCATACTCCTTGTGTGTAGGTCGAATAGAACCATTGACATGAGAGAAACAAATGACAAACAGGAAAACATACCACTTGAATTCTAACACTTTGTTAAAGCAAATTAAAGTTGACTGACTGTGTTCTGTGTTTTATCTTTCAACATTAAGAGAAAGAAATCCATTGATCATTTCTGTTTGTCTTCTTAGACCAATTACACAAGTTTAGGAGTGACTTATGTACAAGAAATGTGCAACTATATGCACTGATACCTTCTTCAATCAGTCATAGCTTAATTTTAGCTTTATCTTTCTTAGCTTGACTCAAGCTGTTCTGTCTTGATTCTAGCTTTAATTATCTTGAGCGACTCTTGCCACTTGCATCGGCACCTGAATTATTTTCAGTAAAAGCATCCATTCTAAAACTTATTGGCAATAAAAAACACCTTGAATATAAGGTAACACCAAATATTCATGCAAATTAATTTGGGATATAACACTACTTAACTAAGAAAAGTGAATTTTTTGAAACCTTCAAATGTGCAACAGGATATTTATTTGATTCCTTAACAAGGAATTCTTGGCTGCATCACACAATCAAGATAAATTAAAACCTAAGCATCACAACTAGTGTTCCTTAGGAGTTACACCGGAGGTTGATTGCATCGTAGTATCACACAATCACAATAGCCATAATGCTGAAAAATCTCTCACAATAACCTGTAATTCAATAGAAAGATACATGGAATTTTATAGCAACCCTAGTCCTAAAAGAATTAGAACTCTTATTCAAGTAGGACTCTGAAATACTCAAGTCCAAATAGAAAACTAGCAAACTAAACTTAAACAAGGCCTAATAGGATAAGAAAAACCAATTAAGATACTAACCTAAGATAAATGTAAAATACAAGCCCCATAAATACAACAAAGTAACAAAATAAAACCTTAAGTATGCTAATTCCTCAATCAGCTTTTTTGCATTCTGCATCACCAAATTACCTAAACATTAAATTATATCAATAATACCATCATATTGAGAATGATACAAATGTGAATTGAATGCTTTCAAGTGACTGAAATGCAGTTGCTTGAACAATTCAAATAACGAAATCACAACTGAAAGAGATTCTTAAAAGAACTTGGAGCAATGGAGCGCAATGAAGCTATTATACTGATGCAGATAAACATTAAAGACTAGAACTGTGATTGGAATGCTTGTGAGCTTATTTGCTGCTAAGATTAGTATGTGAAGTCATGTGCTCTTGACTTGTCTCAATTTAGCCATGAGATATGCCTTGTTAACTGACACAATATCATCTACTTGCTAAAATGTTGTTATTCTTTAGGCTAAAAGTAACGTCCACTAACCAAGCAGCTATACATTTTGGGGGGATATTATCTAGTTGCAATTTGTAGGGCCTTGAAGATGGGTCAACCACTCGTGTCCATCTCAGCTTTTCCCAGTTCAAACTTAGCTTGAATCACATAGGTAATCTACTGAAAATCAGACGTATTTAGTATTTACAAGATTTCAAAAATCTCACCCTCTCCGCTATGCCAGCATCTGGTTGACAAATGACCAGCCTGGTTGGCACCAATTGTCAAGTCATTTGCCACTTGGACAACTAAACTTTTGATACATGCAGCGACTTAAGCTCAGAAGTTTCTCATAAATGCTACATCTAAGACATCAATTAGCTGGCTTGGGTGTCCACATCCATGTATGTCTATGTAGGTCTTTTTTGTCTGTGCTGTAGTTTCAGAATTCCTTGGTCTTCCTATGACTTAACCGTAGTTTTAATTCCTCAGAAAAGTTGTGTAAATTGTTGCTCATTAATCTAATTGCTCATCTATGGATTGGAGGTGGATACCAAGGAGTATTGGTCAAAATAGCATTTTTTTGAAACATAATGTTGCTTGGACTATGAATCGAAGTGAGTTTCTTATCATTTCATCCTCAATGGGTGCATATGAAGTTTTTTTTAATATATGTACTCGCTTAATCTTATATTTCCTTGCATGCCCACGCATCCAACATTGCATTCTCATCTCAAACACTCACTTTTGTGCATGTTAATACTTAGTTGCCAAGACTCAATCATGCACTACATTGCTAGTTTAGTGATATCCAGTAAAATTTCCCTTAAGTTTTAGTGGAACTTTGTATAACACAAGATTCTTGAACTTATCTCACCTGAGTTCTATGATTAACATTTCTATCAATTTCTCCATCTTTTAGATAATTGAACCAAGATATCAGTATTGCTCACTTTGTAGTTTGTCTTGATTTACAGTATCCACATTCTCTGACAATGCTGCCAGTACTGAAATTTATGTGCAAGGAGTAATTTTAACATTTCGTGAAAATACAGCGACTAAATTGAAACTTAAACCTTCCAGTATAGTATGTTTCAAAATGCATGAAGTGATAAATGCCATGATACCTTTTCTCTTTACTGCTATTAACATTTCATTTTTGCACAAATGTTATGCTTAACAGATCCTACTGGCTGCTAGAAGCATCTATCCAAATCTCTCAAAGCTTGCCCTAGCGCTAGAAAAGGTATTTTAATAAAAACTTCCAATAATTTCATTTCCTTGCTTTTATCTGTCAAGTATCTCTGTCACACTACAATTCTTCTATGAGTTTTACAATTAGCTGCAGGAGATAGCTTTCATCTTGAACTAACTCATTTTTTGTTTTAGAAACTTTAACTACCATAGGTTGAATATTTAATCGAGTCAACCCACACTGGACACAATTGACTTTTATACATGTTTTTTCAAATATTTCTGAGATATGGTTGGCCTGTCCTTTCAACGGGAATAAGTTCTCTTTGTCAACACTTCAGCTTCATTTACATTGATTGAAAGCTTTGAAGACCTTTTGAATTGAGTTAATTCCAATGAGAGCAATTCTTGAACCTTTTATAAATGATGGTTGAGTTTCTGTATTTTTACTTTGTTTGGTCATGTCTATCAATTCTTTAAAATTGTCCAATGTACTCTTGATGCAGGATTTAAATATGCTAGTTGAGAGATTAAGTTTTCTAGGACTTTAGTTTACAGTACTGATTGTAATCTTTACATAAATTTAGGTTGTTTTAGCTTATTTAGGTTATTTTATATTGACTAGTAAAGTGCTTTACTTCTTTTTCCAAATATTAGGGTTTTAGGGTTATATTTGGTATTTTGCATTTTCTTAGGGTTTTGGGTTTAGTTATAAATATCTATGTTATATGTTATTTTAGTTTCGAGTGGGTTTGGAATGATGAATATTTGAGATTTTGATGTAGAGAATATTGAGATTTTCTTCCTCTCTGATTCTTTTTTGGTTTTCTCCCTCAACTCTTGTATTTCTCTACCTATTTCTTCAGTCTGTCACTGGTTTTTCCTCTAAATTTTTAGTAACTATCTCTTTTCCTTGTTCTACATCAAAGTCCAAATCGATTTGTGCTACTGTTTCCTTTGATAAGTTGTCAGTTTTGTATGCACAGATAGTTGAATGATTTTAATAGATGAAAAAGTACATACGAAATTGGAAAAGCAAAAGGATATTAGAAGTCTGATTTGTGCTGTGATTAAAGATTCAATGAAGTGCAAAGTTACTGTTAAACCAGCTAGTGAATGATTTTAATTTGTCATTGCATTTGTTCGTTTTCTGTCTTTCTCTTTTTTTTTATACTTAGTGTTAAGTCATGATTCAATTTTTCATACTTTGTAGAATTTGCTGGTAACCTCTACTTTGACAGTCTGCACCAAATCCTATCCACAAATGATGGCGAATCCTGAACCAGAAAAGGCGAGCGATGAAGCTCAACCAGCAGCGTCTAATTCAATCGAAAATGGGGTTGAAGTTGAACCAGCTATGGTGGGAGACAGGGATGAGATAATGACAGAGGTGGAGGAGGCTGATATCAATGAGATGACTATTGACATGGATGGCTTCCAAGAAATGGTGGGATCACCAGAAGCAAATTCCACAGCGGTTGAGAATTCTTAGTTTGATAGGTATAATAGCCCTTTCCACCTCATAAGCACCTAATTTTTAAAGCTTTTGGATCCGTATGGTGCACCAATAGAGGGACACTTGACTATGTTTTTATTCAGATTACAATTTCGAAGAAAGCAGCAGCAAGGGTCACAGCTTTTGGTCCCTTAAGGAGTTGAAACAAATATTTTCCTTCATTTAGCCATTATAACAAGAACCATTTAGCTCTTCAATATTTTAAGAGTAGTTTGACAAAAAAATGACTATAAGCTTGTTTATGGTGGTGACAAATTGAACTGCTAATGATGTATTTTATTTTGCTTTCTGATTGTTCTATCAATATTTACGTCTTGCCTCTTTCGCCTTGCATTTTTATGAATGGTATGATTTTTATCATCTTTTATATTCATGGCGGAACTTGATTTTGTGGATAAGGAAGGATGCATCATTCACCATATTCGTCCAAAAGCTACCAGAAGAAAATTTTAAGCTTTTGCTGTATACCTACCTATTTTGGATTTATGGCTATTCAGTTTGGTCGGTTCGTTTTTATCGGTTTATGACTCAACCGGTTAGTCTTGTTCGGTTACAACGTGTTTAATCGGTAGTCGGTTGGCGGTTTAATTTTTTCAAATCGAATCGACGGTTTAATTAAATTAAATTAATAAAATTATTTATAATATTTATATAAACCCAAAATCCAATCCAAATCCTAGCCTAATTATCCAACATACCCCAACCCAAATCCCAAACCCAAAAACCCAACCCAAATCCTAACCTAATTACCTAACATACCCAATAACCCAAACCCAAAATACCCAACATCCTAAACGGCTAAAGCCTAAATCGATTCTCACTTTCTCTTTCTCTTTAATTTGTTTCTGAGTTTCTCTTTCTCGACTCTAAACACTAAACAACTCTTCTTTTCTTCTTCAGCAAAAATAAAATTCACAGAACCCTAAACAGTAAACTCAACCCTAAACGGCCAAACTGGTTCAGCCATTCAGGCTAAACCCAATCCTTTACGACTTTACCAATTCAGCCTGAGTGCCTGACAACCTCCCGAGTCCCGACTCCAGCCGGACCAGCCCGGCAGCCCCTAGCTCTCCCTACAGCCTCCAGCTGCATCCTTTCTCTCTCAAGGTATCCTGTTCATCTCTCTTCAATTTAATGCTTACGCATGATTTAACGATTTAGCCTTTGATTTGTTTCTTGCGATCCTAATTTTTTTAATTGCATTTTTAAAATGGTTGAACTTGAATTGGGGATTTTGGGATTTTGTTTGATTAATCGATTTGGGGCTGCACAATTCTTGTCGAGATTGACTGGCGGACTGCAGACTATTGTCGTTTTAGGCGATTAATGTTTATTGGGTTCTGATTGATTTTCCTTAGGATTTAGTAGTTGGATAAACGCAGTGGTTGAATGCAGGAACCCTTCCAGAAGGCAATCTAGGGTCACTGCCCCAGCTCTGAAATTTTAACGGGACTGCCATTAAAATTTCATCGCCTTGCCAGTTTTGAGCTTGAATTTTAGGTTTAAACATATTTTTAAAAGCAAAGCCAACAAAGTCTTCTACTTGTCCATTTTCTATTTGCCATTGAATGGTAAGATGCAAGTATATCAAACAAAGTGTACATTTACTGTCTTTATCTCTCACTTGGTCAGGTGGAATGCTATAGAATAGAGTTTTTAATAATTAAGAGCTGTAAATGCTAGAAGTAGAAGCTCGTGGCTACAGTTGCTTAAAATATAATCTTCATGTTCTTTCCACTTTTGTTTAATATATATTTAGTAATCTAATTAGTTTTTTTTTTTTTCTTGAAGATGTCAAATTAAATTGAAATGAGTAATGCCACTCCTGCAGTTCATGATACACAACAACCAACCCCTCTCCCTCAAGTAGACACACATGATGGAGCACAAGTTGAAACTGCCACCTCTAAAGTGAAAAGGAAACGACATAACCTAAGGTCGGAAGTATGGGACCACTTCACCAAATTCACCAATGAGCAAGGTGATATCAAAGCTAAATGTAATTACTGTGATAGACCATTTTATGATGATCCTAAAAGAAATGGGACAACTGCATTAAAAAATCACCTGAGTTCTTGTGCCAAAAACCATCTTGGTAGTGGTGAACCTACCCAAACAGAATTAGTTTTGCAATCGGGAGGTGGGTCTTTAGGTACTTGAAAATTTGATCAGGATGCCATTAGGAGAGGTGTGGCTGAGATGATTATTGTAAATGAGTTGCCTTTTAATTTTGTAGAAGGGAGGGGATTTAAACGTTGCATGGCACTTGCATGTCCTAGGTTTCGTGTACCATGTAGATGGACTGTTGCTAGGGATATTTATCAACTTTATATAGATAAAAGAGTTGAGTTAAGGCAACTTTTGAAATCATCTACCGTAAGAGTGTCTCTTACCACCGACACATGGACTTCTTTGCAAAGAATAAATTATATGTGTCTTACAGCTCATTATATAGACAATTATTGGAAGCTAAATAAGAGAATATTGAACTTCTGTCCCATTTCTAGTCACAAAAGTGAGGCCATTGGCAGGGCGATTGAGAAATGTTTGCAGGATTGGGGAATTGATAAGGTTTTTACTGTTAGAGTTGATACTGCTAGTTCTAATGATGTTGCCATCTCATACTTGAGGAAGAAATGTAATAATGCAAGAACTAGTGTTGTAGAAGGCAAAAATCTTCATTTGAGATGCATTGCACATATAATTAATCTTGTTGTCAATGATGGATTGAAGAAAATGAATGACTCAATTGCTCGTGTTAGAGGGGAGGTGAAATATGTTAGACAATCTCCCTCTAGGTTAGCCAAGTTTAAGGAGTGTGCTGTTAATGAACATGTTGAAAGCAAGAGTTTGTTGTGTCTTGATGTTAGCACTAGATGGAATTCTACTTACTTGATGTTGGAACAAGCTCAAAAATTTGAAAAAGCTTTTGAGGCTTTTGATGATGTTGATCCTTACTATAGAGGTGAGCTCTTGATGGGAGATGGGGTGCCAGATCAAAATGATTGGGTATGTGTTAGAAGGTTATGTCGTCTCTTGAAAAACTTTTATAACCTCACAGTAAAAGTTTCAGGATGCTCTTATAACACCTCTAACAATTTTCTTAATGATATTTGTGGTATTTATGCTACTTTAAGAGATTGGCAATTAAATCCTGATGTTGAGTTGAATTCAATAGCAAAAAGAATGAAAGCTAAATATGACAAGTATTGAAGGAATGTGGAGAAAATGAATATGTTGCTTTATATTGCTTATGTTCTTGATCCTAGGAAGAAAATTGCATTTGTGAAATTTTGCTTCATGAAAATGTATTCTCGTGAGGAAACAATACTGATGATGAAGAAATTGCGAGAAGCATTAGTTGAGTTGTTTAATGAATATAAAGCAATGTCACACCCTCAATGTGAACAAGTTGGAGAAAGTAGTCAATTGAGCCATGTTGTAGAATCCATCAATGAACTTGATGGGGGTTTACTTTTAACTCAATAGCTGAGTTTCAAAAGTATTGGCTTGAAACTGGGAAAGATGATAACAAAACAGAATTGGATAAATATTTGAATGAGGCGCCTAATGATATTAAGGTAGAGAGGTTTGATGTTCTTATTTGGTGGAAACTCAATAGTCATAGGTTTCCTATCCTTTTCCAACTAGCTCATGACGTATTGGCGATTCCAATATCCATAGTCGCTTCTGAATCTGCTTTTAGTACCGGTGGTCGTGTACTTGATGCGTATAGGAGTTCTTTAACTCCTAAGCTCGTGCAAGCTCTTTTGTGTGCTCAAGATTATTTACATGGTGAATCTTCACATTTCGATCCAAATGCCCTCGAAGAAGAAGTGACACAACTTGACAAACTTGATATTGGTAATTATTAATCTTTTTACAAGCTTGTTTCTTTAAATTTTTTACTTATTTGTTTAAAGTTGATTTTTTTATTTGTTGTTCATGTAGATTTGTCCAAGATTGCATTGGAATCTGTAATTGATCAGTGAAAATTGAAAAGTTGAATGGATCAGGTATGGTTTTAACTTTTTTATTCTTAATCTATAATGTATTGCCAAAATCAATAAATCATATTCTAATAAACTAAGTTGTTCATTTGTTCAGGGATGGTGTTTTTAGCTTTCAGCTTTGCACTTGGTTCAGGATGACATGATGTTGAGAGTTGATTTGTTTAACTCAACTACTCGAGGACGATTTCATGTCTATAGACTTTATGTTTGAACTTTTATTTTTAGCTTGAACTTTATGTTTGAACTTTAAGTTGGCTTAGCTTGAACTTTATGTTTGAACTTTAAGTTGTTTATGAATTACAATATTTAAACTTTATGCAATTATGCTTAGCTTGAATGTTTGAGCTTACTGATGTTATCAATGTTTAGCTTGTTGTTTTTATGCAATTATGTATCAATGTTTGAGCTTTTATGCAATTATATATATATATATGTATAGATATAGGCTATTTTTTCTAGCTGTTCTGTTGGCGTTTGTGCTCAGAAATGACAGTTTGGTTTCTGTTTTCATGGCTGGAAATTTTGGCAACTGGCTCTCTCAGAGTGCATCATTCAAGTATGGATCCAGTTTCTCCATCACCCCAATTTAGTTTCACTTTTCAACATTAAAAGAGATCCCATGTAAAAATAGGCTTTAAGATTGTGTTAATGAGTTCAGACAGATTTTCTTTGAAGTTGTTTGATAATTTTACACCAACTTCACTTAACATTCCTTGAATTCCAGTGACTGCATATCTCTGAGTTTGTGTTCTTGTTCTTGTTCATATTGTAGACAGATTGTGACTGCATATTGCAGACAGACTTTGTTTAGTTTCAATTTGTTCTTGTTCCTAGGTTGTTTAGTGACTGCATATTGTGTTCTTGTTCTTGTTGTTTTGTTCTTGTTCTTATTCATATTGCAAAACAAATTATGTTGTGATTGCATATTGTAGACAGATTTTGTTTAGTTTCATTTTGTTCTTGTTCCTAGGTTGTTTAGTGACTGCATATTGTGACTACATATTGTGTTCTTGTTTTTGTTCATATTGTGTTCTTGTTCTTGTTCTTGTTCATATTGCAGACAGATTGTGATTGCATATTGCAGACAGATTTTGTTTAGTTTCATTTTGTTCTTGTTCCTAGGTTATTTAGTGACTGCATATTGTGTTTTGACAGATTGTGTCTACAAAAGACAGTGACTGCATATTATGTTTTGCAAATTTTGTGTTTAGTGACTGCATAGCTAGTAGAGCCGAAAGAACAAACAGAAACGAAAAAACTGAACCGATTAAGTTCGGTTCGATCGATTCGATTTTAACCATTAATGTCGGTCGGTTCTACTGGCTATGTCGGTTTAATCGATTCTCGATTTATGTTAAACGAACTGACCGATTGCTCACTCCTACTGCTGCCAGCAGGCTGCCTCGCAGGCAACAAGCCCTGCGAGGCATGCATGCCTCACGGGCATGCTAACTCGCGGGGATGCTACCTCGTGGGTATTGGTTGTTTCTTTATATATAAAAATCAAATTTTTTTTGTGTTGAATTTTTTTTTAGAAAGACATTCTCATGCATTAGTATAAGTGAAAGTAATGATAAAATTAAAATCATGGTTTATATATAAAATGCAAACATTTGCATGATTGAAGGAACGAGAACTAATTAATTGTCATTTGATATAATGCTTGGCATGAATGTGATAATGATCAATATATATTAATGGGAGGATTACATTATCTAGAAGCATTCCTCTTAATCCAAATTTGACTTGTACAAAGTAGTAAAATTTTTTATAAAAATTGAATAGTTTTATTTGAAAAAGGAAAGCTTTTGAATTTTATATAGATAAAGAATAAGCAATTTATTGAGAGTTCAAGTAGCACATATAAACAAGATATTGCATTTTTAAATTTTGATTTTTATAAATACAGGAGCAAGCTTTACTCAGAGTGACGAAGTTTTAATTCTATTCTCCAAAAAATTCCTTAAAAAGTAAGTTTTCCATCCATCTATCTCTTTTGTTGTTGTTATTTTTTAAGAACAAAGAGTAATTTTTTTTTTCAATATAAGACAGAGATTTTGCATGATTTTGAAATTAAGAGGGATTAGGATTTTGAAATTCAACGTAACTACCCCTATTTTCTTCTTTGCAATTCAACATGCTATGTTGATTTTTAATTTTTTGAATCCAATATTGATAAAATTTGTAAATAAAGCAAATTTTTTTTTGTATGTCCCGACAAGAAACTCTCGGGTGCTTGCACGCAGGAAGCAGCCTCGCAGGTGCTTACACAGAGCAAGCATCTCTCAGGCAAGAAATCTCGTGGGATGCTTGCTTGCAAGCAAGCAGCAACACAACTGCTTGCTATAAGCAACACACATGGCTGATTGCGCTTAGGCAAACTACCACGTAGCTACCTGCTAGCAAATTTTTTTCATTTTTTACACAAAGCCCTTTTTTCCTCAAATTAAACTATTAAAAAAAAAAAAAAAAAAAAAAACTAAAGAAATAAATGACATGCCCCGCGAGTTTGCACACCTCATGGGGCATGCTCCTTGCAAGACATGTTGCCTCGCGGGGCATGCTCCTCAAGGGGCAAGCCTATAATATATATATATATATTTTCAAATATAAAATTATGGCTTTTTTATTGCAAAATTATAATGCTACTTATTAAGGATAGTTACATAGCTTTTTGGTGTTGTTTTGCATGATTTTCATTCTCCACCATGGTGCTAGGCAGCACCGAAACTAGGGAGCCCTACCATCAGTGAGCTCTACTACCAAAGAGCATTGTCTTTGCCGTCATGGAGCACTACTATTAGGGGCACAGTCACTGCTGCCAGGGAGCTACTGTCGCCAACATGACATGTTATGTTAATAGTAAAAAATAAGCATCTACAAGAGTGATTTGATTTAATTGCAGTGCAAATTCTTTAGGTTTTAGAAATAAATATTAAGGAATTCTAAGTGAATTTCAATTGACTTAATTGTAGCCATATGGACTAGTATATATATATGACAAAGAGTGAAAGCATTAGAATAGTGGAAACCCCAACTCCTCAAACAAAAAGAAAAGGCTTTAGGTACATGGCTTTGATGCATAAGGATCTCATAATTATAACCCTTTATAATTTTTTTACAAGGCCATTGTGTTCCATGGACTTCATCCAATTAGCTCACAATAACTTTATTTTGTTTAACTAATTGATGAACAAAAACGTTCATCACATATTTTATAAGTTATTAGTATGCATTATTAGAAGTGAATCGCTTCCAACTTGATCGGCCAACTTGATTGGCTCTAGGGCATATCCCACCACTTGATACCTTGAAGAATGTAGCGTAAGCCTCAATTCATGCCTTGTATGACATGTTGAGGGCAAAGGACTCAAACAACATTTCTTTCCAATTAAGACTCAAATTCCTCCACTTGTGGATGTAATTAATGAATGGGTCATCTTTCCATTGGCGTGAGCTAATCATGCTGACTATGCAACAAGTGCTATAGAATCGATTGAAGAACTCATGCTCAAGTTGTTTCCATCTACCGGTTGTCCTAGGCTCAAGATCAGTGTACTAATAAAAGGCATTGCCTTTTAACGAGCGAACAAACTCCTTTACCATGAGATCTTCATTAGTGCCAGCATTATTGCAAGTTTCCACAAAGTGCGCAACATGTTGGTGTGGGCTTCCTTTTTCATCGAAATGTTGGAACTTTGAAGGTTGATAATTTTTAGACATCTTTGATCCTTTGAGAATATGGCTTGGTATGTGTGTATGAAGGTTGAGTGATACTACCAACTTGATCCTTAATAGCTTCCTTGATTAGATCTTTGAGCTGACTGATAAATGTTTAAATTCATGTATTTTCATATATCAATTCCTTATATTTTATGCTTAGTTTCTTGAAATCCTTGATAATTTACTATGGTTTTGTGTTTTATAGGTGTTTTGGATGATAAGGATTGCTATGGAGTTGAAAAGAATGAATTTGGACAAGAAATGAAGCTTCTAGCACAAAGGAAAGCAGACTGCCCATCAAGGAGACATAATATGGTTAAACCTAACCTAAACCTTCCATAAATAAACTAGTGGCTTATCATATACTCTTCATTCATAAAAACCTTAGTTTAAAAAACCATTCCCACACTTAAAAGAGGGCTAGCAGCAGCTTTTATTTCACCTTGAAGAAGTTCAGCCGCCACCTTCACTTAACCATGCATGGGTTACCCTAATTCTTCCTTTAAAAAATACCCTAGCTGAATTATAGTTGTCCTAGTCAAACAAGGAGTGGCGGCAAGCTATTATTGGCTGTCAACTTTGTAATCTTGCATTAATTGCAAGAATTTTTCCTTAAAGCTAATCCTTGTCAAAGTAGGATTTTTAAATCAGTTATGACTTTCCTTATTTTTACATGCTTTGGCTGCAAGTAAAGCATCTTTCCTTATTAAAGAGTGCTTTGACTACTATTAATTCTTTCTTTCCTAGGTGAATAAACCTTGGCTGCCAAGTATTTCTATCTTTCCTTAAACACATCAAACAAGTCAACCACCTTTCCTTGAATGCTTAACCCTATCCGCAAATCAGCAAAACACAAGGAAAGAGCCGCAACTCATTAAAAGGAAGCCCTACATTCTGCCTATAAATAAAGACAAGGGGGAGCCGTCCAAGACACTTCTACAAGCTTATTATGTTTTCTTCTTTGTTTGAGAGAATTTGAGAGAGCAAGCGGTTTAATAATTAATATTCTTCTTCTTTCTTTCTTTCTTTAGTTTTCTTCTTATTTTCTTTTTAATTCTATGTTTATGTTAACAATGCCTATGCAAGGCTAAACGTTTTTTTGGTTAAGGGTGATTTTAAAACCCTAAACATGTTATGTAATTAATTTTCAGATTCTATCATATATTAGTTTTCTATCAAAGTTGCTTATGTTCTTCTACAAGAATTGTTTATGATTTTTATCTTGATTTGTTTAGGATGCATACTAGATATATCTTGATAATTATCTAATGCTAGTTTAAGAAACTTGATACGTAGCTTGTCTTGATTTCTATTCAATAGTAGCAATTTTAATTCATGATTATGTTGGGTTTTCAAGAATTATGAAGTGGAACATAACATAAGTTGAATAAATCCATGTTTATGTGTTTATTGCTTAGATCAACCTATCTTTCTCATCTTAAGGCTGCTATCACTTTGAATCTATAGATGTTTATCTTAGGTTATTTGATAGTTAAAGATTAAGTAGTGGCGTTTGTCCTATTTAACTACAAACTAAGGAAGGATTGGGGTAACACGGGAGGTTGTTATTTACAGTTGTTAGTTTTGATAGATAATTGATATTGATAGGTCTGAATTTGATTCACAATGATGTCTAGTGGTGGAGAATGAACCTTTAGCCATATTTCTCATATCTGATTACTTCTTATTTACTTGCTTTCTTATTTTTATTGTTTGCTTAAGTTTAAACTGATTTCAAAACCCCCATTTAACTTTTGTTTTCTTTGAATTTAAGTTTTAAACTAGTGATTTATAAACTAAAACCCAATCCCTGTGGACTCGTCCCTTGCTAATCACTATACTCTACAATTGATTCTTTTTAAGTGCAAGGTTAAATAAGATACACTATTTGGGTGCATCACTGACTGGTAATGACCACTTCGTTGACCTTTTGTTGAAAATCCTTAGTAACTTCCATGCTCAAATTCTCATCATCTTGAAAGATTGATTGGCGATTTTGGTCTGAAGTTGCTGGTCTTTTTCTAGTGAGATTAGCAATCTTATCTATCATAAAGGAAATTTTCTTATTTTCTTTGATGCTTGTTGTAAGAGAATCCACAATTTTTGTCAAAAGCACAACTTGTTCTTCCAATTATGTAGTGGCAGTTGTCATGACAACTATTACTCCAGAACTTGCTTTTGAAGAAAATGATGGAATAGAGCTGCTGCTTGAATAGCTATCTTGCTCCTTATATGATAACTGGTGGTTTGCACTTTATACATGAGAATAATCAACTTGCCCAATAGAAACTTCTAACAAATCTTGAATTGGAAAAGAAGTATCATAGAATGGGTTTGGATTAAGCACTGGAAAAGTTTGATCAAACATCTTAGCAAGAGCTTTGGTTTTTTTCCTAGTACCATAAGGGTGAGCAGGAATATCAATGCTTGATGATGAGTGGGATAGATCGTAGGATTAGCTCGAGTAGGCTTGAAAGTTGGTTTGTTAGCAAGGTTCTTTTTGGGAGCCATTGCAATTTGAGAACTTGAACTTTGAAGAAAAGAGATGAAAGGCAGAGATGATCCTATCGGGTGTGCTAAAAATTCGTACACACAAATTTCATGTCGAAAATAAGACAGAAAATTTGAAGACAAATAAGAATTTTATTTAACAGACATGAAAATTACAATTTTTGGGAATTCTTAAAATAAAAAATTCTTTTGATTTTTTTCCTTCAGCAAAAAATTGATTCAATGGTTTGACGACTTGACTTTGAACAAACAAATTCGCTTCAAGGGTCTTGACGACTTGATCTTGAATAAAAGAAATTAATATCTTTCCTTTTGATAAAACAAAATCGAAGAGCAAATTCTTGAGAATTCTTGAAAAATCAAGCACGGTGTTTTTAAAATTTTCTTCAATTTATTCAATTTTTCAAAGCTTGATTCTTGAAACTTTCGAGAGACTTTGAGCCTTCAAAATCTTCTTTTTCTCTTCAAAGTTGTGAACTTGTGAAATTGTGTTGAATGACTTAGGAGAACATCCTATTTATAATGCTAATCTGCTAGGTGAGAGAGAGTTCTAAAAGAATTTAATATTTTTATTTTATCTCTAAATTAATTTAATTTAATTGGAGATAAAATAATAATGACTCTTAAGTGGAATTTAATTGGATGACCCATACATCCTTGCAAATTGGTTGGCCAAAACTTGAATTTACCTCTAAATTAATTTTATTTAATTTAAAAATAAATTGGATAACTCATATATAGATGAACTCTGATTGATCAGATTACAAATCTTTAAATTTTGATTAGTCAGGCCATATGTACATATTTAATTAATTATAGAATTAATTAATTATGATATCATCAATTTCACATGGTGATGATCAATTTATCAATTGAAATTTCTTTAATTAAACAATTAAAAGAAAATTTAATGGACACATGACAATTTACAATTGGTCAATTTTTTTTTCTCTATATACACATACTAACGGTAAAACAGGAAAGCTGCAACAAAATCATGTGAGTTAAATTGGATGGTATAGTTTTCAAAACTCATAGTATCTTCAGCCACAGCTCTTGCATGAATAGAAATGCACTGTCTCTTCAGTTTCACTGGGATTATTTACTCTTCTTGCCATGATAATTTTGTAGGCTTGATCACATGTTGAGTAAAAACAGTTTCTTTCTGAAATCCTCACCCCTAATAAATTCTTCCTTTTCTGTGAGTGAATAGAGACTTCTGAAAGAATAAGAAATAGGTAATTACTAATTCCAACATTTCTTTTGCCTATGGTAAAAAAAAAAAAAATGTAGCAAATGATGTATATTCTAATTATTTCATCTGTAGATATTACCTTTTTTTTGTGTGTGGATAATTGCATTTATTATCCAAAAAAAGCAGCAGAGCTGCTACATATGTACAGAATGTCCACTATTTGACTATACAGACATGGTTGAATTTAGCTTCCATGCATTACATAGGTCTAGATTAATAGAATCAGCCACTACATTCTTAAGCCCCCATAATCTTAGTGACACTGCTCTCTTGACTTTGACCAAGAGTTGAGAAGACTCCTCTTTGGTATGGTTAAAGAGCCTGTTATTTCTTTCCCTCCATACGTCATAGATGAAAGCATTCCAAGCCATTTTAAGAATGATGGTAATTAAAGACTTCCCTTTCAATTTGCTGGTAGCCCAATGCAGCTCCCTATCCCAATCTGTGACTCTCCTTGTGATATTGCAGAGCTCCAGTATCTGCTGCCATAGAGTTCTTGAGAGACTATAACCAAGGAAAACATGATTCCTGGTTTCTTTCTCCTGTAGGCATAATAAACATTTGTCATCTCCCGTGATCCCCCATTATGCTAGTCTGTCCCTCGTTGGAAGTCTAGCTGCCATCCAAGAGATAACTGCATGTTTAAGGATTAAAAATTGGGCCCAGATAGTCTATGCCAATCAACTTTAATCTTCCTTGGCAGTAGTTCTTGCCATACAGCTGCCACCACATACTTATCACCATGGAAAGGCCAGACCCGAGCCCCATTCACCACCTGGGTGACTTGCTGGGCTTTATGCCTCAACTGCAGTAGCTTTCTCCAGTTCTAGCTACTACCTTTTTAGATAGGGACCTGCCACACATCCATATCTTTTAGAACATATGACCTAAGCCAAGCTATCCAAATGGATCCTGCTGAACTGAGGATGGCCCACTGGTTTCTTAGGGTACATGCAAGGTTCAAAGACGTGATGTCTTTGATCCCCAAACCCCCTCAGATTTGGGGAGATAGATAGACTTCCAGCTAACTCGAGCACCCCTGATTGAGCCCTCCTTCCTTTTCCAAAAGTAACTTGAACACAACTGAATAATCTTCTTCATGACTAGTTTAGGCAGAATGAAATGCTGAAGAGCACTGCTTGAATTAATTGCAGTCTCCTTGCATACGAGAGGAGCTTCGCTGCCAAACCATTAATCCTAGAAGTGATCTATTCAATCAAAGTCTCACAATATTTTTCCGAGAGCCTTCTAGTAATCAAAGGTACTCCTAAATATTTCACTGGTAGTGTGCCCAGCTTGAAACCAGAAGCTTCATGGATGACCAATAGCTCCTCACTGCTAATACCTGTTGAGAAGAATTCACTCTTTGTGCTGTTGAGTTGGAGACTAGAGAATCTGTAAAATAGTTGAAGAACTTCTTGAATACCTAACACAGAGTCCAAATTCCTTTTTGCAAAGATTAACAGATCATCCGCAAAACTCAAGTGGGTGAGGTTAATCTTTTTGCACTTGGGATGGAGTGCAAAGACTCCATGTTTAGTTGCACTGTCCAACAACTTCGAGAGAACCTCCATAGCTAGAACAAAGAGATAAGGTGAGATAGGATCACCTTGTCTCACATCTCTAGCACCTTTGAAGTATCCAACAAGCCCCCCGTTAATGGATAATGAGAACATTGAAGTGGTGAGACAGTTGCGAATCCAGCTAATAAACTCCTCTGGAATGTCCAAGGTTGCTAACACAGCAAGAATGAAGTTCCAATTCAAGGTGTCAAACGCTTTTTGCAGATTAATTTTAATTGCACATCTGGGTGATAGGGACTTTCTGCCATAACCTCTCACCATCTCTTGGGCCATCAATACATTTTTGGTTATGCTTCTCCCCGGAATGAAGAGACTCTAATTACTGCTAACGATGGTGCCTAATTTCTATTGGGCACCAGTGTGACAACAATAGAAAATATTCATGGCCTATGCAGGTCACGAAATTAAATTTTCAACAAGGGCCCAACCGGGTACGAATCAGTGACCTCTTGCTAATTGCTTCCAAGTTGCCAATGTTAATGGCTGCTGTCTTATCTATCTCCCTTACTGTTTAATGATATAAAACAATTAAGTCAATAACTCAGTCAGCCATTGAAGCTGCAACAAGTAGTCCAAAATAACTTTTGTACCACTTCTCACTCCCTCATTAATACTGCTTGCTTTCATCAACCTGGCTGCTGAGAGCAATTCCTACCATATGAAGCCCAGAAAGAAAGTCCCTTATAAATTTAAAAATAACTTTTGAACAAGTTCTTAATGCATCGAAGTTTTGCAGACAAAAAGGTTGAAACTTGAAACAATGTAAACTTGATTATTTCTTTGGCTGGTGAGAATATAATGAGGCTTAAATTGCTTAAATGTAATAGTGATAGCGTACGCAATCCCCCGCCCAAAAAAAAAAAGTTTTCCCACTGCAAATTTAAGAGCAAAGCTCTCCAACTTCATGTATTTGACTGCTGCTAAATTGACCATTGTCCAAGGGTAATGAAATTTGCAAGTTATTTATAGTGAAAAATCTAAAGACATGAGTATATAATTATTTACTGGAATTTGTCACATTAAATTCATTGGTCTATGAGGCTCAAAATCCAGGTAATCCCCATTTGCATGGCCACCATAGCCATACATATCAAACATCCTATCATCTGAAGACATGTTTACACCTTCTCGTCCTCTAAATGCCTCCATCGGTGAAGCCCAAGCAGCAGCAGGAGTTGATGGGTTAGAGGTAGAAGCTTCTTGATTAAAACCGAGGACAGTTGGGTTCTGCGGTGAATTTCCAGCAGCCGGTCTTCTGTTGGACGTGAGAGAAATAGATGCCGACTGCTGCTGGTTCTTGATGGGCGACTTGGGACGCAAGGCTTCGATATCTGGGGTTGTCTTCACTAGATGAGATGCATCTGGGGGTGGATTTCGTCCTCCCCCACCTTGCCACACTTTTCCATCCTTGTCCGCAAAGTTTCTAACATATGCCTGGAAAGCACCAAAGTTCCTACCTAGTTAAGTCATTTAGTAAAGGGAACTCAGCAGACATGAAGCTTATAATTTTACGTTCCACATGGTTTTATAGAAAGCCAATCCACAGCAGAAGCACGGCATAGTTCAACAGAGTCAAATCTTAGATTGAGTGAGAGAACCAATTATCAGGATCTTTATTCTGAAGACTTTGTATAGATGTTTGACTTTCACAGCACTTAAATGCCCAGGAAAACATTACTTCCCTTGGTATAATAATACAATTCAAACAACCTTTTTCCTTTATTTACTGTCAGGATTAGGAATACTTCATTTCTTATATAGCAAGTCTACTATTTGAAATGATCAGCCAATTTCTGTAAAACACATCAGCCAATGTGAAAATAATTCAACAATCATTGTCAATTCTGTTTCCAAAAGATAACATACCTCTGTATTAAAATTTGACGAGGACAGTGCTTTACCAACGGTCAGCCAACCAGATCGAATATTGTGGTCTTCACCGAAGAGCTCAAGCCTTCTGCGGCCAAGAGCAAAATGCTCAATAATTCGATACATATCTTCAGGCTTTTGAGTTGAACCTACAGAACAGTTGGCATGAAAATTTCAAACAATTTCTCTTTCACACAATTGACATTGCAAAATCATGGAAGAGAGCGGACAATAAGACGTTAACAGCGTGTTTGGTTGGCTGTAATAGCCAACCGAATCACTCCCTATTCCATTCCCCTTTCCATTCAGCTGCTTGGTTCAAAGAAATGAGTATTCTGTGGAATACCCATTCAGGGTCTATTCCCCAAAACCACCGAATGGCCATTCGGGACTACCTCTTCAGAATAGCCATTCTGTGCTCACAAGGAATAACCCCAATATTTTTATTCCCAAAATATCCTCCGCCATTTTATCAATTTTCAGACCACCTGTGACCACCCAAAACCACCGAATGGCCATTCGGGACTACCTCTTCAGAATGGCCATTCTGTGATCACAAGGAATAACCCCAATATTTTTATTCCCAAAATATCCTCCGCTATTTTATCAATTTTCAAACCACCTGTGACCATTTTGCAGCGACATGAACAACAACTCAAGCACCATTACAGCAAAAAAAAAAAAAAAAACACAAGAACAAAAGAAAACAACAAAAATCGAAAAAATAAGAAAGTTGGTGGTTTTCGGCTAAGACTATTTATAGGAGGTTTTAAGGCTCCAAATTTGGAGAGAAGGTAGAGGATAGAACAAGGAGGAACATATCAAAAAGGTGGAAGCCGCAGGACGCTTTTTATACATCTAGGCTTTTCTGATGATTTTTAGGAAAAACTAAGTTGAAAAACGGAAAGAAGGGATTCAGAGGATGATTTGGGTGAATTTTGGGACATTTCTAGGTTAGGGTGACGACGGCGGCTGGTGGCTGAAAAGGCCGCCGGCCGGAATTTGGAAAATTTTAGGTTTTCTAGAATGTGTAGAAGATGAAAATGAAGAGAGAGAGAACTTGGTAGAGAGAGAGTTGGAAGAAATGAGAGGAGAGAGAAAACTTATTGTATTTATAAGGTAAAAAATAGTAATATATTATATATAATATTTTTAAATATAATTATAAGTATTTAATAATATATTAAATATAAAATATTTAATTTAAATATATATTAAAATATTATACTCTAAATAATTTAATAAATAATATTATTTTAGAATTATTAAATAATACTTTTAATATTTTATAATAAATAATAAATAAATTTAATTTTTATAAATAAAATATTATTATTTAATTCAAGGGTAAAATTGACATTTTTTATCTATTACTTGCCTATTCTTTAAAATAATTTTAACCAACCAAACAATGTAATATTATTCCTCATTTACTCCATTCAATCAACCAAACTACGTAATTCCTATTCCCCTTCTATTACATTCCCACCGAATAGTATTTCATTCCTCCTCTATTCCATTCCAGCGAACCAAATGTATCGTAAGTGTTAAGAAGTGTTTCCAGTTAAAGCAAAATGGTTAGATAAATGCCCCAACATACTAATACCCAATCCTTCCCCAGCCTATGATCTGAGTGTCAAAGTTATTTTTACTGCACTTTCAATTTCTGCTAAGAAAAAGAAAAGAAGCAGAACACATAAATCTCAAACTGATGCATCAAACTTAGTCTTAAACTTATTTGCAAAACTGCAAGGAAAGGAGTCAAATGAAAGCAGCAGAGAGAGAAATGGGATTGGAATTAATGATGATACCATCATTCAGTTTCATTTCCCAAATTTTGATTAAAAAAAAAGTAAATAGCATGTAGATATCAAACGGTCTGATGCAAACCCAAGGTCATAAAAGTCAAAAATATACACGAGTACTAACCATAAGAAGGTTCCTCGGCAATAATTACATCAGTGTCAATGTTGGCATGAATTATATGACCATCAGTACTACGACGAACTGTTCCTTTTATACCCATCAGGCAGTGTTCCTTCAGTGAAATGACAAGGTGAGAAAAGTTTGGGAAAGAGTGAAAGGATTTGCAGAATGCCCAAGGTAGTCTATAGATAACAGAATATAAAAGCTTTAAGAAAAAACAATATTACAGACCTTTGAGTGCTGAAATATAGTATGAGAATCATGTCGTAAGCCTGGAGTTGCATTTGTTTTGTTGGTCTTCACCCAGCATATATCCTCACACCTCCGGAAACCCCACTGCAGCACATAGAAGAAGCAGCCAAAATATAGACTGAATAAATGCTATTACAACTATAAATTTTATTAGTGCTAAAGGAGAAGAAAAGCCAAGTCATATTATAACTAAATTTTAATCATGTACCTTCTTTAAGCATTGACGGCCCTGCTCAAGGCCCACACCATCACCCACCCAAAGGAAGATAAAGGATGGTGTGTCAGCTATTGCCTACATTCATGAGGTAAAAGCAAGAGGTACATTTCTGGTCAGTAAAAAGCTACAAGGTAAAAAAGAATATGAATAGAAAATAATAGCTCTGATATCCATTGTCTAGGTAAAAAGAGCCTTCATGGATACTAATATATAAGAAACAGCAACACTCCAGATGTTAGCATATAACACCCAGAAATTCAAACAGAGACCATTTTTCTATTAAACGCCACCTGCAAGGTAAATCTAACAGTATGCTATCTTTTTTGGCAAAAGGTAACAAAAAAGCAGTGATGTAGAAATTGATTACCTCAATCTTAAGATTCATGATCTCTTCAAATGTCCAGTATTCAATATGGTCGGCAACTCCAGGAGCCCGGTGAACATATTCTTCCCAAGGGGGGTCTATAAGAATAACATCAAACTTTGCCCCAAAGAAATCTGGAGAGAGCTCAAATTCACGGAGGTCACACTTCATATACATGGGAGGAGAAGCAGATTTAGCTACAATCTCATCCTTTTTCTGTATAAGCTCCCTTAGCTTTGGATAGTCCTCCACAACATTGGTAAGCTCTAGCTCCCTGATGAAGTTCTGCGGTCGCATACCAGTGTCAACAAAATTTTGAGAATAATCATTCTGCTCTCCTCTGGAAGGAGCTTTACCAGGAGGACCACCAGATCTAGGAGGAACCCAACCCCCAGATGTTCTTTCAGGTGGTGTTCCTCGTGCCATTGGCCCTGCCCCATTAAAGCTAGACAATAATACATTTGAAGGTCCTCTTACAGGTCCTGACTGATTAAAGTCCATACCAGGGTTTGGCAGACCTCCTATATTAGGAGGAAACCTTGGGCAAGAAGGTCCAGGAGGAACAGGAGAGAGACCAGGTGGAACACCTAGCATATTCATATCAACTGCTCGAGGCCCAGGCCAGACCACAGGTGGGGAAAACGGTGGAATGAAGACACCTGGAGAAATTGGAGGGCCAGGAGCAGGTGACATACTAGGGTTAATGGGTTGCATGGATCCAGGTGGTGGCATCCCGAGATGAGCAAAAGGTGATCCCATCACAGGCATTGGGAGAGCAATCTGTTGATTGTCCCTCCCTGAAGGCCTTCCCCTTCCTCCTCTGCCTATCCTACTCCCTTTCACACCTTGAGGAGGAGCTCGGCCAAAAGTTCCTACATCCTGGTTTCCATAAGGCGGTTGAGATCCAGCATTGGAACTTTGGCCACCAAAGCCACGACCAGATACAGTAAGTTTTTGGCCTCTCCCTTTCCCTCCGCTGTAATCAAGTTCATCATTCCATAAATTTGGATCTCGTGTTAAGTTACTGTCTTCTGTATATTTGTCCCTTGAATCCTCATCCAAGGGTCCAGAACCATATGTATCACTCCTCCTTTCCCTATTTTCTTGCATATATGCCCACTCTTCCTCATTTGGGGCTGACTTCATGTCAGACTGCTGACCAATTTCGGTTCTCCGAGGAAAATTGGATCCAGACTCTGATCTTCCATAATCAAGAGGCTTGGTTTGGATCTCTATCACATCATAATTATAATTTGAGATTCCAAAATTTGATGACGTCTTCACAGCTTCACCTCGATTTCCATCTTTTCTATTGCCTGGCCGACCATGAGGCCTTTCATTTTCATTCCTCTCCCGGCCATGCCTTGGCAAATCCCATTCTCTACCACGTTCATATGTAATGTCGCCATGTTTGGACTCTTTATCATTATTACTCAATTGCCTCCTTTTCCAGTTTTCCTTTGAACCTTCTCGATCCCTTGTCCTGTCACTCCAGTTATCAACCCTGCTTTTGGATCTGTCATCCCTTTCGAGTTCTTTTATTTTGCGTTCCAGGCTTCTTTCAAAATCCATCTCAGAGAGCTCTGATTCTTGATAACGCCTACTACTTCTCTCAGGGGTCCTAGACCTGTTTGTTTGCCCTACTTCTCTTGAATTTTTATCCCTCATCCATGTCATTCCATCATCATCCATATTGGAAGTCCTTTCTCGGCTTTCAACATCTTGGCTAGAGGGAGTTCTCTGCTGTCTGTGCTTCTCAATTTTCTCCCTACTTGATCTATCTTCACGAGTCAATGGACTAGCCCTATTGTCTTCTTCTAGGGCATCAGATTGACCTTCGCTCTTGCTCTTCTCAGCATCAATTCTTCTCTCTTCCCTACTGCTGGATTTGACACCCTTCTCATTGTTTGAATCTGCTGCAGTGCTTTTACTCTCATTAGGTTCATTTCTAGCAGAAGCACTATTCTCTCTAGCACTGTCATTCTTCAGATCAGAAGCTTTCCCAGTAGTCAGATCAGGTCTTTCATGACTATTTTCTTCAGCTTTCCTAGAAGCATCTGATTCATCCCATCTTCTTCTAGAGTTTCTTGACAATTCGGAAGAGCCATGACCCTTATCGCGGCTGCTTTCCCTCCTTTCTGAATACCTAGAATCTCTATCCCGTGACTTTTCAAGTTCTCCATCATGTGACCTTTCTTCTTTGCTTTTACTTAGCTTTGAGGCCACCTTTCTGTCAGTCTCATCAGCCCAAGCATGTCCTTTAATGGCGGACTTCTCAGAACCATCTTGTTTGCTTTCGAGTTCTCCATCCTGGTACCAACTACTCAATTTTTCCAAGGAACTTTCCTCTTGTTTTCTCCTCATCTGCTTGGAACGGGAGGGTTTTTGGGTGTCATAATCATCTTCATCGCTATCAGCTCTGGTAGAAGCACCTGACCTTTTGCGGCTCTCACTTCTATCCCCAGAACTCCTCCTCCTTCCGCTCTCGACTCCCTCACCTTCTTCAACATTGCTAGGCTTTCTAGACTTACTAGACTTATGCTTCTTCTTACTATCAATTGCCTCCCATTCTTCATCACTTTTCAAGTCTGAACCATCCTCTCTATCACGTCTCACGTGACTACGACTGCTACGCTCAGGAGAATCCATTGAAATGGAGATTTATTTATTAATTTATCCTCTAACGAGACCGATACAAAAAAAAAAATATGTCGTATCCAGTGCAGGCTCCTACTATAAGCAGGGTCTAACAAGACTGATATAGTGTTACAGAAATTCGCAGTGATTTTGGTCCTAAGATTTCAAGTTAGAAAAATAAAGGCAAGGAAAGGATTACAAGGGTGAAATTACCTCTATAACGGCAAGAGACGAACGATACCCATAGGAATTGGAAGAAACAGAAAAGAATTCAAAAAAAAAAAAATTTGCAACAAAAACAAAAATAAAGAGAGCGGCTAAGTTTTGTTATGGTTTCAGATTGTTTGTTTTTGGGGAAATTTTGAAAAAGGAAGCAATGGAAGGAGGCTGAGGGAAGCTTCGTAGACTGTGTTTGAAGCCGTTCCCAGCGCTAGGCAAAGGCAGTGGCGGCGCTAGGGTTTTTCGGTTTCGGTTTCGGTTTCGGGATTTCAGGTTCTAACGGTTTCTTGGTGGTCGAACGGCGGCAAAGGCAGTGGCGGCGCTAGGGTTTTTCTTCTTGTCTAGGTTGTGATCTCAATTTTAAAGGTTTCCTCTTCTGAAACACGAAGAAGGAAAAGGAAAGAAGGGGGAGTTGGAGAGGCTATTTCAAGCGAAATTGAACGACGGTGATTGGAAGCAGACAAACGGTATCTAAGATTGGAATATGACGATGAGAAGATGAGAAATGAGGGAGGCTGGGCTAGTGATTTTTCTAAACTGGATTGCATTTGCACTCACACGCTGCGTTTTAGAGAAGAGTGAAAAGAAAAATAAAAAATAATATATTTTTGAAGTTTATTAAATTTTTTAATGTGATATATTTATAATCTATAATATATAAAAAAAAAAAATATGAATGTGAAAAATCTTTTGAACTGACAAAAATATCTATTATTATTAATTATATTACTAATTTACAGTTTTAAATATTTTATTATTAATAAAATTTATCTAATTTATAAGGAAAAAATTTAGGTTTATTGAAATACTTTTGTTAAATAGATTAATTTGATAAAAAAAAATTATATGAATCTGTTTTATCTTAAAAGTTTAATTTTTTCACTAATCTTGAAAAATAAATCAATTTATTTAGATAATAAAATTTTACATTAAATTTTTTATATTCATAATTAATTTTGCATTGATATTAAAAAATACTTTATAATAATTTGATATAATTTTCATATGAAATAAATTTTATCAAATTTTTGTTAATATACATTTTATCAATTTTATTTATTTTTAAAATATTCAAAAATAGATAGCATTCACATGCAAACGCATGTGATAACAAATACTAGTCTATATAAAAGCATAAAAATTGAAAATCTTTTGAACTGACGAAAATACTCATTATTATTTACTATATTTCTAAATTACCATTATAAATATTTTTTATTATTATTAAAATTTATCTAATTTATAAGTAAGAAGTTTAATTTAATTAAAACACTTTTGTAACTTTATCTTAATAGTTTTAAAATTTCACTAACCTTAAAAGTTAAAATATAAATCAATTTATTTGATATAAATATGAAAGAATTAAAATTTACATTACATTTTTATCTTCATAATTAATTTTGTATTAATATTAAAATAATAAATTTTATAATAATTTGATATAATTTACACATAAAATAAACTTTACATGTTAATGCAAATTTTATTTATTTTAAAGTATATAATTATATATTTAAAATCGATAAAACAACGAGTATTCACATGCGAATGCATGTGATAACAAATACTAGTCTATATAAAAGCACGAACGTGAAAAATCTTTTGAACTGACGAAAATGGTTAACTATATTTTTAAATTGCCATTATAAATATTTTATTATTAATCAGATTTATCTAATCTATAAGTAAGAAGTTTAATTTCATTAAAACACTTTCGTTAAATGGATTAATTTGATAATAAATATAAAATAGAAAAATTATGTAGAATTGCTTTATCTTAAAAGTTTTAATTTTTCACTAATCTTAAAAAGTGAATTAATTTATTTGATATAAATAAAAAGTTAAAATTTACATTAATTTTTTTATCTTCATAATTAATTTTGCATTAATATTACATCAAAAAAATTTTAAAGGCAAATTTTAGTTAATATGTATTTTTTTTATTTTTTATTTTTTAAAAAAAAATTATAATTATATATTCAAAAATAAATAAACAAACGTGTATTTATATGCAAATACATGTGATAATAAATATTAGTATATATAAAAGTATGAATGTGAAAAATCATTTAAAAGAACTAAAGAAGTTTTGCATTTGCACCCACATGCTGCGTTTTAGAGAAGAGTGAAAAAAAAAAAAGATAATATCATAAATGCTTTATTAAATTTTTCAATGTGGTATATTTATATAATATATAACTAGTTTGTGACCATGCGATGAATGGGTTGATTTTATTTATTTAACTATGTAGTATGTGTTATAGTTTTATTTTTATATTTATTAATTTATTGTATAAATATATAAATAAAATTATGAATTTATTGAAATTTTAACTTTGGGTTTGAGAATTTGGGTATGATTTATTTCTTGCATGAAAAAAACACTACAAGAGGACGTCGACTTACCGACGGAAACATTCTGTCGGTGATATTAGTGACAGAATGTTTCCATCGGTAAAACAATTCATTACCGACTGAATTTTGATTATTACCGACGGAATTTCGTCGGTAATGTATTGGCCTATTATCGACGGAATTTTTCAGTATTTTCGACGAAAAAAGAATATTTCCGATGGAATATTAGTGACAGATTCTTTCCGTCGGTAAATATTTGGCGCGAACGACCTAGATTCCCCCCAAATTTTTACCGACGAAATTACGAGAATTACCGACGAAAACTCCGTCGGTGAAAATAATACACGGTTTTCGAAATAATTAATAAATAAAAGTTAATAATAAAAAAACTAAACGGTCCAAAAACTATTATCGACAGATAATCCGTCGGTAATAAGTCAATTTCGTCGGTAATACTTTTTGACTGTTCACATTTTTTACTGACGAAATTGGCTTTTATCGACGGAATATCTGTCGGTAATAATTTTTTCTCGGTTTTTAATAAATAATAAATGCAAATTTATTAAAAAAATAACTAAGGTTTTAAAGTGAACGGTCATGAAGTATTACCGACGGAAATTCCATCGGTAGTACTTAAATTTCGACGGTGATATCAACTACGAAAAATGCTAATACCGAAGGATAAATTTTGAAATCCCACCCAAAATATTACCGATGAAAATTCTGTCGGTAATACTTACATTTCGTCGGTGAAAGTTTATTCCGTCGGTGATGTTTCACTGACGAAATATGGTATTATCGACCGATATTCTGTCGGTAATAACCCTATTTAGTTGGTGAAAGTCTCGGGCATTACTTAATGCCCGAGACTTCTTTCCTCATTTTCTCTCTGATTCTCTCTTTCTCTCTTTGGTCCGTCGTGCCCCTTTGCCGTTCGACCCCTTCGTCGTCCCTGTCCGATCGTCCCCCACGAGCCATCATCGTCGCTGCCACCGTCGTCGTCGTCCGACCACCGTGTCTGTTTTTGTTCTCTCTCTTCTTTTAATTTCGTTTTTTTATTTTTGGTTTTTGATATTGTTTGATAATATTGTTGTTTTCATTTTTGTAGTTAAGTCCAAGCCACCGCCGTCGCCATTCGATCGTCCCCCACGAGCCACCACCATCGCTGCCACCTCCGAAACTGTCCAACCACCGCGTTTGTTTCTTTTCTCTTCTCTTATTTTTTATTATTTATTTTTGATATTATTTGATAATATTGTTGTTTTTATTTTTGTAATTAAGTCCGACCGTCCTCCGCGAGCCATCGCCGTCACTGCCTGTGCGTGCCACCAGCTAAGGTGTCCGACCACCGCGCCTGGGTATGAGTTGTCTTTTCTCTATGATTTGAAAATTGTTAATGTGTATATTGTTGAAAATTTTGTGTGTATATTGTTGAGTTGAAATTGAAATTGTTAATGGGTGAGTTGAAATTGTTAATGTGTATATTGTTGAAATTGTTAATGTGTATATTGTTGAATTTTGTGTGTGTATATTGTTGAGTTGAAATTGAAATTGTTAATGGGTATGAGTTGAAATTGTTAAAGTGTATATTGTTGAAATAATAGTTTATTTATAATTATAATTTAAAAAGATAATATTAAAAAATATATAAAATTCTAATAATAAAAAAATAGTATTGTAGGCAAGTGGAAATTATTAATATTTTTAAATTAATTGTGTAGGAAAATTGTTAATATGTTATAATAAATGAAGCTTTATTTATAATATAGTAATAAATATAAAAATATAAATTAAATAATAATAATAGTTTATTTATAATTATAATTTAAAAAGATAATATTAAAATATATATAAAATTCTAATAACAAAAAAGTAGTATTGTAGGCAAGTGAAAATTATTAATATTTTTAAATTAATTGTGTAGAAATATTGTTAATGTGTTATAATAAATGAAACTTTATTTATAATATAGTAATAAATATAAATATAAAAATATAAATTAAATAATAATAGTTTATTTATAATTATAATTATAATTTAAAAAGATAACATTAAAAAATATATAAAATTCTAATAATAAAAAAAAAACAGTATTGTAGGCAAGTGAAAATTATTAATATTTTAAAATTAATTGTGTAGGAAAATTGTTAATTGTGTAGGAAAATTGTTAATGTGTTTTAGGAAATAAAACTTTATTTATAATAAATACTAATAAACATAAAATTTTTAATTGAATAATAATAATAATAGTTTATTTGTAATTATAATTTAAAAGTATTAAATTAAAAAATATATAAAATTTTAATATTAAAAGAAGAGTATTTTAGGCAAGTGAAAATAATTAATATTTTTAAATTAATTGTGTAGAAAAATTGTTAATCGTGTAGGAGCTAGAATAAATAAAATTTTATTTATAATATATAGTAATTTAAAATGATAATATTTTCAATTTGTTATTTTGATTCTTGTCTTATTGTATTGTTGATAGTTTACTTAGGCTTAGAGAATGGAGCACGATAAATCTTGGATGTATAGGCGGTTGGACGACTCTCAATATATTAGTAATGAGTATTTGCATGGAGTTGAAGAATTCTTAGGTTTTGCATATGCTCACAGCAAATATGTAAAGAATAATAGAATTAGATGCAATTGTGTGAAGTGTTAGAATAATCGGTTTGTAGAGATTGATGATGTGCGTAAACACTTGTATTATAGAGGGTTTAAGGAGAATTACTATATTTGGGATGTACATGGTAAAAGTCATCAAGGTCAATCATCAAGGATGCATAATGATGAAGTCGAGACGAGAAGTGACAATGAAAGAGATAATCCTTATGCTAGAATGATTATGGATACTCTAAATCCGAATTTGAATTTAGGTGGTAATTACAACGTTGATGAGACAATGGTTCAAGATGATCAACCGAATTTAAGTTCAAGAAACTTTTATTCGTTGTTGAACCAAACAGATGAACCATTGTGGTCAGGATGTACAAAACACACAACGTTATCTGCTGTATCACAACTGTTAAATGTGAAGTCTGAATTTAACATGAGTGAATCGTGTTTCAATCGTTTGATGATTATGATAAAAGGGATGTTGTCAGAAAGTGACAATTTACCTGATAATTTTTATCGAATAAAGAAGAAGATGGCCAAATTTGGATTTCACTATCAAAAGATACATGCATGCAACAACAATTGCATGTTGTTTTATAACGACTCGGTTGACATAGAATTTTGTTCCGTATGTGACCATCCTCGTTATAAACCAAGCAAATCAAGTGTTAGAAAGTCGAAGAGAATTCCTTATAAGATTCTTCTTTATTTGCCATTGATTCCAAGACTTCAAAGATTATATATATCAACGGTTACAACTGAGAATATGACATGGCATGCGTATAACTGAAGGGATGATGGAGTGTTGAGACACCCTGTTGATGGTGAAGCATGGCAAGACTTCAATCGTACGCATCTGTCTTTTGTAGTGGAATCTTGAAATGTCAGATTGGGTTTGTGTACATATGGGTTTTGTCCGTTTACTCATGGAGCGAAACAGTAATCTTGTTGGCCGGTAATGCTTTGTGTATATAATTTACCACCATGGATGTGTATTTATTTACTTCTTCATATGGTAATTCCGGGTCCAAATAGTCCATCACAGAATATTGATATTTTTCTCAGACTATTGATAGATGAGTTGAAATTATTGTGGAATCATAGTGTTCCGAGTTATGATGGGTATAGGAAATGAAATTTTATATTAAGAGCTGCATTATTATGGACGATTAATGACTTCCCTGCTTACGGCATGTTATCAGGATGGAGCACACACGGTCGATTGGCTTGTCCTTATTGTAATGGAAGAAGTTAAGTCATTCAGATTGCGTTATGGCAGGAAACCATGTTTTTTTATTGTCATCGGTAGTTCTTGCCTTTAAATCATCATTTTAGAAGACAAAGAGATAAATTTTGTCGAAGAGTTGAGCATGATTCTCCAATTGAGCGATTATCTAGTGAGGCAATTCTGGAAATGATAGATAGCATTCTGAATATCACATTTGGGAATAAATTATGTGAACAGAAGTTGTTTGGATTCGGAGAATGTCACAATTGAACGAAAAAGAATATTTTTTGGGAGTTACCTTATTGGCATACCAATCTCATTCAACATAATTTGGATGTGATGTATATTGAGAAAAACGTATTTGATAACGTGTTCAACACAATGATGGATGTGAAGGGCAAAACAAAAGACAATATAAAGGCTAGAATGAATTTACTGTTGCTTTGCAGATGGTCGGAATTAGAATTGGTGGAAAGCAATGGAAAAACGTACAAGCCTAAAGCCAGTTACACATTAAACAAGGAAGATCAAAAAAGAGTTTGTACTTGGGTAAAAGAATTACGACTTCCAGATGGATTTGTCTCGAAAATCGACCGTTGTGCAAATGTGGTTGATGAGAGATTTTATGGCATGAAAAGCCATGACTATCATATTTTTATGCTGCGGTTACTTCCAATTGCTTTTCGAGATTTGGCACCTAACACAATCTGGTATGCAATTACTGAGCTATCTCATTTTTTCAGAGACTTATGCTCTACCGAAATTCATGTAGACCAGATGGAGTTCTTAGAAACCAATATTGTTGAGACCATTTGCAAGTTGGAAAAAATATTTCCTCCAGCTTTTTTTGATTCAATGGAACATTTGCTTATTCAGCTACCTTATGAGGCAAAAATTGGTGGACCTGTCCATTATAGTTGGATGTATCTATTCGAAAGGTAATTAACAAAGAATATACGTAATCTTTTACATTATTTACTTTATTGAATTGAATATTTGTTAATTTAGTATTTGTTTCTGAATCTTAGATTTCTACATCATCTAAAGAGAAAAGTGAAAAATCTCGCATATGTTGAAGGGTCAATAGTTGAGGCGTATATAATGGAAGAAATTTCATCGTTCTGCGCTTTATAATTTGAATCAATGTTGAAACAATATTTACTCGGGTGCCCCGAAATGATGATGGAGGAGATGTCGATCCCATGGGACGACTCTCAGTATTCACACATGAAGGGAGATCTTTTGGTCTGAAATAAAACGAAGGCTCGTTACTTAGAGCACGATGAGTACGATGCAGCTAAATTATATGTATTAATGAATTACGAAGAAGTCATACCTTATATTGAGTAAGAGATTCACTGTTCTCTCAAATATTAATTGTGAAATTACGTTATATAATTAAATTAGGGAAACTCATTATGTATCCAATCATTTTTAGGGTGTTTGATGAGATAGTGAAAATCGATGCACCGAACATTACTGATGGTGAGTTGGAGAAAGTCCGTGCAGGTAGATTTGGAAAATGGTTTAAGGACTACGTAAGTATTCTTCAATTTCTATGTTCCGCTAATGCTTGATACAATTTGAAATTGAATGTAATATTATTTTTCGTTCACCGTTCATAGGTTCAGCAAGATTCAAGTCAACATAACTCTTGTATAGTTGAGTTATCTTATGGTCCAGAACGTATGGGTTGGTGTTATTCTGGATATTTCGCTAATGGTTTTAAGTTTCATACTTTAGATTATGGAAAAAATCGAAAAACCATGAATAGCGGTGTATGCGTCAAAGGCGACTGTTATAACAATTCTTCGCATGACTTTTATGGAATGTTGTTAGACATTGTGGAGTTAGAATATTTTGGTGTGGGAAATTGGGTCGTACTTTTTAAATGTCTAGGTTTGATACGGATAAAGGAATTCGGATATATACTCATAATGGGCTTTTTGAAATAAAGTACAGGTCAATACTTGCTTGTAATGAACCTTTTAGTTTAGCTCATCAATGTCAACAAGTGTATTACAGTTCTTATCCATCGAATAGAAGAGAACGTCGAGACTGGTGGGCTGTGTTCAAAACAAAAGCTAGGAGTAGATTTGACATTGGATCTCGTGCAGGAGAAATAATTGATCTAAACGAAGGGGTTTATCAACAAATGGATGTGCCTACTCCCACCATTGTAACATATTCAGAAGATCTTGACAATCCTCAACTTTTGGGTCATGGTGATTTCGAAGAAGTAAACATTAATGTCAAGAGAACAAATGAAGAAGAAAATGACAAGAACGAAGAAAAAGAAGATGAAGAAGTAGATTATGATAACAACGATGACAATGATGCTAATGAGAACGACGAGAATGATGATGATTAGAAAGTTAATATCATTTATTCATTTTGTAATTGTATGATCTATCAAGTAATATATTTTATATGTGTATGTAATATATATTTTTACTAATAAATTTAATATTTTTTATTTTACAGATAAAATGCGAGGAGGAGGGCGTAAAACTAAATGGAAGAAGAAACAGAGTTCTATGTAGGATGCTTTTCGACCATTTGGAGGTTCGTCCTCAGGGCATGCTACACCAGAGTTGCCACCTGTGTCTTCTCCCTCTTTACAACCTCCACCGAGACAGTTGTCGCCTTATTCGGCTTCATCGCCACATACTCCATCTGCAGTACCTCCATCACCCCTGCATCCCCCTACACTGCCTCTGTCTATAGTGGATCCGTCCAAATTGCCTCCCTCTACAGTGGCACCATCCACATCGACTCCCGCTCCACTGCCACGGTCGACACTTACTCTGGCGACTCAGGCAGATCCCGCATTAAAGGCGTCTACCTCACCGCTGGATGAAATTTCACAGTTTTTACTTAATGAGCCAGCACCGACGTATTTCGGCACGGGACAGTAGACAAAGGTACCTGCATCACATCCTACGCCGTCTACCGATACTGCCACTGAGCAGAGAAAATGAGGTAGAGGTCGGACGAAAGGATTATCGACACCGAGTAATCCGGATGACAGGTTTCGACTGTCAATTCTTCAAAACACTTAAGTTAATAATATTTCGATAATTTCATTATTTGAGTAAAACAAATTATTGTCCACTAACACGTTTCCTTGATTTTAGGACTTCAACGGAGAGTTGTGTAAAATCGACCATTGCCTCGATCATCAGACAACACTATAATAGACCGTGGCCTACTTGGTCGAAGATACCTGTTGACATGAAACTGTCTATGTGGACTATATATGAGGTATGATTTGGTTAAAAGTTAAATTATAATTTAATTATGTTTAATACTATATATTAATTCATAATATTGATGCACCCAAAAGAGTGTATCTTATTTAACCTTGCACTAAAAAGATCAATTGTAAGTATAATGATTAGCAAGGGTCGAGTCCTCAGGGATTGGGTTTTAATCTATGAGTTATTAGTTTATAACTTACGTTCAAAGAAAACAATAAAAGAAAAAGGGTTTTTGAAGCCAGATTTAAACTAAAGTAAATAATAAGAATAAGATGCAAGGCGGTATAACCAGCCAATAAAAATATATATACTAAATTAGGCGGTATAACCAGCTAATAAAAATATATATACTAAATTAGGCGGTATAACCAGCCAATAAAAATAAAACAAAGTTAATATACAAATTAGGCGGTATAACCAGCCAATAAAAATAAATATACTTTTAAAAATAAGCAAACTAGAAAAGTAAGAAAACAAGTAAGTAAGAAGAATCAAATATGAAAAATATGGTTAAGGTTTCATTCTCCACCACTAGACATCATTAAGAATCAATTTCAGATCTATCAATATCAACCAACTATCAAAGTTAACAACCGTGGATAACAACAAGCTCTGTTATCCCAATCTTTCCTTAGTTTGTCGTTAAATAAAACAAGCTCTCTATTTAATCTCTAACCATTAAACAACCTAGAATAAGCTCTCTAAATTCAATTTAATGGCAGCTTTATGATGAGAAAGATAGGTTGATCTAAGCAACAAACACATAAGCTCGGATTGTTCAACTTAGGTTATGTTCCACTTTGCAATTATTGAAAACTTGACCATAATCATTAATCACAAATTGCCACTTATGAATAGGAAATCAAGACAATTACACGGATCAAGACTCCTAGACTAGCAATAGATAATTATCAAGATCTATCTAGTTGTACACCTAAATAAATCAAGACAACATCATGAACAATTCTTGTAGAAGAACATAAGCAACTTTGATAGAAAATTAATGATAGATAGAATCTGAAAATCAATCACAAAACATGTCTAGGGCTTTGAAATCACCCTTAACCAAATAGAAGTTTAGCCTAGCATAGGCATTGTAAACATAAACATAAAATTAAAGAGAATCTAAGAAGGAAATAAAAGAAAGAAAGAAGAAGAAGAAATAAAGAAAAAGAAAACTAGAGAAAAGAAAGAAGAAGAAAACTTAGAGAATTTTATTACAATGGCTAATATCCTACCAATGTACAATGTCTCTTACAATCATCCAAGGCCCTCTATTTATACACATTTTGGAGAGCTAAATGACAAGAGACAAGCTTTATAAATTTCAAAGGTAGGTATAATAGGTGGGTGCATTTTTCTAACAATTTTCGTCATATTGTATGACAATTCTGATCAGCCAGCTTGATGATCGATTTTGTCAATATTGGAGGCTTGATCTGATCAAATGGTATTCTAGAAAAATGTTCCCCTATCAGTCGGTGATCTATATCCGTTGGAATCAGCTCATTTGCTGATGTGGATCAGAAGATATGGGCAAAATACCAAAACAGGTCAGCACAGACGTCATTGCTCATCAGCCAACTTGATGGTCGATTTCGCTAGGGAAAACGACTCCGTTTCAAGAAGTGTAAAACATGAAAAAGTTAGATATGCCTCTTAACTTGGCACGGTTAAAATTTCAGCCTTATTGCTTCAGTGAAACTCCAGATATAGCTGATATGGAAAAAGGTGTCGAAACTGGAACTGAACTGAATTTGCCCTTAATTGTTGATTTAACCTAGTAATCTGAAATCACTCAAAGAAACTCGTAAAAAAACACCAAATTACATAAAAATATAAAAGATCATAAACGCAATTAGACTAAGCAATAATAACTCGTATTTGACACAAAACAATAATAAAACATAACTAAAAACTATATAATTATACGAGTTATCACACCCCCACACTTAGATTGTTGCTAGTCCTCGAGCAAAAACAAATAAAAATAAAATAAGAAAATCTAATCTAATCCACTTTCGTAGGAAATCACGGGCACTTAGCATGTGACACAAGCCTTTAAACCACTAGGTGTCCCTAGTGGACCAGTTTAGTCTCGTGAGGGTTTACTAGAACGATACCCACAAACATTGAAAAACTAAAATATAAATAAACTACATATACTAAAAATATTTACTCCTAATTCTTTCAATACACATTAGAGACAATCTTTGAACAAGTCTTATAAACTAATCAATAGCTTAAAGAATTTCACAAAAAATCATGCTTGAATGTAAATTGTTTGAGTTAAGCCAATATTAACATAACATATTTCAATCAAAATAGTGCATATTCAAACTTAATCTCAACTACTCACATGGGATACTCTCATGATTTTCATTCTTTAAAGTAGTGGTAAAGTGTTTACACTCAATCAATCTCATGAAAACAGTTCTACCATATTCTTGCTTGTCCACCTATTCTCCACTATTTAGATCATACAACTTCATGAATCAAGAGGTCTTTAATCAAGGTTGTAATGGGGCCAAGGGGTTTGTAATGTGGTTGAAGAACAAAAGGATAAAGATATCACAAAGGTTCCAAAGAGTTCATAAAGTTTAGAGACATAATAAGATCATACAAAGAAACTTCTCAAAACTCTTTACAAGTACATAGTCACCTAGGCCGGATATTCATGTTGGGCCTTTTCTTCATTCTAAACAACTTTGTAACATCTTTTTCTTTTTTTTTTAACTAGAAGTTCAAGAGATGATTCATTATATATATATATATATATTTCATAATATTCCCTTTCTTTTTCTCTTGACTTTTCTTTTATTTTCCCCCACACTTATTTCTTGTTTCTAACCCAAATTTTCAATAGATCTTCCTTGTCTTTGCAACATGTCTCAAAACATGCTAATTCATCTTTGGAACAAAGGTAAAGATATAAGTATATTTAGGTTAGGGACAAGTTATGGTTACCAAAGAGATAGCTTATTCAATGTAGGCTCAAATTGGTTCACTAAGGGTGTGTTCTCTTGGAACATCAATAAGGGATGGCTGTTTGGTCCTGGCTAAAAATCCTAATGCCTCTATCATATTCATGTTGTCACATACATCAATATAGTCTCAACAAGGTCTAAAGCAAGTTCTAGAGAATCATGTAATCATAAGAGCACTCAAGAAAGAAATTAGATTGATTTGTATAATGCATCAATCATATAGGCTCAAAACTCACAAGGATGTTTATACAAGTCAATTTTAAGTCTAAATATGCTTCTTTCTCAATCAACATATCATATTAACATTGGCTCCATGAAAAATGATATCAAGCTTAATTCTCATGAAAAATCTTCTCACTACTAGACTAGTTTTAGACCTATGCAATTCATATCTCATCATAGTATAGAAAAGAACTAAAACACACTAAAATTTTTAATAATAATAATAATATTAAAGACTCATAAAAAAAATAATAGGCAAAAATAAAAGAAATCCTAAATCCTTCCCCCCACACTTAATTCTTACATTGTCCTTAATGTAATGCTATTAACCCAAATGAAAGAATCATGTGTAAGAGAAAAGAACTAATAACATAAGAATAGAAATAACTAAGACTCAGAACAAAACAAATTCATGCAACCTAAATATTCCTAAAATACTAAACAAATAATTAATAAATAAGCATAAAAATAAAAATAATAAAAGAAAAGAAAAACACATGCAGATAATAAACGGACCAGATAGTTTTTTTTTTTTGAAAAGATTAAATCAAACTGACAAGGTATGTCTCAAGTCTCCCTTACTCAGACCTTGTTCAGAATGAATGCTTCTAAATAGCTTAAAACACAACAATTATATATATATATATTTTTTTTGTTGAAAAGATTAAATCAAACTGACAAGGTATGTCTCAAGTCTCCCTTACTCAGACCTTGTTCAGAATGAATGCTTCTAAATAGCTTAAAACACAACAATATATATATATATATTTTTTAACAAATTAGCAAAATATGTCCCTTACCCCTACTAAAATATGACATTGTCTCCAATGTCAAATTTTAAAGGTAGAATTTAGGAGATATTACCTGCAGAGGTTGCTAACCACTTATTATAACTGAGACACAACAAACAAAATGTTAGATAATGTCACAAAGACAAAGTGCAATCCACTCCTTGCTCGTCCATATCTCTTTTTCTTTTTCCGAGCGTTTGCGAAACAACCGTAGCAGATAAATACTCATAAGCTTGGAGCTTTTTGAGTAAATCTTCAATGGTTGTAGCAGAAATTATGGTTCTCCTTGCCTCTGAAAACATGAATCCATTTTCCACAGCATTATCTAAATATGAAAGCAAATTACTAAAATAACCATTAATATTAAGCAAACCAATGGGTTTCTTTTTTGTGACCAAAGATGACCAAGAAGCCACGCAAGCTATTTCTTCCAGTGTACCCAGACCTCCTGGTAAAGCAATGAATGCATTGGCACAATGGTACATGATTGTCATCCGTTCAGGGATACTCCAGACTTGTATTTCCTTACCCACGGTAGGTCCACAAGAACCTGTGAATAGTTTTGGAACGATTCCTAGAACTGGACTTCCTCCGGCGTGTGCTGCTGTAGCGACTGCTCCCATTAAACCCGTACTACCGCCTCCATAAATCAACTGGATCTTTTGTTGGGCAAGTATTACTCCAACTCTTATGGCTTCATCAGCTAATATTTTATTTTTCCCTGGATAAGCACCTCCAAAGACACAAATTTTTTCAATGCGCTGGGATGAAGTACTTTCCATTTTTTTTTTCGAGTGCCTGAAAGAGAATGAGTAGATGGTGTAATATATAGAGGACTGAGTAGTGAATCAGACAAGAGTAATAATGTCGCCGAAAGTGTATTTGACCTGTCAGAAGAAAATGTTAACCTACCTAACAAAAGATTTTTGCGTGATTTCAGGAAGAAAATCAAAAAGAGAAGAAAAATCAACCGTAAAAGACCAATAAAAAAATGAGAATAATTACACAAATCGAACAACATGTAAATTAAACCGAAATGAAGTTATTGCAAATCAAACCAAAAGCTGAGAAGTCATTTATTGTAGTTGTGATTGTGGCTCACATCTTCCTCTGGTTTTACGTCCAGAAACGGCTTAAACGCCTTCTATGAGTCGAGGATATGCTTCCCATCCAGTTTTCTTACAAGCTGGCAAACAGGGTCTTTTAACATCAGATTCCCAAGATGTTGCCATTCCCTTTGGAATTGCGGCCATAAATCAAGAATTTCTCTTTGTACGTCTCCACTAGGATGCGTCTCAAGAGAAAGTTGGATATTACCCAAATTCTCCTTACTCAGTCCATCCTTAATGAATTCAATTTTATCATCTCGATTAGAGGACAGAATCCCAATAGAACGACATTTACCGTTACACGTCCATCGTGCACATTTGTGGCAGTTTGAACTCATGCGCTTTGCTCGTCGCTTCTTTGCAAAAGTGCTTCTACCTGTACCTGGTAAATGCAAAACAGGCAGATATTCATCTTCACGTACCTTGGCTTCAATTATCCAACGTATGTCTTCAGGAATCCCTTTGTGCATAAGCATTCTTAATCTTTCAAATCGAACTTGGTAAAGCTTCAGTAAAATATTTCGAGGAAAAGGAGAAAATCGTTTATGCAATCTTGTGAGAATATCATCCATCCTGAAAAAAAATGAAAAAAATTGAAAGAGAAATTAGAAGAGAAATTTATATACAATATCAGTTTTGTGGGTAGCTGATGGAACCGATTTAAATAATCACGGAGTACCGTTATCCGCCATTTAACCGGGGTTAAAAAAATTAAAAATTATATTTACATCTAGTTATTTTCAAAACAAGGATCAGAAAGAAAAACAACATAAAAAGACACAAAAACAAAACACTCTAAATAAAATCCTAAATTCTTCCCCCCACACATAATTCTTACATTGTCATTAATGTAATGCTATTAATCCCAAATGAAAGAATCATGTGTAAGTGAAAAGAACTAATAAACAAAATAAACTTATGCAGCCTAAATGAATTTAGAAACACTAAACACAATTAGCAAAAAAAAACATAAGAAAAAGATAAAGAAAAAGAGAGCAAATCTGAGGATGGCAGTTTGGCAATGCTTTCACTAATTAGGCTGCCTCCCCCAATTAGCACTTGATTGATTGTTTTCAGCCTAGCCAATTCCCCTTCTTGGCTTTTTAGGATCTTTTGGTTTAGACATCAAACTTCTCAGATTTTTGCGTTTTGGAGAAAGTTTTCTTTGCAAAACAGCCAATGCCTTCTCCCCCACACATATTATTTCATCATTCTTGGTGGGGTATAGCTCTTTGAGGAATTGTGCATATCTTGGTACTTGTCTAATGGCATCCACAAGCAAGCTGTTTAAGGTTTCCAAAAATTGTTGTTCATGTTCCACCTTTTTGGACTTTGCAAATCTGCTAGGAAAAAGCGGAGAAGGAACATTAGTAGAAATAAGAACCTTAAAAGCTACCTGAGGTGTCAAAGTACTCTCAATTTGAATGGTGGCTTCATTATCCTCAAGAAGTGAATCCATCTTTGGTTTTGTCTCATCCTCATCTTGTTCCTCATTTCTCAAGGTCACAATAGTAGCATTCTCCTTTGGGTTAATCACCGTTTGGGAAGGGAGTGCTAGAGATCTTTCTGCTACTAATTCCACCGTACTACTAGCCAATAGGCTCATTTGCCTTTCCAAACTCTGGATGCTTGCCCTTGTTTCCTGTTGAAATTGCAAAGTATCAGTAACAAGAGAATATACAAGATCTTCTAAAGAAGTACCTGAGTTTTGAGTCATATGTGGTGGTTGAAAAAGATCTGGTTCTTGAGACCATGATTGATTGAAGCTAGATGGATGAGTGTAATTGGCATAAGGATCTACTTCTTGGTAATTTTTCGAGTAGCCATAATTAGTATGATCCCACCATCCCTCATGGTAAGTGTTGGAGTAATGATCATGCGGTTGGTCTTGGAACCATTGATGGCCTTGACATCCTCCCATGGCCAATTGTTGAACTGAAGAAGTGAGATTGGCTTGTTGATTCTCCATGTTCATGTATGCCACCAACTCTTCAAGTGTTAGATTGCTTAATTCCATCTTTTTTTTTTTTCAAAATTTGAAAAGAAAAACATGTATGTACAAGAAAATAATACTAATTAGAACTGAAAATAAGAATAAACCAAGTAACAAATAAACTAAAGAAAACAATCCCCGGCAACGGCGCCAAAAATTTGATGCACCCAAAAGAGTGTATCTTATTTAACCTTGCACTAAAAAGATCAATTGTAAGTATAATGATTAGCAAGGGTCGAGTCCTCAGGGATTGGGTTTTAATCTATGAGTTATTAGTTTATAACTTACGTTCAAAGAAAACAATAAAAGAAAAGGGGTTTTTGAAGCCAGATTTAAACTAAAGTAAATAATAAGAATAAGATGCAAGGCGGTATAACCAGCCAATAAAAATATATATACTAAATTAGGCGGTATAACCAGCCAATAAAAATATATATACTAAATTAGGCGGTATAACCAGCCAATAAAAATAAAACAAAGTTAATATACAAATTAGGCGGTATAACCAGCCAATAAAAATAAATATACTTTTAAAAATAAGCAAACTAGAAAAGTAAGAAAACAAGTAAGTAAGAAGAATCAAATATGAAAAATATGGTTAAGGTTTCATTCTCCACCACTAGACATCATTAAGAATCAATTTCAGATCTATCAATATCAACCAACTATCAAAGTTAACAACCGTGGATAACAACAAGCTCTGTTATCCCAATATTTCCTTAGTTTGTCGTTAAATAGAACAAGCTCTCTATTTAATCTCTAACCATTAAACAACCTAGAATAAGCTCTCTAAATTCAATTTAATGGCAACTTTATGATGAGAAAGATAGGTTGATCTAAGCAACAAACACATAAGCTCGGATTGTTCAACTTAGGTTATGTTCCACTTTGCAATTATTGAAAACTTGACCATAATCATTAATCACAAATTGCCACTTATGAATAGGAAATCAAGACAATTACACGGATCAAGACTCCTAGACTAGCAATAGATAATTATCAAGATCTATCTAGTTGTACACCTAAATAAATCAAGACAACATCATGAACAATTCTTGTAGAAGAACATAAGCAACTTTGATAGAAAATTAATGATAGATAGAATCTGAAAATCAATCACAAAACATGTCTAGGGCTTTGAAATCACCCTTAACCAAATAGAAGTTTAGCCTAGCATAGGCATTGTAAACATAAACATAAAATTAAAGAGAATCTAAGAAGGAAATAAAAGAAAGAAAGAAGAAGAAGAAGAAAATAAAGAAAAAGAAAACTAGAGAAAAGAAAGAAGAAGAAAACTTAGAGAATTTTATTACAATGGCTAATATCCTACCAATGTACAATGTCTCTTACAATCATCCAAGGCCCTCTATTTATACACATTTTGGAGAGCTAAATGACAAGAGACAAGCTTTATAAATTTCAAAGGTAGGTATAATAGGTGGGTGCATTTTTCTAACAATTTTCGTCATATTGTATGACAATTCTGATCAGCCAGCTTGATGATCGATTTTGTCAATTTTGGAGGCTTGATTTGATCAAATGGTCTTCTAGAAAAATGTTCCCCTATCAGTCGGTGATCCATAGCCGTTGGAATCAGCTCATTTTCTGATGTGGATCAGAAGATATGGGCAAAATACCAAAACAGGTCAGCACAGACGTCATTGCTCATCAGCCAACTTGATGGTCGATTTCGCTAGGGAAAACGACTCCGTTTCAAGAAGTGTAAAACATGAAAATGTTAGATATGCCTCTTAACTTTTCACGGTTAAAATTTCAGCCTTATTGCTTCAGTGAAACTCCAGATATAGCTGATATGGAAAAAGGTATCGGAACTGGAACTGAACTGAATTTGCCCTTAATTGTTGATTTAACCTAGTAATCTGAAATCACTCAAAGAAACTCGTAAAAAAACACCAAATTACATAAAAATATAAAAGATCATAAACACAATTAGACTAAGCAATAATAACTCGTATTTGACACAAAACAATAATAAAACATAACTAAAAACTATATAATTATATGAGTTATCAAATATCTTATTGTAGAGAAAATGCCAGTGGCCTCCCGAGCAAACACCATTGGTTAGAAAATTATGGGAGGCCACATGCAAGGATCAATTCAAGGACATGATGAATTTTGGGAGGGACAATGCCATGTCCTTCTTTCAAACAAATCGAATAGAAGATTGCAAGGGTTACAGGTGTGATTGGATAGCAGTCGATATTTGTGATCAGCTGATTGATAGCGTTTGGAGTACCGACGCTTGGAAAAATAGGTCCCAAAAGGCCAAGGGTAATAGGAACACGGAGAAAGAAAGCAGCATTACAAAGCACACTGGTGGATCAGTTTTCTAGTTACGGTGAAAGGATGGTAGGATTTATTTTTATTTTGCAATTTACTTTAAAAGTTTTATCGTATAAACTATGTGAAATTTTATTGGTTTAACATAATTTTCTCTCTTCTTTTAATCTGTAGTCACAAGAGTTGCAGCACAACGTGACTTTCCTGGAGCTGTTTAACAAAATCCATAAACGTGCAAAGGGTCAAGGTGATTACGTAGACAACAAGTCTAAAGCTGAAACTGTAAGTATTTAACTTTATCAATACTTTATATATTACATTAATTGATTATACCAGATATTTGTGTTTATGTACGTGTTTATTACAATGTCACATATTAATTGTTTATATATTTAAATATTTGTGATTGTAGGAAAATTATACTGCTTCGTTGCAGCAAAAATATGGGGACGATACGTCTTCATATCCCGATTTCGACCCTCAGTCCTGGTCTAATGCTATTGGGGGCATTGAGACTACGCGGACGCATGTTTATGGGTTTGGAATGAGACCGAAGAGAGGGCAAATTTTCGATCCACCCGACAGTCACCAAAGTTCAGATGTAACCAGTTACACTCCATGTGGTCCTAGTACTACACAGCAGCCGACAGCAACGTCGTCTGAGGACTATAATGCATTGAGGTCCGATGTCTCGCAAATCCAGACCTCAATCGTGAGACTTGAGAATATCGTGAACGAGCTGGAATACGATAATCACACCTTTACTGCAGTCACAGATAGCGGCTGCATTAGTCAGGATCGAAACAAGTGTTGCAGGACTCAGTGCTGCCTTAGTCATGGCTGTTGGATCGAGTGCTGCCGGAGTCAGTGCTGGACTGAGTGCTGTCGAAGTCGGTGCTACTGAAGGCATGACTGCTGGACTAGGATTGAGTGCTGTCGGTGTTGGAGTGAGTGCTGCCGGAGTCGATGCTGTCGGAGGCATGGGCGCTGTCAGAGGATTGAGTGCTGTCGGAGGTGTTGCTGGAGGCAATGCCGAGGTAGACAGTGAAGCCGATGATAGCAGTACCTCGTGATGAGTTCCTTTTTTTTTAATATTCGAGAGATACATTTGAATATTATTTTATTTATATTTTTACGGATTTCATTTTATTTTTTATGGTATAATTATATGAACTTTTCATTTTATTTTTATTTTTTTTATTAATTTATTTTTTAAATATTTATTTTAAATATTATTTTTTTTGTTCAAAAAAAAATTACCGACGGAATAATCTGTCGGTAAATCACATTTACCGACGAAATATTCTGTCGGTAATTAATTATTACCAACCAAATCCATCCGTCGGTAATTAAATTACCAACGGAATATATCAGTCGGTATACCTATCACCGACAAAATATTCCGTTATAATGTTCTGTTGGTAAAGAAATTTACGACGGAAATATTCTATCGATGATAAAAGAATACCGACGGAAATTTTCGTCTGTACAATTTCGTCGGTAAAATAAAACAATACCGACGGAATATTATGTCGGTAAAAGTCCGTCGATAAAGTTTCTTTGCCGAAAGATTTTTCTTTACCGACTGAATTAGTATCACTGACTTAAGTATCACCGACGGACTTTTCCGTTGGTGATACATTTTACCGACGAAAAATAGACTTTTACCGACGGATTATTCCGTTGGTAAAAGTCCGTCCTCTTGTAGTGAAAATATTTTATGTATTGAGTAATAACTTTTCAAGTTTTATTCAAATTTTTTTTTTAATTTTATGACGTATTTTATTCAATATTTTAGTAAAGGTTACTATTCAAATTTTTAATTGATTTAATAATAAACATTTATCTTCAAATGAATTATTATATTGAAAAGTTTATTGTATTCAAATATATAGTTAATAAAATAATTATTTTAAGCATTTTAGTAGATGATTATTTTTTATTATAAAATAAAGAGTAATTTATTAGTTGTTAGATTAATTAGAGCATATACTTATTAGAGGAAAAATATTTATATAAAAAAAAAAAGAAAGATAAATACGTTTTTATATAGGCATTGAAAAAATTAGGAAATGTATTAAATTACTATTTATTTAAGAGTACTCTTTATTTTTGTATGCTAAAATTGAATAACATAAGATTAGTTTGGGACCCATGTATCTGAATAATAACATAAATAAAAAAATCAAGCCTAATTGTATGCTAAAAATTAAGAGATGTGTTTTTTGTATGCTAAAATTAGAAGATGTGTTAAACCAACCCATGCATTGAACAAATAAGGAGATTGTGTTAAAAACGTATTTTAAAGATTCCATTCCACGGAACACTAATTTTTTTTTTAAGATAATGTTAGATTTTTTTTTTTTAATTTTGAGATTTAATGAGATAAGATATAATTAATTAGGATAATTGTTTTTAGTTCAAATGGATAATTTATATATTGATATTAAAATTTAAAATTTTAAAATTTAATAACTTGATAATTGTATTTATATTTGACTTACATGTCATAAAAATAGGTTATCCACGTAGACATCTATGTCAGCAAAATTTACACGGTTAGCATGTACTTTGTTATATTATATATATATATGATATATATAAAAGTACGAATGTAAAAAATCTTTTAAATTGACAAAAATAATCATTATTATTCATTATATTATTAATTTTTCATTTTAAATATTTTATTATTAAAATTTATCCAATTTATAAATAAGTACTCTAATTTTATTCAAAAGCTTTAGTTAAATAGATTTATTTGATAATAAATAAATAAATAAATACAGTTAAAGTTCACATCGAATTATTTTATTTTCAAAGTTATATATTTTCATTATTAATCTTAAAAAGTAAAATAAAAATAAAAATACATTAATATATTTTAAATCATATTGCAAATTTTGATTATTTATATAATATGTAACTTTATGCTTAATATATTATTTTTTATAAATAAATAAGTTTTTATAATATAAATATTTTATTTTATATTATAAATAATAATAAGATTTATTTCATTTTTATTTACAATCTTATATTATAAATATTAATAAAATTTATCATTGAAAATTTCAATATCATGATAGAATATTTTTTTTTTAAAAGCAATTATTAGAACAATTTAGATAATGCTTTTAACAATTAAATATAATAAAATAATTTTTATTTTATTCATTTAAATTTTATGAATTTCTATAATTTTATTATTAATTATTCTTTATTCATGATTTTATTTTATTTTACAAATTTTATAATTTTCCTAAATTAGTGTCAATTAATGATTGATGGATTATTTTCAAAATATTTATTATCTATCATGATCGGCTTATAAATTATAACCCTACTATAATTTTAATCTACTTCTACCAAAAACTTCATTAATTTTTTGAAATTTGAAATTGTCAAACTTAATACGACTTAATATAGTTTTTACTTCTATGATTTTATCCTACAAAAGTGGTGTTAGGTTTAGATTAAAAACTTTATACCTTAGAGATAAGTTAAAATTTTCAAAATAATAGAGTATCATTCAGGAAAATATTACAATATGTTTAAAGATAAAGTATTTGTCAATTTCTCAATTTTATCCTACTGAAATCCATGCTAGTGGTTAGGTTTCATAAACCTCTCCCCAATAAGAACAACCATGGCCGAATACTTCATAAGCATCAAGAATGAAGAAAATGCTTTTCTACATTCCACAGGGTTTGGTGCGCCAACCAAGAAAGAAGATCTTCATTTTTCTCTTTTCACAGGGTTTGGAGCATTAACCAAAGGTAAGATCTTGATCTTCTTTCTTCTTGGTCCAACCCATTGCTCACTTGAGATAAACCTTTTCTCTCTAGCAATCCATCAAGAGGCATGGAGGAAGAAAGAAATCAAGAAGACACCAACACCACCACATACAATATACGGCTAGGCCATAGGGAAAGATGACGGTAATGTATTCTTTTTATACATAGGGGGCGACAACAGTCCTAGACAAGGGCTTAGGGTTTATAACATAACTTTTATGTTATTTGCTCTTAAGTCCCTCCACTTAATTGAACCATTCAATTAAGTCCTTAGTGATTAAATTCTCAATTTAATCAATTAAGTTCATTCCATTTTAATCTCTTAATTCATTTTTATGTGTGTGACCCAGTAGGCTTCTAATATTTTGGCAATGAATATAAATTATAATCCAAGGATAATCAATTTACATTCATAGATCATGAGTGAAATCTAGCAAGCCATCATGACCACCCAAATACTGGAGAGTCAAGTTAGTCTTGACATAACCTTTCAGTGTCCAGTATATCAGTGTAATTCGGTCTTTTCACCAAATATCACGGAAAGACCATGAGCATGGTGCAGTGTTTAGTCATGTTCAATCCATATTAGTTTTTGCAGCTATTAGTTAACTTTGTGAACTTAGAGAAGCTATTTCTCCTAAATTAGTCATATTTTGGCCAGAGATTCTATCAAGTTAACCGAAGCCAAGAACAGATGAGATATATCTCCGATGTCACTTGGAGTGGTGAATCCTCTCTGGATCACTCATCCATCTTCGTATGCTTCAGTCATACCCAAAATCAATCTACCGTAAGCATCCCTTTTTGGGACCCGTTTAGATGAAATCTAAGTATGACACTCTCCATACAAGATGACCTGGAATCATTATTCAGAGGATTATTTACACGACTGACACGTGACAACATTTTCATAGACACTAGAGTGGCTATACCAAATGGAGTTCTCACAGCGGTCCATGTTCAGTGAACTTGTTCTCTAACAACCACCTACATGTTATCCCAAGTATACCATATACTTCAACCCATGAGATCGGTTGCTTACTTCACAAGTAAGAAGGCTTAACATGTACCAATTTTTGAGTATTGCCAATGCCCCGTCTTGGCAATACAATGACCAAGAACAGTTTTAGGAACTTGGCTTTGATGCATAAGGATCTCACAATTATTACTCTTTATAATTCCTTTGCAAGACCTTTATGTTCCATGGGCTTCATCCAATTAATACTTTAATAAATATTATTTTGTTTAAAAAATTATATTTATCAATAATATCTGTAACAATAGTTACAGAACTGCACAACAATACACAAATAACAGAAATTATAAAAAAAACCATAATATAAAGATATATTAAATATATATTATAAAGTATCAATACACAACAGTTCTATTACTTAACACATCAAATCCAGTTACAACCTAAAAAAGTACGAGTTACAAATGTTAAAAGTTCGAGGACAGTCGTAAAAAAAGTTTTTCCGTAGCAAGTTCGTTCTCATGTTATGAACCCTACTAAAAAAAGTTAAAATACGTAATTAATATATAAGATATTAAGTTATAAAAAGTAAGATAGTTAACAACGAAAAGATTATATTACTTGAGATGGAGGATTTTGTGAACTTGTTGCGTTTGCTAATAACTCTTGCTACACTAAATTCATCAACGAATCAAACTGTGTCTGCAATTGCTGATATCTTTTTCTCTCTTTGCTTCTCTCTTTCCCATCTCTATTTCTCTCTATGCTTCCTTTTCCTCAAAACGTTGATGCATATTTTTCAAATCTTCTCTCAACATCTGAACTTCATATGTAGAGTAGCTTTGTGAAGAAGAAGAAGTAATCGCTGATAACCAATTTCATAGTAGCTTAGGAATCTGTCATTGTAAAGAGAAAATTGAGTCAAATTCTTTAAGTTCGTAAACTTGAAAAGCTGTGCAACTTTTCAAGGTGATGTTGTTGAAATCCTGGGAGGCAATTGCATTGAAACCGTGTGCACCAAGTGACGGACCATTTTGCCTTAAGAACAAAGAGTTCAATCCTTGACAACAATGTTAAGTTCTTTATTCTTCAATTTTTTATTCTACAAATAAGTTTTCTAAAATTTTATTTACGGGCTTGCTATTTAATTGTTGCAAGTAAATATTTTCAACAAGGTTTTTACAAAATATCTCCAACAGTTCATGCAATCACTTTTAAGAGGTGGCATCCAGTAGATCTGGGATTCAAATCCCAATATCTGCAACCCCTTATTTTATTTCCAGACTGCTCCTTCTTTGCAAAAAAAAATTTGAGCCATGATTGGGAAAATGAAATGAAACAAACATCCGGAAAATCCTTTTACAAGTAGGTTGGGATTTCCTCTAAGTAATTAACTGGTTGACTAGAAACAAAGGAATATTTGTTTGGTGGAAAATTTGAGCCATGATTGGGAAGTAGGTTAGGGTTTGTTTACATGAAGTCAAACAGTGAGACAGTGCGTGCATTATAAATGTGCAAATGGAACTAAATCAGCTGTTAGGTTGAAACTTTTGTCCAAAAGAAAGGAACAGTAGTAAAAAGAAGACGAAAGCATCTTAATTAGGAGCAAGGCACAGCCAAATCCCTATGATTGGCATCTTAGTAACACTTTATTTCCTAAAAGCAACAAATATATATATAGATACAAATTTATGTTAAAGGGGGAATATAAAAGAAATAAGTACTCCATGTATTTTCTAATTTTATTTCACTTATTTACAAATAATATAATTTAGTTAGAGAGTTTAATGATTAAAAAAAGGGTTAATTATTTTTCACCTACCAAATTAAGATCTTTGTTCCCATTAAACAAATTAGGATTCAGACTTGAGTGTTGTCTGATTCAGCTGTAGCCTTACAGTTAAAGACACACGCTAAAGCCTGGTCTAAACCATATGAAATAATTTCTCTAATCGTTTGTCCACTGACCTGCCGTCTAGATAGTACTATTACTACATATAGTATACTTTTGTTAGAAAAAAAGAAGGAAAAAAACCAATCTCTTCCTTCGTGTAAGTGGGATGTCGGAAGAGTTTGTCTTAAGAAAGGAGTGGACATATCACATATCATGAAACTTTGGAGCATATCAGCCAAACTAATTTGGATTTTCTACTATCGGCAACAATTAGGAAAAGGGGACTTCATGGGATATATATATATATATATAGATTTAAAGTTTTTGATTAATTTAAAACTTTCGAAAGAAAGCTTGGGTTTGGACTTTAGATTATCTGTGGCCCCAATTGGCAATTGAATGCTTGGACTTATTGAAACCCAAATTTAAACTTTTGAGAAGAAAAAAACCCATCTTTAACTGCCCAAATTGATGCGGAATAAGCAAGCAAATGGCCTTTTTCTGATTTGTGGACCAGTTGCAAGTTTGTAATTTGAAACCTATAATTTGTTCATTTCAGTCCAACTTCAAGAACCAAATTTATGCCTTAGTATCTGCTCCAATCATTTATTGGGTAAAAGTTGAATCCAATTTATATTCGGAGGTGGAATCAGGATTCAGCTCCAGCCACCGCCTCTATTCGATCTACCCCACAACCTGCTCGAAGCTGATTATTTGTGATTGTGATAAAATACTGCTTTTAACATGAAAAACTGTATAAATGAAGTCTTAATGCTTATCAAAGGCCAACCGATTATTCATTGACAGAAATAAATTTATGTATTGTTTAATTGTTCGTATTACTTTTACACTATGTCTGGTTCAATATAATGGGAATACAATACAACTCATATTCGTTTGGCTCATATTCAGTTAAAATTTTTGCTGAATGAGACATGAATGCATTCCTCTTTTATTAGGGGACTGGTTGAATAACCATTCAGCCCCTCCCCTTCTGAATTAACTATTCAACCTGTCCTAAAATAGAAAATTTTTTTGTCCAAATTATCCCTTCACTGCTCTAATACCAAACCTTTTCATCGCCATCCTTTTTTTTTTTTTTTTACCAAAACAAAGCAATTCAAGCCAATTCAGATCAAAAGAATCGGATTCCAACGAAATTTGATTTTTCCCATAGAGGATCAATATCAAGTCCTCAAAACTATTAATTCAATATAATTGCTTTTTCCTTTTTTTTGGGGGTATTTTGATAATCGAATGGATTACGTCAAAGATAAGATTTGAGGATACTAGCAATAAATCAAGATAGGAAGAAACAAAAGCTGGGTTGTTTGTATTTTTCTCATATTCTTGTAAAAAAGATTAACTTTTCCTCGAAAATTCCTTGAATTTTCTTGAGAAGAAAACTATAAAGGAAACTGGAACACCCCACCAAAAAAAAAAAAAAAAAAAAATAATCAAATTGGTAGACAGACAATAAGAAAACAATTGGGTTTTTTTTTCTTCTTTGGTTTCGTTTGCTATAGTTGGGCTTCCACAGAGGAAAAGAGGTTTTAGAGAAAGAATTTGGGGTTTCATAGAAGAAGAGAGGTTATGAGAGAAAGGACAAGTCAGCGAGAAGTGAGGAAAATAAAATAAAAAAAATTAATATTGACTTTATACAAAAAAATAAACAATATATTTTTGCTCAATTAAACAATACAAAAAAATAAATATTGACTTTATACAAAAAAAAATTAATATTGACTTTAATTTGCTCAAGCTTTCTATGGATAGGAAGAGAGGGGCCAGCTAGAGGGGCTAAGGTCTGTTGGCAGAAGGTCTGCTTGCCTAAATCCGAGGGAGGTTTAGGAATCAAGGATACTTTCTCCTGGAACCAAGCTTGCATTCTTAGAAACCTTTAGTCTGTTTTAATGAATGCAGGTTCTCTCTGGATTGCTTGGGTGCAGACCTATGTAGTGAAGGGTAGAGATGCATGGCTAATCTCTGCTCACAGTGGTAGTAGCTGGAATTGGCGAAAGATCTTGCAACTGAGGCAAGTGGCTTCTGGAGGTGTCATCAATGACTTGGGAAGTTGGCCTTTCCCAGCTAACAAATATTCAGTGGCTGCAGTTTGGAATTTGATTAGGCCAAAAGCTGATAAAGTACCATGGCACAAGTTGATTTGGTTCAAGTTGAACATTCCTAGGCACTCTTTAATTTCATGGATGGCTGTTCTTAATAGGCTCCCTACCAAAGACAGATTAGCAACATGGGGATGACAGTTGAAGAGGACTGTCTGCTATACAAGCAAGCCAGGGAGACAAGAGATCATATCTTCTTCTCTTGTGGATATTCCAAAGTGGATTATGACAAAGCTCGAAAAAATTAGCCTTTTCTTCCATAGGAGATTGTAACATTTCAATCAATTTTCATTTCGAGAAATAGAATTCTGACAAGGAGACTGACTCTAGAACAAAACTAAATCTGAGGATGAGGATGAGGCACACAGATCTATCATCAGCATTCATATATAGCAAAGAATCAAAGACAAACAAAAAAATGAAGAAAGATGGAAAGAAGAAGCAGTGATGGGATTCATATCGCAAGGGACAATGCAGGAAGCCTGGTTCCATGCCCACTGTAGTCCACAAACAGAAAATCCCCAGGCTCTGCCCACTTTACAAGATCACTCAAAGCCTTTCTGATGTTCTTTCCTATTGTCTATCAATATGTTTATGTCTTCTTATGAAAATCCATAGCGCTCTGTCAGGCATTTCTTCATTTTTACCACATCGTTTATGCACCCTTTCAGCTCTGCCTTTGTGCCTGAGTAGTTGCATCCTATCAACACTGCTTTCTTTGCCATTGAATCCAATCAATTTCTCTGAACAATTATGTTTGCCTCAGCTTGATCAAAGGTAGATCAGATTGATGGATATGATTTTTGCTTAGTGGGTGGAGTTGTTTCATAATTTTTCATCATTGTAAATTATAAATTAATTAATTAATTAAAGCCCTTCCTATTTTTTGGGAAAAAGAAACTTTTTTTTTTGCCGGTCTTCGCAAATGAAGTAATGGTTTACCACCATGTCTTTGGTCTCGTTTAGCATTGCTTCTGGCACAATTTTTGAAGTCAAAAGTTGCTTTTCACCGTCGCAATGCTAAACAGATAAAAAAAATTTGATTTCTGCTGTTGAAATTATAATTTGAAAAGCCAAACTAAAAAGTCAAAAAATATAATTTTTGGGGTTTAAAAGTTAGCTTTTGGATAAAATGACTTTATTATCCTCACATCTCTACACTTTTATTATTTTAAACATATCTTTTTTTGACATTTCAATTTTCTACAACACTTTTTCATAGCAATGCTAAACACTTAAAAGTTTCTAAATCATACTTTTTCACCACACTTTATAAATACATTTTTTTTCAACTCAAGTTTTTTTTAACCTAAATTTTTTTCAACAACAATACTAAACTAGCCCTTTATTATATTAGTTGTCAACGTCATTTATACCATGACATGTGCTATAGTTATTAACCAAATTGGCAAAGTTGATATGACTCTAAAGATCATTCCAACTCTAACCTCTTCGAGTGTGCTAGACGTAATGTGTCGTCACCTTGTCGGAAAACAAATTTCTTCCATCTCTTTTTTGTGCTTTTATTGATGTTCCTCCAATAATTTGTTGACACATATTTATAATAGATTAATTTTAATATTAAAATAATTAAAAAATTGAATACATGACAAGATAATAATAAAGAAATATCAAACGAGACAGAGAATAGAAACAAATGATATTTGTTCTTTATCGGACATCAATGTTGTGGTGCCTAACATCCTAGAGTTTGTAGTGTGCCCCTTGTAAAAACTTAAAAACTAAAAGCGTATCTCCAGCCATTGTTAATCAAGAACGCGACCTTGTTCCAAACACTCAAAGAAACTCTCTTACTTTAGTATATGCCTTCTAGTCTATTTCTTGTGTTTACTGTAAGTTACCTTGAGATGGTTTCACAGGCAATTTATAGACTAGACTAGGGACCTATACTGGATAACTGATAGAGTTAAATCCTACCATCAAAGAATCCTTATCCTTATCAGTTACTGAGATAGAGAAGTTATGTTTAACTTTTATCACTAGAGTAGTTTATCTTAAATAGAATTTACTAGGATAATATCACTTAAGTATTTATCAAGATAATTAAATAATTATCTTGGATTTATTAAATTATCATGTGGGCCACATTATTATCCAACATTCTCCCACTTGACCCATATGATAAAATCAAAAACTGGAATAGGTAATATTTAAATCCAAAACTTAATATGGCCATAATTACTCTAGCCAAACTCTCACTCAATTAAAGATTCACATAACATGAATCATGGCGGTAGCATTCTAATTCGAACATTTCCTTTTATGTATTACACTGTATGATTCTCTCTAAAAAGCACTTTATGAGATAATACTTTATGAATGAATTTTCTGTAGTCATTCAAGGTCCAAACAAACATGTAAACTTTATGTGCACAAACTGAAACATGTTCATCAATTCTAAGATGTGAAAATAACAAAATTAAGCATGTTAAACAAGTCAAACAACACTATAACAGACATTACTTAGTCTCATATGATCCACATGATAATAAATTGTTTTGTCGACAATGCTTTAGTCATGGGATCTACGACCATCAAGTCTGTACTAATGTGTTAAATATCCACTTCTTGTTTCTTTACATGATCTTTAACAACAAGATACTTTATATCGATGTGCTTGATGTGATTTTCACTTTTATCATTCTTATAAAAGAATACCGTAGAAGAGTTGTCATAATACTCAATAGCCTTGCAAAAATTGACAACTCTTTAATCAGAGTTAAAATATCTCAATCTTAACGCCTGTGATGTTGCTTCGTAGCATAGTTCTTGTAGCAGATTTCACATGATCAAGGCCATGATTACTTTAATATCTACCAAATATTCCTACTACAAACCTTATGTCAAGTCTTTACAAACCTGACCACACATAACGCTACCAACAACAGATGCATATGTAATGCCTTTCATCTGCTTCTTTTCCAAATTGTTTTGGGGGACATTGGCTTAAACTGAATTTCCCTTTCGTAATTAGTGCCACTGTAGGTGAACAGCTTTGCATCCTAAATCTTTCTAAAACCCTTTTGATATAAGCTTATTGAGATAGACTTAATATCTTTTCAGATCTATCTCTATGAATCTCTATGCCTATGACATAAGAGGCTTCACCCAAATCTTTCATATCAAAAGGTTTTGTGAAAGAAAAGCTTTTGGGTTATGTAACAAAGCTAAATTACTGTTTGCAAGAATAATAACATCAACATATAAGACTAAAATATGAACTGACTCCCACTAACCTTAAGGTATATCTAAGGAACAACAATATTTTTAGTGAAACCAAATGATGTCACAACATTGTGAAACTTTATATACTAATTGACGGGATGCTTCTTTTAGTCCATATATTAATTTCTTTAATTTGCAAACCAAATTACTATTCTCAAAGAAACCTTTAGGTTGAATCATGTATACCTGTTCATCAATATCTCCATTTAAGAAAGTTGTTTTCACATCCATTTGATGTATCTCTAAATCAAAATGAGCTACCAGAGCTATGATAATTCTGGATGAATCCTTCTTAGAAACTAAAAAGAAGGTTTCATAGTAATCAACACCTTCACTTTGAGTGAAACCTTTGGCAACAAGTTTAACCTTATTTCGTTCAACATTACCAGATGGTAATTCAACGAGTTCCTAGATTGGATTGTTAGCCATTGATTTCATCTCTTCTATCATAGCTTTATGCCAGAGTGTAGAATTTCACTACTCATGGTTTGTGAAAACAAGATCATCTTTAAGTCCAATATCAAAATTAGACTTTTGCAGGTATACAACAAATCATTAGAAATACTAGTTTTCTTGTCTTGTTGGATCTTTTCAATTCTACTATAATAAAATTGTTAGTGAGATTGTTATTCTCTTGTAAAGTTTGATCTTGATTTGATTGTTTTCTAGTTAATTCTGTAGGTTTGTCTTGAAAAACAATCAAGCTCTTTATAAGAAGATTCATCCACTTTAATTTATTCCTCAATATCAACCTTACGAGGAAAGTCACTCCCACTGGACTCATAATCCACAAGAACTTAGTATTTATAGCTTCAACAATTCTAGATGAATGTGAGGGACGGTGAAACCTATACCCCTTTTGAGTTAACTGTATAGCCTATAACTGTTAACTATTCTTGGATCCAATTTACTTATGTTTGGGTCAAAGACCTTCACTTTAACTGAACAACCCAAGTGTATAAATGTCTTGATTTGGATTTCCAACTATTCCAATAGAAGTTTCAGAAACTGATTTAGTTGAAACTTTATCTAAGACATAAATAACAATTTTAAAGGCATTACTCCAAAAACTTAGGGGAAGGTGTATGATCTCTTAAATATCAGTGCTTTTTTTAATCTCTCTTGTGGACTTGTTAGTTTGTTTCCTCAATGCAACTAACACAAGTGTCAAAATCAATAAAATCAAGAGTTTTAAAACTCCATCATTTACCAACCTCCTAAATTTCTGTATAGAGATATGACACAATCTTTTATACCACAACTTGTAAGAGTTTATAGTACATATTTTACTACCAGAAATCGAATGCATAGTTATCAAACTATTCTCATATTCAGGATCCAAATCAATTTTGTATAAACAATCATTTAAATGATAAAAACCAATAGAAACATTATCTTTTGAAATTTCAATAATAGAAATTTTAAACTTAAGTTCAAAACTCAAAATTTCTAATTTAGGAATGGGAATCACAATTTCTTGGAAAAGATAGAGAAAGTTTCTTCAAGGTTTAAAATAGATCCTAAGAGTCCTTATTCCTTCAACTTGTGAAGGTAATTGATTTCCGAAGTAGATGTTTCTCCCACTTTCCTTCGATTTCTTTAGCTTTATGAAACCTTACATGGTAGTAGATGATTTGTTGATCCAGAGTCTAACCACCATGTATTATGAGGAACATCAATAAAAGAGATTCATAACATACAGAAAAAATGAGTTTACCTTTCTTTTCGAGCTTTCTTTTATACTGTAGGCAATATTTCTTTATATATTTAAGTGTTCCTACAAAAGAAGGATTTGACCCCATTTTTCTTTATTGACGTTTTTTTTTCTTCCTTCTTTACTTTTAGAACACATTTGCCTTTCTTATCACCCTTTTACCATGAGTCACTAGAAAGCTGTATCTAGTTTCTCATCCTTCAATCTCTTTTCCTCTTGAACACACATGGTTAAGAGTTCATTTATAGACCATTTTACTTTATGCGTGTTTTGAATGGTCTATACTCATTAGGAAGAGAGTTGAATTTAAAAGTGATAAAAATGACTTAGAAACTCAATTTCTAAAACTTAATTTGAGCAACAATGTTCTTTCAAATCCCATAATGTGCCCACTTACGCTTTTAGAGTTGTTTTGCTTTATTCCTGAAAGCTTCCTTATTAGGGTGGTAGCCAAAGCCTTATCAAATTTAATAAACTTGTTTTCAATGGCTTTCAAGTAATCCTTGACAATGTCACAATCAGGGGTGGAACCCCGGATGGACTTCATAATATAGGATTTGATGTACATCATACTTAAACGATTAGATTTCTCCCATTGTACATACAAATCCATTTACCTTTGCGTACTTGATTCGTTGAGGACATGTTTGTCTCCCGAAATGCTAAGTCAAGATCCTTACACCCAAAAATAGCTCAATTTACTCCTTTCAATCAGAGTAATTTCATCACCAAATAACATTGAACTTATAGTAGCCTCATATATCAAAATAGTAGAAATAACTGCAAAATACAAGAACACAATCATGTTTTGAAAAAAAAAACCTTTATTTTGAATAAATCACCTTTATAATCAAATAGTAAATTCAAACCTTCCTGTGGGTAGAGGTGCATCATGCATATGAATTTACATAACTTTATGATAAAACAATAACTAAAACACCAAAATTAAATAATCCATACCTGTGGGCCTAGGAAAAATTTGCTTTTGATGGTATCCTGTTTTATCACTTTACAAAAAATTAATTATCCCCTTGTGAGATCAAATAACTAATTTTTCTATAAAATAATTCTTTATCAATGTTATTTTTCTTACGTAGTTATTTAAAGAAAAAATTCATTTTAAATAACCACTTATTTTATCTAAATCAATCAACTTAAGATGCTGTGGTTACTTCCAAGCTAATGATTTAGAACTTTAAAATAATAACATCCAACATGCATAAAATTTATTGCATATCACAAATAAATCCATATTAATGTCATTTTCCTTATATAGTTATTTAAAGAAGACTTTATTTTAAATAACTACTAATTTTATCTAAATCAATCAACTTAAGATGCTGTGACTTCTCTCAAGCTAATGATTTAAAACTTTAATAATGGCATCTAAATTTTATGCAATAAATTAATTTATATCGATGTCATTATCCGTATGTAGTTTTTTAAAGAAAAAACTTTAATTTTAAATAACTACTTATTTATCTAACCCACTTAACTTAAGATGCTGTGGCTACTCTCAAGCTAGTGATTTAGAACTTTAATAATGACATCTAACATATATGCAAAAATTTATTACAAATAATCGCAGCGGAAGAAAACATTATATCATGCAATAATTAACATATTGCAAATATATCATATCTAATTACATATTAATGTTATTTTTCATATGTAGTTATTTAAAAAAAAAAACTTTATTTTAAATAACTACTAATTTTATCTAAATCAACCAACTTAAGATGCTGTGGCTATTCTTAAGCTAGTGATTTAGAACTTTATTAATGACATAATACATGCATTGCATATATTATTAAATAACATATGAAATATGCCCAAGATCATTATCATAGTCTGAATAAATGAACAAATTTTATGGCATAATTGTGCATATTGCTATTAAAATTGAAATACTAAAATTAATAAAATAAGTTTATTTATATGTCATTTACCTTATGTAGTTCTTTAAACTACCAATAAATCAAAAAACTTAAGACGCTGTAGCTAATCCCAAGCTAGTGATTTAGGACCTGAATAATGACATCATATTTCTATGCAAAAGAAAATTTATTGCATATTCAAAATTTTGCAGAGCAATTATTCATCTTGACATGTTATAATATATTGCATGTTTATGGCATAATATATGCATTCCATAAAAAGAATATACATGCTTCAATAACATACAAAAATGTGCTGAAGATTCAGAACTAATAAATTTCATAGCATATTAGTGTGCATATTACAAATAATATTGAAATTCAAAATTATTAAAAAACTAAAATTTACTAAATATTCAATCATGCACTTCATACCTTAAGTTGAGAATACAAAAATATTGGTCACTTTATGGGAAGAGTTCATACTCCCAACATATTCTCAACATGCCAAAATATTTTACAACGAAATAAAATTCCAGAAAATTCAAATATAAATATTTATCATTCAATCATGTAAAGACCCTAAACATGATTTTATGCTAGATTAACATAACCCAAGTAACAATTTGATTAAGAACAACAAGAATCAAATCACTAACAAGATTTTAGAGTTTTTGTTTCATGCTTTAAAATAAAATTAAAAGCTTCCAGAACCCTAAAACATGATTTCTAATAAGATTTTGGGATTTCTCTCAAATTTCTTGTTTCACGCTTAAAATAAAATTAAAAGCATTCAAAATCCTAAAACATAATTCTGAAGCAAATCAATATACATGCATGCTTTAAAAAAACATACTTAAGATCTGAACAACATAGTTAGAGAGATGGCTCTGATACCAACTGTAAAAACTTAAAAGCTAAAAGCGTACCTCCAGCTATTCTTGATCAAGAACACGACCTTGCTCTAAACACTCAAAGAAACTCTCTTACTTTAGTATATGCCTTATAGTCTATTTCTTGTGTTTATTGTAAGTTACCTTGAGATGGTTTCACAGGCAATTTATAGACTAGACTAGGGACCTATACTGGATAACTGATAGAGTTAAATCCTACCATCAAGGAATCCTTATCCTTATCAGTTATTGAGATAGAGAAGTTACCTTTAACTCTTATCACTAGAGTAGTTTATCTTGAATAGGATTTACTAGGATAATATCACCTAAGTATTTATCAAGATAATTAAATAATTATCTTGGTTTTATTAAATTATCATGTGGGCCACATTATTATCCAACACCCCCTTCTCGAAAATCAATTTCTTGGAGTGTGTTAGACTTAGTGTGTCACCTTCTCGGACATCAATCTCTTGGTATTTAACCTCTTTAGATGAGGTTCACTTGGTGAGCCACCTTCTTCGACGTCCGTCCTCCTTTGATGTTCGTACTTGGCGTCTGAGCTCGGTCAAAGTATTGGGGAGGTCCTTGTACTATATCATCTAGTGCAAATTAATCTCTCTACTATAAAACTGGGTAATTTAGTCTTTATTCTTTTTAAATTGAAGCAAAAAGGTAAAATCACTAACTGGTGTAACCTGAACCATTTAAAAAACTGACGTGGCAATTTAACCTGTGTTTAATTGATGATGTGGATGTCAAACGCTGACGTGGCACCAATAAAATATATTATTTATGATGACATGGACAAAATAAATAATATATTTTCAACATTTGATGTGGCATTTTCAACAACTTGATTATTTATTTTATCCACGTCATCTTAAAATAATATATTTTATTGGTGTCTTGTCAGCATTTGACATCCACGTCATCAATTAAACACAGGTTAAATACCACGTCAGCTTTTTTAACGGTTTACTTAGTGGTTTTACCTTTTTGCTTCAATTTAAAAAAAAAATAAAGACTAGATTACCCAGTTTTATAGTATAGAGACTAATTTGCACTAGATGATATAGTATAAGGACCTTTCAAGTACTTTGACCTCTGAGCTCCTTTGATGTTTGTATTAGGCATCCAACCTCCTTCGATGTCCGTACTTGATGTCCAACATAATCACTCTACACATAATAATGCAATTTGTTGGTAGAGTGTTGAATTTTTAGTTTCACTATTAGATGATCAGATCCTGACAACCTCAAATGTCAAAAATAATAAAAGATTATGAAATGGACTATGAAATTAGATATTGTTGATAAAATGAAAAGGCTTATTAATTTTAGTTGTTAAATAAGTGGCCATGCGTGTTTTATAATTTGAGATTTATTGACATTTTTAAAATAAATAAAAAACGAACGAGATAATAAGTAAGTTTGGGTTTCAAATCTTAATATTTGTAATCCATTCCCTTATTTTAAGCTGCTTTCTTTATACTAAAAAAATGGTATATATGCATTATTGTTGCCCCAGACTTTTGATCAACATGGAGAGTCTGTTGGAAGTTAGGAAGTACAGACACAGACACGTAATACGGGTACGACACGATAATGACACGGAGACACGAATTTTTTAGAAAATTAGGATATGGGTATGGTCGGACACGATAATAAAAAAATATTTTTATATAATAGTATTCAATAAAAATGTAAAATTGATATTTTTCAATTAAATTAACGTGCAAATAGTTTTTAAAATTTTTAAAATTATTTCTTAATTTAAAAACTTGAATCTTAAAAAACTCATTAGAATCAAATTATTCATTTGTTAATTCCATATTTGAGAGAAAAATGCAAAAAAAAAAAAAAACTTTCATCGCATGTCCGAACGTATCCACCTGTGTCTTGATCATGTTTTGACCGTGTTCGATTTTATTTTTATTTTTTTGAAGTGTCCTGTGTGTTCGACACATATTCCGCTGTATTGTATACGTGTTCGACACTTAAACACTCCCCTGATAGAAGTATCCGTGATTTGTAGGTTGGAAGGAGTGGTTAGCATAATCGAATTATGTGAAGCAAATCAAAACATCCGGCAAGAAATTAACCTTTGGGTTTCCTTGTAATTCAATAATTTTATCTTTCTATCAACAATCCATAATCAAGATTTCCTTCAATTCTTGCATTCTGAATGAGGACATCTAAGATACTGATAAACAACTCGAATAGCCTGCATTTCAATTTCATGTATTCAGCCTACTAAATCCAACCTAACTACAAGACGCATATGTGTTTTACGGTTAGTTTAACATTGTTTTTGGAAAAAATTTAGGTTAGAAAAAGTTTGAATTTAAAAAGTGTTATGAAAAAAATGTAGTTTAATAACTTTTAAGTATTTAGTATTACTGTGAAAAAATGCTGTGAAAAATTTAAAAATATATATAAAAAAAATATTTAAGATAATAAAAGTTTAGAGATTTGAGATAATAAAGTCATTTCATCCAAAAACAGCTTTCAAACTATAAAAGCACCATTTTCTTGGTTTTTTTGTTTGAGTTGCCAAACCATGATTTTAACCGCAAAAGTAAAAAAACATTTACCCATCTAACATTGTGTTTACGGTGAAACGCATATTTTGACCTCAAAAACTATGCCAACAATAATGCTAAACGGGGTCTAAACAAGCCATATTGCTAAAACAGAGAAAAGACAATTGGATCTCAGTGCTACTGCCTTTTAACCTTTTTTTTAATAGTTGGGTGATCAAATTCAAAGATCGATAATAATTGAGTGACCACCCATGTAATTAACTTTTTTTTAATACCTCTAAACTTTGCTTGGACCTGATCTCTGATAACTCTAGGAAATATAGTTATTTTGCCACCTTTTATGCTTTTGAATCGACTAAGTCCTTAAGGATTTTATTAGGATTTGATTAGTTTTAGATATTTTTATATTTATTTTAATTATCCATTTTATGTTTAAAATAGTTATTTAGTTGTTATTTATGTGTTTTTATAGGTCCAAGGTGATCTGGAGCTTCGAGGTGCAAAACGACAAAAATTGGTGCATTCCAATGAGCAGGCAGATTCGACCTCCGGAGCTTTTTTCTAGAAAAACTCAATCTTAAAACTTAATTTGATAAAACTCCCTTTTCGACTTTTGAATCTGACTTCCATACCTTTCCAACAGTATAAGGCTTGTCAAAATCGGACAATATATTCCTAGTCAAAATAGCTGAGGAAGCTCGAGAAGCTGACAGAAACCAATTTGGACAAACGGAGGAGAAACACTAAGAGGCAGTAGCAGTGGCACCGCAGCGCTGGGAGATCGTGAACAGTACCACAAAAAACATAAAACTTACCTGTTTGGTTGGGAATGAAGTTTCGGACTCCAAGAGGCCTTGGACACTTTAAATAGGACTCTTTTAGGTCAAAATATAGGGGATTAGACATTTAGAAACCTAATTCTCTCTCAAGAAGATAGTCTTCATCAAATTCTCTCTCAAGAAGATTGAAGATTCAAGAACTGACAACTCTTAGTTTTCTCTTTTATCTTCTTTATTTTTCTTGTGATGTTGATGATGCTGAAACTATTTGAATATTTGTTTTCATTAATTATCATGAACTAATTTTATTTTACTAGGATTTCAATGGAACTCAACATATAGTTTGAATTTACTTTCTCTCTCTAGCTTGATTTAATGATTTATTGAGTTGTTTGTTCATTCTTGTTCTTAATGCTTCTAATTGCTTAACTACCAATTAGATTGATTTGTTAACCTAAATACAACTAGACATAGGGAGTTTAGTGTTAGACATGGATTGAATGACATATGTTTCATATTCATTTATTAGGATGAATTGATCTGCAGGTAGGGTAGAAATATACTTACTTGTCTTGTGTAACCATTGTTAGAGACTAAGCTTAATGAGTTCTTCTTTAATTCAATTATCATAGACATATAGTTAATTGGTTAGGAGGAATATTTTTATAAGACCATCGACAGATGCTTATAAATAGATTAGAACTCTAGGTTAACAACTCAGGATCATTAATCAAGTAAAGAGGTAGAGAGAGATTCAAGCGAAGTGTTGAGGGAAGTTGTAATCCTAGGCTTTTATAATTAATTGAATTCACCCTTTTTGATTTACTTGCTTTTAATATTAGTTTCTTTTAATTTAGTTTTTAATTACCATCTCTATTTAATTGTTTAGATAAGATTAAGTGTGTTAATTTTAGTATTTAGCAAATTTAGTAGCAATTCCTCGTGGGTTCGACACTTTACTTCCACTTTATTACTTGTTTGCGATACGTGCACATGCGTAGTGAAATCTGATAATAAGTTTTTGGCACCGTTGCCAGGGAATTGTTTTACTATTTTTGTTAATATTAATACCAAGCAATCTTAGTCTTAATTCAAACTTTCTTATTTATTTATTTTATTTTTCTTTTAATTTTTTATTGATCGTTGAATGCAAAAGGGGTGCACGATGTGGGTCATGAACAAGATGCAATCACTGCTTTATCTGTACATGTGACTGCACTTAATAAGAAGCTTGACTATTTGGGTATACATGCCGTCCAAAGTTCGTTTGTGATTTGTGAATTATGTAGGGAAGAACATCATAGTGATTGTTGCCAATATGTTGGAAACTACAATATGCATCAAAATAGTTTCTATTCCAACAACTACAATCCAGGTTGGGTAGATCACCAAAATTTTTCCTGGAATAACAATCAATGGTCCTCCTATTCAGACAATCAAGCATATCGTTTTGAGTTTTCACCATATGCACAAGCACCTATCTCAGAAAAGAAACCATCATTGGAAGAGGTGTTTATGCAATTCATGGCAAGCCAAACAGTGATCAATCAGAATCATTCAGCATTACTTGAAAGTCAAGCAGCTATTCCAAAAACAAATCCTTCATTGGAAAAGGTGTTCATGCATTACATGGCAAGCACCGATGCTATCATTCAGAGTCAAGCCCAAGCACCCGTCCCAGAACAGAAGCCATTGATATTGGAAGAGATGATCATGCACTACATGGCGGAATAGGAAGCTATCAAGTAGAGTCAAGCAGCATCATTTAGGAATCTTGAGATACAAATAAGCCAGCTTGCTAATGCCATTAATAACCAACTTCAAGAAACTCTTCCAAGTGATACTGAACTTAATCCTATAAGCGAAGAACAAGAGCATTGTAATGCCAATACACTTGGGATTGGAAAAGAGATAGAAGAGGATGGCAAAGAGCTCGAATTGCCAATCGATCTTATTGAAGAAGTATTAGTGGGTGAAAAATAAGTTGAAAAAGTGCGAATAGAGGAGATTCATTGTAACCAACAACCACCACCTTTCCCTCAATGCATCCAACACCCTAAATTAATCAATGTGATAGATAATGCTGCTAAAGAGGAATTCATAAAAATTTATCCCATTGATCCGCTTAAGGCATTCTTGAATTCTACCACTGAAAGGGATGAATTTTGCTTTCAAACCTGCAAAAAAGCAAAGTTGTTCAAAGAAAGAACATCCAAATGGCATGAATCGAAAATCATCAAGTGGTTGGATACAGGATGATGATTCAATGAGATAGTCAAGCCGATGACTATAAATTAAGCGCTTCTTGGGAGGCAACCCAAGTTCTAATTATTTTTTATTTTATTTTATTTTCTTTAATTTTGAATTTTAATTTTTTTTAGGATATTCTTATTAATTTTTTTTACTTTGTTTTCTTTTGTAGTAGGCACTCACCCAACTTGGACAAGCATAATGAGGTCTACGAGAAAAACTAGAGTTTTTTTTACTTTGTTTTCATCGATAGAGGAGTTTTCTTGTTATTACTCTTTTTAATTTTTAAACATTGAGGATAATGTTTGTTTTAAGTTTGGGGGTATTGGTCGTTAGTTTTTCTATTTCTTTTATTTAGTGTGATTTTTTTTTTTTAGTTAGTTTGTGTGTTTTCTTTTTAGTTTATTTTCTATATTTATGTTTAAGGAGTCTTTAATAATTTTTTTTTTTAAAAAAAAATTGCTTGAGATGTTTTGCACTTATTAGGATGGAATTCTTATCCAATTATGAGAATTAGTTATTAATTTATCTTGATTCTTGTGAACAACATAAGCATGATTTGATTTTATGTTAAATTCTTTTGTTAGTCTCATTATTAGGATGTGATTTTCACCAAATTGAGTACTTGATCTCTTGCTTAGATTTGCATTGCTTATTTAAAGACTGATTATGTTGATGTGAATTGCGATTATGTTTAGAGCCTAGAATTTGTCTGATTCTCTCTCGAGGCGAAATCCTAGACAACACTAAGTTGAGGAAGTGATTTAGGCCATCTTTGGATCGTTTGAGCCTTTCGAGCTTACCTTTATATATTAATATCCTTAGTCTACCTCTTTGTGCCTATTGATATATCTATTTTCTTTGATTGCCACATCTTTTAGCCTAGCCAAATAAGAAAAATCATGAAAAACCCTCACTACGTAAGCATGTACATGATATTACAGGAAACAATTATGAGTCATGTCAAATTTGGGTGAAATAGTGGTGATATAAAAAAAAAAGTTTATGGTTCTTCGAAAACGAAGAACAGAAAAAAAAAGTGAATAAATTAGTGAAGCAAAAAAAAATTGTATTCAAGGAAGAAAGTATGTAATCTTAAAAAAAAATGTAAAGTGTCTATGGGTGACTTAAACCGAAATTTATCTTTTATCATACCTTGACCCTAGCCTTACATTACAGGCTTAATAAAGACCTACTTGATCCTTGATGAAATGTTAGTCTACATTAGTGGAGAGAGAGATGAAAAGCAAACATATGAGAATCTGGTACTAATTAGTATTTTGCATTGGTATAAACTTATTTAGATTGCATGTGATGATTTGTAAAGAGATTATATACACACACACACACTGAAAATCCATTCAAGCATGAAGTTTACGATTGAAGTGAGTCAAAGATTTGGATTATGTTTATGTTCTACTTTGAATCAGGATTTTGAGGTAACTTTTGAGGAAAAATTAAGAAATCATTGTTTGAGTGCATTTATCTTGAGTTGTGTTTTGAGTCATATTATTTAGTTAGTTTGTTTGTTTTGCTCGAGGACTAGCAAAATATTAAGTTCGGGCGTTTGATAACTCTAGAAAATATAGTTATTTTGCCACCTTTTATGCTTTTGAATCGGCTAAGTCCTTGAGGATTTGATTAGTTTTAGATGTTTTTATATTTATTTTAATTATCCATTTTATGTTTAAAATAGTTATTTAGTTGTTATTTATGTGTTTTTATAGGTCCAATGTGATATGGAGCTTCGAGGTGCAAAACGACAAAAATCGGTGCATTCTAATGAGCAGGCCGATTCGACCTCCGAAGCTTCTTTCAAGAAAAAAATCAATCTTAAAAACTTAATTTTAGAAAACTTCCTTCTTGACTTTTGAATATGACTTCCATACCTTTCCAGTGGTGTAAAACGCGTCAAAATCGGACAAGATTTGTCCAGTCAAAACAGCTGACGAAGTTTGAGAAGTCGACAGGAATCAATTTGGACAAACGGAGGAGAAACACCAAGGAGGCAGTAGCACTGGCGCCGCGGCGCTGGGAGATCATGAAAAGTACCAAGAAAATTGTAAAAAACATAAAACTTACCCGTTTTACTTCGGAACGGAGTTTCGGACTACAGGAGGCCTTAGACACTTTAAATAGGACTCTTTTAGGTCAAAATAAAGGGGATTAGACATCTAGAAACCTAATTCTCTCTCAAGAAGATAGTCTTCATCAAATTCTCTCTCAAGAAGATTGAAGATTTGAAGATTGAAGATTCAAAAACTGACAACTCTTAGTTTTCTCTTCTTTATTTTTCTTGTGATGTTGATGATTGTGAAACTATTTGAATATTTGTTTTTATTAATTATCATGAACTAATTTTCTTTTACTAAGATTTCAATAGAACTCAACACATAGTCTGAATTTACTTTCTCTTTCTAGCTTGAATTAATGATTTATTGAGTTGTTTGTTCATTCTTGTTCTTAATGCTTCTAATTGCTTAGCTATCAATTAGATTGATTTGTTAACCTAAATACAACTAGACATAAGGAGTTTAGTGTTAGTCATTGATTGAATGACACATGTTTCATATTCATTATTAGGATGAATTATTCTGCAGGTAGGGTAGAAATATACTTGTCTTTTGTAACCATTGTTAGAGCCTAAGCTTAATGAGTTCTTCTTTAATTCAATTATCATAGACATATAGTTAATTGGTTAGGAGGAATATTTTTATAAGACCATAGACAGATGCTTATAAATAGATTAGAACTCTAGGTTAACAACTTAGGATCATTAATCAAGTGAAGAGGTAGAGAGAGATTCAAGCGAAGTGTTGAGAAAAATTGTAATCCTAGGCTTTTATAATTAATTGAATTCACCCTTTTTAATTTACTTGCTTTTAATATTAGTTTCTTTTAATTTAGTTTTTAATTATCATATCTATTTAATTGTTTAGATAAGATTAAGTGTGTTAATTTTAGTATTTAGCAAATTTAGTAGCAATTTCTCGTGGGTTCGACACTTTACTTCTACTTTATTACTTGTTTGTGATACGTGCACTTGCGTAGTGAAATCTGACAACAATCTTCTCCCGAATGATTTTAAAGACGTAATCCTCACATCGATCTAGTGCATTCAGGATTTTATTTTCGGAGTGTTTGCACAAAATCGAACTTGGATTTGTGTACTTTTTAAACCATTAATGTGAATTTATATGATTTTTTTTTTTTAACTTGATACATTAAATTAAAAAAGAATAATGTAATTTTATAATCTAGAATTAAGTTTCCCCATTTGTAAGAATTGCATATAAAAGTTCATTCCATGTATTAGGAACACCAGCTAGGCACCAATGGCTACAGTCATTTCCCTTTAGACCAGTATAAATTGATGGATGGCCATCTTTCCTCAGCTGTGATAGTCTGGTTATGTCGAGCAAAACAACCGGCGTAGACATGTTTTTCAGCACCTCCTTTACGACCGCCACTGCCGGCGGTGAGCCACCTTCAAATTTTGAATCGGTAGCTGGTATGGTCTGACACCTGCAGGTTGTTGATTTGGTCTCACTCCATTCCTTGCCACTGTCAATTATGCGTCAAATACCAAATCGTGTGATGTAGAGTTTATAATTGATCATTTCTAAATAGAGTTCTCCATAGGCTGGGCCGAAGCGGGTTGCGGCTCGAGTTTTTTTCTTCTCTTATTCAAGCCCGGTCTGAGTTAATTTTAAAGCTCGTTTTACTGTTCATAAGTATTAAAATAAAAAAAATATTTTTATATTAATATTTTTATAATTAAATTTAAATAAATTTTTTTTATTGAATGAATAGTAATTCGGGCTGGGCCGGATCGAATTGAAAAAAAAATTTATCCAGATCCGATCCAATTCAAGTCGAACTTGCCCTTGGACAGGTCTATTTCTAACCATTCATGTTATGATTTTCTATATCTAAATATTAGGCTTATGTTTTTCATGTAACATTCCAATCGAATGACTCTATGAAAAAACACTACAATCCGATTTGATGATTCAAACCCATACCTCACCTCACCACTTGAGCTAGTCGAAGTGGGTTAGCATTACTTTTGAAAAAAGTTTGGATAAAAAAAAGTGTTTTTAAAGAGTGGTAAAAAAATAAGGTTTAAGAATTTTTAAGTTTTTAATAATGCTGTAAAAAAGTGCTCTACAAAATTGAAATATTAGAAAAGATATGTTTAAAATAATAAAAATTTAGAGACGTGAGAAAAATAAAATTATTTTATTCAAAAACCAACTTTCAAATGATAAAAGCATCATTTTTTTTGTTTTTATTTAGATATTCAAACCATGATTTTAATCACGAAAGTTAAAATTTTTTACCATTTAATATTTAGAGGTTGTGGTAAAATTTAGCTTTTAACTTAAAAACTATACCAACAGTAATACTAAACAGGATCTTAATCGTGCTTACTTTTCATCATAAGTGGGTTATCGCTATTAAAAAAAAAACATAGATCGAAGAGGTGCCCATGTTAAGACCAGATTCAATGGGATTAGAATGGATTTAAATCCTAACCTGAGACCCTAACAAATAGCACTTTCATAGGACTTAATTAATTAGTTTCTATTGCAAAAATGACATCCAATTTTTTTTTTCATTTCTACAAGTAAAATAAAACCAGTAAAGTTAATGCAATGTTGAGTATTAGATTTATCTAAGGGTCGAGGTATTCGTCTGCTCAATCTGACAGGCTCGGTCAGAATTAGACAGGGTTCGAACATGATTTTTTTTAATTCGGGCCGGTCCGATTCTAGTTGTTGTTCATTTAATAAAAAATATAATATACTTTTTTTGATATTTATAAATAATAAAACAAATTTACAAGCCGATTCAAATTGAATTTAAATAAAAAAAGAAAAATTGAGCCACAACTCGATCTATGAACAGGTATACTTAGTATAGAAAAAGGAAAAGAGAAGAGCTTCGAATTTAACTCTTCAAACATGATAAAGCATGCATCAAACTATTAAGTCAAATGCACGGGATTAGAAGTGTTCATAGATCATGTAAGGTTGGATCATGTCTGTGTAGCAAAAAGAAAATTTCTTGCTCAAACTTGAAAATCTGTTTTATTGTCTGAAATTTATTAAAATATTATAAAAAAATGCTTTATTTAAAAAATTTGGATGAGAGATCCGAATTTAATTTTTTAAACAAGAAAAAGCATGCATCAAACTATTAAATCAAATGCTCGAGATCAGAAGTGTTCATGGATCAGGTAAGCCTAGGTCATATCCGAATAGCAAAAAAAAATAATAATAATAATTTCTTGTCCAGACCCAATCTGGTCGGACTTGAAAATCAATTTTACTATTTGAAATTTATTAAAATATTAAAAAACTATATATTAATATTTATATATTTTTATAATTAAATTTAAATAAAATATTTTTATAGATTAAATAATAATCCGAGCTGGATTGATTTGGATTGAAAACAATCTTATTCCAACTTCGACCCAATTTGAATTATGCATACTCATCTGACCCATGGATGCAATTATAAAATTGAATTTAATTGTTGAAATTAAGTTTCTTACGGTTGTTTTCTTCCTTTATGGAGCCACCAATGCCAGGTATTGAAGATGAGAAAGTCATATCCTTTCCATGAATCGTCATTTTCAATGGAATCAAGCTTCAAAACGGTGCCTATCTTTTCTTTGACTAGATCGACAAGAAATGCATTGCGTGATAGCATCAATGAAACTTCATAGTCCTGCAATTTCGTGCTTTATGGCTCAACACAATTATCCTAATGCATAATAGTAGAAATTAGGGTCGAAATTTGAGTAGAAATGTTAGCTACTTTATGAGTCGGGTCGGGTCGCGGTTTTGATTTTTTTCACATTTTTTATTTAAACTCCGTTCGAATCGATCCGTAAGTTCAAATTATTGTTTAAAAAATATTAAAAAAATATTTTTATATTAATCACTGAAAAAATACTTACCAAACCCAATCTAATACGAGTCGGACCTATCGGGCCATACTCTTGAACTGGTCTGGTTAGCCATACTCTCATCTTGTGCAATCTAAAAACGTTTTAGGATCAAATGGCTGTTTATCACAAAAATTATGGCTTTATTATTTTAATTGTTATTTTACAACTTGTTTTTAATTTATTTAAAAAAGAATACTAAAAAATCTAATATTTGTTTTTTTTTATAAACAAATGTATTGATTCAAACATGATTTACATTTGATGCATTGTTAGTGTATAGATTTACATATGGCTAGTGAACCACATGATGTCACCTATTAATAAATAAAATTATATGTATTTATTTTTAAGGCTTTTTAAAATTTTATATTTACTTATTAATGAGGTGACATGATATCATTCATTGATAGTATGTAAATTTATATATTGACAGTATATCAAACAAAAACTCATCAAACATATATACTAGTTATATATATATATATATATATATAAAGAAAAATTATTTATATATATATATATAAAGAAAAATTATTTCATTGTTGAGTTTTTGACACTACAAGAAGGATTAATAGGTTGACACATACTTAGGTATATTTTTATAAAAAGCTAGTTTAAAAAATAAATAAAACAGATGACAATATCTTAAGCCATTTATGAAATTGGAAAACTTCGCTATCAAATTAAGAAAGACAACTACATAAAGCACCATACCTTTTTGTTACCCATGAAAGTCAAATTTCTTTTTAGTTATTCAAGCATGTTTTTCACTATTTTGTATTTAAACACATTGTTTTTGACTTTTTACTTTTGAAAGTAAAAAACAAATGCCAAAAAAACTAATAAAATTGGATTTTAGCTGATTAGTGAATGTCTTAAGCAATAAGCAAGCACAAATTAATCAATTTCATGAAATTATTAATAACCAATTAAAGGGGAAATTGAATATTGGCACTTAATTCCTATGTCACTCGAATTCGGATATGAGTGTTGGATACAGGTTAGAATCTGATACAGGTATGTTCAATTTTTCATATGTATTTAGAAGATTTTTGGAGGGTTATATCCCTATACCCATATCCGAATATATATCGGACACAAATATTGAACATGCACTTCAAACAAAATAAATAGTCAAAACAACATATCTTAATTCTAACTTAATACCAAAAGCAATAGTAGCTAAATTTGGTTTAGCTCAGTTGATTTATGCAGCCACCTTTAAGAAGTAACATCTAGCAAATTTAGAATTCGAATCTCAACATCTGCAACCTCTTTCTGTATTTCAAAACTATAACTTCTTTTGTAAAAAAAAAAAAAAAACAGCAACAGCTAGATTTGTCAACTCACCGGCAAAAGCAAAGGTAGAAAGGTCTCCTTTTCTGTTAATAGTGTAGTTTGTTTGTGGAACAACTGCATGCAACATGCATGTGAGAGACTGCCATTGATTCAAGCTTAGCGAGTCCCCAATGAACAAGATTTTTTTCCCCTTCAACTTTCTCAAGAAATCCTCAGCATTAAATCTGGACCCAAATATATGAGATGAGAAATCCAAAAATTTTAGATTCACATATATAAAACAGTCTGTGACACGTTACGAAAACATGATATAGATATAATATGTTTAATAAACACGAAAATAGTTTAATACAAAATATTTAAATACGATTAACATGAAAATTTTAATATACGTAACGTATTCATGTTTAAGATTTTGACACATTTAAATTTTTTTATTGTGTTTATGTTTACACAACTAACACCAAAAAAAAATTAAAAGATACAACACATACACGAATTACTAGATCTAATTTTATTGAACTGATAAATGAATAATGAAAGAGTTGGACTTTTAATTGTGTAAACTGATAAATTATTAAGTATCGAAAATAAAAAACTGATCAATTATCTTATAATTAAATCAATTTTTCACTATGTTATACATAAATTATTGGAACTTGATTGGTGAAGATCAGTGCTAATTATCACTTGCGAGTTGGGACAGGAGCTGGTTATGAGTTTATGTCATCTAACATTTCACCAAATTTCATTTTTTTTTTCATATCCAATAATGAAAATCTTGAATTTTTTTAATAAAAGATCAAATAGAATCCCTGACTTATTGGTTCATGTAATTACCCTTAAGAAATGACATCCAGCAGGTCTGGAATTCAAATCTCAACATCTGCAATCTCTTACTCTATCCTCAGATTACAACCTCTTTTGTACAATAAAAAAAAAAAACCAAATAAAAGTGAAAATTGATCTTCTACTTTGTCTCATTCCTTTCTTGCTATAGACATAGCAATATTGGACAAGACACGATTACACGACATAGAAAAATAAATGAAACACGACACGAAAATGAAATACGAACACGATACAAAAAAATAACTACAACACGATACGAAAAAGAAATACGGACACAACACAAATACATGAATATGTCAAAATCTATATAACCTAAAATATTAATACGTTAAAATTTATATAAAATATAAAATTCCTTAAACACGATTATGATACAAAAAATATATACAAATACGATATAAATACACGAATTGTTAGATCTAACTTGCTATAAAGAATAGAGGAACCTAACAATTGCACTCATAAAGAGGGTGTAGTTAATTACCTCGGCAGCATGCAATCGGTTGGCTTCCATCTATATTTGAGATAAAGTTTATCAGGTCGTCTATTGGCTTGGCAATCAAACTCTTTCTCAATAAATGGACAGGCCGAGGTTTTGTAAAGAGGGTAAGTTTCATCAAAAACTCAACTCCCTTGGAAAAAATCACAGCCACCAGCCGATTGTGGTTCACACAGCTGAACCTGGTGAATGCATAAGATCAGAATCCAAGACAAACCAATCCAACAAAATCTACGAAACCCATCTCCCATTCTAAGAGAGATGAAGATTGAAGAATAATTATAAGAACTTGGTTTCTTGGAATCAAAATGTAGCAATTCCATCAAGAGTTGAAAAGGGTTTATATATATATAAATATACTAATTATAATTTGTTAAGGAAAGTGTTTCTTTTCTCTTTTCCTAGGGGGATCACTTTAAAACATAGATAGCTTTTTTTTTTCTTTGAACCCGAGATTTAATTCAGTTGATTCATACTGGCATCTAGTAGGTCTAGGATTCAAATCCCAGCATCTGCAATCCTTTCTTTCTATCATATTTGGGGTTTGAATCTCATGTTGCAATTTCAACATCTGTAACCCCTTCTTCTTATCAGGTCTAGAGTTTGAATCCCAGCATCTGCAACATTTTCCTTCTATCCTCAAATTAGAGCCTTTATATATATATATATATATATATACAAAGGAGACTGTAGCCTGAAAATAAAAGAAAGAGTTACAGATTCTGATATTTGAACCACATACTTGTTGGATACCACCTCTTAAAGGGACTACATAAACCAATTAGACTAGTTACTAAATTCAAATTACGGCATCTATCAGTGGCGGAGCCAATTATAACTCAGGGTGGGCACAAGCCCACCCTCAACTTATTTTTTTTTTAGTTATAAATGTAGTATTGATGTAGTGCCCACTCTCCTTGTCAAATTGGGACCCCCCTCAACTTAAATTTTTTTTATGAGTTATAGATGTAATGCCCACTCTTTTTACCAAATTGTGATCCTACTCAATTAAAAATTTACTTTGAACTGAGAAAAAAATATTTACACTTTTTTTTCATGGGTCCCACTATTTTACATTTCTCTCTCATTTTACCTTTCTCTTTTTCAGATTACTGCTATTACTAATTTTCTCATTTTCACGTCTCAATCTCATTATCTCACCAATTCACACATCATTAAACTATTTTTTTATCTTTCTTTTTCTTGGCTTTTTGTTTAAGCTTTGCCTCTTCCTCAGCTCACTCTGTCTCTCTTCTCCAACAAATCTCAAACACAGCAAGGTAAAGTTTTACCCGAGAACTAAGGGTCAGTAATTTTTTTATTTGTCTGTATTTGTTGTTTATTTTCTTATAATTGCTAAGATTTTTTTTCTTCAATAAAGCTACATATATTGCTTTAGTGCTTTTGGTTGGTTTTGTAGATGAAGACCATTAATAAATATTATTTCTATCAATTGTCATGCCTTGTTAATTTCCTTTTCTAAAATCAGAATGTTTTTAGATTGTAGATAATTAGATATGGGTGGGTCTTGCAAAGTTTTGTATTTTTCTTGATTTTATTTTTCTATAATTGCTGTTTATTTTCTTATAATTGCTATGAATTGCTCTGATTCTGTTAAGGTTAATATTTTTTTTTTACCAAACAAGCTTTCTAGCAGCTTCGGGCTATCTTCTCCCGTTCTCCTTTTGATTCAAAAATTGTGTATGCTTTCATCAAGAATCAGGTTTTTTACTGCTCTCATTTTGTTTGATTTTGCCTTCATTACTTTTAATGATTTTCTTTTTTTGCAATGTGCTTATCCATGCCAGTGTTTTATCAAATGTTTGACCAATTATGATTGTATTTAAGTCTTTATTTGCTCTGTTGCTTTTAAATTATGGATTAATGAATTTGACCAAGTTGTTGGCCTAATATGTTCATCTGACTTAATGTTATTAGTGTTATTCAACTTTGCTGTTTGTTTTTGGGTTCTTAATAAATATTCATTCTATCATGCCCTGTTTGTTTCCCTTTTTTAAAATCAGAATGTTTTTAGATTATAAATTATTATATGTGGGTGGGTCTTGTAGATTTTTTTTATTTTTCTTTATTTGAATAGTGTTTGTGATTTTTTTAATAGAGCATGGATAAGTTCCTAAAAAGAAAATCAATTTCTCATGATGAGAATCAACTTTCCTCCCAATCAAGTAAAACTAATCTTCATGGTGGTATGCCAAATTGTTCGAAGCAACCTAGAACTGAGATAAACTTAGAAGATCTTCCAGCTGATCTTGGCTTACGTCATAAAATTACATCTTATGATCCAAATGATAGAGATAATGTACGAAGAGCATACTTGCAAAAAGGACCTTGTCAACCCCATCACCATGATTTTCCCAAGAGAAAATATGGGAGTAAGTTTCGAAGATTTTGTCCTTCTTGGTTTAATGAATTTAGCAATTGGTTGGAGTATAGCAAAACAAAAGATGCTGCATATTGTTTGTGTTGTTATCTTTTTAAACCTGATATTGGAAAGCAATCTGGTGGAGATACATTTGTTACAGAGGGGTTTATTAATTGGAATAAGAAAGACCGATTTAATCTTCATATTGATGGTCCAAATAGTGCCCACAACAATGCTTGGAAGAAGTGTCAAGATTTGATGAATCAAGACCAACATATTGAAGTTGCTATTGCTAAGCAATCAAATCATGTTCGTGCTATCTATCGGAGCCGATTAAATGCATCAATTGATTGCATTCGGTTTCTTTTGAAGCAAGGACTAGCTTTTCGCGGTCATGATGAATCAGAAAATTCTTCTAATCAAGGCAACTTTCTTGAACTTCTTAGATTTCTTGCTGACCACAATGAAGCTCTAAATAGTATAGTTTTACAAAATGCTCCTGAGAATAATCGGTTAACTGCTCCTGACATTCAAAAAGACATTGTCAATGCTGTTGCAATTGAGACTGCTAATGTTATTATAAATGACCTTGGAGATGAACATTTTGCTATTCTTGTTGATGAGTCACGTGATATATCAAACAAAGAACAGATGGCTGTTGTTTTGCGATATGTGAACAAAATAGGAAGTGTTGTTGAGCATTTTCTTGGTATTGTGCATGTTAGTGATACTACTGCTTTATCACTAAAGATGGCAATTGAATCATTATTTTGCAAACATGGATTGAGTATGTCTAGAATTCGTGGACAAGGTTATGATGGTGCTAGTAACATGCAAGGTGAATTTAATGGTCTTAAAAGTTTAATCTTGAAAGAAAATCCAGCTGCTTTCTATGTTCATTGTTTTGCTCATCAATTACAACTCACACTTGTTGCCATTTCCAAGAATCATATTCAAATTGCTTCTCTTTTCAACTTAGTTGCTACTTTGTTGAATGTTGTTGGAGGGTCATGCAAGCGACATGATATTTTACGTGAAAAGCAAGTTACTAAAGTCAAAGAAGCATTGGAAAAAAGGGAAATTATCAGTGGACGTGGATTGAATCAAGAAACTAGTCTCAAACGAAGTGCAGATACTCGTTGGGGATCACATTATGGTACTTTAATAAATTTAATTCTTATGTACTCATCAGTACTTGATGTGCTTGAGATTATTAGAGAAGATGGTTTGAATGCAGATCAAAAAGCTGAAGCTAATGGCCTTTTAGACATGTCACAAACATTTGATTTTGTGTTCACTTTGCATTTGATGAAAAATGTATTAGGGATCACCAATGAATTGTCACAAACATTGCAAAGGAAAGATCAAGATATCATTAATGCTATGAAATTGGTTAGTATTTCAAAGCAAAGGCTACAAACTTTGAGAGATAGTGGATGGGAATCTTTATTGAATGAAGTCTCATTGTTTTGCAAAACTCATGGTATTAACATCCCTAATATGGAAGAGATTTTTCAATCTAAAGGGAGATCACGACGTAGGGTTCAAGAGATTACAAATTTACATCATTATCGCATTGATTTACTTTATACTGTTGTGGACATGCTACTTCAGGAGGTTAATGATCGCTTTACTGAGACAAATACTGAATTGCTTCTTTGTTTGGCATGCTTAGTTCCAGATAACTCATTTTCTGCATTTGACAAGCAAAGGTTGATTCAGTTTGCTATATTTTACCCATGTGATTTTTCTCCCACTGATTTGATAGTTCTTGATAATCAGCTTGAGACATATATTATTGATATGAAATGCAGTGGTGAATTTTCTAATTTAAAAGGGATTAGCAGCTTAGCAGAGAAATTAGTTGAAACTGGGAAACATCGTGTTTATCCATTGGTGTATTCACTTGTTAAGTTGGCATTAATTTTACCTGTTGCCACAGCAACTGTTGAAAGAGCATTTTCTGCGATGAAGATTGTGAGGAATCGACTGCGAAATCGAATGGGAGATGCATGGATGAATGATTGTTTGGTGACTTACATTGAGAGTGATGTGTTTAACGGCATTAGCAATGAACTTATTATTCAACGATTTCAAAATATGAAATCACGTAGAGGACAACTGTAGAAGGTGATTTTTTCAATTACAATGACAATAGTCAATTGTTCATTATTTCTTATATAGTTATATATTAATATGTCATTAAAAAATTAATATTATAGGTTTTCATGATTTATTTTTTATTATGCATATTTAAAATTTTAAACATAATGGGATGCCCCCCGCTGATCCTGGGGTCCTGGCTCCGCCACTGGCATCTATTATATAAAAAAATAACTTTTCTTTTCTTTTTCTTTTTCTTTTTCTTTTCTATATATATATATATATATATATATATATATATATTCCTTTCTGTTATGGAATAGTTGTTTGGAAAACGTAAAGGCCAATTAAATTTCCAATCATTTCTGTATAGTTAGATACTATCCTTCTAAGGAAAGCTTCCTTTTGGGGGTCACACATGTTGTTGGCAAGAATATGAAGTGCTTGTTCTTTGAAGGAAATTCAATGGAGGTTAAATTACGATACTAAAGTAAAGAATCTTGCTAGAATTGTCGGCAGGGAATTTAGTGAAGAACCATGGAAATTAATTTCACGTGTCAATGATTTCTAGGTTGATTTCGATAATTTGACCTAGACACAATTACATTAAATTTGATGATTTTGGATATGATATGAAAATGATACATTTAATAAATATGAAAACGGTATATTAAACATGACACGACTTGATTAACATAGACCTGTTCATAGGTCGGGCCGGGCTGCGACTCGATTTTTTTTCTTCTTTTTTCCTTACCCAAGCCTGTGTTGATTCGAAAGCTCATATCACTGTTTAATATTATAATATTATGTTTATATTAATATTTATAATTAAATTTAAATAACAAAAATATTTTTTTATTGATGAACAGTAATTCGGGTTGGATCGGTTCTAATTAAAAAAATTTCTGTCCAAGCACGGCCCGTATCGGGCTGGATGGATAGCCTGACCCTTGAATGAGTCTAGATTAACACAATTAACATGACTTGTTTAATACAAATATGTATTTGTATTTAATATTTTGACATATTTAATAATTTATATTTATATTTACACGATTGATACGAAAAAAATATAAAACATAATACGCATACACGAATTATTAAATCAAGTTAAGGCAATTATACGATATCCCTTACTCAAATAGATGAATTCGAATCTTTTCATTAAAAAAAAAAAAGAAAGAAAAACTTATTGCATTTTGTTTGATTTTACAAAAATATGGCAGGTATATATAAAAATTAAAATATGTGTTGAAATCCAATTTGACTTAATTTTACTAAAAAAGGATTACCACTCCAAACTTAATTGATCTTCTATTTAAATTAAATATATACCCACACAAGAAAGCCAATATATAAAAATGAATTTCATGCTTAGTTTCGTAGTCCTCTAATCATTAAAAAAAAAAAAAAAAAAATCATTGAATTTACTTAACAAATTCTTATTGACAGGCCCAACCAGAATTGAGTCGGGTTTGAATAAAGATTTTAACAATTCGGGTCGACCAGATCCGACTCGATATTAATTAAATAAAAATATTTTTATTTAAATTTAATTATAAAATATTTAAATATTAATATAAAAATAATTTTTTAATATTTTGTGAACAGTAAAATGGACTTTCGTACCTAAGCTTGGGTTAAAAAAACAAAAAAATTTCAACCGTACCTGGCTCGATCCATGGACAGGTATACTTCTGTCTAATTTATTGTATAAATATATATATATATATACATTTTGTTTATAATATATATATATATATATATATATATATATATATATATCTCGAAGCATGCGTATTTGGGAAGTGATGCCAGATTATTTGATAATATTATCCATGCCTAATTAGTAATAAGAAATTGCATTTATAACATGTGGGTCAAAATTGAAATAATTGGCCTTAGTTGGTAATTATACATGTTTTCTCTCCATATTTATTGATTTAAAAGTTCAGCCTAATCAGTATGGAATAATTTGTTTGTAAAGCAATCTATTATTGAATTATTGACAACAGAAAGATTAAAGGCATGAGAAATGATATGAATTATATAGGCTAAAATATTAAAAAAAACCTTTGAATTTTTATTTTTATTTTTAAAAGTAAGCTCTATATTTTTATTATATTCAAATAAATTTTTATCATTTGATTTATACTCAAATAAATTTTTATTTCAAATAAAAAATTGATTTATGTTAAGGCTTATGTAGATATAAATAAATGTTAAGGGCTTATCTAGGTACGAATTAAATATTAAGAGTTTTATTTGAGTGCAAATTAAAATTTAAGGCTTATTTATATGCAATAAAAGTTTAGAAATTTACCTGAAATCAGAGTTTAGTTCAATTGGTTCATACAATCACGCTTAAGAGGTGGTATTATTCAGCAGATTGGGTTTCAATGCGACCGTCGTATTTTATGTTTTACTCACTTAGATCATGCATGTCGAGTTTTCAGTAAATTAAAAATGTCTAACTATTTGTTCGATGTAAAAACTTTCAACCGTTAAATATATATTGAAAAAGACAGTATTCTCGATCGATATGATAGAGATATTGGATCGATTCGAAACTTTACTTGTATGACAAGTACAATTATATTGTTAAATCCAATGGTCGATTTGTTAAAATATAAATCGTATACAAAATTATAAAAATGTGTAAAACTAGTTTAGTTTTATACTAGTGTAAGTGGATCCCTTCTCTCTTGTTGCAACCGTTTTTGGCCCGGGTCGGATCCGAACCCGACCCGGGCCTTCTACAAGCCCACCTAAGGCCCGTTTGGGCCTGCTAACCAGCAGGCCCAACAGGCCAAATCGGGCCTGCTAACCAGCAGGCCAAATCGGGCCTGCTAACCAGCAGGCCCAACAGACCCAATAAGCCAGAACCAAACAGGCCCAAACCTCAGCCCATAAGCCCAATCCCTAAACCCAGAACCAAACCCAAACCCAAGCAACAGGCTCAATTTTCGGGCCCATTTCCCTAACCCTAGCCCCTACAACCCTAGGCAACAGAAACCCCTCTGCCACCACCACCAACGACCCAAACCCTCCCCCACACTCAAGCCCCTACACAGGCAACCATCCCTCTGCCACCACCACCAACCACGCCACCCACCTGCACACGCCACCCTCCATCAAACCCCAATCAACCCCCTCATTCAAAAAGAAAAAAGGCAGATCCGGACCCCAAAAAAAAACACCCAGATCCGGACCCCAAAAAACCCAGATCCGGACCCCCCCTCCGATCAGAAACCCCACACAAAAAAAAGGGCATTCAAACCCTGCAAAAAAAAACCACGAACCCCCATTAAAAAAAAAGGTAGAAATCGAAAAAAAACCAGAAAAAGAAAAAAAAAACATATCATTTTGAAACTTTTTTGGGGCCAGATCTACTCGGATTTGGCCTGATTTGAAGGAAACCGGCGGCAGATCCGCATTGAGGGAACCACCGCGAGTCGTTTCAACTCATTTTGGACCAGAGAGCTCACCGGAGTACGACGGAGCACGACGGCCGGAGGTGGAAACGGCGGCCGGCGCGGTGGTCCTCTGGCCAGTTTCTGGGGTTTTCAGAGAGAGAGAGGGAGGAAAGAGAGAGAAGAGGGAGAAGAGAGAAAAATAAATGAAAAAATAAAAAGGGGCTATTTATAGCCCCCTGGAAGCGGGTCAACAAGACCCGCGCGTCGACCCACGGGTCCGCGCGGGTCACCTGCCCCAAAAAAAAAAAAGGGAAGGCACCGAAACGGCGCTGTTTAGCCCCCTGGAAGCGGGACAACAAGACCCGCGCATCGACCCGCGGGTCGACCCGGGGTCCGTGCGGGTCACCCGCCCAATAAAAAAAAGGGGAAGGCGCCGAAACGGCGCCGTTTAGCCCCTTGGAAGCGGGTCAGCGAGACCCGCGCGTCGACCCGGGGTCCGCGCGGGTAACCCGCCCCCAAAAAAAAAAAAAAAAGAAGATCTGGCCCGCGCCGAACCGGCCCAGGCTTTGGGCCCAATAGCCCAGGCGTATTCTGGGCCAGGGAGGAGAGAAGGAAAAAAAAAGAAGAAAAAAATAGAAAAAAAGAAAAAGAAAAAAATTAAACTATAAAAATAAAAAAGAGAAAAATTTAATATAAAAAAAAAAGAAAATTTTTAAAATAAAAGAAAAAAAAAAGAAAGATTGAATAGAAGAAAAATAATAATAAGGAAGAAAAAAAAAAAAAAGAAAAGTAAGTAAAATTAAACAAAAAAGAAAATTAAAAAATAAAAAAAAATAACAATAATAATAAAAAATTAAAAAAAAAAAGAGGAAAAAGAATTTTAAAAAAAGAAAAATTCATGATTATCAATTTTGACGTTTTGATTTTTTTAGGTGGTCGAGAACGAGCAAAGAGTTTTACGAAGATCAAGTTCAGCATTCTAATTTCCGGATTCTCGATATTTTTCAAGTATGGTTTTAATTTCCTTATTTATTTTTATTTATATTACTATTTTTGTTTATTTATTCTTGTCCAGTATTCGACGTATTTTTATTGTTCTGTTTCGGTTTTAAAATTATAAAATAATAATTCTTTTAATTAATACATGTCTTTTAAAATTATTTTCGGTAAATAAAATTCTCTAAAAACGGATTTCTTTCTCGGGATGGTCGGAACATCAATCGTGCTTTGAAATGGTCTGAGTAAGAATAATAATCGAAACATTATCGAAAATAGCGGAGTGATTCGAGAATTATTCTTACATAGATAATTTCTTTTATTTCGGAAATAATTATTAAAAGCATTTTAATTTACACTTTCAAAAAAAAAATTTTAATAAATGCGAATTGCCGACGACGGAATTCGAAGGATATCACGGTTGTGATTCCTACGATATCTTGAGGTGAGAGGATCTCGTTAAATACCACTAAGAGTGTTGGGAATATTTAATGAGTGTTCTCGATAATAGATTTACGTTCACGTTCGTTTTCAAAAAAAATAATAACAATTCAAAAAAAAAAAAGAATTCAAAAAATAATAAACATGTTTTTGAAAAATAAAAATAAAAAAACAGATTTAGTTTTAAATACTGATGTTAAATCCATTAAACCGAGATTTAAGATAACACGTGATTAAATGGTACCGTTTTCTAAACGGGCGTTGCGGGGGTGCTAATCCTTCCCCGTACATAACCGACTCTCGAACTCAATTATGTTTTACTCTCTGGTTCAAAACGCGGACTTCGAAATTGGTTTTACAAAATGTTTTAATTAATTTTAAAATATTTTATTGAAACCGGTTTTAATAGGTGGCTAATCACACCTAGCAAAAAAGATTGGTGGCGACTCCATTTGTGTTTTCAAAAACGTCATAGCGGTCGAAAAAAACCGTTATGACAGCTTGGCGACTCCGCTGGGGACTTTGAGAGTCGAGCCATAAATTAGTCATGCATTATCTTAAAATCTCGATTTAACGGATTTAATCGGTCTTTAATTTTAATTCTCTTGTTCTTAATTTTCTTTATTTATTAAATCGGCTGTTTATTTATTGTCATCATTCTCGTTATCATTATTTTGCTTGCATTTATGCTTTGATATTTGTTGATTCTTTATTCTCGTTTTTTTTATTATTATATTTTTTTATTCATTTTTTTTAGATACTATTAATTCTAGTAATTATGGGATGATTAGAATAAAGAGTCGTAAATAAGTAGTCGAAGGTTTGTTTGTTCCTTCTCACACACGGACACGTGCATTTCATACATAAGCTCTATACCCGAGCTACATCCCTTTAGGAAAAAGTAAAATACCCTCGCTCTCGTGAGGTAATAACCTCCGCATGGGCTAGCGAAACGCTTTTAGAGAGAGGAAGTACCTACGCTCTCGAGAGATAATAATCTCCGCACGGGCTAGCGAAAAATCTCTCGCTCGAATTTAACCCTTTCCTTTGGAAGCCTATAATGGGTAAGGATCGGGGGCCTTGCTAGCCTTCGTAGGCGACAACGAGGACCAATTTGAAGGCCTTTAGATTGCGAATCCACCTCATATTAGAATGCCATGAGAAACTCTCCCTAGGTAGAGCATATCTTATCCGACGTCTGTAATTTCACCCGAAATTAGGATACATGAAGGGACGCTTCTTACCTTTCACTACTTTTGTTTACTTTCGAACCACGAAATGGGTAGTGACCGAATCGGCCCAAATACCCGCATTGGTTCACTTTGTGACTTTTAGGGTGAACGAACACCCTAATTAAAGTCCTTCGTAGGCAAGGACCGAGGTTTTTCCAAAATGAGTTTTTCTCAAAATATTTGTTATTTTATGTAAATAAATAATGCCGGAGCTTTCAATTTATTTATTCATTTGTTCTTTGAATTCTTTCATGTGGATATACTGACGAGTTTTCCTTTTATGTTGCTCCCCATAACTTACATTGGCATCACATTAGCATTCCACGTTGAGGTATTATTCTCAAAAGTATCTTTCAGCAAGTTAATTTCTCATGGAGCCCACCGAGCGTCAGATTATCTCGTCATCCGTAAGCGTCATGTGTGAATCGCCGGTAGATGTGCAAGAATGGGCAAGAAATGTGCAACAAAAAGAGGGGGACTGTTTGATTGAAGGTTATATCCCGAGTCTACCCGAAAGAATAAATTTGGAACTCACACAGAATAACTTAACTGAGTTGGCCGATATTTGGGAACCAATGACGTGGGAAAGGAAGAAGAAATTTTCTGAAAAATATGGCCAGATTGCTTCGCTCATCCCAGTGGTAATTGAAGAGTCCATGATCAGGACAGCCATCCAGTTTTGGGACCCTTCTTATAGGTGTTTTGCTTTTAATGGAGAGGATTTGACACCGACTATAGATGAGTACTCAATTCTTGTCGGGTTAGAGCTTCGTTTCCCGGATAAGGTATACGTCAGAAAGCCAAAGTTGGGTTTCCGTAAAAAGTTGAAAAAGCTCATCGGGGTAGAGGTAGGAGACCCGGATTTGAAACAAAAAGGGAAACATGTCTGCATTCCTTGGGATTTCTTTCGAAAATTCATTGAGGGGCACCTCGATGACGAGCAAGGAGTCACCGCTTTTGCTTTGGCTATTTACGGGTTGGTAATTTTTCCTAAGGTTTTGGGGCATATTGAAGTAGCGGTGATAGATTTCTTCGAGCAAGTTGAGAACCATGCCAATCCCTCGCCGGCAATCCTGGCTGAAACCATAAGATCATTGAACTTTTGTCGTAAGAGAGGGGAGGGTCGTTTTGTGGGATGTGCACCATTACTGCATATATGGCTCAAGAGCCACTTCATGTGTGAAAATAGTGCTTTCTCCAAACCTTACCTAAAGAATTGTGCCCCTATTAAAGAATTCTGTGAAAGCAAATGGCCAAAACCCAAATCCAAGAAAGAATGGTTAGCCTTCCTACGGTCGCTGACTAGTAAGCAAATCAGATGGATGGCGCCATGGATGCCTCATGGACCAATGTTATACCGATGTGGAGAACCGTGGGTACAGCTTCTAGGACCATGGGGAGTAGTAAGTTATGCTCCGCTGATGGTACTGAGACAGTATGGAGTAAAGCAATTCGCCCCGGCTACGCACAGACTTGACCAGGTGGAATTCTCTTATGGAGATCCGAATATGTCAAAAAGAGTGGAGCCAATAGTCCGAGCTTGGAAAAAAAGCCACAGAACAAGGTTAGGATCCCTCAGTGAGAGCGTCACTCCAAGATACCAAGTGTGGAGAACAAACCGGGTCAACAATATGGTGCTTCCAGAGGAAGAGGTCGTATATCAGCCAAGTCCCGCTCCATCAAAGAGAATATCAGATTTCGAAATCGCTGAGCAAGGCTTCAGTATTGAAAGAAAGAAGATGAAATAGGAAAGTTAAAAGTTCTAAGAGGAGGCCGAAAACTGGAAGGACAAGACTGAAACACAAGGGGTCAGAATCAAAAAAATAATTAAGGAACGTGACACTGCCTATGTCGATGTGAAAGACTTGCACTTGGAAAACAAGAAACTAAGGACACAACTGAAGGTCGAAAGTATACTCGGACCAGCTTACAGGCGGGAAAAGGAGCTTAGTCGACTTCAAGAAGAAGTAAAACAGTGGAAGGAAAAGGCACAAGAAAATGAAGCAAGAGCCGCTCGGCTGTCTCGCGATAAGCAGAAATATAAGGACATGTACTCCCGGACTTCCGTAAGTTTAGCTGGTTCGTTGCATACAAACGAGAAACTAAAAGCCGAGCTCGAGAGCAAAAGGGAGAGTTGTTCTCAGATGCAAGAAGAGAGAAGTTTTCTACACCAAGTAATCCGAGACCTAGAATGGCAATTATATAGCCAGAAAAATCACATTGACGAGATCGTGAGGGATAAAGAAAGTGATTGGATTTATGCATGTGATTTGGCTACGGATGCTAGCAAAAGGTGGGAAGCCGAAAGTATGGGAGGGCAGTAATACATAGAAAACTTGGGTGCAGAAATCGGCAAGGCCGTGAGAAAAGTCAGCAAGATGATCGAGAAAGTGGAAGTCCTAAGGCAAAGAATCCCGCCAACCGGAGAATACGGACAACAGTTACTTAATTTTTTGAACGAGGCCAAAAATCAGTATAAGCAAATTAGCTGTTTTTATGGACACGATTCTAAGAAGTTATGTTGATGTAATGAAAACACTATGTGAGATCAGTGAAAAATCAACTTCCTGAAATTTATTTTTAAGTATATATACCTCGTATGCATTTTTTATTTATTTTCTCGTTCATTCATTCATCCATCCATTCATTCATGCACTTAATAAAGAATAAAGAATAATATAAGGTTCTAATCCGGGATATTTGAACAAAGGTATAAAAATTGAGCGCCGACTAAAGTATCCGGACAAAAATGCTCCACACTCGTATAATACGAGAGCACACGCAAAGACCATGGACAACGAACAAGCAACGAGAATTGAGAGAATGGAAAGGGCACAGAAAGAATTGCAAGAACAGCTGGGCAGATCTCAACAGGAACTATGGGAACAGATAGCGAGGTCCCAGGAAGAGTCACGAGAATAAATGGCCAAGATGATGGAAATGATGATGAGCATGACGAGAGGAAAGGGGCCAGCTGAAAGCTCAATGATGAGGGGAGAACCCCGACCCCGAGAAAGTAATAACGAAGATCCTCTATACCCACCGGGTTTCACCCCGACTCACGCCCAAGTGACACAAGATGGGCATCCACAAGGAGAACCTCCAGTGGGAGAACAGCCTTACGTGTACATTAGCACGCCGAGTCTCACAGGCCAACAAGCCCAAGAACAGTTCGCGCCTAGCCCGGGGACCCATCCTTCAAACCCAGTCCACGTCCCGAACTTGGATGACCCCTTAGAGCAAGAAAGGTTGAGAAGAAACGTGACGGAACAAGTAGAGGACGCCGGGACAAAGCATAAGTATGACATGTTAGAAGAGAGACTCAAAGCAATAGAAGGGATGGACGCCTTCGGAAAAGTCGATGCCAGTGAACTGAGCTTAGTTCCAAATTTGGTAAAACCACCAAAATTTAAAGTCCCGGAATTTGAAAAGTATGATGGGACCAAGTGCCCTTCATTTCACATCACCATGTTCTGTCGCAAAATGGCCGGGCACACTCATAATGAAAAGTTATTAATTCACTGTTTCCAAGACAGCCTGCAAGGATCAGCCGCAAGATGGTATAACTAACTTGATCGCAGTCGCATCCATACTTGGACAAATTTGGCGAGAGCCTTTTTGGCCCAGTACAAGCATATGGCTGATATGGCGCCGGATAGGCTATCCCTCCAAAACATGGAGAAAAAGGCCGGAGAAGGATTTAAGGAGTATGCCCAAAAATGGAGGGACCTGGCTGCTCAAGTGCAACCACCTCTGACAGAAAAAGAGACCACCATGCTGTTTATCAATACGCTGCGATGACCATATTACGACAGGTTGGTCGGCAGTGCTACCAAGAACTTTGCTGATATGGTCATTTCAGGCGAAATGATAGAAAGCGCCATAAAAAATGGCAAGATCGAGGGAAATGAAGTAGCCAACAGTAAGAAGGTGGGGGCAGCAAAGAAGAAAGAAGGAGAAGTGCAAGCAGCTTCATATGAAAACCGACCTCCACAAAGCTTTTCCCATTACCCAACATACAGACCCTACAGTTACCCCCCCTAACCCGTACTCCTACCCTCATACACAACCTCAATATTCGATGAGTTATCGACCACCCGCACCGGTGTACACGCCATCACCCATGCCAGCACCTGTGTACACAGTGTCTGTACCTGCTCCCAACTCAACCAATCCAGTAAACAATGTGAATACTAACCAAAGAGCACCGCAACCAATCCAACAAAGACCTCAGTTTGACCCGATTCCGATGACATACGCCCATCTATTTCCCAAGCTAGTTCAAAACCATCTGTTGGCACCCATATTCCTCGAACCCATGAAACCCCCATACCCAAGATGGTACAACCCGGACGTGAACTGCGATTACCATTGAGGCAACCCGGGTCACTCCACGGAGAATTGCACTTCACTTAAACACAGAGTGCAACACCTAATCAGGGCCAGTGTCTTGAGCTTCACAACCAAGGGGGAGCCTAACGTTACTGCAAATCCGTTACCCGACCATGGGAAAACAGGAGTAAACGCGATAACGGAGGAAAAAGGTTGTCGGGTAATATCCAGGATTGAGGATGTCCGGACTCATATGGGAAAAGTGCTGGATGCCATGATTGAGGCCGGACTGTTTAAACCAGTCAACGTGGGGCGAGAATCCTCGGGTTCGGAACCAAGTTCTGAACGCTTCTGCAGATATCACGGAGGTTTGGTGGGACACACTATTAACCAATGCTTTGACTTTCGAACCATAATTCAAGAATTAATGGATATCGGCGTAGCAGAATTCTCCACTGAATGGGAAGAAGAATTCGTAGATGTGGTAATCGAAGAAACCTCAAAGGCCCCCGAAAGATGGGTTAAGCCGAAGCCATTGGTTATCTACTGTGGGGAAGGCCAGAGCTCGCCGGTAAGGGAAACACCAAGGGTGATAAGGCCGATGGTGACAATCGAAGTTTCGAACCCATTCCCCTACAAGAACGATAAGGCTGTACCTTGGAGGTACAAATGCAAATTTGCGTCGTCGGAGCCGGTTGATGTTACACCAATTTCCAATGCCTCTGCGGCTGCCGTGGACATAACTGGTGTTGGAGGTTTCACTAGGAGTGGGAGATGCTATACACCGGAAGCATCAGAAAATGTAAGAAAAGGGAAAGCTAAGGCTGATGGAGAGGAAACCGTCTCAGAAAAAGCTGTTAAGCGAAAAACGAACAGGCCTGTGACAGAAGAAGAAGCTTGTGAATTCCTCAAATTTATCAAGCACAGCGAGTACAGCATTGTTGAACAATTAAAACGCTCACCGGCTCGTATATCCATCCTGGAATTACTGATGAACTCGGAGACCCATCGAAAGGCGCTCTTGAAAATGCTGAATGAGGCATATGTACCTCATGATGTGTCTGTAGAGAAGTTTGTCCAGGTAGTGGGGAATGTGGCCATTAACAACTTTATAGCCTTCAGTGACGATGAGATTATGCCTGAGGGGACGGGTAGCACCAAAGCCCTTCACATCACTGCACGCTGCAAGGGCCATATCATTGCAAAGGTCCTCATTGATAACGGCTCTGCATTAAACGTCATGCCAATGATTACTTTGGCCAAACTGCCTGTCGATGGATCCCACATGAAAAACAGTCATATGGTAGTGCGAGCATTTGATAGGACCCGTAGACAAGTTGCGGGGCAAACTGAGTTGCCAATACAAATTGGTCCTTGCACCTTCGACATTATCTTCCAGGTCATGGATATCGTTCCTTCATACAATGTCTTGTTGGGAAGACCTTGGATCCACATGGCTGGTGCTATTCTGTCCACTTTGCATCAGAAGGTAAAGTTCAGAGTCGAAGAACAGCTGATAATCGTCGACGGAGAAGAAGATCTCCTTGTATCCAAGCCCTCGAATATTCCCTACATAGAAGCTACTGAAGAAGCAGGAGAGTGCTATTTTCGAACCTTAGAGTTTGTGAATGGCGCATTTGTAAGCGAAGGTCTAAGATGCCTATACCTCAGCTATCCTCTGCCACTCAAAGCGGCCTTGCTCAGGTCGTAGGAAAGGGTTGTCGAGCCGGGACAGGTTTAGGGAGGAACCTACAAGGAATTCGAAAGAGCATAAGTGTGATCGGAAAAGAAGACAAGTTCGGGTGGGGATACAAGCCGACCATGGAAGACAGGGAGAGAATGATAAGAGAAAAGAGAGAGCAGAGGCTCGCAAGGCTTAGGGGATACGAGATAGAGACCCCGAGGATGTACATTCCCCATCTCTACGAGACATTTCGGTCAGCTGGTTTTATTTTTCTGATTCACTAGCTGGGACCAAACCTGCCATGATTCTGGAGGGAATGTTTGCAGGTTTCTGCATCCAAATGATGGAACAAGAAGAGGAAGAGGGAAACAAGGCTGAAGAAATCACCATCTACCCGTGTCCCCCGGGTTTTGAATTGAAGAATTGGCGTGCTGTAGATTTACCTGCTGTATTTAGGTCTCTTTCTGATTAACAAATTAAGTTCTCGAACACTTCTGCCCAAGAGTGTTGTGAGATTTCCTTTTGTGCACGGGTTCCTTTTATGAACTTATCATTCAGATAAATGACAATCATGATGCATTATGTCTCCATTCATTTGCCATTTTTTATATATATTGTCTATCCTTCTATTTTGCCTTCCTATACAATTATCTATATTATTTTGCTTACACCTTTCCAGGTCTCCTAATCATGAATGCAAAAACAATCTCATCAGTAATTCGGAAATCAATTTTGAGAAATGTATTGATATTGATGAAATTGATGATGAAGAGACTGCAGAAAACTACGATTTACCACTCGATCTATTGAGATTAATAGAATCAGAAGAAAAGCAAATTAGGCCTCACCAGGAGACAGCAGAAGTTGTTAATCTAGGAGACGAGGATAATAAGAAAGAGGTAAAAATCGGCGCTTCGCTACCAGAGACAAAGAAGCGAGAGTTGGTAGAATTACTCCACGAGTATGCGGATGTGTTCGCATGGTCCTATCAAGACATGCCGGGACTCGATACAGATATTATGGTGCATCGTTTGCCTTTAAAACCAGAATGCAAACCTGTGAAACAGAAGTTGAGACGAATGAAGCCTGAAATGTTGCTAAAAGTCAAGGAAGAAGTAAAAAAGCAGTTCGATGCCGGATTTTTGGAAGTCACCAAGTATCTCGAATGGGTAGCAAACGTGGTCCCAGTCCCGAAGAAAGATGGGAAAGTACCAATGTGCGTTGATTATCGGGACCTAAACAGAGCTAGTCCAAAAGATAGCTTCCCGCTACCCCATATCGATACCTTGGTCGATAATACGGCCAAACATTCACTGTTCTCATTTATGGACGGTTTTTCAGGCTACAACCAAATCAAGATGGCACCAGAAGATATGGAGAGGACCACTTTCGTGACAATGTGGGGAACATTTTGTTACAAGGTTATGCCATTTGGGTTAAAAAACGCCGGTGCAACTTATCAAAGAGCAATGGTGACCCTCTTTCACGACATAATGCACAAAGAGGTAGAAGTTTACATCGACGACATGATTGCAAAGTCACGTGAAGATGAAGATCATGTGGTTAATCTGAGAAAGTTATTCGGGCGGTTAAGGAAGTTCCAACTTAAGCTCAACCAGGACAAGTGCACTTTTGGTGTGACATCCGACAAGCTTCTGGGTTTCATTGTTAATGAGAAAGGAATTTAAGTAGATCCCGACAAGATATGTGCTATCCAAAATTTATCTCCGCCTAGGACACAAAAAGAAGTGCGAGGATTCCTGGGAAGATTGAATTACATCGCCCATTTCATTTCTCAGCTCACCGCTAAGTGTGATCCAATTTTCAGACTCCTCAGAAAACGTGATCCGGGTGAATGGGATGAGGATTGCCAGGAAGCATTCAACAAAGTGAAAGAATATCTTACCAACCCACCGGTACTGGTACCACCGACACCAAGAAGACCGCTCATTTTGTATTTGGTAGTATATGAGAAATCCATGGGTTGTGTTTTGGGACAGTAAGATGAGACAAGCAAGAAAGAACATGCCATCTACTACCTGAGCAAAAAGTTTACAGATTACGAGGCCAAATACTCGACAGTAGAAAAGATATGTTGCGCGCTGGCTTGGGCTGCTCATAGGCTCCGACAATATATGTTATACCATACCACGTTGCTTGTAGCTAAATTGGACCCCATTAAATACATCTTTGAGAAACCCTCGTTATCAGGAAGATTGGCAAGATGGCAAGTTCTGCTTTCTGAATATGACATCACCTATGTCTCGCAGAAAGCCATAAAAGGAAGTGCAGTAGCCGAGTTCCTGGCAGATAAAGCCACCGAAGATTATGAGCCAGTGAAGTTCGATTTCCCTGATGAAGACCTAATGGCTGTTTTCGAAGAAGATGAAGACGAGGAATCAAAGAAAGATGTGTGGAAGATGTATTTCGACGGCGCATCGAATGCTCTGGGGCACAGGGTTGGAGCGGTTTTGATATCGCCAGAAGGGACTTACTGCCCAATCACTACAAGATTGACTTTCAAATGCACCAATAATGTGGCGGAGTATGAGGCCTGTGTCATGGGACTTCAAGCGGCTATTGCAAAGAAGATAAGCGAGTTAGAGGTGTATGGAGACTCGGCTCTAGTCATTTGCCAGTTAAAAGGGGAATGGGAGACAAGGGATTCGAAGTTGGTTCTATACCACAAGTTTATAGTTGAATTGGTTCGACAGTTCGAAAAGATCGAATTCAACAACTATCTACCCCGAGAGGAAAATCAAATGGCCGACGCTCTTGCTACGTTAGCCTCAATGGTCAAGATAAATACAAGCGCTGACGTCCAGCCCATTAAGATGAGCATACGAGAAGTGCCTGCACACTGTATGCATGTTGAAGAAGAGCCAGATGGGAGGCCAGGGTACCATGACATCTTGCAATATGTAAAATATCAGCAATACCCGGAACATGCCACAGAGAATGACAAAAGAACTCTGAGAAGATTGGCGATGGATTCTTTCTAGATAAAGAAATATTGTACAAAAGGAGTAGATATCATACATTACTAAGGTGCGTGGAAGCAAATGAAGCTAAGAGAATACTCGAGGAGGTTCATGAAGGGGTTTGTGGAATGCATGCAAACGGCCACATGATGGCTAAGCAGATTATGAGAGCAGGTTATTATTGGATGACAGTGGAGAGGGATTGCATCAGGTATGTCCGGAAATGCCATAAGTGCCAAATATACGCGGATAAGGTACATGCTCCTCCGACAGCTCTGCACGTTATGACAACACCATGGCCTTTCTCTATGTGGGGAATGGATGTGATTGGGCCGATTACCCCTAAGGCCTCGAACGGACATCGCTTCATTTTGGTGGTGATCGATTATTTCACGAAATGGGTTGAAGCTGCTTCTTATGCTAGCGTGACCAAGTCAGTGGTGTGTAGATTCTTGAAGAAGGAAGTAATCTGCCGATACGGTCTCCCAGAGAAAATCATTACAGATAATGCTCTCAATCTAAACAACGCCATGATGAAAGAAATTTGTACTCAGTTTAAAGTCAGACATCACAACTCGGCACCTTACCGTCCCAAGATGAACGGGGCAGTGGAGGCTGCTAACAAGAATATAAAGAAAATCATGGCTAAAATGACTGATAAGTACAAAGATTGGCATGAGAAACTCCCGTTTGCTCTGCATGCTTACAGAATATTGGTGCGTACTTCTACGGGGGCTACTCCTTATTCCTTAGTGTATGGGATGGAAGCTGTTCTGCCGATTGAGGTTGAGATCCCCTCTTTGAGAATTTTGATGGAAGTTGAGTTGGAAGAAGCGGAATGGGTTCGAGCCCGCTATGAGCAGCTTAATTTGATTGAGGAAAAAAGGATGACGGCACTGTGTCATGGCCAGTTATACCAAAGACAGATGATGAGGGCACACAATAAAAAGGTTCGCCTAAGAGAGTTTCGAGAAGGTGATTTGGTTTTGAAAAAGATCCTTCCTAATCAGCAAGATCCAAGGGGAAAATGGGCACCGAATTGGGAAGGTCAGTATGTGGTGAAAATAGTATTTTCAGGAGGGGCAATGATTTTAGCCGAAATGGACGGCGCAGATTTTTCGAGCTCGATCAATGCTGATGCAGTAAAGAAATATTATGCATAAAAAAAATTAAAATAAAAAAAAAAATTTAAAAAAAAGGAGAGGTTCGAATTGAAAACCTGAAATAGCATTTCGAATCAAAGGAAAGATCCAGGTCGAAAACCCTAAAGGGCGATCTGGATGAAGGATAAACAAGAGTTGGGGCAACCGGAAATAACCCGTCTGAAGCAATTATGTGGGGCAAAAGATCAAGGCATGATGGAAACTTTGAGCAAATAGCAAAATGCAGCATGGGTGAATTATTTAAGACAGAGAGTTAATTTGTGGTTGGACGCTCTTAGAAGAGTCAAGGACGTCAATGGATATTTCCTTCTCAAAAGAGAAATCCGAATTAGATCGATTGAGTTCGTTTGAGTATTCATTATGAAGGGATCTATCCTCTTTTGTCTTTATTTCCTTTTTGATTGATGCCAATATGTTCTTTTCTCTCTAAAATAGAAATATTTACCCCAGTTCGTGAAGTTTTGTCTTCAAGTTATCTTCATTCCTTTGAAATTTTCTTAAAATAGTGCATTATGTTGACATGAAATGTGAATGATGATAAATAAATGAACACGGCATAAATGGAGCTTTAACGATTACTCTAGGAAAATCTGAGAATTGGAAAATCAGAAAGAAAAAATGATGATAAGGAGATGACGGGGCAGTATGAGACATCGATTTACTTATGCTCTTTGGATGTAAAGAAAGTAATGTTTGACATATGAAATGGTTTTGAGGGAAGTATACAAAGCTCTAACTCCGGCTAAGAAAAGATCGTGAAGAAGTAGGTTGTGGACAGTTAGTCAAGCCGAAGAAGGAAAAGAAAGAAAATTGGAAAATAAAAAAACCTTACAGAAAAATAGCATGAGAGGTTTAATCAAGTTAAGATACACACAGGGGCATCGAATCATGATTCGAGCCTTAAATCATACATTCCATTATCGTAAGCATGCATTGCATCATCATGACATTGCTAACAATCAGGAATTAACATTTTACAAAAAGGTGTGAATGACAGGCAGAGGCAAGAAAAATGAAAACCCAACTATAACAGAGAGTTAAAATTCATCATAATCAGGAAGAAGATAGCAATTTATTTTTCAAGTGATAGAGCCTCTGATGAGAGGAGCAATTTATTTTTCAAGTGATAGAGCCTCTTATGAGAGGAGCAATTTATCTTTCAAGTGATAGAGCCTCTGATTAGAGGAGCAATTTATTTTTTTCAAGTGATAGAGCCTCTGATGAGAGGAGCAATTTATTTTTCAAGTGATACAGCCTCTGATTAGAGGAGCAATTTCTTTTTCAAGTGATAAAGCCTCTGATTAGAGGAGCAATTTATTTTTCCAAGTGATAGAGCCTCTGATGAGAGGAGCAATTTATCTTTCAAGTGATAGAGCCTCTGATTAGAGGAGCAATTTATTTTTTTCAAGTGATAGAGCCTCTGATGAGAGGAGCAATTTATCTTTCAAGTGATAGAGCCTCTGATTAGAGGAGAAATTTATTTTTTCCAAGTGATAGAGCCTCTGATGAGAGAAGCAATTTATTTTTCAAGTGATAGAGCCTCTGATTTGAGGAGCAATTTATTTTTCCAAGTGATAGAGCCTCTGATGAGAGGAGCAATTTATCTTTCAAGTGATAGAGCCTCTGGTTAGAGGAGCAATTTATTTTTTTCAAGTGATAGAGCCTCTGATGAGAGGAGCAATTTATCTTTCAAGTGATAGAGCCTCCGATTAGAGGAGCAATTCATTTTTTCCAAGTGATAGAGCCTCTGATGAGAGGAGCAATTTATTTTCCAAGTGATAGAGCCTCTGATGAGAGGAGCAATTTATTTTTCAAGTGATAGAGCCTCTGATAAGAGGAGCAATTTATTTTCAAAGTGATAAAGCCTCCGATGAGAGGAGCAATTTATTTTTCAAGTGATAGAGCCTCTGATTAGAGGAGCAATTTATTTTCCAAGTGATAGAGCCTCCGATGAGAGGAGCAATTTATTTTTCAAGTGATAGAGCCTCTGATAAGAGGAGCAATTTATTTTTCGATTGATAAGAACCTCCGATGGAGAGGTCCCTCCTAGAACAAACGCATGCACAATTCCAGAAAAAAAACGTTGCTCATGTCTTTGCCCTATTACTCATTCTTAGCAATGTGCAAAGAGGGGCAGCTGTTGCAACCGTTTTTGGCCCGGGTCGGATCCGAACCCGACCCGGGCCTTCTACAAGCCCACCTAAGGCCCGTTTGGGCCTGCTAACCAGTAGGACCAACAGGCCAAATCGGGCCTGCTAACCAGCAGGCCCAACAGGCCCAATAAGCCAGAACCAAACAGGCCCAAACCTCAACCCATAAGCCCAATCCCTAAACCCAGAACCAAACCCAAACCCAAGCAACAGGCCCAATTTTCGGGCCTATTTCCCTAACCCTAGCCCCCTACAACCCTAGGCAACAGAAACCCCTCTGCCACCACCACCAACCACCCAAACCCTCCCCCACACTCAAGCCCCTACACAGGCAACCACCCCTCTGCCACAACCACCCCTCTGCCACCACCACAAACCACGCCACCCACCTGCACACGCCACCCTCCATAAAACCCCAATCAACCCCCCTCCTTCAAAAAGAAAAAAGGCAGATCCGGACCCCAAAAAAAACACCCAGATCTGCACCCCAAAAAAACCCAGATCCGGACCCCAGAAAACCCAGATCGGGACCCCCCCTCCGATCAGAAACCCCACACAAAAAAAAGGGCATTCAAACCCTGAAAAAATAAACCACGAACCCCCATTAAAAAAAAGGTAGAAATCGAAAAAAAACCAGAAAAAGAAAAAAAGCATATCATTTTGAAAATTTTTTGGGGCTAGATATACTCGGGTCTGGCCCGATTTGAAGTAAACCGGCGGCAGATCCGCATCGAGGGAACCACCGCGAGTCGTTTCGACTCATTTTGGACCAGAGAGCTCGCCGGAGTACGGCGGAGCACGGCGGCCGGAGGTGGAAACGGCAGCCGGCGCGGTGGTTCTCTGTCGGTTTCTGGGGTTTTCAGAGAGAGAGAGGGAGGAAAGAGAGAAAAGAGGGAGAAGAGAGAAAAAAAATAAAAAATAAAAAGGGGCTATTTATAGCCCCTTGGAAGCGGGTCAACAAGACCCGCGTGTCGAACCGCGGGTCCGCGCGGTCACCCGCCCCATAAAAAAAAAAGAAGGGGAAGGCACCGAAACGGCGCCGTTTAGCCCCCTGGAAGCGGGTCAACAAGACCCGCGCGTCGACCCGCGGGTCGACCCGGGGTTCGCGCGGGTCACCCGCCCAAAAAAAAAAAGAAGGGGAATGCGTCGAAACGGCGCCGTTTAGCCCCCTGGAAGCGGGTCAGCGAGACCCGCTCGTCGACCCGCGGGTAACCCTCCCCCAAAAAAAAAAAAAGATCCGGCCCAAACCGGATCCGGCCCGCGCCGAACCGTCCCAGGCTTTGGGCCCAACAGCTTAGGCGTATTCTGGGCCAGGGAGGAGAGAAGGAAAAAAAAAAAAAAAGAAAGAAAAAGAAAAAAGAAAGAAGAAGAAAAGAAAAGAAAAAAAAATAAAAAAATAAAAAAATAAAAATAATAAAAAAATAAAAATAATAAAAAAATAAAAATAGAGAAAAATTTAAAATAAAATAAATAAAAGAAAATTTTTAAAATAAAAGAAAAAAAAAGAAAAATTGAATAGAAGAAAAAAATAATAAAGAAGAAATAAAAAAAAAAGAAAAATTAGTAAAATTAAAAAAAAAAATTAAAAAAAATAACAATAATAATAAAAAATTTAAAAAAAAAGAGGAAAAAGAATTTAAAAAAAAATTTAAAAAAAGAAAAATTCACGATTATCAATTTTGACGTTTTGATTTTTTTCAGGTGGTCGAGAACGAGCAAAGAGTTTTACGAAGATCAAGTTCAGCATTCTAATTTTCGGATTCTCGACATTTTTCAAGTATGGTTTTAATTTCCTTATTTATTTTTATTTATATTACTATTTTTGTTTATTTATTCTTGTCCAGTAATTGTTCTGTTTCGGTTTTAAAATTATAAAATAATAATTCTTTTAATTAATACATGTCTTTTAAAATTATTTTCGGTAAATAAAATTCTCTAAAAACGGATTTCTTTCTCGGGATGGTCGGAACATCAATCGTACTTTGAAATGGTCCGAGTAAGAATAATAATCGAAACATTATCGAAAATAGCGGAGTGATTCGAGAATTATTCTTACATAGATAATTTCTTTTATTTCGGAAATAATTATTAAAAGCATTTTAATTTACACTTTCAAAAAAAAAAGATTTTTAATAAATGCGAATTGCCGACTACGGAATTCGAAGGATATCACGGTTGTGATTCCTACGATATCTTGAGGTGAGAGGATCTCGTTAAATACCACCAAGAGTGTTGGGAATATTTAATGAGTGTTCTCGATAATAGATTTACGTTCACGTTCGTTTTCAAAAAAATAATAATAACAATTCAAAAAAAAAAGAATTCAAAAAATAATAAACATGTTTTTGAAAAATAAAAATAAAAAAAGAGAATTAGTTTTAAATACCGATGTTAAATTCATTAAACCGAGATTTAAGATATCACGTGATTAAATGGTACCGTTTTCTAAACAGGCATTGCGGGGGTGCTAATCCTTCCCCGCACGTAACTGACTCCCGAACTCAATTATGTTTTACTCTCTGGTTCAAAACGCGGACTTCGAAATTGGTTTTACAAAATGTTTTAATTAATTTTAAAATATTTTATTGAAACCGGTTTTAATAGGTAGTCAATCACACCTAGCAAAAAAAATTGGTGGCGACTCCATTTGTGTTTTCAAAAACGTCATAGCGGTCGAAAAAAACCGTTATGACATCTCTCTCTCTCTCTCTCTCTCTATATATATATATATATATATAGAGAGAGAGAGAGAGAGAGAGAGAGGGTTCACTTACACTAGTGTAAAACTAAATCAATTTTACACACTTTCATAATTTATTATAGGATTACTATTTTAACAATCCAACCGTTATCTTTCATGTTCTATTCACGTAGATTATGCACATCGAATTTTGAGTAAATTAAAAATGTCTAATTATTTATTCGATATAAAAAAATTCAACCATTAAATATATATTGAAATAGATAGTATTTTCGATTGATATGATAAAGATATCGGATCGATTCGAAACTTTACGTGCACGACAAGTACAATTATATTGTTAAATCTAACGGTCGGTTTGTTAAAATATAAAGCATATAAAAAAAGTTATGAAAGTGTGTAAAAAATTATTAATTATATATATATATAAATAATAAATTTTAGTTGGAATTTACTAGATGTAACAATGATTACAATGGAAAAGAAAAAAAGTACTAGCTGTCTATGTTATCCGGACTCTTCCTTTTTCTTAAATTATCTGTGTCTGGCATCTGTGTCTGACACATATTTAAACATGAATATGAAAGTATGATTTTTCAAATATATGAAAAAACTTAAAAAAATTAAGTATATTTGTATCGGATAAATATCTGTATTCGACACTCGTCCGAATCCAAATAAGATAGATGGTCGTTAGCAAATCGAGATTGCCAATATCACCAATGTGGAATCACTAGCCCATGGCCAAAAACAAGTATAGAATTTTTAGCTTATTGCATAAAACAAATGTCATAAAGAAGACTGCAGGTAAGTGTGTAGAAAAAAAAATATATATCTTAAAGTAATCCTAATTTTGTGGGGAAAAAAGTAAACAAGAAATTATACATTGTTTGGTTCCTAGTTAAGGTATTTCAACCAGAGATTTAAATTTCGGTCACATATGTGTTTATTGTCGTGTTATGTTTATTGCGATTGCAATGTAACGAATGCTATCGCGATCAATTACAATAAATATCGACAGGAGAGAAAGCCAAAACTGTAAAATAACGATCATAACATTACATTTTAATCACTATTTAAATCCTTGATTCCAACAGCAAATGAAGACAATTTTTTTAACTTGTTGAATCTCTATTCTGCAAATAGCCAGAAGTCAAATTGACTGGATAGAGATCAGCAGCAGATGTAGAAGAAGAAGTCCATGGGCCATCAGCTAACATACTCTTTGTCTGGCTATTATCTGCATCATTTTCTTCAAGTTTCTGATACAACTTTTTCATAGCCTCAGCATTGAATTGATTTGAAGCAGAGATACTTGAATCTGTAAAGAATTCCTCAACAGAAGCCCTGCCTTCAAGCATGCTCACTACAGAAGACATGCAAGGCCTAGCTGTAGCAGTAGGATTTGCGCATAGTAGAGCAACATTGATCATTGCCATCACCTCGTCTATGTTGCAATCTGAGCCAATCCTTGTATCAACTAAATCCAACAAGTTCCCTTTCTCCTTCAAAACATGAGCCTAGAAACACAAATTTTAATTGCCACATTCAGATTCTTTTCATAAAATATGACACTCAAATCCGTTTGCTATCTTTGTTATTCGGACTCTTCATTTTCTCTAAAGTATTCGTGTTCAACACCTGTGTCCGATACATATTCGGATAAGGGTATGAGGGTATGATCTTTAAAATATATAAAAACTTAAAAAAATTTGAGCATACCCTGTGTCCGATACATATTCGGATATGGATATGAGGGTATGATCTTTCAAATGTATAAAAACTTAAAAAAAATTAAGCATACCCGTATCGAACACATAATTGTATATGACATTCATCCCGAGTCCGTATAACATAATTTGTTATAATAAGAATGAAACATCAATATTTCCAGTGAACTGCAATCCTAGAAGAGTAAGAATTCCCTCATTTAAGGATTATGCAGCATGAAATATCAATAACTCAATCCTTTTAATTTGTTCTACAAGCATGACATATAGTTGTCAGCTCTGTCATTTAATAGGCCTCAAGCTCATTTAATTTTGGTAAGATAGTGTATTTATATTATTCGAATTCGGGTGGGAATATCGGATATAGATATGTGTCCGACAAGGGTATATTCAAATTTTTTTTAAAGTTTTTTCATATATTTGGAGGGTCATATTTTAATACCCATATCCGAATATGAATCGAACACGGATGTCATATATGAATATTTCAAAAAAATTGAAGAATCAAAACATCATAGCAACATATAAACAAGGATAAACAATGGAAGAAAGAAAGAGAGCTTAGTTACCCAATCAAGGAGATAGAAAGATTCTTCCTTTGACCGGTTTTTAGTGTTGGACCTGCCACTAACAATTTCAAGGGCCACGATCCCAAAACTATATACATCTGCTTTGTCTGTCAAACGACCATGCATTGCATATTCAGGGGCCATATAGCCACTGCAAATTTAAGAAGATCAATTAAATATAGCTTTAATTTTTTTTTTTTTTTTGTGTCACCCATTTTTATTTTTATAGATTAAAAAGGACATTTATCTTGGTGGATTGCATTGAAAACCACCTAACCTAGAAATTCATATACTGTCAAATATTTTGTAAGAGTGAAGTTGAAAATGTGGACAAGCAAATTTCTATCTTTGTGCCATTATATACAGTCATTTAAATAGCAATCGTAACGCGATGTTATAATCTTTATTTTACGATTTTTATTCTTTCTATATTCACCGCAATTGAAGTGTGAATAGTTACGGTCCGTAATGGGTAAACTCATGATCGTGAATTACATACATATATATATAAATTAAATATTTTTTTATATAAATAAAAGTTATTGAATGCCATAAACTATTTTTAAAATTATTGAAAAAGAATTTTTATGATTATCATTATAATTACCATTTTTTATAGTAAATTGTGCAAAATGAAAAATATTCATGACCACGATGACCACAAAGATCGTGATAGCATCTGCTACGTCCGTAACCGCGATAAAGTGACGCTATAAAAGAATGTGTCTGTGATCGCAATTTAAATCCATGATTATATATTTTCACTAGGAAATTTTCTATCATTCATTCAGCATTTGAGAAAAAAGAAAAAGTATATAAATCAGGGATTTAAATTATGATCGCGTTGCATTTATCGCAGTTGCGGACGTAATGAATGCTACCGCGATATATTGCGGTAAATATCAACCCTGAATATGGACGGCGAAAGAAGCCGAAATTACAAAATAACGACCTAGCTTCGCATTGCGGTCATTATTTAAATCCCTGATATAAACCAAGAAAATGAATACATTGACAATCAATCTGGAAAGAGACTTACTAAGTTCCAGCAATTCGGGTGCTAATGTGGGTATTATCCTCTTCATCAAGCTTGGCCAAACCAAAGTCAGATATTTTAGGGTTTAGATTCTTATCAAGCAACACATTGGTGGCCTTGATGTCTCTATGGACAATCTTCAACCTTGATTCTTCATGGAGATAAGCTAAACCTCTTGCTATACCAATGCAGATCTTCCTTCTAGTTGGCCAGTCTAATTTCAACTGAAATTCTTGGGGGCCTTTTAATAACCAAAATAAAGAGAAGCTCAGATATACTAACATACTTCTCATGCATGTTAGAACAGAACGTCAAGAAAAAATTGAAAAATAAAGGTAGGTTGGAAATTCGTGTATCTGTGTATTTTTGGTGTCATAATTGTATTTAACATGTTTTATATTTGTATAAATTTTGATACGTTAATAATTTGTATTATATAGATTTTGACATGTTCGTATACATTCGTGTCGTGTCCGTATTTTTTTTTCGTACCATGTCGTATTTTAAATTTTTTTTTGGGGTATTATATAGTGTAATTGTGTCGTGTCCAATATTATCAAATCTAATTTCAAGACGTGTATCAATGTCAATTTTTTTTTTTTAAAGTTTTATTCGTTTCATTGTATTATTTAGTAGATGGCAAAAGGATTGCATGCATTAAAAATCAAGAAACAATAAAAGTCAGTAATTGATTGCCCTTTGCATTGATTAAATTAAAATCCATTAAGTATTCATCGGTGTAAAACAAGAATCAGACTTTTATAAAAAAATTCTGTAGCAAAATGTTATAGAAGATTTCTGACAAATATTTAAAGGAGGGGGAGTTCAGACGTAAATTATTTTTGTGTTTTTTTGAGAAAATTTGTATTTAAAAATAATTAAATATTTATTTGTATAAACATAACTATCTATATCTATCTTTTAAAAAAATAAACAGAGCAGTTAATCAACTTAAAATAAAATTAAAAATAATTTAATTAACTACACATGCCAAGTGTCATTTTTAAATAATTAATATATATTATTTAATTAATGTAGATCACCTAAAGCTTTGAAAATCAAGATCATGATTCACGTTAAATGTTTCTCACTTCTGTCCAATTACTAATGACTTTCACTTCTTTTTATTTAAAAAACATTCTTTCCTTTCTTCTTTTCCAATTTGAGATTGTTTCCCACACTATTTTGAAAATATTTAGCAATACATTATTATATTATATACCTACTCAAGGATCGGATAACCCGTCGGACTTGAGTAAAGATTTTGATAATTTGAGTCGGTCTGACCCGATCGAAATTACTATTAATTAAATAAAAAAAAATTTATTTAATTTTAATTATAATATATATTAATATAAAAATAATTTTTTCATATTTTTTAACAATGAAACGAGCTTTTGGGTTGGTCCAAACCCGATTCAAAACAGGTTTAGATAAATATAAAAAAAAAAAAATAGATTGCAGCCCGCCCGACCCATAAGTAGGTCTATTATATAAGAAGCCTTCACATGTGTTCAAGGATGTGTGTGTCCATGTGCATGTCCATGAATAACATTAATAGCAAAGGGAGTTGAAGTAAATAATGTGAATGAGATGTACCAAACAATGCACGAGCAAGGCTGTTGTTTTCCAGGTACTCGTAAATAAGCAGCAATTGATTTCCTTCGATGCAACATCCATACAGCCTTACTAGATGAGGATGTTGTAGAGCTGAAATCATCCCAATCTCAGTCACAAACTCTCGATTTCCTTGCTTTGATCGAGCCGATAACTGCTTAACAGCAATTACTGTCCCATCTCCCAGAATGCCCTGCGTTTGACAAACATATTTACCAGGTTCAATCAAGAACAAAGTTCCCGGAGGTAGAGATTTAAATTACGATCGTGGATGCATTTTTTGTTACGTCGCGTTTATTGTGATTGCAGACGTAATGAATGCTAACTGGTCAATTGCGATAAATATCGGCCGTGAATATTGGTGGTGGAGGGAGTCAAAACGCAAAATAGCAACCGTAGCGTCGCGTTGCGACCGCTATTTAAATTCCTGCCTGGAGGTAGAGATTTAAATTGCGGTCGTCGACGCGTTTTCGGTCACATCGTATTTATCGCGATTGTGGACATAATAGATGTTATCTCTATGAATATGGACAACGGAAAAAATCAAAACCATAAAATAGCGATCGTAACGTCGGCTACTATTTAAATCACGGACATAGAGGAAGTGCTGCAGTAAGGATGTTCACAATGCAAGTAATCAAAAGAAAGAATGTGTTGCACATAATACCTTGTAAACAGGACCAAAACCACCTTCTCCAATCTTATTAGCAGCATCAAAGTTGTTTGTAGCAGCTTTAATTTGCCTTAAGGTAAAGGAACTGGTCTGCAACTCTATGCCTTGTAGATCTGTGGAAGAAGCTAAGCCAAATAAGAAACATTTATAATATAGCTTCTAAAATCTCTGTATATCTATTGTCTGAATGGAGTTAAGGACACTGATTATATATCCCCTATATATTAGATAAAATTATGATCACGGACGTTTTTTCGGACACGTCTGTTTATCTAACAAATGCTATCATGACGGTGAATATTGACGGCGAAAAATGCCGAAAATCACAAAAAAAAGAGACCGTGATGTAACGTTGTGACCGCTACAAACTCATGAAGCTCGGATGTAACAGAATATATTGATTTCTCTCTAAATATACCTCGTTCCAATGTATTCTCTCGTCTTAAACAGCCATTCCACCAAAGGAAGCCCCCAAGCAGCAAAGTAGCAAATGCTGCTCCACCCACAATACCAACCACCGCAGCTGTAGCGATACCACCGTCACTTTCTGATCGAGGTTTATAATCTGGTTCAAGAACATTATATAAAAGTTAGTTGCAAAGATGAGATGACACTGTTGGTTGAAAGCATTACTCAACTTAATAGGAAATCATGGAGAATATATAGGTGTGAATAAGATATCAAAAAGAAAAGAACATGATCCGAACCTGTCCACGAGCCGGTTATTCATTCTACCCGACAGGTCTAATTTGAATTGGATTTGACTTGGTCCGACCCAAAATAAAATATTAATTTAATTTAATTATAGAATATATAAATATTAATATAAAAATAAATTTTAAATAATAAAACAAGTTTTCGGACCAAACCAAACCTAAACAAGTAAAATTTTTACTAGTTGAATTTAGCCTGATTCGGTCGGATCCATGAATATCTCTACTCCGACCCAACATGTCCAAAGAATTAAGTAAACATTATATAGGACTATGGAAACAACCATTCCACCCTGAACTCCAGTGCATATTTTTATACTGACTCTTTCTTGATTACTGGAATCCATAATCCCAGACAAAAACTTGAATAAAAAGGTGAAAAAAAATAAACACATTCTATTTCCTCATGATAATAAAGGACATAGGTGAAAATGTGTAGAAGACAAAAGAAGTAAAAGTTTCAGCATGTAGATTCCTTGAATTTTAAAGAACACCTATGGTACTCTGACTTTTTTTTTTTTTTTTTAAATACCCGTGTCTAACATTTGAATACGACATATATTTGGATATGTATATAAAGGTACGATCTTTCAAATATATAAATTAAAAAAAAAAAAATGAATATACCTATGTCTAGAAGTGTTTATGGGTCGGACTGCAGCTTAATTTTTTTTAAACCTCTTAGCCAAGCCCGACCCTGGCAGACTTGAAGGCCCATTTCACTATTTTAAAATATTAAAAAAATATTTTTATAATTAAAATTTATTATTATTAATAAACAATAATTCGAGTCGAGTCGAGCCGGCTCAAATTACAAAAATCTATGTCCAAACCCAACCCAATATGGATCGGGCTTGTCGGGCCGAATGAGTAACCTGATCCTTAAATATGTTTATCCATATACTACACATATCTATATTAGACTCACTCAGGAATCCAAGTAACATAGAAAAACACTAGTAGCATGATCTAAAATGAAATTTCCTAGCTGTACTGAATATGTGACAAAGCCATTAGCAGACTTTTGAACAAGATCAGGCAATCTGCTACAATTAGAAACAATAACACCATGGAATCGACAACCTACCAGGATCAAGAATAGATATTGCTGAGATAAGAGGACCGTAAATGCCTCTCTCGGGAATAGAAGTCGTCCCTTTTCCAGCCCAACGCAATCGGATCTCCAAAGTACCATCAGTCACATTTACAGTAAAATTTTTTACAATTCCTTTGCCAGCCCCACCTGCTGCATCCTTAATATTGAAATCCTTCAGCTCCCGCGTTCCCTGCAATTATCCATTCCATTTAACCCAACTTTCCATGCAACCACATGTTGTAAATAGGGGTTATTCGGTAGAATGAGTTAAATCGATTGATCGAAACTAGTCTTAATTGATTTATTCGGTTCCATTTAGTTGGTTTCGGTAAAATTCGGTTAAGAAAATCGGTTTAAATAAATTTATTCGATCGATTTGCGATTTTTTATTTTCAAAATCAAACTCACCAAACAAACCGACACCTAATTAAAAAATAAATAAATTATATATTTTTATTTATACTAACCATACCCAATCCATAATCATATTACCCAATTTAATAAGTCCAAACTGACATAACCGACCGAACCGATTAATTTCGGTTTGATTATTTTGGTTTCTTGTATAGAGTTCGGTCGGTTTTGAAGTTCGATCGGTTTATTTGATTTTTTAGAATTTTAAAACCGAATCGATCGAATGCTCATCCCTAATTGTAAAAGTAACTTTGTTCAGTTTTTAGTTTAACATTTATTCTATGTTATTCGGACTCTTTTTTTCTTTCTAAAATACTCATGTTCAACACTTGTGTCCTATATATATTCGGATATGGATTTGAATATATGATCCTCTAAATATAAAAAAATAAAAAAAAAACTTTAAAAAATTTGAATATACCCGTAGCAAATATATATCTATATCCAATAATCACCCGAATCCGGATAATAGAGCATCTATCTAGAGGATAATAGGAACTTGAAGTTGATTGGCTATAGTAAGGATTCAAATCCAATACATCCCTGATTCTGTGCCACAAATCAGAACAAACCAGCAATGCTATACTGCAATATTGGCTGAACCATGGCCATAGTCTTGCTTATAATCTGGTGGTCAACTACACTAACCAGGGATTGGATTTGAATCCTTATTGGGCCAAAGCTCTTTTTTTTACAAACGAGGACAAAGGATAAAAGATGAGTAGCAGATTTTGAGATTCGAATCTCAGATCTCCTGAATGCTACTTCTTAAGAATTATTGTATGAATCAATTAGGTTAAGCCCTAGGTTCTAAGCCGAAGTTCTTCACCAACTTAAATTCTAACACTTGAACTCTATGTTGCTCCAACTCTTCAATTTTCTTAAAATACCCATGTCTGACCCATATTCGGGCATGAGTATGGGGATATGATTCTCCAAATACATGTAAAAATTTAGAAAAAATTGAATATACCCGTGTCAAACATATATCTGTATCGGACACTCACACACGAGTCCGAGTAACATAGTAAGAACTTGGTAAGAAGAATGACATTAAAAATACCTGAATGTAAACGTCAAATATCCGCCTCCCTAAGCTGCTATAATTTTGACCATCAGTGAACTGTATCTCAGCAAAATGGAGGTTTACTCTATAAGTTGCATTGGCCAGACAGAATGCATAGTAAGTCAAAGAGCTAGGTGAAAGCCGAGCATTTGTGTAGAGTTCACCACCATCGATAGAAAGTTGTTGATTTTCAAAAACTAAGATATCGTCTGGACGATTATCACTTAAAAAAATACCGGTGCTGCTAAATACCCAGTAGCTTGTACTTCGGAAAAATGCTGAAGGCCCGGCTTGATCACGATCAGCTTCATAGGTGCTGCCATTAACAACTACTTCTCCCCCTCCACAGTTTATATAAAGAGAGTGCAAAGCTGAGGTATAAAGGAACAAAAGTTCAATAACTATTGGAGGAAAATACAAACAGATTGACTCAGTCACATAGAAAAAGAAGAAAAAACACAAAAGGTTACTAGGCCTTTCTCATCCTATTCATAATCACACGAACAAGACACGAAAAAAATAATTAAATCACAACATAAAATACGATACGATACAAAAAATAATACAGACACGACACGAATACGTGAATGTGTCAACATCTATATAACATGAATTATTAACATGTCAAAATCTATAATACTTTAAACACGATTAATCTTTTTCATTCTTCTTTCTAATCTACAAAGTGCTTAGCTATAAAATCTCCTCCTGATGATTGCAACACAAGTTTAAACAGACTTAGGGGACAGCTACCTACAAGTTATACAGATAGTGTATCTGAACTGCCAATTTTCAATCTCAAATGAGTCAAGTACTTGGTTTATCAACATAGACTAGAGCATCTGCAGAAAGATTCTGAAAGAAAAAAGATGGAATATTTTGAAACTAAGTTATTCGGATTCTTTATTATTTTTTTTTTAAAGTAGTTGTATTTGATACCTGTATTCGACACATATTTGAACATGAGTATGAAGTATATGATCCTTCTAATATATGAAAAAAGTTTTAAAAAATTGAATATACGAGTATCGGACATATATTCGTATCCGACACTTACCCGAATCCGAGTAACATAATTCTAAAGTATGTAGAATGTATGGAAGCTGATGCATTTTTAATAAAGCAACATAACCAAATCCCCCCCCCCCCCCCTCCTTTTTCTCCCCTAAAACTTCTTCTCAAGAAACATAGGAGGTCTCTAACTAATTTTGGATGAAAATTGTAACACTCTAAGACACTAGCACCATGGCATTTGGAAGGTAACCAAAGTGAATTGAAGATCTTTTATTTAATTACAAGTATTTAAATGTTAAACCCTTTGCTTCCCAAATCCTCAAAGAAAAAGTTGAAAGAAAAATAAGGCAACGTATTAATATAGAAAATATGACAGATCTATGTTACCCGAATTCTTCATTGCTTTTAAAATATTTTTGTCTAACACATGTATTCGATACATATACGGACATGAGTGTGAACGTATGATCCTCCAAATATATGAAAAAACTTTAAAAATTTTTGAGTATGCTCATGTCGGGGTAACATAATGAGAGACTAGCACTGTTTAGAACTAAGAAGTACACCATATTAAAATAGACAATGCAGTACAGAGTTATTATGAGTACCTAACATTGTTAAGAAGTATATGAAATTTCTACTTACGTTCTGCTGGACAGTTAAGGTTTCCCAAACATGGAACAATCCCTCTGGTAAAACAATTATAAGCCCCAAAAAAAAAGTTAGGCATTATAACCCCAAAATTGAAGTTGATCAAAGACAACGAAACTTTAATGATAGATATTGTAATCAGGGATTTAAATTACGGTCGTGGATGCATTTTCGGTTGCGTCACGTTTATTACGGTGGCGAATGTAATGAATGCTATCGCGATCAATTACGATAAATACCAATCGTAAATATTGGTGAAAGAAAAAGCCAAAACCGCAAAATAACGATTATCACGTTGCGACCGCTATTTAAATCCCTAATCGTAACGCTTACGAGTTATTGATCCTTGGAATGCTTGCAAACAAGTTCCTACAGAAAATAAGGACAAATTATAATAAAGATAGCTATTTATAATAAAGATCCGCTAACAAATGCAAGCACAAAACTCAAATAACAAACTTAGATGAGAAAGTTCTCATACAGGCCAGTTTGTTGACAGCCTGATACACCTGTGCTTATGAAGTTGTTATATGAAAGATCCCTGCAAATAGAATAGTTCAGAAGATTATTTTCATTAAATGGTTATTAATTATCTATGCTTTTTTCTTTGATTCAATCATAAATATGTGGAGACTCGCAAGAACTTGCGAGATATTATTCGTTTTGACTTAAAAATCTCATGATTTTTGTCACACAAAAGGCGTTTTATGAGTTTGGATTTCTACATATTTATTATAACGGATCCTCACAATTTTTCAATGTATAATTGGAAGTGTTACAAATTTTCTGGTTAAAGCTTGACGGATATGTCAAGCCAAACAAAGCACACACAAAACCAAAATCACACCAAGCGTTGAGATTCTAAAGGTGGCTCCCACCGTATAATACTTAGCTCTTATTCATTGGGATTCTAGAAGTGGTTCCTACGGTGTAACACTTAAATCCCACATTTCGGCTGGTGATTGCTATGATACCATTTGTAAAGATCCGCACTAAACCTACGAGGTATTGTCCGTTTTGATCCGAAAATCTCACTATTTTATCTTACAAAAAGTACTTCACAAGTATGAATTTAAGTCTCTACTTATATAACATAACGAATTCTCTTCAATGTAAAATTGGGACGTTACAAATACAATAAACTGATATATAATTTCATTTCTGCTATCATTTTTTTGATACCACATGCTATAGCTAAAGAAGGATTATACAAACTAAAAATTATGCTATAGCACTTATCTTTACAAGTTTCACCTCTTTTTGGTTAATTAAAAACAAGTGTTATGATCAAACTTTTTAGACCGTCTATTTATCTCGTATTCGTGTATTTTCAAGTGTTATAATCGTGTTTAAAGTATTATATATTTATATAAATTTTGATATGTTAATAATTCATATTATATAGATTTTAACACATTTATGTATGCGTGTTGTGTTCGTGTTATTTTTTCGTGTCGTGTCATGTTTTATATCATTATAAAATTATTTTTTATGTCATTTAATCGTATCTTTCCAAAGTTATCATATCTAAAACTTTTTGAGCATATAATCAATGTCATTCAACATTTTGGAAGAGAATCTTACATTTTTTCTTTTGTTCCCCGTATCCATGGAGGGACTTGTCCAGTAAAATTGTTTCCAGTTAAAAACCTGATAAAAAAATCATGAAGTTTCTGCAGTTAGATATTATGGAATCTGCACTGAAACTAAAGAAACTTATCAGTTGTAATGACAAATTTGAGGAAAATGAAATAAGTACAGTTATGAACAATGCCTATATATTTCTAAATTGTTGAACTGAAACCTTTGTTGCAAATTAGAAAATTATATATTTATTGAATCAGCTTAAACGGTCTTCCACTACTAAAAAAGGGTAGTTTTCCTTTGGTAAAGAAAATTTATAGTTCACCCCGAGGATTTAAATTACAGTTATGGACGCGTTTTTGATCGCATTGTATTTATTGTAGTTGCGGACGTAACAGATGCTATCGCGATCGTGAATTTTTTTTTTTTATTTTGCACAACTTACTGTAAAACATAGTAATTATAATTATAAAAATTCCTTTTTAATAATTTATGACATTCTATGATCTTTTATTTATAAAAAAAAAAAAATTATTCACAAGTTGTAAACTAAATCTATATACATGTAATTCACAATCGTGAGTTTAACCGTTACGAACTGCTAACCATTCATACTCCAATTGTGATGAATATCAACGATGAAAAAAAGTCAAAACCACAAATTAGTGACCATAACATCGCATTGTAGTCACTATTTAAATCCATGGTTCATCCACCATTTTTAGGGGTTTGAACTCTAATGGCTGGGGTTTTAACCTCAGCTCCTGCAAAATCTTATTTCACCTTAAATCCACTGTACCAAAAAATAAATAAATAACAGAAAAGGAAAGTTTACACTTAAAAAACCATATCCTTACAATTGGTCCAAATTTGTAAGAGCAGAAAGAGGTGGTGGAATTTCTCCACTGAGTCTGTTAAAGCTGAGATCTCTGCAAGAAAATGTATAAAAGGGTATTAAAATCAAATGTTGTCTCAGAAAATTTCTCAATTGACTTCTTGAATAATCAAAAGTACAAAAAAAAGACACTAACAAAAAAAAAAGAAAAATTAAGAACAATGGATCAAAATTCACAGGTAAATTCTGTTCTAAACTAAGTTTAGAAATTAAAACTACAAAAACTTTTTTTTAGTATAAAATAAGTCGTAACCTGGAGAAAAAAGAGGAGGTTGCAGAGGTCAACTCTTATAGAAGACCGTATAAACTAACTGAGTTAAGCCATGAGTTCAACTATAAGAACATTTTTTATGTCATCATAATATAACATTACCCAAAATGAATATCTCAAGCACACCTGGCAATTCGTTTATTCGTATTGTATTTATGTATTTTATCGTGTCATAATCGTGTTTAAGGTATATTTTATATTTATATAAATTTTGATACATAAATAATTCGTATTATATAGATTTTGAGACATTTGCGTATCCATGTCATATTCGTGTTCTTTTTTCGTGTCGTGTCATGTTTTGTATCGTGTTTTAATTATTTTTTTGTATCATGTAGTCATATCGTGTCTAATATTATCAAATCTATTATCAAATCTTAAAAAAAAAAGAAAAGAAAGAAGAAATATATGCTGAAGCAAAATTGAAAGAGCATATTTTCTACTATTAAGGAAAGAAATCAAGTCTATTACTCACAAGATCTTTATTGTTGTCAATGCCCCAAGAGAAACAGGTAGCTCTTCAATGAGATTGCAACTCCTCAACATCCTGTAATACAATAAAAAATATATTCCATTATTTGGAACTCTCAATAGACCTGTTCATGGATCGAGCCGAATCGCGACTTGAAAATTTTTCATTTTCTTTATCCTAGCCCGATTTAATATGGACAGAGTCTATCGATCGAACGGGCTACCCGACTCTAGAACAGGTCTACTCCTCAACATCTCACAACTTTAATAAATCTCTGCCTTATTGCAGAGTTCTACTTACAGTCTATCCAATTTAGGCAAACTACTGAGTTGTGGAAAAATTGCTTCAGCTCCATTCAAGTCACTAATTATTCTGTAAACATATATCCAACAAACAACAAACACCATGATACAATCATAAATCAGAAATTTAAATTGCGATCGCAGACGTGTTTTCTATTGCATTGTGCTTATCACAGTTGCGGATGTAATGAATACTATCACGATCATTGCGGTCGTCAAAATCGTGAATTTTTTTCATTTTATACAACTTACTGTAAAAAATAGTATTATAATTATAATGATAGAAAATATTTTTTAATGGTTCTTAAAATTGTTTATGACACTCTATGATCATATATTTATAAAAGAAAAAATATTCATCAATTATAAATCGAATCTAGATACATATAAGGATGAGCTGGCTAGACTTTTATCGAAATTTCGTATTCGTGGTTGTGAGTTTAACCGCTATGGATTACTAACTATTTACACCCTAATTACGATAAATATCGTCAATAGAAAGAGTCAAAACTGTAAAATAAATATCGTAACATCGTATTGCGACCACTATTTAAATCCTGACTATAATAACAATATCCCAAGTTAAATATATTGAAATCTTTGAAATTTAGATTCATGCTTACATGTAAGTTAAGTTTTCCAAAGAAGCAATGGTTGGAATTGGCCCACTCAAACCACTTCCCTCAATAAATCTGTCATTACAAAAGTTGGAATAATTTAAATGATTGATAAACCAAAATATTTCTAATGAAAAAAATTACACTTAAAAGTGTATGACAAAAGTTAAATAAAGTTCTCACAGTTCTTCAAGTTTTGTCCAATTCTGGAAAATGAACTCAGGAATCTTTCCTGTGAAGTTGTTGTCACTAATCCGGCTGTTGAGAAAACAAAATAATTATAACTACATTGTAAAAGTGTTCAAGGATAAGGACGAGTCTAAGTATGATATTAACATTACATATATTTATCTAAATCCGGCCCGGTTCGAAATATGAGCCTCAAATTGTGCCAAAGTTCGCTCATATTTGTAAATGGGGAGTCCAAACCCGTTTAGGTCCGCTCATATTTTTAATTTTTTTTAATAAATATGTTACTTTTTATTTACTTTTTAATAATTTTATCTTTTTTTTTTCTTTTATTAAATTCTAAAACATGGATAACTTAACATATTTTTAAATGTTTACACTATAATATTATATATATTTATTCTTTATATGATATACATTACATGATATATATAAATATAAATATAAAAATAATATATTATATTATATAAATAAAAAATGAGCCGGACCGGGTTAGGTGCTGGATTGTTGGAGCCAAAGCCCGGTCAATTTTCTAAATGGGTCTTATTTGTTTGCCAAACCCATATTTCGGATATAATATTTTTGTTAAATCCTTCCAAATATTAGACGGGTCTTTGAACTTGGACGGATAGCCTAACCTTTGAACAACTCTAATTCTGAATGACATGTACAAAAGCTATGTTATTATGAGCTCTTCATTTTTCTTAAAGTATCCGTTCAAACATTTGTGTCCAGCACATATTCGGACATGGGTATGGAATATAATCCTCCAAATATATAGAAAATTTTTAAAAAAATTAAACATACTCATGTCAAACATATATCGATATCCGATACTCATCCGAATCTAGGTAACATGGTAAAAAAGAACATTAGAATTGCTTACAACTCCTTCAATGTAGTCAGCCTAGCAAATCTTTCAGGCAATTCTCCAGTAAAATTGTTGGAATTAAGAAACCTGGAAACCAGCAAACATTAACAATACCAAGAAAAAACAAATATTAAATCAAACCTTAAAAAAACAATAATCTCCTCTAAATAATTAGGGATCTGAAGATGGAAATGATTCAAATTAAACCAATATTTCAAGTAAATAAATGAAATATTTAAATAAAATAAATCATTTATTTATAATAAAAATACTGGATATAATGAAATGAAATTCTGCTAGAATTTAAAAAGGAAAATTCCCCTCACATTCTCTCAATTTTGGGTAGATTCCCTAGTGCTGGAGGCAAAGTTCCTGAAAAACCATTGTGCTCAAGGACTCTACACGATTTTCAATAAATAAAATTAATCCAATAGACATCCATAAAAGAAAAATCTTGTAAAAAATTGTCATAATCATGAAATGAGAAATATATAGTAGAAACATGTTCAAGGATCGGACTATCCGTTCGGTCCGACAAGTTTGGTTCGTATTGGATCGGATTTGGATATAAATTTTTTGTAATTCGGATCGACCCGATTCAAATAATTGTTTATTAATTAAAATATATATTTTAATTATAAAAATATATAAAAAATAATATAAAAATATATTTTTAATATTTTTTAAACAGTGAAACATGCCTCCGACCGGCTTGGACCCGGTCCGAACCGAGTTTGAATAAAGGGTTTCAAAAAAAATTGAACTGTAACTCGGCCCGATCTATGAACACCGCAGAAGAACTTGCTATAATCCAACTCACAAGCTGGTAAGATTGCTGAGATTTGCTAGCTCTTGTGGGATTGGACCTGTTAATCGATTTCCAAGAAGGGTACTGAAATACAGCACATTTGTTATATTAAGCAAAACTTATATATATTGCATGCATATATGATAAGGAGGGATCAATTTATAATGGATTAAATTAATTAGTTTTACATGATTAATATTTTAATAAGTTAATCGCTAGATTTAGTAACATAATTATACTCGTCATTCACGTAAAGTTTCGAATATCGATCCGATATCTATATCATGTTAATCGATAATGCTGTTTTTTATATATATTTAATGATTAAATATTTTATATCAAATAAATAATTAAACATTTTTAATTTACTTGAAATTTAACGTACACAATCTAAACGAATAGAGTATGAAATACAACGATTGGATTAAACAAATATAAATTGTATAAAAAATTATAAAAATATATAAAATTAAATTAATTTTACACTAATATAAGTGGATTTTTGTTATATATTTCTACAATTTTATTACTCTTTCCACGTTGAAATTGAATCTCCCGATTAAATAAAAACTTTTTTTTTTCCTCTTGATAAATGCAACATTTTATTTATCCCAGAAAGCAGGGAAAGAATCCTGCTACCAAAATACTGTATTGACCAATAAAACTATATATAAAAGAAAATGAAAAAGTGTATTATCTAACCATACTACATGAGATTACCTGGTGTTGACACGTGGCACTTTTGTTTTTCTTCGAGTAGGAAAAAAAGAAAAGAGAAGGAAAAAAAAAGTGTTCGTGTTTGTGATTTTTTGTGTGTGTTTAAAGTATTATAAATATAAAATTTTACATGTTAATAATTTGTTTTATGTATATTATGACTACATATTCGTGTATTCGAATAATATTCATGTTTTTTTTCGTATTGTGTTTTAATTATTTTTCTTATATTATGTTCGTTTCGTGTCTCAATTCATTTCATATTTTGCATAATTTGTTATTGTAGTTCAATTTAGAGAAAAATTTGTGTGTTCATGTTGTGTCTTAATTCATGATATATTTTGCATAATTTGTCATAATGATTCAATTTAGAAAAAAAATTGCATGTTTGTGACATGTTCGTGTTATTTTTTTAATTCGTTTTATATAAATTTTGACTCTTTTGCGTATTCATATCGTGTTCACGTTATTTTTCGTGTTGTATCATGTTTTAATTATTTTCCCATGTTGTGTTTGTGTCGTATCTCAATTTATCTCATATTTTGTTCGTATTATTTTTCGTGTGTTTAAAGTATTATAAATTTGTATAATTTTTACACGTTAATAATTCGTTTTATTTATATTTTGATATATTCGTGTACTCGTGTCATGTTCATGTTATTTTCTATTTTGTTTTAATTATTTTTCTATGTTGTGTTCGTGTCGTGTCTCAACCCATTTCATATTTTGCATAGTTTTTCATTTTGATTCAATTTAGAGAAAAATTTGTGTGCCATGTCTCAATTCATGACATATTTTGCATAATTTGTCATAGTGATTTAATTTAGAGAAAAATTATATGTTCGTGACATGTTCGTGTTCGTGTTATCTTTTGGTGTTTTTAAAGTATAATAAATTTATATAAACTTTTGTGAGTTAATAATTTGTTTTATATAGATTTTGACATGTTCGTGTATTCGTGTCGTGTTCATGTTATTTTTCGTGTTGTGCTTTAATTATTTTTCCCATGTTGTGTTCGTGTCGTATCTCAACTTATTTCATATTTTGCATAATTTGTCATTGTGATTCAATTTAAAAAAAAAAATGTGTGTTCGTGTCGTGTCTCAATTCATGACATATTTTGCATACTTTTTCGTAATAATTCAATTTAGAAAAAAAACTGTGTTCGTGTTATTTTTTTGTATTTTCAAAATATTATAAATTTAAATAAATTTTTACGCGTTAATAATTCGTTTTATATAGATTTTGACATGTTCGTGTATTCGTGTCATGTTCATGTCATTTTTCGTGTTGTGTTTTAATTATTTTTCATATGTTGTGTTCGTGTCGTGTCTCAACTCATTTCATATTTTGCATAATTTGTCATTGTGATTCAATTTAGAATAAAATTTATGTTCGTGTCATGTCTCAATTAATGACATATTTTGCATAATTTGTCATAGTGATTTAATTTAGAGAAAAAAATGTATGTTTATAATGTGTTATTTTTTGTTGTTTTTAAAGTATTATAAATTTATATAAATTTTTACAAGTTAATAATTCGTTTTATATAGATTTTGACACGTTCATGTATTCGTGTCATGTTCATGTTATTTTCATGTCGTGTTTTAATTATTTTCCTATGTTATCATGTCTAAATTCATTTCATATTTTAAATAATTTATCATAATGGTTCGATTTTAACTGTAATTCGTTTACTTAAGATATTATAAAAAATAAAAATTTATTTAAATAAATGATAATTATTTAATATAATATAATTTAAATTTATTTGTAATTATTAATTTAATTAAAATTTTATAAATATTAAAAAAAATCCTCCAGCGAAGCGGGGGAAAAATTATAGTATATTGAATAACATAGACATCTAGCTATGTTTGAATCATATGGAAGGCAGTCGAGATGCTATGCATACATGTATGCACAACCACGAAAGACATGTATATATATACATATACATATATATATATATATATATACATATACATACATACACAATGACGAAAGACATATACATACATCACAACCATGAAAGACATATATATATATATAATCACGAAAGACATATACATGTATACACACATACATATACAATCACAAAAGACATATACTTACATATACAACCACCAAAGACATATGCATACATATCTACATATACATGCATACACATATATTAGCGATTTAATTAGCGGTCGTAACGCGATGTTACGGTCGTTATTTTGCGATTTTAAATCTTTTTGTCATCGATATTCACTGTAATTGACTGCGATAACATTCGTTATGTCCGAAACCACGATAAGCACGATGCGACCAAAAATATATACGCAACCTCAATTTAAATCCCTGGCATACACAACCACGAAAGACATATACATGCATACACAACGAGGAAACAAACATACATGTTGACGAGTTGCATAGAACCCCATTCAGGAGGAATGGTGCCACTAAGATAGTTGCGAGTCAGATCACTGTAAGAAGAGTTAAAAACAACAAATTAATCATTAGTCAGTCATAAAATGAAATTAATTATAAAGATTGTTAGATATACATAGACCTGTCCAAAGGTCAAACTACTCGTTCGATCCGGTTTGAATTGGGCCGGATCTGAATAAAGATTTTCTTAATTCGGACCGATCCTGCCCGAATTATTATTTATTAAATAATTTTTTATTTAAATTTAATTATAATATATATAAATATTAATATAAAAATAACTTTTTTTAATTTTAATATAAAAATACTTTTAAAATTTTAATAATTTATGAATAACGAGATTGATTTTCAGGCCAGCTCGAACCCCGATCCTGTCCAAAACGGATTTGAGTAAAGAAAAATCTGAACCACGACCCGATCCAACCCGGCTCATGAATAGGTCATATACAGTTAATTTAATTAATTGAGGCAAAGATGATGAAAAAATATATCATGAAAAGAAGTTTCGAAATTACTTACATTTCTTGGAGGAAAGGGAGCCCGACCAATTCAGATGGAAGAGTACCTGATAGATTTTGTGCCTTGAGCAGTCTGTTTCGACAAAAAATCCTTTATATAGTTGTGAATAATGATTAAAGATAATATTAAAAATAATGAATGTAAAAGTAATGAACGGGAGCAGGATATAATGTTATGATGCTTAAAATTGTATAATATCACTAGTTAACATATCTACAACTTATTAATTTTTTTTTTTTTTTAAAGAATTTTATGTCTCTTGTTAAATGCTTGTGTCAATTCTCCGATGAGTAGGTTTGTTATTTACATAAAGGATATAATTAACAACTTGAAGTTACATATTATTCTTTTTCTGAAACGGATCTCGAAAAAAAAGTGTTGCTAAATTTATACCTTCCGATACTTCATATGTAACTTCTTTGGTTTCGGTTTCTTTGGTTTAAAAGGTTATAATAGGACCTAAAACTATATTAGGTGCCTCATTCGAAAGGATCATGACTCAATCCTTGAGGGCAAGAGAAGGACATAATGTCAACTTTATGCAACAAGGTTACTAGGGTATGATCTTGTCGTCAATGAGGGTATCGACATAGGAAGTGGGGAAGATGGTATCGGCATGCCTTGGTGCTACCATGACTACCCCGTTGTGAAGCGGATGATAAGACTTTGTCCATGAGATCGATGATCCTTGATGGCGCCAAGAGTGGCACGGATCCTGAAAGCAAACCATTAGGTTGTAAATGAATGTAAAGACATAACATACTCAGTAAGCAAACTGAGTAGATTTACAAGTAATCCTGGAAAGGATCACTGGAAGGCCATAGTAAGGGTACTCAGAAATTTGAGATACACCTAAAGTTATGGACTGCACTATACAAAATATCCAGATGCAAAATGGATATTCAATATTAAAAATTTCAAATCCACTAATGGATTTATCTTTATTATTGGAGAAGCTGCAGTGTTTTGGAAATCTTCTAAACAAACGTGAATAGCCAGAATTACCATGGTATCTGAAGTTATAGCTTTAGATAAAGCTGGAGAAAAAGCGGAATGGCTTCAAAAGTTTAGAAGATATTCCAAGTTGGCTGAAACCTGTGCCTGCAATTTGTATACATTGCAATAGCCAATCTGCAATTGGTAGGGTACGGAGTTGTTTGTATAACGGTAAATCTTGGCACATACATCGAAGACATAATACCGTTAGACAGTTGCTCTTAAATGGAATTATCTATTTTGATTATGAAAAATCAAAGGATAAACAAAGAGCAAATATATCATCGAGGGGAATGAGTCTTAAGCCTATAAATTAAAGTTACATAGTGGAAACCCAACCTAGTTGACTGGATATTCCAAGATCTAGGTTCAAAAGGGACAATTAAATTATGTTAATTGAGTGTGAGCACTAAAAGAGTTAAAAACTCTTATCTATTCCTATGATAATTTAGTGCTGCCTGCAAAGGAGTTAGGATAAGCTATGCTTTTAATGATTCTTATAGCTTGATAAAATATAATGGGGTATTGCAGGTTACTCTTAATAAGCAATCACCTATTATGAGTAAAAAACGTGGCCACTTCTATGAGAATTGATCAGGCTAAATTCTCTAGAATACTCATAAGAAACTAGGAAGTGTTCGGGGCCAAAATGGACACAACCATGAGAACCGAAGATGTTCGAAGAGGAATTGTGTGACACCTATTGTCTTGGTTTACACGAAAGGCTAAATAGTTCAAGACATCATGTTCACTAATTAGCCAAGTAAATCCGATAGTTGCTCACTATGGAAGGTTTAAAGCCAAAAGCTACCTATCTTGATGCAATTACTCTTCAAAGAAAGTCTCTCTCAAACTTCGAGGCAGTTCGTCATTTTAATCAGATAATTTTCAGTCATATGAGGGATTATTGGATATCGTAGCTTATAATTATGTGTATACATACGAAATATGTATTCTAATACGTAGGTTGTCGTAACTAGATACAAGGTGTATAATTAAGGTACACAATTGATATCAAAATTGAATGAGAAATTAGTCTCATTTAACACCTACTTGTAGAGGAAGATAGTTGGTTGTAATTGTGTGTGATATTCAATCCCACATAGAACAAAGTTTGGCATTTGCTAGTTGTTTATAAAAACTTGTGTTCCATGTTGGGTTGGGCCCTAAGGGGCACACAAGTTTTGTGGTGGATGAGGACCTACACAAATTGGGCTGGACCACTCACGCGAGCCGTCGAGCCTAGCCGGGCTAGATCGGGTTTGACCGAACCGGACTTGGGCTTGGGCTGAGGTCAACACTGTTCTATTCTTTTTGCTGCCCAACCGGACCAACTTGCTACTGGTGTCTGATTAATTCAGGCATGTTCGGTCCAGGACCGAACTGGTTCGTGTTTGTTTCAGAATCTGTCTTTTCAGTAAAGACATGCTGGTTTGTCACCAATGGGTGTGCCTGTTCTGATCAAACAGGTTTCTTCCATGTGATGTGTCTTTACCGAACAGGCAAGTTGTTTGCTATATATTCAGACTTCCTGTGTCTAATTTTTTAATCACTTATTTACTTAAATTATTCCGTCTTCTGAGAGAGAGACTCAACATTCTTCTGGTTCGCTGTGTTCATCCGAGTGTGCTCTTATTTGCAACATTATCGAGAAAACCTGAGAGACAATTTTCATCAAAACTATAAGCACCTTAGACAGGCAAAAAACGTCTTAAGGTCAGAGGTCCAACCTTGACTCGATATTGATTTTTTAAAATCAATTTTTGTAAGTCTTCTTTTCAGTTTTTTGGTGTAATCTGTAAGTTCAAGTACGTATATATATTTTTCAAGTTTTTTTATCTGTTTATAATATAGTATATAGCAAATATTATCCTACAATTACGGCTATACATGATATAAGCCTATTAAAATGATGTTATTCCGTAGTCTTAAGTTTGCTTGTGATCTTATATTCATGTTGAACTTTTTCGTCTATTATCAATTGATTTCAAATTAGATATTTAATATAATTAATTTTGTTTATAAAATTAATTTAAAAACGAACTTTAATATATATATATAACCACTAAATTAAAAAGTTTTTACCATTGCATCAAAGATTTGGATTGGATCAAGTTAATGCATGTTTTAAAGGATAGAGAGAGAGAGAAAAGGGCAGCCAATCAAAAGGAGTAGCCCGCCAACAAAAAGTTGGACCTACATACGTGTCGGTTCCATTGACTGAATATAATATAATTAAAGTCAGAAGTGAACGGCAGTGGTTGCTGTGGTGTTAAAGTTATCCACTTGCCACCGCCAGCCAGCTCAGTTATAGCTTTGCTTTGCTTGGTTTCGTTTTTTTTTAGGTCCGTTTTGAATCAGTTTTTGAGAATAAAAATTATATTTTATCGTAAATATAATGTTAAAAGAATAATTTTTTTTTTTACTTTTACGATTAAATTTTCATTCCATAATTCAAATAAAAAAATAAAATTTTTACAATTTAAAAATTGATTTTTGAAGAAAATTATTTTTTTATTTTCTTATCTCTAATCTTTTATTACTTTAAATAAATATTTTTTCGACATTTTAAATTCTTATAATGCTTTTTCATAATAGTGTTAAAGATTTAAAAGTTTTTAAACTATATTTTTTATTACACTTTTTAAACATATTTTTTTAACCCAAATGTTTTTCAACAGTAATACTAAATTAATCTTTAATAATGGGCGTTTAATACTTGTTAATATTAAGATTAGTTAAAAGAAATTGATTAACGTGTGTTTGTTGTTATATATTATTATTATTTTAATGCACTTTTCATTAAATTTAAAAATACATTAATTAAAAAATTCTTTTATAAATATAATATCATTTTTTTATTTTTTTTTATGATGCACTCAAGCATTTCATTTAGGGTTAATTTAGTATTATTGTTGAAAAAATTTTGGGTTGAAAAAAATATGTTTCAAGAAGTGTGATAGAAAAGATATAATTAAATTTTTTAAAGTATTTAGCATTATTGTGAAAAAAATATTGTAGTGAATTAAAATGTTGATATATATATATATATATATACTAATAATAATAATAATAATAATAATTTAAAGTAATGAGGATAGTAAAATTATTTAATCTCAAAATTAGAGTTATAAATAGCAAAAATATAAAAAAAATTGACTTTTTTATTTGAGTTTGAAAACATAACTTTTGAATCAAAAACAAATTTTTTAATTATTTAATATTAAGATTACCGTAAAACACAAATTTTTACTTTAAAAGACATGAACCTGAATACTAAATATTTCCGTAATTAGTTAGTATATAAAATTTTATTCAAAAAGTAAGATTTAAATCTCTTATTATACAAATTAAGGATCAATGTCAAAGGCTTCCCCGTGCATTTCATGTTGTACTACTAGCCCGAGTGACCAATAACATCGATTTTGAAATATTTTCTTTGGGACGATAAAAATTTGTAATTTAATAATTACTTTCTTCTAAATCTGTCCAAAAGTCGAGCAGAATCTACTCGAATTGAGTCGAGTTTGTGTAAGATTTTTTATAATTTGGATCGGCCTGACTCGATCCGAGCTACTATTTATTAAATTAAAAATATTTTTATTTAAATTTAATTATAAAATATATATTAAAATTAATATAAATTTTTTTAATATTTTAATAATTTATGAACAATAAAACGAGATAACAGATCGATCTGGGCCCAACTCGAAATGGGTTTAGGTAAGGAAAAAAAATTCATATTACAACCCGATCCATGGATAGATCTACTTTCTTCTAATAATGTAACGAAAAAAAGCATTTTCTTAATGCCTTAATTTATGTGATATTTTTTCTTATAAATTAACATTTTATGTAAATCTTGTTTTTGTATACAATTTATGTAATCTTGAAACAATATGAAATTCTTTTAAGTGTTTCTATATAACTAATTCTATGCATTTTTTTTTTAAACCTACAATAATACATCTAGAAAAGTAAATTTTAGGAACATACCATTTTCCTTTTTGTTTTGAATTAATTTTTCTATGTTTTGAATTTCTTTTAATTATTATGAAGATGATTCTTCTTTTTATTCAAAAATTTTGTACTTATTTTGTTTGAACCATTAACTTAGAGTACTGTTTTTTTTTTTTTGGGTTTAAATTAACTTGTAATTTTCTTTAACTAATTAGTTAAACAATAACTTACAATTATTAAATATACATCAACACCTATATATATACTAATTTTTGAAAAAAAAATAATATTTTCAATTACTTTTTGAATCAATAACTAATAATTAATGCATCGTATGTAAATATTTATTGAAAAAACATGAACAATGTTAAGTTTTGAATTGTTTGCGGTCTTATATTCAAGTTGAATCTTTCCAATTATTGTCAATTGATTTTAGGTTAGATGCTTAACATGGTATCATAATTTAGGTTTTTTCTATGATTCTTGCCTTATACCCTTTATGAGTTTATCACGTGATAGTTACGCCTATACATGATGATAGGGATTTAAATAGCGGCTACAACGCGATGCTACTGTCACTATTTTGCGATTTCGGCTCCCTCTACCGTCGATATTCACGATCGATATTTATCGTAATTGACCGCGATAGCATTCATTATGTCCACAACCACAATAAACGCGACGTGACCGAAAACGCGTCTGCGATCGCAATTTAAATCACTGCGTGATGGAGCTTATTAAAATGGTGTTATCTAATATTTGTTAAGTTTCAGATTGCATGTGCTCTTATATTCAAGCTAAATCTCTCCACTTATTGTTAATAAATTTTAGGTTAAATGCTTAACAAATAATAATCCATGAACGAATCTAATGACGATCAACTCGATGGTGGAGAAATTTTCATTTTAAGAAAAAGAGAGAAAGAGAGATGCTTACATGCTGACGACATGGCAGGTGTTGCTATTGTTGAAGGAGCAATCACATGAAACATTATTAGCATAATTGGGCAATATTGGTTGGTCTTTCCAACTCTTGTCTCCACTGCATGGATCAATATCAAAGTTCCAGGTCTTCCCCAATGTCCTCCCTATGCTCTTCAAAGCTTCCACTATAACAAAAAAAATGGGTGAAATTTACAAAAAGAATTAAGCAAATTAAGTCTTTTTTTCCCAATACAAAGGAGGTCGCGTTATAGGAATAGGGAAAGGGATTGCAGATACTAAGATTCGAACTTCAGATCTACTAGATGTCACCTCTTAAAATTATATGTATGAATCAACTAAGTTAGGTCTTTGGTTCCTAAATTAAGCTTCTTTCTAGAATAATAATATTATGAATTACCTTCATCATTTGCAAGTGTAGCTCCTAATGCAAAAGTTGTAAGGCAACAAGCAATGAATATTGAAGCAAAAACAAGTCGAGGAAAGAACATCTTGGGAGATTGTTGGAGAGGAATTCAAGAGCTCCTTTGATTGATTTGAATGAGAAAAAAAAATGGCTTGAAAGATTGGGTTTTCATAAAGATATTAGAAAATGAAAGTTGGAACTTTCTATGAAATGAAAGAAAAGCAAGAGGAAGAAAATTATTTGGCCGCCAAAGAAAAAGAGAGAGATAGAGTGAACATTTTGGTTTAAGAGAGATGTTCAATTATTGTACTGTGATTGTCGGTAGGACTTTGCAAACAAAAATATTTTATCATATTAGCAAGTTGTTAAAAATCTTGCATCAGAATTTAATGAAAAAGGTCCCTCCTCTTCGTTGGTCAGGCTACTCATTTGTTCGCCAAGTTTAATTCGAATTAAATTTAAATAGAGTTTTTTTTCAATTCGATCGGTTCGGGTCAATCCTAATCATTACTTATTTAATAATTTTTTTATTTAATTATAAATATATTAATATTAATATAAAAATAATATTTTAATATTTTAAAATAGTAAAGCGGGCTTACGGATCGGATTTGGGTAAGAGAAATAAAATTTTGGATTGCGGCCCGGTTCATGAACAAGTTTAAACCCATATATATATATATATATATATATATATATATATATATTCTTAGACACAATATTTATTAAAGAACTATAGGTGTCCATAAGTCGAACCGGATCAAATCAGGTCAAATTTAAATAAAAAAAATTGCTTGTCTAGACCTAATTCAAAAGTCCATTTTACTATTTAAAACATATTAAAATATTAAAATTTATATTTATATTTATACATTTATATAATTAAACTTAAATAAAAATATTTTTTATTATATAGATAATGATCCAGGCTGAACCAAATCATCCCAAATTATAAAAATCTATCCCAACTATTTTAAATTAAATTGGATTTATCGAACCGAATGAATAAGAACAATATTTATTACTACAAAAAATTGACACCTTAAAAGATAAGGGAATATGGAAAATTCTAAGAAAGGTTCGTTAAAATAGGCTTCCAATAAGCTTCATGAAATTGTGGCCATTAGATCAAAACAATGTAATCTAAACCGTTGAAATCTCAAAAAGTAAAAAAAAAAAAAATCCAACCTGTTTACCCGGTTATCATATTCCAAATTCCTTATTTTTCTTCCGGCTTTTTTATTACAATATAGCCAAAAAAAAAATTTATCAAATTACCGTTACTTTTTGATTATTTTCCAAAATACGGATCTTTTTTTTTAAGCTGGGAAATCGCCATCCCCCATGGCGATTTCCCAGCGTGTTTTTTTGCAAATTTGCAAAAAAATACCAAGGGAAATCGCCACCCGCCATGGCGATTTCCCTTGGTAATTTTAGCAAAATTTGCTAAAACCATGAAGGGAAATCGCCATGGGGGCTGGCGATTTCCCTTCATGTATATATATATTCTTTTTTAATTAATAAACAAAAATTATATTAAAACAATATTTTATTTTAATTTGATAAATTTATTTTTAAAAATTATAAATTAAATTAAAATATTTTTTTATAGGTTTGGTTATTTATTTTTTTAAAATATATATTAAAAATGTAATTTAATTTATTATTACAATTTTATAAAAAATAAAAATATATTTATTATTAAAATTTAAAAAGAAGATTATATTTTTTATTAAATTTTTATATCAAAAATTTTAATTTTTATAATTTTGTAATATTATAAAAAAGAAAATTTAATTTATATCAAAAATAATTTAATGATGTAAAATGTAAATAAATTTTTTTTAAAAGAAATTTATCGAGTCACTTTTTTAAATAAAGAAGTTATTTTTAAGTTGGTATCGTAAAATAATTTTTTTAATTTGATTAGTTTTTTTGAGTTGGTATTCGATTAACTCGTGACATTAATTTAATCATTGTTTTTAATAATAATATAGATTGTTACAGTTTAAAACTGGATATTTGATAAAAAAATTTTAATTTAATTTCTGATTAAATTTTTTTTTCTTATTATAATTTAAAAAGAAAATTAAATTAAAATGAAAAAAAGAAAAGCAACTTATCATGTAATTTGGATTATTATATTAAAATTAAATAACAACATTAAGATATAAATTAAAATAAAATATAACAATTAATTTCCGAACAAATTACATGAAATGCAAAACATATAAATTTATATTAGAAATTTAAAACACATTACAATTATTCTAATTATTGCGTGGTGTAGAGCAACAGTGTCGAGTTCTTCTAGTGCGTGGTGGTTGCACCCGTCGTTCAACCTCGTCAGTGGCACGTATTCGCGGTCCACCACGACCTCTTGCTATAACCGCCACTGGTTCCGGTTGTATGTCATCAGTCGTTTCATCCGTATCAAAAATTTGAAACCCACTGCTGGATGAGCCAACACCTAGTTCACCCATAACGGGAACCTGACTACTAGATGCACCCATAAATGATGTAGCATCAAATGCTGACGAAGGGGTTCCAAACTGATACATGGATGTTAAATATGCTGAACTTGGACTTAGGACGGGGAGCTGGTCATCTAACCTCGTTCTTGGCGGTGATGGTCGGTAACACTCATCAACGTCATATCCGGGGTGACTTACGGAATAACGATGGCTGGATGGTACTCCATGATCCCGTTCAGGTTCAGGATGATCAAATGACATCCTCGGTGCTGTGAACTCCGATGAGGTCGGTTGACGCCTTCGCCCACGTTGTCGGCGAGGTCTAGGAGCATCCATATCCTGTGTAGGAGGGACTGGAGCTGAAGTTTGTCCGGTAAATGGCATACTCCTAACATCCTCGTGCATCGACGGTGGACAAACGAAAGGCCGACCTTCATTTCTATACCATCTTATGTAATCAGCAGACGGGTTGAAATTATTACCAACAATCGGGTAACCTGTCGGAATTCGTTGAAAACGTATGTTCCACCATTGGATCCAACGTTCATGCTTCGCAGGCCAGAATTCATCATTACGACCACGCATGTCGACCTTGTGAAGCTTATCAAGGTTCATCGGGGCTGCAGGAATTGGTTGTTGCATCCCAAATTGTTGCAACACCCGGTCAGTTTGGTGCCACTCTACATATGAAAAGCATATCAATGCTGTGTTTGCTTTCCATATATTGAAATTATTGTAGGCATCCGATGGGAGGCATGCCATAATTTCACTCGAGGAATATGGCATCCACAGAAACTGCGAATAATTATTACAAATTATTAGTTTCATAAGGATTAAATAAAAAAAAAACTTCAATGTAACAATCGAAATATTTACCTTATCATATCCTAGTCGATCTAGTCGTAGTCTTATACTTGCAAGATCGCTCGGAGTCTCTGTAAAATCTCTACCCGTACTCCTACTCCACCTATTAAAATGCATATAATATCTTAATGACCTATAAAAATACAATTTCGTACAAAATTAATAAAATAGTAAAGATTATTACCTGCTTGCAAGGGGGTATACAGCCGAAATATCCACGCGCGGAGCAAGAAATGGTAGCCGATACCAAGCCCATGATTGTAGAAGCACTAGACATCCACCTATGTCATGGTTTTTTGGAACTGTAGCTCGGCAAAGTTCTCTATACAAAACTGCCAAACACGCAGAACCCCAACTATAATTTGCTGCTTCCTCTAAATCACGTAGCAATGGAAGATACATTAAATGTACCCGACTGCTCGATTTGTCAGGCATCAGTAATCCTCCAATCAAACGTAAAATATATGCTCTAGCAGCATATTGTATTTGTTGTTCGGTTGCATGTAATGGCAGATTTTGAAACGTTTTCAACCAAGTCAGTCTCACCGTTGAGCCAGATACGACGTCTTCTGGAGGTACCTCACCCAATAGATCTTGACACAGTTCATTCCAATCTAGCAGGCTTCCGCCTGTAACTGCATCGCCATGGATCGGAAGTCCAAGTTGCAGCGCAACATCTTCGAGACTGACCGTGCATTCACCACATGGAAAATGAAAAGTGTGCGTCTCGGGTCTCCATCGTTCGACCAACGCAGAGATTAAATCGGGTTGTATCACAAATCGTCGAATTTGACTTGCGTGATAAAATCCGGCTCTTCTTAAGTGGTCGATAATATAAGGATGCGGGTCCTCCAATGTAAATTTCCTCGAACGTAATACGCGACGAGTTTCCTGTTATAATAATAAAAATTAATATATTATAAAACTATAACAATTAAAAAGTAATAAATAAAACTATAAAATAACAAAATAATAATATAATATAATATAAACAATAATAATATAATATAATATAAAACAATAATAATATAATATAATATAATATAATATAATATAATATAAACAATAATAATATAATATAATATAAAACAATAATAATATAATATAAAACAATAATTTCGTATAAAAAAACAATAATAATATAATATAAAAAAAACAATAATAATATAATATAAAAAAACAATAATAATATAATATAAAAAAACAATAATAATATAATATAATATAAAACAATAATAATATAATATAAAACAATAATTTCGTATAAAAAACAATAATAATATAATATAAAAAAACAATACTAATATAATATAAAAAAACAATAATAATATAATATAATATAAAGAATAATAATATAATATAATATAAAACAATAATAATATAAAAAACTATAATAATATAATATAAAACAATAATAATATAAAAAAAAATAATAATATAATATAATATAAAACAATAATAATATAAAAAACTATAATAATATAATATAAAACAATAATAATATAAAAAACAATAATAATATAATATAATACAATAATAATATAAAAAACAATAATAATATAATATAAAACAATAATAATATAAAAAACAATAATAATATAATATAAAACAATAATAATATAATATAATATAAAACAATAATAATATATAAAACAATAATAATATAATATAAAACAATAATAATATAAAAAACAATAATAATATAATATAACACAATAATAATATAATATAATATAACACAATAATAATATAAAAAACAATAATAATATAAAAAACAATAATAATATAAAAAACAATAATAATATAATAATATAAAAAACAATAATAATATAAAAAACAATAATAATATAAAAAATAATAATAATAATATAAAAAACAATAATAATATAACAATTTACTTACCTCGTTAAATATAACCTCCGAGATGTGATTTTCTTGTAACCTCAATAGTGAAGCCATTTCAAAATATTGTTGTAGAAAAAAAAAATTTGTAGAAAGAAATTTTTTTTGGTAGAAAAATGAAAAAATTTTGAAAGAAAATGAAAATTTGAATGAGAGGAATGAAAATTTGAAGAAGAGGAGGGGGGTATTTATAGAGGGTGGGGGGTGTGGGGGGAGGGGGGACGTGGGGGGGTGGGGGGAGGGGGGATGGGGGCAACGGTCCTTTGAAATTTTTTTTTTTTTTTTAAAATTTTTTTTTTTTCATTTGAAATTTAAAATTTAAAAAAAAAATTCAAAATATTAAATTATAAAAAAACCTAAAATATATTTTACGAATTTTTAAATTTTTTTAAATTATAAAAAAATATTTTAATTTAATTTATAATTTTTAAAAATAAATTTATCAAATTAAAATAAAATTTTGTTTTAATATAATTTTTGTTTATTAATTAAAAAAAAAAATATACATGAAGGGAAATCGCCACCCCCCATGGCGATTTCCCTTCATGGTTTTAGCAAATTTTGCTAAAATTACCAAGGGAAATCGCCATGGGGGGTGGCGATTTCCCTTGGTATTTTTTTGCAAATTTGCAAAAAAACACGCTGAGAAATCGCCATGGGGGATGGCGATTTCCCAGCTGAAAAAAAAAGATTCGTATTTTGGGAAATAATCAAAAAGTAACGGTAATTTGATACTTTTTTTTTTTGGCTATATTGTAATAAAAAAGCCTTTTTCTTCCCCCTCAAATAAAACACCAAAATCTCAATTTTTATCCCTAAACCATTTGCACTCAAAACCCCTCAGCCACCACCCATTCTATCGTCCCAAACCATCGAAACCCCTCAACCACCACCCACTCCATTGTCCCAAACCACCGAAACCTTAGTCCTCACCCATGAAATCGTTGAATCGGGTAAACAGGTTGGGAAATCGTTGAATTGGGTAAAAAGGTTGGGAAAACCCTAAACCCCCAAATTTAAATCCCTATTCATATCATTTTCCCAACTCCCGAAACCCTAATAGCTCATCTCCCGAAATTGTGAGCCCTTTATCTACGCCATTTCAACCCAAGTTTGTCCTTCTTCAAATTTTTTTTCTTTCCATTTTGTCTTAATTTTTTCTAATAAATTTATTTATTTTGTGTTTAACACTTCCCAGAAAAATCCCAACTATCTTTGTGTTGAAAACAAACTCTCATTCAGGTAACCTCTTCACATTACTGTTTGTATTTTTCCCTTGGATTTTGAGTTTCATGGTTATTTGGATCATATTTGGTATGGGTTTCTTTTTAAGTTTAAGTTTTTTGACTTATTAAGGAACAAGAATGTTTTTTTGGGTTATCAAAGGATTAACTTTTTGTTGAGGAGTTTTTTCATCTGTGGTAAATTAAAGATGAATGTTTTCATGGATCTATTACCTTTTACTTTATGATGAATTTTAATGTTAGATCATGATAATGGCTACTAATAAATAAAAAGGGATAGATATTCCCAGACCAGGCCAGTACAGGAAGGAATCATAGAATGATTTACTCAAACCTGACAGCATGCATGCGTTGATAGTTAGTTACTTGTTGATTCTTGTTTGTTGTACAGATAAACGGAGTAGTAAAAGAAAGAATGTTTCTTATTTTGAAAAACTAATGCAGCAATGTTTTTATCATAAAAATAAATAAATAAACAAATGTTATTAGTGTGGTGTGGTTGCTGTGATTGGAAGACTGAAGAATGAATTCAATTGTAGATTTTGACTTTGTATTTCTAGTTTAAAGCCATTTTGTTTTGTAGTAGAAGTGGACAAATTTTTTGTTTGGATTATGGTTTGTGTAATTGTGTTTAGCGAAATGGAACTGCTTCATTTCAAAAAAAAAATAAAATGATAATGGCTACTAATTGCATTGAATTGTATTCAATATCCCATGATGCAATTTCTTTATTAAAATTCTCGATAATACAATTGAAGAAAGTGTATATTTGTGTCTTTTTTGAAGTGTCATTATAATTTTGGGGCAATAAGTTGCAAATAGAGGAAATAGTTTGCCAAGTAATTTTTTTTTTTTTTTTCAATTCATGGTCTTAACAAATATGTTGTTGAGCCAGTTAATTTTGCTCCTCTTGATTGGTTACCTCATGGCAAGAATGCTGTAGCACTCTATCAAGCACAGGGAAGAAAGACGTCAATTTTCGTCGATAAATTATCGATTGGAGCTGCAAGAGAAGCTGTGAAGGCGCAGTGGGAGCTATCTTTGTTAAAGAAAAACACCATTGACAATTTAACGTGGAAAGTTGCCTGTGGAAAGTTGCTTGTAATCTATGTGATTAGATAATGTTAAGGGGTAATTCGTTGTTTATTTAACTTTTGGTAGTAAATTAAAGTGGCTTAGTACTGTTTCTAACTACAGTACTTCACAATAGCTTGTTGCTGCCATCATCAATTTATTTAACTTTTGATAGTAAGTTAAATCCAAAGCATCATTAGACATAATTTTGAATCATAGACTTTACAAAGAATGGATATACCATCTATAAGTATGTTCATAAGCTTCGGTGTTCGTGATGGTTTTGGAGGTTCCCTTGTTCAACCCCATGCTATACTTGGATATGCTAGTGGATTTATATTTTGATCTACAAGTCTTATTTTTTGAAATAATGTTGTGTGTATATAGGTCCCGTTATGCCACAATATAATTTCAAATGCCAAGCTCTTGGTTCCAGGAATAACTATGCTTCTTTTCAATGTGCTTTGTACACAGCTGTGTCATTTCCTTACATGTCATAAGCTTTTGCTGTTAAAATTACTTTTCATATTTGTTAAAAATTCCTGCATTGCTCATGATACTATTCGCTTGGATGGGATCCAGTTATGGGATACAAGCACTAGTCAAGCTATCTCTCATTACATTTGGCATGAAAAGAGATCTTTGTTTCTTCACTTTTAATTTATTTGGTTTGCCTAGTCTTCTCTTCCTAATTAATAGCAAGCATATGAAGTTTGGTGGCATTTACTCTTCCTTATGAAAAAATCCATAATATAAAAACCAAAATACTGTGATTAATGCCTATGACAATTGTCTACCCTGGGAACAAAAAAAAAGAATCAGAAGACAAAAATAATATGATGGATGATCTCTATTGAGAAGCAGGATCCACTTTGATGGAGGAAAAAAAATCCAGTTTGGTGTTAACGGATCTGCATAGACAGGATGAAGATCACATTAGAAAGATAAAGGAATTTCAGGCTTACTTTGACAAGGGTTTTTTTTTTTTTCACTTTATCTATTATCTTTTTCATCTTTTGAAACTTTATTTTTGTAAGATTCTGTTAATTCTCAGTATGTGCCTCATTGGCCATTGTGTGTGTGTCTAACAAACATGAATTCAATCTTTCTTTTTCAGTGCTCGTGAGATCAAACATGGGAATATGCGCAAAGTTAGTGAGAAAGTACAGCGGCTGTCAATAATTTTGCAAAGAAAACAGTTTTTGACCCAGCTAAATGCAGAAAAAAGATTGTGTAGTAGAATCCCATTGTTTTGGATTACTACCTTATTTAGTTTAAGTACGAATGGTTCAACCTTGTAAGTATGTTTAATATAGGATTGCTAGTTAATGGGTCCTTAGCCTGACTGATCCTGCTCTTTAAACTCGATGAGATTCGTTACATTTTTGTCTAATGAGAATGCTTAGTTTCTTATATCTCTGTCTATCTTTTATATCAAGAAGAGTTGACTGCAATGTTCTGATTTTTGCAGCATGGACCTATCTAGTTTTGTTCCTTGTAAGAATACATAATCAAATTTTGTTATATTAAAAACCTTTTGTAACTTTTAATTGAGTCTAACCATGAGGTTAACCTGGACTTTGGCATGTCTCAGGTGAAGAGGATGGTTAAACTTGGTTGTTCACAAGAAGTGTTAAAGGTGGCGTTGAATTCCATGTCCTCGCTAGTAAGCATACTTACCTACATTTCCTCTCCAAAACTTCATTCCTCACTTTGAACAAGAATTAATTAAACGTTGTGATCTTGTTTACACAAAAGAATCTGCCAGCATTTCCATTAAGATGAAAATGCATGTTGCAGATTTTCATGCCTGTATCTCTACATTAAACTTTATGTTCAACCATTTGTATAGTCACCTACAGGTTCAGATCAATTTACATTAAATTTATCTAAAAAGCAAGATATGTTGAAAGATAGTTAGCTTCATCCAAGAACATGGAAATACTCTTATCTGTAAGTTGTCAGCAGAGAACATTATGTATCACAAGCTGTCACAATTGCAGTTTATTATTGTTCAATTATCATGATAATTGAAAATAAATAGAGTAGTAATTTATCTTGCTGTATTCCTTGAAGCAAATCATTTCTCACTTGTTGGTTGGGTGGAGGGGAGTTTTAATATACAAAACAAAACAAAAAAAAAATTGCTCAATGTTTTAATAAAATCTTAAGAAAGATAAAAATGAATGGTACTTAGTATATTTCTTTGAGTTCCAGAGTATGATATACTATTATTACTCCATAAAATGTCCAAAAACTAATCTAAGACTATGGGACCAAGGGACTAGTATGATTTATGAGCCATGTAGCTAATGTCTAATGGCATCTTTGAGTCTTTGACAGAGGAACAGAGCCAAGGTTCTTTGGCCAAGAAGAAAAGGAAAACTGAAAAAAGGGCCATGGGTCCAAAATTCAAAGGGAGGGGAGATACCCAAACCTCCCCAACATCCAATTTTAGGGGCATGTAATAAGGCCACCATTGCCTAGAAATGTGAGCCAAGTTTTTTTGGATGTAGGGTTTAGCTTTTTAGGACATGTGAGCCAAGAATAATTTCCTGTTGCATGCAATAGTTATGCCTGCTTGTTTGAGCTGCCCTTTAGGCTTACAATTTGATAGTCACTTTGTTCTGTTATTGTAATTCACAATTTTTTTTTTCTTTAATTTCTATGAGACAATGGGTTAGGGAAGAAGATTTTGCAAAGGAGTTGAAACTACATTCAAAGCAACTTCGGCAGATCCTACGGCTATTTGAGGAAGAAAAATTAGCCACCCGTGATCATAGGAAAGAGGGAGAGTAGAAGATTAAATTGCACACTCACACTTATTGTTGTTTGGATTATGCATAGGTTGCTATTTTTATTTTTTTTCATTCTTTGCTTTTTCCAATTCTGATATGCATAGATAGATTTGTTAATAATGGATTGGATAGAGAAGGCATAAGACCCAGGGTTATTGATACCGACCGGTACGTGCCTGTTTTGAAAAAAATCGGCACAGTACAACATTATACCTTTCAGTTTTTGTATTGGTCGATACCACCCCTGTATTGATCGATACAAGATTTTGATTTCTTTTTTATTTTTTAAAAAATCTTTTCAATAATTTGGTTCTTTTAACCAATTCCTAATGCTTTTTCTTTGATGATTATTTGTATTTTTTCATAATTTCATCCAAAAATTCCTATTTCTTTTAAGCTTGAATGAAACTGATATTTTCATATTGCAATGCTTCTTTATTAGATGAGTTTGCGGAATTTGAAGAGGCTTGGAAAGGTAATAGTCAGGGTTATTCGACTAGTCGGAGTGATGGATTTAGCATGCATCCAAATGCTGGTAAACATTTCTTTTAACTTTTATGGTTGGCTATTTGTAGAGATTTTCTTATTTGTTCTTTTTTTTAGCGTATCATATAATTTATTCTAATATTACTAAAACATTTACCTTTTATATGTATAATTAATGATCTTAAGAGGTTTCATTTTCATGGGATTACCTAAATATTGAGGTTCAACCTTCATTATCATGCCATTTGACACTAATTCTTTCATTTTTTTTTATTCAATTTATCATTCTGGAAATAATAGATGCCTTTTAATTTTCAACTTTTCATTGTCCATCTCAACCTTTGTATCCAATGTGAATACAAGATCTAGAACTCATGAACAGATGGGGAAGGCAGTGCAGGATAGTTGGAGACTTCCATCTAGAGAGCAGGCCCGAAACACTGGAATTCAAGGTGCAGACACTAAAGCAAGAACTAGTTCTGGGGGTATAACCAAGAAGATTGTTAGGATTAATATAGAATGAACCAAGTATATATGAACAAATACTAATTATGTCTCTCCTAGTGTTCATAGGGTTGTAAAAATAATACCAAAATATGGATCTTTTCTCGGTTTAGGTGAAGCATCTACTATCTTGCTAGATATGTTTGTGTTTGGTATTCTGTTAATAGTTGAGTATTGTACATTATAAACACTTCATTACAGAGTTGTTTTGCATTAATACTTGCAATGCAAGGATGAAAAAAGTATAATGAAAAGAAAAAAAAAAGATAGAACTTCATTGGTCCTAAAATTTATCCTTACAGTTCTTTTTTGTGTGTGTATTTTTGTTGCTTTATTGTTCATAATTGTTGTTTTTTGTGTTTGAGAGAGATAGTCAATTATCTAAATAATATGTATTAACTGGTTATTATTGAAAATGAATATTTTGTAACTGTTATTCAGTTTGATGATTTTTTTTCTGGTGAGTTCTAATCATGTGATGAGAAATATAATTAATTTTCCTCCCAACTTCTCATTTAAGCTTGAAGCCTTGGAGTGCCTTTCTCTTCTCTGAGTATTCTTGAGGATACAGATCGGGAGAATGGATCAGATTTTGCATGCTCTAAAACTTCACTGGGAATTTTGAAACTTTTTATCAGTGATTCCTCTCCCTGACTATTGGGTGATGTTGCATCACATCTTGAGTCCTATGCTAAATTAGATTTGGCCCTCCAATATATCTCATTTGTAATATTATTATCTTTTATTCAATTTTCATAAAAATTAGTGTTGTTCTATCAGACATTATGTAATTTTGGTAAAATAAATGTCGAAATAAATATTATATTTCTTTCCAATTTTCATTGCCATTGATTCTGTTGTATTTTTTCTCAAAATCTTTCAAGTTTTCCTATTTGATCTTGGATTGCAGCTTCAAATTGAATGGGAAAAATAACAATGTTCTTGAGTAAGTTCAGTTTAAATTTAAAATATTCGGATGTTAACTTTTGGAAACATTAATTTCATGTTTAAAATAAAAAAAAATTGTGAAACAATAAATTAGATTGTATTTAGTTATTTGGATATTATATAAAAGAGACATTTTCATATGACTATAAAAGTATCATTAGATATTATATGTTAAAATTATTGTATGATATGTGTTTAATTAATTAAATGAGATAAATAGTTCAAAGCATAATATATCAAGCAATTTGAGTAATTTTAACATATTTTCATTAAATCAAGGTTCAATCAGAAGACTATTTTATTTATGTAATTAATTTTTAAAATTATAAAAAATTTGGATTGTTTTTTAAAAAGGGTTAAAGGACAAAATTATCACCGTAATTTATATAATATAGTAGTTTGCTACCTATGCGATGCACGAATTAGATTTATTTATTTAAATATATGTAAATATATAAATTAATATTATTTAATCTTTAACATTATCGATGTATAAATAAAATAAAAATAATAAGGTTCTCTTCAATTATTAGTGTAAAGAATGCAATAGTTTAGCTCATGAATTGGCAAAAGTGGAATGCAAGTTTGATTCTCAGATAATATGGGCAGGATCTTTGCATGTTTCCTTATGTATTTCGGTTCTCAGATAATGTGGACAGGATCCAAGACCCAGATTTGAATTCTTTGTCTCTCATATGTAGATAGTTAATCGTATTTCAGTACATATTAAGAAAGGATCATATAGATGTTTTGAAATGAAAAGAAAGATGACAAATTCACCTATCAACTTGGTGATTAAACCAGCTGAAGAAGTCTGATTGTTTAGCTTCATTAAATCTTTCTTCATAATTGCTAAATCAAAATGAGTTGTCCTAACAATATAAATTATAACGTTAGTCATATGCTCAACAATTAATATATGTTACACAATACCGAAACCAATTAACGCTTAGAAGAAACAAAATGAAACATTACCTGCATATTGTTGTTAAATAATAAACATTACCTGCTTAGAATAAATAATTTATGCATGTATTATACTAATGTTAAGTGATAAAAATAAAATTGCTACAAATATTACCACTATGTAATATATAATTTATCATATTTATATGTAATTTGTCATGTTTAGTTTATATAAAGATGACATATAAAGATGAGATGACAAATTACATATAAACATCACCAATTACATATAAACATGACAAATGACAAATTACATATAAACATAACAAATTACATGTAAACATGACAAATGACAAATTAAAACATGAAAAATTACATATAAACATGATAAATTACGTATAAACACGATAAATTACATATGAACATGACAAATAACAAATTACATATAAATTTGATGAATTACATATAAACATGATAAATTACATATAAACATGACCAAATGACAAATTACATATAAACATGACCAAATGACAAATTACATATAAACATGAGAAATTGACAAATTACATATAAACATGAGAAATTACATATAAACATGAGAAACATGAGAAATTACATATAAATATGATAAATTACACATAAACTTAATGAATTACATATAAACATGAGAAATTACATATAAACATTACCAAATGAAAAATTACATAAAAACATGATATATTACATATAAACATGACAAATTACATATAAAGATGACAAGTTACATATAAACATGACAATTGATCATGTTTATATATAATTTGTCATGTTTATGTGTAATTTATCATTTGGTCATGTTTATATGTAATTTGTCATTTTTATATGTAATTTATCAATTGGTCATGTTTATACGTAATCTGTCATCTTTGTATGTAATTTGTCATTTGATTATTTTTATATGTAATTTCTGATGTTTATATGTAATTTGTCAAGTTTATATGTAATTTGTCGTGTTTATATGTAATTTCTCATATTTGTCATGTTTATATATAATTTATCATGTTTATATATAATTTCTCATCTTTATATGTAATTTGTTATGTTTAAATGGAATTGTCATTTAGTCATGTTTATATGTAATTTGTCATCTTTATATGTAATTTGTCATGTTTATATGTCATTTATCATTTGGTCATGTTTATATGTAATGTGTCATGTTTATATGTAATTCGCAAGTTTATACGTAATTTGTAATGTTTACATGTAATTTGTCATGTTTGTCATGTTTATATGTAATTTGTTATATTTATATGTAATTTGTCATCTTTATATATAATTTGTCAATTGATCATGTTTATATATAATTTGTCATATTTATATGTAATTCGTCAAGTTTATATGTAATTTATCATGTTTATATGTAATTTCTCATGTTTGTCATGTTTATATGTAATTTCTCATGTTTCTCATGTTTATATGTAATTTGTCATGTTTATATGTAATTTGTTATGTTTATATGTAATGTGTCATGTTTATATGTAATTTGTCATTTATCATGTTTATATGTAATTTGTCATGTGTATATATAATTTCTCATGTTTATGTAATTTGTCATGTTTATATATAATTTCTCGTACGTAATTTGTCAAATTTATATGTAATTTATCATGTTAATATGTAATTTGTCATGTTTGTCATATTTATATGTAATTTGTTATGTTTATATATAATTTGTCATGTTTATATGTAAGTTTGATCATGTTTATATGTAAAAATTGATAACCTGATAACCTGCTATTCAGGTTTTCTAATTTGGGAGCCTAACAAAAGCCCATTTTATGGAGCTCATGGTAGAACCCCTCGCCAAGATAAGGCTGCGAGCTGGAGATTTTACAACCATTTGCCAAATCTAGTACAGTCTGATCTAATAAATATACCACACACCTTCCCCGCCACAAACAAAATATTGAACAATTATAAAGGAAATCACCGTGAATTAGATATGATAATATTAGACACGACACGATTATATAACACGAATATAATACAAAAAAATAATTAAAATACAACATGATACAAAAAAATAACACGAACACGATACTAATACAATAATGTTTCAAAATCTATATAATACGAATTATTAATATATCAAAATTTATATAAATATAAAATAACTTACGTACGCTTATGACGACAAAATACATGAACATGATACAGATACATGAATTGTCAAATTTACCGCCAATGCTATGAAATTTTTGTTTCTATTCACACCTGCGTTTGTTAATGCATCTGCCATTTTGATAAGAATTTTGTTAACGAAAGATTAATTAATATATTATTTATAATAATAGTATTGTATTGTATTAAATGCAAATATTAATAACTTTATTTATTATTTTTAATACATTAAATGAAGTTATTATTATATATAAAAACTTTAAAAAATATCTTTAAAACACTCGTTAATAAATTTTTTTCGATAATCATATAAAGATAATAATGGAAACTGAAATCCAACTTCCCTCCTTTAATGGTTTGTGTATAATTTCAAAGAAAATTAGATGATTTTGTTGATATATAGATCTTTCTCACCACCTAAATTATAGGTTCAATCAATTAAATTAATCTAAATCAGATTTTTTTCATGTTATATTTATAAATAGACATAAGTCTCCAAGTCATCAGTTTATTAACGGCAAAACAAAACAAAATTGAAAACGTTAGGTCAGTCCTTCTCATTCTTGTAAAAAATCCCAATATAGAATTTGATCCAACAAAAATGATTTTTTTTTCCCCATAATTATGAAGAGAAAATAAAATTGAAACTGTTGACTCTATTGGTTCCAGAAAAATGCATCGTATATAGGAGCTTATCGTCGTCCTTGTTCTTGGGCTTGCGGTGCTTCTCTTCGACAAGCTTGGCCATGAAGAATTTAGGATTAGCATTGGATCTGGTTTTAAAATTTTGAAAATCAATTAAATTTATAAAATCAATCGAATCGACCGAAAAAAATTTTAAATTCGAAATCGACTTAAGTCGATCGGTTCGGTCGGTTTAATCGGTTTTAACTATTTAAAAAATAATTTATTTATTATATATTATATAATATAAATAATATATTATATTATATAATTTTAAATTATTATATAAATATATTTTATTTATATTATATTTAATATAAAATTAAAAAAAATTAAAAGCGTCGATTAATTCGATCTATTTGATTTATTCGGTTATTAATTTTAAAAATCGATAACCGATCGAACTAACTGATTAAATCGATTTTCATAACCGACTAATTTCAAAATCGAATAAATCGAACTGAATTAATAAAATTTAATTAATAAAATAACTGAATTAAGGCTCACCTTTATAAAAAAGGCAGTGTCAGATAGCTTCTTGATGTTGGGAACGTTGTAATTTTGGGCAACATAAATCTCGTAAACTGTGCCTACGATGAACGAAAAGCTACTTTTTATTATGCCCATGATTTACTTTAGTTGCAGTGAAAGTTGGGATGAAGAGGAATCGAATTTTAGGGATTTATCTACTTGACAAGAAAATAAATTAGGTGATTTGAAGATTTACGTCTATTTGTAAATATGAAAAAAAAAAAAAAATTTAATTTAGATTAATTTAACTGGTTGGATCTATAGCTTAGGTGGTGGAAAAGGTTTATAAAATAATCTCTCTATATTAAGTGATGAGAAAAAGTAAAAATTCATATTTAATCTATCTAACATATATATAAAAATGTTGATTTTTGACCTTCGATACCGATTGTAGTTTTGTGCTACAGTACCGATTTGCTACAGTAACTTTATCTCGGGATGCTACAGTAACTTCCGAAAAACAACTCTTTTATTAATATGAGAAAAGATCAAATATACACTAGACACACTCTTTTAATATGCACTCACAACTTCACTCTTTCACTCATATCTTTTTCTTCCTTTTTCTCTCTACTCACATCTCTTCATCTAACAACTTACATCCCACCCTATTTATAGCTTTCTATGTTGGTTACTAAACCAACCTAGAATGTTCTAGTGTGTTGGTTTAATATTCTAGAGAAAGAACAATAAAAAATCTAGAGAGAACTCTAGAAAGAAGACTAAGAAAATTTTAGAAAAACCTAGAGAAATAATAAAGTTTGGAGAGAATTCTAGATGAGAGAATTCTAGAGGAGTTGTTGACTTTAACACTCCCCCTCAACAACTACTCTCTTGATGTCGGTTTGGTTGTCATTCCAGACTGTCTTCTGGACTTATCAAATCTTGCATCAAATATCTTCTCTTTTTCTTTCTCTTCTTAAAATTCATCAGCATCATTAGTTCTGCTTCATCTTTCGTTGATTGCTCTCTTCTCTTGTGATTCTTGATTTTGTTCACTTCCGTCTTTGCTTCAACACTATTTCTATCTTCGTTCTTCTTGATTCTCTCTGCTAGCCTGTCTCTGACTTTGGCATACTCGACTTTGTCAACTACCATTAATTTGTTGACTTCACAATCGATCTTCATATCTTTCACGCCTTTGTAAGTCTTAACAGTGTCGATGACCTCGTTGTCATCTTTCTCAATGTTGACATCATCTTCAAGCTTCTTCGCCTCTTCGTGAAATAACCTTTCATCTTCAAAAATCTTTTCTTGTGATTGAAACAGAGACTCGTTCTCTTCTTTTGAAGGCTCTTCAATTGTCTCTTGTCTTGGTTGAATATTCTCAAAATCAATTTCTTCTTTGTCTTCATGAACATTTTCTTCTAACTCGGTGGTGCAACCAGATACGAGTTCTTCGCATTCTTCAATAGTAAATGCTGTCTCAAAATCCCATTCTTCTTCATAGTTATTCTCCTGTCGTGAGAACACTGTTGCATAGCCTTGCACTTGTCTATATCGACAATCTCGAGCATAGTGGCCAAGCTTGCCACACTTGAAACACTTAATATTTCGATAATGAGACCTCACATTTTCGCTATCGTCTCTATCTAGAACAATTTGAGCTCCTCCTCGCTGAAAGCTCCTCCGTTGCCAAGCTTCTTGTTTGTTTTGAACTTCAATGTCTTCTATTCCTTGCCTCATAGCAACTTTACCTCTTCTATTGCTAAAGAGGGCTTTCTCATAATCTTTTATAATGACTTTAGACATTTGGTTATCTAAAGCCTCTTGATTTGCAAGGATATTTTCCAACTCAGTTAAAGTTGGTTCTTTGCTCCATCCACGGGTTGCAGTAACAATCCCGTTGTATTCAGGTCGCAGGCCATGGATGACAATTCTTCTCATCCTCGTTTCGGTAATGGCATTTTCTGGATCTAATTTTGAAATTTCATCACAAAGAGTTTTAACTTTAGAGAAATATTCGCTTACCGACATATTTTGCTGCGATATTGACAGGAGTTCATTCTCCAATTGTTGGAGCCTAGCATCATTTTTCCTCGCGAACAGCATTGTGAGTGTGTCCCAGGCTTCCTTCGGTGTCTTTGCATCCTTGATGCGTTGTAATAGACCATCCTCAATGGTGACTGATAACACGTACATGGCCTTACCGGCTTTGATCTTCCATTTTCTTAGTTCTCCGGCATCAGTTGGTGGTGTTGAAGCTTCACCGTTAACAATATCCCATAAATCTTGCCCGAGCATGTAATATTGCATGCGAATACTCCACGTATTATAATTGCTGTTATTGAGCTTCTCGAGCTTACCAACTGGACTTGAAAAATCTTCCATTCTGACTTGAGAGTGCCTCACTTTTCTCAAGGTTGTATTCTGTCAGTCTCTATATCCTCACGAACTACTATCCCTGATCGTCTTGGTCCCAGACCAATAATCTTCACAGTCCCAGACTGTCTTTCTTCGATATGCGTACTCTGGTCCCTGACCGTCTAGCTCTGTCTTCTCGCGGTAGCTTTCACTCTGATAGTAGGTAGCCCTTTTCACTTCTTCTTGTGACGGCTCTCACTCTACTCCAAGTAGGTAGCCCTTTTCACCTGTTCTCGTGATGGCTCTCACACTACTTCAGATAGCCCTTTCCGCGACTCGATCTATTACAATTCTCGATCATCTGATTTCAAGAAACTTCTGGCTTCTTGTATTTTCTCCGATGAGCATACTACGATCCCTGACCATCCTGATCTGATATTCCAATCCTCTGGATCATACCGCTCTTTACGCTGGTCCTCTGGATCGTCTCGTTCTGGTCGTCCAACTCTGATACTCTGGTCCTCAAGATCGTCCAACTCTGATACTCCGGTCCTTAGGATCGTCTAGCTCTGATACCAATTTGTTGATTTTTGACATTCGATACCGATTGTAGTTTTGTGCTATAGTACCGATTTGCTACAGTAACTTTATCTCGGGATGCTACAGTAACTTCCGAAAAACAACTCTTTTATTAATATGAGAAAAGACCAAATATACACTAGACACACTCTTTTAATATGCACTCACAACTTCACTCTTTCACTCATATCTTTTTCTTCCTTTTTCTCTCTACTCACATCTCTTCATCTAACAACTTACATCCCACCCTATTTATAGCTTTCTATGTTGGTTACTAAACCAACCTAGAATGTTCTAGTGTGTTGGTTTAATATTCTAGAGAAAGAACAATAAAAAATCTAGAGAGAACTCTAGAAAGAAGACTAAGAAAATTTTAGAAAAACCTAGAGAAATAATAAAGTTTGGAGAGAATTCTAGATGAGAGAATTCTAGAGGAGTTGTTGACTTTAACAAAAAATTCATATTTAATCTATCTAACATATATATAATATTGGCTACAAGAGCCCTTACTTGTATGACATGTGTCCTTTTAAGGACAAAGAAGTAATTTTTTTATTTGTCAAATATAGTCTTGAGATTTCATGTACAAAGGAAAAAAAAAAAAAAATTGAAGAGATGAGGGTAGGTTTAGAGGTGTTCATGGATCGAGCCTATGTTGTTCAAGCCTGATCCAGCCTAAAATATGGGCCTAAAATTTTGTTCAAACCCGTTCATATTTGTAATTGGATAGCCCAAGCATATTTAGGCCCGCCCATATTATTTTTTTTCTAAAAAAAAAAATTATAAAAACATGTTATTTTTTATTTAATTTTTAATAATTTTATATATTTTCTTTTATTAAGTTCATTTAATATATTTTTTAATGTTTACATTATAATATTATATATATATATTTTTTATATGACATAAATTACATAATATATATAAAAATAAAATATTATTTAATTATAAAATGGACCAAACCGATCCGTTTGGACCTTGAATGTTGGAGCCAAGGCCCAACTCATTTTTTAAACGAGCCTTTTTTTTTTTGCCCAAACCCATTTTTCAGGCTTAATATTTTTGTCCAAGCCTTCCCAAATATCGAGCGAGCTTTTGGGCTTGGGCGGGTAGCTTGGCCCTTGGACAGGTCTAGGTAGGTCAAAGAAAGAAACGACAAAAAAGAAGAAAAAAGAGATGAATAGAATAGATGGCGAGTATCTTACTATAATATAAAATGAGTTACAGAAAACACTGTTCACAACTACACACATATATGAATGATACCAGTCAAAGATGGAAAAATAATTTTATGAATTGTTGAGGGTATTTTTGGTAGAGAAAGAAAATAAAAAATGAATAGAGAGAGAAAAAAATACACTGGAGCCAAAAAGTAAAAGAGATGAGAAGAACGGAGAACAAGAAAAAACAAATATAATGAAGAGAGAGAATAACCGAAACCACATGAATATTATGAAAAAAGGGAAGGGAAGGGAAGGGAAGGGGAGGGGTACTATGAGAATGCCTTTTTCTCCCAATTCTACCATGATTTTTTCTTTTTTTTTTTTTTAAATTTTTATCTTTTTACTTTTTTTTCTTTTTTCTCATTATTAATTTTCTTATCTTTTTCTTTCGTCTTATCTTTTTTCATTTTTTTTAATGTTTTTATTTGTTTCTCAATTATCTTTATTGCAGTAAAAATAATTGAATAAAAATAACCAATGATGTTTTGTTTGAAAAAAAAGATAATAAATAAAAATAAAAAATATATATGTTTCAAATTAAAATATTTAAATCCTTTTTCATCTATTATTTTTTATATATTTTATTAAATATATTATTATTTTGAATAATTGAAAATTTTGAGAAAAGATTAGAGTTATCAAAGGATTGGGTTACATCTCCAAACCTAAAGTCCCGTTTGATATTTATGAGAGTTTGGACATAAATATTAAGTTTATTAAACGTGTTTGGACAAAATTTTGAGATCGTTTGAAAATGAGTTGGATCTTGATTCCAACATTTAAGGTCTAAATCCAGTTAAATTCGACCATTAGTTATATAATATATTATTTTTGTATGTTTATATATTATATAATTTATTTTATATAAAAAATATATTTTTAGTGTATACATTAGAAAATATAATATACTAAGCCATCGATTTTTAAATATTGATAAAGGAAAATATTAAAAATTAGATAAAAATATAATATTTATATTTTGTAGAAAAAAGTTTATTTGGATGGGTTTAGGTTGTGTCATTTATTATTTACACGATTTTGATAAAAATTTAAGACTCAAATAGTTGGGTCAAACTGGACTTTGACAAGTATGTGTTATATTGATAATATATCTATGCCGATCTAAACTTAATCTGAATTTGTCCAATCGGATGCATGAACACTTTTTAAAAAATAAATATTTTTTCGATCCTTATATTTTAACTTTAAAAAAAAAAAAACACAAGTAGTATATATTTAAAATAAAAAAAAAATTATGATCCTAGAAGCCGAGAAAGTTTTATAGTAAGATATATAAAAGCAATCCCCTCAATTGAGGGGATTGCTTTAATTGGCCTTGCCAGTGGCAATTTTTTTTTTTAATTTTAATGAAAAAAAAAGAAAAAGAAGAAAAAAGAAAAAAATTGTGTATTTGTGTTATGTTCATATTATTTTTTGTGTGTCATGATCGTTTTAAAAGTATTGTATATTTATATAAATTTTGACATGTTAATAATTCATTTTATGTAGATTTTGACATGTTCGTGTATTCGTGTCGTGTTCATGTTATTTTTCGTATCGTGTTTTAATTATTTTTTTCAATATTGTGTTCGTGTCATATAATCATGTTATGTTCAAAATTGTCAGGTCAAATTAATACTATTCAAATAGCTCCCAATTTTTTTGTCACGTGTCATCGTGTTCGTATTAGTTTTTATGTCATAATGGTATTCAAGATATTATAAATTTTGACACGTTAATAATTTATTTTATATATATTTTGACACATTCGTCTATTAGTATCATATTCATGTTATTTTTCGTGTTGTATCGTATTTTAATTATTTTATTACAATATATAAAAGTAATCCCCTCATTTTGAGGGGGATTGCTAATTTCCTTGACCTTGCCACGTGATAAGGTCATTTTTTTTCTTAGTGAGAAATAGATAATGTCATGAATGATCCTTGAAGTTTATAAAATTTGTCAATGTAATACATGTATTTTAAAAATGTATATTTTGATACTTAAAGTTTCACTTTGTGTGCTATTATAGTACCTATCTGTAACACCATTATATATTGGTGACATGGTTTTTGTATCTAATGAAAACTTGACACGTAACACCATATAATAATACCACATGTATTAACATAAAAATTATTATTTTAATTTTAAAAATAAAATTATTTTAAAAAACATAATGATGACATGTGGCACCCCATTATGATGCCACATGTAGTAACTTAAAGAAAGGAAAGAAAAAAAGAAAAGAAAAAAGTTTAATAAATATTTTTAAAAAAATGTAATTTTTGTAATTTTTAATAAATATATTTTTTAAAAGAATTAAAAGCTTCAAAAATTTAATTTAATTTCATATTTTATTTTTTATAATATTTAAAAATAACTGTTTTTAAAAAATTCAAATATTATAAATAGTTTAAGAAATAATTTTAAAATATTTTATATTTTAAAATAATTTTAGTTAAATATTTTAATTTTATAATTTTTTAAATTAAAAAATAGATATTAATTTTTAAAAATATAATATTTTTATATTTTTTTAAAAAATTAGATATTGATTTTTAGGGTTTAAACGGTCAAATTGGTCGAAATTGAAGGTTCCAAATGAAAGATAAGCACTGAGTACTGGTAATGGATAAGCTACTTGGAAGAAAAATTGAAAGAAAAATCAATTCAGAAGGAAAACGAGAATTAGGGTTTTTAGTGGATTTCGGTAAAATTGTGGAAAATTGCAAAAATTGCCCGATTCGATAAGACTAAAGCCCCTAATAGATGAGGAGTGATTAAACAAGGATAGCCTAAGGCTCAGTTTGAAGAAATTCCGAGAAAAGAGTCGATTGGTGGAAAAACGAAAAAATGAGAAAAATCAAAACAGAAGGGAATTTGATCGTAAAAATTGGGTGTTTTCGGATCAGCTCCAATTCAATATGTGAAAAAGGCCCAAAAAAAGAAAATCTAAAAATCGGACATGTTTTGAGTAAAACCGGGCTTCGAAGGCAAAAAGGCAAAAATGGAAAATTTGGGAAAAATAGCAAATGAGCTCCAAAAATTCTGAACATTTTCAGGTCTCATTCTTAAATCATTTCGAAGAGATTGGCGAAAGAAAATCCGGATTCGGAGTTCGTTTACAAAATGGCCAAATCCTGTGTCCACTATGTAGAAATTCAAAGAGATAAATCCCAAAAAATTACCAAATGAGCTCCAAAAATTTTGAAAATTCGCAGATCTCATTCTTAATTTATTTTGAAGAGATTGCCAAAATAAAATATGGATTCGGATTTCGTTTGCAAAATGGCCAAATCTCGGGCCCACTATGTAGAAATTCAAGCAGATAAATCCCGAAAAAATAGCAAATGAGCTCCAAAAATTCTGAAAACTTCCAGATCACACTTTTTAATTATTTATAAGATATTGGTTAAGAAAAATCTCGATTCAGAGATCGTTTAAAAATGGTGAAAGTTCGGGTGCACAAAAGGGCAGTTTTTGAAGAAAAAATCCAAAAAATAGCAAATGGACTAGCAAAATTTTGAAAACTTCCAAAATTCAATTTTTTATTATTTTTAATGTATTGAAAAAATAAAATTTGAATTTGGAGTCCGTTTCCTATTTATTTTGATTTGAGGGTCAAAAAGGTTAAAAAGGCCTTTAAAAGATTGGAGATTAGGCTGGATTTTTAAAAGGGAAATCAGCCAAACCCATAATGGAGAAGAATGTTGCTGAGATTTTAGATCAAAGCGTCAAAAGTGAAGAGGAAGGTAGTTATTTTTCTTGATCAAGCCTTTGAAATTGTGACACATGGACCAATGGTTGGAGAGGGATGATGTCATATTTATCATCCTATTTATGACATCATCTCCATGACATCATATTTTTAGGGGCTGATTATTCTAATCTAATGGTGGAATTTTTACATAGAAGGCATCTTGAGTGATAGCCATTGGATGAGAAAAAAATAACCACATTCTTTCTAGAAGGAAGGCCATTCGACCAAGGCATATGGGAAGGGGGCTGAGCAGTTTTTTCACAAGGTTTAGAGGTTGGAAAAGAGGCAGTCGCTAAGGAGAAAAAGAGAGAAAAAAAAAGGAGAGGAGAGGAGAAAAAAGGAGAAGGAAAAGAAGGGTTTTAGCTTGTTTTTTCTTGATTTAGAAAGCTAGAGCAAGGTAGCTATGCTTTTTCATGGTTTTTTTCATACTTTGTTGACATGATTTTGTTGTTTTGATTGTCATTTTTCTTCCCTTTTATGAAATAAACTTGTTTCTAAGGAGCTTTCACTTTGTTTTTAAAGAAAAAAAATAAAAAACAACAAGCTTTCATCCTTGTTTTCTACCATGGCTGATTGGTTCTCTTGTTTTTAGATGATTTTTTTTTTTTTTTGATTTTATTCATGTGATTTGTTGTGGTAGGTTAGCTTTCTTGTGTTAGATTAGCTTGATTTGTGGTAGGATAGCTTGATTGTGGTAGTTTAACAATATACCATGCTATGTGTTTGAGGAAATACCTTGCTAAAGTCATAAGGCCATTCGGCCATGCTATGTAGAAATTACCATGTTTGCATTTTTTATGTGTTAACTTGCTTAGTATGTTTCCATTTATATTTACATATTTAGATCATGCCATGTGTTTGTTATATTGTTATTGATATGTTCATGAGATATATTAGTCATTATGTTTGCATTATTATCATGTTTGCTACCATGTGTTTGTGTTATTTGCTAGCTAGTATTATACCATATGATTTGAGGATCATTCGGCCAACATGACCCTTTTTGCTTTGAGTGTGTATTTTCATTTTGTTTAGTTGATAGGTTTGCATTTCATGTCATAATATTGTGTATCTTGAATTGGTTTTCCATGTGTTTATGTTATTGGCTAGATAGGATTCCACTAGTTTGTTTGATGGCCATTCGGCCTCTTCATGTAATCCTTGCATTGTGTGTGCATTTGCAGTATGTTTAGGTACCAATGCGTTGCATTACTATGCCATAAGATTGTGTATTAGTTGTTGTTTGTTCATGCATTAATATTAGGTTTATTGATCACTATATGTTCTTGATATTTTCATGCATTCTCATGACATTTAAGGTCTAGAATCATATTGATATTGCCATACATATTCCCATGCATATAAAGTCTAGAATCATATTGATATTTCCATGCATTTGCTATGCTATTTAGGTCTTAGGTCACTTTCTATTGCCATGTATTTCATGTCACTTTAGGTCTAAGTCTCATTTGCATTATTATGCATCTCATGCATACTTAGGTTAGGATTACATTTATTACCATGCAAACTCATGCTAGGCATTAGATTATTTTGTATTGCCATGCATTCCATACTATTTAGGTTTTAAATCATGCATTTCATACATTTCATTTACTGAATGTTCATGCATATCATGTCATACCACTTGATTTGTGACTTAGGCCAATCAATGGCTCAAAGTCATGCTCATTTGAGCATACTTGTGAAAAATTAAAGAGTTGTCAAATTGATTATTCTACCTTTGTGATTTTTTTTATATAGTCAATTTTTGTCTAAAGTTTTAAAAGTTCTAACTAATGTTTGTAGGTCCTTAAGAGAGTCTCCAACATTTTTACTTTGATTTTTAAATGATTTTATCAAAGGCAAAAAAAATGTGTTTTGGCAAAACAGTTTTTCACCAGTACTCGAACTTTCCCGATTTTTCTGGGAAGTTATATTTAATCATAAAATTAAGCCAATTTGTTCCCGTGTATTTTTACAGTTTTAGAGTCTCCAGTTTTTTTTTTTAGATTTGTTTGAAATTCTAAAAATAGTTTAATAAATCGTGTTTTAAAACTAGATAGTAGAGTCAGATTTAAATTTGAGGGAAAATCATCTTTCTGTTTTGGCTAAGTTACTTAGAGGGGGCTGATTAGGAAATTTAGCTATTGTCTTGGGCTTGTTTCTAGACCATTTTAAACTTAAAAAATTATTTTATAAAGCTCGGGTCAAGGGTGGTCAAGTCCGGGTTTTCAAACTTAGGAAATTAGAGCCATTTAAAAGGGGGGTTCGGCTAGGGTTCATTTTCATCCAAGGATTTTCAAAATTGTTTTCAACAAATCACAAAGTTTTTTTTTTTTTTTGTGTTTTAGAAATTTTAATTTGACATATTTTCCTAAGATAGCCGGATATCTTTTTCGGTATACGTATTTCCTTATTTAAAGGAAAAAAATATATTTTCATGCATTGCATTTTCCATATTCATGCATTTTATTTAATATGTGATTTTTGCTATGATAATTTCTATGGTATGGTTATTATTTTGATTTATATTTTATGATGTTATATTGCTTGTTATATGGTTTTGAGTATTTCAAGCTATCCTATACTTTTTATTTAGTCATTTATTTTTGTCACATCATTTAGAATATATTATATTCATACATTATTTTATTTTCGTGCATATTCCATGATAAAATTATTTTATGTTTCATATCATTTCATGTTACTTAGATTATATTCCATGTCATATAGATTATATTATTTAAAATATACCATGTTATTTAAATCATTTTATTTCATTTAGAATATATCATTTTACCTAGGTCATTTCATTTCACTTAAAATATTTCATGATACTTAGGATATTTCATTTCATTTAGAATATGTTATGCAATTTAAATTTTATCATTTCATTTAGGTTTCATTATGTTATCTAGACTTTGTTATATCATCTTTATTATGTCACATATATTCATGTTCATGTTTTTTAAAATATTTTGAAAAAGATAATGATTTCAAATAAAATAAAGATATTCCCGAGTTAAAATAACTCATGAGTTCTCTACCAGGTTTGCTGGAGAGGATATCATCAATTATCATTAATAAAGGAATATCTTTCTTTCAAAAAACGAGAATGATTCGAAATTTTTTCCAAATAAATAAAAATTTCTATATTTTGCCGATTTTGTCGGGGAATATAGGAAAATTTTGAAATGATAAATTTCGGATCACTTTCAATTAAAAATGGAATTGTTTTACTTTAAATTGGGAATTAATTTGAAATACCAAATTTAAAACTGACTTTTTACCAAGACTTGAGATAACACACTATTAATAAGGTACCGTTTTATACGGGCGTTGTAGGGGTGCTAATCCTTCCCCGCACGTAACCGAGTCCCGAACCCACTTTCTTTGATCTTCTCTGGTTTAAAACACATACTTAAAATTGGTTTTAAAAAATATTTTAATTAATTTTAAAATATTTTACAAACCGGTTTTAATAGGTGGCCGATCATACCTAGCCAAAAAAGATTGGTGGCAACTCCATGTCTTTTTCGAGGTTGTTTTCGAACCCTCATTTTATTTCAAGAGGAATTAAGTCTTCTTTTCCTCTGCTTTCCAATATCACGCTTAAAGAATATAAAGTCTCGCGATGAGACTTGTTATTTTTTAGGTTGCGACAGCTTGGCGACTCCACTAGGGAATATTAGAGAGTCAGGCCTAGAATTAGTCCTGTGTTATCAATGTCTCGGTTTTTTTGGTATTTATTTTTAATTCCCATATTTTTTAAAATAAGGAGAATTTTGAAAATAATAAAATGTTTTTGAATATAGTCATACTCGTGCGCATGCATTTTATTATTGTTCTCTAGTTATTTAATGTTGAATAGTATGCTTGTTGGTTAATGCGTTACACTAATCTTGATCTTTGTTTTAATGAATTATTGGGTTATCTAGGGTAAGGATTATAGAGTAGGTGTTGAAAGGTTTGTTTTGTTCCTCCGCACACACTACATTTGCATTTGCATAATATGAACTCTCTACTCGGGTTTTGTCCTTTTAAGGAGGAGTAAAGTAACTACGCCTTCGTGATGATCCTCCGTATAGGCTAGTGAAACACTTTCGGAGTATAAAGTACCTAATGCCTTCGTGATGATCCTCCATATGGGCTTAGGAAAATATACTCTAACGAATTGAACCCGCTTTGATTAGGGTGCCTTACTAGCCTTCACAGGCGACAGTGAGGAGCAATTCGGGGCCTTTAGAACTGATTCACTTCACATAGTGAACTTAGGCGAAGCCATGCCGGATTTTCGTTAAATACCGAAGATAGGAACACATGGAGGGACATTTTTAAATCTTTTGTTACCTATTTTACACTATGAATAAGGGTTGTAGATCGGGCAACGATGAACGTACATCGCCCGTAATAAATGTGATAACCCGCCCCAAAGGCTTTGTGATGCCTAAATGGTTGGATGCTGTGGGGGCAAGTTTTCACCAACTTTTTGAAATTGAAAATAAAAATCCTTTTTCAAGCATTTTGCATTTTGCACATTTCATGTATGTGTGAATAGAGCATGTACATTTATGGTTGTATTGTTGATCTCATTTTCTTGCAATAAACGGATGGTGATAATAATCTTATTTGATGATTTTATAGACCGATAGTGCTACATGAACATTTTCATATTGTACCATAGTAGGATCCACTATTTCGAAATTCTTTTAAGAAAAATAATAATAACATGTTTTTTTTTTAGGAAACATGTTTCAAAAAAATCATAGATTAAATTTGGAGGCAAATTTTGCATAGTGAGATTTTTGAATCATCAAAATTTGGTCCCACCAATTTCATGAAATCATTGGTCATTGTATATACCTTTGTGTTAATTCATTTATTCTTTACATGTATCATATGGACATCAGGTTACAGTCTTAACATGCATGGTCATTCATTGTAGAATACATTTGTGATATACATGGTCTTTCTTTATTTATATCCTTGTGTAAATTTATGAATTCTTTACATGTATCATATGGACATCATGTTACAGTCATACCATGTATAGTCATTCATTGTAGAATACGTTTATGACATGCATGATCATTATTTGTATATATATGTGCATCAATTTATTCATTTTTTAAATGCATCATGTTGCCATTAGTTGCATCCATAGCATACATAGTCATCATAATTTCTCTGTATATGTTTATGCATTAATCATCAGTATATTTATGCACATAAGAATAGAGCATGTACCTTCATAATTGTATTCTTGATCTCATGACATTTTCATTTGCATGAAAGGGGTTTGAGATATGAGGAACGAATAGGAGGAATGATTGGGGTTTTTGGAACGCAACCAAGAGGAATTTGGGCATGAAATCCGGGAGGTGAAAGAAAAGCTTGCCAAAATGATGAAAATGTTTGAGGATATGGGTAAAAGTAAGGGGGAACTTTCTCAGGGCTCTACATCACCTTCGAATCAACCAAAACCATCAGGTCCAGAACATACAATCCTTGCTGGATCCTGCACTTGTCAATGCCACAAAGGTTGCAATTCTAATGAAATTGTGGACAAAATCGTGAAAATGATTAAACTCAAGTGCCTGATACCAAGGATAGAAACCTCAAATCCCAAACAGTCCCAGCAATTGGTCCTAGGTCTAAACCAGTATCCTCACCCTACTATTGCCCAATTGTCCACTAGGATGATCACTACGGGATCCTTGAATCCCTCTCCAGCACCACCAATTGAGAGTTCGTATTTCTTCCCTCATCAAGTACCTTACCAAGCATCCCTGATAGGAACCTTGAACTATATACAACCTCTAAGGGTCTCGTGCCCAAATCCATACCCTTACCATGCTGTTCCGCCACCTTTCTATGTAAGCACTTCGGTTCGAACCTTAGTGCCACCATCAAGTGCCCCAGCTCCTAGGCCATGTGTGACTAATAAACAACCCAAGAACAAGACTCAAGAGCAGTATGATCCCATTCCAATCAGCTACTGAGAGCTTCTCCCTATACTGGTCCAAAATCACATGGTTGCCTGTGTGCCATTGAAACCCCTGTTCCCATCATATCAAGAGGGGTATAACCCAAATACAAGATGCGATTATCACTGCGAAATTACTGAGCACATCATTGAAGACTGTATAGCCGTCAAAAGGAAAGTGCAATCTCTTATAGATGCCAAGTGGTTGGATCCAACGACGCTGATTGATAGAGGACTGGGAAAGGGTAATTAGGAGTGGAAGATTTACGGTAATGATGTGGAAGGACTTCGGTCTTATATGATGTAATAGGATTTCACTTTTTCAGTAGCCAGCTCTTATAGCCTTAGGATGCTAGGAAAGATAAAGTTCTTATAAAGGCAGTTTTAATCACTGCTCATATTTTGTAAACATGGTTTATACCATTGTGAACATTGATTTGGGAATTAATTGGTTGTGCTTCAAATTTATGATATGTTGATGATTAGGTTCCTCCGGTTCTTATTTCCTCCGTGGTATGGTCCCCTTTGCATTTTGCATCCGATCAATTATTTGTCATACCATACTACCATACATGCATCTTGGTAGCCTCAGATGGTATTCATGACAAACAAGTATGCACTAATTTGCTTATTACTTAAATCATGTTAGCATTAGGTCGCATTCATGATACAGATGGTCAGTATGATTTTCTTTGTATATACTCTGTGTCAATCATTCATTGTTTACATGCATCATATTTGACATCGTGTTGCATTCATAGTGTATATGATCATTCATTGGGAAATACACTGAAATATACATGGTCATTTATTCCATATATCCATGCGTTGATTTGTTTATTCTTGGCTTGCATCCTGGTGGCATCGTGATTGCATTTATTACATGTATAGTCAGCATGTTTCCACTGTACATGTCCATACATCATATTGTTTAGGCTTCACGTGTATCAAATTCCATTCATGACTCTTTCATCATGACATACATTTGGGGAAATAAAATAGAAGTTGGCTTGGCTTTAAGAGTTTTTGAAAGAATTTCCATTTCAAATCAGAGGTATGAGAAGTACTGAGTACCCTTTCAATACAGACTAGTGCTATGGAGAATGAACAAGTTGCCCTAATGGAAAGAATGGAAAGAGTACAGGAAGAATTGCGAGAACAGCTGGCAAAGTCTCAAGCAGAACCTAAGGATCAGATGACTAAATTGATGGAGCTGATGTCCGCTGTAATCAAGGGAAAAGGATACACTAGAAACTTTACTGCCAGAGAAAGGTTAGAGGCACAAAAGGGTCAAAGTGAGGTCATGATGTTGTTGGATAGCCAGAACACAGTTAAACCCAGCAACACCCTGAACTTAGACAACCCAGTTGAACATGAAAAGTTGAAAATGGTTGAGTTAAATGAGGTTGAGTTGGCAGATTCCCAAGGGAAATATCAGTTGCTAGATGAAAGGCTCCGGGTAGTAGAAAATACAGACGTATTAGGGAGTGTGGATTCGAAAGAATGATGTTTGGTCCTCGATTTAGTCATTCCTCCTAAATTTTATATCACTGACTTTGTGAAATATGACGAGATGACCGATCCGTCAGCCCACATCACTATGTTCTGCCGGAAGATGACGAGTCATATAGATAATGATAAGCTTTTGATTCACTACTTTCAGGATAGCCTCAGCGGGTCTGCAATTAGATGGTATAGTCAGTTGAGAAAGGATCAGATTCACTCTTGGAACGACCTGGCTAGGGCTTTTCTAAGCCAGTACAAGTATATGACCGACATGGTGCTTGACCGTCTCACCTTGCAAAATATGAAGAAAAGAGCTACTGAGAGCTTCAAAGAATATGCGCAGTGGTGTATGAGCCTGGCCGTCCAAGGTCAATCACCTTTAACTCAGAAAGAAACCATTGTCCTTTTTGTGAATACACTGCAAGCCCCGTACTATGATATACTTGTCGGTAACACCACGAAGAATTTTTCGAACATGGTAATTTCAGGGGAGATGATTGAGAATGCTATCAAGGATGGGAAAATTGAAGGAGAAAGAACATCTAATACTGAGAGAAATAGAGCATTTCAAAAGAGAAAGAAATATACCCAAGTCATGGAATGCTTTGCCCCATCTCCCCAATTCTCCTCGTATCAGCCATTTTACTCTACCCTAAACAATGTCTCTCAAGGTTCTTATCCTTACCAACCAATGACTGCAATCACACCAGAATTTACATCTGTATATCAATCTAACACCCTTGGGAATAATCGAATGGGGCATAAAAAGCGAAAAAAATCAGGTTGACTCAATTCCTGTGAAATACAGTGAGCTACTATCTCAACTCATCCAGAATCACCTTGTGACACCCATGCAATTAGAGCCTTTAAAGCCTCCTTATCCGAGATGGTATGATGCTAATGAGTGTTGTGGTTATCATTCTGGCAATCAAGGTCACTTAATAGAGAACTGCCCCACTTTGAAGTACAAGGTCAGGGATCTCATCAAGGTTGGTTTGATAAGTTTTGAAGATGGGAAAGCCAAGTGTCATAAGAAACATGGTGCATAATCATATTAGGATTTTTGATGCATGTAGTTCTATACACTGTGATGATGAAAGCACTTGTCTCCTGTTGACATCTACATGACATAAATTTTGGATTTAAATGTTTTGTGTTCTTTATGTTTAAATAATAATTTGAATTTGCAAAAAATTGAAACTTTATGAAAATTTGTGGTAAACAATAAAAAGGGGTTTTCACATGAAATAAGGGACAGTCTCGAGAATACTGATGATCATTGTTAGAAATGACTCAATATTTTCCCTCTCTCTTTTAGGGTTCCCTATGCCTAAATCCCTTGAAACAAGACTACTTGAAAAACTTAATGTTTCAAGGAATATGAATAATTAAACTTCATAAACCATTGTCACTGCATAATAAACAAAGATGTAAATCCTAGTCTAGGCTATGAACAAAGGAACAAATTTTTTGAAAATTTTTCGAACTCTTTGAAATTCAAACAAATGAGGCATTCTTTCAAGAATCTAGATCTTGGTAATTCGATGTGTGTCAAGGTGGTGCCAAAGCCATTCATGTCATTTCCATCAAACCACAAAACACAAATTGCCCAAACATCACTTTATGATTGACACCCTGGGGCACAATAATTAAACTAAATTATCCCATGTCCTAGAGAAAACTCGTTTTTGGGTCATATTTTTCTTGTCTCTTCAAAGAACTTAGATTTAAACTTAGATTTTTCAGTGTAAACTTAGACTTGCTATGTTCCTCATTGATACAATTTCCCTAGGTTGATCAAATTGGGGCATCATATCTGGAAATGATGAATATGTGGTGAATAAGGATGGATTAACGCATGAAGCATTGGGGCATACAATGAAAAAACAAAAAAAGAAAGAAGAAAAATTGTGATATCATGCGTATGAGAATTCAGATGATTTCAAGTGCAAAATGAAATTTTGATTATCTATTTCCCCTGAGGATTGCTTTCCAATGAGAATATTTGTGCTTGATATGAGAAATGGCCATCTTTCATATCTCTCTCGCAGAAAGATATTATCCATAGTCACCCATTTTGAGCCGAAAGAATTCATTCTTTTTGAACCCTGATCAAGGATCACCCTCTACACTAAGGGGCAAATGTGAGGAAAGATCTTCTTAAAGATAAGTCCTAGTTCGAAGACAGATACAAAGAAAATTGAGCCCTAAATGAATATGTGCTCATTCTGTCGAAATGGAAGCCAAGAACAAAACAAAAGAAAAAAAAGTGAGAAAAAACATGGAAGCCAAAAGCAAAGAAGAAAAAGAGCAAAGTCAAAAGGAATCAAAAGTCCAAAAGGGACAAATGCTTCAAAGGGAATTCTCCTAAAGAAATGATCCTTGACTTGATTACCTTCAAACACATATTTTGGGCCTATTTATCCTTTCTTTCTAAACCCCAAGCCATTGTCTACATTACGTGCTTTAAACACCCATTTTGATCAAGCATGAATATTCAACTTGAAGGGTTTTTCCTCAGATTTTATCTCATCTCATAGAATTCTCATTTCACTAAGGAAGAAGTTAGAATTCTCAAGTGCATGGTAAAAAAAAAAAAATAAAAAAGAGAAAAAAAGAAAAATAGGAAAAAATGGGACTCTAGGGAGAAAACCCAAAGAACGGGCGGTCTAGAGTAAAATGGAAAATTTTGATGCCATCTATGATAATGCCAATACCACAAAAAACAAGGTCATCGAGGAACATCTAGGAATTCTCGAACCTCCTAAATTGAGAGCTCTATTCGAAGGATTGATTTCAAAAACTAAGACTTTTTCCCTCCAAGATTAAACTTTCCAGCCAATCTTGATGCTTGTCAAAATGCCTTGATATGAAAATTAAAAGAATGTTGGATTTGTTCAGTTCTCAATGAATTCATGATTTATAAAACCTATTCCATTTGTGAGCCTAGAAGGGACATACATTTTTGTTGTGAAGTTTTCTTCGATCAACCAAAATTTTGTTATACCAAGCCTGGCCAATCCTAGTTGAAAAAAACTAGATTGACACTATAAATTTCTAACAATGATCACCAGTCTTCAAAAGATTTGTACATCACACACTTTGGAGTTAATATTTTTCGTTCATAGGTTTTCTAAATGGGAAAAAAAAATAAAGATATTTTTTGAAATACCCATTTTTGATGTTGACATGAGACAAGGGTTTTTCTAACCCAAAGGTATAGAGCTATTAGGATAGGCCTTGACTTCCAGTTATGAGATGAAGAAATAGAACTCATTTCAGACATCTACTGATAAAAATTTGAAGACTGTTGGGGCAAGGAGAATAGCCAAAATGATTTGAAGATATACTTTGATTTGAAAAAGAAGAAAATGAATTTGAAAGGCTAAGCCAAAGTCTAGAAGAATGATCGGAGGCATTTGCATCATTCCTGAGCATTCATCTCTTTATTAAGCTTTTGCATCTGCACAGTGTCGGTGAGCATTTGCATCATTCATGGGTATTTGCATGGGTATTATTCCATTAGCATCTGCATTCTACCTTTACAAGTATATCATTCATAGATATTTGCATTTGCATCATCTCAAGCAATTGCATCATTTCTAGGATCATTGCATCTTCATTATAGTTGCAATTACATCGTTCTTGAACCATTTACATTTTCATTTTCATCATGACAAATTTTCATTTTATTTTGCTGCATTTAGAAGCATTTGCATCAATTCAAGACATTTGCATCTGCATCATGAAGCATTTGCATCAATCCAAGCCATTTACATTTGCACCCTTCTCAAAGCTTTTGGGTATAATTTTCAACACGATTTTTAAAATGAGCAAGTCTTCGATGGTGATAACTGAAGCTTCTGGAGGTGTTACGCAGAATTTTACAATGAGCAAACCTTTGGTGGTGATAGCCAAAGCTTCTGGAGGGGATATCTAGAATTTTACAAATTTTAAAAGTGAACAAGTCTTCGGTGGTGATAGCTGAAGCCTCTGGTGAAGATATCCAGAGTTTTATAATTTTGAACAGTGAGAAATCTTCTTCTGGAGGAGTTACCCAGAGTTTTACAGTTTTAAAAATGAGCAAGTCTTTGGTGGTGATAGCCGAAGCTTCTGGAGGAGATACTCATAATTTTATTCAACATCTGCATCTACATCAAAAAGCATTTGCATCAGTCTAAGTCATTTGAATTTGCATCAAGAAAATTTGCATCAAATCAAGTCATTTACATTTGCATCAAAGACATTTGCATCAATCTAAGTCATTTGCATCTACATCAAGAAGCATTTGCATCAACTAAAGACATTTGCATTTGCATCATGAAGCATTTGCATCCTCTCTTAAAGCTTTCAGGTATAATCGAACTCGTTCTGCTTCTCAAATGAGTCAAGTCCCGAGACCACTGCCAAGATATTTTGTTTTAAATTCGAACTCGTTCTGCTTCTCAAATGAGTCGAGCCCCGAGACCACCGTCAAGGTCCTTTATTTTATTTTGAACTTGTCGAACCCAAAATTTTACATTTTTAAACTGAACAAGTCTTTGGTAGTGATAGCTGAAGCTTATGGAGGTGATACCCAGAATTTTTACAAATTTTAAAAAAAGAACAAGTCTTTGATAATGATAGCTGAAGCTTCTGGAGTTGATACCAGAATTTTACAAATTTTAAACAGTGAGAAAGTCTTCGGTGGTGATAGCTGAAGCTTCTAGAGGAGATACCCAGAATTTTACAAATTTTAAACAGTGAGAAAGTCTTTGGTAGTGATAGCCGAAGCCTCTGTAGAGATATCCAGAGTTTTATTTTATTTTATTTTAAAAAAATGAGCAAGTCTTCGGTGGTGATAGCTGAAGCTTCTGTTGGCATTATGTTGGCATTAGATTGCATCCATAGCATACATAGTCATCATAATTTCTCTGTATATGTTCATGCATTAATCATCAGTATATTCATGCACATAAGAATAGAGCATGTACCTTCATAATTGTATTCTTGATCTCATGACATTTTCATTTGCATGAAAGGGGTTTGAGATATGAGGAATAAATAGGAGGAACGATTGGGGTCTTTGGAACGCAACCAAGAGGAATTTGGGCATGAAATCCGGGAGGTGAAAGAACAGCTTGCCAAAATGATGAAAATGTTTGAGGATATGGGTAAAAGTAAAGGGGAACTTTCTCAGGGCTCTACATCACCTTCGAATCAACCAAAACCATCAGGTCCAGAACATACAATCCTTGCTGGATCCTGCACTTGTCAATGCCACAAAGGTTGCAATCCTGATGAAATTATGGACAAAATCATTGAAATGATTAAACTCGAGAGCCTGATACCAAGGATAGAAACCTCAAATCCCAAACAGTCCCTGCAATTGGTCCTAGGTCCAAACTAGTATCCTCACCCTACTATTGCCCATTGTCCACTAGGATGATCACTACGGGATCCCTGAATCCCACTCCAGCACCACCAATTGACAGTTTGTATTTCTTCCCTCATCAAGTACCTTATCAAGCATCCCTGATAGGAACCTTGAACTATGAACAACCTCTAAGGGTCTCGTGCCCAAATCCATACCCTTACCATGCTGTTCCGCCACCTTTCTATGTAAGCACTTCGGTTCGAACCTTAGTGCCACCATCAAGTGCCCCAGCTCCTAGGCCATGTGTGACTAAGAAACAACCCAAGAACAAGACTCAAGAGCAGTATGATCCCATTCCAATCAACTACTGAGAGCTTCTCCCTATACAAGTCCAAAATCACATGGTTGCCTGTGTGCCATTGAAACCCCTGTTCCCATCATATCACAAGGGGTATAACCCAAATACAAGATGTGATTATCACTGCGGAATTACTGAGCACAGCATTGAAGACTGTATAGCCGTCAAAAGGAAAGTGCAATCTCTTATAGATGCCAAATGGTTGGATCCAGCGACGCTGATTGATAGAGGACTGGGAAAGGGTAATTAGGAGTGGAAGATTTACGGTAATGATGTGAAAGGACTTCGGTCTTATATGATGTAATAGGATTTCACTTTTTCAGTAGCCAGCTCTTATAGCCTTAGGATGCTAGGAAAGATAAAGTGCTTGTAAAGGTAGTTTTAATCACTGCTCATATTTTGTAAACATGGTTTATACCATTGTGAACGTTGATTTGGGAATTAATTGGTTGTGCTTCAAATTTATGAGATGTTGATGATTAGGTTCCTCCGATTCTTATTTCCTCAGTGGTATGGTCCCCTTTGCATTTTGCATCCGATCAATTATTTGTCATACCATACTACCATACATGCATCTTGGTAGCATCAGATGGTATTCATGACAAACATAGTATGCACTAATTTGCTTATTACTTACATCATGTTAGCATTAGGTCACATTCATGATACACATGGTCAGCATGATTTTCTTTGTATATACTCTATGTCAATCATTCATTGTTTACATGCATCATATTTGACATCGTGTTGCATTCATAGTGTATATGATCATTCATTGGGAAATACACTGAAATATACATGGTCATTTATTCCATATATCCATGCGTTGATTTGTTTATTCTTGGCTTGCATCCTGGTGGCATCGTGATTGCATTTATTACATATATAGTCAGCATGTTTCCACTGTACATGTCCATACATCATATTGTTTAGGCTTCACGTGTATCAAATTCAATTCATGACTCTTTCATCATGACATACATTTGGGGAAATAAAACAGAAGTTGGCTTGGCTTTAAGAGTTTTTGAAAGAATTTCCATTTCAAATCAGAGGTATGAGAAGTACTGAGTACCCTTTTAATACAGGCTAGTGCTATGGAGAATGAACAAGTTGCCCTAATGGAAAAAATGGAAAGAGTACAGGAAGAATTGCGAGAACAGCTGGCAAAGTCTCAAGCAGAATCTAAGGATCAGATGACTAAATTGATGGAGCTGATGTCCGCTGTAATCAAGGAAAAAGGATACACTGGAAACTTTGCCGCCAGAGAAGGGTTAGAGGCAAAAAAGGGTTAGAGTGAGGTCATGATGTTGGATAGCCAGAACACAGTTAAACCCAACAACACCCTGAACTTAGATAACCCAGTCGAACATGAAAAGTTGAAAATGGTTGAGTTAAATCAGGTTGAGTTGGCAGATTCCCAACGGAAATATCCGTTGCTAGATGAAAGGCTCCGGGTAGTAGAAAATACAGACGTATTCGGGAGTGTGGATTCGAAAGAATGATGTTTGGTCCTCGATTTATTCATTCCTCCTAAATTCAATATCACTGACTTTGTGAAATATGACGAGACGATCGATCCGTCAGCCCATATCACTATGTTCTGCCGGAAGATGATGAGTCATATAGATAATGATAAGCTTTTGATTCACTACTTTTAGGATAGCCTCAGCGGGTCCGCAATTAGGTGGTATAGTCAGTTGAGAAAGGATCAGATTCGCTCTTGGAACGACCTGGCTAGGGCTTTTCTAAACCAGTACAAGTATATGACCGACATGGCGCTTGACCGTCTCACCTTGCGAAATATGAAGAAGAGAGCTACTGAGAGCTTCAAAGAATATGCACAGCGGTGTATGAGCCTGGCCGTCCAAGTACAACCACCTTTAAGTCAGAAAGAAAGCATTGTCCTTTTTGTGAATACACTACAAGCCCCGTACAATGATATACTTGTCGGTAACACCACGAAGAATTTTTCAAACATGGTAATTTCAGGGGAGATGATTGAGAATGCTATCAAGGATGGGAAAATTGAAGGAGAAAGAACATCCAATACTGAGAGAAATAGAGCATTTGAAAAGAGAAAGGAATATACCCAAGTCATGGAAGGCTTTGCCCCATCTCCTAAATTCTACTCGTATCAGCCATTTTACTCTACCCTAAACAATGTCTCTCAAGGTTCTTATCCTTACCAACCAATGACTGCAAGCACACCAGAATTTACATCTGTCTATCAATCTAACACCCTTGGGAATAATCGAAGGGGGCATAAAAAGCGAAAAAAATCAGGTTGATCCGATTCCTGTGACATACAGTGAGCTACTATCCCAACTCATCCAGAATCACTGATGGAGACTCAATTAAGAGTTGTAAACCCAAGTGCAGGTTATGTTCAAGTAATAAATTCTCGGGTGTCCGAGGTCGAACCACAGGGAAGCGTATTAGTAAGTATAAGTTTATAAATATATAAGAAAAAGAAAGTAAACAAGATATTAGGGAATCAACAACAAAACAAGATAAATAAGATACTAGAGAACAAAATAAACAAAATAACATAAAAGAAATTAAAGAAGATATAAAAAAAAATAATAAAAGATGTTGAGGTTAGAGAATCCACTCTTGGTGTTATGCTAAGATTAATCTTGTTTTATTACACAATTGAAATTCACACATAAGGGAGGTTCCAATCGGAAGGTTTAGCAATTCAGTCCAAATTGTCCAACGTCCATAGCATATGATATTATGTTCATTTGGTGTCCTCAAAACTCATAAAAAGAGTCCAAGCATTCCTTATGCCAAGGTATATGTCTACAACAAATCAAGGTTATGAAACCAAGCATTTACTGTGCCATTTTCATTGTCAATAATGAATCAAGGTCTCTACTTTGCAAGTATGATTTTAAACCAAAAGAAAATATTATCTATACTAGTGTTTATAAATGATGATTCATTTTAGCTCATGTTTAAGAGACTAACCTTAGCATTTACCAAAAGCTTCACCTCATCACCTCAACAATATGATTATCAACACATACTAGATATGAATAAAATGAAAAGAAATGTAAGAAGCATAAGTAAATAAAGAAAAAGAAAACTAGAGAAAGGAAAGAAGAAGAAAACTTAGAGAATTTTATTACAATGGCTAATATCCTACCAATGTACAATAATGTTTCTTAAAATCATCCAAGGCCCTCTATTTATACATATTTTGGAGAGCTAAATGACAAGAGACAAGCTTTTTAAATTTCAAAGGTAGGTATAATAGGTGGGTGCATTTTTCTAACAATTTTCGTCATATTGTATGACAATTTTGATCAGCCAGCTTGATGGTTAATTTTGTCAATGTTGGAGGCTTGATCTGATCACATGGTCTTCTAGAAAAATGTTCCCCTATCAGTTTGTAATCCATAGCCGTTGGAATCAGCTCATTTTCTCATGTGGATCAGAAGATATGATCAAAATACCAAAAACTGGTCAGAACAGACGGCATTGCACGTCAGCCAACTTGATACCACATTTTGCTAGGGAAAACGACTCCGTTTCAAGAAGTGTAAAGCATGAAAAAGATACATATGCCTCTTAACTTTGAACTGTAAAAATTTCAGCCTTAATGCTTTTTTGAAACTCCAGATATAGCTGATATGGAAAAAGGTGTCGGAACTGGAACTGAACTGGATTTGCCCTTAATTCTTGATTTAACCTAGTAATCTGAAATCACTCAAAGAAACTCGTGAAAAACACCAAATTACATAAAAATATAAAAGATCATAAACACAATTAGACTAAGCAATAATAACTCGTATTTGACACAAAACAATAATAAAACATAACTAAAAACTATATAATTATACGAGTTATCACACCCCCACACTTAGATTGTTGCTAGTCCCTAGCAACGACTCAATCCTAGAAAAAATAAATAAATAAATAAACAGGAAAACAAGTTAAAGGGGTCTCAAACAAACAAGCAAGATCAAGCGTAAGAATTGGCAAGGCATCTAATTAAGTATCATTGGCATATTAAGTTCGAGTAAAGGGTCAATGAGATTAAAATTGAAGGCATTACCGTACGATTGAGGAACTTCCTTCTTGGCGAGACTTTAGCTAGCCATGGAGGACTAGGCAAACTATAGCTTCATAAGTACACATGCTAAGATCCTTGTCACCGCAGTTCACAAGTGAACTCGACAAATCTGATCGGTACAGAGATGAATCTGAGGCTTATGGACAAGTGAGGGGTGGAATGTTCAAACATAATCTGAGGTTTATCACAAGTTAGGCTCAAGAAATATAATAATAATGTGATCAATCCTCTCAAAATATTTCCATTCTCACTCATCCTTAGTCCTATGTTCAACATTAATATTTTGAAAAGAAAACAAAAAGCAAGAAAAGACTCGATCCAAAGAAAATAGAAAAGTAAAAACCTCTCTATAATGAAGAACCTCGAATCTTGAATTCTGATTTTTTTTAAAGCATAAGTGATTTTCTTTTGATTTGTGCCCTCATTGGGACATCTTTTATGCACAATCACATCTATTCATTATCATCATTCTTGTTTTTTTTTTTTTTTTTTTTTTTTTTTTTTTTTTTTCAGAAATCACATTGGATTCCATACTTTCTTTTTCTTTCTTTTTATTCAATTGATCAAACAAGACATATTTTCATCAGCTCTTTTTTTCAGCATATTTTTCTCAACTCATCACAACATTGTTTTGGCATCAATAAGTTCGAAGTTCACGACTCTAAAAACAGTCACTCATTCTAACTACCCTCTTTTGCATTATTCCCATTTTTTTTTCAGATTTCAAAAGATAACAAAATAAACAAGAAGGAAACACACAATCCCAAACCCAATGATCACAAATATTATCATAAAAGTATAAAGAGGGAATGGGGGTCGGAGTCGTATCCGTTCACTTTGGCATAATTTCTGGAGTTCATATCTAGCGATCCAACCCGAAGGTTTACAACCTATGGGCTCCTAATGTAAGGGGGCAAAGATAAGGGGCTTTTTGGATAGTGACTTTGTTCTAAGATCAGATAATGTGTAGATGCAAGCATCTATGTGATGACCTAAATCTGCATGTGGAATGAAGAGAAAAACTAAACTTACTATGTCTTCCCAGTTTTCCGTGGCTTTCCAAAGGCTCACCATGAATTCACATTCCAACAAAAATCAAACCGATCTGCCAAAAACAATCTCAAAGACATTTGATCATCAAAAATATTCAATTTTTAGAAAACCAAATTGAAAATAACCTAGATAACTTAATCAAAGCCTTTGTAACTCTATTGCTTTATCCACATGCTTGCCAAGATTATACTAATACTAAAAAAAAAAAAATACATACACGAAAGTAGTAAAACACATGCAGATAATAAATGGACCAGATAGTTTTTTTTTTTTGAAAAGATTAAATCAAACTGACAAGGTATGTCTCAAGTCTCCCTTACTCAGACCTTGTTTAGAATGAATACTTCTAAATGGCTTAAAACACAACAATTTTTTTTTTTTTTTTTTTTTTTTTTACAAATTAGCAAAATATGTCCCTTACCCCCTACTAAAATATGACATTGTCCCCAATGTCAAATTTTAAAGGTAGAATTTAGGAGATATTACCTGCAGAGATTGCTAACCACTTATTATAACTGAGACACAACAAACAAAATGTTAGATAATGTCACAAAGACAAAGTGCAATCCACTCCTTTCTTGTCTATATCTCTTTTTCTTTTTTCGAGCGTTTGCGAAACAACCGTAGCAGGTAAATACTCATAAGCTTAGAGCTTTTTGAGTAAATCTTCAATGGTTGTAGCAAAAATTATGGTTCTCCTTGCCTCTGAAAACATGAATCCATTTTCCACAACATTATCTAAATATGAAAGCAAATTACTAAAATAACCATTAATATTAAGCAAACCAATGGGTTTCTTATTTGTGACCAAAGATGACCAAGAAGCCACGCAAGCTATTTCTTCCAATGTACCCAGACCTCCTGGTAAAGCAATGAATGCATCGGCAGAATGGTACATGATTGTCATCCGTTCAGGGATACTCCGGACTTATATTTCCTTACCCAAGGTAGGTCCACAAAAACCTATGAATAGTTTTGGCACGATTCCTAGAACTGGACTTCCTCCGGCGTGTGCTGCTGTAGCGACTGCTCCCATTAAACCCGTACTACCGCCTCCATAAATCAACTGGATCTTTTGTTGGGCAAGTATTACTCCAACTCTTATGGCTTCATCAGCTAATATTTTATTTTTCCCTGGATAAGCACCTCCAAAGACACAAATTTTTTCAATGCGTTGGGACGAAGTACTTTCCATTTTTTTTCGAGTGCCTGAAAGAGAATGAGTACATGGTGTAATATATAGAGGACTGAGTAGTGAATCAGACAAGAGTAATAATGTCGCCGAAAGTGTATTTGACCTGTCAGAAGGAAATGTTAACCTAACAAAAGATTTTTGCGTGATTTCAGGAAGAAAATCAAAAAGAGAAGAAAAATCAACCGTAAAAGACCAATGCAAAAAAAAACGAGAATAATTACACAAATCGAACAACACGTAAATTAAACCGAAATGAAGTTATTGCAAATCAAACCAAAAGCTGAGAAGTCATTTATTGTAGTTGTGATTGTGGCTCACATCTTCCTCTGGTTTTACGTCCAGAAACGGCTTAAACGCCTTCTATGAGTCGAGGATATGCTTCCCATCCAGTTTTCTTACAAGCTGGCAAACAGGGTCTTTTAACATCAGATTCCCAAGATGTTGCCATTCCCTTTGGAATTGCGGCCATAAATCAAGAATTTCTCTTTGTACGTCTCCACTAGGATGCGTCTCAAGAGAAAGTTGGATATTACCCAAATTCTCCTTACTCAGTCCATCCTTAATGAATTCAATTTTATCATCTCGATTTGAGGACGGAATCCCAATAGAACGACATTTACCGTTACACGTCCATCGTGCACATTTGTGGCAATTGGAACTCATGCGCTTTGCTCGTCGCTTCTTTGCAAAAGTGCTTCTACCTGTACCTGGTAAATGCAAAACAAGAAGATATTCATCTTCACGTACCTTGGCTTCAATTATCCAACCTATGTCTTCAGGAATCCCTTTGTGCATAAGCATTCTTAATCTTTCAATCGAACTTGGTAAAGCTTCAGTAAAATATTTCGAGGAAAAGGAGGAAATCGTTTCTACAATCTTGTGAGAATATCATCCATCCTGAAAAAAAAAATGAAAGAGAAATTGAAAGAGAAATTTATATACAATATCAGTTTTGTGGGTAGCTGATGGAACCGACTTAAATAATCACGGAGTACCGTTATCCGCCATTTAACCGGGGTTAAAAAAATGTAATTTTTTTTAAAAGAAGATTAGTAAAAATTATATTTACATCTAGTTATTTTCAAAACAAGGATCAGAAAGAAAAACAACCTCTTTAGGATTCTCAATGTCAACTGCTCCATAATGATACACATGCTTAACCACAAATGGGCCAGTCCATCTTGATCTCAACTTACCAGGAAATATGTGAAGTCTAGAATTATAAAGTAGAACTTTTTACCCAACATCAAATGTTTTTCTTGAAATTAACTTGTCATGAAAGGCTTTAGTTCTTTCTTTATGAATTTTAGAATTCTCATATGCATCATTTCTGAGTTCCTCAAGTTCATTTATTTGTAATTTCCGTAAATTAGAAGCGTCATCAAGGTTTGAGTTGAACATATTAATGGCCCAATATGCTTTATGCTCAAGTTCCACAGGTAAATGACAAGGTTTTCCATAAACTAGCCTATAAGGAGACATGCCCAATGCTGTTTTAAAAGCTGTTCGATAGGCCCATAATGCATCACTAAGTCTAAGAGACCAATCTTTGCGATTTGGATTAACCGTCTTTTCCAAAATTTGTTTAATCTCCCTATTTGCTAATTCTACCTGTCCATTTGTCTGCGGGTGATAAGGGGTTGCAACTTTGTATGTAATGGCATATTTCTTCATTAATGTTTCAAAAACCTTGTTCGAAAAATGTGTTCCCCCATCACTTATGATAAATCGAGGAATTCCAAATCGACTCAAAATATTTTCTTTTAAAAATTTAATCACTGTTTTGTGATCATTATTTCGACATGGAAGTGCCTCTATCCACTTTGAAACATAATCTATTGCAACTAAAATGTATAAGAAACCAAAAGATGGTGAAAATGGTCCTATGAAATCAATACCCCAAGAGTCAAAAATTTCAATTACAAGAATTGGGTTCAAAGGCATCATGTTTCTTTTCGAAATGGAACCTAATTTTTGACAAATTTCACATGACTTGCAAAAATTATATGCATCTTTGAATAAAGTTGGCCAGTAAAATCCACACTGTAAAATTTTTGCAGCAGTTTTCTTTGATGAAAAATGACCACCACATGCCTCGGAATGACAAAACTTAATTACACTACTTACCTCATTGTCGGGAATGCATCTTCGAAAAATCTGATCAGGACAATATTTGAACAAGTAAGGGTCATCCCAGTAGAATTTCTTTACCTCATTCAGAAACTTCCTTTTATCTTGGGGGCTCCATTGAGAAGGAATTTTTCCCAAAAAGGAATATTTTAGCTCGGATGGCAATGGTTTTAAATCCAGCTTGGGTGGTTCAATAGTTGATGGTACAGTGACATTTGTGAGTGATGGAAGTTCCTCAAACTTTTGTTTCCAACAATGCTTATCCAGAAAAGAATTTAACAAAGAATCAGTGTGTGAAATTTCTGAAGCATTATCAAACTCACATTCAATTAAATAAGCTTCTAAAGGATCATGGAATGTGGTAGTGGTGAGATGTTCATGAACAAGTTCTTCAATGAAATCCACTTCATATACTTCTGAATCATCACCAGGTTGCTTGCAAATGTTGAACACATTTAATTCTAAAGTCATATTTCCAAAAGAAATGTTCAAAATACCATTCCTGCAATTTATCAGAGCATTAGAAGTTGCAAGAAATGGACGGCCTAATATAACAGGAATTTGAACATTTGGATTTGAAACAGGATGTGTGTCCAAAACAATAAAATCAACAGGGAAGTAAAAATTATCAATTTGAACCAAAACATCTTCAACTATCCCTCGAGGAATTTTTACAGAACGATCAGCTAGTTGAAGTGTAACAGGTGTTTCCTTGAGTTCACCTAAACCTAAATGTTGATAAACAGAAAAAGGCAAAAGATTAACACTAGCACCATGATCAAGCAATGCTCGTTCTATTCTAGTGTTTCCAACGATGCATGAGATTGTTGGACATCCAGGATCTTTGAATTTTGGTGGAGTAAGGTGCTGAATGATTGAGCTCACACTTTCCGTCAGAAATGCTTTCTTTTGTACATTATGTTTCCTTTTAACTGTGCACATGTCCTTCAAAAATTTAGCATAAGATGGAACTTGTTTGATTGCATCCAATAAAGGAATGTTAATCTTAACTTGTTTGAAAAGTTCATAAATTTCTGCATTTTGATTCAAATTCTTTATTGTTTGCAACCTTTGAGGAAAAGGAGCAGGATGCATACCTTTTTCTTTGTCCAAATTTTCAAGAAGTTCAGACTTACCATCATCCTTACCATTACTTTTCAGAGGGGAAGGAGGATCTTGGTCTTTTGATGGAATGTTTTTGTCAATTGCCTTTCCACTTCGAAGAGTTGTGATAGAACTGTCATTTTCCTGTTGAGTTTCATTGGAGCAAGAAACAAGACATTGAGTAGAAGGGTTAGGTTGAGGTTGAGCAGGAAACTTACCTTTTTCTTGAGTGCGTAATGAAGCTGTCAATGTGGACAAGGTGTTTTTGATCTCATTGATGTCCTGTGAAGTTTGGTTATTCACATTTGCTTGTGTTTGCATGAATGCTTGCAATGTCTCTTCCAAGGTTTGTACACGTGAAGGTTGATAGGAAAATGTGTTGCTCGGCTTTTGAGATTGTGGTACCTGAACATGATTATTATTCCGCCAACTGAAGTTGGTATGATTTCTCCATTAAGGGTTATACGTTTCAGAGTAAGGAGAAGGAAAAGGCTTTTTAAATGTGTTTATGGAATTTACTTGATCATGCAACGCTTCTTTAAGAATGGGAATGTTTGGACATTCAGAAGTGGGGTGTCCCATGATTTCACAAATTCCACAACTTTCTTCATTTTTAACCGTTTTGACTTCTTTTACTTCTCTAAGTTCCATGGCTTTAATCTTTCTAGCCAAATTAGCTACTTTAGCTTTTATCTCATCTTCTTGACTAAAATGATATTTACCTCTGTTAGAAACAAGATTAGATCTATTGGAACTTTCAGAGGAATTATCTGTGTGCCAGGCTTGAGAGTTATCTGCAAATGGTCTAGGTAGTCAAAGGCTTCTTCAGGTTCTTTTTCTAGAAACTCACCGTTACACATTGTTTCAACAAATTGTTTAGTTTCGGGAGTTAAACTTTCATAAAAGAAACTAATAAGACGCCATTTTTCAAAACCATGATGTGGACAAGAACTTAACAAATCTTTAAAACGCTCCCAGCACTGAAAAAATGCTTCATTTTGATTTTGATTGAAATTTTGAATCTGTCTTTTCAAAGCAGTAGTTTTATGTGCTGGGAAAAATTTCTTTAGAAACTCAGTTTGTAATTCTTGCCATGTGCCAATTGACCTTGGTTTTAAATTATGAAGCCAAATTTTTGCTTTATCTTTTAAAGAAAAAGGAAATAATTTTAGCTTGACAATTTCATTTGTACATTGTTGGTCATTAAAGGTGATACATATATCTTCGAAGTCTTTTAGAAACGAGTAAGCACTTTTCGATTCTAACCCATGGAAATTTTGAAGCAAAGCTATCATACCTGGTTTAAAACGAAAGTTGTTTGCATTGAGAGGAAAAATAAAACAAGAGGGTGATGAGCTTCGAGTTGGTTGCAAGTAGTCACGCATGGTGCGTACTTGTCTGTTCTCATCTTCAGCATGAACACTTTCATTGTCAGCCATGGTAGGAGTTGTATTAGAAAGATTACCTGAAAAAGTTTCACAATAAAATCTAACTAAACGACGAGATCTAAAATCACGTCGCCAAACAAGCATAAAACAAAGTTAATATACAGATAATATATTTATATAAATATAAACTTTACAATATAAATATAAATATATAGAAAATTAGGCGGTATAACCAGCCAATAAAAATAAATATACTTATAAACTTATATACTTAGTATTGCTTCCCCGGCAACGGCGCCAAAAACTTGATGGAGACTCAATTAAGAGTTGTAAACCCAAGTGCAGGTTATGTTCAAGTAATAAATTCTCGGGTGTCCGAGGTCAAACCACAGGGAAGCGTATTAGTAAGTATAAGTTTATAAATATATAAGAAAAAGAAAGTAAACAAGATATTAGGGAATCAACAACAAAACAAGATAAACAAGATACTAGAGAACAAAATAAACAAAATAACATAAAAGAAATTAAACAAGATATAAAAAAACAATAATAAAAGATGTTGAGGTTAGAGAATCCACTCTTGGTGTTATGCTAAGATTAATCTTGTTTTATTACACAATTGAAATTCACACATAAGGGAGGTTCCAATCGGAATGTTTAGCAATTCAGTCCAAATTGTCCAACGTCCATAGCATATGATATTATGTTCATTTGGTGTCCTCAAAACTCATAAAAAGAGTCCAAGCATTCCTTATGCCAAGGTATATGTCTACAACAAATCAAGGTTATGAAACCAAGCATTTACTGTGCCATTTTCATTGTCAATAATGAATCAAGATCTCTACTTTGCAAGTATGATTTTAAACCAAAAGAAAATATTATCTATACTAGTGTTTATAAATGATGATTCATTTTAGCTCATGTTTAAGAGACTAACCTTAGCATTTACCAAAAGCTTCACCTCATCACCTCAACAATATGATTAGCAACACATACTAGATATGAATAAAATGAAAAGAAATGTAAGAAGCATAAGTAAATAAAGAAAAAGAAAACTAGAGAAAGGAAAGAAGAAGAAAACTTAGAGAATTTTATTACAATGGCTAATATCCTACCAATGTACAATAATGTTTCTTAAAATCATCCAAGGCCCTCTATTTATACAAATTTTGGAGAGCTAAATGACAAGAGACAAGCTTTATAAATTTCAAAGGTAGGTATAATAGGTGGGTGCATTTTTCTAACAATTTTCGTCATATTGTATGACAATTCTGATCAGCCAACTTGATGGTTGATTTTGTCAATGTTGGATGCTTGATCTGATCAAATGGTCTTCTAGAAAAATGTCCCCCTATCAGTTTGTGATCCATAGCCGTTGGAATCAGCTCATTTTCTCATGTGGATCAGAAGATATGATGAAAATACCAAATCTGGTCAGAACAGACGGCATTGCACGTCAGCCAACTTGATACCATATTTTGCTAGGGAAAACGACTCCGTTTCAAGAAGTGTAAAGCATGAAAAAGATACATATGCCTCTTAACTTTGTACTGTAAAAAGTTCAGCCTTAATGCTTCAGTGAAACTCCAGATATAGCTGATATGGCAAAAGGTGTCGAAATTGGAACTGAACTGGATTTGCCCTTAATTCTTGATTTAACCTAGTAATCTGAAATCACTCAAAGAAACTCGTGAAAAACACCAAATTACATAAAAATATAAAAGATCATAAACACAATTAGACTAAGCAATAATAACTCGTATTTGACACAAAACAATAATAAAACATAACTAAAAACTATATAATTATACGAGTTATCAATCATTTTGTGACACCCATGCAATTAAGCCTTTAAAGCCTCCTTATCCGAGCTGGTATGATGCTAATGAGTGTTGTGGTTATCATTCTGGCAATCAAGGTCAAGTAACAGAGAACTGCCCCACTTTGAAGTACAAGGTCAGGGATCTCATCAAGGCTGGTTTGATAAGTTTTCAAGATGGGAAAGCCAAGTGTCATAAGAAACATGGTGCATAATCATATTAGGATTTTTGATGCATGTAGTTCTATAAACATTGATGATGAAAGCACTTGTCTCATGTTGACATCTACATGACATAAATTTTGAATTTAAATGTTTTGTGTTCTTTATGTTTAAATAATAATTTGAATTTGCAAAAAATTGAAACTTTATGAAAATTTGTGGTAAACAATAATAAGGGGTTTTCACATGAAATAAGGGACAGTCTCGAGAATACTGATGATCATTGTTAGAAATGACTCAACATTTTCCCTCTCTCTTTTAGGTTTCCCTAGGTTGATCAAATTGGGGCATCATATCTGGAAATGATGAATATGTGGTGAATAAGGATGGATTAACGCATGAAGCATTGGGGCATGCAATGAAAAAACAGAAAAAGAAAGAAGAAAAATTGTGATATCATGCGTATGAGAATTCAGATGATTTCAAGTGCAAAATGAAATTTTGATTATCTATTTCCCCTGAGGATTGCTTTCCAATGAGAATATTTGTGCTTGATATGAGAAATGGCCATCTTTCATATCCCTCTCGCAAAAAGAAATTATCCATAGTCACCCCTTTTGAGCCGAAAGAATTCATTCTTCTTTTAAACCTGATCAAGGATCACCCTCTACACTAAGGGGCAAATGTGAGGAAAGATATTTTTAAGGATAAGTCCTAGTTTGAAGACAGGTACGAAGAAAATTGAGCCTTAAATGAATATGTGCTCATTCTGTCGAAATGGAAGCAAGAAAAAAACAAAAGAAAAAAAAGCGAGAAAAAGCATGGAAGCCAAAAGCAAAGAAGAAAAAGAGCAAAGTCAAAAGGAATAAAAAGTCCAAAAGGGACAAATGCTTCAAAGGGAATCCTCCTCAAGAAATGATCCTTGACTTGATTACCTTCAAACACATATTTTGGGCCTATTTATCCTTTCTTTCTAAACCCCAAGCCATGGCCTACATTACGTGCTTTAAAAGCCCATTTTGATCAAGTATGAATCTTCAACTTGAAGGGTTTTTCCTCAGATTTTATCTCATCTCATCGAATTATCATTTCACTAAGGAAGAAGTTAGAATTCTCAAGTGCGTGGTAAAAATAAAATAAAAAAAAAAGAAAAAGAAAAAAAAGAAAAAGAAAAAGAAAAAGAAAAATAGGAAAGAATGGGACTCTAGGGAGAAAACCCAAGAACGGGCGGTCTAGAGTAAAATGGAAAATTTTGATGCCATCTATGATAGTGCCGATACCACAAAAGAGAAGGTCATCGAGGAACATCTAGGAATTCTCGAATCTCATAAATTGAGAGCTCTATTCGTAGGATTGATTTCAAAAACTAAGACTTTTTCCCTCCAAGATTAAACTTTGCAGCCAATCTTGACGCTTGTCAAAATGCCTTGATATGAAAATTAAAAGAATGTTGGATTTGTTCGGTTCTCAATGAATTCATGATTATAAAACCTGTTCCATTTGTGAGCCAAGAAGGGACATACATTTTTGTTGTGAAGTTTTCTTCGATCAACCAAAATTTTGTTATACCAAGCCTGGCCAATCCCAGTTGAAAAAAACCAGATTGACACTTAGAGAAATTTCTAACAATGATCACCAGTCTTCAAAAGATTTGTACATCACACACTTTGGGGTTAATATTTTTCGTTCATAGGTTTTCAAAATGGGAAAACAAATAAAGATATTTTTTGAAATACCCATTTTTGATGTTGACATGAGACAAGGGTTTTTCTAACCCAAAGGTATAAAACTATTAGGATAGACCTTGACTTCCAGTTATGAGATGAAGAAATAGAACTCATTTCAGACATCTACTGATAAAAATTTGAAGCCTGTTGGGGCAAGGAAAATAGCCAAAATGATTTGAAGATATACTTTGATTTGAAAAAGAAGAAAATGAATTTGAAAGGCTAAGCCAAAGTCTAGAAGAATGAACGGAGGCATTTGCATCACTCCTAAGCATTCATCTCTTTATTAAGCTTTTGCATCTGCACAGTGTCGGTGAGCATTTGCATCATTCATGGGTATTTGCATTATTCCATTAGCATCTGCATTCTACCTTTACAAGTACATCATTCATAGATATTTGCATTTGCATCATCTCAAGCAATTGCATCATTTCTAGGATCATTGCATCTTTATTATAGTTGCGATTACATCGTTCTTGAACTATTTACATTTGCATTTTCATCATGAAGCATTTGCATTTTATTTTGCTTCATTTAAAAGAATTTGCATCAATTCAAGACATCTGCATCTGCATCCTGAAGCATTTGCATCAATCCAAGCCATTTACATTTGCACCCTTCTCAAAGCTTTTGGGTATAATTTTCAACACGATTTTTAAAATGAGCAAGTCTTCGATGGTGATAACTGAAGCTTCTGGAGGTGTTACGCAGAATTTTACAATCAGTAAACCTTTGGTGGTGATGGCCAAAGCTTCTGGAGGGGATATCCAGAATTTTACAAATTTTAAAAGTGAACAAGTCTTCGGTGGTGATAGCTGAAGCCTCTGGTGAAGATATCCAGAGTTTTATAATTTTGAACAATGAGAAATCTTCTTCTGGAGGAGTTACCCAGAGTTTTACAGTTTTAAAAATGCGTAAGTCTTTGGTGGTGATAGCCGAAGCTTCTGGAGGAGATACCCAGAATTTTATTCAACATCTGCATCTACATCAAGAAGCATTTGCATCAGTCTAAGTCATTTGAATCTGCATCAAGAAAATTTGCATCAAATCAAGTCATTTACATTTGCATCAAAGACATTTGCATCAATCTAAGTCATTTGCATCTATATCAAGAAGCATTTGCATCAACTAAAGACATTTGCATTTGCATCATGAAGCATTTGCATCCTCTCTTAAAGCTTTCAGGTATAATCGAACTCGTTTTGATTCTCAAATGAAACAAGTCCCGAGACCACTGCCAAGATATTTTGTTTTAAATTCGAACTCATTCTACTTCTCAAATGAGTCGAGCCCCGAGACCACTGTCAAGTTACTTTATTTTATTTTGAACCTGTCGAACCCAGAATTTTACATTTTTAAACTGAACAAGTCTTTGGTAGTGATAGCTGAAGCTTCTGGAGGTGATACCCAAAATTTTTACAAATTTTAAAAAATGAACAAGTCTTTGATAGTGATAGCTGAAGCTTCTAGAGGTGATACCCAGAATTTTACAAATTTTAAACAGTGAGAAAGTCTTCGTTGGTGATAGCTGAAGCTTCTAGAGGAGATACCCAGAATTTTATAAATTTTAAACAGTGAGAAAGTCTTTGTTAGTGATAGCCGAAGCCTCTGTAGAGATATCCAGAGTTTTATTATTAATTGTTTTTTTGAAAAATGAGCAAATCTTCAGTGGTGATAGCTGAAGCTGCTGGAGGAGATGCCTAGAATTTTGAACACAGCTGAGAACAAGACAGGTTAAGACCTCAAGACCATCGTCGAGGTCATTTCTTCTCTTGCAAATTGAACTCTTTTTCTTAAGACAGGTTGAGCCTTGATTAGTCAGGGAACTCAATTTAAGGACAAAATCTTCACTTTACAGCTTTAAATAATAAAAATGAAAAACAAAAAAATTACAAAAATTACAAAAATTACAAAAAAATGAAAAAAATGAAAATGAAAACTCCCTTTCCTTCACATGAGATTTCGCTAACCAGACAAAATTAGTGTTTATTTATCTTTGCCCGATTCTTGATTCTCAGCAATAGTCAAAGAGGGGCAACTGTAGACACCTAATTTTGATCGGACCACTAAAACAGATATGTTTTCTTCTTAAATTGATGTTTTAGAATGTAAAAAGACTTTTCTCATACTGCAGGTGGTACTCCGTGACTTAGTTTAAGAAAGCAGACATAAAAAGTCAAACTTGAAAAAGTCAATCCCGAAAAAGTTAACCCCAAAAAGTCAACTACTAAAAAAGTAAACCCACTTTCATAATCAAGATTTGAAGTTCAATTGAAAATGGTGAAAGAATTTTGATAATCCGAGGTCTACATTGAAAGATATGGAGTTCGAAAGTTGGGTTACGGATATTCAGTAGAAAGGAAACTCTAGTTCGGGAAATTTGAGGAAAAGTGTTTAAATGGTCAAATTGGTCAGAATTGAAGGTTCCAAATGAAAGATAAGCACTGACTACAGGTAATGGAGAAGCTACTTGGAAGAAAGATAGAAGGAAAAGTCAATTCGGAAGAAAACCGAGAATTAAGGGTTTTAGTGGATTTCAGTGAAATTGTGAAAAATTGAAAAAATGGCTCTATTCGGTAATGATTAAGCAAGGATAGCCTAAGGCTCAGTTTGAAGAAATTTCAAGAAAAGAGCCGATTGGAGGAAAAACAAAAAAAGAGGAAATTCCCAATACTAAAAAGAGGAAAAATCAAAACGGAAGGGAATTTGATCGTAAAAATTGGGTGTTTTCGGACCAGCTCCAATTCAATATGTGAAAAAGGCCAAGAAAAAGAAAATCTGAAAAATCGGACTTGTTTTGAGCAAAATCGGGCTTCGGAGGCAAAAGGGCAAAATTGGAAAATTTGAGAAAAATAGCAAATGAGCTCCAATAATTCTAAAAATTTGCAAGTCTCATTCTTAAATAATTTCAAAGATATTAGAGAAAGAAAATCCGAATTCAGAGTTCGTTTGCAAAATGGCCAAATCGCGGATTCACTATGCAGAAATTCAAAGAGATAAATTTCGAAAAAAATACCAAATGAGCTCCCAAAATTCTTAAAATGTGCAGATCTCATTCTTAAATTATTTGGAAGATATTGGCGAATAAAATCTAGATTCAGAGTTCGTTTGCAAAATGGCCAAACCCTTGGCCCACTATACAAAAATTGAAGCAGATAAATCCCGAAAAAATAGCAAATGAGCTCCAACAATTCCAAAAAAACTTCTAGATCACACTTTTAAATTATTTACAAGAGATTGGTGAAGAAAAATCTGGATCCGGAGCTCGTTTAAAAATGGTGAAAGTTCGGATGCATAAAAGGGTAGTTTTGGAAGAAAAAATCCAAAAAAATAGTAAATGGACTAGGAAAATTTTGAAAACTTCCAGAATTCAATTTTCATTATTTTGGAAGTATTGGAAAAAGAAAATATGAATTTGGAGTCCGTTTGCTATTTATTTTGGTTTAGGGGTCAAAAAGGTTATTTCACCGAAAAACTGAAGAAGGCCTTTAAAAAGTTGGAGATTGGGCTGGATTTTTGAAAGCGCAATCAGCCAAGCCCATAATGCAGAAGGATGTTGCTGAGATTTTAGATCAAAGGTCCAAAAGTGAAGAGGAAGGTAGTTATTTTTCTTGATCAAGCCTTTGAAATTGTGACACATGGACCAATGGTTGGAAAGGGTGATGTCATATTTATCATCCTATTTATGACATCATCTGCACGACATCATATATTTAGGGGCTGATTATTATAATCTAATGGTGGGATTTTTACATAGAAGGCATCTTGAGTGATAGCCATTGGATGAAAAAAATAACCACCTTTCTTCTAGAAGGAAGGCCATTCGGCCAAAGCATATGGGATAGGGGCTGAGCAGTTTTTTCACAAGGTTTGGAGGCTGGAAAAGAGGTAGTAGCTAAGGAGAAAAAGAGAGGAGAAAAAAAAAGAAAAAGGAGAGGAGAAAAAAATAGAAGGAAAAGAAGGATTTTAGCTTGTTTCTTCTTGATTTGAAAGCTAGAGCAAGGTAGCTATGCTCTTTCATGGTTTTTTCATACTTTTTTGACATGATTTTGTTGTTTTGATTGTTATTTTTCTTCCCTTTTATGAAATAAACTTGTTTCTAAGGAGCTTTCACTTTGTTTTTAAAGAAAAAAATAAAAAACAACAAGCTTTCATCCTTGTTTTTTTACCATGGTCGATTGGTTCTCTTGTTTTTAGATGATTTTCCTTTTGATTTTATTCATGTGATTTGTTGTGGTAGGTTAGCTTTCTTGTGTTAGATTAGCTTGATTTGTGGTAGGATAGCTTGATTGTGGTAGTTTAACAATAAACCAAGCTATTTGTTTGAGGAAATACCTTGCTAAAGTCATAAGACCATTCGGCCATGCTATGTAGAAATTACCATGTTTGCATTTTTTATGTGTTAACTTGCTTAGTATGTTTCCATTTATATTTACATATTTAGATCATGCCATGTGTTTGTTATATTGTCATTGATATGTTCATGAGATACATTCGTCATTATGTTTGCATTATTATCATGTTTGCTACCATGTGTTTGTGTTATTTGCTAGCTAGGATTATACCATATAATTTGAGGATCATTCGGCCAACATGACCCTTTTTGCTTTGACTGTATTTTCATTTTGTTTAGTTGATAGGTTTGCATTTCATGTCATAACATTATGTATTTTGATTTGGTTTGCCATGTGTTTGTGTTATTGGCTAGATAGGATTCCACTAGTTTGTTTGATGGCCATTCGACCTCTTCATGTAATCCTTGCATTGTGTGTGCATTTGCATTATGTTTAGGTACCATTGCGTTGCATTACTATGCCATAAGATTGTGTATTAGCTGCTGTTTGTTCGTGCATTAATATTAGGTTTATTGATCACTATATGTTCTTGATATTTTCATGCATTCTCATGACATTTAAGGTCTAGAATCATATTGATATTGCCATACATATTCCCATGCATATAAAGTCTAGAATCATATTGATATTTCCATGCATTTGCTATGCTATTTAGGTCTTAGGTCACTTTGTGTTGCCATGCATTTCATGTCACTTTAGGTCTAAGTCTCATTTGCATTATTATGCATCTCATGCATACTTAGGTTAGGATTACATTTATTACCATGCAAACTCATGCTAGGCATTAGGTTATTTTGTATTGCCGTTCATTCCATACTGTTTAGGTTTTAAATCATACATTTCGTACATTTCATTTGCTGTATGTTCATGCATATCATGTCATACCACTTGATTTGTGATTCAGGCCAATCAATGGCTCAAAGTCATGCTCACTTGAGCATATTTGTGGAAAATTAAAGAGTTGTCAAATTGATTATTCTACCTTTGTGATTTTTTTTACTTAGCCAATTTTTGTCCAAAGTTTTAAAAGTTTTAGCTACTGTTTGTAGGTCATTAGGAGAGTCTCCAACATTTTTACTTTTATTTTTAAAAGATTTTATCAATGGCAAAAAAAATGTGTTTTGGCAAAACAGTTTTTCACCAAGTACTCGGAATTTTCCGAATTTTATGGGAAGTTATATTTAATTAGAAAATTAAGCCAATTTTTTCTCGTGTAGTTTTACATGTTCTGAGTCTCCAGTATATTTTTTAGATTTTTTTGAAAATTTAAAAATAGGTTAAAAAATAATGTTTTAAAAATGGACAGTAAGTCAGATTTGAATTTAAGGGAAAATCATCTTTCTGTTTTGGCTAAGTTACTTAGAGGGGGCTGATTAAAAAATTTAGATACTGTCTTAGGGTGGTTTCTAGATCATTTTAAACTTAAAAAGTGATTTTATAAAGCTCGGGTCAAGGGTGGTCAAGTTCGAGTTTTCAATCTTAAGAAATTAGAGCCATTTAAAAGGGGGGTTCGGATAGGGTTCATTTTCATCCAAGGATTTTCAAAATTGTTTTCAACAAATCACGAAATTTTTTTTGTGTTTTAGAAAATTTAATTCGAGATATTTTCCTAAGATAGCCGGATATCTTTTTAGATATACGGATTTCCTTAATTAAAGGAAAAAATACATTTTCATGCATTGCATTTTCCATATTCATGCATTTTATTTAATATGTGATTTTTGCTATGATTTTTGGATATCTATTGCTTGTTATATGGTTTTGAGTATTTCATGCTATCCTATGCTTTTTATTTAGTCATTTATTTTTGTCACATCATTTAGAATATATTATATTCATACATTATTATTTTTATTTTCATGCATATTCCATGATAGCATTATTTTATGTTTCATATCATTTCATGTTACTTAGATTATATTCCATGTCATATAGATTATATTATTTAAAATATACCATGTTATTTAAATTTGCCATGTCATTTAAATCATTTTATTTCATTTAGAATATATCATTTTACCTAGGCCATTTCATTTCACTTAGAATATATCATGATACTTAGGATATTTCATTTCATTTAGAATATGTTATGTAATTTAAATTTTATCATTTCATTTAGGTTGCATTATGTTATCTAAACTTTGTTATATCATCTTTATTATGTCACATATATTCATGTTCATATTTTTTAAAATGTTTTTTAAAAGATAATGATTTCAAATAAAATAAAGATATTTCTGAGTTAAAATAATTAATGAGTTCTCTACCGGGTTTGCTGGAGAGGATATCATCAATTATCATTAATAAAGGAATATCTTTCTTTCAAAAAACGAGAATGATTTGGAAAGTTTTCCAAATAAATAAAAATTTCTATATTTTGCCGATTTTGTCGGGGAATATAGGAAAATTTTGAATTGATAAATTCTGGATCACTTTCACTTTCACTTTCAATTAAAATTAAAATTATTTTACTTTAAATTGGGAATTAATTTGAAATACCAAATATAAAACTGACTTTTTACCTAGACTTGAGATAACACACGATTAATAAGGTACCGTTTTATACGGGCGTTGTGCGGGTGCTAATCCTTCCCCGCATGTAACCGAGTCCCGAACCCGCTTTCTTTGATTTTCTCTGGTTTAAAACGCAAACTTGAAATTGGTTTTAAAAAATGTTTTAATTAATTTAAAAATATTTTACAAAACCGGTTTGAATAGGTGGCCAATCACACCTAGCCAAAAAAGATTGGTAGCGACTCCATGTCTTTTTCGAGGTTGTTTTCAACCCCTTATTTTATTTCAAGAGGAATTAAGTCGTCTTTTCCTCTGTTTCCCAATGTTACGCTTAACGAATATAAAGTCTCGCGAAAAGGCTTGTAATTTTTTAGGTTGAGACAAGGGGGATTGCTTCCCCTTAGCTTGCCACGTAGCAAGCCACTTTTTTTTATTATTATTATTTTGGTAGGGGAAAGAAAGAGAAAGAGAGGGAAAAGAAAGAAGAAGGAAAGAGAAAGAGAGGGAAAAAAAGAAAGAGGGAAAAGAAAGAAGAAGGAAAGAGAAAGATTTGTGTGTTTGTGTCGTGTTCGTATTATTTTTTGTGTGATTATTGTATTTAATGTATTATATATTTATATAAATTTTGACATGTTAATAATTTATTTTTTGCAGATTCTGACACGTTTGAATATTCGTGTCGTCTATATACCTACATTAAAAGCAACTTCCAAATGGCATGAGGTTTGAGAATTTAGAATTTCGAAACACCCTCCCTTTGTCACATAAGTCATGTCATTAGTGTATTTGTGTATTAATTAGGTCCAAAATAACCTGAAGTCCAAAATATCTCATGTAGATTTTGACACGTTCGTGTATTTGTGTCATGTTCATTTTATTTTTTGTGTTATGTCGTGTTTTAATTATTTTTCCATGTTATATTTGTATCATATAATTATGTTATGTCCGAAATTATCGGATCTAATTGACCACATCAAATAACTCTATTTTAAATCAAGTACCGCATAATGATGGGAGTTATTATTTTTTAAATTTATCTTTAATTCTCCTGCTTTTTATCTTTCAAATTTATTATAAAGTATTAATTCAAATCTGATAATATACTCGCAACGAATCGCGGGCATTTTTCTAGTATATATAATTATAATTATTCTTAGTGACTATTAATAATGAAAAGTATAACTTCCGAGCATTTGATTTAACAATAGTCAAGTGCATGTAAAGTCAAGTTAAAATAATTTTGCTTTTTTTTACACTAAAAAAATAAGATAAGATAAAAATTTAAGAGAAATGAATATATATATATATATTATTGTCAATAAAATATAAAGATTATGAAAATAAGTATATATTTATGTATATATCATGGTACTATTTAACTAAACATACTTTAATTTTGTAAGTTAATAATTTTATAATTTATAGTTAATTGGATAAGTTGTAAACATATGGGTTAGGATCCGATCCATTATTTTTTTGTTCATTACCTTTTAATATATTCGTCATTATGATTCATATGTGTAGGACTCTGTACACACAAATTTCATGTCGAAAATATGACAAAGAAAATTGGAGACAAATAAAAATTTTATTTATCAAACTTGAGGTTACAATCTCTGGATGTTCTTAAAATAAAGAAATCTTTTGATTCTTTTCTTCAATAAAACTTTGATCCAAGGGTTTTTCGTGACTTGATCTTGAATCGATGAGATTTCTCTTTAAGGGTCTTTGATAACTCGTATAATTATATAGTTTTTAGTTATGTTTTATTATTGTTTTGTATCAAATACGAGTTATTATTGCTTAGTCTAATTGTGTTTATGATATTTTATATTTTTATGTAATTTGGTGTTTTTCACGAGTTTCTTTGAGTGATTTCAGATTACTAGGTTAAATCAAGAATTAATGGCAAATCCAATTCAGTTCCAGTTCCGACACCTTTTTCCATATCAGCTATATCTGGAGTTTCACTGAAGCAATAAGGCTGAATTTTTGACAGTGCAAAGCTAAGAGGCATATCTATCTTTTTCATGTTTTACACTTCTTGAAACGGAGTCGTTTTCCCTAGCGAAATAAACCATCAAGTTGGCTGATGTGCAATGACGTCTGTTCTGCACAGTTTTGGTATTTTGACCATATCTTCCGATCCACGTGAGCAAATGATCTGATTCCAACGGCTATGGATCCGTAACTGATAGGGGTATATTTTTCCAGAAGACCATTTTATCAGATCGAGCCTCCAACATTGACAAAATCGACCATCAAGCTGGCTGATCAGAATTGTCATACAATATGACGAAAATTGTTAGAAAAATGCACCCACCTATTATACCTACCTTTGAAATTTATAAAGCTTGTCTCTTGTCATTTAGCTCTCCAAAATGTGTATAAATAGAGGGCCTTGGATGAGTGTAAGAAGAGAATATACATTGGTAGGATATTAGCCATTGTAATAAAATTCTCTAAGTTTTCTTCTTCTTTCTCTAGTTTTCTTTTTCTTTATTTACTTATGTTTCTTACATTTCTTTTCATTTTATTCATATCTAGTATGTGTTGCGAATCATATTGTTGAGGTGATGAGGTGAAGCTTTTGGTAAATGCTAAGGTTAGTCTCTTAAACATGAGCTAAAATGAATCATCATTTAGTATAGATAATATTTTCTTTTGATTTAAAATCATACTTGCAAAGTAGAGATCTTGATTCATTATTGACAATGAAAATGGCACAGTAAATGCTTGGTTTCATAACCTTGATTTGTTGTAGACATATACCTTGGCATAAGGAATGCTTGGACTCTTTTTATGAGTTTTGAGGACACCAAATGAACATAATATCATATGCTATGGACGTTGGACAATTTGGACTGAATTGCTAAACTTTCCGATTGGAACCTCCCTTATGTGTGGATTTCAATTGTGTAATAAAACAAGATTAATCTTAGCATAACACCAAGAGTGGTTCTCTAACCTCAACATCTTTTCTTATTGTTTTTTATATCTTCTTTAATTTCTTTTATATTTTGTTTATTTTGTTCTCTAATATCTTGTTTATCTTATTTTGTTGTTGATTCCCTAATATCTTGTTTACTTTCTTTTTCTTATATATTTATAAACTTATACTTACTAATACGCTTCCCTGTGGTTCGACCTCGGACACCCGAGAATTTATTACTTGAACATAACCTGCACTTGGGTTTACAACTCTTAATTGAGTCTCCATCAAGTTTTTGGCGCCGTTGCCGGGGAAGCAATACTAAGTATATAAGTTTATAAGTATATTTATTTTTATTGGCTGGTTATACCGCCTAATTTTCTATATATTTATTTTTATATTGTATATTAACTTTGTTTTATTTTTATTGGCTGGTTATACCGCCTAATCTGTATATTAACTTTGTTTTATGCTTGTTTGGCGACGTGATTTTAGATCTCGTCGTTTAGTTAGATTTTATTGTGAAACTTTTTCAGGTAATCTTTCTAATACAACTCCTACCATGGCTGACAATGAAAGTGTTCATGCTGAAGATGAGAACAGACAAGTACGCACCATGCGTGACTACTTGCAACCAACTCGAAGCTCATCACCCTCTTGTTTTATTTTTCCTCTCAATGCAAACAACTTTCGTTTTAAACCAGGTATGATAGCTTTGCTTCCAAATTTCCATGGGTTAGAATCGGAAAATGCTTACTCGTTTCTAAAAGACTTCGAAGATGTATGTGTCACCTTTAATGACCAACAATGCACAAATGAAATTGTCAAGCTAAAATTATTTCCTTTTTCTTTAAAAGATAAAGCAAAAATTTGGCTTCATAATTTAAAACCAAGGTCAATTGGCATATGGCAAGAATTACAAACTGAGTTTCTAAAGAAATTTTTCCCAGCACATAAAACTACTGCTTTGAAAAGACAGATTCAAAATTTCAATCAAAATCAAAATGAAGCATTTTTTCAGTGCTGGGAGCGTTTTAAAGATTTGTTAAGTTCTTGTCCACATCATGGTTTTGAAAAATGGCGTCTTATTAGTTTCTTTTATGAAAGTTTAACTCCCGAAACTAAACAATTTGTTGAAACAATATGTAACGGTGAGTTTCTAGAAAAAGAACCTGAAGAAGCCTTTGACTACCTAGACCATTTGGCAGATAACTCTCAAGCCTGGCACACAGATAATTCCTCTGAAAGTTCCAATAGATCTAATCTTGTTTCAAACAGAGGTAAATATCATTTTAGTCAAGAAGATGAGATAAAAGCTAAAGTAGCTAATTTGGCTAGAAAGATTGAAGCCATGGAACTTAGAGAAGTAAAAGAAGTCAAAACGGTTAAAAATGAAGAAAGTTGTGGAATTTGTGAAATCACGGGACACCCCACTTCTGAATGTCCAAACATTCCCATTCTTAAAGAAGCGTTGCATGATCAAGTAAATTCCATAAACACATTTAAAAAGCCTTTTCCTTTTCCTTACTCTGAAACGTATAACCCTAAATGGAGAAATCATCCCAACTTCAGTTGGCGAAATAATAATCATGTTCAGGTACCACAATCTCAAAAGCCGGGCAACACTTTTTCCTATCAACCTTCACGTGTACAAACCTTGGAAGAGACATTGCAAGCATTCATGCAAACACAAGCAAATGTGAATAACCAAACTTGACAGGACATCAATGAGATCAAAAACACCTTGTCCACATTGACAGCTTCATTACGCACTCAAGAAAAATGTAAGTTTCCTGCTCAATCTCAGCCTAACCCTTCTACTCAATGTCCTGTTTCTTGCTCCAATGAAACTCAACAGGAAAATGCCAGTTCTATCACAACTCTTCGAAGTGGAAAGGCAATTGACAAAAACATTCCATCAAAAGACCAAGATCCTCCTTCCCCTCCGAAAAGTAATGGTAAGGATGATGGTAAGTCTGAACTTCTTGAAAATTTGGACAAAGAAAAAGGTATGCATCTTGCTCCTTTTCCTCAAAGGTTGCAAACAATAAAGAATTTGAATCAAAATGCAGAAATTTATGAACTTTTCAAACAAGTTAAGATTAACATTCCTTTATTGGATGCAATCAAACAAGTTCCATCTTATGCTAAATTTTTGAAGGACATATGCACAGTTAAAAGGAAACATAATGTACAAAAGAAAGCATTTCTGACGGAAAGTGTGAGCTCAATCATTCAGCACCTTACTCCACCAAAATTCAAAGATCCTGGATGTCCAACAATCTCATGCATCATTGGAAACACTAGAATAGAACGTGCATTGCTTGATCTTGGTGCTAGTGTTAATCTTTTGCCTTTTTCTGTTTATCAACAGTTAGGTTTAGGTGAACTCAAGGAAACACCTGTTACACTTCAACTAGCTGATCGTTCTGTAAAAATTCCTCGAGGGATAGTTGAAGATGTTTTGGCTCAAATTGATAATTTTTACTTCCCTGTTGATTTTATTGTTTTGGACGCACATCCTGTTTCAAATCCAAATGTTCAAATTCCTGTTATATTAGGCTGTCCATTTCTTGCAACTTCTAATGCTCTGATAAATTGCAGGAATGGTATGTTAAACATTTCTTTTGGAAATATGACTTTAGAATTAAATGTGTTCAACACTTGCAAGCAACCTGGTGATGATTCAGAAGTACATGAAGTGGATTTCATTGAAGAACTTGTTCATGAACATCTCACCACTACCACATTCCATGATCCTTTAGAAGCTTATTTAATTGAATGTGAGTTTGATAATGCTTCAGAAATTTCACACACTGATTCTTTGTTAAATTCTTTTCAGGTTAAGCATTGTTGGAAACAAAAGTTTGAGGAACTCAGAAATGATGCATATGAGAATTCTAAAATTCATAAAGAAAGAACTAAAGCCTTTCATGACAAGTTAATTTCAAGAAAAACATTTGATGTTGGGCAAAAAGTTCTACTTTATAATTCTAGACTTCACATATTTCCTTGTAAGTTGAGATCAAGATGGATTGGCCCATTTGTGGTTAAGCATGTGTATCGTTATGGAGTAGTTGACATTGAGAATCCTCAAAATGGTAACGTGTTCAAGGTAAATGGACAAAGACTCAAACTCTTTTTGGAAAATCATGTTACTCAATAAGAGGTTGTTTTTCTTTCTGATCCTTGTTTTGAAAATAACTAGATGTAAATATAATTTTTACTAATCTTTAAAAAAAAAATACATTTTTTTAACCCCGGTTAAATGGCGGATAACGGTACTCCGTGATTATTTAAGTCGGTCCCATCAGCTACCCACAAAACTGATATTGTATATAAATTTCTCTTTCAATTTCTTTTTCAATTTTTTTTTTCAAGATGGATGATATTCTCACAAGATTGCAGAAACGATTTCCTCCTTTTCCTAGAAATATTTTACTGAAGCTTTACCAAGTTCGATTTGAAAGATTAAGAATGCTTATGCACAAAGGGATTCCTGAAGACATACGTTGGATAATTGAAGCCAAGGTACGTGAAGATGAATATCTTCCTGTTTTGCATTTACCAGGTACAGGTAGAAGCACTTTTGCAAAGAAGCGACGAGCAAAGCGCATGAGTTCAAATTGCCATAAATGTGCACGATGGACGTGTAATGGTAAATGTCGTTCTATTGGGATTCCGTCCTCTAATCGAGATGATAAAATTGAATTCATTAAGGATGGACTGAGTAAGGAGAATTTGGGTAATATCCAACTTTCTCTTGAGACGCATCCTAGTGGAGACGTACAAAGAGAAATTCTTGATTTATGGCCGCAATTCCAAAGGGAATGGCAACATCTTGGGAATCTGATGTTAAAAGACCCTGTTTGCCAGCTTGTAAGAAAACTGGATGGGAAGCATATCCTCGACTCATAGAAGGCGTTTAAGCCGTTTCTGGACGTAAAACCAGAGGAAGATGTGAGCCACAATCACAACTACAATAAATGACTTCTCAGCTTTTGGTTTGATTTGCAATAACTTCATTTCGGTTTAATTTACGTGTTGTTCGATTTGTGTAATTATTTTCGTTTTTTTTTTTTTTTGCATTGGTCTTTTACGGTTGATTTTTCTTCTCTTTTTGATTTTCTTCCTGAAATCACGCAAAAATCTTTTGTTAGGTTAACATTTTCTTCTGACAGGTCAGATACACTTTCGGCGACATTATTACTCTTGTCTGATTTACTACTCAGTCCTCTATATATTACACCATGTACTCATTCTCTTTCAGGCACTCGAAAAAGAAAAAAAAATGGAAAGCACTTCGTCCCAGCGCATTAAAAAAAATTTGTGTCTTTGGAGGTGCTTATCCAGGGAAAAATAACATACTCGCTGATGAAGCCATAAGAGTTGGAGTAATATTTGCCCAACAAAAGATCCAGTTGATTTATGGAAGCGGTAGTACGGGTTTAATGGGAGCAGTCGCTACAGCAGCACACGCCGGAGGAAGTCCAGTTCTAGGAATCGTGCCAAAACTATTCACAGATTTTTGTGGACCTACCGTGGGTAAGGAAATACAAGTCTGGAGTATCCCTGAACGGATGACAATCATGTACCATTCTGCCGATGCATTCATTGCTTTACTAGGAGGTCTGGGTACATTGGAAGAAATAGCTTGCGTGGCTTCTTGGTCATCTTTGGTCACAAATAAGAAACCCATTGGTTTGCTTAATATTAATGGTTATTTTAGTAATTTGCTTTCATATTTAGATAATGCTGTGGAAAATGGATTCGTGTTTTCAGAGGCAAGGAGAACCATAATTTCTGCTACAACCATTGAAGATTTACTGAAAAAGCTCCAAGCTTATGAGTATTTATCTGCTACGGTTGTTCCGCAAACACTCGGAAAAAGAAAAAGAGATGTGGACAAACAAGGAGTGGATTGCACTTTGTCTTTGTGACATTATCTAACATTTTGTTTGTTGTGTCTCAGTTATAATAAGTGGTTAGCAACCTCTACAGGTAATATCTCCTAAATTCTACCTTTAAAATTTGACATTGGGGACAATGTCATATTTTAGTAGGGGGGTAAGGGACATATTTTGCTAATTTAAAAAAAAAAAATTTGTTGTGTTTTAAGCAATTTAGAAGTATTCATTCTGAATAAGGTCTGAGTAAGGGAGACTTGAGACATACTTTGTCAGTTTGATTTAATCTTCTTCTTCTTCTTCAAAAAAAAAAAAACATGTTTAGGCTTAGTGTGTTTTTAGTGTGTTTTAGTTACTTTCAATACTATAATGAGATATGAATTGCATAAGTCTAAAACAGATTTATTAGTGAGAAGATTTTCATGAGAATTGAGCTTGATATCAACCTTTTTATGAGCCAATGTTAATATGATATGTTGATTGAGAAAGAAGCATGTTTAGACTTAATCTGACTTGTATAATCATGCTTGTGAGTTTTTGAGCCTATAATGATTGATGCATTATACAAATCAATCTAATTTCTTTCTTGAGTGCTCTTATGATTACATGATTCTCCAGAACTTGCTTTAAACTGTTTGAGACTATATTGATACATGTGACAACATGAATATGATGGAGGCATTAGGATTATAACCAGAGCCAAACAGCCATCCATTATTAATGTTCTAAGAGAACATCCCCACTAGTGAGCCAATTTGAGCCTACATTAAATATACTGTTTTATTGGTAACCACAACTTACACCTAGCCTAAATATACTTATATCCTTACCCTTGTTCTAAAGATGGATTATATATTTTGAGACATATTGCAAAAAACAAGGGATATTTTTAGTTGAAAATTTGGGTTAGAAACAAAAGATAAGTGTGGGGGAAGAAAAAAAAAAGAAAAAGTCAAGAGAAAAAGAAAGGGATCATTGTTAAATACATTCCCATATTCAAAAAATAAAATAAAAAATAAAAAATAAAATAAAAAATAAAATAAAAAATCTTCTCTTGAACTTCTAGTTAAAGTAAAGAAAAAGATGTTACAAAGTTGGTTAGAATGAAGCAAAGGCTCAACATGAATATTTAGCCTATGTGACTATGTAGTTGTAAAGAGTTTTGAGAAATTTCTTTGTATGATCTTATTATGTCTCTTAACTTTATGAACTCTTTGGAACCTTTGTGATATCTTTATCCTTTTGTTCTTCAACCACATTACAAACCCCTTGGCCCTATTACAACCTTGATTAAAGACCTCTTGATTTATGAAGTTGCATGATCTTTTAGGGGAGAATAGGTGGACAAGCAAGCATATGGTAGAACTATTTTCATGAGATTGATTGAGTGTAAACACTTTACCACTACTTTAAAGAGTGAAAATCATGAGAGTATCCCATGTGAGAGGTTGAAATTAAGTTGAATATGCACTAGTTTGATTGAAATATGTTATGTTAATATTGGCTTAACTCATTTATTTACATTCAAGCCTGATTTTTTGTGAAATTCTTTGAGCTATTGATTAGTTTATAAGACTTGTTCAAAGATTGTCTCTAATTTATATTGAAAGGATTAGGAGTAAATATTTTTAGTGTATGTAATTTACTTATATTTTAGTTTTTCAATGTTTGTGGGTATCGTTCTAGCAAACCCTCACGAGACTAAACTCGTCCACTAGGGACACCTAGGGGTTTAAAGGCTTGTGTCACATGCTAAGTGCCACCGTGATTTCCTACGAAAATGGATTAGATTAGATTTTCTTATTTTATTTTTATTGAGTCGTTGCTAGGGACTAGCAACAATCTAAGTGTGGGGGTGTGATAACTCGTATAATTATATAGTTTTTAGTTATGTTTTATTATTGTTTTGTGTCAAATATGAGTTATTATTGCTTAGTCTAATTGTGTTTATGATATTTTATATTTTTATGTAATTTGGTGTTTTTCACGAGTTTCTTTGAGTGATTTCAGATTACTAGGTTAAATCAAGAATTAAGGGCAAATCCAATTCAGTTCCAGTTCCGAAACCTTTTTCCATATCAGCTATATTTGGAGTTTCACTGAAGCAATAAGGCTGAAGTTTTGACAGTGCAAAGCTAAGAGGCATATCTATCTTTTTCATGTTTTACACTTCTTGAAACGGAGTCGTTTTCCCTAGCGAAATCAACCATCAAGTTGGCTGATGTGCAATGACGTCTGTTCTGCACCGTTTTGGTATTTTAACCATATCTTCCGATCCACGTGAGCAAATGATCTGATTCCAACGGATATGGATCCGTAACTGATAGGGGTATATTTTTTTAGAAGAACATTTTATCAGATCGAGCCTCCAACATTGACAAAATCGACCATCCAGCTGGCTGATCAGAATTGTCATACAATATGACGAAAATTGTTAGAAAAATGCACCCACCTATTATACCTACCTTTGAAATTTATAAAACTTGTCTCTTGTCATTTAGCTCTCCAAAATGTGTATAAATAGAGGGCCTTGGATGAGTGTAAGAAGAGAATATACATTGGTAGGATATTAGCCATTGTAATAAAATTCTCTAAGTTTTCTTCTTCTTTCTCTAGTTTTCTTTTTCTTTATTTACTTATGTTTCTTACATTTCTTTTCATTTTATTAATATCTAGTATGTGTTGCTAATCATATTGTTGAGGTGATGAGGTGAAGCTTTTGGTAAATGCTAAGGTTAGTCTCTTAAACATGAGCTAAAATGAATCATCATTTAGTATAGATAATATTTTCTTTTGATTTAAAATCATACTTGCAAAGTAGAGATCTTGATTCATTATTGACAATGAAAATGGCACAGTAAATTCTTGGTTTCATAACCTTGATTTGTTGTAGACATATACCTTGGCATAAGGAATGCTTGGACTCTTTTTATGAGTTTTGAGGACACCAAATGAACATAATATCATATGCTATGGACGTTGGACAATTTGGACTGAATTGCTAAACTTTCCGATTGGAACCTCCCTTATGTGTGGATTTCAATTGTGTAATAAAACAAGATTAATCTTAGCATAACACCAAGAGTGGATTCTCTAACCTCAACATCTTTTCTTATTGTTTTTTATATCTTGTTTAATTTCTTTTATATTTTGTTTATTTTGTTCTCTAATATCTTGTTTATCTTATTTTGTTGTTGATTCCCTAATATCTTGTTTACTTTCTTTTTCTTATATATTTATAAACTTATACTTACTAATACGCTTCCCTGTGGTTCGACCTCGGACACCCGAGAATTTATTACTTGAACATAACCTGCACTTGGGTTTACAACTCTTAATTGAGTCTCCATCAGTCTTCTAGACTTGATATTGAAAAACGGGATTGACCTCCTTTCTTTTTATGGAACAAGATCGGAGAGCAGTTTTTTGAGAAATTTTGAGATCCGCTTCAAGGGTCTTCTTGATTTGATATTGAAAAACGAGATTGATCTTCTTTCTTTTGATGAAACAAGATCAAATAGCATCTTTCTTAAGAACAGGCACAACGTTCTTCAAAATATCTTCAATTTCTTCAAAGATTTTTTTTTTGGGATTTTGGAGAGGATTTGGGTCTTCAAAATCTTCATCTTCTTTTGAGGCTTGCGAATTATTAAATTTTGTGTTGAGGGGAGATCCCTATTTATAGTGATAGTCAGCCAGAGAGTTCTTAAAGAATATAATTTTTCTATAAAAGAATTCTAAAAGAACTTATCTTCCTTATTTATCTCTTAATTAATTTAATTTAATTAGAGATAAAATACTTATCTTATTTATCTATTGATTTATTTAATTTATTTAGAGATAAAATAATTATGACACATGGGTGAAATTTGATTGGATGATCCATGAATCCTTGCAATTTGATTGGTCAAGCCATGTGTGCATATTTAATTAATTATAAAATAATTAATTATGATGTCATCGCATATGATGTCATCAATTTCACATGGTGATGTATAATTTAATTGAAAATTCCTTAATTAAAAAAAAATCAATTGACGCGTGGCAATTTGTGGTTGGTCAAAAAATTTCTCCTTCTAAAAATGTCTCTCAAAACTTGGTTACATACACGATTTTTGTTGAGTGTAGCAAGTGGACAAGTCTTGAAATTTGATTTGCTTTTGCCAAAATTTGTGTGCACCTTTGAATTGTCTTGAAAAAATTCACAAGCTTCAATTATTCCCATGATATTTGTGTCAAGTGAGCAAGGCTTGAAATTTAATTTGATTTAGCATATCTATATTTTTATGCAAAAATCAAAAAATTCAAATCCAACTTAAATTATCAACCGACCAATGGACAAAAGACTTTATCTTAAACAAAGTCCTATGCAATTAGTAATATATTTCTTAACCAATGATAATGAAGAAATATCATAACCTGATATTAGAAACAATCCTTCCTAGTCGCCCTTAACATGTATTTTATTTCCCTTGCTCAATTTAATTCCAACTTGTAATCTCACTAGGACTATAGTCCCACCGAATCTTGTTATTCCTTGTATAAATTCTTTAACTCATAATTAATTAAGCATTAATTTTTTTTTACCCACTCAAAGTCTGATTGAGATTTATAATCCTATTGGGATTTGACTTCAAACAAGTATATAAAGCACCCTGGGTCTTTGAATTTTCATACTTCCAAGAACATGAAGCCTATTTCTCCAGATGATTTTTTTTTTCTTCTTGTCACAACTTTCTTTTTCTTTTTTAATTATTTTTTTATGCAATCTAATTTTGCATTCTCAAGTACTGTTGCAGGATGTAGGTGCTCTCTCATCAAGAAAAACATTAGGAGATGATAATTGATATGGCCCAGTTTCACGTCAAAGACTTATCTCTGGATAAAACTGTAATGAAGCAATCAACGCCTTTAAATGATAATTCACAAGATGTACATGGTGATAACTCGTATAATTATATAGTTTTTAGTTATGTTTTATTATTGTTTTGTGTCAAATACGAGTTATTATTGCTTAGTCTAATTGTGTTTATGATTTTTTATATTTTTATGTAATTTGGTGTTTTTCACGAGTTTCTTTGAGTGATTTCAGATTACTAGGTTAAATCAAGAATTAAGGGCAAATCTAGTTCAGTTCCGATGCCTTTTGCCATATCAGCTATATCTGGAGTTTCACTGAAGCAATAAGGCTTAAAGTTTAACAGTGCAAATTTAAGAGGCATGTCTATCTTTTTCATGCTTTACACATCTTGAAACGGAGTCGTTTTCCCTAGTGAAATCAACCATCAAGTTGGCTGATGTGCAATGACGTCTGTGCTGACACGTTTTGGTAATTTGATCATATCTTCTGATCCACATCGGTAAATGAGCGGATTCCAACGGCTATGGATCACCGACTGATAGGGGAACATTTTTCTAGAAAACCATTTGATCAGATCAAGCCTCCAATATTAGCGAAATCAACCATCAAGTTGGCTGATGTGCAATGACGTCTGTGCTGACAAGTTTTGGTATTTTGACCATATCGTCTGATCCACATCAGCAAATGATCTGATTCCAACGGCTATGGATCACCAACTGATAGGGAAACATTTTTTCTAGAAGACCATGTGATCAGAGCAAGCCTCCAATATTGACAAAATCGACCATCAAGCTGGATGATCAAAATTGTCATGCAATATGACGAAAATTGTTAGAAAAATGCACCCATCTATTATACCCACCTTTGAAATTTATAAAGCTTGTCTCTTGTCATTTAGCTCTCCAAAATGTGTATAAATAGAGGGCCTTGGATGATTGTAAGAGACGTTATACATTGGTAGGATATTAGCTTGTAATAAAATTCTCTAAGTTTTCTTCTTCTTTCCTTTCTCTAGTTTTTCTTTTTCTTTATTTACTTATGTTTCTTACATTTCTTTTCATTTTATTCATATCTAGTATGTGTTGCTAATCATATTGTTGAGGTGATGAGGTGAAGCTTTTGGTAAATGCTAAGGTTAGTCTCTTAAACATGAGCTAAAATGAATCATCATTTATAAACACTAGTATAGATAATATTTTCTTTTGGTTTAAAATCATACTTGCAAAGTAGGGATCTTGATTCATTATTGACAAGGAAAATGGCACAGTAAATGCTTGGTTTCATAACCTTGATTTGTTGTAGACATATACCTTGGCATAAGGAATGCTTGGACTCTTTTTTATGTGTTTTGAGGACACCAAATGAACATAATATCATATGCTATGGACGTTGGACAATTTGGACTGAATTGCTAAACCTTCCGATTGGAACCTCCCTTGTGTATGGATTTCAATTGTGTAATAAAACAAGATTAATCTTAGCATAACACCAAGAGTGGATTCTCTAACCTCAACATCTTTTCTTATTGTTTTTTTTTTATATTTTGTTTAATTTTTTTTATGTTATTTTGTTTATTTTGTTCTCTAATATCTTGTTGAATTTCTTTTTCTTATATATATATTTATAAACTTATACTTACTAATACGCTTCCCTATGGTTCGACCTCGGACACCCGAGAATTTATTACTTGAACATAACCTGCACTTGGGTTTACAACTCTTAATTGAGTCTCCATCAAGTTTTTGGCGCCGTTGCCGGGGAGGGAATACTAAGTATATAAGTTTATAAGTATATTTATTTTTATTGGCTGGTTATACCGCCTAATTTTCTATATATTTATATTTATTTTTATTGGCTGGTTATACCGCCTAATCTGTATATTAACTTTGTTTTATGCTTGTTTGGCGACGTGATTTTAGATCTCGTCGTTTAGTTAGATTTTATTGTGAAACTTTTTCAGGTAATCTTTCTAATACAACTCCTACCATGGCTGACAATGAAAGTGTTCATGCTGAAGATGAGAACAGACAAGTACGCACCATGCGTGACTACTTGCAACCAACTCGAAGCTCATCACCCTCTTGTTTTATTTTTCCTCTCAATGCAAACAACTTTCGTTTTAAACCAGGTATGATAGCTTTGCTTCCAAATTTCCATGGGTTAGAATCGGAAAGTGCTTACTCGTTTCTAAAAGACTTCGAAGATGTATGTGTCACCTTTAATGACCAACAATGTACAAATGAAATTGTCAAGCTAAAATTATTTCCTTTTTCTTTAAAAGATAAAGCAAAAATTTGGCTTCATAATTTAAAACCAAGGTCAATTGGCACATGGCAAGAATTACAAACTGAGTTTCTAAAGAAATGTTTCCCAGCACATAAAACTACTGCTTTGAAAAGACAGATTCAAAATTTCAATCAAAATCAAAATGAAGCATTTTTTCAGTGCTGCGAGCGTTTTAAAGATTTGTTAAGTTCTTGTCCACATCATGGTTTTGAAAAATGGCGTCTTATTAGTTTCTTTTATGAAAGTTTAACTCCCGAAACTAAACAATTTGTTGAAACAATGTGTAACAGTGAGTTTCTAGAAAAAGAACCTGAAGAAGCCTTTGACTACCTAGACCATTTGGCAGATAACTCTCAAGCCTGGCACACAGATAATTCCTCTGAAAGTTCCAATAGATCTAATCTTGTTTCTAACAGAGGTAAATGTCATTTTAGTCAAGAAGATGAGATAAAAGCTAAAGTAGCTAATTTGGCTAGAAAGATTGAAGCCATGGAACTTAGAGAAGTAAAAGAAGTCAAAACGGTTAAAAATGAAGAAAGTTGTGGAATTTGTGAAATCATGGGACACCCCACTTCTGAATGTCCAAACATTCCCATTCTTAAAGAAGCGTTGCATGATCAAGTAAATTCCATAAACACATTTAAAAAGCCTTTTCCTTCTCCTTACTCTGAAACGTATAACCCTGAATGGAGAAATCATCCCAACTTCAGTTGGCGGAATAATAATCATGTTCAGGTACCACAATCTCAAAAGCCGGGCAACACTTTTTCCTATCAACCTTCACGTGTACAAACCTTGGAAGAGACTTTGCAAGCATTCATGCAAACACAAGCAAATGTGAATAACCGGACTTCACAAGACATCAATGAGATCAAAAACACCTTGTCCACATTGACAGCTTCATTACGCACTCAAGAAAAAGGTAAGTTTTCTGCTCAACCTCAGCCTAACCCTTCTACTCAATGTCTTGTTTCTTGCTCCATTGAAACTCAACAGGAAAATGCCAGTTCTATCACAACTCTTCGAAGTGGAAAGGCAATTGACAAAAACATTCCATCAAAAGACCAAGATCCTCCTTCCCCTCCGAAAAGTAATGGTAAGGATGATGGTAAGTCTGAACTTCTTGAAAATTTGGACAAAGAAAAAGGTATGCATCCTGCTCCTTTTCCTCAAAGGTTGCAAACAATAAAGAATTTGAATCAAAATGCAGAAATTTATGAACTTTTCAAACAAGTTAAGATTAACATTCCTTTATTGGATGCAATCAAACAAGTTCCATCTTATGCTAAATTTTTGAAGGACATGTGCACAGTTAAAAGGAAACATAATGTACAAAAGAAAGCATTTCTAACGGAAAGTGTGAGCTCAATCATTCAGCACCTTACTCCACCAAAATTCAAAGATCCTGGATGTCCAACAATCTCATGCATCACTGGAAACACTAGAATAGAACGTGCATTGCTTGATCTTGGTGCTAGTGTTAATCTTTTGCCTTTTTCTGTTTATCAACAGTTAGGTTTAGGTGAACTCAAGGAAACACCTGTTACACTTCAACTAGCTGATCGTTCTGTAAAAATTCCTCGAGGGATAGTTGAAGATGTTTTGGTTCAAATTGATAATTTTTACTTCCCTGTTGATTTTATTGTTTTGGACACACATCCTGTTTCAAATCCAAATGTTCAAATTCCTGTTATATTAGGCCGTCCATTTCTTGCAACTTCTAATGCTCTGATAAATTGCAGGAATGGTATTTTGAACATTTCTTTTGGAAATATGACTTTAGAATTAAATGTGTTCAACACTTGCAAGCAACCTGGTGATGATTCAGAAGTACATGAAGTGGATTTCATTGAAGAACTTGTTCATGAACATCTCACCACTACCACATTCCATGATCCTTTAGAAGCTTATTTAATTGAATGTGAGTTTGATAATGCTTCAGAAATTTCACACACTGATTCTTTGTTAAATTCTTTTCAGGATAAGCATTGTTGGAAACAAAAGTTTGAGGAACTTCCATCACTCACAAATGTCACTATACCATCAACTATTGAACCACCCAAGCTGGATTTAAAACCATTGCCATCCGAGCTAAAATATTCCTTTTTGGGTGAGAATGAAACTTTTCCAGTCATAAATGAACTTGAGGAACTCAGAAAAGATGCATATGAGAATTCTAAAATTCATAAAGAAAGAACTAAAGCCTTTCATGACAAGTTAATTTCAAGAAAAACATTTGATGTTGGGCAAAAAGTTCTACTTTATAATTCTAGACTTCACATATTTCCTCGTAAGTTGAGATCAAGATGGATTGGCCCATTTGTGGTTAAGCATGTGTATCATTATGGAGCAGTTGACATTGAGAATCCTCAAAATGGTAACGTATTCAAGGTAAATGGACAAAGACTCAAACTCTTTTTGGAAAATCATGTTACTCAAGAAGAGGTTGTTTTTCTTTCTGATCCTTGTTTTGAAAATAACTAGATGTAAATATAATTTTTACTAATCTTTAAAAAAAAAAATTTGTTGTGTTTTAAGACATTTAGAAGTATTCATTCTGAACAAGGTCTGAGTAAGGGAGACTTGAGACATACCTTGTCAGTTTGATTTTAATCTTTTTATGTTTACTTGATAATTTTTGTTTAGTATTTTAGGATTATTTAGGTTGCATGAGTTTGTTTTGTTTTGAGTCTTAGTTGTTCCTATTCTTATGTTATTAGTTCTTTTCTCTTACACATGATTCTTTCATTTGGGTTAATAGACTTACATTGAGGACAATGTAAGAATTAAGTGTGGGGGGAATGATTTAGGATTTCTTTTATTTTTGTCTACTATTTTTTTATGAGTCTTTATTATTATTTTTAGTGTGTTTTAGTTCTTTTTCAATACTATGATGAGATATGAATTGCATAAGTCTAAAACAGATTTATTAGTGAGAACATTTTCATGAGAATTGAACTTGATATCAATCTTTTTATGAGCCAATGTTAATATGATATGTTGATTGAGAAATAAGCATGTTTAGACTTAATCTGACTTGTATAATCATCCTTGTGAATTTTTGAGCCTATAATGATTGACGCATTATACAAATCAATCTAATTTCTTTCTTGAGTGCTCTTATGATTACATGATTCTCTAGAACTTGCTTTAGACCTTGTTGAGACTATATTGATGCATGTGACAACATGAATATGATAGAGGCATTAGGATTTTTAGCCAGGGCCAAACAGCCATCCCTTATTGATGTTCCAAGAGAACACACCCCTAGTGAGCCAATTTGAGCCTACATTGAATAAGCTATTTATTTGGTAACCACAACTTACACCTAGCCTAAATATAACCCTTGTTCTAAAGATGGATTATATATTTTGAGACATATTGCAAAAAAACAAGGGATATTTTTAGTTAAAAATTTGGGTTGGAAACAAAAGATAAGTGTGGGGGAAGAAAAGAAAAGAAAAAGTCAAGAGAAAAAGAAAGGGATCATTGTCAAATACATTCCCATATTAAAAAAAAAATCTTCTCTTGAACTTCTAGTTAAAGTAAAGAAAAAGATGTTACAAAGTTGGTTAGAATGATGCAAAGGCTCAACATGAATATTTAGCCTATGTTATTATGTGCTTTATAAGAGTTTTGAGAAGTTTTATTTGTATGATCTTATTATGTCTCTAAACTCTATGAACTCTTTGGAACCTTTGTGATATCTTTATCCTTTTGTTCTTTAACCACATTATAACCCTTTGGCCCCATTACAACCTTGAATAAAGACCTCTTGATTTATGAAGTTGTATGATCTAAATAGTGGAGAATAGGTGGACAAGCAAGCATATGGTAGAAGTGTTTTCATTAGATTGATTGAATGTAAACACTTTACCACTACTTTAAAGAGTGAAAATCAAGCGAGTATCCCATGTGAGAAGTTGAGATTAAGTTTGAATATGCACTATTTTGATTGAAATATGTTATGTTAATATTGGCTTAACTCAAACTATTTACATTCAAGCAAGATTTTTTGTGAATTTCTTTAAGCTATTGATTAGTTTTTAAGACTTGTCACTTGATTATCTCTAATTTATATTGGAAGGATTAGTTATAATTATTATTTTTAGTTTTTCTTATGTCTTCAATGTTTGTGGGTATCGTCTTAGTAAACCCTCACGAGACTAAACTCGTCCACTAGGGACACCTAGGGGTTTAAAGGCTTGTGTCACATGCTAAGTGCCACCGTGATTTCCTACGAAAATGGATTAGATTAGATTTTCTTATTTTATTTTTATTGAGTCGTTGCTAGGGACTAGCAACAATCTAAGTGTGGGGGTGTGATAACTCGTATAATTATATAGTTTTTAGTTATGTTTTATTATTGTTTTGTGTCAAATACGAGTTATTATTGCTTAGTCTAATTGTGTTTATGATTTTTTATATTTTTATGTAATTTGGTGTTTTTCACGAGTTTCTTTGAGTGATTTCAGATTACTAGGTTAAATCAAGAATTAAGGGCAAATCTAGTTCAGTTCCAATTCCGATGCCTTTTGCCATATCAGCTATATCTGGCGTTTCACTGAAGCAATAAGGCTTAAAGTTTAACAGTGCAAAGTTAAGAGGCATATCTATCTTTTTCATGCTTTACACTTCTTGAAACGGAGTCGTTTTCCCTAGCGAAATCAACCATCAAGTTGGCTGATGTGCAATGACGTCTGTGCTGACAAGTGTTGATAATTTGACCATATCTTCTGATACACATCAGCAAATGAGCTGATTCCAATGGCTATGGATCACCGACTGATAGGGGAACATTTGTCTAGAAGACCATTTGATCAGATCAAGCCTCCAATATTAGCGAAATCAACCATCAAGTTGGCTGATGTGCAATGATGTCTGTGCTGACAAGTGTTGGTATTTTGACCATATCGTCTGATCCACATCAGCAAATGAGCTGATTCCAACGGCTATGGATCACCAACTGATAGGGAAACATTTTTTTAGAAGACCATGTGATCAGATCAAGCCTCCAATATTGACAAAATCGACCATCAAGCTGGATGATCAAAATTGTCATGCAATATGACGAAAATTGTTAGAAAAATGCACCCATCTATTATACCTACCTTTGAAATTTATAAAGCTTGTCTCTTGTCATTTAGCTCTCCAAAATGTGTATAAATAGAGGGCCTTGGATGATTGTAAGAGACATTATACATTGGTAGGATATTAGCCATTGTAATAAAATTCTCTAAGTTTTCTTCTTCTTTCCTTTCTCTAGTTTTCTTTTTCTTTATTTACTTATGTTTCTTACATTTCTTTTCATTTTATTCATATCTAGTATGTGTTGCTAATCATATTGTTGAGGTGATGAGGTGAAGCTTTTGGTAAATGCTAAGGTTAGTCTCTTAAACATGAGCTAAAATGAATCATCATTTATAAACACTAGTATAGATAATATTTTCTTTTGGTTTAAAATCAAACTTGCAAAGTAGGGATCTTGATTCATTATTGACAAGGAAAATGGCACAGTAAATGCTTGGTTTCATAACCTTGATTTGTTGTAGACATATACCTTGGCATAAGGAATGCTTGGACTCTTTTTATGAGTTTTGAGGACACCAAATGAACATAATATCATATGCTATGGACGTTGGACAATTTGGACTGAATTGCTAAACCTTCCGATTGGAACCTCCCTTGTGTATGGATTTCAATTGTGTAATAAAACAAGATTAATCTTAGCATAACACCAAGAGTGGATTCTCTAACCTCAACATCTTTTCTTATTGTTTTTTTTTATATTTTGTTTAATTTCTTTTATGTTATTTTGTTTATTTTGTTCTCTAATATCTTGTTGACTTTCTTTTTCTTATATATATATTTATAAACTTATACTTACTAATACGCTTCCCTGTGGTTCGACCTCGGACACCCGAGAATTTATTACTTGAACATAACCTGCACTTGGGTTTACAACTCTTAATTGAGTCTCCATCACATGGTCCTATCCAGAAACTTTTGCATCAGCTTTAGTCTCGAATTGCTTTTCACTTTTTTTTTTCTCAAACATCACAAGCTGAAAGTCATGGTTCTAGAGTGGAGCCATGAATTCCACATCAGCTGTGTACTAGAGTTCGACTGGATATATAAGTGTTCACACCATTTTCAACCTGTGAGGCCCAATGGGCCGAAGCGGACAATACCTTGCAAGTTGGTGTGAACCTTGACATCTGGTTTTAGAGTTAGCTCTGGGGGTACGAGCGATGTGCCACTGAGGACAATGGGCACTCGTTGGAGTTGGGGAGGATGTCATGGTCCTAGAGTGGAGCCATGAATCCCACATCGGCTGTGTACTAGAGTTCGACTGGGTATATAAGTGTTCACACCATCTTCAATGTCACGGTCCACAACAACTTGCAAGGTATTGTCTGCTTCGACCCATTGGGCCGCACAATTTTGTCCACAAAAGACGCCTCCTAGGTTGTAGATGGTGTGAACACTTATATACCCAGTCGAGCTCTAGTACACAGCCGATGTGGGATTCATGGCTCCACTCTAGGATCAAGACATCCTCCCCTACTCCAACGAGGGCCCACTGTCCTCAGTGGACATCGCTAGTACCCCTAGAGCCGGCTCTGATATCAAATGTCACGGTCCACACCAACCTGCAAGATATTGTCCGTTTTGACCCATTGGGCCTCACGATTTTGTCTACAAAAGGCGTCTAATAGGTTGAAGATGGTGTGAATACTTATATACCCAGTCGAACTCTAGCACATAGCCAATGTGGGATTCATGGCTCCACTCTAAGATCATGACATTCAACCTGTGAAGCGTCTTTTGTGGACAAAACCGTCAGGCTCAATGGACCGAAGCGGATAATACCTTGCTGGTTAGTGTGGACCGTGACACTGGACCAATTTTTTCAAGAGCTAGTGTGCTGTTGAAACCCCAGGTCAAGGAGACAAAGAATTATGTTGCAGACTTCTTTAAAGAGGTTTGGCTCCATTGGTAATCACCATCAACCAAAAAGCAGACAGATTACATAAAACCAAATCAAACTACAAATATAAACCCGGCTCCTCAGCAGATGCTGTTGCAATTTCCACTACAATTATTGGTTCTTCTCCCTGGTGCCCCCCCGTGTCTCCTCTCAAGGTTTTTATTTTATTTTTTTATTTTCAGTAGTACGGAGGGAAGGCAATATTGTTGGCAACAATCATTGGAATCTTGGCCGTCTTCCTTCCAGGTAAAAGGTTCACCAATTTTTTCTTGCTTGCATGACTTTATATGCACAACTCATTAAAACTAATCTAGTATGCATATTGACACATCACCTTCATGTTTTTGATGAATCCAAATCCTCTGCCCCATTTCCCTACCTCTATCCTTGCCCCCACTCTCGTAACGAGTCGCACGTTCATTTTTTTTATTTTCTTTGTACCTGTTCATTTTTATTGTTTGACCCGATTCTTTATCTAATAAAAAATTGATTTTGCCTAAAAAAAGAAAGAAACAAACACAGATACAAAGACGATGTAAATAAAGGAGATGGTGTCGTGGAATTCACCTATTCGATCACCGATAAAATATCGATCGGTCGTGTTTGTATTTTGTAGCCCCCGTTAAACAGTTGAAAATAAATGAGGAAGAAATCGACATCAAAAAAACAGATCCACAGCTCATTACGAGAGTAGAGGCACGGGAAGGGGCAGAAAAATAGGGGCAAGGGATTTCTATTCGTTTTTTACACCAATCATATATGTCAACACTTGTTAGTTTCACTTTTCCATCACTTACGCCTTTAATCCAATTTCTTTTAATTCCTTAAAGTAAAAGATTGCCACCATGCTTGGAGAACTTAACAGGTAAGCCTTTATACTACTGCCTTGTTTTCGGTTCCTTGGATTAAAAATCAAGAAACAACTTTCAAGTTTTTTTTCCCTCATGATAAATAAAGATTTTTTTTTAATTCTCTATTTATTATGACATGTTCTTTTCTTTGGCAGCTTCATCATGGTGTACTTCAAAGATTATAAAGAATATCTTGTCATTCTTTCTAAAGAAGATGAAGTCAATTGAAAAAGATTATACCTCCTCACCAACAAGCTCACATTCGATAGATATGAACTATCTTGGACTTTATTCGATATTTCCACCATATTGAAATATTGGTTGACGAAACTTTCTCAAGCCTCACAATTTTCTCCAAATGTAAGATGTCTTCAATCTAATCTCCATCTCAAGACCATCAATCATGAGTATTTTGACACATTGAGAAGACGCATTATCTCCGAAAAGGCATATTGTGGATATTTTTTCAAGACTTTTGAAGAACATTTCTTCAAGATTTTCAAATATCTTTCTTTTTGGTGAATCTTTCTTCAAGACTTTCGGAGAATCCTTCTTCAAGACCTTCAAGATTATTGGATCTTTTTGAGAATCTTTCATCAAGACTTTCAAAGAATCCTTCTTCAAGACTCTCAAATATTATTGAGCTATCTTCATCAAGATCTTTGAGATTGCATAATCTTCTTCATATGAATCAATAATGGCATTCAGGTGTCGTGAAGATTGTTGCCAATCTACCAATGAATTTCACATGTATCATGAAGATTGATGCCCAACCACTAATGGCATTCTCGTGAGCCTTGAAGATTGATCTCAGCCGCCAATGCTCTCCACCTTGCCATTAATGAAGCTTCCATTATGAGAATTGCACAAGCTAGAAGGTTTGCCCATGACACAGTCTTTCCATGTGGCATAGAGTTAATTGAAGATTCTTTCCAAGAGGTTAGAAGGTTTGCCCATGATGTCGAAAGATAGAGTATGCACCGAACTTGATGGGAAAGGAAGATTCATCCAACTTAGAAGAACTTCAAGATCTTAAGCATCGTCTTAAGACTTGATGTTACTTGAGCATGTGAAGACTTCCAAAGTGGTTCTTTGATCAGTTCTGTTAGTCAATGAAGCACAAGGGAAGAATATTGTGATCCTTGAAGACTCAGTTGGTGAGAGTGATTATGGAAGACGTTGGAAGCGAATCAAGCCAAAAGAATTCCATGATGACACATCCTTGCAAAGCAAGAAGCTTCAGTTTCTGATTCCACATGAATTCAACAAATGTAGTTGAGATTGAAGATAATGTTTCAAGCACCATTTCTAACGAAGAAGATGTTTGTTTCAACATGATGGTTAGGAATACTTCCTATGTTGTGAAGTCCTGTTGAAGTTAGCCATCTTGTATCTCCAAAATCTTCTAAGTTTACTGTTGATAAAGTGACATCCGATATTCAGTTGAAGCTTGCAATTATTTTGTGGAAAGCATTCAACCAAGGATTGTTCGCATTTCTTCTGATCGAAATTCTTTACTTGTTGGAGATGTCTACAAGATTGATAAGTCATAAAATCCATATTTTATGCCCTTTCTATTCTTAGTTTTAGTTATGTCATATATCTTTATTTTGATTAATTATATTACGTTTTTGAATTTTAGGTACAATAAGGAGAATGAACTCAAAAGATTTCAATAATGAAGGTAAATAACTTACAAAATCATAATTACAAGATGGAAGAAGACTCGGAGTAAAAAAAAAATCAATTTCTTGTTGCAAAGCAATCAGGCAGATTTGACCTCCGAAGCTTGTTGAAAGGAAAACAAGATGTTAAAGTCTTTATTTGAAGAAACTTCCTCTTGACTTTTGAATCTGACTTGAATACCTTTCCAATGGTAGTTTACATGCTCAAATTGAACAAGAAATGGTCATCCAAATCAGCTAACGAAGTGAAAAAAGATACAGTAGACAAATGGGAGACAGAATGCTCAAAGCCGCGACGCCCAAAAAACCGAAAAAATATGGGAAAACATCCCAAAACGTGATTTTTCTGCCTATAGACTTACTTGTACTGCAAGGACTTGTTCCCAGGGTTTTAAAGCTCTATAAATACCATTTTTTGAGCCATAAACTAGATACTTTTTAAGGAGACTCAAAGATCATCATTAATTTTCTTCTTCTTCTTCTTCTTCTCCATTCTTTTATTTTCTTTTTAGTTTTATGTATATATTATTTATGCCTATGCTAGGCTAAACTTCTTTTTGGTTAAGGTGATTTCAAAGCCTTAGAACATGTTATGTAATTGATTTTTAGATCTTATCAAATATTGATTTTCTATCAAAGTTGCTTATGTTCTTCTATAAGAATTCTTTATGATCTTTGTCTTGATTTGTTTAGGGTGGCCAACTAGATAGATCTTGATAATTATCTAATACTAGTTTAAGAGTCTTGATCCGTGTAATTGTCTTTATTTCCTATTCATAAGTGGCAATAATTCATGATAATGTTGGGTTTTCGAGAATTGCAATGTTGAACATAACATAGGTTAAACAATCCGAGCTTATGTGTTTGTTGCTTAGATCAACCTATCTTTCTCATTATAAGGTTGCTATTACATTAAATCTAGAGGGCTTATTCTAGGTTGTCTAATAGTTAGAGATTAAATAGAGAGCTTGTTTTATTTAACGACGAACTAAGGAAAAATTGGGGTAACAGAGCTTGTTGTTATCTATGGTTGATAGTTTTGATAGTTATTTGATGTTGATAGATCTGATTATTTATTCTCAATGATGTCTAGTGGTCGAGAATTAAACCTTAATAATATTTCTCATATTTGATATTCTCTTACTTACTTCTTACTTTTATTATCTGCTTTAGTTTTAAAACATCTTAAAATCCCTTTTTCTTTTCATGTCTTTGAACTTAAGTGATAAACTAATAACTTATAAATTAAAACCCAATCCTTGTGGACTCAACCCTTGCTAACTACTATACTTACAATTGATCTTTTTAGTGCAAGGTTAAATAAGATATACTCATTTGAGTGCATCAAGTTTTTGGCATTGTTGCCAGAGATTGCTTTCTTTGGTTTATTTTTTACTTGGTTTATTCTTATTTTCAGTTCTAATTAATTGTATTTTTCTTGTACATACAAGTTTTTCTTTTCAAATTTTGAGCAAAGAACGATGGAATTGAACAATCTACCACTTGAAGAGTTGATGGCACGCATAAACATTCAAAACCAACTAGCCAATCTCATATCCATAGTTCAACAATTAGCCATGGGTAATGTTCAACAATCAAGGAAGTGTAGAGTGTGTTTTATGAAGGATTATCCAACCAATTTGTGCCCATACTTCCAAGGAACTAATTGTGAACAATCCTATGATTTAAAAGGATGTCAAGGCCATCAAGGGTTTATAGGACAATAGTATGATCTATACTCAAAGACTTACAATGAGGGATGGTGGGATCATACTAATTATAGCTATTTGGGAAATTATCAAGAAGTAGATCCTTATGCCAATTACACTCATCCATCTAGCTTCAATCAATCATGGTCTCAAGAACAAGATATTTTTTAGCCCCCACCTCAAAGTTCAGGTACTTCTTTAGAAGACCTTGTCAATACTTTTGCTGATAATAATTTGCAATTTCAATAGGAAACATGGGCAAACATTCAGGAAACAAGTACAAGTCTTCAGGTAAGTATCCAAAATTTAGAAACGCAAATGAGCCAATTGGCTAGTGGTGTGGCGTGATGGGTAGAAGAAGGATCTGAGAAACTACATGAACAATTCTTTTCCCAAACTATGATTGATCTCAAAGAGAATGCTAGTCCCAAACAACTTGAGGATGAATCAGAAAGTCCAAGGGAACCTGAGAATGAGAAAAAACTAAAGATGGATGCAACTCTTGAAGATAATGAAGCTGTGATAACTCGTATAATTATATAGTTTTTAGTTATGTTTTATTATTGTTTTGTGTCAAATACGAGTTATTATTGTTTAGTCTAATTGTGTTTATGATCTTTTATATTTTTATGTAATTTGGTGTTTTTCACAAGTTTTTTTGAGTGATTTCAGATTACTAGAATTAAGGGCAAATCCAGTTCAGTTCCAGTTCCGACACCTTTTGCCATATCAGCTATATCTCGAGTTTCACTGAAGAAATAAGGCTGAAATTTTAACCGTGCAACGTTAAGAGGCATATCTATCTTTTTCATGTTTTACACTTCTTGAAACGGAGTCGTTTTCCCTAGCGAAATCGACCATCAAGTTGGCTGATGTGCAATGACGTCTGTGCTGACCTGTTTTCGTATTTTGCCCATATCTTCTTATCCACATCAGCAAATGAGCTGATTCCAACGGCTATGGATCAGTAACTGATAGGGGAACATTTTTCTAGAAGACCATGTGATCAGATCAGGCCTCCAAAATTGACAAAATCGACCATCAAGTTGGCTGATCAAAATTGTCATACAATATGACGAAAATTGTTAGAAAAATGCACCCACTTATTATACCTACCTTTGAAATTTGTAAAGCTTGTCTCTTGTCATTTAGCCCTCCAAAATGTGTATAAATAGAGGGCCTTGGATGATTGTAGAGGATCATATTGTACATAGGTAGGATATTAGCCATTTTAATAAAATTCTCTAAGTTTTCTTCTTCTTTCTTTTCTCTAGTTTTCTTTCTTTTCTCTAGTTTTCTTTTTCTTTAGAGAGAGCAAGAGGTTGGATAATTAATATTCTTCCTCTTCTTCTTTCTTTCTTTTATTTTCTTCTTAGATTTTCTTTAATTTTATGTTTATGTTTACAATGCCTATGCTAGGCTAAACTTCTATTTGGTTAAGGGTGATTTCAAAGCCCTAGACATGTTTTGTGATTGATTTTCAGATTCTATCTATCATTAATTTTCTATCAAAGTTGCTTATGTTCTTCTACAAGAATTGTTCATGATGTTGTCTTGATTTATTTAGGTGTACAACTAGATAGATCTTGATAATTATCTATTGCTAGTTTAGGAGTCTTGATCCGTGTAATTGTCTTGATTTCCTATTCATAAGTGGCAATTTGTGATTAATGATTATGGTCAAGTTTTCAATAATTGCAAAGTGGAACATAACCTAAGTTGAAGAATCTGAGCTTATGTGTTTGTTGCTTAGATCAACCTATCTTTCTCATCATAAAGCTGCCATTAAATTGAATTTAGAGAGCTTATTCTAGGTTGTTTAATGGTTAGAGATTAAATAGAGAGCTTGTTCTATTTAACGACAAACTAAGGAAAGATTGGGGTAACAGAGCTTGTTGTTATCTACGGTTGTTAACTTTGATAGTTGGTTGATATTGATAGATCTGAAATTGATTCTTAATGATGTCTAGTGGTGGAGAATGAAACCTTAACCATATTTTTCATATTTGATTCTTCTTACTTATTTGTTTTCTTACTTTTAGTTTGCTTATTTTTTATATTTATTTTTATTGGCTGGTTATACCGCCTAATTTGTATATTAACTTTGTTTTATTTTTATTGGCTGGTTATACCGCCTTGCATCTTATTCTTATTATTTACTTTAGTTTAAATCTGGCTTCAAAAACCCCTTTTCTTTTATTGTTCTTGAATTTAAGTTTTAAACTATTAACTTATAAACTAAAACCCAATCCCTGAGGACTCGACCCTTGCTAACTACTATACTTACAATTTATCTTTTTAGTGCAAGGTTAAATAAGATACACTCTTTTGGGTGCATCAAGCTGCAATTCCAATTGAGAGTACTTCGACACCTTAGGTAACTTTTAATGTTCCAATTTTTACTAATGTTTTTTCTCCACCTTTTCCTAGCAGATTTGCAAAGTTCAAGAAGGAGGAACATGAACAACAAATTTTGGAAACCTTAAACATATTGCTTGTGGATGCCATTAAACAAGTACCAAAATATGCACAACTCCTCAAAGAGCTATGCACCACAAAGGATGACGAGACAATAAGTGTGGGAGAAAATGCATTGGCTGTTTTGCAAAGAAACCTTCCTCCAAAACGCAAAAATTTGGGAAGTTTCATGTATGAGCCCAAAGATCCTAAAAAGCCAAGAAGGGTTATTGGCTAGGCTAAACATAATCACCCAAGTGCTAATTGGGAAGCCAGCCCAATTAATGAAGAAATTGCCAACCTGCCAAATCAGATTTGTTTTCTATCTTTTGTGCTTTGTTTTAATTTTTTTATAGTGTTCTTTAGATATTTTTCTTTTTTTATTTAGTAGTTCTTTTCTCTTACATATAATTCTTGCATATGGGGTGATAGCATTACATTGAGGACAATGTAAGAATTAAGTATGGGGGAAGAATTTAGGATTTCTTAGTTTAGGTTGTCAATTTTTTTTTAAGTCTTTTTAGGTTGTTTTTAGTGTGTTTTTAGTTCATTTCCATACAATAATGACATATGAATTGCATAGGTCTAAAACTAGTTATTAGTGAGAAGATTTTCATGAGAATTAAGCTTGATATCACTATTTTTCATGAGCCAATGTTAATATGATATGTTGGTTGAGAAAGAAGCATGTTCAGACTTAATATTGACTTGTATAATCATCTTTGTGAGTTTTGAGCCTATATGATTGATGCATTATACATATCAATCTAATTTTTTTCTTGAGTGCTCTTATGATTATATGATTCTCTAGAACTTGCTTTAAACCTTTTTGAGACTATATTGATATATGTGAAAACATGAATAAGATAGAGGCATTAGGATTATAACCAGGGCCAAACAGCCATCAATTATTGATGTTCCAAGAGAACATCCCCCTAGTGAGCCAATTTGAGCCTACACTGAATAAGCTATTTTATTGGTAACCATATCTTACACCAAGCCTAAACACATTTTATATCTTTACCCTTGTTCTAAAGATGGACTAGAATGTTTGAGACATATTGCAAAAACAAGGGATACTTTTTGAAAATTTGGGTTAAAACAAAAGATAAGTGTGGGGGAGGAGAAAGGCAAAAGTCATGAGAAAAAGAAAGGGACCATTGTCAAATACATTCCCATATAATAAAAAAAAAAGAGAAAAATTGAATCATCTCTTAAACTTCTAGTTAAAGAAAATAAAAAGAATGTTACAAGGTTGGTTAAAATAAAGCAAAGGCTCAACATGAAATATTCAGCCTATGTGATTATGTACTTCCAAGGAATATTGAGAAAGTTCTATTTGCAAAATCTTATTTTGTCTCTAAATTCTATGAAGTCTGTGGAACTTTTGTGATATCTTTTCCTTTTTATTCGTTAACCTTGATTAAAGACCACTTGATTCATGAAGTTGCATGATCTAAATAGTGGAGAATATGTGGACAAGCAAGCATATGGTATAACTGTTTTCATGAGATTGATTGAGTGTAAACACTTTACCACTACTTTAAAGAGTAAAACATCATGAGAGTTTCCCATGTGAAAAATTGAGATTAAGTTTGAATATGCATTATTTTGATTGAGATATGTTATGTTAATATTGGCTTAATCTCAAATCATTTATATACAAGCATGATTCTTTGTGAAATTCTTTAAGCTATTGATTAGTTTATAAGACTTGTCCAATGAATTTCTGTGATTTATTTTGAAAGGATTAGGAGTAAATATTTTTAATATATGTTAGTTTTTCTTTATGTTTTTAATGTTTGTGGGTATCGCTCTAGTAAACCTTCACGTGACTAAACTCGTCCACTAGGGACACCTAGGGGTTTAAAAACTTGTGTACATGCTAAGTGTCACCATGATTAGATTAGATTTTCTTACTTTATTTTGATTTTTTTTTTTTGCTCGAGGACTAGCAAAAAGCTAAGTGTGGGGGTATTTGATAAGTCATAAAATACACATTTTATGCCCTTTCTATTCTTAGTTTTAGTTTGTCTTATATCTTTATTTTGATTAATTATATTATATTTTTGAATTTTAGGTACAATAAGGAGAATGAAGTCAAAAGATGTCAATAATGATGGTAAAGAACTTACAAAATCATAATCACAAGATGGAAGAAGACTCGGGAGTCAAAAAGATCAATTTCTTATTGCAAAGCAATCAGGCATATTTGAACTCCGGAGCTTTCCGCAAGAAAAACATGATGTTAAAGTCTCTATTTGAAAAAACTTCCTCTTGACTTTTGAAGCTGGCTTCAATACCTTTCCAACAGTTTACACGCTCAAATTGGACAAGCAATGGTCATCAAAATCAGCTAACAAAGTGAAGAAAGATGCAGCAGAAAAATGGGAGACAGAATGCCCGAAGCAACGGCGCCCAAAAAACGAAAAAAAAATGCGGGAAAACATATCAAAACGTGATTTTTTGTCTCCAGACTTACTTGTGCGGTGATAACTCGTATAATTATATAGTTTTTAGTTATGTTTTATTATTGTTTTGTGTCAAATACGAGTTATTATTGCTTAGTCTAATTGTGTTTATGATCTTTTATATTTTTATGTAATTTGGTGTTTTTCACGAGTTTCTTTGAGTGATTTCAGATTACTAGGTTAAATCAAGAATTAAGGGCAAATCCAATTTAGTTCTAGTTCTGACACCTTTTGCCATATCAGCTATATCTAGAGTTTCACTGAAGTATTGAGGCTGAAATTTTGACAGTGCAACGTTAAGAGGCATATCTATCTTTTTCATGTTTTACACTTCTTGAAACGGAGTCGTTTTCAATAGCGAAATGTGGTATCAAGTTGGCTGATGTGCAATGACGTCTGTTCTGACCCGTTTTGGTATTTTGACCATATCTTCGGATCCACATGAGCAAATGAGCTGATTCTAACGGCTATGGATCACAAACGGATAGGGGTATATGTTTCTAGAAGACCATTTGATCAGATCAAGCTTCTAACATTGACAAAATCAACCATCAAGCTGGCTGATCAGAATTGTCATACAATATGACGAAAATTGTTAGAAAAATGCACCCACCTATTATACCTACCTTTGAAATTTATAAAGCTTGTCTCTTGTCATTTAGCTCTCCAAAATGTGTATAAATAGAGGGCCTTGGATGAGGATCATTGTACATTGGTAGGATATTAGCCATTGTAATAAAATTCTCTAAGTTTTCTTCTTCTTTCCTTTCTCTAGTTTTCTTTTTCTTTATTTACTTATGCTTCTTACATTTCATTTCATTTTATGCATATCTAGTATGTGTTGCTAATCATATTGTTGAGGTGATGAGGTGAAGCTTTTGGTAAATGCTAAGGTTAGTCTCTTAAACATGAGCTAAAATGAACCATCATTTATAAACACTAGTATAGATAATATTTTCTTTTGGTTTAAAATCATACTTGCAAAGTAGGGATCTTGATTCATTATTGACAATGAAAATGGCATAGTAAATGCTTGGTTTCATAACCTTGATTTGTTGTAGACATATACCTTGGCATAAGGAATGCTTGGACTCTTTTTATGAGTTTTGAGGACACCAAATGAACATAATATCATATGCTATGGACGTTGGACAATTTGGACTGAATTGCTAAACCTTCCGATTGGAACCTCCCTTATGTGTGGATTTCAATTGTGTAATAAAACAAGATTAATCTTAGCATAACACCAAGAGTGGATTCTCTAACCTCAACATCTTTTCTTATTGTTTTTTTTATATCTTTTTTAATTTCTTTTATATTTTGTTTATTTTGTTCTCTAATATCTTGTTTATCTTATTTTGTTGTTGATTCCCTAATATCTTGTTTACTTTCATTTTCTTATATATTTATAAACTTATACTTACTAATACGCTTCCCTGTGGTACGACCTCGGACACCCGAGAATTTATTACTTGAACATAACCTGCACTTGGGTTTACAACTCTTAATTGAGTCTCCATCAAGTTTTTGGCGCCGTTGCCGGGGAAGCAATACTAAGTATATAAGTTTATAAGTATATTTATTTTTATTGGCTGGTTATACCGCCTAATTTTCTATATATTTATTTTTATTGGCTGGTTATACCGCCTAATCTGTATATTAACTTTGTTTTATGCTTGTTTGGCGACGTGATTTTAGATCTCGTCGTTTAGTTAGATTTTATTGTGAAACTTTTTCAGGTAATCTTTCTAATACAACTCCTACCATGGCTGACAATGAAAGTGTTCATGCTGAAGATGAGAACAGACAAGTACGCACCATGCGTGACTACTTGCAACCAACTCGAAGCTCATCACCCTCTTGTTTTATTTTTCCTCTCAATGCAAACAACTTTCGTTTTAAACCAGGTATGATAGCTTTGCTTCCAAATTTCCATGGGTTAGAATCGGAAAGTGCTTACTCATTTCTAAAAGACTTCGAAGATGTATGTGTCACCTTTAATGACCAACAATGTACAAATGAAATTGTCAAGCTAAAATTATTTCCTTTTTCTTTAAAAGATAAAGCAAAAATTTGGCTTCATAATTTAAAACCAAGGTCAATTGGCACATGGCAAGAATTACAAACTGAGTTTCTAAAGAAAATTTTCCCAGCACATAAAACTACTGCTTTGAAAAGACAGATTCAAAATTTCAATCAAAATCAAAATGAAGCATTTTTTCAGTGCTGGGAGCATTTTAAAGATTTGTTAAGTTCTTGTCCACATCATGGTTTTGAAAAATGGCGTCTTATTAGTTTCTTTTATGAAAGTTTAACTCCCGAAACTAAACAATTTGTTGAAACAATGTGTAATGGTGAGTTTCTAGAAAAAGAACCTGAAGAAGCCTTTGACTACCTAGACCATTTGGCAGATAACTCTCAAGCCTGGCACACAGATAATTCCTCTGAAAGTTCCAATAGATCTAATCTTGTTTCTAACAGAGGTAAATATCATTTTAGTCAAGAAGATGAGATAAAAGCTAAAGTAGCTAATTTGGCTAGAAAGATTGAAGCCATGGAACTTAGAGAAGTAAAAGAAGTCAAAACGATTAAAAATGAAGAAAGTTGTGGAATTTGTGAAATCATGGGACACCCCACTTCTGAATGTCCAAACATTCCCATTCTTAAAGAATCGTTGCATGATCAAGTAAATTCCATAAACACATTTAAAAAGCCTTTTCCTTCTCCTTACTCTAAAACGTATAACCCTGAATGGAGAAATCATCCCAACTTCAGTTGGCGGAATAATAATCATGTTCAGGTACCACAATCTCAAAAGCCGGGCAACACTTTTTCCTATCAACCTTCACGTGTACAAACCTTGGAAGAAACATTGCAAGCATTCATGCAAACACAAGAAAATGTGAATAACCAAACTTCACAGGACGTCAATGAGATCAAAAACACCTTGTCCACATTGACAACTTCATTACGCACTCAAGAAAAAGGTAAGTTTCCTGCTCAACCTCAGCCTAACCCTTCTACTCAATGTCTTGTTTCTTGCTCCAATGAAACTCAACAGGAAAATGCCAGTTCTATCACAACTCTTCGAAGTGGAAAGGCAATTGACAAAAACATTCCATCAAAAGACCAAGATCCTCCTTCCCCTCCGAAAAGTAATGGTAAGGATGATGGTAAGTCTGAACTTCTTGAAAATTCGGACAAAGAAAAAGGTATGCATCCTGCTCCTTTTCCTCAAAGGTTGCAAACAATAAAGAATTTGAATCAAAATGCAGAAATTTATGAACTTTTCAAACAAGTTAAGATTAACATTCCTTTATTGGATGCAATCAAACAAGTTCCATCTTATGCTAAATTTTTGAAGGACATGTGCACAGTTAAAAGGAAACATAATGTACAAAAGAAAGCATTTCTGACGGAAAGTGTAAGCTCAATCATTCAGCACCTTACTCCACCAAAATTCAAAGATCCTGGATGTCCAACAATCTCATGCATCATTGGAAACACTAGAATAGAATGTGCATTTCTTGATCTTGGTGCTAGTGTTAATCTTTTGCCTTTTTCTGTTTATCAACAGTTAGGTTTAGGTGAACTCAAGGAAACACCTGTTACACTTCAACTAGCTGATCGTTCTGTAAAAATTCCTCGAGGGATAGTTGAAGATGTTTTGGTTCAAATTGATAATTTTTACTTCCCTGTTGATTTTATTGTTTTGGACACACATCCTGTTTCAAATCCAAATGTTCAAATTCCTGTTATATTAGGCCGTCTATTTCTTGCAACTTCTAATGCTCTGATAAATTGCAGGAATGGTATTTTGAACATTTCTTTTGGAAATATGACTTTAGAATTAAATGTGTTCAACATTTGGAAGCAACCTGGTGATGATTCAGACGTACATGAAGTGGATTTCATTGAAGAACTTGTTCATGAACATCTTACCACTACCACATTCCATGATCCTTTAGAAGCTTATTTAATTGAATGTAAGTTTGATAATGCTTCAGAAATTTCACAGACTGATTCTTTGTTAAATTCTTTTCAGGATAAGCATTGTTGGAAACAAAAGTTTGAGGAACTTCCATCACTCACAAATGTCACTGTACCATCAACTATTGAACCACCCAAGCTGGATTTAAAACCATTGCCATCCGAGCTAAAATATTCCTTTTTGGGTGAGAATGAAACTTTTCCAGTCATAATTTCTTCACATCTTGATGAACTACAAGAAGGAAAAATTCCTTCTCAATGGAGCCCCCAAGATAAAAGGAAGTTTCTGAATGAGGTAAAAAAGTTCTACTGGGATGACCCTTACTTGTTCAAATATTGTCCTGATCAGATTTTTTGAAGATACATTCCCGACAATGAGGTAAGTAGTGTAATTAAGTTTTGTCATTCCGAGGCATGTGGTGGTCACTTTTCATCAAAGAAAACTGCTGCAAAAATTTTACAGTGTGGATTTTACTGGCCACCCCGGTTAAATGGCGGATAACGGTACTCCGTGATTATTTAAGTCAGTTCCATCAGCTACCCACAAAACTGATATTGTATATAAATTTCTCTTTCAATTTCTCTTTCATTTCATTTTATTTTATTTTATTTTTTCAGGATGGATGATATTCTCACAAGATTGCAGAAACGATTTCCTCCTTTTCCTCGAAATATTTTACTGAAGCTTTACCAGGTACAGGTAGAAGCACTTTTGCAAAGAAGCGACGAGCAAAGCGCATGAGTTCAAATTGCCACAAATATGCACGATGGACGTGTAACGGTAAATGTCGTTCTATTGGGATTCCATCCTCTAATCGAGATGATAAAATTGAATTCATTAAGGATGGACTGAGTAAGGAGAATTTGGGTAATATCCAACTTTCTCTTGAGACGCATCCTAGTGGAGACGTACAAAGAGAAATTCTTGATTTATGGCCGCAATTCCAAAGGGAATGGCAACATCTTTGGAATCTGATGTTAAAAGACCCTGTTTGCCAGCTTGTAAGAAAACTGGATGGGAAGCATATCCTCGACTCATAGAAGGCGTTTAAGCCGTTTTTGGACGTAAAACCAGAGGAAGATGTGAGCCACAATAACAACTACAATAAATGACTTCTCAGCTTTTGGTTTGATTTGCAATAACTTCTGGTCTTTTACGGTTGATTTTTCTTCTCTTTTTGATTTTCTTCCTGAAATCACGCAAAAATCTTTTGTTAGGTTAACATTTTCTTCTGACAGGTCAAATACACTTTCGGCGACATTATTACTCTTGTCTGATTCACTACTCAGTCCTCTATATATTACACCATGTACTCATTCTCTTTCAGGCACTCGAAAAAAAATGGAAAGTACTTCGTCCCAGCGCATTGAAAAAATTTGTGTCTTTGGAGGTGCTTATCCAGGGAAAAATAAAATATTCACTGATGAAGCCATAAGAGTTGGAGTAATACTTGCCCAACAAAAGATCCAGTTGATTTATAAAAGGCAGTAGTACGGGTTTAATGGGAGCAGTCGCTACAGCAACACACGCCGGAGGAAGTCCAGTTCTAGGAATCGTGCCAAAACTATTCACAGATTTTTGTGGACCTACCTTGGGTAAGGAAATACAAGTCTGGAGTATCCCTGAATGGATGACAATCATGTACCATTCTGCCGATGCATTCATTGCTTTACCAGGAGGTTTGGGTACATTGGAAGAAATAGCTTCTGTGGCTTCTTGGTCATCTTTGGTCACAAATAAGAAACCCATTGGTTTGCTTAATATTAATGGTTATTTTAATAATTTGCGTTCATATTTAGATAATGCTGTGGAAAATGGATTCATGTTTTCAGAGGCAAGGAGAACCATAATTTCGGATACAACCATTGAAGATTTACTCAAAAAGCTCCAAGCTTATGAGTATTTACCTGCTACGGTTGTTTCGCAAACGCTCGGAAAAAGAAAAAGAGATATGGACAAGCAAGGAGTGGATTGCACTTTGTCTTTGTGACATTATCTAACATTTTGTTTGTTGTATCTCAGTTATAATAAGTGGTTAGCAACCTCTGCAGGTAATATCTCCTAAATTCTACCTTTAAAATTTGACATTGGGGACAATGTCATATTTTAGTAGGGGGTAAGGGACATATTTTGCTAATTAAAAAAAAAAATTATTGTGTTTTAAGCCATTTAGAAGTATTCATTCTGAACAAGGTCTGAGTAAGGGAGACTTGAGACATACCTTGTCAGTTTGATTTAATCTTTTCAAAAAAAAAAAAAAAACACTATCTGGTCCTTTTATTATCTGCATGTGTTTTACTACTTTCATGTATGAATTTTTTGTGATTTTTTTTTAGTATTAGTATAATCTTGGCAATCATGTGGATAAAGCAATAGAGTTACAAAGGCTTTGATTAAGTTATCTAGGTTATTTTCAATTTGGTTTTCTGGAAATTGAATATTTTTGATGATCAAATGTCTTTGAGATTTTTTTTGGCAGATCAGTTCGATTTTTGTTGGAATGTGAATTCATGGTGAGCCTTCGGAAAGCCAGGGAAAACTGGGAAGACATAGTAAGTTTACTTTTTCTCTTCATTCCACATGAGATTCAATTCATCACATAGATGCTTGCATCTATACATGATCTGATCTTAGAACAAAGTCACTATCCAGAAAGCCCCTTATCTTTGCCCCCTTACATTAGGAGCCCATAGGTTTTAAACCTTCGGGTTGGATCCCTAGATATGAACTCCAGAAATTATGCCAAAGTGAACGGATACGATTCCGACCCCCATTCCCTCTTTATACTTTTATGATAATATTTGTGATCATTGGGTTTGGGATTGTGTGTTTCCTTCTTGTTTATTTTGTTATCTTTTGAAATCTGAAAAAAAAAATGGGAATAATGCAAAAGAGGGTAGTTAGAATGAGTGACTTTTTTTGAGTCGTGAACTTCGAACTTATTGATGCCAAAACAATGTTGTGATGAGTTGAGAAAAAGATGCTGAAAAAAAGAGCTGATGAAAATCTGTCTTGTTTGATCAATTGAATGAAAAGAAAGAAAAAAAAGTATGGAATCCAATGTGATTTCTGAAAGAAAAAAAAAACAAGAATAATGATTATGAATAGATGTGATTGTGCATAAAAGATGTCCCAATGAGGGCACAAATCAAAAGAAAATCACTTGTGCTTAAAAAAAAAATCAGAATTCAAGATTCGAGGTTCTTCATTATAGAGAGGTTTTTACTTTTCTATTTTCTTTGGATCGAGTCTTTTCTTGCTTTTTGTTTTCTTTTCAAAATATTAATGTTGAACATAGGACTAAGGATTAGTGAGAATGGAAATATTTTGAAAGGATTAATCACATTATTATTATATTTCTTGAGCCTAACTTGTGATAAACCTCAGATTATGTTTGAACATCCCACCCCTCACTTTGTCCATAAGCCTCAGATTCATCTCTATACCGATCAGATTTGTCAAGTTCACTTGTGAACTGCGGTGACAAGGATCTTAGCATGTGTACTTATGAAGCTATAGTTTGCCTAGTCCTCCATGGCTAGCTAAAGTCTCGCCAAGAAGGAAGTTCCTCAATCGTACGGTAATGCCTTCAATTTTAATTTTATTGACCCTTTACTCGAACTTAATATGCCAATGATACTTAATTAGATGCCTTGCCAATTCTTACGCTTGATCTTGCTTGTTTTTTTGAGATCCCTTTAACTTGTTTTCCTGTTTATTTATTTTTTTTAGGATTGAGTCGTTGCTAGGGACTAGCAACAATCTAAGTGTGGGGGTGTGATAACTCGTATAATTATAGTTTTTAGTTATGTTTTATTATTGTTTTGTGTCAAATACGAGTTATTATTGTTTAGTCTAATTGTGTTTATGATCTTTTATATTTTTATGTAATTTGGTGTTTTTCACGAGTTTCTTTGAGTGATTTCAGATTACTAGGTTAAATCAAGAATTAAGGGCAAATCCAGTTCAGTTCCAGTTCCGACACCTTTTGCCATATCAGCTATATCTGGAGTTTCACTGAAGCATTCAGGCTGAACTTTTGATAGTGCAAAGTTAAGAGGCATATCTATCTTTTTCATGTTTTACACTTCTTGAAACGGAGTTGTTTTCCCTAGCGAAATGTGGTATCAAGTTGGCTGATGTGCAATGACGTCTGTTCTGACCAGTTTTGGTATTTTGACCATATCTTCTGATCCACATGACCAAATGAGCTGATTCCAACGGCTATGGATGAAAAACGGATAGAGGTATATTTTTCTAGAAGACCATTGGATCAAATCAAGCCTCCAACATTGACAAAATCAACCATCAAGCTGGCTGATCTGAATTGTCATACAATATGATGAAAATTGTTAGAAAAATGCACCCACCTATTATACCTACCTTTGAAATTTATAAAGCTTGTCTCTTGTCATTTAGCTCTCCAAAATGTGTATAAATAGAGGGCCTTGGATGAGGATCATTGTACATTGGTAGGATATTAGCCATTGTAATAAAATTCTCTAAGTTTTCTTCTTCTTTCCTTTCTCTAGTTTTCTTTTTCTTTATTTACTTATGCTTCTTACATTTCTTTTCATTTTATGCATATCTAGTATGTGTTGCTAATCATATTGTTGAGGTGATGAGGTGAAGCTTTTGGTAAATGCTAAGGTTAGTCTCTTAAACATGAGCTAAAATGAATCATCATTTATAAACACTAGTATAGATAATATTTTCTTTTGGTTTAAAATCATACTTGCAAAGTAGGGATCTTGATTCATTATTGACAATGAAAATGGCACAGTAAATGCTTGGTTTCATAACCTTGATTTGTTGTAGACATATACCTTGGCATAAGGAATGCTTGGACTCTTTTTATGAGTTTTGAGGACACCAAATGAACATAATATCATATGCTATGGACGTTGGACAATTTGGACTGAATTGCTAAACCTTCCGATTGGAACCTCCCTTATGTGTGGATTTCAATTGTGTAATAAAACAAGATTAATCTTAGCATAACACCAAGAGTGGATTCTCTAACCTCAACATCTTTTCTTATTGTTTTTTTTATATCTTGTTTATTTTTTTTTATATTTTGTTTATTTTGTTCTCTAATATCTTGTTTATCTTATTTTGTTGTTGATTCCCTAATATCTTGTTTACTTTCATTTTCTTATATATTTATAAACTTATACTTACTAATACGCTTCCCTGTGGTTCGACCTCGGACACCCGAGAATTTATTACTTGAACATAACCTGCACTTGGGTTTACAACTCTTAATTGAGTCTCCATCATGCGGCAAGGACTTGTCCCTAGGGTTTTAAAGCTCTATAAATACCATCTTTTGAGCCATAAACTAGACATCTTTTGAGGACACTCAAAGATCATCATTAATTTTCTTCTTCTTCTTCTTCTCCATTTTTGTTTTCTTTTTAGTTTTATGTATATATTATTTATGCCTATGCTAGGCTAAACTTCTTTTTGGTTAGGGTGATTTCAAAGTCCTAGAACATGTTATGTAATTGATTTTTAGACTTATCATATATTGATTTTCTATCAAAGTTGCTTATGTTCTTCTATAAGAATTGTTTATGATCTTTGTCTTGATTTGTTTAGGGTGGCCAACTAGATAGATCTTGATATTATCTAATGCTAGTTTAGGAGTCTTGATCCATGTAATTGTCTTGATTTCCTATTCATAAGTGGCAATTTGTAATTCATGATTATGTTGGGTTTTCGGGAATTGCAATGTGGAACATAACATAGCTTATACAATCCGAGATTATGTGTTTGATGCTTAGATCAACCTACCTTTCTCATCATAAGGCTGCTATTATATTAAATCTAGAGAGTTTATTCTAGGTTGTCTAATAGTTAGAGATTAAATAGAGAGCTTGTTCTATTTAACGACGAACTAAGGAAAGATTGGGGTAACAGAGCTTGTTGTTATCTATGGTTGATAGTTTTGATAGTTAATTAATATTGAGAGATTTGATTATGGATTCTCAATGATGTCTAGTGGTGGAGAATGAAACCTTAACAATATTTCTCATATTTCATATTCTCTTACTTATTTACTTCTTACCTTTATTATTTGCTTTAGTTTTAAAACATCTTAAAACCCCATTTTCATTTCTTGTCTTTGAACTTAAGTGATAAACTAATAACTTATAAATTAAAACCAATCCCTATGGACTAGACCCTTGCTAACTACTATACTTACAATTGATTTTTTTAGTGCAAGGTTAAATAAGATATACTCTTTTGAGTGCATCAAAGATCTTCGATGCAATAAAAACAATCAAGTCCATTGATTCATCTTCGTTGGAAGGCATGGTGGAAGACTACTTTTCACAAGTCCAGAAGCCTAATGATCTTGAATCTTCTTTCTCTTCATGACATTTAAATGGAGAATTCAAACATAATTTTATCATTATACTTGTAATTTCAAATAAACAGAAGATAATATTTGAGTTAAATAATTTTTATTTTTTTGGTTTCGACTGAACTTGGTAATGAAACCAAGCTGCCTACGTACCTTCTAATTTGAAGGATCAAGTCATAACGTAGTTTATCAAAAAAAAAATCCTTAACTTTTGCCTAAGTTGTCCTAGAAAGGATTTTCAACCTAATAGTTTTTTTTTTGAATGTGCAGTTTAAGCTCATGCTTAGGAGCAACATACAACCGTTTAAGCTCATGCTTAGGAGAAACATATGACAGTTTAAGCTCTTGCTTAGGAGCAACATCTTCTTTAAGCATAGTAATGCTTCAAAAACTTCCATTAATCGCTCCAACATTGACACCATCTTGGTCGACGATCTTGTATGCACCATTGGTATAAACTTCTCGAATAACATATGGTCCATCCCATTTTAAAATGAACTTGTTGCCAAAACGATGTGAAGCATTTATGGGTCTTCTCACAACAAGGACTAAATCTCCAACTTGGAAAGATCATTGCTTGACTTTCTTATTAAAAGCTTTGGATAGTCGGGCTTGATAGCACTCCAAGCGTTGTTGTGATTCCAACCTTTTCTCATCTAATGCTTCTAGTTCTTCCAAATGTAAGCGTACATTGTCTTGATTAGAAATATTTTCTTGGATTACAATCCTCAATGATGGAATTTGTCGCTCAAGTGGTAGAATAGCTTCTACACCATAAACAAATGCATATGGAGAGGCTTGAGTTAGTGTGCGATATGTAGTTCCATAAGCCCACAGAGCTTCTCCTATCTTTTCATGCCAATCTTTCTTTGAACGGTTAACAACTTTCTTGAGAAGATTGCACAAAGTCTTGTTAAAAGCTTCTGCTATTCCGTTTGCTGGAGCATGGTACATTGAAGACTTGTACTGCTTGAAGTCAAACTGTGCACATAATTTGCTCACGTCAAACTGCTTCCTATTATTAGCTATGATGTAACGAGGTATACCATATCGATAAATTATGTTTGTCTTGATGAATGTTGCAACGGTTTCTTTCTTTACTTCACTGTAAGGTGCCACTTCTGCCCACTTTGAAAAGTAATCTATAGCAACAAGTATATACATATGCCCTAGTGAACTCTTAGGTAATAGTCCTACGAAATCAAGTCCCCAAGCATCGAACGGACAAGATGTGACTATCGGATGTAATGGTTCAAGAGGTTGATTAATGAAGTTAGCATGAAACTGACAAGCTTGACATTTCTTAACGTAATCTATACTGTCTTTTACCATTGTTGGCCAATAGTATCCCATTCTTTTAATTTGAAAGTGAAATTTAGCTCCAGATTGATGTGTACCACAAACTCTAGAATGAACTTCCTATAATGATTTGGATGCTTCAACTTCCCCTAAACATCGAAGAAAGACTCCATCAAAAAAACAACGATAAAGCATGCCTTTAAAGTAAATAAATCGAGGAGCTCGACGTTTCACTTCTGTTTTATGCCTTGGATCATTGGGTAGTTTCCCATGCTCTAAATAGTCAACCAATGGTTGTCTTCATTCTTCCTTTTCAACTTCACAGACTGAAACAACACTAAATTCTGTATCATTATCTTCAAAATCAACTGATGGCAATATCCATCATTTGCAAAGAGGGACTTTTACTTTAGAACTTGGCATGGCAAGAGCTGATGCTAGATTAGCCAAAGAATCTGCTTGCTTGTTCTCTATTCTTGGTACATGTTCGAAGCTTACATTGTCAAACCATTCCAGAATCTTCTTCGCATAGTTGACATATGGTAAGTGCTCAGGCTTCTTAACTTCATAAAGTGAAAGAAGTTGACTGATGACCAATTTAGAATCTCCAAACACTTTAACTTGAGTGATCTTCATTTCCACTACCATTTCTAATCCGATAATCAGAGCTTGGTATTCTGCTACATTGTTGGAACAATTTTCAGTGAGAGCGAATCCATAAGGCAATACATCTCCTTCTGAAGTGACAAAGACAACACCTGCTCCAACTCCATCTTGACGGAAAGCCCCATCAAAGAATAATTTCCATGACCTAGGAATCTTGATGAAAAGAACATCTTCACTAGGAGATCTTCAAAGAATTCCCAATAATCTAGAATTGGATGGCTTGTAAGAAAATCGACAAGTGCTTGCCCTTTAACAGCCTTTTGTGGAATGTAAGTAATATCAAACTCTTGTAACAAAAGAGCCCATTTTGCCCATCTTCCACTGAGCACAGACTTTGACATGAGATATATGAGGGGATCTGCTCGTGAAATCAAACGAACCGAGTAAGCTTGTAATTAATGCCTCAATTTCTTAACTGCAAACATCAATGACAAGCAAATCTTTTCAATGGGAGAATATTTTAATTCAACGCCATTGAGAGTTCTACTAAGATAGTAGAGTGTAGTTTCTTTTCCATCATCATTCTCTTATGCCAATAATGCTCCTAAGGAACGTTCTTGTGTAGCAATATATAGGATCAATGGTCGTCCTGGTATGGGTGCCTTTAAAACAGGTGGTCGCAACAAAAAAGTTTTAATGCTTTTAAAAGCATTACTGCAAGCCTCGTCCCAAACAAAAGGAACATCCTTATTCATTAGCCGACTAAATGGTTGACATCGACCAGCCAAGTTTCATATGAAGCGCTTGATATATGCTAATCTCCCATGCAAACTTTTAAGTTCATGAAGATTACGGGGTTCTGACATTTTCATGATTGCATCTATTTTTGATTGATCGATCTCAATCCCACGATGTCGTATAATGAACTCCAAAAACTTGCTCGAGGATACGCCGTGGGCACACTTTAGCGGATTCATCTTCCATTGATATCCATGCAATCTCTCAAACACCTGGTGAAAATCAGCAAGAGGATCGGATTTTTTCTTTGACTTCACTACCAAATCATCAACATAACATTCAATATTTTTGTGAAGCATAAAAAACTTGATGGAGACTCAATTAAGAGTTGTAAACCCAAGTGCAGGTTATGTTCAAGTAATAAATTCTCGGGTGTCCGAGGTCGAACCACAAGGAAGTGTATTAGTAAGTATAAGTTTATAAATATATAAGACAAAGAAAGTAAACAAGATATTAGGGAATCAACAACAAAATAAGATAAACAAGATATTAGAGAACAAAATAAACAAAATATAAAAGAAATTAAACAAGATATAAAAAACAATAAGAAAAGATGTTGAGGTTAGAGAATCCAATTTTGGTGTTATGCTAAGATTAATCTTGTTTTATTACACAATTGAAATTCACACATAAGGGAGGTTCCAATCGGAAGGTTTAGCAATTCAGTCCAAATTGTCCAACGTCCATAGCATATGATATTATTTTCATTTGGTGTCCTCAAAACTCATAAAAAGAGTCCAAGCATTCCTTATGCCAAGGTATATGTCTACAACAAATCAAGGTTATGAAACCAAGCATTTACTGTGCCATTTTCATTGTCAATAATGAATCAAGATCCCTACTTTGCAAGTATGATTTTAAACCAAAAGAAAATATTATCTATACTAGTGTTTATAAATGATGATTCATTTTAGCTCATGTTTAAAAGACTAACCTTAGCATTTACCAAAAGCTTCACCTCATCACCTCAACAATATGATTAGCAACACATACTAGATATGAATAAAATGAAAAGAAATGTAAGAAGCATAAGTAAATAAAGAAAAAGGAAACTAAAGAAAGGAAAGAAGAAGAAAACTTAGAGAATTTTATTACAATGGCTAATATCCTACCAATGTATAATAATACTCAGCCAAGGCCCTCTATTTATACACATTTTGGAGAGCTAAATGACAAGGGACAAGGTTTGTAAATTTCAAAGGTAGGTATAATAGGTGGGTGCATTTTTCTAACAATTTTCGTCATATTGTATGACAATTCTGATCAGCCAGATTGATGGTTGATTTTGTCAATGTTGGAGGCTTGATTTGATCCAATGGTCTTCTAGAAAAATATACCTCTACCAGCTTTTGATCCATAGCCGTTGGAATCAGCTCATTTTCTCATGTGGATCAGAAGATATGGTCAAAATACCAAAACTGGTCAGAACAGACGTCATTGCACATCAGCCAACTTGATACCATATTTCGCTAGGGAAAACAACTCCGTTTCAAGAAGTGTAAAACATGAAAAAGATAGATATGCCTCTTAACTTTGCACTGTCAAAAGTTCAGCCTGAATGCTTCAGTGAAACTCCAGATATAGCTGATATGGAAAAAGGTGTCGGAACTGGAACTGAACTGGATTTGCCCTTAATTCTTGATTTAACCTAGTAATCTGAAATCACTCAAAGAAACTCGTGAAAAACACCAAATTACATAAAAATATAAAAGATCATAAACACAATTTGACTAAACAATAATAACTCGTATTTGACACAAAACAATAATAAAACATAACTAAAAACTATAATTATACGAGTTATCACACCCCCAGACTTAGATTGTTGCTAGTCCCTAGCAACGACTCAATCCTAAAAAAAAAAATAAACAGGAAAACAAGTTAAAGGGATCTCAAACAAACAAGCAAGATCAAGCGTAAGAATTGGCAAGGCATCTAATTAAGTATCATTGGCATATTAAGTTCGAGTAAAGGGTCAATGAGATTAAAATTGAAGGCATTACCGTACGATTGAGGAACTTCCTTCTTGGCGAGACTTTAGCTAGCCAAGGAGGACTAGGCAAACTATAGCTTCATAAGTACACATGCTAAGATTACAACATTGTTTTGGCATCAATAAGTTCGAAGTTCACGACTCAAAAAAAGTCACTCATTCTAACTACCCTCTTTTGCATTATTCCCATTTTTTTTTTTTCAGATTTCAAAAGATAACAAAATAAACAAGAAGGAAACACACAATCCCAAACCCAATGATCACAAATATTATCATAAAAGTATAAAGAGGGAATGGGGGTCGGAATCGTATCCGTTCACTTTGGCATAATTTCTGGAGTTCATATCTAGGGATCCAACCCGAAGGTTTACAACCTATGGGCTCCTAATGTAAGGGGGGCAAAGATAAGTGGCTTTCTGGATAGTGACTTTGTTCTAAGATCAGATCATGTATAGATGTAAGCATCTATGTGATGACTTAAATCTGCATGTGGAATGAAGAGAAAAAGTAAACTTACTATGTCTTCCCAGTTTTCCGTGCCTTTCCAAAGGCTCACCATGAATTCACATTCCAACAAAAATCGAACCGATCTGCCAAAAACAATCTCAAAGACATTTGATCATCAAAAATATTCAATTTTCAGAAAACCAAATTGAAAATAACCTAGATAACTTAATCAAAGCCTTTGTAACTCTATTGCTTTATCCACATGCTTGCCAAGATTATACTAATACTCAAAAAAAAAATTACATACACGAAAGTAGTAAAACACATGCAGATAATAAACGAACCAGATAGTGTTTTTTTTTTTTGAAATGATTAAATCAAACTGACAAGGTATGTCTTAAGTCTCCCTTACTCAGACCTTGTTCAGAATGAATACTTCTAAATGGCTTAAAACACAACAATTTTTTTTTTTTTTACAAATTAGCAAAATATGTCCCTTACCCCCTACTAAAATATGACATTGTCCCCAATGTCAAATTTTAAAGGTAGAATTTAGGAGATATTACCTGTAAAGGTTGCTAACCACTTATTATACAACAAACAAAATGTTAGATAATGTCACAAAGACAAAGTGCAATCCACTCCTTGCTCGTCCATATCTCTTTTTCTTTTTCCGAGCGTTTGCGAAACAACCGTAGCAGGTAAATACTCATAAGCTTGGAGCTTTTTGAGTAAATCTTCAATGGTTGTAGCAGAAATTATGGTTCTCCTTGCCTCTGAAAACATGAATCCATTTCCACAGCATTATCTAAATATGAAAGCAAATTACTAAAATAACCATTAATATTAAGCAAACCAATGGGTTTCTTATTTATGACCAAAGATAACCAAGAAGCCACGCAAGCTATTTCTTCCAATGTACCCAGACCTCCTGGTAAAGCAATGAATGCTTCCGCAGAATGGTACATGATTGTCATCCGTTCAGGGATACTCCAGACTTGTATTTCCTTACCCACGGTAGGTCCACAAAACATGTGAATAGTTTTGGCACGATTCCTAGAACTGGACTTCCTCCGGCGTGTGCTGCTGTAGCAACTGCTCCCATTAAACCCGTACTACCACCTCCATAAATCAACTGGATCTTTTGTTGGGCAAGTATTACTCCAACTCTTGTGGCTTCATCAGCGAATATTTTATTTTTCCCTGGATAAGCACCTCCAAAGACACAAATTGTTTCAATACGCTGGGACGAAGTACTTTCCATTTTTTTTTGAGTGCCTGAAAGAGAATGAGTACATGGTGTAATATATAGAGGACTGAGTAGTGAATCAGACAAGAGTAATAATGTCGCCGAAAGTGTATTTGACCTGTCAGAAGAAAATGTTAACCTAACAAAAGATTTTTGCGTGATTTCATGAAGAAAATCAAAAAGAGAAGAAAAATCAACCTTAAAAGACCAATGCAAAAAAAAAATGAGAATAATTACACAAATCGAACAACACGTAAATTAAACCGAAATAAAGTTATTGCAAATCAAACCAAAAGCTGAGAAGTTATTTATTGTAGTTGCGATTGTGGCTCACATCTTCCTCTGGTTTTACGTCCAGAAATGGCTTAAACGCCTTCTATGAGTCGAGGATATGCTTCCCATCCAGTTTTCTTACAAGCTGGCAAACAGGGTCTTTTAACATCAGATTCCCAAGATGTTGCCATTCCCTTTGGAATTGCGGCCATAAATCAAGAATTTTTCTTTGTACGTCTCCACTAGGATGCGTCTCAAGAGAAAGTTGGATATTACCCAAATTCTCCTTACTCAGTCCATCCTTAATGGAGGACGGAATCCTAATAGAACGACATTTACCGTTACACGTCCATCGTGCACATTTGTGGCACTTTGAACTCATGCGCTTTGCTCGTCGCTTCTTTGCAAAAGTGCTTCTACCTGTACCTGGTAAATGCAAAACAGGAAGATATTCATCTTCACGTACCTTGGCTTCAATTGTACAACGTATGTCTTCAGGAATCCCTTTGTGCATAAGCATTCTTAATCTTTCAAATCGAACTTGGTAAAGCTTCAGTAAAATATTTCGAGGAAAAAGAGGAAATCGTTTCTGCAATCTTGTGAGAATATCATCCATCCTGAAAAAAAAATGAAAGAGAAATTGAAAGAGAAATTTATATACAATATCAGTTTTGTGGGTAGCTGATGGAACCGACTTAAATAATCACGGAGTACCGTTATCCGCCATTTAACCGGGGTTAAAAAAAATTATATTTACATTTAGTTATTTTCAAAACAAGGATCAGAAAGAAAAACAACCTCTTCTTGAGTAACATGATTTTCCAAAAAGAGTTTGAGTCTTTGTCCATTTACCTTGAATATGTTACCATTTTGAGGATTCTCAATGTCAACTGCTCCATAATGATACACATGCTTAACCACAAATGGGTCAGTCCATCTTGATCTCAACTTACCAGGAAATATGTGAAGTCTAGAATTATAAAGTAGAACTTTTTGCCCAACATCAAATGTTTTTCTTGAAATTAACTTGTCATGAAAGGCTTTAGTTCTTTCTTTATGAATTTTAGAATTCTCATATGCATCATTTCTGAGTTCTTCAAGTTCATTTATTTGTAATTTTCGTAAATTAGAAGCGTCATGAAGGTTTGAGTTGAACATTTTAATGGCCCAATATGCTTTATGCTCAAGTTCCACAGGTAAATGACAAGGTTTTCCATAAACTAGCCTATAAGGAGACATGCCCAATGCTGTTTTAAAAGTTGTTCCATAGGCCCATAATGCATTGTTAAGTCTAAGAGACCAATCTTTGCGATTTGGATTAACCGTCTTTTCCAAAATTTGTTTAATCTCCCTATTTGCTAACTCTACCTGTCCATTTGTCTGCGGGTGATAAGGGGTTGCAACTTTGTGTGTAATGGCATATTTCTTCATTAATGTTTCAAAAACCTTGTTGCAAAAATGTGTTCCCCCATCACTTATGATAGATCGAGGAATTCCAAATCGACTCAAAATATTTTCTTTTAAAAATTTAATCACTGTTTTGTGATCATTATTTCGACATGGAATTGCCTCTATCCACTTTGAAACATAATCTATTGCAACTAAAATGTATAAGAACCAAAAGATGGTGGAAATGGTCCCATGAAATCAATACCCCAACAGTCAAAATTTTCAATTACAAGAATTGAGTTCAAAGGCATCATGTTTCTTTTCGAAATGGAACCTAATTTTTGACAACTTTCACATGACTTGCAAAAATTATGTGCATCTTTGAATAAAGTTGGCCAGTAAAATCCACACTGTAAAATTTTTGCAGCAGTTTTCTTTGATGAAAAATGACCACCACATGCCTCGGAATGACAAAACTTAATTATACTACTTACCTCATTGTCGGGAATGCATCTTCGAAAAATCTGATCAGGACAATATTTGAACAAGTAAGGGTCATCCCAATAGAACTTCTTTACCTCATTCAGAAACTTCCTTTTATCTTGGGGGCTCCATTGAGAAGGAATTTTTCCTGTAGCAAGAAAATTAGCAATGTCAGCAAACCAAGGTGTCGTGGAGACAATTAGAAGTTGTTCATCAGGAAAAGTATCATTTATTGGTGAGGTTCCAAAAGATTCATCACAAACAAGTCTTGATAAATGATCAGCCACCACATTTTCTACTCCTTTTTTATCTCGAATGGTGATGTCAAATTCTTGCAGCAAAAGGATCCACCTAAGCAACCTAGGTTTTGCATCCTTCTTAGAGAGAAGATATTTTAAAGCTGCATGATCACTAAAGACAACAATTGATGATCCAACAAGGTAAGATCTGAATTTATCCAATGCAAAAACAACTGCAAGTAATTCCTTTTCTGTAGTGGAATAATTCATTTGGGCTCTATTTAAAGTTTTACTTGCATAGTAAATTACATGTGGTTTATTATCTTTCTTTTGTCCTAACACAGCACCAACAGCATAGTCACTAGCATCACACATTATTTCAAATGGTAAAGACCAATCAGGAGATCTCATAATAGGAGCAGTAATGAGCATATTTTTGAGTTTTTCAAAAGCATCTTCACAATCTTTAGTCCATTCAAATGTAGTGTCTTTCATTAAAAGATTACATAGAGGCTTAGATATCGTGCTAAAATCTTTTATGAATCTTCTATAAAAACCTGCATGTCCCAAGAATGACCTAATGTCCTTTACTGTCTTTGGTGCGGGTAGATTAGCAATCAATTCAATTTTTAACTTGTCTACCTCAATCCCTTTTGCAGAAACAATGTGACCTAGTACAATACCTTTAGTGACCATGAAATGACATTTTTCCCAATTAAGAACAAGATTTTTTTCTTCACACCTAATTAATACATTTTTCAAATTGGCTAAGCAATCATCAAATGAATCACCAGAAATAGAAAAATCATCCATGAAAATCTCAAGATTACGTTCAATCATGTCACTAAAAATACTAAGCATGCATCTTTGAAATGTGGCAGGGGCGTTACATAATCCAAATGGCATTCTACTGTATGCAAAAGTACCAAAAGGACATGTAAAAGTGGTTTTCTCTTGGTCCTCAAGTGCAATGGCAATTTGATTATACCCAGAATATCCATCTAGAAAACAATAAAACTCATGCCCTGCAACTCTTTCTAAGATTTGATCCATGAAAAGCAAAGTGAAATGATGTTTCCTCGTCACTGAGTTAAGTTTCCTATAGTCAATGCACGCCAACCAGTAACACTCCTAGTTGGAATTAATTCATTGTTTTCATTTTTAACTACAGTAACTCCAGATTTCTTAGGTACGACTTGAGTAGGACTTACCCATTTGCTATCAGAGGTAGGATAAATGATTCCATTATCTAGAAGTTTAATGACTTCATTTCTCACTACTTCTTTCATATTAGGATTAAGCCTTCGTTGCATTTGTCTAGAGGGTTTAGCATTTTCCTCTAAATAAATATTATGTGTGCAGATTAATGGGCTTATTCCCTTTATGTCAGCTAAGGTCCATCCTAATGCATTTTTGTGCATCTTCAAAAGTTGTAACAACTTATCTTCTTGTAGTTCATCAAGATGTGAAGAAATTATGACTGGAAAAGTTTCATTCTCACCCAAAAAGGAATATTTTAGCTCGGATGGCAATGGTTTTAAATCCAGCTTGGGTGGTTCAATAGTTGATGGTACAGTGACATTTGTGAGTGATGGAAGTTCCTCAAACTTTTGTTTCCAACAATGCTTATCCTGAAAAGAATTTAACAAAGAATCAGTGTGTGAAATTTCTGAAGCATTATCAAACTCACATTCAATTAAATAAGCTTCTAAAGGATCATGGAATGTGGTAGTGGTGAGATGTTCATGAACAAGTTCTTCAATGAAATCCGCTTCATGTACTTCTGAATCATCACCAGGTTGCTTGCAAATGTTGAACACATTTAATTCTAAAGTCATATTTCCAAAAGAAATGTTCAAAATACCATTCCTGTAATTTATCAGAGCATTAGAAGTTGCAAGAAATGGACGGCCTAATATAACAGGAATTTGAACATTTGGATTTGAAACAGGATGTGTGTCCAAAACAATAAAATCAACAGGGAAGTAAAAATTATCAATTTGAACCAAAACATCTTCAACTATCCCTCGAGGAATTTTTACAGAACGATCAGCTAGTTGAAGTGTAACAGGTGTTTCCTTGAGTTCACCTAAACCTAACTGTTGATAAACAGAAAAAGGAAAAAGATTAACACTAGCACCAAGATCAAGCAATGCACGTTCTATTCTAGTGTTTCCAATGATGCATGAGATTGTTGGACATCCAGGATCTTTGAATTTTGGTGGAGTAAGGTGCTGAATGATTGAGCTCACACTTTCCGTCAGAAATGCTTTCTTTTGTACATTATGTTTCCTTTTAACTATGCACATGTCCTTCAAAAATTTAGCATAAGATGGAACTTGTTTGATTGCATCCAATAAAGGAATGTTAATCTTAACTTGTTTGAAAAGTTCATAAATTTCTGCATTTTGATTCAAATTCTTTATTGTTTGCAACCTTTGAGGAAAATGAGCAGGATGCATACCTTTTTCTTTGTCCAAATTTTCAAGAAGTTCAGACTTACCATCATCCTTACCATTACTTTTCGGAGGGGAAGGAGGATCTTGGTCTTTTGATGGAATGTTTTTGTCAATTGCCTTTCCACTTCGAAGAGTTGTGATAGAACTGGCATTTTCCTGTTGAGTTTCATTGGAGCAAGAAACAAGACATTGAGTAGAAGGGTTAGGTTGAGGTTGAGCAGGAAACTTACCTTTTTCTTGAGTGCGTAATGAAGCTGTCAATGTGGACAAGGTGTTTTTGATCTCACTGATGTCCTGTGAAGTTTGGTTATACACATTTGCTTGTGTTTGCATGAATGCTTGCAATGTCTCTTCCAAGGTTTGTACACGTGAAGGTTGATAGGAAAAAGTGTTGCCTGGCTTTTGAGATTGTGGTACCTGAACATGATTATTATTCCGCCAACTGAAGTTAGGATGATTTCTCCATTCAGGGTTATACGTTTCAGAGTAAGGAGAAGGAAAAGGCTTTTTAAATGTGTTTATGGAATTTACTTGATCATGCAACGCTTCTTTAAGAATGGGAATGTTTGGACGTTCAGAAGTGGGGTGTCCCATGATTTCACAAATTCCACAACTTTCTTCATTTTTAACCGTTTTGACTTCTTTTACTTCTCTAAGTTCCATGGCTTCAATGTTTCTAGCCAAATTAGCTACTTTAGCTTTTATCTCATCTTCTTGACTAAAATGATATTTACCTCTGTTAGAAACAAGATTAGATCTATTGGAACTTTCAGAGTAATTATCTGTGTGCCAGGCTTGAGAGTTATCTGCCAAATGGTCTAGGTAGTCAAAGGCTTCTTCAGGTTCTTTTTCTAGAAACTCACCGTTACACATTGTTTCAACAAATTGTTTAGTTTTGGGAGTTAAACTTTCATAAAAGAAACTAATAAGACGCCATTTTTCAAAACCATGATGTGGACAAGAACTTAACAAATCTTTAAAACGCTCCCAGCACTGAAAAAATGCTTCATTTTGATTTTGATTGAAATTTTGAATATGTCTTTTCAAAGCAGTAGTTTTATGTGCTGGGAAAAATTTCTTTAGAAACTCAGTTTGTAATTCTTGCCATGTGCCAATTGACCTTGGTTTTAAATTATGAAGCCAAATTTTTGCTTTATCTTTTAAAGAAAAAGGAAATAATTTTAGCTTGACAATTTCATTTGTACATTGTTGGTCATTAAAGGTGACACATACATCTTCGAAGTCTTTTAGAAACAAGTAAGCACTTTCCAATTCTAACCCATGGAAATTTGGAAGCAAAGCTATCATACATGGTTTAAAACGAAAGTTGTTTGCATTGAGAGGAAAAATAAAACAAGAGGGTGATGAGCTTCGAGTTGGTTGCAAGTAGTCACGCATGGTGCGTACTTGTCTGTTCTCATCTTCAGCATGAACACTTTCATTGTCAGCCATGGTAGGAGTTGTATTAGAAAGATTACCTGAAAAAGTTTCACAATAAAATCTAACTAAACGACGAGATCTAAAATCACGTCGCCAAACAAGCATAAAACAAAGTTAATATACAGATTAGGCGGTATAACCAGCCAATAAAAATAAAACAAAGTTAATATACAATATAAATATAAATATATAGAAAATTAGGCAGTATAACCAGCCAATAAAAATAAATATACTTATAAACTTATATACTTAGTATTGCTTCCCCGGCAACGGCGCCAAAAACTTGATGGAGACTCAATTAAGAGTTGTAAACCCAAGTGCAGGTTATGTTCAAGTAATAAATTCTCGGGTGTCCGAGGTCGAACCACAGGGAAGCGTATTAGTAAGTATAAGTTTATAAATATATAAGACAAAGAAAGTAAACAAGATATTAGGGAATCAACAACAAAATAAGATAAACAAGATATTAGAGAACAAAATAAACAAAATATAAAAGAAATTAAACAAGATATAAAAAACAATAAGAAAAGATGTTGAGGTTAGAGAATCCACTCTTGGTGTAATGCTAAGATTAATCTTGTTTTATTACACAATTGAAATTCACACATAAGGGAGGTTCCAATCGGAAGGTTTAGCAATTCAGTCCAAATTGTCCAACGTCCATAGCATATGATATTATGTTCATTTGGTGTCCTCAAAACTCATAAAAAGAGTCCAAGCATTCCTTATGCCAAGGTATATGTCTACAAGAAATCAAGCTTATGAAACCAAGCATTTACTGTGCCATTTTTATTGTAAATAATGAATCAAGATCCCTACTTTTCAAGTATGATTTTAAACCAAAAGAAAATATTATCTATACTAGTGTTTATAAATGATAATTCATTTTAGCTAATGTTTAAGAGACTAACCTTAGCATTTACCAAAAGCTTCACCTCATCACCTCAACAATATGATTAGCAACACATACTAGATATGAATAAAATGAAAAGAAATGTAAGAAGCATAAGTAAATAAAGAAAAAGAAAACTAGAGAAAGGAAAGAAGAAGAAAACTTAGAGAATTTTATTACAATGGCTAATATCCTACCAATGTATAATAATACTCATCCAAGGCCCTCTATTTATACACATTTTGGAGAGCTAAATGACAAGGGACAAGCTTTATAAATTTCAAAGGTAGGTATAATAGGTGGGTGCATTTTTCTAACAATTTTCGTCATATTGTATGACAATTCTGATCAGCCAGCTTGATGATTGATTTTGTCAATATTGGAAGCTTGATTTGATCCAATGGTCTTCTAGAAAAATATACCCCTATCAGTTTGTGATCTATAGCCGTTGGAATCAGCTCATTTGCTCATGTGGATCAGAAGATATGGTCAAAATACCAAAACTTGTCAGAACAGACGTCATTGCACATCAGCCAACTTGATACCACATTCCGCTAGCGAAAACGACTCCGTTTCAAGAAGTGTAAGACATGAAAAAGATAGATATGCCTCTTAACTTTGCACTGTAAAAATTTCAGCCTTAATGCTTTAGTAAAACTCCAGATATAGTGGATATGGCAAAAGGTGTCAGAACTGGAACTGAACTGGATTTGCCCTTAATTCTTGATTTAACCTAGTAATCTGAAATCACTCAAAGAAACTCGTGAAAAACACCAAATTACATAAAAATATAAAAGATCATAAACACAATTAGACTAAGCAATAATAACTCGTATTTGACACAAAACAATAATAAAACATAACTAAAAACTATATAATTATACGAGTTATCACATATCATCGAAGATCTTTTGCATTGCTCTTTGATAAGTAGCACCTGCATTCTTTAACCCAAAAGGTATAACTTTGTAACATTATATGCCTTTTGGAGTTCAAAATGCGGTAAGTTCTTCATCTCTTAGAGCCATGCGAATTTGATTATAGCCAGACGATCCATCCATAAATGACAAAGCTTTATGGCCAATTGTTGCATCTACCATTATTTCTGTCAAATGAAGAGGAAAGTCATCCTTTGGACAAGCATTGTTCAAATCTTGAAAATCCACACAAAACCGAATTTGACCGTTTTTCTTTCTCACTCGAACAATATTTGAGATCCAAGTGGGATACTTGACTTCTCTATTAAAGCCAACTTCGATGAGCTTATTGACCTCAACTTCAATTTGGGGAATCAAGTCAGGATGAAAACGCTGTGAGCTTGCTTGATAGGTCGAACACACTTTTTGATAGCCAGATGATGCACAGCTACTTTTGGATCAAGTCCTGGCATCTCCTTCTATGTCCAAGCAAAGACAACTCGATACTCTATCAAAAGATCAAGATAAGTGTCAACTGTTTTTCGACCACCAGACAGTTTTTAAAGAAAACAATGGAGTCGCCACCAATCTCTTTTGACTAGGTATGATTAGCCACCTGTGAAAACTTATCCTCTTAATAAAATTTTAAAATTAGTTAAGCTCTATTAAAAGAATAATTTTTTGTCTGCGAAACAAAATTTGGGTTCGGGAGTACGGTTACATGTGGAGAAGGATTAGCACCTCCACAACTCCCGTTATAAAACGGTACCAATTAATCACGTGTTATCCTTAATCTTGAAAAAAATGATTTTAATTCTGGTATCTAAAAATAATTCCCTTAGTCCCCTTTATTTATCGTCAAAAATTTTAAATTTATTTTTTCGTAAAAAAGAACATTTCAAAACAAATGAGATAAAATGTCTTTTATAATCATTTTTGAAATAAAAGAAATTACCTATGTAAAAATAATTCCTGAATCACTTCGATACTTTCGATAATGTTTCGATAACTATTTTTACATGAACCATTTCGAGAAATAATTGATACTTTGACCATCCCGAGAAAGAATCCGTTTTTAGAGAATTTGCTTTACCAAAAATAATTTAAAAGACCATTTTTATTTGTGAAGAAAATATTAAAAATAAAAAGAAACAAAATTAATAGAAACGTCCTTTTATAATTAATTCCAAAATAAAAGAAATTATCTATGTGAAAGTAATTCTCGAATCACTCCGATACTTTCGACAATGTTTCGATAACTGATTTTACTCGGACCGTTTCGAAAAATAATTGATACTCCGACTATCTCGAGAAAGAATCCTTTTTAAAGAATTTTATTTACAGAAAATAATTTAAAAGACATTTTATTTGCGAAGAAATTATTATTTATATATAAAAAATACCTTTTATAATTAATCCCGACATAAAAGAAATTATCTATGTATAAGTAATTCCCGAATCACTCCGATACTTTCGATAATATTTCGGTAACTAATTTTACTCAAACCGTTTCAAGGAACGATTAATACTCAGACCATCCCGAGAAAGAATCCGTTTTTTAGAGAATTTCTTTTATCGAAAATAATTTAAAAGACATATTTTATTTGTAAAGAAATTAATATTTATATATAAAAAATAAAAATAACCTTTTATAATTAATTCCGAAATAAAAGAAATTATCTATGTAAAAATAATTCCAAATCACTCCGATACTTTCGATAATGTTTAGATAACTATTTTTACTCAGACCGTTTCAAGGAACGACTGATACTCTGACCATCCCGAGAAAGAATCTGGTCTTAGCAAATTTCATTTACCGAAAATAATTTAAAGGCACATTTTATTTATTTTTTTATTATTCTTTTAAATAGAAAGAAAGAAAATGAATAAATAAATAAATACATAAAAATAAATTAAAATAAAATGCAAGATAATAAAATAAGAAAACATACCCGAAAACAAACTCGAAAATTCGAGAGTCGAGATATTACCGAAAACAAACTCAAAAATCTGGGAGTCGAGTTATTACTTTCTTTTTTCTCTTTTCTTTTCCTTTTCTTTTTCTTCTCTCTTCCTTCCTGGCCGGGTCGCTGCACCTGGGTTGAATCTGGGTCAAGACACTGCAAGGATCTTCACACGGATCCGGGCTTCCCAAAATGCAGCGTTTTGCTATGGGTATAAAACCCAAAAATTTCATTTTTTTTCAAATTTCAGATTTTTCTCTCTCCTCCCAAACCCTTTTTGCTCTCTCTAGCCAAACCTCTCCCCTGTTCTTCAAGCTCATAAAAAAACTAAGTTTTTCCAGAATTCGACGGTGGAGTTGTTGTCAGCCGTCGTCCTCCGATGACTTTTGGTCAAAAAATTAGCCTGAATTGATCCCCTCTTTCTCCTTTTCCCAGATATTCGATTGGTTTTCTCCAAATCAAACCCCAGCCTTGTAGATCTAAGTCTGAAAGCAAAACCTTTTCCTATTTTGATGGGCTCCCAAATCAAGTCCGACCCTCTCCTACCTATCTTCGAGCTATGCACCGTTTAAATTTCCTAAAAAATTACCCTGAACTACCAGACCCCTTAGAACCCGAAAAAGTTTTTTTTTTTTTTCTTTATGTTTTTGGTTCTTGGTTTGTGTTGTTTTTTTGGTTGGTGTAGTTTCTTATTATAGGGTCTTGAATCGAAAAAAAAAAATTGGGTTTTAGGATGGTTTTATAGGTGATTTCTGGGGTGGTGGGTGATAACTCGTATAATTATATAGTTTTTAGTTATGTTTTATTATTGTTTTGTGTCAAATACGAGTTATTATTGTTTAGTCTAATTGTGTTTATGATCTTTTATATTTTTATGTAATTTGGTGTTTTTCACAAGTTTCTTTGAGTGATTTCAGATTACTAGAATTAAGGGCAAATCCAGTTCAGTTCCAGTTCCGACACCTTTTGCCATATCAGTTATATCTGGAGTTTCACTGAAGCAATAAGGCTGAACTTTTAACCGTGCAAATTTAAGAGGCATATCTATCTTTTTCATGTTTTACACTTCTTGAAACGGAGTCGTTTTGCCTAGCGAAATCAACCATCAAGTTGGCTGATGTGCAATGACGTCTGTCCTGAGCAGTTTTCGCATTTTGACCATATCGTCCGATACACATCAGCAAATGAGCTGATTCTAACGGCTATGGATCACTAACGGATAGGGGAAAATTTTTCTAGAAGACAATGTGATCAGATAAAGCCTCCAATATTGAAGAAATCGACTATCAAGTTGGCTGATGTGCAATGACGTCTGTGCTGACCTGTTTTCGTATTTTGCCCATATCTTCTTCTCCACATCAGCAAATGAGCTGATTCCAACGGCTATGAATCAGTAACTCATAGGGGAACATTTTTTCTAGAAGACCATGTGATCCGATCAGGCCTCCAAGATTGACAAAATCGACCATCAAGTTGGCTGATCAAAATGGTCATACAATATGACGAAAATTGTTAGAAAAATGCACCCACCTATTATACCTACCTTTGAAATTTGTAAAGCTTGTCTCTTGTCATTTAGCCCTCCAAAATGTGTATAAATAGAGGGCCTTGGATGATTGTAGAGGATCATATTGTACATTGGTAGGATATTAGCCATTGTAATAAAATTCTCTAAGTTTTCTTCTTCTTTCTTTTCTCTAGTTTTCTTTTTCTTTATTTTCTTCTTCTTTCTTTCTTTTATTTCCTTCTTAGATTCTCTTTAATTTTATGTTTATGTTTACAATGCCTATGCTAGGCTAAACTTCTATTTGGTTAAGGGTGATTTCAAAGCCCTAGACATGTTTTGTGATTGATTTTCAGATTCTATCTATCATTAATTTTCTATCAAAGTTGCTTATGTTCTTCTACAAAAATTGTTCATGATGTTGTCTTGATTTATTTAGGTGTACAACTAGATAGATCTTGATAATTATCTATTGCTAGTTTAGGAGTCTTGATCCGTGTAATTGTCTTGATTTCCTATTCATAAGTGGCAATTTGTGATAAATGATTATGGTCAAGTTTTCAATAATTGCAAAGTGGAACATAACCTAAGTTGAACAATCCGAGCTTATGTGTTTGCTGCATAGATCAACCTATCTTTCTCATCATAAAGCTGCCATTAAATTGAATTTAGAGAGCTTATTCTAGGTTGTTTAATGGTTAGAGATTAAATAGAGAGCTTGTTCTATTTAACGACAAACTAAGGAAAGATTGGGATAACAGAGCTTGTTGTTATCTACGGTTGTTAACTTTGATAGTTGGTTGATATTGATAGATCTGAAATTGATTCTTAATGATGTCTAGTGGTGGAGAATGAAACCTTAACCATATTTTTCATATTTGATTCTTCTTACTTACTTGTTTTCTTACTTTTCTAGTTTGCTTATTTTTAAAAGTATATTTATTTTTATTGGCTGGTTATACCGCCTAATTTGTATATTAACTTTGTTTTATTTTTATTGGCTGGTTATACCGCCTAATTTAGTATATATATTTTTATTGGCTGGTTATACCGCCTTGCATCTTATTCTTATTATTTACTTTAGTTTAAATCTGGCTTCAAAAACCCCTTTTCTTTTATTGTTCTTGAATTTAAGTTTTAAACTATTAACTTATAAACTAAAACCCAATCCCTGAGGACTCGACCCTTGCTAACTACTATACTTACAATTTATCTTTTTAGTGCAAGGTTAAATAAGATACACTCTTTTGGGTGCATCAAATTTTTGGCGCCGTTGCCGGGGATTGCTTTCTTTAGTTTATTAGTTTATTGGTTTATTCTTATTTTCTGTTCTAATTATTTACTTTCTTATTTTTTTAGTGAATGTTCCAAGCTCCCGAAGAAGACTTACGACTTAGGAAAATTCGGGAATTTATAACTTCTCACCAACAACCAATCGAGGAGTTGATCCAAAACATCCAAGAGAAGCAAGGAGAGATGGCAGCAGCTGACAACCGAACTCTCAAGGAGCTAGCCGCTCCGGACTTGGGTCAACAACCATTATGCATTGAATATGCTAATCTTGAGGTAGCTTTTGAATTAAAATCTGGTTTGATTCATCTTCTCCCAACTTTTCATGGTTTTGCAGGAGAGGATCCAAATAAGCACCTCAAGGAATTCCATGTAGTTTGCTCAAGCATGAGACCAACAGGGGTCACGGAAGAGCAAGTTAAGTTGAGAGCCTTCCCATTCTCTCTAGCTGATTCAGCAAAGGAATGGCTCTATTATCTACCATCCGGGACCATCACTACATGGAATGATTTGAAGAAAACATTCTTGGAAAGGTATTTCCCAGCATCTAAGGCTGCCAACATTAGGAAAGAGATATGTGGGATTCGGCAATACAACGGAGAGTCCTTATATGAATATTGGGAGAGGTTCAAGAAACTTTGTGCATCATGTCCACACCATCAAATAAGTGAACAACTTCTCATCCAATACTTCTATGAAGGTCTCATGCCCATGGAGAGAAGTATGATAGATGCCGCTAGTGGGGGAGCTCTAGTTGATAAGACTCCCAGGGCTGCTAGAACATTAATCTCCAACATGGCAGCCAATTCTCAACAGTTCTCAATGAGACAAGATCCACCACCACAACCCAAGAGAGTTAATGAGGTAAGTATATCATCCCTTGAACAAAAATTTGATAAACTGACTTCTCTTGTTCAACAATTGGCTGTAGGTAAAATAAATCAAATAAAGGCTTGTGGCATATGTTCAAACATAGGGCACCAAACTGATATGTGTCCAACACTTCAAGAGGATACCAATGAACATGTGAATGCCATGGGTGGATTTCAGAACCAATCAAGGAAATATGATCCCTACTCAAACACTTACAATCCAGGATGGAGGGATCATCCAAACTTCAATTATGGAGGGAACCAATCACAAACTATTCCTCCACCATTTGACCACAGGCCACCGGGTTTTCAGCAAAGAGTGCAACAACCATACCAAACCCGACAACAACTACCACCCACCCAAAATTCAGGTACTTCTCTTGAAGATCTTGTTAAAGCTCTTTCTACTAATACAATTCAATTTCAACAGGAAACAAAGACAAGTATTCGAAATTTGGAGACTCAAATAGGGCAATTGGCAACAACCATGAGTCAAATGCAAGCAAGGGATTCTGGGAAATTACCTTCCCAAACCATAGTGAATCCAAGAGAGAATGCCAATGCTATAAATTTAAGAAGTGGGAAACAGCTAGAGACACCACAAAATGATAGTGCTCAAGGGGAGAACAATACCATGGCATCCTCTTCACATCCCAACGAGCCACTAAAAAAGGTAATTTCTAAACCATCCTTTCCTTCTTATATAACTCCTCCACCTTTTCCTAGCAGGTTAGCAAAGTCCAAGAAGGAGGAGCAAGAGAAGGAAATTTTGGAAACCTTCCGGAAAGTATAGGTGAACATTCCTTTACTAGATGCTATCAAGCAAGTGCCAAGATATGCCAAGTTCCTAAAAGAGTTGTGCACATCTAAACGGAAGTTGAAATGGAATGAAAAGGTAAGTGTGGGGGAGAATGTGTCAGCTGTTCTTCAAAAGAAACTTCCACCTAAATGCAAGGATCCAGGTATGTTTACCATTCCTTGTAAGATAGGCAACACCAGGTTTGAGCGTGCTATGCTAGATCTAGGGGCATCTATTAATGTCATGCCATATTCAATTTATGCTTCATTGAATCTAGGACCATTAGAGGAAACCGGTGTTATAATACAACTTGCTGACCGTTCTAACACTTATCCAAGAGGAGTTGTAGAATACGTTCTTGTACAGGTTAATGAATTGGTTTTTCCCGCTGACTTTTATGTTATTGAGATGGAAGATGAGATGTCTTCTAATCCCACACCTATTCTATTAGGGAGACCATTCTTGAAAACAGCAAGAACTAAAATAGATGTACATGATGGCACTTTAACTATGGAATTCGATGGTGAAATAATTCGCTTTAACATTTTTGAGGCCATGAGATATCCTAGTGATGTGCATTCTGTTTTTAATATTGATATAATTGACTCACTAGTGCAGCAAGCTTATGAGCTAGATGGTGAAGATAGTGTAGAAATAGTCCTGAGCAACCATCTCGGAATGGGGAATGCTAAACTAGCCTTGAGTGACCAGGTGGAAGGGGCACTAGAATCTTTACACTCGCTGCAACCTAAAGATGCAAGGTTTGATGTTTCATTTATTGATTTGCCTTTATCTAATGAGAAACTTCTACCTTCCATTTTGCAGGCACCAACTTTAGAGTTGAAACCACTACCGAACCACTTGAAATATGTGTTCTTAGGTAAAAAGGACACACTACCGATCATCATTGCCAAAGAGCTCACACCTTTGCAAGAAGAGCGACTTATCCAGGTGCTTAGAGAGCATAAAACAGCAATTGGTTGGACAATTGCCGATATCAAGGGAATAAGCCCATCCATGTGCATGCACCAGATTTTGTTAGAGGAATGGTCTAAACCAACAAGAGAAGCACAAAGAAGATTGAACCCTCCTATGATGGAGGTTGTGAAAAAGGAGATACTGAAGCTCCTAGATGTTGGAGTGATCTATCCTATCTCGGATAGCAAATGGGTGAGCCCAGTCCAAGTGGTTCCAAAGAAATCAGGTGTAACGGTGGTAACAAATAATGAGAATGAACTTGTTCCTACTAGGATTCAAACAGGATGGCGAGTTTGTATTGATTATCGTAAACTTAATTCCACAACTCGCAAAGACCACTTTCCTTTACCGTTTATTGATCAAATGCTTGAAAGGTTAGCTGGCCATTCTCATTATTGTTTTCTTGATGGTTTTTCAGGTTATAATCAGATAGCCATTGCTCCGGAGGACCAAGAGAAAACAACATTCACATGTCCATTTGGTACTTTTGCATACCGGCGTATGCAATTTGGTCTTTGTAATGCACCAGCTACATTCCAAAGGTGTATGGTTAGCATATTTTCAGATTATGTAGAGAACATCATAGAAGTGTTTATGGATGATTTTAGTGTCTATGGTGATTCTTTTGATAGATGTCTAGAGAACCTTACACTTGTACTTGAAAGATGCATGGAAACTAACCTTGTTTTGAATTGGGAAAAATGTCACTTTATGGTAGAACAAGGAATAGTTTTGGGCCATGTTATTTCTTCTAGAGGGATAGAGGTTGATAAGTCTAAAATAGATATTATGCATTCTTTACCACCTCCCACAAATATGAGAGAGGTTCGTTCTTTTCTTGGACATGCAGGTTTCTATAGGAGATTTATCAAAGACTTCTCAAAGATCACATTACCTCTTTGCAAGCTACTACAAAAAGATGTGGTTTTCCACTTTGATGATAAATGCAAAGAGGCGTTTGAAACATTGAAGGGACTCTTGACATCAGCTCCTATCATCCAACCACCAGATTGGAATGTACCTTTTGAAATCATGTGTGATGCTAGTGACTATGCCATTGGAGCTGTTTTGGGCCAACGGGTTGGCAAAGCCTCACATGCCATTTATTATGCCTCCCGAACTCTTAATGATGCTCAATTGAACTATTCCACTACTGAAAAAGAACTTTTGGCTGTTGTATTTGCTTTAGAAAAATTTTGATCTTATTTAATTGGTACTAAAGTAATTGTATATTCTGACCATGCAGCCCTTAAGTACTTACTCACTAAAAAGGAGGCCAAACCAAGGTTGATTAGATGGATACTTCTCTTACAAGAGTTTGATTTGGAGATAAAAGATAAGAGAGGTAGTGACAACCTGGTTGCGGACCATATTAGCCGTTTAGTTCATGAAGAGGATGCACTACCCTTGAATGAGAACTTTCCGGATGAGCAACTTCTTTTTATAAGTACAACAACTCCTTGGTATGCTGATATTGTTAATTACTTAGTTACCAACAAGTTGCCACAAGAGTTGACACAAGCTCAAAGAAATAAGATCAAGAGTGATGCCAAATACTACATATGGGATGATCCTTACCTTTGGAAGCATTGCTCCGATCAGATTATAAGAAGGTGTGTACTCGAAACTGAATTTCAATATATTCTCACCTTTTGTCACTCTTATGCATGTGGAGGACACTTTGGATCCAAAAGAGCAGCCATGAAAGTTCTTGATTCTGGATTTTATTGGCCTACCATATTCAAAGATGCATACCTCTTTTGCAAGTCATGTGATCGTTGCCAAAGAACAGGTAACTTAGGTCCTAGAAATCAAATGCCTCAAACTCCAATACTTATTGTTGAAATTTTTGATGTATGGGGCATGGATTTCATGGGACCTTTTCCTGCTTCCTTTGGTAATCTTTATATTTTACTTGCCGTTGATTATGTTTCAAAGTGGGTGGAAGCAAAATCCACTAGGACTAATGACTCTAAAGTTGTTTCAGATTTTGTCAAGACTAACATCTTTGCTAGATTTGGAACGCCAAAGGCCATAATCAGCGATAGAGGTACTCACTTTTGCAATAGGACTATGGAAGCACTTTTGAGGAAGTATAACATCACACACAAGGTCTCCACCTCATATCATCCTCAAACTAGTGGGCAAGCTGAAGTGTCAAACCGAGAAGTTAAGTCCATCCTTGAAAAGACAGTTAATCCAAATAGGAAGGATTGGAGTTCACGACTTGATGATGCACTTTGGGCTTATAGGACAGCATATAAGACACCCATTGGTATGTCTCCTTATCGACTTGTTTATGGTAAGCCTTGTCATCTTCCGGTTGAATTGGAACATAAATCATATTGGGCTATCAAACAATGCAACATGGAGATGGATGAGACAGGAAAGAAAAGAAAACTTGACCTACAAGAATTAGAGGAGATAAGGAATGATGCCTATCAGAATTCTAGGATTTACAAGGAAAAGACTAAGGCATTCCATGACAAGATTATATCAAGAAAGGAATTTGTTGTTGGACAAAAAGTTCTTCTCTTCCATTCACGCCTTAAGTTATATCCAGGTAAGTTACGTTCTCGTTGGGTTGGACCTTTTGTTATTACTAATGTATTTACTCATGGTGCAGTTGAAATCCAAAGCCCAAAAACAGATAAGGCATTCAAAGTGAATGGTCATAGATTAAAGCCTTACTATGAGAACTTTCCAATACAAGATGTGGAGGAGTTTCCACTTTTTGAGCCAAAGTATGTTGAATAATAATGGCATGGGTCTAAGTCAAGCTGAGGACAATAAACCAAGCGCTTCTTGGGAGGCAACCCAAAAGGATGGAGAGCATCTATTATATCAGATTTGCATATTCCTTACTCTCCATCATTCTATCTTTTATTGTTTCTCTTTTGTTTTGTTTAATAGTTCTTTTCTCCTACATATAATTCTTGCATTGGGGGATAATAGCATTACATTGAGGACAATGTAAAAATTATGTGTGGGGGGAAGAATTTAGGATTTTATTTAGAGTGTTTTGTTTTTGAGTTTTGTTTTTATGTTGTTTTTCTTTCTGATCCTTGTTTTGAAAATAACTAGATGTAAATATAATTTTTAATTTTTTACCCCGGTTAAATGGCGGATAACGGTACTCCGTGATTATTTAAATCGGTTCCATCAGCTACCCACAAAACTGATACTGTATATAAATTTCTCTTCCAATTTCTCTTTCATTTTTTTTTTCATTTTTTTTTCAGGATGGATGATATTCTCACAAGATTGCAGAAACGATTTCCTCCTTTTCCTCGAAATATTTTACTGAAGCTTTACAAAGTTCGATTTGAAAGATTAAGAATGTTTATGCACAAAGGGATTCCTGGAGACATACGTTGGATAATTGAAGCCAACGTATGTGAAGATAAAAATCTTCCTGTTTTGCATTTACCAGGTACAGGTAGAAGCACTTTTGCAAAGAAGCGACGAGCAAAGCGCATGAGTTCAAATTGCCACAAATGTGCACGATGGACGTGTAACGGTAAATGTCGTTCTATTGGGATTCCGTCCTCTAATCGAGATGATAAAATTGAATTCATTAAGGATGGACTGAGTAAGGAGAATTTGGGTAATATCCAACTTTCTCTTGAGACGCATCCTAGTGGAGACGTACAAAGAGAAATTCTTGATTTATGGCCGCAATTCCAAAGGGAATGGCAACATCTTGGGAATCTGATGTTAAAAGACCCTGTTTGCCAGCTTGTAAGAAAACTGGATGGGAAGCATATCCTCGACTCATAGAAGGCGTTTAAGCCGTTTCTGGACGTAAAACCAGAGGAAGATGTGAGCCACAATCACAACTACAATAAATGACTTCTCAGCTTTTGGTTTGATTTGCAATAACTTTATTTTGGTTTAATTTACGTGTTGTTCGATTTGTGTAATTATTCTCGTTTTTTTTATTTGTCTTTTACGGTTGATTTTTTCTTCTCTTTTTGATTTTCTTCCTGAAATCACGCAAAAATCTTTTGTTAGGTTAACATTTTCTTCTGACAGGTCAGATACACTTTCGGCGACATTATTACTCTTGTCTGATTCACTACTCAGTCCTCTATATATTACACCATGTACTCATTCTCTTTCAGGCACTCGAAACAAAAAGAAAAAAAAATGGAAAGTACTTCGTCCCAACGCATTAAAAAAATTTGTGTCTTTGGAGGTGCTTATCCAGGGAAAAATAACATATTCGCTGATGAAGCCATAAGAGTTGGAGTAATACTTGCCCAACAAAAGATCCAGTTGATTTATGGAGGCGGTAGTACGGGTTTAATGGGAGCAGTCGCTACAACAGCAGACGCCGGAGGAAGTCCAGTTCTAGGAATTGTGCCAAAACTATTCACAGATTTTTGTGGACCTACCTTGGGTAAGGAAATACAAGTCTGGAGTATCCCTGAACGGATAACAATCATGTACCATTCTGCCGATGCATTCATTGCTTTACCAGGAGGTCTGGGTACATTGGAAGAAATAGCTTGCGTGGCTTCTTGGTCATCTTTGGTCACAAATAAGAAACCCATTGGTTTGCTTAATATTAATGGTTATTTTAGTCATTTGCTTTCATATTTAGATAATGCTGTGGATAATGGATTCATGTTTTCAGAGGCAAGGAGAACCATAATTTCTGCTACAACCATTGAAGATTTACTCAAAAAGCTCCAAGCTTATGAGTGTTTATCTGCTACGGTTGTTTCGCAAACGCTCGAAAAAAGAAAAAGAGATATGGACGAGCAAGGAGTGGATTGCACTTTGTCTTTGTGACATTATCTAACATTTTGTTTGTTGTGTCTCATTATAATAAGTGGTTAGCAACCTCTACACGTAATATCTCCTAAATCTTCTTCTTCTCAAAAAAAAAAAAAAAAGTTTGTTGTGTTTTAAGCAATTTAGAAGTATTCATTCTTAACAAGGTCTGAGTAAGGGAGACTTGAGTCATACCTTGTCAGTTTGATTTAATCTTCTTCAAAAAAAAAAAAAAGCATATTTAGACTTAGTGTGTTTTTAGTGTGTTTTAGTTACTTTCAATACTATGATGAGATATGAATTGCATAACTCTAAAACAGAGTTATTAGTGAGAAGATTTTCATGAGAATTGAGCTTGATATCATTTTTTATGAGCCAATGTTAATATGATATGTTGATTGAGAAAGAAGTATGTTTAGACTTAATCTGACTTGTATAATCATCCTTGTGAGTTTTTGAGCCTATAATGATTGATGCATTATACAAATCAATCTAATTTCTTTCTTGAGTGCTCTTATGATTACATGATTCTCTAGAACTTGCTTTAAACCGTTTGAGACTATATTGATACATGTGACAACATGAATATGATAGAGGCATTAGGATTATAACCAGAGCCAAACAGCCATCCATTATTAATGTTCTAAGAGAACATCCCCACTAGTGAGCCAATTTGAGCCTACATTAAATATGATGTTTTATTGGTAACCACAACTTACACCTAGCCTAAATATACTTATATCCATACCCTTGTTCTAAAGATGGATTATATATTTTGAGACATATTGCAAAAAAAAAAAAAACAAGGGATATTTTTAGTTAAAAATTTGGGTTAGAAACAAAAGATAAGTGTGGGGGAAGAAAAGAAAAGAAAAAGTCAAGAGAAAAAGAAAGGGATCATTGTCAAATACATTCCCATATAAAAAATAAAAAAAAAACTTCTCTTGAACTTCTAGTTAAAGTAAAGAAAAAGATGTTACAAAGTTGGTTAGAATGAAGTAAAGGCTCAACATGAAATATTCAGCCTATGTGATTATGTACTTCTAAAGAATATTGAGAAAGTTTTATTTGCAAAATCTTATTTTGTCTCTAAATTCTATGAAGTCTTTGGAATGTTTGTGATATCTTTTCCTTTTTATTCTTTAACCACATTATTACCTCTTGGCCCCATTACAACCTTGAATAAAGACCTCTTGATTTATGAAGTTGCATGATCTCTTAGTGGAGAATAGGTAGACAAGCAAGCAGATGGTAGAACTATTTTCATGAGATTGATTGAGTGTAAACACTTTACCACTACTTTAAAGAGTGAAAATCATGAGAGTATCCCATGTGAGAAGTTGAGATTAAGTTTGAATGTGCACTATTTTGATTGAAATATGTTATGTTAATATTGGCTTAACTCAAACAATTTACATTCAAGCATGATTTTTTGTGAAATTCTTTAAGCTATTGATTAGTTTATAAGACTTGTTCAAAGATTGTCTCTAATTTATATTGAAAGGAATAGGAGTAAATATTTTTAGTATATGTAGTTTATTTATATTTTAGTTTTTCAATGTTTGTGGGTATCGTTCTAGTAAACCCTCACGAGACTAAACTCGTCCACTAGGGACGCCTAGGGGTTTAAAGGCTTGTGTCACATGCTAAGTGCCACCGTGATTTCCTACGAAAATGGATTAGATTAGATTTTCTTATTTTATTTTTATTGAGTCGTTGCTAGGGACTAGCAACAATCTAAGTGTGGGGGTGTGATAACTCGTATAATTATATAGTTTTTAGTTATGTTTTATTATTGTTTTGTGTCAAATACGAGTTATTATTGTTTAGTCTAATTGTGTTTATGATCTTTTATATTTTTATGTAATTTGGTGTTTTTCACAAGTTTCTTTGAGTGATTTCAGATTACTAGAATTAAGGGCAAATCCAGTTCAGTTCCAGTTCCGACACCTTTTGCCATATCAGCTATATCTGGAGTTTCACTGAAGCAATAAGGCTGAAATTTTAACCGTGCAAATTTAAGAGGCATATCTATCTTTTTCATGTTTTACACTTCTTGAAACGGAGTCGTTTTGCCTAGCGAAATCAACCATCAAGTTGGCTGATGTGCAATGACGTCTGTCCTGAGCAGTTTTCGCATTTTGACCATATCGTCCGATACACATCAGCAAATGAGCTGATTCCAACGGCTATGGATCACTAACTGATAGGGGAAAATTTGTCTAGAAGACCATGTGATCAGATAAAGCCTCCAATATTGAAGAAATCGACCATCAAGTTGGCTGATGTGCAATGACGTCTGTGCTGACCTGTTTTCGTATTTTGCCCATATCTTCTTCTCCACATCAGAAAATGAGCTGATTCTAACGGCTATGAATCAGTAACTCATAGGGGAACATTTTTCTAGAAGACCATGGGATCAGATCAGGCCTCCAAGATTGACAAAATCGACCATCAAGTTGGCTGATCAAAATGGTCATACAATATGACGAAAATTGTTAGAAAAATGCACCCACCTATTATACCTACCTTTGAAATTTGTAAAGCTTGTCTCTTGTCATTTAGCCCTCCAAAATGTGTATAAATAGAGGGCCTTGGATGATTGTAGAGGATCATATTGTACATTGGTAGGATATTAGCCATTGTAATAAAATTCTCTAAGTTTTCTTCTTCTTTCTTTTCTCTAGTTTTCTTTTTCTTTATTTTCTTCTTCTTTCTTTCTTTTATTTCCTTCTTAGATTCTCTTTAATTTTATGTTTATGTTTACAATGCCTATGCTAGGCTAAACTTCTATTTGGTTAAGGGCGATTTCAAAGCCCTAGACATGTTTTGTGATTGATTTTCAGATTCTATCTATCATTAATTTTCTATCAAAGTTGCTTATGTTCTTCTACAAAAATTGTTCATGATGTTGTCTTGATTTATTTAGGTGTACAACTAGATAGATCTTGATAATTATCTATTGCTAGTTTAGGAGTCTTGATCCGTGTAATTGTCTTGATTTCCTATTCATAAGTGGCAATTTGTGATTAATGATTATGGTCAAGTTTTCAATAATTGCAAAGTGGAACATAACCTAAGTTGAACAATCCGAGCTTATGTGTTTGTTGCTTAGATCAACCTATCTTTCTCATCATAAAGCTGCCATTAAATTGAATTTAGAGAGCTTATTCTAGGTTGTTTAATGGTTAGAGATTAAATAGAGAGCTTGTTCTATTTAACGACAAACTAAGGAAAGATTGGGATAACAGAGCTTGTTGTTATCTACGGTTGTTAACTTTGATAGTTGGTTGATATTGATAGATCTGAAATTGATTCTTAATGATGTCTAGTGGTGGAGAATGAAACCTTAACCATATTTTTCATATTTGATTCTTCTTACTTACTTGTTTTCTTACTTTTCTAGTTTGCTTATTTTTAAAAGTATATTTATTTTTATTGGCTGGTTATACCGCCTAATTTGTATATTAACTTTGTTTTATTTTTATTGGCTGGTTATACCGCCTAATTTAGTATATATATTTTTATTGGCTGGTTATACCGCCTTGCATCTTATTCTTATTATTTACTTTAGTTTAAATCTGGCTTCAAAAACCCCTTTTCTTTTATTGTTCTTGAATTTAAGTTTTAAACTATTAACTTATAAACTAAAACCCAATCCCTGAGGACTCGACCCTTGCTAACTACTATACTTACAATTTATCTTTTTAGTGCAAGGTTAAATAAGATACACTCTTTTGGGTGCATCAGTGGGGCTAGGGTTATGGCGGTGGTGAAGTGGACTAGGCTAGGGATGTCAGGGGCAAGTGGGAGGCAGTGGAGGCAGGCTTAGGCAGTGGCTAGAGGGCAAGTTGGGGGCTGTTGCTACTGTGCAGGCTGCCAGGGGTGGCAGCAGCAAGCTGGTGCAGGGGGATAGCTTGCTAGGTCATTGGAGGGCCTGGTGCTGGTCCTGCTATTGGGCATGGGTGGCTTGGTGCTAGGCCTGGTGCTAGGCAGTGGTCTATTGGGCCAAGTACTTGGGCCCAACAAAAGACTCAAATAAAAATAAATAAATAAATAAATAAATACGTAAATTCAATCTAGATTCGGTCCATTTGTGAGCTGGGCTCAACCCAACTTGATTCCAACGTGACCTGTGAAAATTTGAAAACCCAATCTCATCATAACAAAGCTCGACTTATTTAAATAGAAATAATTTTAAATTAATTTGTCTAAACTAAGCTTAATAGAAATCGAAATCTAATTCAAATGTCATACGTGTTAAATGAATCGAATTAGTGCACCTAAAAGAATTAAATTAAAATGGCAACCTAACTTGACCTTTGACTCTACTCAAAGCATACTCCGGACAAAATTATGTTACGACAGCTGCCCCTCATTGCACATTGCTGAGAATCAGGAATAGGGCAAAGACATACGCAACAATTTTGTTCGGGATTATAGATTTACACAATATTTTTTTCACAACATTGAACTTAAATTTGAAAAATAACCACAACATCTAAGCTTTACAACTTTAAAATATGAACAAAAGTTTCCACAACTTTGAAAATTAAAAACAATGCTGCTCTAATCAGAGGCTCTACAACTTTGAAAATTAAAAATGAACTTTGAATTTTTTTTTTTTTTTTGGACAATGGGTTTGAACGCAGCTCAGATCACCGTCTCACTTTTTTGCCTTTAGTCTTACGAAAGTGAAGACTCATTCCCGGATATCACCACTGGATGCTTTGGATATCACCATCAAAGACTTATCATAGCTGAATTTTCGGACATCACCACCGAAAGCTTCGGATATCACCACCGAAGACTTACCATAACTGGATTTTCGGATATCACTACCGGAAGCTTTGGATGTCGCTATCGAAGACTTATCATAACTGAATTTTCGGATATCACCACCGGAAGCTTCGGATATTGCCACCGAAAACTTATCATAATTGAATTTTCGGATATCATCGTCGAAAGCTTCATATATCACCACCGAAGACTTATCATAAATGAATTTTCGGATATCACTGCAGGAAGCTTCGTATATCACCACCGAAGACTTATCATAACTGAATTTCTGGATATCACCGTCGGAATCTTCAAATATCGTCATCGAAGACTTATCCTAACTGAATTTCTGGATATCACCACCGGAAGCTTCTTATATTGAAACCGAAGACTTATCATACCGAAAACTTCGAATATCACCACCGAAGACTTATCATACCGGAAGCTTCGGATATTGAAACCGAAGACTTATCATAACTGAATTTTTGGATATCACCGTCGAAAGCTTCGGATATCGCCACCGAAGACTTATCATAACTGAATTTCCTGATATCACCACCAGAAGCTTTGAATATCGCCACCGAAGACTTATCATAACTGAATTTTCAGATATCACCACCGAAAAGCTTCGGATATCACCACCGAAGACTTATCATAATTGAATTTTCGGATATCACTGCTAGAAACTTTGGATATCGCCACTGAAGACTTATCATTACTGAATTTTTGGACATCACCACCGGAAGCTTCAGATATCGCCACCGAAGACTTTACCAAATCAAAATTCTGGATGTCACCACCGGAAGCTTCGGATATCACCACCGAAGACTTTACCAAATAAAAATTTCGGATGTCACCACCGAAAGCTTCAAATATCACCACCGAAGACTTGTCAAACGAAATTCTTATCAAATGCTTCGGATATCACCACCGAAGACTTTACCAAATCTTAAGCATTCTTCATTTAAAAAACTTTCCAAATATTCTTCAACTTTGACAACTCCATCTAAACATCCATCAATTCAAAAAAAAAACATTGGAATTTTCTTACTCGAAAGTTTTCTTCCTTTGAAATCATCCACTTTTCTTTAAACATGCCTTTCCTCATGCAATGAATGTCATTTTGTTTTATAAATGCAATGATTTGTTGGTGATGCAAATGCCCCTTTACTAATGCAAATGATGAAGATTCTCACTACGTGGTGCAGCACAATGCACGTATTCACTAAATGCCATGATACATATGCTCTCTGAATGATACAAGTATCTCTCAAATATCTGACATTGGCTTTCCCCTAGTTTTTTCTCGACTTTCCCATTGTGCTTTACATCACAACGCACCCTGAACTAGCAAGTATCGAAATAAATCATCTCCCTTTCATCTCATGCATCTTGCTGATGACAGATTGATTTCTTTGTCATGTAAGAAGGAAATATAATTTTTAAATTCTTCACTCAAATCTCTTGCCATATTTTTTCCCTAACAGTTTCCAAATCCACCATCATTCTATTGGTCCCCATAATATCTTGTTAACATGTATAACATTTCCCCATGGGTTTGTGCCTGTAGTAAAAACTTTTTCTCATCCAAACTCGAAGAAATCTCTATATTTACAAGATTCGTTCCAACATTTATGTAGCCTATAATTATGAGAACTCTTGCTTTTTATCAAAACATTGTATTTTCCAAAAAATTAAAAAATTCGCACATTTTTAGAGAAAGCCTTCATTTAGTCAAGACTTTTTTTTTGGTCAAAAACTTATCATGATAATCTTGAAAAGTCTCTTCACTTTTTGCAATTCACTTCTTTCGTTGTCTTTCTCCAAAAAAAATTATCTAGAAAAACTTTTTGAACAAAATGTTGCCCTACAAAAAATTATATCCTTTTATCAAAGTATGTTATTTTTCGAGCAATCTTTTTGAAACAATCATTTTCAAAAAAAGAAGGGACATCCAAGCTCTTGAAACTCGATGACTACTATTAGAAAACTTTCGATGCAATGGCAGTTTGGTCTTTTCAAATGACATGGCCTCACAAGGTTTTGGTTCATTCAAAAAAAGGTTTTGCATAGAAAACATGTCCCTATCATCCAGGCTTACCAATGAAACATGAATCTTCTAGAAATAATGAATTCCTTGAGATAGACTTTATGAAATGATTCATTTTTTTGAAGTGCAAGCGAATTTGACATCTTTTAGTCCCCATGTAATGGTATTTTGGACAAGCATCAAAACTGGCCGTGACAAGCTCAAGATATTGGGTGGTCGTTTTGGAAGGGAAGATTTTAAAAATCAGACTTCAAACTTTGAACAAGGGCGACATTCTAGAATCTCAAAAAATCTTGGATATTTATTGGTTTCTTCAAAATGACATCTCTTTTTTCATTGATTTGGCAACATCATAGGTGGCTTCCAAAAGTTTTATTTCAACTTGATCGACCTAATTTCTTCTAAGTTTTCACGTTAGATCGCTTCCTTCCTTTCTTTTCGTTGATTGTTCAATCATGCATCTAAGAATTCAAATCTTGTTCAAAATGTGTCAAACGACTCACAATGCTTTAACAAAGAAATGAAAGACTGAAGTCTTGTTCAAGAAATAAGTTCTTCAATTCAAATGTCCATGTTTGATCAAAATGGGCTTTGCAAGGTACGTAACGTACACCGAGGTTAAGGGTTTGAGAATAAGAGGATAAACAGGCTCAAAATACATGCTCAAGGGTAATCATACCAAGGATCACCTCGTAACCTGTGAAGGGCTCTCTTCGAGATATTTATCTTTTCATTTCTGAAACCACTTTATTTTATTTCCTTTTTTTCTTCTTTCTTTTTTTCATCAATTTTTTTCTTGCGTACAATTCCACTCTTGATGTAGCAATTTCAAAACTCTTTTTTTTCATTTATCGTGTATTTTCCCTTTGACATAAGATCTTCTTGTTTGTTCTCAAAGCATGAATCAATGATCCCTGATAAGGTATTTTCTTACATTCCCCCCCCCCCCCCCGTGTAGAGGGCGATCCTTAGTTTGGTTTCATTCGAAAAGAATTCATCAGGCTCAAAGGGGTAACTAGTGAATGATTTTCATATTTGTGTAAGGATAATGAAAGAAGGTCATTCATCATGTGGACATGGTTATTCAAATCAAAGAGTCATTTCTTGAAGATCAATAAGTTGAAAAGGTCTCTTTTTTCTAGGTCATGAGGATATCTTAAATGCATGATGTCACTTTCAATTTTGTTCATTTTTTCCTTTATTTTTTGCCTCCGTAACTAGTTCACCTTTGTCCACCACATTTACGGACGTCTGATTTTGATTCACGAAACAAATGAGGCTTCATAAGATGGTGAATTGTTGTCATGATGAACATCTTGGAAATATTGAGCTATTGTCCAGGTGGTGGGACCAGTTGTGGCACAAATTGAGCTTTGGATGGCTCTATTCATTCATTGAAAGGTGAGCCAGAGGGTATTTTTGAGGCCATTTGAAAGAACTTGGATAGTTTTGATATGTTGGAAGTTATAGCTTAGTCTTGACACTTATCAAATTACCATTATCTAGATTCCTTTGAAGAATGTCATGTTTGTCTAGTTCCCAAGGAATTCAAGAAAAAGTTTTTTAAATCGTCAGTTTCGTAGTTCATAGTTTTAATAGTGATTTTCTTCTCAATTCCCTCACATGAAACTCAAATTGGTGCTTCTTAAAGCTGGAAAGGTCTCAACTGATGTTTATTCAAATGATATGGTGTTGGGAATGTTTGGAGAAGTCATGGTATTTGCTAGTGGTGGTTCATTCTCAATAATGGTCACCAATGCTTTCGAGACTTTTTATCATATCTTATTTGAAAAACATTTTTCAACTCTGATCCAGGAAACTAATTATGTAAGGTCGACTCATCGCAAATTGACTTTTCTTAAAACTCTTCAAAATTTCAAGCAAAACCTTTTAAGTCCATATTTACAAACACAATTTTATCTCAGAAACATAATATGACAAAGAGTGCTTGGAGATTAAAAATCCATTCATTTTCCAATGGATTTACATCTTTCATTAATGGAAATTTTTTGATATAGTGAGTAATAGCTCCGGTTGTTCGCTTTCATGCAAGTGTTAATGTGAAACAAGAGTTCTTTTTCTCATGAGTACTTTCATAATTAGAACAAATCCAAAAACGTAACCCTCCCTCATGACGTGATACCCATTAATTCCATATTACTTTTATCCTAGCATGCCTCATGTTATGCCATCTATGTCTGTCCCATCTTTATTAGGCAAAAATTGGCTTTCTGTTATTGTCGAAGCTCAACAACCCAGCTTTGATGAGATCTCTGACTTTATACTTCAGTGCAAGGCAATTCTCTATCGAGTGGCCTTGATTACCACAATGATAATCGCAACACTCATTAGTAGTATACCAACTCGGGTATGGAGGTTTAAGGGGTTCCGACTATATTGGTGTCACAAGGAGGTTTTGGACGAGTCGAGGTAAGAGCTCATTGTAGGACATGGGAATCGGAGCGACTCAATTTTTTTCCTAGTTTTTTTTTTTTACTTTTTTTACCATTTCCAAGGTTCTTTGGATGGTTCCCCAATCAAGGAGTAGGCAAAAAGACGGGAGAATGAAAAGTGGTGTTGATGTGAGATTGGAGATTTGTCGTGTAAACTAGCTGAGAAAATGGTTGGTGAGGGTATAGGCTATGGAAAATGTTATTCATATCTGGATAGTAAGGGTGGCATATGGGATAAGGTTGGTATGGAGTAAATTTCTCGGGTACTCTATCTTTAAAACTGATAGCTTGTGTTTCTCCTTCTTTCTTCTTGGCTAACCCTTATCTCTCAGGAGCAGTAGTATCTCTTGTATTAATTTTCTCGCTTTTAATCACACTTTCAATCATCTCACTAGAAACAACCATATCATCACAATTTCTTGTAGCATTTTCAACCAATTTGTCATAATACAGCGCCGACAGTGTGCCGATGAACAATATAGTGACTTCTTTCTCAGTGAGAGGAGGTTGCACTTGTGCTGCCAGATCTCTCCATCGCTGGGCATACTCCTTGAAACGTTCAGTATTCTTCTTTTTCATATTCTGTAAGGATAACCTATTCGATGCCATGTCGGTCATGTACTTATACAGAGCCGAAAAAGCTCTTGCCAAATCCTTCCAAGAACAAATACGACTCTGATCCAACTGATTGTACCATATCGCAGCTAACCTAGTTAGACTATCTTGGAAGTAGTAGAATAACAATTTTTTGTTGTTGGTGTGGCCACCCATTTTCTGACAGAACATAGTAATATGAGCCGATGGACACTTCGATCCATCAAACTTTTCAAATTTAGGGACTTTGTATTTTGGCAGGATCACCAAATTCGAGACCAGACTGAGTTCATTTGGATCCACATTCCCAAAAACGTCTATTCCTTCTTTGTCTTTGAGTCTTTCTTCCAACATATCATATTTCTGTTGCATTCCCGTGTCTTTCACTTGCTCTGCGACACGTTTCTTCAACTTTTCTTGTTCTATTGAATCATCTAGGTTTAGAACTATAACTGAGCCTGAAGGATGAGCTCCTGAGTTCAATCCAGACTGTCCTTGGCCCTGTTGATCAGTGGGAGAGGGCATGCCAGAATAAGCACAAGGTTGTCCTCCCGTAGGTGATACCCCTTACAGATATGCATCATGCGACACTTGAGCTTGGGGAGCAGTGAACCCAGGTGGATAAACCGAATCTTCGTTGTTGTTTGCCCGGGGTCGAGGTTCTCCCCCTATGATCGACCCTTCAGCGACCCGTTTTCCTTGGGTCAAGCTCATCATCATTTTAATCATCTTGGCCATTTGCTCATGTGAATCCTCTTGAGATTTTGCAACTTCTTGTTGGGACCTGACCAATTGCTCTTGCAATTCTCTTTGTAACATTTTCGTTCGCACTGCTTGTTCACTTTCCATGGCTTTATCTGTGAGCATATACTGTATTAGTGTCGAGTAAGTGGTCCCAAGTTTCTTGTTGGCTTTCAAATCTTGTAACTTTTGTTCTGAAATTGAATTTCCCTTAGAATGCTCTTAAAGCCAAACAAAATCTTATTAACCCCCAATTCATTGCATGTATGCTCATGGATGAATGCATGAATATATGGGTGCAGCATGGTGTTAGTATGATGCATGTAAAGAAAAGAAAACAAGTTAGTATGGACATACTGTGCACAGATCAAAATTTGATTTTTTTTATTGCAAAAGATTTTATTTACAGAACAAAATTTTTCTTGAAAAAAAATTGGAATTGGTCGAAAAAAAATATACTCTTAAAACAAAAGTTTTTCCAAAAGGGTTTCAAAATTTATTGGGCATGACGATGCCCCTTGGGCAATGGTTCATGGGCAGTCATATGTATATTCAATCTTACACACTCCATGGTTTGTAAAATGAAAAGCAGAAAATAATGAGGTTCATTCGTGTACCTAATCTTAGGTACCTTCTAAGTAATGGGTAAGCAATGACCTACTTTAAGCAGGCCTCCTACATTTCATTATATGCTAGGTTTGAATTTACACTGATCTAAAGGTTCTCAAATTGTTCCTCATTGTCGTCCACGCGGACTAGTAAGGCATCCTGATCCTCACCCATTACAGGCTACAAACGAAAAAGGTTCAATTTGGTGAGAGTATTTTCAAGCCTGTTCGGAGGTTATTACCTCACGAAAGCATTGGTACTTTACTCCCTGAGAGTGTTTCGCTAGCCCATGCAGAGGTTATTACCTCACGAGAGCATATGTACTTAACTCCCTTCTAAAAGGACAAAGCTCGGGTATAGAGCTTATGCATGAAATGCGCGTGCCAAGTGTGAGAAAGAATAAACAATATTTTACAGCCCGATCCTAAATACCCCCAAGATTTATTATGAGCAAAAAATAAAAAAAAAATGACAAAATTATCTAAATACTAGTTTATTCAAAAAATTTCACAAAAATGAAAGAAAAGAAAGAAACTAAAATTTTATTTTATTTTTCAAAAATAAGAGAATTATAATTAAATACCAATTAAAATCATAAAAATCAACATTTTGGATAACACACGATTAATATATGACTCGACTCTAAAAAAAAGTTTCAGTGGAGTCGCCAAACTGTCATAACGGTTTTTCGACCGCCAAATTTTTTTTTAAAGAAAACAGTGGAGTCTCCACCAATCTTTTTTGACTAGGTGTGATTGGCCACCTAAGAAAACATATCCTCTTAATCAAATATTAAAATTAATTAAGCTCTATTAAAATAATAATTTTTGGTCTGCGAAACAAAATTTGGGTTCGGTAGTACGGTTACGTGTGGGGAAGGATTAGCACCCCCACAACGCCCGTTAAAAAACGGTACCAATTAATCACTTGTTATCCTTAATCATGAAAAAAATGATTTTAATTCTGGTATCTAAAAATAATTCCCTTAGTCCCCTTTATTTATCGACAAAATTTCAACTTTATTTTTCGATAAAAAAGAACATTTCAAAAAAAATGACAGAAAATGTCTTTTATAATCATTTTCGAAATAAAAGAAATTACCTACGTAAAAATAATTCCCGAATCACTCCGATACTTTCGATAATTATTTTTATACAAACCATTTCAAGGAACGATTGTTACTTCAACCATCCCAGAAAGAATATGTTTTTAGAGAATTTCCTTTACCGAAAATAATTTAAAAGACCATATTTATTTATGGAGAAATTATTAAAAATAAAAAAATAGAAAAAAAATTAATAGAAATGTCATTTTATAATTATTTCCAAAATAAAAGAAATTATCTATGTAAAAGTACTTCCTGAATCACTCCGATACTGACAATAATGTTTCGGTAACTAATTTTACTCGGACCGTTTCGAGGAATGATTGATACTCCGACCATCCTGAGAAAGAATCTATTTTTGGAGAATTTCATTTACCGAAAATAATTTAAAAGATATATTTTATTTGCAAAAAATTATTATTTATATAAAAAAAATTAAAATACCTTTTATAATTAATACCGACATAAAAGAAATTATTTATGTAAAAATAATTCATGAATCACTCTGATACTTCCGATAATGTTTCGGTAACTAATTTTACTCAGACTGTTTCGAGGAACGATTGATACTCCGACCATCCCGAGAAAGAATTCATTTTTTAGAGAATTTCTTTTATCGAAAATAATTTAAAAAGAATATTTTATTTGTGAAGAAATTAATATTTATATATAAAAAATAAAAATAACCTTTTATAATTAATTCCGAAATAAAAGAAATTATCTATGTAAAAATAATTCCCGAATTACTCCGATACTTTCGATAATGTTTTGATGATTATTTTTACTCGGATCGTTTCAAGGAACGATTAATACTCCGACCATCCCGAGAAAAAATCTGTTCTTAGCGAATTTCATTTATCGAAAATAATTTAAAGGTACATTTTATTTATTTTATTATTATTCTTTTAAATACAAAGAAAGAAATGAATAAATAAATACATACATACATACATAAAAATAAATTAAAATAAAATGCAAGATAATAAAATCAGAAAACATACCCGAAAACAAACTCGAATATCCTGTAGTCGAGATATTACTTTCTTTCTTTTCTTTTCTTTTTCTTTTCTTTTCTTTTTTTTTTTCTTTTTTTTTTCCTTTTCCTTTCCTTTTTCTTCTCTCTTTCTTCCTCGCTAGGTCGCTGTACCTGGGTCAGATCCGGGTCGGGAAGCCGCGTGGATCTTCACGCGAATTTAGGCTCCCCAAAATGTAGCTTTTTGCTGCAGGTATAAAACCCAATTTTTTTAGATTTCAGACTTCTCTCTCTCCTTCCAAACCCTCTTTTTCTCTCTAGCCGAAACCTCTCCCCTGTTCTTCGAGCTCACCGTAAAAACCAAGTTTTTCTAGAATTATGCGATGGCACCTTCATCGATCGCCGTCCTCCGATGACTTTTCGATCAAAAAATTAGCCCGAATTGATCCCTTCTCTCTCCTTCTCCTAGATATCTGATTGGTTTTCTCCAAATCAAACCCCAGCCTTTTAGATCTAAGTTCGAAAGCCAAAGCTTTCCCTATTTTGATCTCCCTCATCTGACGTCGGATGAGCTCCCAAATCAAGTTCGAGCCTCTCCTACCTATCTCCGATCTATGCACCTTTCAAATTTCCTAAAAAATTACCATGAACTACCAAAACCCCTTAGAACCCAAAAAAGTTTTCTTTTTTTTTCTCTATGGTTTTTGTTCCTGGTTTATGGTTATGGTTGCAGGTGTTCGTTATTTTTTTTTTGGTTGCATAGGTGATGATTTTGGGGTTTTGAATCGAAAAAAAATTTGGGTTTGGGGGTGGTTTTATTGGTGATTTCTGGGGCGGTGGCTTAAGTGGTCGGGCTAGGCTTAGGGCGGTGGTGCAGTGGGCTAGGCTAGGGGTGTTAGGGGCAAGTGGTAGGCAGTGGAGGCAGGCTTGGGCAGTGGTTGGCAAGGCAAGTTGGGGGCTACTGTTGCTGTGTAGGCTGTTAGTGGCGGCAGCAGCAGGATGGTGCAGATGGCTTGCTGGGCCTTTGGAGGGTTTGGTGTCGGGCCTACTATTGGGCATGGGTGGCCCTTGTCCACGCCTGCTGCTGGGCAGTGGCCTATTGGGCCAAGTACTTGGGCCCAAAAAAGACCAAAATAAAAATAAATAAATACGTAAATTCAATCTAGATTTGGTCCATTTGTGAGCTGGGCTCGAACCAACTTGTTTCCAAAGTCACCCGTGAAAATTTAAGAACCCAATCTCATCATAACAAAGCTCGACTTATTTAAACAAAAATAATTTTAAATTAGAACCTGAGTCTTTGGCTCGATGGTTGGTGCATGCTCCCCTGCTCAAGAAAAGCAGGGTTCGAATCCCCCATCCCCAAACTATAAAAAAAAAACTAACAAATATTAAATTAAAAAATTTGGCTTATGAATAATTAGAAAATATTAAAAATATATATATATATTTTTTTACTAAGAGGTTAAAGATTCAAATCTCATTAATAATAAATAAAATTTTGGTGGTTTAAAAAAAAAAATGAGACAGACGTTCTCTCCAGAGAGTTTCAGCACAGCCATGACACTAGGGTTTTAGGGTCGATCAAGCAAGTGTGGAATATTGAGAACAATGAGATTGTTACTATTTTCATTGATAATCTTAGCAAGATGATTAGTTTTAAATCTTTTTTGAATTATTTTGACAGAGTTGTTAGGGTGTTTGATCTCTTTATTTCTAAAAAGAGAGGACCAAGGCGTGATGACTTGTTTAGGTTCATCCGCGTTGTTGGTACTGATGCAAGGAGGTTGTTTATCAACTGCAATGGAGACGTAATTTTGGGCAGAAGGAGAGCCTTATCTAAGGCACGATTTGGGCCTGACAACAGATCAAGGAGGGAAGCGGTAGCTTTGGGTATGGTTCAAAAACCTGATAAACATCTTGAGAAAAAAGCTATGATTCAACCGTCTTTATGTGATGATAGATCTTATGTCCAGGTTGTAGTGAGTTTGGCTAGTGGAAAGGCAAACACAAACACAGGGAAGGAGATTCTGGTGCATTCTTGCGATAATGAGAGGAAGGATGATTGCTTAGGACAGTCTTCTAGGGTGGGAAGAAGTCAGGAGGCAGTGAATTTGAATGGTGGAAAGGAATCCCTGTTACAGGAAAGGAAATTCTGTTGCTTTCAAGCGATAATGGGGGAAGGGAAGAGAGTTTAGGATAGTCTTCTAGGGCTGGAAGGAGTCAGGATGTAGTGAACTTGAAAAGTGGAAAGGCAACTGCAACATGCGATAATGGGAGAAGGGAAGTGTGGTTACGACGGTCTTCTAGGGCTAAAAGGAGTCATGAAGCAGCAAACTTGATTGGTGGAAAGGATTTCGCAAATGCAAGGAAGGAGTTTCAGGTGCATTCATGCGATCATGGGAGGAGAGAAGAGCGTTAAGGACAGTTTTCTAAGGCTGGAAAGAGTTGGGATGTAGTCTACTTTGAATAATGGGAAGGAAAATACAATATACAACAATGGGAGAAGAAAATAGGGGTTAGGACAGTCTTTTAGGGCTGGAAGGAGTCAGGAAGCAGTGAAATTGATTGGTGGAAAGGCATACGTAAATACAGGGAAGGAGTCTCAAGTGCACTCATGCGATCATGGGAGGAGAGAATGGGGTTTAGCATATAATTCTAGGGCTGAAAAAAGTCAGTCAGAAACCTATCCAGTCAATGAGAAGGAAATAATTCAGACCAAAAACATGAACAGGGGTCGTTATGCTATTGGGAAGAAGGAGAAAGTGATAAGGAACTCAGATACAGCTAAAAGGAGTATTAATGGTGTCAAGTTGGTTAGCGGAGATGGGTTGGCTTCTCGACATTGTTCGTTGAAGAAGGCTATGTCAGTGGATAATCTTTTTCTGTACAGACATGGCTATAGGAAAATGCAACCTACGTAGCACACAAACAATAATTCCAGTCGGATGCCTCAAGCAGAGGAGGAGGTGGATTCTCACTTCTAAAGACGAGCAAACACCACTCAAAAGGCAAGGGTTAGTAAATCGCAATCTGAGTTTCATTGCATCAATTTAGGAGAGATTGTTAAATACGATGAATGGCTTAAACTATCAATTGTTTGTGTATTACATGATTACACTAACCCAAAACTATTGGAAGATTCTTTTTTTTTGTGGCCAAGGATTTACTGGATGCAGGGTGGCCATTATTGATATGAATAGAGTTCTTATCTCTTTTGAAACTGATGAGGAGGTTGCAAAATTCTTAGAGGATGAGCATAAATGGAGAAATGACTGGTTCGTCGAGGCACAGGCTTGGTCACCACTTGATGTTGCTCAAGATTACTTTGTGTGGATTAGAGTTGAAAGGATTCCACTTGCATATTGGAATCTAAATTTCTTTAAAAAAAATAGCTTAGCAATGGGAATGTTTTATTGTAGTAGATGAAAAGATGTTATCAAGGGAAAGGTTTGATGTGGCAAGGATTCTCATCTCATGTTTGAAGCCATTCTCTCTTAATGTGTTGTGTTCTTGTGTCATCAACGGGGGCACTTTCAATCTTCATATATCGGGAGATTTTGCTGCACCACTACATTACCTGAAAACTTTCAAACATTATTGGGAGATTGCTGATAGTGATAATGATACAAGGGAAGTGGCGAACGAGGTTTAAGGAAATTTAGACATCATCATGAGTTGCGATAGATTAGAGAGAAGCGGGGAGTTACAAGATGACATGACAGGGGGAAAAGATGTCAACGACAGCCAAAAGGTGGGATTAGTTAGTTCGAGTGATATAGTTGATCTTGTTAAGGATTGTGGAGATGAAGGCATGGATTGTAAGAAGGGTATGGTTGAGTTCGTAGAGGATAGAGGGGAGACATTATATGGTAGGAAAGAAAAGTTTACATCGGAGGAGGTGTTTATTACACCGAAAAAAAGATGAAGGCCAAGAAAAATTCTATGTTTGCTTACTTTGAATGTAAACAACAGAATTTACCCAAGAACTAGATCTCGAGGTCTTTTCAATAATGAAACACAAGGGGAAGCAGTGAATTGTGTTTCTCCAAATGAGGGTCAGTTAACTTGGCAACAAGGGCAGAAAATGGGTCTTCATAGTAACAGTAACAACAGTGAGATAGAAAGGAGACTCACAGAATTGGAAGAAAGGGATATAGAGATGGTTAGAGAAAGAAGAGGAGTTTAGTTGGGTTTAGACTAGAAAAAAGGGGGTTCTATTTTTTAATTACGATAATTTCTTTTAATGTTAGAGGGTTGGGAAAAAGGAAAATATACATATGGTGAGGAGCGTGTCTAGCAAAAATAAGCCGTGGTTATTTCTTCTGCAAGAGACAAAGCTAGAAAATGTAGCATAAAATCTTTTGAGATGGATTTTGTATGATGGGAATGGCTCGATAGAGGTTGTGGCTTAAGATGGCAACTTGGGTGGTTTGATAACACTATAGGATGATCGGATCTTTGAGGTAGCAGAAATTATAAAAAGGGCTAGGATTCTGATTTTAATTGGGGAACTTTCATTGTTAAAGATACGGGTAGCAATAGTGAATATTTATGCTCCAAACAAAGACGAGGAGAGAAGGGAGCTTTAGGAGAAAATTCGGAGTATGATGACAAACTTTTCAGGGCCATGGCTGTTAGGGGGAGACTTCAATACAATTTTGAATTATGATGAACACTTAGGGATGCATCACAATGTGAGAGCTATGTCTGATTTTTTATCTTTCGTTTCACAAGCTGGACTAGTTGAGATTCTATAAGGGGCGTCAAGTTCACTTGTTGTATTGTTTGTGAAAACACTTCTTGGAGCAAACTGGACAGGATTCTATTCACACCAGACTGGTTGCACCACTTTCCAGATATTACTGTGCTAAGATTAACGAATTATCTATCAGATCACAATGCTATATGTTAGATGTCTGAAAACACAGATTGGGGTCCTTTAGCTTTTTGTTTCTTTGATCACTGGTTCTTGGAGGATGGTTTCGAAAAGGTAATAACAGATGCATGGGAAAAAAAAAATAGGGAACTCCTGGGCAAATTTCAAAAAATTGAAGCTAGCAATCAAGGAGTGGTAGAGAAGCAAAACAAACAGTATTGAGGATCGCATCAAAATAGTAGAGAAAGACTTGGTAGATATTGACGTGAAAGGGGGCCAGGGGATGATGTCTGAGGATGATAAAGATAGCAGAATTTTACTAACTTCAGAGCTATGGAGATTGTTCAGAATGGAGGAGATACAATGGAAACAGAAATCGAGATTGTGGTTCCAATGTGGTGATAAAAATACCAAGTATTTCCATGCAACTACTAGAATTATGAAAATGCGCAACAATGTGGAGAAGTTGATGAACAATGACAAAATAATTTCCGAAAAATAGGACATCCGAAAGGTAGTGTTTTACCATTTCTCTAATCACTTTAGTTCTACTAATACAGACATGCAAATTACAATGCCAGGTTGTGAGTTCAGAATGCTTTCTGCCGAGAGCATATGGTTTTTAGAGCAAGATGTGACATAGATTGAAGTGTGGTTGATAGTACAAGATAATGGCAATTCAAAAGCGTCAGGGCCAGATGGTTTCAACATGGGTTTTATCAAATAAAAGTGGGAAATGCTAAAGGGGGACATACCCAATTTTGTGTTCGAGTTTCGGCGAACTGGTGTTATGCCTAGATGTGTTAAGGCATCTTTCATCGCATTAATACCTAAGGTACAATCTCCTACAGTAGTGTTAGACTTTAGACCAATTTGCCTGGTGGGTTGTTATTCATAGGGGGCATCAGATCCTTGATAGTGTTTTAATTTCTAATGAAACAGTTGATTGGGTAAAAAAAGAAAAACATAGAACATGTGTGTTGCAGCTAGATTTCGCAAAAGCTTATGATTGTGTGCAGTGGGATTTCCTAGATTACATTATAGTCAGAATGGACTTTGGTGATAAATGGAGGAGATGGACGAATGGATGCATTCGATTGGTACCATTGTCTGTTTTGGTAAATGGCTCACTGACGGAACAGTTTGATATGACGAGAGGATTAAGACAGGGATGTCCTCTCTCCCCTTTCCTTTTAAATATGGTGGCAAAAAGTCTGAGCGTGCTTTTACGTTAAGCTAATGAGTTGAATCTGTTCAGAGGCCCAGTGATTGGTTCGCAAGGTCTTGAAGTAACTCATCTACAGTTTACAGACGATACATTGTTCTTTTTTGAGGCTGTTGGAACATCGTTGAGAAATGTAAAGCGAACGCTTAGGTGTTTCGAGATTATGTCGGGACTCTCAATCAATTTCACAAAGAGTTGCATGGCGGGTATCAATGTTGATAATGAATCTCTAAAAGGATGGGGTGATATGTTGGCTTGTCGAACAGTAGACTGGCCACTTAAGTATCTGGGTTTGCCACTAGGGATTGATACAAGGAATAAAACAATGTGGGAACCGGTGATTAAGAAAATAGAGACTAGATTGGGACATTGGAAGAAGCGATATTTATCCACTGGAGGTAGATTAACCTTGATAAAGTTCATAATGTCTAGTATGCCTCTGTATTTTATGTCTCTATTTAAAGCTCTTATAGCTGTCGTTAAGATGATTGAGAAAATACAGAGACTTTTTTTGGGATGGTAATAATGAGAAGCAGAAGTTGCGTTTAGTATGTTGGCCAAAAGTTTATCGAAGTGTTAGTAATGAAGGATTGGGCATAGTACCAATAGAAGTTCAAAACAGAGCCTTACTAAATGAGTGGTTATTTAGATTTGCTGAGGAACATGGTAGCAGCTGGAAGAGGGTGATATGTACTAGATATAGTATGGAATTTTCTGAACTCATCCCAAGCTATCAGAGGCCAAATAAAATGTCAACAATTTGGAAAGGCATCGCTGATCCACTTAGAGAGGGGGAAAAAATTAGAAGCAGCCTTTTAGAAAACACAGGATTGCTACATGGGAATGGAGGTTCAATTCTATTTTGGAAGGATAGATGGCTGAATGGAGAGGTGTTAAAAGAAAGTTATATGAGAATTTATGCTTTGTCAGTGATAAAGAACGCAATGATCAATAAGTTCGGGAGGTGGAATGGTGACATATGGAAATGGCAGGTAAAATTGAGACGACAAATTTTTGACTGGGAGATTACACAATGGCAAACACTGCAACGGATAATCAACAATGTTCAATTGGATGCTAACAGGAAAGACGGATTGATTTGGAAACCTGCTTTGAATGGTATGTATCAAACAAAACTTTTCAGACAAGTTATTGAGGGAAGTGATAATTCTGGAGACTTTTTTGATCTTTACAAATGGCGTAGACTAATACCACCCAAAGTTGAGATTTTTTTTATAGTCTTTTTTCCAAAAGAGATTACCTGTTCATATGTACTTGTTCAAATGCAAAATAATAACTGGTGATAACATTAAATGTCCTTTATGTAAGGAAGATGTGGAAACAGTAGACCATATTTTTTTGTGGTGTAGATGTGTGTGGATGTTATGGTCATTAGTTTGTGCATGGTGGAAAATCAGTATGGTGCAACCAAAATCAATCACCGAGTGGTTTTTACAATGGATGGAACTTGAGCCTAGACCAACAAGAGAAGAGGTATGGTTTATGTTATTTGCAGATGTTGTGTGAACTGTATGGTTGTGGCGAAATGGGGTTGTGTTTGAGAATAAGGAAATGTTATACAACTCTTTGATTTTCATGATAAAAAAGAAGATTAGCTTGGTGGTGTTGGGAAAAATGGCGCATTGCCTTTCAATCTGTGGAGGAGTTTATCTTAGATCCAAGATCATTTGTTATTCTTAGGAACATAAACAAAGTCAAATGTCCTATTCAATGGGAGGTACCAGCTCTAATTTGGTGGAAGTTCATTATTGATGCATCGGTCTTTGGGAAACCGGGTTTAGCCGGCATTGAAGGGGTGTTGAGGAACGACAGAGGTATCGTTTTGGCTATGTTTTCTAAGCATGTAGTGGTGATGAATTCTAATGAGGCAGAAATAAGAGCTATAAAAGAAGCTTTCAAGATCATTAAGTCAAGACAGATTTCCATTATCAATTTAGAAGTAGAGAGTGATTCAATGACAGCAGTGGCATGGTGCAATTCTAGTATGACAAGACCTTGGCGTCTTAACACCTTTTTTATGGTAATTGATAGGGTAATGAGAGGATTGCTTGGATGCAAGGTTGTACACAAGGGAAGAGATGCAAATTTTTTTGCGGACACTCTTGCTAGACAAGGAGTAAGCAGAGACACTGATCTTATTGCTTGGTTAAATGATTGATTGAGTTATTAGGGATGGCTGATGTCGTAATCGAGGAAATCTCTTATATTTTTTATTAACGTTTGCTTATTTTGCAGGATTAGATGACTATAGGTTGCTCGGTGGTATTCTTCTCTAATTGACCGAGTGAATTTTGGGGTTCTGGGTTTTTACATGTTTTCTGCATGAGTGGGTAATATTACATTAGGCATCTTTCCTATTATTGGTTTTTTGGGGATGGTTTGGGAAAGCAAACTTACTGCTAGATGGGTAGAGAATACAAGGTTTTTTTCGTATGAATCACTTGGTCACTGTTATCAAATTTTCATGGTGGGTGGTCGGGCAACAAGTCATACTTAGGTTATGATGGTGAATTTAGGGTCAAATGTCGTGATTGGAACTGGTTTTGGCGTATCTTTGATTGGGAATATAGCTTCTCAATAATCACCTTTGGTGCTTGTTGATGACTGAGGATAGCTTTGAGGGAACATGAAGTGTTTTACTAATGTTTGTTAATTTTGCAGGATTATATGGGTTTCAGCTAATACGATGCAGTTTTTGGTCAATAATCGACCAAGTAAATTTTGGGCTTTTTGGGATCTTGTATGCTTTTTGCATGATTGGGTATAAAATTACTAAGTATTTTTCATGTCATTTGCATCTTGGGGATGGTAAGGAGAAGCATATTTTTGCTTCATGGGTAGAAAGTATAAGGCTTTTTTCTATTTCTACACTTGGTCGTATTTCACAGATTTCATTATGGAGGGCTTCGGGTATCAAGCAACATTCACGTTTAAGGGGTAGAACATTTATAGGTTGAATTGTTTTGGTTATTGAGCAGATTGTTTCAACTCATTTGGCTAGTTATGAGTCTCTTTGATAAGATTGATTTTGTTTCATATATCATTCATCATTTTGGAAGTGTTTAGGCTCCAAGTTCACTTACAGGATTCAACAGAGAAATAATTGAGGCTACACTATGTTTCAAAGTGTGGCTGGATATCGGAGGTTGATAAAGGCTGCAAGAAGCATATGGATTCGAATGATTGTGCATTTTGCAAACATGAAATGCCGAGGTAAATAGGCTTTTGCTAAAACAAGGTTCGGGTTTGGGGGATCTTCAAGACAATGAATATGTTTCAACTGATTGACAATCGGGGAAAAGAATTAGAAGCATGACTGGGATGTCTTAAACAAATTGATATTCTACAGATTATTAGATCTTTACTACTTTTTGTTGGTTATATTTTACATTTTTAGAATGTGATATAGGTCATCTGGAATATAACTTTGTAATTCAGGGAAATTCAGGTTTCATTAAGGGTTTCAAGCATCTATAACTTGAAGGGTAGTTTTTTAAGGGATGAACAGGTATTAGGATCTTTGTCGGAAGGGTAGAATAACTCAAGTGTTTTCGTGTCCGTGAATTTCATTTCTTTGTTTTCTTTTTCATTCAATAAAATAAGCACTGCTTTTCAAAAAAAAATTTATCTAAACCGAGCTTAATAGAAACCAAAATCTAATTCAAATCTCGTATGTGTTAAATGAATTGAATTAGTGCACCTAAAAGAATTAAATTAAAAATGGAAACCTAACTCGACCTTTGACTCGACTCAAAGCATACTTTGGACAAAATTATGTTACGACAATAAGCTTTCTCCTCTTCTGGAGACAAGCAAGCATTAATAAAAATCGGACGTGGATCTTCACTAGTACCGATGTTAACCTCCTTTACCTAGTCAATAGTAGCTTGATTTCCTTCTTCAAATGATGAAAGGGCTTCTTCCTCTTGATGTTCTTCATCAGCTTCTTTTACAGATACATGATTAAAAGCAAGGATTTTTGTTTCTTCAAGTTCTTCTTCCTCTGAGGATGGAACCTGTTTGGTTATAACCACTGTGCATTTTCTAGCCTTCAAGACTTCACCAGTAGTTACTTTCCATTTGCTTTGGCTTTTTATTCGAGAAGGAATTTTCCTACGAAAATCCCTTGATTCCTTTGAAGTGGAAGCTTTTCTCTTCCGACTACAGTTAACCTTTTTGGTGTTTGGACTTTCAAGCCTTGACTGAATGGTAATTGGCTTACTCACAAAAGCTTCACCATATTTTCCACTTATTCGTTCAAAAACCAACCTTCTTGATGATTGGGTGCTCAAACGATCAAACACTGAATCTCGTGTTGGACGTGTTCCCAAGTGATAAAATACTGAAGGTCTTGGTGGTTCTACTGAATATTCTTGTTCCTCGGGAACTTTCGCCACATTTATGTATCTTGAAGTTTCTTTATGAATCTTCAATTTTAATGGAGAATATCCAAGTCCCTCCCTAGAAGTTCCAACGTGATCACTTTTTTTTCGCCAGACCTGACGGATCTTGAATGAACTTTTAGGCTTTTCTTTGCTAGATTCTTCTGTCTCGTGAGCCAATTTTGCAATATCCTCTTGTTTATATCCAGCTTTGACAAGCAATCTATAGGCGTTAGGATCAAAATCTTTGGTTCGATGAGAATGAAGATCTTGATGTTCAAAAAGAGGTTCCTCTAATAGCCTGAAAAATCCTTTTAGTGGAGGTTTAAGACATTTTGATTCTTCCATGTTAGTGAGGGGAAGAGTCAAATTCTTTAAACCTTGAGCAATTTCATCTTCTCCAGCTATGGAGGAAGCCAAATTATTTCCTTTTTGCTTCGACTATTTAACCGGATTGGACATTAGTTCTTCCATAAATCCATCTTCCAGATAAAACTTAGCATCTGCTAAATGTGCTTTTGCTGTAGTAAATGGCTTGGCGTCTGCTATAATCATATTGACTTGACCGTTTCTACAATACTTGAAGCATTGGTGAAGAGTTGATGAAACTTCACCATTTTGATGTATCCAGGGTCGTCCTAACAACACATTATATGTTGTATTAGCATCAATTACATGGAAAAATGGATTTGACTCCATATCTCCAATGAAAAGTTAAAGTCTAAGTTTTCCAAGAGCTCTTTGCCCCCCTTGGTTGAATCCTTGGATCATCAAGCGGCTTTGCAGCAATTCATCCAAAGGAACTCACAATTCCTTCATTGTCTTCAAAAGGAGTATATTGACAGCGGAACCATCATCCATCAAAATTTTGTTGATCTTTTGTTCTCGAGCATATCCTACGACGACTAATGGCCGATTATGAGGAGTTGATCCTAGCAACAGATCTTCATCAGAAAAGTTAATTTTTGTAGCACAAGAATGATCAGATTCTAATGCTACAGTATCAAGGTGGTCTTCATTCTCAATATCTTCATTGTCTCCGATATGGTAACAAGTCATGGAAACCAAATCTTCATCTCTGAGCTGAATTGACATGAATTCATTTAAAGTGATTGGCTTTCTTGACTTTCTCCCAAATAAATTTCCAGTCATAGATGGGATTGTTGTTTCTTGAGGCACCTTGGGCTTTGGAGTTTGGGATGGTCGCTAGATCATCTTAGCTCTTATGGGCACTTTCACAGGTTTCAAAAGATTCTTCATTTTGCCTCTTCGACGTGTGACTAGAGTCCAACCATCATTATCTTGACTTTCTTTTTGAAGCAAATGGTTGCTCCCGTTCCCTTGAAGATCCACCATTGTACTTGTTCTTGGAGCCAGTATGATAGGATCAAAAGAGTCGAATTTTATAGTTCTATCCAACAAATTGGAGTGAGAAACCATACTAATTGATGCCAGATTTGATGACACTGCTCCCTCTTCAAACTCAATTTTCCTTTCTTTGTATAGTCGCATGATTTTGTCCTTCAAACAAAGTACTTCTCCAGAGGGTGGCTAATCAAGCGATGGTACTTGCAATAATTGGGATCATCCAATTTATCAGTTTCTTCAAGTCGTTTCATTTTTGGCAACTGAATCAGCTTAGTCTTCAAAAGTTCTTCAAGAATGCTTGAAACATCAAAATCAGGAAAGGGATACTTCTTTTCTTACCTCTCCTTCAAAGTGATTTTTCCTTTACCTTTGTCCTAGGTAGGAGCAAATTTCGCCTCTTAAGATTGTTTTGATTTGGAAGATATCTTAAGAGGTTTGGTACTTACAGCCATGAACTATTTGCTTTTTCCCTTGTTGGTAAAAATTTTGCCCCCTTTGCGGGTATCTTCCTTTTCCTTACCTTTCTTTGGCTCTTACACAAGAGATTCTTGATTTGCAGCTGTCATACTTAACTCCATGTCGTGAGCACGAGTGGCTAATTCTTCAAAGGTCTTAGGCTTGATTCCTTGAAGAATGTATCGCAAACCCCAATTCATGCCCTGGATGCACATGTCAAGGACAGAGGACTCAGATAGTCTTTCTTTGTAGTTAAGGCTCAGATTCCTCCATTTGTGGATATAGTCAATGACTAGCTTATCCTTCCATTGGCGTGAGCTTGTGAGTTCGATCATGTTGACTATGTGACGAATGTTGTAGAATCGATTGAGGAATTCACGCTCAAGTTGTTCCCAATTGTCGGTTGTCTTAGGCTCAAGATCAGTATACTAATCAAAGGCGTTGTTTTTTAAGGAATGAACGAACTGCTTCACCATGAGATCTCCATCAGTGCTAGCATTATTGCAAGTTTCCATGAAGTGTGCAACATATTAGCGTGGATTTCCTTTGCCATCGAACTGTTGAAACTTTAGAGGTTGATAATTCCCAGGCATCCTCAGATGATCAATCCTTTGAGAATATAGCTTGGCATATGTATATAAAGGTTGAGTGTTGCTTTCAACTTGTTCTTTGATAGCTTCCGTGATAAGATCCTTGAGCTAACTGGTAGTGACGAATTCATTGATATTTTCTTGAGAATCCTTAGCAATTTCCTTGTCGGAGTTCTCACCATCATCTTGAAAGATTGATTGCCAATTTTGGTTTGAATTTTTCGATCTTTTCCAGTGAGACTGAAAATCTTGTCCATCATGGAAGCGATCTGGTTGTCCTTCTCTTTGATGCTTGCTGAAAGAATTTCAATAGATTTTGCCAGAAGCGCAACTTGTTCTTCCAATGATGTGGTGCTAGTTGTCATGACAACCATTACTCTAGAACTTGATTTTGGAGAAGATGATGGAATAGAGCTACTTCTTGAATAGCTATCTTGCTCCTTGAATGATAACTGGTCGCTTGCACTTGATCCAGGAGGAGAATCAACTAGTTCAGCAGAAACTTCTTCTAAGTCTTGAATTGGAGAAGAAGTGTCACAGAGCGGGTTTTGATTGAGCACAGGAAAAGTTTGCTCATACAGTTCAGCTAGAGCTTTGGTCTTCTTCCTAGTGCCATAAGGATGAACAGGGATATCAACACTTGATGATGAAGCGAGGTAGACTGTAGGATTAGCTCGAGTAGGCTTGAGAGTTGGTTTGTTAGTAAGATTTTTCTTGGGAGCCATTGACACTTGATAACTTGAGTTTTGAAGAAAAGAGATGAAAGGCAGAGATTATCGCACTGGGTGTGCCATAAATTTGTACACACAAATTTCGTGTCAAAAATATGACAAAGAAAATTGGAGACAAATAAAAATTTTATTTATCAAACTTGAGGTTACAATCTCTAGATATTCTTAAAATAAAAAAATTCTTTGATTCTTTTCTTCAATAAAACTTTGAACCAAGGGTCTTCACGACTTGATCTTGAATCGACTAGATCCGCTTCAAGAGTCTTCTAGATTTGATCTTGAAAAACGGGATTGATCTCCTTTCTTTTGATGAAACAAGATCAAAGAGCATTTTTCTTAAGAACAGTCACATCGTTCTTCAGAATATCTTCAATTCCTTCAATTCTTCAGAGAACTCTTCTTAGGATTTGGGAGAGGATTTGGGTCTTCAAAATCTTCTTCTTCTCTTTAGGCTTGCGAATTATGAAATTTTGTGTTGAGGGGAAGTCCCTATTTATAGTGCTAGTCAGCCAGGTGAAAAAGAGTTCTTAAAGAATATAATTTCTTTATAAAAGAATTCTAAAAGAACTTATCTTCCTTATTTATCTCTTAATTAATTTAATTTAATTAGAGATAAAACACTTATCTTATTTATCTCTTAATTAATTTAATTTAATTAGAGATAAAATACTTATTTTATTTATCTCTTAATTAATTTAATTTAATTAGAGATAAAATAATTATGACACATGAGTGAAATTTGATTGGATGATCCATGAATCCTTGTAATTTGATTGGTCAAGTCATGTGTGCATATTTAATTATAAAATAATTAATTATGATGTCATCACATATGATGTCATTAATTTCACATGATGATGTATAATTTAATTGAAAATTCCTTAATTAAAATAAAATTTCAATTGACACGTGACAAATTGTGATTGGTCAAAATTTTTCTCCTTCTACAGACTCATTAATTGTGAAAACCATGGTGATTAAAAATATATTAAAAAGTACTGAATTGAAAAATAATTGAGGGGAACTGGACCGTAAACATAAAGGCATACTTGTAAAAGTTTTACATTCCTCCTAGCTATATTAATTTTGTATATATGAATAATAATTCAAAACATTATTATACTATATTATTTGGTAAGTATAGAATAGTAGACATGTTCAAAGGCCGGCTTGGATAGAGACTTTCTTAATTCGAGTTGGTCTGGCTTAACCCTAATTATAGTTTATTAATAAAAAATTAAATTAAATTATAAAAATATATAATATTAATATAAAATTTTTTTTTTAATTTTTTAAAAAATAATATGGGCTTCCGGACCGGCTCGAGCCAGATCCGATTAGGACATGGTTAAAGAAAATAAAAAATTTTAAACTACGACCCGACCTATTGACATGTCTAAATAAGATTAACTATTTTAAATTTTTATTCATATTTGGAAAGGTCAAATTTTTATACTCACGTCTTCCAAATATTGAATAAACTTTTGTATTTGGGTGAATAACTTAGTCCCTGAAATGGTCTATTTGTCAATAATGTAATTTTTTTATTATTATTTGGGAAATCCTTTTGGCTTTTTTCTTTATTTTTATATTTTTTTGATAGATGATCTTTTTTTTTTTTTGTTACTAACAGTTTTATTTTTTATTTTTACTTATTTTTATATTTTAATTAACACTTTTTCCCCCTTCAAATTTTCAAAGCAAACAAAGCTTTGTCAATGTGAAAAATAATTTTTAATTTGTAGTAACAATTGCATAAAACCAGTTGCAATATTTGAGCATTTACATTTTGCTGTTTTGGAAAATTGTTCTGAACTTTCTTCATTTTCCCAATCCATTTGCTAAATTACATAACAGAAAGCATGCAAAGCCTTTCTCACTACAATCAAGACATTTTGCTTAATTTGCTGAGTCTCTACGCTGCCAATAATCAGAAGTTAAAGTGACTGGATAGAGATCAGAAGCAGATGTAGAAGAAGTCCATGGCCCAAATTTTGACATATACGATGTGTCTGGTTTAGGGTGTAATCAAGCTGAAGCAGGTCCAATCAGTAAAAAGTTTGAGCTCGATTTGAAATTCGTAGTTCAAAACTCGACTCGAGTTCGATCGAGTTTCATTTTTAAAGTTCGAGTTTGATTTGAGATAAAAACCGAACTAACTCGCTCAATTAAGTTCATTTATCTAATAAAAAACAAACTCGATTTTCATACTCGACTTCAAACTCAATTATTTGTGTTCAAGCTCAAGCTCGAGTTTAAATTGAAATTTTATTTAAATACTAATTAAAAATAATAAATATATATATATAACTTGATTAGGCTCGCGAGCTACTTGAGCCGAACATTAGGATATTTGAACTAGACTCGCTTGATAACTCGAGTTGCTTGAACTTGACTTGACAATGATTGAATCGAATTCGAAATTTTTTCAAACTGAACTCGAACAACTTAGGAACAAAGGTGTCTCGCTTACATCCTAGGTGGCTCTCGGGGGCATTCTTTTCTTCAAAATTATCTCTTCACCCGAGAGTTTGATTCGTCAGGAAAAGTACTTGAATCTGTAACCAATTCCTGAATAGTAGCCTTGCCTTCAAGCATGCTAACTAAAGAGGACATGGCAGGCGTAGCTGCTGCATTAACATTGGTGCATAGGAGAGCCACATTGATCATTGTCATCACCTCCTCTCTTTTTTTTCGATATAAAGGAGGCCGTAGCTTGGGGTTAAAGAAAAAGATTACATATGCTGATATTCGAACTCAGACCTATTAAATATTATTTCTTAAAGGTGACTGCATGAACTAACTGAACTAAGCATCGAGTTCTCCATCACCTCCTCTTTGTTGTAATCAGACCCCATTCTTGGATCAACTAAATCCAATAAACTTCCTTGCTCCTTCAAAACAAGAATCTGGGAACAACAGGAACAAGGAATTGATACAAATAAAAATTCAAATTTTAGTCAATGCAAGCTTCAACTGATAAAATTGGAAAGAAAAACAAGTGAACTGCAATCAGTTTTATTAAAACCGGACTAGATTGGCCGGTCGGACCGGTTGAATCGGGAATCGATGACTTGTCCTGTCCGGTGTATATCATAGAATCGGATTTTTTTCGAACCGATAGAAAACCGGTTGACCCGGTAAAATCCCGAAAAAACTGGTCTTACATTTATTTTTTTAAAAAAACTTATTGTATGTGATGAGATTTTAACCTTTAAACCCTTGAATCAATATTAAAGATCATGGCATTTAGCCAAATACATATTTTTAATAAATATTTACTATATTTAATACTTATTTAATATTAAAATTACTTATTTAATATTTAAATTCCTTTTTTATTATAACCGGCCAGTTCCAACCGGTTAAATCGGTAACCGGAGATCTCACCAATTAAATCTTCGATCCGATTTTTTCAACATTGACTGCAATCCTAGAATAAGAGTTTCAGTACTACAACATTATCCAATCAAGAAGATAAAAACATTCTTCCTTCTGACGGTAACTATTGTTGCTCCTCCCACTAACAATTTCAAGGGCCACTATCCCAAAACCATAAACATCTGCTTTATCAGTTAAATAACCGGGCATTGCATATTTTAGGGGCGTTACAACATATTCATAAGCACTCAGATCAGAACAGTGATGCTTACAAAGTTCCAGCAACTCGGGTTCTAATGTGAAATTAGCTTGGCCAAAGCAAAATATGATATTTTAGGGTTTAAATGCTTGTCAAGCACAACATTTGTGGCCTTGATGTCTCTGCACAATCTTCAACCTTGATTCTTCATGGAGATAGGCCAAACCTCTTCTTATTCCAATGCAGATCTTCTGTCTTGCTAGCCAGTCTAATTTCAGTTGAATTCTTCAACCTTTTAGTAACCAAATAATGAATAGTCAGACATAATTTGTTTATTTTGTACATATACATGCTTGAATAGCTTCAAAACCAGGCAATCAAGTAAATCATGTGGCTAAAACCTACCCATGTACTCTGATTTAAATAGTGGCCGCAACACTACGTTACGATCGTTATTTTGAGGTTTTGACTTCTTTCGTCGTCGATATTCACGGCTAATATTTACAGCAGTAGCATTCACTGTCATAACGTGTCAATTATGAATTCGGTCGCTAGACGTAAATGAGGAGCCGCCACTAATCTTTTATAAGGTGTAATTAGGTACCTTAAAAGGAATAGATTCTGGTCTACGTTCAGAACTAGGTTTGAGAGTTCGGTTACGTGTGGGGAAGGATCGACACCCCTGCAACGCCTGTCTCAAAGACAGTACCTGGACAATCTTGTGATATCATAAAAAGGTCCTAAAAGGTCATGTATTTTCTATGTATTTTATTTGGGAATAAGCGTTGATTTTTGTCTATTAAATGATTTCTCTAAACCTTCCATCAATCTAGCAAAAGCTTAAGCAAGCATTTTTACCTAGCAATTTCTTGAAGGTCTATTCAAGCATAACCCCCAAGAATTCCATCGTTGGAGAAAATCTTCACTTATGTAATTTTAATGTCTAAATTTAGGACAATTATTTAGGTTCTAATTAAGTTTTATTGAGAGGAGAAATAAATATCAACCTTTTAATGTTGAATTTCGTCTTTTAATTATCTTCCATCAATCTGGAAAAATTTGAAAGAAAAAATTCTCATCTAGAAATTTTTTAAAGGCCTACTCAAGCGTAACCCCTTAAGAATTTCATCTTCGAAAATCTCAATCTATTTCTTGATCTAATTAATTAAATTATGCAAAAATCAACTAGTGGGTTTTTATTTAATCTTTCTAAGTCTAAGCTTAACTAAATTTTGTTAAAATAACAAAAATTAAATATCAACCTTTCATATTGAATTTAATTTTTTAAACCTGGCAAAATTAAATAAATAAAAAAAAACTCTCACCTAAATTTTTTTTAAAGGTCTACTCAAGTGTAACTCTCTAAAAATTTTATTTTTGGAAGATCTCAATTTATTTTTTACTTTTATCAATTATATGAAATGAATTCAAGAATTATACTTTAATTTTCCTAAATTCCTTGTTCTAATTTATGAGCAATTTGTAATAATTAAGTTGAAAAATAAATTCTTTAACTAAAAAGATATATCCTTAAAAGAATAAATAAAAAATCCAATAAATAATTAAACATAATCAAAATATAAAAATATATATATATTAAAAGAAACCACTAAAGAAAATAGTTTTTTTTATCATAATATTATTTTTGTTTTTTTTTTTAATTTTCAAAATACCGTTATTTTTAAATTAAGTATCAAACTCCGCTTTGGCGATTTCCCAACTGAAAATTTTTATATATTTTTTAAATACAGTTGGAAAATCGTCATGGGCCATGACAATTCTCCAACTGGTAAAATTTAATTTTTTATAAAAATACTAGTTGAAAATTGCATGGCCTATGGCGATTTTCCAATTATATATTTTAAAAAATACAAATTTTCAGTTGAAAAATCGTCATGGGCTATGGCGATTTCCCAACAGATTTTGAATTTTTTTTGTTGTAAATTGATCAAGGGAAATCGCCATGGCCCATGGCGATTTTCCTTAATCATAATAAATATTTTTTGGTTATGAAATTTGTTTTTTTAATTATTAAATAATAAAATTTAAATAAAAATTACATAATTTATAATTTTAAAAAATAAAAATAAAAATAAAAATTTAATTTAATTTAATTTTATTTAATAAAAATTTAAAATTTATTTTTAATGTTTATATAAAAATTTATATAATTTTGTAGATTTTGTAAATTGTTATTATTTAAATTTTACAATTTGTTAATTTTTAATTTTTTTAAATTATAAATTATATATATTTTTTATAATTAAATTTAAATAAAACTAATTTTTATTTAATAAATAATAATTCGGGCTAGGCCAGCGGGCCCGAATTACAAAAACACTTGTCCCAGTCCAGCCCATTACGATCCGGGCTTACCGAGCCGGGCAGGCTACAAAACTCGTGGAAAGGCTAAATTAAATTAAATTAAATTAAATTTTTTTAATTATTAAATAATAAATTTAAATAAAAATTATATAATTTTAACAAATAAAAAAATAATAATTTATATATATAATTTTTATCCCATGGTGGTAAGCCCGGCCCGATAAACTCAAATCGTATTTATATAATTTTTAAAATTGTTATTATTTAAATTTTTTATTTAAAATTTACAATTTTTTAATTTTTAATTTTTTTAAATTATAAATTATATAATTTTGTAAATAGTCATATTTTATAATTAAAGTTAAATAAAAAATATTTTTATTTAATAAATAATAATTCGGGCTAGGCCGGACCGACCTGAATTACAAAAATACTTGTCCCAGCCATACCCAATTTATGTAAATATTAATTTAAAAATATTTTTTGAATAGTGAAACTGGCTTTCGGCCGGCCCGGGCCTGGCCCAAAATGGGCTTGGGCAAGGGAAATAATAAATTTTTGGGCCTTGGCTCAGCCCATGGACACCTCTAGTCAAAGCCGTCAAAAATATCCTTAACAATCTGGTATATCGGGAGAGAGTTCGAATCAACAATAATATCGTTATACATATTTTACTCGAAAGTCCGTTTCACTATTTAAAAAATATTAAAAAAAATATTTTTTTATATTTTATAATTAAATTTAAATTTAAATAAAAAATAAATTATATAATTTTTATTAATTTTTTAAAATTATAAAGTATATAATTTTTATTTAAAATTTATTATTTAATATTTAAAAAATAATAATTTCTTCATGAAGAATAATCTTCATGAAGAAGAAGTTGGTGGTGATTTCTCATAATAAAAAATTTAATTTTTTTTAAAAAAGTTTTAAGAAAAAATGTGATAAGCAATTTTGTAAGAGTGTATAGTTTTTTTTTTTTAAATATATATATCTTTTATAAAAATAAAAATATATATATAAATATTCATTTAATTATTTTATTATATTTTAATTTTACGTAATTTTATCAATTGAATTGATATCATTTGACTCAATTACACCAATACAATCATACCCTTTATAGATAGATAAATTCTTCCCGGTTTTAAACAAAAATCTCTTCTTCTTTAAACAATACGCAGTCCACTGTTCTTATAACCCCAATTCCCCAAATAAATCTTTTTTAGTTCTTGAAAGTCTGGATCTGATTTGAAACTTCATTTTCTCAAAGCTTTTCTTTTTTGATTTTCGTGGGACAAATTCTGAAGAGAAAAGAAAGTGTAAAACATAAAATACAAATTTTGGAATTTCAACAAAACAAATTAGAAAGAATATTTAAATAAAAAATACCTTCTTTATTTCACCAAAGATGAAAACTTTCAAAACTCCTTTTGATTTTACTATTTCCCTTTTAAAACAAATTCTGATATTTTTCTCGTCTCCCTCAAAATTTCAGTCTCTTTTTTTTTTGCTCCCCTGATCTGTGTGTGTTGCCTGTTATTTATAGAGGAACTGGTATGAGGAACTTTCAAGAGAGGATATCCGGTCCTCATCTCATCCGTATTTCAAATTTAATTGATGTTTAAAGTCGAACCTCATCTTGTTATTTTTGAAAATCTGGGATTGGGTTTCAAAGTTTAAAAACCACTTGCTCAGTTCCCAATCTTAATTTGTTTCGGTTGGAGATGGATTGCTGTGGGTAGGGACAATTCAAATCGGGATAAGAAGGGTTTAAAAAAAAAATAATAATAATAAGATAAGAGGGGTTTAAAAAAAAAAAAATCAAAGATAAAAGGAAAGGATAAAAGTGAAAATAAAAAAATAGAACAGATTAAAATAAAATAAAAACAGAAAACAAATAGATACCGGCCCTTTTCCTTCATCGGGTTTAAGGCCCGAAGATGAGGTTGAATCCCCAATTCAAAATGGGCCAACCTTATAACTGAAATTGAGCTTACCAAGCCCAAACATTTGACCTTAAGTTCGATAAATGATCCGGTAAAATTCGGGTGTATACATTCATTACATCCTTAACTACCCAACTCAAAACGCGTAGCAACAATAATTTAAATCCCTACATATCAGTAACAGTTGATTTCCTTCTGTACAAGAACCAAATAGCTTTACCAGATGAGGGTGTTGCAGAGCAGAAATCATTCAAATTGCATTCACAAATTCATGATTTCCTTGCTTTGATTTAGCAGATGACTTCTTAATAGCTATTATTGTGCCATCTGTCAGAAGGCCTTGCATTTGAGAAATTTTATCAGCTTCAGTTTACGAGAAGATATTTGGAGGAAGAGCTGCAACATGAACATTCTGACTATGGATTTAAATAGCGGTGGCAACGTAATGTTATGATCGTTATTTTACAATGTCAATTTTTTTTTTGTTGATATTTATTGTAATTGGGGTGTGAATGGTTAGCAGCACGTAATGGTTAAATTCATGACCGTAAATTATATGTATATGAATTTAATTTATATTTTCTGAATAATTTTTTTTATATAAAATAAAAGATCATAAAATGTCATAAACTATTTTAAAATCATTAAAAAAGAATTTTTATGATTATAATTATTATGTTTACACTAAGTTATACAAAATGAAAAAAAAAAAAATTCAAGACTACAATGATCACCATAGCATCCGTTACGTACGCAATCGCGATAAACACGACACAATCGAAAATACATCTGCAATCATAATTTAAATCTCCGAGTGGAACGAATAAGAAGAAAGCATTTGTGGCACATGATACCTTGTAAACAGGACCAAAGCCTCCTCCAATTTTATTAGCTGCATCAAAATTGTTTGTGGCAGCTTTGATTTGCCTCAAGCTAAAGGAACCAGTCTGCAAGTCTAGAGTCTAGACCTTTTAGATTTAAATTCCTTTTTTATTACAACCGGTCGGTTCCAACCGGTTAAATCGGTAACCGAAGATCTCACCGATTAGATTTTCGATCCGATTTTTTCAACATTGACTGCAATCCTAGAATAAGAGTTTCAGTACTACAACATTATCCAATCAAGAAGATAAAAACATTCTTCCTTCTGACGGTAACTATTGTTGCTCCTCCCACTAACAATTTCCAGGGTCACTATCCCAAAACCATAAACATCTGCTTTATCAGTTAAATAACCAGGCATTGCATATTTTAGGGGCGTTACAACATATTCATAAGCACTCAGATCAGAACAGTGATGCTTACAAAGTTCCAGCAACTCGGGTTCTAATGTGAAATTAGCTTGGCCAAAGCAAAATATGATATTTTAGGGTTTAAATGCTTGTCAAGCACAACATTTGTGGCCTTGATGTCTCTGCACAATCTTCAACCTTGATTCTTCATGGAGATAGGCCAAACCTCTTCTTATTCCAATGCAGATCTTCTGTCTTGCTAGCCAGTCTAATTTCAGTTGACATTCTTCAACCTTTTAGTAACCAAATAATGAATAGTCAGACACATTTTGTTTATTTTGTACATATACATGCTTGAATAGCTTCAAAACCAGGCAATAAAGTAAATCATGTGGCTAAAACCTACCCATGTACTCTGATTTGTGGCCGCAATAATACGTTACGATCGTTATTTTGAGGTTTTAACTTCTTTCGTCGTGGATATTCACGGCTAATATTTACAGCAGTAGCATTCACTGTCATAACGTGCCAAATACGGATTTGGTCGCTAGATGTAAATGAGGAGCCGTCACTAATCTTTTATAAGGTGTGATTAGGTACCTTAAAAGGAATAGATTCTGGTCTACGTTCAGAACTAGGTTTGAGAGTTCGGTTACGTGTGGGGAAGGATCGGCACCCCCGCAACGCCTGTCTCAAAGACTGTGGTATCATAAAAAGGTCCTAAAAGGTCATGTATTTTCTATGTATTTTATTTGGGAATAAGCGTTGATTTTTGTCTATTAAATGATTTCTATGTATTTTTTTTTTTTTGTTGTTGATATTTATTGTAATTGGGGTGTGAATGGTTAGCAGCACGTAATGGTTAAATTCATGACCGTAAATTATATGTATATGAATTTAATTTATAACTTCTGAATAATTTTTTTTATATATAAAATAAAAGATCATAAAATGTCATAAACTATTTTAAAATCATTAAAAAAGAATTTTTATGATTATAATTATTATGTTTACACTAAGTTATACAAAATGAAAAAAAAAAAAAAAAATTTCAAGACTACAATGATCACCATAGCATCCGTTACGTACGCAATCGCGATAAACGCGACACAATCGAAAATACATCCGCAATCATAATTTAAATCTCCGAGTGGAACGAATAAGAAGAAAGCATTTGTGGCACATGATACCTTGTAAACAGGACCAAAGCCTCCTCCAATTTTATTAGCTGTATCAAAATTGTTTGTGGCAGCTTTGATTTGCCTCAAGCTAAAGGAACCAGTCTGCAAGTCTAGAGTCTAGACCTTTTAGATTTATGGAAGAAGCAAAGCAAGATTAGGACCTTTTCATGAAAGCTACTAAAATCAGAGTTACCTGATTGGGTTAATCCCTTTGGATTAAGAATTGGATCCAACTATCTAAAATATGGTAGGAAAGTGATTTAATTTGTGAAATCAAGCGATTCATTTGTTAGAGAATAAAATTAAATTTCAAATCAAATTGATTATGACTTTTAAGATATTATATTAAGTATTAAAACTTTTTTTTTTATACATAGTTATCGAAAGTTTTTTAAAAAATTAATTGATATTTTTTCTAAAAATTAAAATTAATTATTTTAATTAACACATAATATGAATATATAAAAATAATTGCAACATTCTATGCTCCAAAAAATCAAATTTTGTTACTTTAAACGAATAAAAGAAGATTACTTTTATCGTAAAGCATTTTTGATAAATAACGAATTACATTTCGGTTCCGTTCCACGAATCGAATCGATCTACATTCCAGTTAACCCGGACTAAAATCTCTGGTTTCCTGTAGTCTAGAGGCACATTTAAGTGGACATTAGTAAGTGGTATCCATTCCAAGATGAAATGGAGGCAAATGGGTGAGGCGAGGTAACATCCTGATAAAATCGATATTGCACTATCATATTCAGTTCTACAAATTTAAAAAGAGCTGGTTTTATAACAAAACCTTGATTTCATGACTAATACCTTGTTCCAATGTGCTCTTTTGTCTTAAACAGCCTTTCCACACCTACACGGACACGCAATATGGATACGATATAATATGGACAAGGTGATACGAAAATTTTTAGAAAATTAAGACATGGTACAGTAATAAAAAATATTTTTTATATAATAATATATAATAAAAATATAAATTTGATACTTTTCAATTAAATATTAACATGCAAATAGTTTTTTAATTTTTAAAAACTTGATCCTTAAAAAACCCATTACAACCAAATTACTCATGATTCCATATTTGGGAGAACAATGCAATAAAAAACATTTATCGAGTGTTCAAGCCTGTTCGGACGTATCCAGCAATGTCTTGATCATGTTTTGATCGTGTCCGATTTTTTTTTATTTGTCCTCGTGTGTCCGACATGTATTCCGCCGTGTCGGAACTGTGTCCATGTCATTGAATTGTTATCTATAAATTGTCATAGCTTGTAACAATATAAATTGGTTTGAAATTTAACTTCATTCTCAAACAATATAAATTTAATTGTTATCTAATTCAATTACTAATTAGATGTTAATTCTTTTAACTTGTACTTTAAATAATAAGAATTTAATTCTATTTAAATTTTAAAAATAAGCTAACAATAAAATGACAAACATTTTCTTTTTTATCATTGGGATTGGGGGTAGAGATGCTCGAACCGATCACGTGAAATGACAAATATGTTTAACATACATTGCACGTGAAATATAAAATAATATTTTATTTTAAAATAATAATTATATATGAAATAAAAATATTTCCAAAGTGTAAAATTTGAAGTATAAATAATTAAAATTTTGTGATATTAATTTATAAATTATTCAATAACTTTAAAATTAAGAAAAATAAGTTTTAATGTAAGTCATGCATCAAATAGAATAAATTTTATTATTACTAATTAATAAAAGGATATTAATAAAGTCAAACTTAAACTGGTCTAAACTTAACGTTTCCAATAAATTGTTAATGAGTTAACTTCTTATCTATAAACTACTATACAAAATCTCCTGGGTCTTAGCTTGACATGTGTCGAGGTGAGAAATTTTTTTTTAAAGTTTTTTTAGTTTTAGTTTTTTAAGATATTTTTTTTGTTTTTATTTTATTTTTAAATAATGTATGTAAAGAGGTTGATTAGCAGATCGATTTAAAATTCGTACCCGATCTGCACGAAATTTTTTTAATTAATTTTTTTATTTTTAAATGATATATTTAAAGGGATTTGTCTGCACGTTGACTCGTGAGTCGATTTAAGATCCGTTACAGACTCCCTTGAAAAAAAAAATTTAAAAAAATTTATTTTATTAATTATTTTTACATTTTTTTAGTTTCAAGTTTTTATTTTTATTTTTAAATGATGTATTTAAAGGAATTGATTCGCATATTGGCTCGCGGATCAATTTAATGCGTAACCTACCTATTCAGAAAAAAGTTAAAAAAATTAGTTTATTAATTATTTTTATTTTATTTTAAATGATGTATTTAAAGGATTAAATCGCACTTTGACTCGCGGAGCGATTTAAGATCTATACCCGAAGCGCACGAGAAAAAAATTAAAATTTTTTATTAATTATTTTTAGTTTTAAGTTATTTATTTTATTTTAAATTTAAATGATGTATTTAAAGGGGTTGGTCCGCATGTTAACTCATGAGTTGATTGAAGATCAGTACCCGATCCACTTGGGAATTAAAAAAAAAATTATTAATTATTTTTACTCTTTTTTAGTTTTAATTTTTTTTAAATGATGTATTTAAAGAGGTTGGTCTGCACGTTGACTCGCGGATTGATTAAAGATCCATACCTGATCCGTTCGGAAAAAAAAGTTAAAAAAAAGTTATTTTATTAATTATTTTTATTTTGTTTTAAATGATGTGTTTAAAGCGTTGGTCCGCACTTTGAGTCGTGGATCGATATTTATATTTTTAGTTTTTTTTAGTTTTAAGTCGATCCAATGAGAGAATAAAATACAAACCACAATTATTTTTTTTATTTTTCATTAATTATTTTTTAGCTTCTATAAATAAAAATATACACTATACAATAAATTCTAAATATTTTTAAAAAAATGCATATAAATAACATTTGAAAATGCATTTATATTACATAATTTATAAATAAATAATTATCATAAATTTATTTTTTATAATTAACAAAATATTATTACAATTTAAAAACAAAAAAATTTAAATAAATAATTATTATTTAATAAAATTTAGTTTAATTTAAATAATTATTAATTAAAAATTTTAAAAGAACCCAGCGAAGCACGAGAGAGATTCTAGTAAATGATTATTGCACATATAAGCATAATTGATCTCAATGGTGTAACCTAGACCTGTTTATGGGTCGGGCTACCTGTCCGACTTGGTAGGTCTGGCTTAAATTGAGTTGGGCCTGAACATAAGGTTTGTAATCCAAGCTGGCCTAATTTGGTTCAGATTACTATTCATTTAACAAAATTAATTTATTTAAATTTAATTATAAAAGTATATTAATATTAATATAAAATTAATTTTTTTAATATTTTAATATATTTTTAATAATAATACTGACTTTCGAACTTGACTCGAATTGAATTTGAACAAATAAAATAAAAAAATTTAAGCCGTGAACCTATTCGACCAATATACAGATCTAGTGTAATCTAGCCGCCCTTTTGACATTTTTCCAACACAAACAAAAATAAAATGTGCCACTTTACGATCAAAGTAAATGGCAATTTTCCAAAAGGAAGAAGGGCATCTCCAATTTCCATGACTTTTTATGCTTATTGAATTGTACGGGAAAATAATGTGCTCAAATAACTAACTTTGCTCAAATCTTCCAACTAAAGTCAAAATTAGACTGCAATTTTTTTTTAGTTCATATATCAATAAATTCCTAATGGAATTTATTTTTCCCAAAGCAAAAAAATAAATGTTAAATATATTTGTTTTTAGTTCTAAAAAAATCAACTCAATTAATAAGATTATAAAAAATTCACATCAAATAATAAAATATGTAAAAGAAAATATGGACAAATGCATATTTCATTTGTCTTTTCTACTTTGAATTCCTCATTATCTCACATGCATTTGTAAACTTGAAAGGCAATATTTTTGCATATATACAAGCATTTGATTCAATAGTAATTTGGCATATCCTCAATTGAGTTTGAATCTCTCTTTAATTTCTTGAATCAAATAATAATAATAATAATAATGTATAATTAGAGGTGTCCATGGGTTAAAGTACTCGGTCAGGTTTGAATAGTAAAAATTGCACATGTCTGACTTGAAAGCTCGTTTTACTATTTAAAATATTATTTTTATATATTTTTATAATTAAATTTAAATAAATTACATTTTATTATTTAAACTAGTTTTTTTAACTCATGCAATGCACAAAATTTTTTATTATATTTTTTTCTTTTTAATTTTTTTTTACAAAATATACATATTTTTAATTGATCTACTATATATAATTATACACTCATAAAATTAACATAATTAAATTATTATATATTGCTTAAGATATTGCAGGATATTGAATTTAAAAAGATATAACTGATGATATGTATTTTTAAATTTTAAAAAATAAAATATTAAAGGATTATAAGAAAATTAATTTGTAAAGATAAAAATAATATTTAAAATATTTAAATTTAGAAAAAAAAATATTTTTTTTTATTTGTATTGCAATTCTTGGAATTTCAAATTGGTATTTTCTTTTAATTTAAATTATATAATTTTTATATTATCCTATGTGTCAAAATTATAGGCTATCCACATAAACGTTTACGTCAACAGAATATACATAATTAGTATGTACTTTGTTATATTATATATATATATATAATATATGATAGTAATCCGAATCAGGCAGAACCAAACGGCTCGACTCGTAAACAGATTTATGTCTAATTAACATTTAATTTTTTCTCTTCCACCCATTAGTGGATGTAATAAAAACTAGTTTAATATAGTATTCAGATTAAAGATAGAGTTACCTAACCCACTATATATGTCCTTTGTTTGATGTCCCTTTCCATCGTTGTCACTAGACCTGCTCATGGTCAGGTCCGGTCAGTTCGTGGCTCGAATTTTTTTATTTTATCTTGTCAAGGTCCGACTTTGGGTCGGGTCAGTCTGTTGGCCCATATTACTGTTGATGTATTATTAAATATTTTATGTTAATATTTATATGTTTTTATAGTTAAATTTAAATAAAAAATTATTTTTTATTGTTTAAACAATGATCGGGGCCAGGCCTCCTGGATCACTAAAATACATGCCCAGACCCGACCCAATATAGGTTGGATCTACCGGACTAGGCTAGCTATCCGATCTATGAACAGGTCTAGTTGTCACTTGTTACCCAAAGATTAAATTTTAATTTTAAAATTTATTAACATTTGTTTTAATTTATGTACAAATATTTAACATTTGATTTTTGGATTCGACTTTCTACCGTTACTTTTTTGGTTTTTTACTTTCAGAAGTAGAAGAAACAAGTACGAAGTAACCTAGTCCAAATATATTAGAATAAAAATAGTATTAGTATTTTCTATATAAAGGTAATGAAGAAGTAGCAATTGTTTCCAAGTTGAAACAATAGGAAGAGCTAGATTTAAGGTCAATGGGCATTTCCTTATTTTCCAACTTGTTTGTATTCATCCACTCAGCTTTTCTCTTATTTTTCTTGCTTCTCTGCTCTTCAAAGAACAGCTATGGCTTTCAAGGAAAAATGACAACTCTTGAAAGCATGGATCTTCATCATAGTCACATTCTTCAAACCAGTTCTCTACTGCCATCAACTGTTTGCAAATCATCTACCAAAGGTTCAATTATTAGTTTGTTGTGCGGAAGCGAATCGAGATTACTAAAACCGATTTAAACACACTGAAATAACACAGATTTTTACGTGGTTTAGCAAGGGTGCTTACATCCACGGGAGGAGGAGCTTGAAGCTTTTGTATTAATGGAGATGGAGTACAAACAAATACAGAATTCAAGGTGCTACACAAGCACTGAACTCACAACTCAACACAATACCGAATTTACTCTATAAACACAGAGTAATTGCTTCAACACTTTAGCTCTAACTCACACTCACTCAACTCATTTTCTCTCTTACTCTACATGGCTATTTATAGCCATAATATCAAGGTGTGAACATACATCAAGTGGCAGCCACCATAGCCACCATCCACCACCTATCTTGGTGTGAACACATTGCAAGTGGTAGCTTCCATTATTGGTGGTGCAAGTGGTAGCTCCATTATTGGTGCTAAGCCACCTATGTGACTTTGAGCCATATTCAAGCCATATTCCAACAATCTCCACCTTGGCGAGAATTCACAGAGAGAATTTACAGATCAGAGCTTCCTCCTTTCTCCTTCAAATGTACACACCATTACTCACATTAAGGCACCTACTGCATTGGCATGTTTCATCAATGCACTGAGCCTGAGTCAATTTTTCTGTCTATTCAAATCTCCTTCCCAAGAATTTTCTTAGCTTCTCCAAGATCATCTCGAACTCTGAGCTTAGTTGAGCCTTCAGCCTGTCGATCTCCACCTTGCCTTTTTCAGCAGATAGACAAATGATCCATCTTGAAGTTTCCGGAAATAAACAGAGTGATCAAATTGACTGCGTGTGTACTTTTCATCCTGTCTTGAAACAGTCCAACCGTTTGTACAGCTGTCACGGGATTGTTTCAGACCATACAGTGACCGGTTCAACTAGCTTTTGTAATCTTTGCGACCGGGGACTCCAAAACCATCTGGTTGAGTCATATAAATTTCCTCCTCTAAGGAACCATGGAGGAATGCAGTTTTTACATCAAGTTGAACTATCTCTAGGTTATACAGTGCTACTAAAGCCAATAAGATCCGAATAGATGCATGCTTAACAACAGGTGAAAATACCTCATTGTAGTCTATTCCTTCTTTTTGAGCCTAACCTTTGGCTACCAATCTGGCTTTGTATCTGATGCTGTCTTTGCCGGTAGCACCCTCCTTTTTGGCAAAGACCCATTTGCACCCAATTGATCTTTTGAGTGTTGGAAGTGGAACCAACTTCCAAGTCTGATTCTGATGAAGTGATGTCATCTCTTCATCCATCGCCTCCTTCCACTGGGCATGCTCAGGGCTGTTTACAGCTTCTTTATAATTGATCGGAACATCATCATCAATTACTGGAAGGGCGTATGCCACCATGTCTGTGTACCGAGCAGGTTTCCGAATATGTCTATTCGGTCTACTAGTGGCAATTGATTCAGGTTGCTGAAAGATTTCTGGTGATGACTCCTCCACTTCAGTTCAGGTGTCATCAGATTCTGGTTCAGATTCATCGGAATTTTGACCAGCATCTTCTGATTCAAACTCCACCTGCTTTAGAGAATCTTGGTTCACATTCTCTGGAGTTGACAGTTTCAGCATTACAGATTCGTCAAAGGCAACATCTCGGCTTACGATGACTTTCTTTGACTCAAGGTTCCACAGTCGGAATGCCTTTACTCCTTCACTAAAGCCCATGAAGACAGCTTTCTTGGCTCTAGGATCCAGTTTTGATTCACTTACGTGAAAATATGCTGGGCATCCGAAAATACGAAGCCGATCATAATCAGTGGCAGAATGTCCGGACCACACCTCTATGGGAGTTTTCCCATCAATTTCGGTGGAGGGTAGTCTGTTGATAATGTGGGAGGCGAACAATAAAGCCTCCGCCCAAAATGCTTTGCTCAAGCCCGACTGGGATAACATGCAGCGAACTTTATCAACCAAAGTTCGGTTCATCCTTTCTGCAACTCCATTCTGCTGGGGAGTGCCAGGAACAGTGAAGTGTCGGATTATCCCATCATTCTGTGAGAGGCTGTTGCTCTGCCTGTCACGGTTTCTCTATCAAGGAGATACAGATTTCCCTTCATATAACCCTTCATTGCTAAGAATGCTCCACGTACAACTCTCAGGACTCCATTCTGAATGGTCACCTTGTAACCATTTGAGTCTAAGACCCCCAGTGATATGAGGTTCTTCTTGAGATCAGGGACATACCTTACGTCTGTAAGTTATCTGATTGTACCGTCATGCATTTTTAGTCGGATTGTTCCGATGCCTCTAGTGTGACAAGTATTGTCATTGCCCATAAGGACAATCCCTCCATCAAACTCCTTGAAGTTTGAGAACCACTTCCGGTTCGGACACATGTGGTAGGAACATCCGAAATCCAGAATCCATTGATCTGAAGAGTGTGTTGTTGTGGAAATTGTAAATGCAGAGTCTTCCTCTCCCTCAGATTCTTGAGCTACATTCACAGTCGACTTCTCCATGTTAGGACAGTTATTCCTCCAGTGCCCTTTCTCATGGGAAAAGGCACACTCGTCCCTTGAGAGTCGTGTTCTTGATGATCCCCTCTTTGAGCGGGATTTACCTCGCTTGTTTTCTCCGGCTCCTTGGTTGTTCGTCCTGCCTCTGTACACAGTTAAAGCTTCTGGTGTAGTATTCTGGTGATCATGCTGATCCTTTTTCCGATACTCATTATTCACCAGAGTATTACTAACATTAACATATTCTATATCATTTTTACCATACAACAGTGTAGTGGTTAAATGATCATAGCTATCAGGCAAGGAATTTAACAGAGTAAGAGCCTTATCTTCATCAGAGATATTTGCATCTAGATTTTCAAGATCAGCGAGGATTTTGTTAAAACTTACTAGATGCTCCTGCATGGTGATACCTTGCATATACTGGAAGCGGAACAGCTTTTTCTTCAGATAGAGTCTGTTCTCCATGCTTTTTGTCATGTACTTGTCCTCGAGTTGTTTCCAGAGAATTTTTGCATTATTCTCTCTCATGACAAAGTACTTCTGGTCCTTGGCTAGGCATAACCGGATTGTGCCACAAGCCTGACGGTTGACAAACTTCCAGTAATCTTCCGAAATATCTCTGGGCCTGTCTTCCAGAGCGATATGTGAACCCTCTCGGAATAACAGATCCTGAACTTCGCACTGCCACATGCCAAAGTTGTTGGTGCCATCAAATTTCTCCACCTCGAACTTTGCAGTGGTCATCGAGTTCTTTCTGATGTAAGAACTTGATGGTGCGCTACTTGTCGTTTCATGTGTCTCTAATGATTCTGCCATGGTAATAAAACAAAATTACCAACTCAGAGTTTTTCTGTTACCTGTATGGAAAAACGGATGCCGCGGTTGAGTCCGGAATAGTCGAAATAGCCAGGAACGGGTCCAACTGTGTAACTTTTGGACACACGGTGAATATTCTGCGAATATTCTGCTACAAGTGGCTCGAAATGGACTCGGTTTAGCTCAACCGGCTCGAAAAAGTCTCGGAATAGTGTTCTGAAACGGCTCAAAAAATAGCCCGAAAAAAGTTGGTCGGAGCTACGACGGCGCGTGGGGCGCGTGCGGCGGCGCGTGCGGCGGCGCGTGGGCGCGTGGAGGCTACTGGCTCACCGGCGCGTGGGGCGCGTGGGGCGCGTGAGGCCCACTCGTCTTCAACCTCTGGTTGGCGCATGCGGCGCGTGTGGCGCGTGGGTTTCACGCGTCTTCAACCTCCAGAGGCGCGTGCGGCGCGTGGGCGCGTGGGGCGCGTGAGCTCCTCTTCTGGCGGCGCGTGCGGCGTCCGGTGGATCTCCGGTTGATTCTGATGCACTCCTCTCGACGACCTCTTCAACCTGGTATTTTCAAAACACAAATTGGAGCACTTTTGAAAAACGGACAGAATCGAACAAACTCGGTTTTACGTAAAAATTGGCTCTGATACCAATTTGTTGTGCGGAAGCGAATCGAGATTACTAAAACCGATTTAAACACACTGAAATAACACAGATTTTTACGTGGTTCAGCAAGTGTGCTTACATCCATGGGAGGAGGAGCTTGAAGCTTTTGTATTAATGGAGATGGAGTACAAACAAATACAGAATTCAAGGTGCTACACAAGCACTGAACTCACAACTCAACACAATACCGAATTTACTCTATAAACACAGAGTAATTGCTTCAACACTTTAGCTCTAACTCACACTCACTCAACTCATTTTCTCTCTTACTCTACATGGCTATTTATAGCCATAATATCAAGGTGTGAACATACATCAAGTGGCAGCCACCATAGCCACCATCCACCACCTATCTTGGTGTAAACACGTTGCAAGTGGTAGCTTCCATTATTGGTGGTGCAAGTGGTAGCTCCATTATTGGTGCTAAGCCACCTATGTGACTTTGAGCCATATTCAAGCCATATTCCAACATAGTTCTCATAACTTTAAGTTCTCTATAGAAATGTGCTTTCATTTTTGCATGAAATGGAGGAGACTGATTACTGCAACGCGATGTTACGGTTGTTATTTTGCAGTTTTGACTCTTTTTGCCGTCAATATTTACCGTAATTGACTGTGATAGCATTAATTACTTCCGTAACCACGATAAATATGACGCGACCGAAAACACATGCACGATTGCAATTTAAATCCCTGTTCATGTTAATTTCTTGAGTTATGTTTATATAATTCAATTATTCATGAAACGGAGGAGATAGATTATCATGATCAAAATAGCGGCTATAACGTGATGTTACGATTATTATTTTGCGGTTTTGGTTCTTTTTGCTGTCGGTATTTATCATAATTGACCGCGATAGCATTCATTATGTCCGTAACCCCTATAAATGCTATGCGATCGAAAACGCATTCACGATTGCAATTTAAATCCCCAATCATTATCTCGTAGACAAATCATCCAAACTAATTAGGAGTGGAAATTAAATTTTGATGTTAATTTCTTGAGTTATGTTTATGTATTTCAGTTATGAACGAAAAATCATCATTACCAATCGTAAACAAGCATGGTCCATGCTCTGGACTGAGCCAAGACAAAGCAAAAATGGTTCCCTCTCATGCTGAAATTCTTCGGCAAGATCAAGCCCGAGCTGATTCAATCCACTCGATGCTGTCCCCAAATTCCTTGGAGAAGACATCACTTCAAGCCAAACCAGGAATCTCGATCGGCACAGGCAAATACCAAGTCAGCATGGGCTTTGGCTCGCCCAAAACGAAGCTTTCCCTGGTGTTTGACACCGCTAGTCAATTAACATGGACTCAATGCGAGCCATGCTCTGGATTTTGCTATGATCAAAAGGAACCAATATTCAATCCGTCGAAGTCATCTTCCTATACCAATATTCGGTGCCCCTCGGCAACGTGCAATCAAATTTCTTCCCAAGGTACGTAATGATGGTTTATATTTGGTTTAATTAACAAATCCTCAATCATTTTTCAATTAAAAAAAAATGTTATCTGAATGTCCATTTTTTGGGTTGGGTATAAATAGGGATGGTAAAACCCGATCCGACTGATGGATTTCGAATCGATCCGATCCGAATGGAGAGGTTTTCTTTTTTGAACAATGGAGGCGGAGCGGGGCGGTGCGGTTTTTTTTTGTTTGAAAGGCGGGGATGGAGCAGTCGTGGTAATTGCATGCTCCGCCCCGCCCTGTCCCGAATACTGAAATTACAATTTTACCCTTAAATATTTAACTTTTAAAAGAATAATAAAATAATATAATTAAACATTTTATTTTTTATTTTTTTAAAAAACTTAAACTTAATACTTTATTTTTTTCTCTTCCTATATTAGAAACATGTTTATATTTAATTTATATTTAAATTTTTAAAAAATGCTTTATTATTTGAAAAAAATAAAAATAATTAATAAATATCAAATGGGGCGGAGTGGGGTGGGGGGCGGGGCAGAGCAGTGCTATGGCGGGGCGGGGGCGGATACTGTAAAATCCGCTCCCGCCCCGCTCCATTGCCATCCCTAGGTATAAATGTGTTCATGGGTTGAGTCGAATCAGATCATATCCGGAGTTTAAGTCCGGTTCGGGTTCGGTCAAATTGGGCTCGAAAGCCTATTTTACTATTTAAAATATAATAAAATATTAAAAATATCATTTTTATATTAATATTTTTATATTTTTATAATTAAATTTAAAGAAATTTTTTTTTATTATATGAACAATAATCTGGGTCGGGCCAAGTAGGTATGGATTATTAAAACCCTATTTCTAGCCCTACCCAATTCGAGTTAGGCTTGTTAAACTAGGCGAGTAGCCTGGCTTAAGAACAGGTCTAGTTGTGTGTTTATCAAAAGCTGTCTAGTTTTTTGATTCAACATCTATCATTCCTATTTTTCTATGTTCTATACTAATTTTTAATAATTTGTTTTTTCTACTTTTGGCTTTAAAATTATATTTTTTTAATAAAAAAAAACATAAAAAAATTAAAATTAAAATATTATTCTTAATCATCATGCAGTTAAACATATCATACAGTTTGAAGCTGAGCTTAATTTTGAGTTTATTTAGAGATTATTGAGCACTTAATTTTGAGTTTTTAAGTAGAGAGTTCCATTAATATACTTTTATACTCTAATTGTAGGCATGCAACGAGGTTGCTCTTCCTCATCAACATGTTTGTATGGCGTTACATACACCAATACTACGTTTTCCGCTGGCTTTCTTGCTAAAGAAACCCTAACCCTAACATCTTCCGATATGTTCCAAGGCTTCTTATTTGGCTGCGGCCAACGAAATCGTTTCCCAAATGGTGAACGTGCAGCTGGGGTGTTAGGGCTTGGCCGTGGATGGTTTTCAATAGTATCCCAAACTTCTAACAAGTATCACAAAATTTTCTCATATTGCTTACCATCAAGCGATAAATCGACCGGATACCTAAAGTTTGGTGATGCCAACCTTCCAAGTTCGATTAAATTCACTCCGATGTCGAAATCATTCGAGGGAACAAACTATTACGGTCTTGATATGATCGATATTGGCGTAGGTGGCGAGAGATTATCCATTGATAGGTCAGTTTTTTCGACTTCAGGTACGGTCATTGATTCGGCGTCTTTGATCACCCGTCTCCCTCCGGCCGCCTATTCAAGAGTCCGGGCGTCTTTTGAAGCAAGGATGACCAAGTATCCCAAGGCACCGGCATTCGAAAACCTAGGGACATGTTTTGATTTTAGTGGCAATACTAGTGTTGTAATGCCAACCATTAGCTTATACTTTGATGGGGGTGTTGAGATGCCTATTGATGCTTTAGGGATTTTGTATTTTAACAAGATATCTCAAGCATGTTTGGCATTTGCGAAAAATGATGATGAAAATGATGTTATGATCCTAGGAAATTTTCAACAGAAAGGGTACGAGGTTGTCTACGATGATGCCAATGGAAGGGTTGGATTTGCTACTGGTGATTGTTCCTAAGTTGAGCTACTTAATTAGATCTTCATGTTAGAGTATTTGAGTAAGAATAAGATTGTTTTAAACAATCAACCTTTTTTAGAGGGACACTATGCTCAAAACTTGAAATCCTAATCACTTGTACCTCATCACATGTGTCAAAAAAATTAAAAATAAAGAATTTGGACTTAATACAGCTTGTTCATGCAACTATTTTTAAGAAGTGACATCCAACATGTTTGAAATTCAAATTCCAGTATCTACATCTTTTCCCTACCTTCAGGTTACGACCTCCTTTATAAAAAAATAAGATAAAAGCTTATATTTTTTAAGGAAAATGGAACAAGGAAAAGTACGCACTAACCATTGAATTAAATGTTCGGGTGCAACATATTTATATGTTCAGTTGTAGCGAATTAAAAATTAAATAATGCAATATATGTATTGGGCAGGGCCTGGGCAGGAGTTTTTATGTTTCGGGCGGGCCCGGCCTGGCCCGGAACAGTAATTTTTAATATAATATTATTATTTTATTTAATTTTAATTATAAAAAAATAAAAAAATAATAAAAAAATTATTTTTTTATTCCAATGAACAATGATTCGGGCCTAAACGGGCGGGCTTGGGCTACCCAGGGCCGGGCCTGGGCAGAGGAAAAAAAAAGGGCCCCGGCCCGGCCCATGATCACCTCTAGTGTCGGATATCCGAATTTATTATCCGAATCCGCTTTATTTATATGAATAACGGATTCTAATATCCGAATCCAATATCTATTTACATATTTAATTCTTGTTTAATTTTAATTTTTAAAAAAAATGATTTAATAAATTTGAATATTTAGTAGATTCGAATATTCTACAGATATTACTTTTTAAATCGGATGTGAATTCGGATAGTAAAAAAATAATAAACGAATTCAAATTTTAAATAAATTAAACGAATTTAAATATTTAAAAAATTATAAATATCTAATTTATTGTCATCCCTATGCTCTTCCACTTGGGCTTCATTAGCTCAAGCGAGAAGGGAACACAAGTGGGTGTAATCTTAGAATACTTGAAAGAGATTATGATTATGCTATCTATAAATAAGAGTATAGTGGTAGTTTTATGATTACCCTGAACCTCTCCAAGAATAATTAGAATAGGGAAGTCATTAATCTATGTTAATCTAACAAAAATCTAACTTCATTAATGAGCTCTTCTAGTAGCTATTTGACATGACTCGTTCAAATTACTAAATAATATAGTTCAGGCCTATTTAAATAACTATTTAAAAAAATGGCATTTTTATTTAATTTTTAGCATTTTTTTATTAAATTTTAAAATATGGATAACTTAACATTTTTTTATAATATTTACTACAATAATATTATATATTTATCTTTTCATGTTATAAATTATATAATAAACATAAATATAATTATATAATATATAAAATATTTTTATATAAATATTTATATAAAAAAAATTTATATATATATATATTACATAACTCAAATTTAGATCGGATCAAGATCGAGCCTTAACTTTGAGCATTGAAATTAAGATCTGACTCATTTTTTAAACATATTTCATTTATTTATCCAAATCTTTTTAATATTAAATAAATTTTCGAATTTGAGACTAGTTAGCATGCAAGTGGTATGCCATCAAGCACTATTTCTACTTGAATATGACTTAAAGTAAATGGGGAATCCCACTAAAGACTTTTTTTCCCCCTTAATTGATGTGGGTTCTTACAACATACTTGAGAATTTTTTTTGAAATTCATGCAATAAAAGAAGAAAATTAAATGAGAGAAATGTGAAAAGAGATTAGAGTTAATCCATTTTGTACCAGATGGCCAATGATGATGACTTATTTGGTACCAAAAGTTAGACAAATAATTAATGCACAAAGATATTTAGAAAAAAAAAATAACAAGTGATGATGATATGATGTTTGGTAGTGAAGGGATATAATTTTTTTTTTTTGGGCCAAAATGAAATATAAATGAACATCTCAAGTTTTTCTTTCCTTTTTCTTTTTAAAGGCAAGAAACAGTTTAGTCCCTCATATTTGTAAACAATTAGGATCATGAGATTAAAAAAATATGAAAAATTATCTCATATGCTGTTTGTGAAAATTTTAAAATCTATAAGGATAACACATTTTTAGAATATAATAAAAAAAAAAAAACAATATTTTAAAAAAGAAATGAAACATGTGTCAATCTATTTCACTCTTGAGTTTGATTTTTTGTGATCAATTCTTTTTCTAGTTTGACCTTTTATTACTTTTAAATTATTATTGACTAAATTTTGAAACAAAAAATTAAATTTTGATCAAATTAATTTTCAAATATTTATTTTATAAAATATTTGAAATAATTAAGATCAAAGTTTTTTTTTTAAAAAAAGGAAGTAAACTAAGATAATATTTATGTAACAGAACAAATAGATGAAACTAAATCAATCATCCTTTGTCAATTTTATTCATGAAATTTTAATTAAAATATTTAATATTGCCTTAATCCATCCCTTTTATTTTTTTTCATTCTTCAATGTTGGTTTTAAATCGACCAGAATTTGAAGTTTTGATGAACTATGCACATCCTTTAGGCATGACATTTTTTTAAAACAATTAAATGTATTTCCATTTCATATAAAATTACAAGAGCATTGTAGAAGGAGAAATTTTTTTACCAATTATAAATTATTCCGTGTTAATTGAAATTTCTTTTAATTAAGGAATTTTCAATTAAATTATGCATAATTATGTGAAATTGATAACATCATATGCGATGACATCATAATTAATTAAATATGCACACATGGCTTGATCAATCAAATTGCAATAATTCATGGATCATCCAATCAAATTTCGCCAATGTGTTATTATTATTTTATCTCTAATTAAATTAAATTAATTAATAGATAAATAAGGAAGTGAAGTTCTTTTAGAATACTTTTATAAATAAATCATATTTTTTAAGAACTCTCTTTCACCTAGCTGGTTAACACTATAAATAGAGACCTCCCTTGAGCCATTCAACACAATTTCACAATTCGCAAGCCTGAAGAGAAGAAGAAGATTTTGAAGATCCAAATCCTCTCCAAAACCCCAAGAAGAAATCTCTGAAAATTTGAAATAATTGAATAACTTTTGAAGAACGATGTGCTTGTTCTCAAGAATTCTCGAAAAGTCGCTCTCCAATCTTGTTCCATCGAAGAAAGGAGATCAATCATGTTTCTCAAGATCAAGTCTAGAAGACCCTTGAAGCGGATTTCATCGATTCAAGATCAAGTCATGAAGATCCTTGTTGGGAATATAGTTGACTTGCTTATTTCTCTCCATAATTTACTCTTGTAGATTTCTTATTAAGAATATAGTTGACTTGCTCTTTTCTCTCCATAATTTACTCTTGCAGATTTCTTGTTGATTCCTTCTTGATTTTCTGCAATCTTGTAATTACTAGTTTCCTAACTTGTACATCCCATTAGTTGTATATGTATTGTAATTTTCATTTCATTCTTTACAAATGGATTTCTTTTAGATAGTTTATAAAGAGATTTTTAAATTATTTACAAAGATAACAATAATCAATTCAAGTTAATCAATTCAAGTTTATGCAGATGTTGTACTTACAAACAGAGGCACACATCATAGGCAGCTTATGACATTAAAAGAATAAAAAAAAAAAATTAAGACATAAATATAAATTTGGCTTTTGAATTACGCAAATTAAATGTCAATTTGGTACCGATACTATTAGTTTTGGTCAATTTAGCCCTCATGTTATTATTTTCGATCAATTGAGCCTAAATTTAATAGTCAATTTTTGATAATTTTTTTTGTCTATTTCTAGTTACTTTCCAATCAATTTTTAGTAAAATTAGCTTTAATTTAACGAAATTGTTAGTCACATGCTTACGTGGTTGCATAGTTTTATGGTCAAATTTGTATTTATGCCAAAATTTAAAATGGGCCAAACTAATAGATTGTCTAACTCATACAAAAAATGAACTAGGTCTCACATTGTAAAGCATCTATGCAAATACATAGCTTGAAATTACAAAGTATGTTGGGAAAAGCAAAAACATAGCTTGATTGATTAAAAAACAAAAGCCGGTAGTGTAGAGTTGATTTATTCCTACCTTAAATCCCCATGAATCTGTTTCGAGCATCCTTGCTTTGGAAGATAGAAAGCTGTTAAACATAGGTCTGAACAAAAAAATCGAGAAAATCGAAAATCAATTCAAATTATAGTGTTTGGTTTGATTTTTATTGAATTTTGTTCAATTTCAGTTTAGGTAGTAATTAGGCTTATCAGTTAGATTCGATTTTTGGTTCACAAGTAAAAAATACAATTATTTGAACCAAACCGAATTCTATTTTTAATTAATTTTTTAATTTTTATTATTTTTTATAAAATATAAAATAAATATTTTATTTTTAAAAATTTAAAAACCGATGAATCGAACCGATCTTAATCGGTTCAATTATAAATGTAATTAGGTTCAATTTTGATTTGATTTATAAAAAAAAATCAAAGCACTACATATTAATAATTTATTTTTTTTTCTTTCAAAATCGAATTAAACCGTTAGTACCAGTGGTTAAACATGGATAAAAAAGAAGTGCCTTATTTCAAGAACTTGGCCCATGAGCAGATTTGTTTGGGCTAAGTGAAAAAGCTTTCTTAAGAATCCATGAGAATACAAACTAGCTGAAGCTAGTGATGCAAAGAACAAGGTTCAATGCAATTACAAATAGACGGACAAAAGACTGCCTAAACCATAAATAAATAAATAAATAAATAGACACAAAACACAGTCCCTAGGAAACCCAAAGAAAGGAACAACAGCGTCTACAAGGCCCATGCCCCTGAAACGAAGACTCCATACACAACACTATAAACTGCAGCTCCCACCGAATCTGTTATATCCTCCATCATTATTTCTACCTTGTTGACTGCTCAAAGATTTTTAAGAATTTCAACTGTGGCAACAGTAACCAAGCCTCGCACATTCCAACATCTTTGATTCTTTCAACTACCACTTCATCCTCACAATTTGTTTAGCATCCTAGTAATTTACCCAGTTTCCAAGTCATCAATAATCTTTCTGATATCTTTGAAATCTCCCTCTAATATTGATTCCTTTATCACCTTACTACCTCCTCTATCTTTCTTTTTTATTTTTTTTAGATTTTTTGGAAATATTGCACAGTAATTCCTCTTCGATGTCTGACAAATGTTTTTTGTATTCTTGTGGACTATTCTTGTAATTACCACTATAAGAAAATATTAGGGATGAAGAATGATAGTAATATATCAAATAATATTTTTTGTATTTATGTAATTATTCTTTTTAATTAATTCATATTAATTATATAATAAAATATATTATTAATTTATTATATAATAATAAATTTTAGTTATTATATTAAACTTTAAAAAATATTTTACATTTTTAAATAAAAAATCATAAAAAAAAAATAAAAGAATGGCAGGGACATTTTTTTTCCCTGCACTGCACTGTTCTTTTAATCTATACAAAAGGGATAGAATAGGAAAATGCCCTCCACTGGAGCATCATGCTCCAGTGGAATTTTGAGAGGCCAGCACGGTGAAATCTTTGCATGCCAAACACAAGGTACAGTCCTATTGAAGCTAAAAAGTGCCACAAACGGGCAGCACCGAAGCTCCGTTTGATTTTAAATGGAACCTAAGTTTAGTTTAATTGATTTACCCTTTAGAATGGTATTATAGCGGCTTCCTAATGTTTCAGACACATGATGAAACAGGCAAAATTAGTTTGAGCCGAAAAATAGACATCTAGGCTGCTACTGGTATTCCTAAAATAGTTGAAACTGCCCAATTTCACTTGACACTTATATTTAAAGGCACCAGCAATAGCATGCATAAAAGTTAACAGAGATAAATCACAGCAACCAAAGATTGTGCTACTTACGTGCGGAACAAGAAAAAAGCTGTAGGGATTAATTCTTTTCAAGTACATTTACCTGATGATGCTTCTGAGCAAAAAATTCTCAAGTTTATCTAATGATGATCCTTTTCTTCATGGCATCCTTGTGCAATTGTCTCTACCTTCTGTATGATTCTAATCATGAAAACCTATATTTATTGAAAATCCTTAAAATAAAATTTAATCTTTAATTAAAGTTAATATATTATAAATATAACTTTAACATAATTAAAGTTAATATAATATAAATATCAATATATATTGAAATCTATCTTTCCTTCTTACTAGCTTTTACTAATTTCGTAATTTTTGGGTTATTTTAATAAAATTTTAGCTTAACAAAAAATAAATAAATATCAACATATATAATTATATATTATATAAAAAGTTTTTAGTGATCAGAAACGGGAAAAATATGATTTTGAAACATCCTAAACGAGATAAGTCCATATTTGATTTGAGGTTAAGAGAATTCTTTTAACAAAAGTAAGTTTCTTTTATGTAAAAAATAACATTCTACTCATAATTTGAAAAGTAGACCTGGTAATATTGAATATAACATAATTATATGACACGAAAAAAAAATTAAAACACGATACGAAATACGACAAAACATGAAAAATAAACATGGACGCGACACGAATATACGAATGTGTTAAAATCTATATAACACAAATTATTAACACGTCAAAATTTATATTAATATAAAACACCTTAAACACGATTATGATTTATGACACAAAAAATACGTGAATAGGACACTGATACATAAATTGTCAGATCTATTAAAAAGTTTGAGAATTTCATCAGTACATATAGCAGTTTCTATTATTACTGAATTTGTTTTTCTTTTAAATGAAAAATTAAAATTTCAAATCCTAAGTTAATAAAATGTGGTTTATATTTAAATTCAACATGGTAACAAATTAATTTGATTTTTGAAAAATAAAAAGTAAGATGCTATAAACTTAAGATACTTATGGCTCTTCCTTGCTCGTGATCGAGAAAGACAGAGATAGAGATGCAAATTGCAAAGACCTTGACTTGGAGTTTATTTTCGCTCGACAATGAAAGATATTGACTGCAATAACTGAAGTCTATGCTTTAAGAAATATATGTTTTCATTTATTGTTAATATTTTACTCTTATCTAGACTTGATAACAAATACGACATGAAAAAATAATTAAAATACGATATAAAAAAATAACACAAATATGATACGAATAAAGGAACATATTAAAATCTATATAACACGAATTATTAACGCATCAAAATTTATATAAATATAAAATACCTTAAATACGATTATGACACGTAAAAATACACGAACATGACATAAATAAAAAAATTGACAAATCTACTCTCATCTAGACTTATCCATAGCTTCACCCACCTGTTGAGTGTAAAAAACTTGTTTCATTGTTAAAAAAAATAATAAAATATTTAAAAAAATTATTTTTATATCAATATTTTTATATTTTTAATATAGCAATATTAATTAGTTTCCACCGTGTGAACTAGAACCTGAAAATCACATTGGAGAGGGATACTTAATGAGAAAGACACTTAATTATAACGAGTTGATTTTAACATCAAACGTGTTTGGAGGGTTGGACTTGGGATAGGACAACGTACGCGAACTAAATTTATTTAATATTAATATATATAAATATTAAAAAGAATAAAAATCTTGGGGGCCAAGGCCCCTCAGGCTCCTCATAGGAGTTACCCCTAAACCTTAACTACTTATTGCTAACAGAATTCATCCCTTGCAACTTTAAGAAACCAATCTCAAGCAAAACCCAAATCATAGATCACTCAAAATCAACCAACCTTGGCAAACCCAACCTTCACATACAAACTCTTCCAACCCCATTAAGCTTCACATCAAAGATCAAAATAAATAGAAACAAACTTATATAAAAACGTAATGATAAAAGGAGACCATAATTAATAAAACCAAGTCCCAAATATAATTAACACCTTCTACATCATTCCAAAAGCTCCAACCCCACAATAACGAGGAAATCACCACCAAATCAAACTCGACTTTAAATTCGATTATTTGTACTCGAGTTTGACTTCGTGTTTGAAATTGAGATTTTTCAATACTAATTAAAAATCTATATACATATTAGGCTCGCGAACTACTCAAGTTAAGCATCAAGATACTCGAATTCAGCTCGCTTGATAGCTCGAGCTCGACCGGACAATGACCGAGCCGAATTTGACTTTTTTCGAATCAAACTCGAGTAACTTACGAACACAGATGTCTCATTTACACCCTTAATCGGATCCACTAGACCAGACGGGTTAAAAGGATTCAAATTTTAAACCTTAATTAAGTTGAAAATATGTATTATATTAACAAAATGGAATAATTATCAGTTATTCTAAAGAGTTTAATCCATCACCTCAAAGGGAAAGTGAGAGAAAGACAGATAAATAGATTTTGACACATTTATATATTTGTGTCGTGTTCGTGTCATTTTTTTTATCGTATCATATGTTAATTATTATTTTTATTGTCATATTCATATCATGTAATTATATCCTATATAAAATTATCAAATCTACCAAACATACGGAGCCCATCCTTATCCAAAATAAAGAACAAGGATGATGGGGGCACATGAATCCAATTTTGTGGACACATCTTCCTTCTTGACTGGACAGGAATCCAATCAGCTGATTAGCAGTTGTTCTATCGATTGGTATTCGAATACTAATGAGAAAGACTTATATACCGAGTTGATTTTTAATATCATACGTGTTTGGGGGGTTGAATATAGGTGAAGTTGTTTGATTATAATTAAGAAATTTCGTGATAGAGGGGTCCATGAAAATGTCTTCTTTTGTATATTAGGAAAAGGTATAGGCATGCACAAGACATAAAAGCAAGAATGCAATTAAAAAAAAAAAAATAGCTTTGCATAAAAAAAAGTTAGAAAAATAGCTAAAAATTACTCACATCCATGTTAAAAAAACAATATAAATGTTTATGTAAGTCTCAAGTCTCCCCACTTATTAAATTATAGAGAAATATTTTATACATTTTTTATAAACATTCTTTAAAACTATTTAGTGTTTTTTTTTTTTTTTTTTAGTTTTCAAAATAACTTTTTGACCATAAAAAAAGTTTTTAAAAAGTAACTTTAAGAAATATATGTAATACCCTCCTAAATTATATAAAATCACATGTAAAGCTACAAAAAACAACAATATTTGTAATTTTATATTCTCGATATTTATTATTATTAATTATGTTTATCCAATTTATAAATAAAAATTTTAATTACATTGAAAGATATTATCAAATGGATTTATTTGATAAAAAAAAAAATAAAGTTTACATTACATTATTTTATCTTTAAAGTTTTTTAATACTTTGATATCATGCTTATAAATATTGAACATGTATATACTAATAATATATTCATGTGCAACGCACATCATATATTAGTTTTATTGAAAATATAAGTTTTTTATGTGACCAATCACACTTAAATAAATTATAATTGTCGAGCAGACTTGTTCTCAGACCTATACGTAACGATAAAAATTAATTAAAACTTAAACGAAAACTTAATGAAATAAATGACAATTTTAAAACTATTAAGGGACCAAGTGAAGGTTTATAAGAAATAAATGGCAGTTTTATGTTTTAGCTGTGTCTAGAGGTGGCAAAATGAACCCGAACTCGAAAACCCGCTCAGAAAAACCCGAACCCGCCCAAACCCGGTTTGACCAAAAATTCAAAAACCCGAACCCGAAAAAACCCGAACCCGAATGGGCCCGAACCCGAATGGACCCGAACCCGAATGGGCCCGAACCCGAATGGGCCCGAACCCGAATGGACCCGAACCTGAATGGACCCGAACCCGAATGGGCCCGAACCCGAATGAGCCCGAACCCGAATGGACCCGAACCCGAGATCGGCCCGAACCCGAACCCGAATTTAATACTAAAAATAAAAATAATCAAATTGCAATTAAATAATTTTTTTTTTTACAAAGCAATAACTTTAATTATTAATTTTATTCTAATTTTTTTAAATAATTTAATTAAAATTTAAAATATATATATGATGAAATAATAATTTTATCAAAAAGTAAATTATATTTTGTACTTATAAGTAGACCTGCTCACGGGCCGGGCAGCCCGCTCGGCCCGACAGGCCCGGCCCAATACGGGCCGGGCCTGGGCAGGATAATTTATGTTCTGGGCCGGCCCGGCCCGGAATAGTGATTTTTATTATAATAATATTATTTTATTTAATTTTAATTATAAAAAATATAAAAAAATTATTTTTTTATTCCAATGAACAGTGATTCGGGCCTAAACGGGCGGGCTTGGACTACCCAGGGCCGGGCCTGGACAGAGGAAAAAAAAGAATCGGGCCGCGGCCCGGCCGATGACCACCTCTGCTTATAAGTTATAACTTTAACGTCTCATATCATGATGAATTTACAATCTAAATATTTTAAATTCTTGAAAATTTTAGAGATGTGAAAAAAAAATTGACAATAATTCAATTATTCTTTAAGGGTAAAAAAATTTGATAATAATTCAATTATTTTGGCCTTTTGAGTTATACTTATACGGTTAGGTTAGAGTGGGTTTAATTGGATTATGGCTTTCATGGGATTTTATTTTAGAGGGTGGGTTTAATGGGGTTTTGGGTTTTATGGCCTTTTGGTTTTGGGTATATTTATTATATATTAATAAATAATCATATTAATTATATATTTATTACGTATAATTTAAATATAAATTATATTTTTTTAGTACTACTTTATAATTTATACTTTATACTGATGAAAAAATATAAGTACTCGATATATATATATATATATATATATATATATATATATCTTGACTATAAGCATAAAATATTTGCAGTTTATAAGTATATAAATGAATAGATGAAGGCCAGAATTTATTTTTAAAAGTTTTTTATTTTATAGTGAATATAAATTATAATGTATTTATATTTTGAAATTCGAGTTCATCAAATCAATTATTTTAAATATCAATATGATTAATTTATAATATATCATATTTTTTATAATAAATTATTTCAAAATTTGATTTTATATAACAAATTAATTTCTTATTCTTTTGGTGCTAACAAATATTAATTTTAAAAAATAAATATAATTAAAAATATCATATAATAGCAAAAGTATAAAAATAATAATAAATTAATAATTTGTTTTTAGATATAAATATTTAAATTACGTAAAAATGATTACATCTAATATAAAATAAAATGATGTAAAACATACCTGAATCCAGACCGAACCCGAACCCAGACCGAACCCGAACCAGAACCCGAATGGGCCCGAACCCGAACCCGAATGGGCCCGAACCCGAATGAGCCCGAACCCGAATGAGCCCGAACCCGAATGGACCCGAACCCGAATGAGCCCGAACCCGGATGGACCCGAACCCGAATGAGCCCGAGCCCGAATGAGCCCGAACCCGAATGAGCCCGAACCCGAATGAACCCGACCCGAACCCGCCCGAACCCGCCCAATTGCCACCTCTAGCTGTGTCCAATTTCTGTTAACATTGTTTGTTATTTTGGAGAAAGATATCTGTAGCAATCTAAAAAAATAACAAGTCTCATCGCAAGACTTTATTATTCGTTAAGCGTGACGTTAAAAAAAACCGAGAAAAAGTCGTCTTAATTCCTCTGGAAAAATGAAGGTTTTGAAAATGACCTTGAAAAATACAGAGTCGCCACCAATCTTTTTTAGCTAGGTGTGATCGGCCACCTATTAAAATCGATTTTATAAAATATTTTAAAAATTAATTAAAACATTTTTAAAACCAATTTCAAATCTGTGTTTTAAACTAGAGAAATCAAATAAACGGGTTCGGGACTAGGTTACGTGCAGGGAAGGATTAGCACCCCCACAACGCCCGTATAAAACGGTACCTTATTAATCTTGTGTTATCTCAAGTCTCGGTAAAAAATCAGTAAAAATTTAGTATTTCAAGTTAATTCCCAATTTAAAGAAAAATAATTCCATTTTTTAATTGAGAATTATCCGAAATTTATAAATTCAATTTTTTTCCTATATTCCCCATAAAAAGTGGCAAAATATAGAAATTTTTATTAGTTTTGAAAAACTTTCCGAATCATTCTCTTTTTAAAGAAAATATTCCATTACTAATGATAATTGATGATATCCTCCCCAGCAAACCCGGCAAAGAACTCATGAATTATTTTAAATCGGGAATATTTTTATTTTATTGAAAATTATTATCTTTTTGAAAACATTTTAAAAGATATGAATATGTATATGCATGACATAGTTAAAATGACATAGCAAAATCTAAATAATATAATGCACCCTAAATGATATGATATGATTTAAATGTCTTAGCATATTCTAAACGAAATGAAATGACTTAGGTAACATAATATATTCTATATGAAATGTAATATCCTAAGTCATATGATATATTCTAAATGAAATAAAATATCCTAAATGAAATGACCTAGGTAACATAATATATTCTACATGAAATGACCTAGGTAACATAATATATTCTATATGAAATGAAATAATTTGAATGACATGGCAAATATGAATGATATGGCATATAATTTAAATGACATGGAGTATAAAATAATGCTATCATATAATATGCATGGAAATAAAAATGAAAATAATAATGCATGAACATAGTATATGCTAAATAATATAACAAAAAAAAATTAAATAAAAAGCATAGGATATCATGAAATATTCCAAGTCATATAATAAACAATATAACATAACTCAAAATCATAACAATATCATAGAAATTATCATAGCAAAAATCACATATTATATAAAATGCATGAATATGGAAAATGTAATGCATGAAAATGTATTTTTTCCTTTAATTAAGGAAATCTGTATATCTAAAAACATATCCGGTTACCTTAGGAAAATATGTCAAATTAAATATTCTAAAACCAAAATACTTTGTGATTGTTTGAAAACAATTTTGAAAAGCTTAGATTAAAAATAAAAACTGGGCTAAATCTTTTTTAAAAGGCTCTAATTTCCTAAATTTAAAATCCCGAACTTGACCACCCTTAACCCGAGACTAAAAAAATCATTTTTAGAGTTTAAAAAGGCTTAGAAACTTCCCAAAGTCAGTAGCTAAACTTCTTAATCAGCCCCCTCTAAGTAACTTAACCAAAACAGAAAAATGATTTTCCTTCAAATTCAATTCTGACTCCAACGTCCAGTTTTAAGCCACGATTTTTTATCCTATTTTTAAAAATTCAAAAGAAATCTAAAAAAAAATACTGGACACTCAGGACATGTAAAACAACACGTGAAAAAATCAGCTTAATTTTTTTATTAAAGATGAATGCCCAAAACAATTGGAAAAGTACGAGTACTGGTGAAAAAAACTGTTTTGTCAAAATACATTTTTCCCTTTGATAAAATCATTTAAAAATCAAAGTAAAAATATTTAAAACTCACAAAATAACTCACAAACAGTAGCTAAGACTTTTTAAAAGTTAGATAAAAATTGGCTAAGTAAAAAAAATCACAAAGGTAGAATAATCAATTTGACAAACCTTAATTTTCCACAAGTGTGCTCATGAAAGCATGACTTTGAACCATTAATTGGCCTAAGTCATTAGTCAAGTGGCATGGACATGAAATGCATGAAAAATAAAGCAAATATGATGCATGAAATGCATGGCTTTTAACCTAAATGTCATGAAAAAATGCATGGCATCAATATAGTGACCTAGACCTAAATGAACTTGCATGGCATTTAATGCAACCTAGGTCTAAAATGCATGGACATGCATGGCAAAATAAACCAAACCTCACAACTAAAATATGCATGGCAATAACACAAACACAAGGCATGCTTAAACCAAAAACTCAACCAAATGTCATGAAAATGCAAACCAATCATCTAACATATCAAAAATGCAAACACAAGGCAAAAGAATGAGGTAGCCGAATGGTCTAAGGTTCCAAACAAGCATGGCATTTTCACAAACACTTGATATACTTAAACTAAATACTCAATCAAATGTCATGCAAATGCAAACCTATCAACTAACATGGCAAAAATGCACACACAATGCAAGATACATGAAGTGGCTGAATGGCCTAAGGTTCCAAACAAGCATGGCATTTTCACAAACACTTGGTATACTAACATGCTCAACTAAAATATAACACTCAAATCATGCAAACACAAAGTAGAGATACTAAAACTAACAAGCATTTTCACAAACACTTGATATACTAACATGCTCAACTAAAATATAACACTCAAATCATGCAAACACAAAGTAGAGATATTAAAACTAACAAGCATTTTCACAAACACTTGATATACTAAATATAAAACATCAACAAATTTAAACATAATGAAAACAGAAAATTGAAAATGCAAGAGTATGATAATAAACTCATAAATGGCAACAAACAAGCATCCAAATTAAAGCAAACTTCAAGTATATGTAGTAGATGAAGATTTAAAGCATCAAGACTAAAACAATAACCAACATAACATGATAAATCAAGGCAAAATAGCAACTATATAAAAAAAAATCTGGGTCATTCGGCCATGGTAAAAAAAAAAAGAAAAAAAAAAGTAAGAACTTGTTTAAGAAAATGATGAAGAAATAACTTAAAAAGAACATAAAAAAAACATTTATTTAAAAAGAAAACTCACCAAATAATAATCAAAAATAGCAAAAACAAGAATGGAAAATCCAAAAAGTGCAAGAGTTGGTGCTAAAAGCAACCTCAAGAAGCTATCTTTCAAGCTTTTTCTCTTCAAACTTTCCTTTCCTTTCCTTTCTTTTCTAAACTTTTCTTTTTTGCTTTCAACCAAGGAGAGAAAACTAAGCAAAAACCAAGAAGAAATCTAAAAATCCAGTGCTGAAAAAAAAAATCAGAATCCCCCTATAGTGCTGGCAGAATTTTACCTCTCTCCTCCCTAGGATATTGTCATTTTTACTCCCAACCAATTTCCATCCAAGGGCTAGTGATTCAAGGTGAAAAATTATGAAATTATCACCCTTAGATTAGGCCATCAGCTGTCCATAGTTACAGCTGTTCAAGAATAATGTTGACACTCTCCCCCTTCATGCATTGGCCCATCTGGCTTATTTGCAATGGCTTGATCAAAAAAATCACTAACTCTTAATTCTTGACCTTTTGATTGAAAAATCAGAACTTCTTCCCTCCCTTGGGCCTTGGCAGGCCAGCACTCTCTTTTCCAGTCAAAGTCTGATTTTTTTAAAGGCCAAAAAAAGCCCTTTTCGGTTGCTTGGATAAAATGATCGTTTTGCCCCCTGGATGCAAATAAATGGAAAACAGACTCCAAATTTAAATTTTATTTTTTAATACTTTCAAAATAATAAAATTTTGAATTTGAAAGTTTTTAAAAATTTTCGAGTCCGTTTGCTATTTATTTGGATTTTTTCTTCCAAAAATGCCCTTCTATGCCCCCACATTTTACCATTTTTTAAACGAGCTCCAAATCAAGGTTTTTCTTCACAAATCTCTTAAAAATAATTTAAAAATGTGATCTGGAAGTTTTCATAATTTTTGGAACTCATTTGGTATTTTTTCGGGATTTATCTGCTTGAATTACTTTATAGGGGCTCGGGATTTGGCCATTTTGCAAACGAACTCCGAATCAAGATTTTCTTTCGCCAATCTCTTCCAAATAATTAAAAAATGATATTTTGAAAATTTCAGAACTTTTGGAGTCCATTTTCTATTTTTTTGAGATTTATCTTCTTAAATTATTGCATAAGAGGCCCGGGATTTGGCCATTTTGCAAACGAACTCCGAATCAAGATTTTCTTTCGCCAATATCTTCCAAATAATTTAAAAATAAGATTTGAAAATTTCAAAAGATTTGGAGTTCATTTGCCATTTTTTCGGGATTTTCCTTCTTGAATTTCTACATAAGAGACCCGAGATTTGGTCATTTTGCAAACGAACTCCGAATCAAGATTTTCTTTCGCCAATCTCTTCCAAATGATTTAAGAATGAGATTTTCAATTTTTCAAAATTTTTGGAGTTCATTTGCTATTTTTCCCAAAATTTTCAATTTTGCCCTTATGCATCCGAAACCCGGTTTTGCCCAAAACAAGTTCGATTTTCAGATTTTCTTCAAATTGACCCTTGGGCTATCCCTTTTTAATCATTCCTCATCCATTAGGGGCTTTGGTCTTACCAAGTCGGGCCATTTTTGTAGTTCTTCCCAATTTCACCAAATCCACCAAAAATCTTAATTCTCGGTTTTCTCCCGGATTGACTTTTCTTTCAAGTTTTTCTTTCAAGTGGCTTCTCCATTTGGCCATTTTGCCATTTTTGTGGTTCTTCCCAATTTGAGGAAAAGTGCTTCTTCATTTGGAACCTTCAATTTTGGCCAATTCGATCGTTTAAGCACTTTTCCCCAAATTTCTCGGATTAGGGTTTTCTTTCTACTAAATCTCCAAATCCCAACTTCCGAACTCCATATCTTTCAATGTAGACCTCGGATTATCAAAAGTCTTTCTCCATTTTTCAATTGAACTTCAAATATTGATTTTGAAAGTGGGTTGACTTTTTCAGTAATTGACTTTTTAAGGTTGACTTTTTTAGGGTTGACTTTTTTAGGGTTGACTTTTTTAGGGTTGACTATTTTGAGTTTGACTTCTTATACTCGCCCTCTTAAACTAAGTCTTGGAGTACCACCTGCAGGATGAAAAAGTCTTTTTACATTCTGCAACATCAATTTAGGAAGAAAACATATATGTTTTAGTGATCCGGACAAAATTAGGTGTCTACAGCTGCCCCTCTTTGGCTATTGCTGAGAATCAGGAATTAGACAAAGATAAACAAACACTAATTTTGTACGGTTAGTGAAATGACATGTGAAGGAAAGGGAAAGGGTTTTTTTTCTCTTCTTATTCCTTTTTTTTTTTCTTTTCAATTTTTCAATTTTTCATTTCTTCATTTTTTTTTGAGAAAGCAGTAAATTGAAGATTTTATCCTTAAATTGAATTCCCTGACTAATCAAGGGTCGACCCGTCTTAAGGAAACGAGTTCGATTAGCAAGAGAATTGACAAAGACCTGGATGAAACCAGGGAATTGAAATGCATGGATGAAACCAGAAATTTGAAAAAGATCTGGATAAAACCAAAGGTTAAAGGCATGGGTGAAACCATAAAATTGAAAGAGATCTGGATGAAACCAAGGAAATTGAAATGTATGGATGAAACCATAAAATTGAAAGAGATCTGGATGAAACCAAGAAAATTGAAGGCATGGGTGAAACCATGAAATTGAAAGAGATCTGGATGAAACCAAGGAAATTGAAAACATAGGTGAAAACATGAAATTGAAAAGGATCTGGATGAAACCAAGGAAATTGAAGGCATGAATGAAACCATGAAATTGAAAGAGATCTGGATGAAACCAAGGAAATTGAAAGCAAGGGTGAAACCATGAAATTGAAAAGGATCTGGATGAAACCATGGAAATTGAAGGCTTGGATGAAACCATGAAATTGAAAGAGATCTGGATGAAACCAAGGAAATTGAAGGCATGGTTGAAACCATGAAATTGAAAGAGATGTGGATGAAACCAAGGAAATTGAAAGCATGGATGAAACCATGAAATTGAAAGAGATCTGGATGAAACCAAGGAAATTGAAGGCATGGATGAAACTATGAAATTGAAAGAGATCTGGATGAAACCAAGGAAATTGAAAGCATGGGTGAAACCATGAAATTGAAAAAGACCTGGATGAAACCAACGAAATTGAAAGCATGGATGAAACCATGAAATTGAAAGAGATCTAGATGAAACCAAGGAAATTGAAAAGCATGGGTGAAACCATGAAATTAAAAAAGACCTGAATGAAACCAGGGAATTGAAGGCATGCAAATGCTTCATAGTGTAAATGCAAATATCTTAGATTGATGCAAATGTTTCTAAATGCAGATACAAATGTCCCTACGAATCATATTCATGTGAGTGGTTCATGAATGGTGTAATTACAGCTACAATGAAGATGCAATGATCCTAGAAATGATACACTTGCTTGAGATGATGCGAATGCAAATGCTCATGAATTATGCAAATGCTTGCTGACACAGTGCAGATGCGAAGTTTAATAAATAGATGGATGCTCATGAGTGATGCAAATGCCCCTGATCACTTCTCTAGATTTTTGACTCAGCCTTTCCGATTCACTTTTCCTCTTCAAATCAAAGTATATCTTCAATTCATTTTTCAATCTTTGGCTATTCTCTTTGCCTCAACAGTTTTCAAACTCTTACTGACAGGAGTCTGCTTGCTGAGTTCTACTTCTTCTTATATTTGGAAGTCAAGGTTAACCCTAATAGTTCCACACCTTTGAGTTAGAAAAAACCTTATCTCATGTTAACATCAAAAATGGGTATATCAAAAATATTTTTTATTTTCCTTTTTTGAAAAACAATTTTTCTTTTTTAATGAAAACTTATGAGTCAAAAATTTTAACCCCACAGTATGTAATGTACAAATCTTTTGAAGACTGATGATCATGGTTAGAAATTTTCCTAAGTGTCAATTTGGGTTTTTCAAATTGAATTGACAAGGCTTGGTATAACATGATTTTGGTTTTTTTTCAGGAAAGCTTCACAACAAAAAATGTATGTCCTTTCTAGGCTCACAAATGGAATAGATTTTATAAATCATGAATTCAATGAGAACCAAACAAATTCAACTTTCTTTTAGTTTTCGTATCAAGGTATTTTGACAAGCGTCAAGATTGACTGGGATGTTTAAACTGGAAAGTCTAATATTGGAAGGAAAAAGTTTTAGTTTTTGAAATCAATCATCCAAATGAGAGTTGACAATTTGGGGGGTTCAGGAATTCCTAGATGTTCCTCGATGACCAATTCTTTAAGATGATCTTTTCTTTTGTGGTATCGGCACTATCATAGATGGCATCAAAAATTCCCATTTTACCTTAGATCGCCCGTTTTCGGGTTTTCGCCCTAGAGTCCCATTCTCTCCAATTTGTTCTTTTTTCTTTTTCATTATTTTCCCATTCATTTGAGAATTCTAAATTCTTCCTTAGTGAAATGATAGTTCGATGAGATGGGATAAAATCTGAGGAAAAACCCTTCAAGTTAAATATTCATGCTTGATCAAAATGGACTTTTAAAGCACGTAATGTAGGCCATGGCTCAGGGTTCAAAAAGAAAGGATAAATAGGCCCAAAATATGTGTTTGAGGGTAATCAGATCAAAGGATCATTTCTTGAGGAGAATTCTTTTTGAAGCGTTTGTCCCTTCTTGGACATTTCTTTCCTTTTTCCTTTTGCTCTTTTTCTTCTTTGCTTTTGGCTTTCATTTGCCATACTTTTTCACATATTTTTTTTTTGTTCTTGGCTTCCATTTCGCCATTTTTTCCTTTTCTTTTTGTTTGACAAAGTGAGCCCGTATTCATTCAGCGCTCTATTTGCTTTGTGTCTGTCTTTGATCTAGGACTCATTTCTCAATGATCTTTAAAAAGATCTTTCCTCGCATTTACCCCCCAGTGTAGAGGGTGATCATTGATCAGGGTTTTAAAGAAAAAAGAATTCTTTTGGATCAAAATGGGTGACTATGGATAATTTCTTTTTGTGCAAAAGGGATATGAAAGATGGCCATTTCTCATGTCAAGCACAAATATTCACATTGAAAAGGAGTCCCCAGGGGAAATAGATATTCAGAATTTCATTTTGCACTTTGGAATCCTTATTCACCATGTATCCATCATTTCCACATATGATGCCTCAATTTGATTGACCATGAGAATTTGCATCAACGAGGAACATAGCAAGTCTAGGTCTGTACTGAAAAGACTAAATTTCAAATCTAAGTTCTTTGAAGAGACAAGGAAAATATGACCCAAAAATGAGTTTTCTCTAGGACAAGGGATAATCTAGTTTAATCATTGTGCCCCAGGGTGTCAATCATGAAGTGATGTTTGGGCAATTAGTGTTTTGTGATTTGTTGAAAATGACATGAATGGTTTTGGCACAACCTTGACACAGACCAAATTACCATGCTCTAAATTCTTGAAAGAAAGTCTTATTTATTTGAATTTCAAGGAGTTCAAAATATTTTTGAAAAGTTCTTTCCTTTGTTCATAACCCAGACTAGGATCTACATCTTTGCTTATTCTATGATTACAATGGTTTTATGAAGTTCAATCATTCATATTCCTTGAAGCATTAGGTCTTTCAAGTGTTCTTGGTTTAAGAGATTTAGGCTTAGGAAAACCTAAAAGAGAGGGGATAAGGTATTGGGTCATTTGTAACAATGATCATCAATCTTCTTGAGACTATCCATTACTAAAACTTCCTTAATACTCCTTTTTTTTTTTTCAAATTATTGTTAAAACACAACAAACACAAAGCATTTAAAAATCAAAATTCATTTAATTCTTATGAATGTCGACATGAGACAAGTGTTTTCATCATAAGGTCTGAAACTAAATGCATAAAAACTTTCCCTTAACATGTTCTCCCTAATTCAAACTGGCTATTGCTCGGTACTCTTTTCGACCTTTCCATTTTCTTCCCCTATTATGACATCCATAATGGTCTCATCATTCCCATTTAGTAGATTCTCCATGCTGTCTGTCCTTTGTTTCTTTCGCATACCTAACTGTCCTTTATTGATTAGCACTTGAACCTTCCGCTTCAGACATAATCAATTTTCTATGGAATGTCCCCGAATCCCATAATGATAATCACAATATGCATTCTCGTCATACCAGCTTGGATAGGCTACACTGAACTTTAGTGAGGAGTTGCTCTTCGACCAACTGGGGCAATAGTTTAGAGTAAGACATGGGGAGTGACTCAAACTGATCTCTTTTTCGAATATTTTTTGATTTCCTTTGACTGACAAAAGGTTGAAAATTTACTTGATTCTGAGAGGCCATTGGGTATAAGTATGAACCCTGGGGTACATAATTCATAGAAGGACAGGGTGGAGGGTATGAAGTAGCCAGAATATACGGGGCACAGTATCCCATGGCTTGGATATCTTTCTCTTTCTTTTTGGGCGACCTATTTCTCTCTACATTAAATATTTTACCTCCTTCGAGTTTCCCGGCCTTGATTGCATTTTGAATCATTTCCCCGGAGATTACCATATCTGAAAAATTCTTCGTGGTGTTGCCAACAAGTCTATCGTAGTATGGGGCCTGTAGTGTATTCACAAAAAGGAAAGTGGTTTCCTTCTTAGTTAAAGGTGGTTGTACTTGGGTGGCCATGTTCCTCCACCTCTGAGCATACTCTTTGAAGCTCTCAGTAACCTTTTTCTCCATATTTTGCAAGGTGAGACGGTCAGGTGTCATGTCGGTCACATGCTTGTACTGGTTTAGAAAAGCCCTAGCCAAATCATTCCAAGAGCGAATCCGATCCTTGCTCAACTGACTATACCATCTAATTGCGGACCTGCTGAGGCTATCCTGAAAGTAGTGGATCAGAAGCTTATCATTATCTATATAACTTGTCATCTTTTGGCAGAACATAGTGATATGGGCTAACGGATTAGCTGTCTTGTCATATTTCACAAAGTTAGGGACCTTGAATTTAGGAGGGATGACTAAATCGAAGACCAAACATCGTTCTTTCGCCTCCACACTCCCGAATACGTCTGTATTTTCTACTGCCCGGAGCCTTTCATCTAGCAACTGATATTTCCCTTGGGAATCTGCCAACTCTACCTCATTAACCATTTTCAACTTTGTCTGTTCAGCTGGATCATCTGAATTTAAGATATTGACGAGGTTAACTGTGTTTTGGGCATCCACTGTTACGACCTCATTCTGACCCTTTCGTGCCTCTAACCTTTCTCTGGCGGCCAGGTTTTCAGTGTATCCCTTGATTACGGTGGATATTAGCTCCATCAATTTAATCATCTGGTGTTTAGATTCTTCCTGTACCCTTTCCATTCTTTCCATTCGAGCAACTTGTTCATTGTCCATAGCACTAGCCTGTATTAAAAGGGTACTCAGTACTTCTTATACCTCTGATTTGAAATGGAAATTCTTTCAAAGACTCTTACAGCCATGCCAATTTCTGTTTTATTCCCTCAAAGTGCGTGTCATGATGAAGGAGCCATGAGTGCAATTTGATGCACGTGAAGCCTAAAAAATATGATGTATGGACATGTACAGTGGAAACATGCTGACCATGTATGTAATAAATGCAATCACGATGACAACATGTTGCAAGCAAAGAATAAACAAATCCACACATGGATATATGCAATGACTGATCATGTACATTTTAGCGTATTTCCCAATGAATGATCATATACCTTATAAATGCAACATGATGTCAATTATGATACATGCAAACAATGTACACGAGTACTGGGTGAAAAAAACTGTTTTGTCAAAATACATTTTTTCCTTTGATAAAAGCATTTAAAAATCAAAGTAAAAATATTTAAACCTCACAAAATGACTCACAAACAATAGCTAAGACTTTTTAAAATTTAGATAAAAATTGGGTAAGTAAGAAAAATCACAAAGGTAGAATAATCAATTTGACAAACCTTAATTTTCCACAAGTATGCTCATGAAAGCATGACTTTGAACCATTAATTGGCCTAAGTCATTAGTCAAGTGGCATGGACATGAAATGCATGAAGAATACAACAAATATGATGCATAAAAGGCATGGTTTTTACCCTAAATGTCATGAAAAAATGCATGGCATCAATATAGTGACCTAGACCTAAATGAACTTGCATGGCATTTAATGCAACCTAGGTCTAAAATGCATGGACATGCATGGCAAAATGAACCAAACCTAACAACTAAAATATGCATGGCAATAACACAAACACAAGGCATGCTTAAACCAAAAACTCAACCAAATGTCATGAAAATACAAACCTATCATCTAACATATCAAAAATGCAAACACAAGGTAAAATAATGAGGTAGCCGAATGGTCTAAGCTTCCAAACAAGCATGGCATTTTCACAAACACTTGATATACTTAAACTAAATACTCAATCAAATATCATGCAAATGCAAACCTATCAACTAACATGGCAAAAAGGCACACATAATGCAAGATACATGAAGTGGCTGAATGGCCTAAGGTTCCAAACAAGCATGGCATTTTCACAAACATTTGGTACACTAACATGCTCAACTAAAATATAACACTCAAATCATGCAAACACAAAGTAGAGATACTAAAACTAACAAGCATTTTCACAAACACTTGATATATTAACATGCTCAACTAAAATATAACACTCAAGAGATTTTTTTGGTAAAACTAAGGTCTTTAACGTGGATCAAAGCTACGAATGATAAGGTTGTGATATCGAACGATACGTGGTGGTGCAATCCAGCGGAGTGCTCACCTGGTATAAACTTTAGAGCCAAGAGAGTTACTCATCCCTGGTCCCCCCTTTTAATGGGCTTTTTGAAATTCAATGTTGATGGATCAGTAAGAGGGAAACCGGATCCTGCGGGTTTTGGTGGTGTGCTTAGGAATGAGGTTGGTAGTATCCTCGTCGTGTTCTCTAATCCTTTGGGAGTGCAGGATTCAAATTATGCAGAACTTATGGCCATTGTCAAAGCTTTGGAAATTTTCATTAACTCTGAATGGAAAAACAGTAAGGGTATCATCATTGAATCAAATTCGAGGTTTGCGGTAACATGGGTGAAGAAGACACACAAAAGGCCTTGGAATTTCTAGGATATTTTTAGTAACATTGACATTTTGATGGGAGATATTGAGAAAGTGAAAGTGGTTAATGTGTTCCGTGAATCAAATGATCTGGCTGATTCTTTTGCAAAATTGGGAGTGGACAGAGCCAATCTCCTCATGGCCTGGTGGTGATACAATGCTTCTGTTTTTACCTTAGAACTGTGTTTGCTGTCGTTATTTGGTGTGCTATTTATATATCCTTGTTATCTATGGCCTGCTGGCTTTATGCAATAAAATATCTTTTTGATTGAGCAAAAAAAATATAACACTCAAATCATGCAAACACAAAGTAGAGATATTAAAACTAACAAGCATTTTCACAAACACTTGATATACTAATATAAAACATCAAAAAATTTAAACATTATGAAAACAGAAAATTGAAAATGCAAGAATATGATAATAAACTCATAAATGGCAACAAACAAGCGTCCAAATTAAAGCAAACTTCAAGTATATGTAGTAGATGAAGATTTAAAGCATCAAGACTAAAAAAATAACCAAAATAACATGATAAATCAAGGCAAAACAACAACTATATAAAAAAAAAATCTGGGCCATTCGGCCATGGTAAAAAAATAAGAAAAAAAAATGTAAGAACTTGTTTAAGAAAAAGATGGAGAAAGAACTTAAAAAGAACATAAATAAAACATTTATTTAAAAAGAAAAATCACCAAATAATAATCAAAAATAGCAAAAACAAGAATGGAAAATCAAGAAAGTGCAAGAGTTGGTGCTAAAAGCAACCTCAAGAAGCTATCTTTCAAGTTTTTTCTCTTCAAACTTTCCTTTCCTTTCCTTTCTTTTCTAAACTTTTCTTTTTTGCTTTCAACCAAGGAGAGAAAACTAAGCAAAAACCAAGAAGAAATCTGAAAATCCAGTGCTGAAAAAAAATCAAAATCCCCCCTATAGTGCTGGCAAAATTTTACCTCTCTCCTCCTTAGGATGTTGTCATTTTTACTCCCAACCAATTTCCATCCAAGGACTAGTGATTCAAGGTGAAAAATTATGAAATTATCACCCTTAGATTAGGCCATTAGCTGTCCATAATTATAACTGTTCAAGAATAATGTTGACACTCTCCCTCTTCATGCATTGGCCCATGTGGCTTATTTACAATGGCTTGATCAAAAAGATCACTAACTAACTCTGAATTCTTGGCCTTTTGATTGAAAAATCAGAAGCTTCTTCCCTCCCTTAGGCCTTGGTAGGCCAACACTCTCTTTTTCAGCCCAAGTCTGGTTTTTTTGAAAAGCCAAAAGAAGCCATTTTCGATTGCTTGTGTAAAATGACCATTTTGCCCACTAGATGCAAATAAATGGAGAACGGACTCCAAATTTAAATTTTATTTTTTAATACTTTCAAAATAATAAAATATTAAATTTTGGAAGTTTTCAAAAATTTTCGAGTCTGTTTGCTATTTATTTGGATTTTTTCTTCCAAAAATGCCCTTTTATGCCCCCACATTTTACCACTTTTTAAACGAGCTCCAAATCAAGATTTTTATTCACCAATCTCTTCCAAATAATTTAAAAATGTGATCTGGAAGTTTTCATAATTTTTGGAACTCCTTTGGTATTTTTTTTGGGATTTATCTGCTTGAATTACTCCATAAGGGCTCGAGATTTGGCCATTTTGTAAACAAACTCCAAATCAAGATTTTATTTCGCTAATCTCTTCCAAATAATTTAAAAATAATATTTGCAAAATTTCATAATTTTTGGAGTCCATTTGCTATTTTTCTGGGATTTATCTTCTTGAATTATTGCATAATAGGCCTAGGATTTGGCCATTTTGCAAACGAACTCCGAATCAATATTTTCTTTCACCAATCTCTTCAAAATAATTTAAAAATGAGATTTGCAAATTTTTAGAAGATTTGGAGTTTATTTGCCATTTTTTCAAGATTTTCCTTCTTGAATTTCTACATAAGAGACCCGAGATTTGGCCATTTTTCAAACGAACTCCGAATCAAGATTTTATTTTGCCAATCTCTTCCAAATGATTTAAGAATGATATTTTCAATTTCTTAAAATTTTTGGAGTTCATTTGTTATTTTTTCCAAATTTTTCAATTTTGCCCTTTTGCCTCCTAAACTTATTTTGCCCAAAACAAGTCCGATTTTCAAATTTTCTTCAAATTGACCCTTGGGCTATCCCTTTTCAATCATTCCTCATCCATTAGGGGCTTTGGTCTTACCAAGTTGGGCCATTTTTGTAGTTCTTCCCAATTTCACCTAAAAACCCTAATTCTCGGTTTTCTCCCGGATTGACTTTTCTTTCAGTTTTTCTTTCAAGTGGCTTTTTCATTACCCGTATTCAGTGCTTATCTTTCATTCGGAACCTTCAATTTTTTACAATTCGATAGTTTAAACACTTTTCCTCAAATTTCTCGAATTAGGGTTTTCTTTTTACTAAATCTATAAATCTCAACTTTCGAACTCCGTATCTTTCGATGTAGACCTCGGATTATCAAAACTCTTTCTCCATTTTTCAATTGAACTACAAATCTTGATTTTGAAAGTGGGTTGACTTTTCAGTAATTGACTTTATGGGGTTGACTTTTTTGAGGTTGACTTTTTACGGATACTTAGGATAAGGATTATAGAATAGGTGTTGAAAGGTTTGTTTTGTTCCTCCACACACACATTGGACTTACATTTGCATAACATGACCTCTATACCCGAGTTCCATCCCTTTAAGTGGAAGTTGTAGCTGCGCTCTCGTGATGATCCTCCGCAAGGGCTAGCAAAATACTTCCAGAGTATAAATTACCTAAGCTCTCGTGATGATCCTCAGCATGGGCTAGGGAAATATACTCTAATGGATTGGACCCCTTTTTATCGGGGTGCCTTACTAGCCTTCACAGGCGACAGTTAAGAACAATTTGGGGTCTTTTAGAACGTCGTTCACCCTCATATAGTGAACCATAGAGCCAACATAGGCGAAGCTCCATCGAATTTTTGATAGATTTACTGAAGTTAGGAACACATAGAGGGGCATTTCTAACCTTTGGTTATCTATTTTACACTCTGAATAAGTGTTGTAGATTGGGCAATGATGAACGTATATCGCCCGTAATAAATGTGATAACCCACCCCAAAGGCACCGTGATGCCTAAATGGGTGGATACTATTGGGACAAGTGTTCACTAACTTTTTGAAATTGAAAAATAAAAAAAAAAACATTTTGCATTTTGCCCATTTCATGCATATGTGAATAGAGCATATACATTCATGGTTGTATTTTTGATCTCATTCTTTGCAATAAACAGTTGGTAATAATCTCATTTAATGATTTCATAACCATTCATTGGTTGAATAAAAATTGTAGACCGATAGTGTTGAATAAACATTTGGACATTGTACCATAATAGGATCCACTACCCCGAAATTCTTTTGAAAAATAATATGTTTGTTTTTTCATAGAGAAAACGTGTTTCAAAAAATCATATATTGAATTTGAAGGCAAATCTTGCATCATGAGATTTTTGAATAATCAAGGTTTAGGTCCCACCAATTTTGTGTAATCATTGGTTAATTTCTTTGTATCTACCTTTGTGTTACTTCATTTATTCTTTACATGTATCATTTTGACATCATGTTACAGTCATAGCATGCATGGTCATTCATTGTAGAATATGTTTATGACATGCATGGTCATTTTCTGTATATACCCATGTATCAATTTATTTATTCCTTAAATGTATCATGTTGGCATCAGGTTGTATTCATGCATTCATAGTCAGCATGATTTATCTTTATATACCCATGTATCAATTTATTCATTCTTTACATGTATCATGTTAGCATCAGGTTACATTCATGTATTCATAGTCAACATGATTTTTCTGTATATATCCATGTATCAATTTATTCATTCTTTACATGTATCATGTTAGCATCAGGTTGCATTCATGCATTCATAATTAGCATGATTTTTCTGTATATATCCATGCATTAATTTGCTTATTCTTTACATGCATCATATTGACTTTGGGTTGCATTCATGACAAACATAGTCAACATGATTTCTCTGCATATGTTCATGCATTAATTTGATTACTCTTTACATGCATTGATTTGTTTATATAAATCATGTTGACTTTGGGTTGCATTCATGACAAACATAGTCATCATGATATGCTCATGCATTAATCTGTCATATTAGCATTAGGTCGTATTCATAAAACACATGGTCAGCATGATTTTCTTTATATATACTCTGTGTCAATCATTCATTGTTTACATGCATCATAATTGACATCATGTTGCATTCATAGTGTATACGATCATTCATTAGGAAATATGCTGAAATATACATGGTTATTCATTGCATATATCCATGCGTTATTGTTTATTCTTTGCTTGTAACATGTTGGCATCGTGATTGCATTTATTACATACATGGTCAGCATGTCTCCATTGTATATGTCCGTACATCACATTGTTTATGTTTCACGGACATCAAATTGCATTCATGGCTCCTTCATCATGACATACATTTGTGGAAATAAAACAGAATTTAGCTTGGCTTTAAGAGTCTTTGAAAGAATTTTCATTTCCAATCAGAGGTATAAGAAGTACTAAGTACCTTTTAATACAGGCTAGTGCTATGGAGAATGAACAAGTTGTTGAATGGAAAGAATGGAAAGGGTATAGGAAGAATTGCGAGAATAGCTGGCAAAGTATCAAGCAGAATCTAAGGATCAGATGACTAAATTGATAGAGCTGATGTTCGTCGTAATCAAAGGAAAAGGATACACTGAAAATTTGCTGCCAGAGAAGGGTTAGAGGCACAAAAGGGTCAGACTGATGTCATGATTTTGGATGGCCAGAACATAGTTAATCCCGTCAACGTCCTAAACTCAGATGATCCAGCTGAATAGTCAAAATTGAAAATGGTTGAATCGAATGAGGCTGAGTTGGTAGATTCCCAAGGGAAATACTAGTTGTTAGATGAAAGGCTCTGGCCAGTAGAAAGTACCGATGTATTTGGGAGTTTAGATGCGAAAGAACAATGTTTGGTCCTCGATTTAGTCATTCCTCCTAAGTTCAAGATCCCTGACTTTGTGAAATATGACGGGACGACCGATCTGTCAGCCCACATCACTATGTTCTGCTGAAAGATGACAAGTCATTTAGATAATGATAAGCTTCTAATTCACTATTTTCAGGATAGCCTCAGCGGGTCCGCAATTAGGTGGTATAGTCAGTTGAGCAAGGATCAGATTCGCTCTTGGAATGATTTGGCTAGGGCTTTTCTAAACCAGTACAAGCATATGACCGACATGACACCTGATCGTCTCATTTTGCAAAATATGGAGAAAAGAGCTACTGAGAACTTCAAAGAATATGCTCAAAGGTGGAGGAACATGTCCACCCAAGTACAACCACCTTTGATACAAAAGGAAATCACCGTCCTTTTTGTGAGTACACTACGAGCCCCGTACTATGATAGACTCGTCGTCAATGCCTCGAAGAATTTTACGAATATAGTAATATCAGGGGAGATGATTGAGAATGCTATCAAGAATGGGAAACTTGAAGGAGAAGGAACATCCAATGCCGAGAGAAATAGGGCACCTAGAAAGAAAGAGATAGATGTCCAAGCTATGGGAGATTTTGTCCCATATTCCCAATTTCCCTCATACTAATCATGTTACCCTACCGAGGTACCTTCAAGCCTTTATCCTTATGTACCAACCCAAGCACCTAATCCTATACTACTTGAAACATGGCCTGCGTCCAGAAAACGACCACGGGACAACCAAGAAAGAATTCCAATCCCCATCCCTGACCTGCTACCATTACTAATAAAGAATCAGTACCTTACCCCGGTACCTTTGAAAATAGCTCCGAATCCATCAGCAAGGAGTTATGACCCTAACAGTAAGTGTGATTATCACCTAGGCGTAGTTGGGCATTCAATTAAAAAATGCAGACAACTGAGGGAAATGATTGAAAGTCTTATCCGCGATGGTATTTTGACACTGGAGCTTATCAATCAGATGAAGGCCGCTTTGCCAAAAATTAGTTTCTTTCAAGGTTTTAGGAGGAGAATTACTACCTTTGAAGGATGTAAATAGGAGCATTTTGATGCATGTAGTTTCAGACCTTATGATGAAAACGCTTGTCTCATGTCGACATTCATATGAATTAAATGAATTTTGAATTTTAAATGCTTTGTGTTTGTTGTGTTTTAACAATAATTTGAATTTGCAAAAACAAGCATTAAGGAAGTTTTAAATAATTGATGGTCTCGAGAATATTGATGATCATTGTTACAAATAACCAATACCTTCTCCCCTCTCTTTTAGGCTTTCCTAGGCCTAAATCCCTTGAACCGAGACCACTTGGAAAACCTAATGCTTCAAGCAATATGAATGACTGAACTTCATAAAACCATTGTCATTATAGAATAAGCAAAGATGTAGATTCTAGTCTAGGCTATGATAAAGGAACGAACTTTTTGAAATTTTTTCGAATTCCTTGAAATTCAAACAAATGAGACATTCTTTCAAGAATTTAGATCATGCTAATTTGGTGTGTCAAGATTGTGCTAAAACCATTCATGCCTTTACCAATAACTACAAAACACTAATTGCCCAAACATCACTTCATGATTGATACCCTGGAGCACAATGATTAAACTAAATTATCCCATGTCCCAGAGAAAACCTGTTTTTGGGTCATATTTTTCTTGTCTCTTCTAAGAACTCAGAATTGAAACTCAGTCTTTTCAAAATAGACCTAGACTTGTTATGTTCCTCGTTGATACAATTTCCCAAGGTTGATCAAATTGGGGCATCATATATGGAAATGATGGATACGTGGTGAATAAGGATGGATTAACACATGAATCATTGGGGCATGCATTGAAAAGAAAATTGTGATATCATGCATATGAGAATTCGGATGATTCCAAAGTGTAAAATGAAATTCTGATTATCTATTTCCACTGGGGATTGCTTTTCAATGTGAATATTCATGCTTGAAATGAAAAATGGCCATCTTTCATATCCTTGTCACAAAAAAAAAATTATCTATAGTTACCCATTTTGAACCAAAAGAATTCTTTCTTCTTTGAACCCTGATCAAGGATCACCCTCTACACTAGGGGCAAATGCGAGGAAGGATCACTGAGAAATGATTCCTAACTAAAAGATAGATACAAAGCAAATTGAGCCCCGAATAAAGATGGGTCCACTCTGTCAAAATAAGATGCAAGAGAAAAAAAGTGTGAAAAAGTATGGCAAATGAAAGTCAAAAGCAAAGAAGAAAAAGAGCAAACTCAAGTAAAATGAATGAAAGGTCTAAAAAGGACAAATACTTCAAAGCGAATCCTCCTCAAGAAATGATCCTTGATTTGATTACCCTCAAACACATATTTTGGGCCCATTTATCCTTTCTTTCTGAACCCCGAACCATGGCCTACATTACGTGCTTTAAAAGTCCATTTTGATTAAGCATGAGTATTTAATTTCAAGGGTTTTTCCTCAGATTTTATCCCATCTCATCGAATTATCATTTCACTAAGGAAGAATTTAGAATTCTCAAGTGCATGGTTGCAAGAAAAAAGGAGAGAAAAAATGGAAAGAATGCGACTCTAGGGCAAAAACCCAAAAACAGGCGGTATAGAGTAAAATGGGAATTTCTAATGCCACCTATGATAATGCCGATACCACGAAAAAGAAGGTCATCTTAAAGAAGTGGTCATTGAGGAACATCTGGGAATTTCTGAACCTCCCAAATTGTTAGCTCTCATTCAAAGGATTGATTTCAAAAACTGAGACTTCTTCCTTCCAAGATTAAACTTTCTCGTTTAAACATTCTTGCTAATCTTGACGCTTGTCAAAATGCCTTGATATGGAAACTAAAAGAATGTTGAATTTGTTTGGTTCTCAATGAATTCATGATCTATGAAACCTGTTCCATTTGTAAGCCTAGAATGGGTATACATTTTTGTTATGAAGTTTTCCTGAAAAAGCCAGAATCTTGTTATACCAAGTTTGCCAATCCTAGTTGAAAAAAAACCCAGATTGACACTTAGAGAAATTTCTAACAGTGATCATCAGTCTTCAAAAGATTTGTACATCACACACTATGGGGTTAATATTTTTTGTTCAGAAATTTTCAAAATGTGAAAACAAATAAACATATTTTTTTGAAATACCCATTTTTGATGTTGACATGAGACAAGGGTTTTTCTAACCCAAAGGTATCGAACTACTAGGATAGGTCTTGACTTCCAGATATGAGAACAAGAGATAGAACCCGTTTCAGACCTCTGTTGATGAGAGTTTGAAAACTGTTGGGGCAAAGAGTATAGCCAAAACGAATTGAAGATATACTCTGATTTGAAAAGGAAAAAATGAATTTGAAAGTGATGCACTCAAAAGAATATATCTTATTTAACCTTGCACTAAAAATAGTCAATTGTAAGTATAGTAGTTAGCAAGGGTTGAGTCCTCAGGGATTGGGTTTTAATTTATAAGTTATTAGTTTATCACTTAAGTTCAAAGACAAGAAAAGAAAATGGGGTTTTGAAATAATTAAAATTAAAGAAAACAAGATAAGTAAAAAGCAAATAAATAAGAGAAAATCAAATATATAGGAGAAGTAATGTTAAGGTTTCATTCTCCACCACTAGACAATATTATGAATCAAATTCAGATTTATCAATATCAATTATCTATCAAAGTTAAGAACCGTAGATAACAACATCCCGTGTTACCCCAATCCTTCCTTAGTTCGTCGTTAAGCAGGACGAACGCCACTACTTAATCTCTAACTATCAAACAACCTAGGATAAACATCTCTAAATTTAATTTGACAGCAACTTTATGATGAGAAAGATAGGTTGATCTAAGCAACAAAAGCATGAACATGAATTGCTTAACTTAGGTTATGTTCCACTTTGCAATTAGCGAAAACTTGACCATAATCATTAATCACAAATTGTCACTTATGAATAGGAAATCAAGACAATTACACGGATCAAGACTCCTAAACTAGCATTAGACAATTATCAAGATCTATCTAGTTTGCAACCTAAACAAATCAAGACAACATTATGAACAATTCTTACAGAAGAACACAAGCAACTTTGATAGAAAACTAATGATAGATAGAATCTCAAAATCAATTACAAAACATGTCTAGGGCTTTGAAATCACCCATAACCAAAGAAAAGTTTAACCTAACATAAGATAGATAATATGTACATAAAACTAAAAAGAAAATAAAAGAATAGAGAAGAAGAAGAAAATTGATGATCCCTTGAGTCACCTCAAAAGATTATGATAGTTTGTGGCTCAAAATATGGTATTTATAGAGCTTTTTTGAGTCTTGAATACCCTTTCTTGCTGATCAAGGAAGCTAGGAGTCAGAGGAGTGCAAAGTAGGCAACAATTTTGAGTTTTGTGGTTTTTCCCGATTCTTAGGACCATAAGGTCGGAGCTACAGCGCCAAGTACACTGATTTATGGCTTTTTGTCCTCTTATGTAGATTTCATGACTGCTGCACTATTTCACACTTTGTCGACTGATTTGGATGAACATCCATTGTCCAATTTAGGCATGTAAACTATATTTGGAAAGGTATTCAAGTCAGCTTCAAAAGTTAAGAAGGACGTTTCTTCAAATAATGACTTTAACATAATGATTTCCTTGCAACAAGCTCCGGAGGTCAGATCTGTCTGATCATCTAGCAATAAGAATTTGATCTTTTTGACTCTCAAGTCTTCTTCCATCTTATGATTGTGATTTTGTAAGATCTTTACCATCATTATTGACATATTTTGACTTCATTCTCCTTATTGTACCTAAAATTCAAAAACATAATATAAGTAAACAAGATAAAGATCGAAAACATAACAAAAACTAAAGGTAGAAAGGCATAAAATGTATATTTTTGGAGCTTATCAGAAAGGCTAAGCCAAAGTCTAGAAAAACAATCGGGAGCATTTGCATCAATCATGAGCACTCATCTCTTTATTGAGCTTTTGCATCTACACAGTGTCGACAAGCATTTGCATTGGCACTATTCCATAAAGCATCTTCATTTTACCTTTACATTTACATCCTCCATGGATATTTGCATATACGTCATCTCAAGCAATTGCATCATTTCTAGAATCATTACATTTTCATTATTGTGTGGTAATTGCAGTTACACCATTCATAGACCAGTTACATGAACACAATTAGTAGGGACATCTGCATCAAGAAGCATATGCATCAACCTAAGCCATTCGCATTTACACCATGAAGCATCTGCATCATATTCAATATCTGCATCTGTAGTACAAAGCATGTGCATCAATCCAAGCCATTTACATTTGCACCAAGAAGCATTTACATCAATCCAAGCCATTTACATTTGCACCATGAAGCATGGGCATCTTGTTAAAGACATTTGCATCTACATCCTCTCTCAAAGCTTTTGGGTATAATTTTCAACACTATTTTTAAAATGAGCAAGTCTTTGGTGGTGATAGCTGAAGCTTCTGGAGGAAATACCCATAAATTTTCAACATGATTTTAAAAGTAAGCAAGTCTTTGGTGGTGATAGTTGAAGGTTCTGGAGGAGATACCCAGAATTTTTGAACATAAATTTTACAATGAGAAAACCTTTGGTGGTGATAGCCAAAGCTTATAGAGGGGATATCCATAATTTTACAAATTTTGAAAGCGAACAAGTCTTCAGTGGTGATAGTTGAAGCCTCTGGTGGAGATATCCAGGGTTTTATAATTTTTGAACAATCAGAAATCTTCTTCTAGAGGAGTTACCTGATAACTCGTATAATTATATAGTTTTTAGTTATGTTTTACTATTGTTTTGTGTCAAATACGAGTTATTATTGCTTAGTCTAATTGTGTTTATGATTTTTTATATTTTTATGTAATTTGGTGTTTTTCACGAGTTTTTTTGAGTGATTTCAGATTACTAGGTTAAATCAAGAATTAAGGGCAAATCCAGTTCAGTTCCAGTTCCGACACCTTTTGCCCTATCAGCTATATCTGGAGTTTCACTGAAGCAATAAGGCTGAAATTTTAACAATGCAAAGTTAAGAGGCATATATATCTTTTTCATGCTTTACACTTATTGAAACGGAGTCGTTTTCCCTAGCGAAATCAACCATCAATTTGGCTGATGTGCAATGACGTTTGTGCTGACAAGTTTTGGTATTTTGACCATATCTTCTGATCCACATCAGGAAATGAGCTGATTCCAACGGCTATGGATCACCGACTGATAGGGAAACATATTTCTAGAAGAACATTTGATCAGATCAAGCCTCCAATATTAGCTAAATCAACCATCAAGTTGGCTGATGTGCAATGACGTCTGTGCTGACAAGTTTTGGTATTTTGACCATATCTTCTGATCCACATCAGCAAATGAGCTGATTCCAACGGCTATGGATCACCAACTGATAGGGGAACATTTTTCTAGAAGACCATGTGATCAGATCAAGCCTCCAACATTGACAAAATCGACCAACAAGCTGGATGATCAAAATTGTCATGCAATATGACGAAAATTGTTAGAAAAATGCACCCATCTATTATACCTACCTTTGAAATTTATAAAGCTTGTCTCTTGTCATTTAGCTCTCCAAAATGTGTATAAATAGAGGGCCTTGGATGATTGTAGGAGATATTATACATTGGTAGGATATTAGCCATTGCAATGTAATTCTCTAAGTTTTCTTCTTCTTTGCTTTCTCTAGTTTTCTTTTTCTTTATTTACTTATGCTTCTTACATTTCTTTTCATTTTATTCATATCTAGTATGTGTTGCTAATCATATTGTTGAGGTGATGAGGTGAAGCTTTTGGTAAATGCTAAGGTTAGTCTCTTAAACATGAGCTAAAATGAATCATCATTTATAAACACTAGTATAGATATTATTTTCTTTTGGTTTAAAATCATACTTGCAAAGTAGGGATCTAGATTCATTATTGACAATGAAAATGGCACAGTAAATGCTTGGTTTCATAACCTTGATTTGTTGTAGACATATACCTTGGCATAAGGAATGCTTGGACTCTTTTTATGAGTTTTGAGGACACCAAATGAACATAATATCATATGCTATGGACGTTGGACAATTTGGACTGAATTGCTAAACCTTCCGATTGGAACCTCCCTTGTGTGTGGATTTCAATTGTGTAATAAAACAAGATTAATCTTAGCATAACACCAAGAGTGGATTCTCTAACCTCAACATCTTTTCTTATTGTTTTTTTATATTTTGTTTAATTTCTTTTATATTTTGTTTATTTTGTTCTCTAATATCTTGTTTATCTTATTTTGTTGTTGATTCCCTAATATCTTGTTTACTTTCTTTTTCTTATATATTTATAAACTTATACTTACTAATACGCTTCCCCTGTGGTTCGACCTCGGACACCCGAGAATTTATTACTTGAACATAACCTGCACTTGGGTTTACAACTCTTAATTGAGTCTCCATCAAGTTTTTGGCGCCGTTGCCGGGGAGGCAATACTAAGTATATAAGTTTATAAGTATATTTATTTTTATTGGCTGGTTATACCGCCTAATTTAGTATATTTATTTTTATTGGCTGGTTATACCGCCTAATTTTCTATATATTTATATTTATATTGTATATTAACTTTGTTTTATTTTTATTGGCTGGTTATACCGCCTAATCTGTATATTAACTTTGTTTTATGCTTGTTTGGTGACGTGATTTTAGATCTCGTCGTTTAGTTAGATTTTATTGTGAAACTTTTTCAGGTAATCTTTCTAATACAGCTCCTACCATGTGCACGATGGACGTGTAACGGTAAATGTCGTTCTATTGGGATTCTGTCCTCTAATCGAGATGGTAAAATTGAATTCATTAAGGATGGACTGAGTAAGGAGAATTTGGGTAATATCCAACTTTCTCTTGAGACGCATCCTAGTGGAGACGTACAAAGAGAAATTCTTGATTTATGGCCGCAATTCCAAAGGGAATGGCAACATCTTGGGAATCTGATGTTAAAAGACCCTGCTTGCCAGCTTGTAAGAAAACTGGATGGGAAGCATATCCTCGACTCATAGAAGGCGTTTAAGCCGTTTCTGGACGTAAAACCAGAGGAAGATGTGAGCCACAATCACAACTACAATAAATGACTTCTCAGCTTTTGGTTTGATTTGCAATAACTTCATTTCGGTTTAATTTACGTGTTGTTCGATTTGTGTAATTAGTCTCATTTTTTTTTTGCATTGGTCTTTTACGGTTGATTTTTCTTCTCTTTTTGATTTTCTTCCTGAAATCACGCAAAAATCTTTTGTTAGGTTAACATTTTCTTCTGACAGGTCAGATACACTTTCGGCGACATTATTACTCTTGTCTGATTCACTACTCAGTCCTCTATATATTACACCATGTACTCATTCTCTTTCAGGCACTCGAAAAAGAAAAAAAATGGAAAGCACTTCGTCCCAGCGCATTAAAAAAATTTGTATCTTTGGAGGTGCTTGTCCAGGGAAAAATAACATATTCGCTGATGAAGCCATAAGAGTTGGAGTAATACTTGCCCAACAAAAGATCCAGTTGATTTATGGAGGCGGTAGTACGGGTTTAATGGGAGCAGTCGCTACAGTAGCACACGTCGGAGGAAGTCCAGTTCTAGGAATCGTGCCAAAACTATTCACAGATTTTTGTGGACCTACCGTGGGTAAGGAAATACAAGTCTGGAGTATCCCTGAACGGATGACAATCATGTACTATTCTGCCGATGCATTCATTGCTTTACCAGGAGGTCTGGGTACATTGGAAGAAATAGCTTGCGTGGCTTCTTGGTCATCTTTGGTCACAAATAAGAAACCCATTGGTTTGCTTAATATTAATGGTTATTTTAGTAATTTACTTTCATATTTAGATAATGCTGTGGAAAATGGATTCATGTTTTCAGAGGCAAGGAGAACCATAATTTCTGCTACAACCATTGAAGATTTACTCAAAAAGCTCCAAGCTTATGAGTATTTATCTGCTACGGTTGTTTCGCAAACGCTCAGAAAAAGAAAAAGAGATATGGACGAGCAAGGAGTGGATTGCACTTTGTCTTTGTGACATTATCTAACATTTTGTTTGTTGTGTCTCAGTTATAATAAGTGGTTAGCAACCTCTGCAGGTAATATGTCCCTTACCCCTACTAAAAAAAAAAAAATTTGTTGTGTTTTAAGACATTTAGAAGTATTCATTCTGAACAAGGTCTGAGTAAGGGAGACTTGAGACATACCTTGTCAGTTTGATTTAATCTTTTAAAAAAAAATATTGTGTTTTAAGCCATTCAAAAGTATTCATTCTGAACAAGGTCTGAGTAAGGGAGACTTGAGACATACCTTGTCAGTTTGATTTTAATCTTTTTATGTTTACTTGTTAATTTTTGTTTAGTATTTTTGGATTATTTAGGTTGCATGAGTTTGTTTTGTTTTGAGTCTTAGTTGTTCCTATTCTTATGTTATTAGTTCTTTTCTCTTACACATGATTCTTTCATTTGGGTTAATAGACTTACATTGAGGACAATGTAAGAATTAAGTGTGGGGGGAATGATTTAGGATTTCTTTTATTTTTGTCTACAATTTTTTTTTATGAGTCTGTATTATTATTTTTAGTGTGTTTTAGTTCCTTTTCAATACTATGATGAGATATGAATTGCATAAGTCTAAAACAGATTTATTAGTGAGAAGATTTTCATGAGAATTGAACTTGATATCAATCTTTTTATGAGCCAATGTTAATATGATATGTTGATTGAGAAAGAAGCATGTTTAGACTTAATCTGACTTGTATAATCATCCTTGTGAGTTTTTGAGCCTATAATGATTGACGCATTATACAAATCAATCTAATTTCTTTCTTGAGTGCTCTTATGATTACATGATTCTCTAGAACTTGCTTTAGACCTTGTTGAGACTATATTGATGCATGTGACAACATGAATATGATAGAGGCATTAGGATTTTTAGCCAGGGCCAAACAGCCATCCCTTATTGATGTTCCAAGAGAACACACCCCTAGTGAGCCAATTTGAGCCTACATTGAATAAGCTATTTATTTGGTAACCACAACTTACACCTAGCCTAAATATAACCCTTGTTCTAAAGATGGATTATATATTTTGAGACATATTGCAAAAAAAAAACAAGGGATATTTTTAGTTAAAAATTTGGGTTGGAAACAAAAGATAAGTGTGGGGGAAGAAAAGAAAAGAAAAAGTCAAGAGAAAAAGAAAGAGATCATTGTCAAATACATTCCCATATTAAAAAAAAAAAAAAATCTTCTCTTGAACTTCTAGTTAAAGTAAAGAAAAAGATGTTACAAAGTTGGTTAGAATGATGCAAAGGCTCAACATGAATATTTAGCCTATGTTATTATGTGCTTTATAAGAGTTTTGAGAAGTTTTATTTGTATGATCTTATTATGTCTCTAAACTCTATGAACTCTTTGGAACCTTTGTGATATCTTTATCCTTTTGTTCTTTAACCACATTATAACCCTTTGGCCCCATTACAACCTTGAATAAAGACCTCTTGATTTATGAAGTTGTATGATCTAAATAGTGGAGAATAGGTGGACAAGCAAGCATATGGTAGAAGTGTTTTCATGAGATTGATTGAGTGTAAACACTTTACCACTACTTTAAAGAGTGAAAATCAAGAGAGTATCCCATGTGAGAAGTTGAGATTAAGTTTGAATATGCACTAATTTGATTGAAATATGTTATGTTAATATTGGCTTAACTCAAACTATTTACATTCAAGCAAGATTTTTTGTGAATTTCTTTAAGCTATTGATTAGTTTTTAAGACTTGTCCAATGATTATCTCTAATTTATATTGGAAGGATTAGTTATAATTATTATTTTTAGTTTTTCTTATGTCTTCAATGTTTGTGGGTATCGTCCTAGTAAACCCTCACGAGACTAAACTCGTCCACTAGGGACACCTAGGGGTTTAAAGGCTTGTGTCACATGCTAATTGCCACCGTGATTTCCTACGAAAATGGATTAGATTAGATTTTCTTATTTTATTTTTATTGAGTCGTTGCTAGGGACTAGCAACAATCTAAGTGTGGGGGTGTGATAACTCGTATAATTATATAGTTTTTAGTTATGTTTTATTATTGTTTTGTGTCAAATACGAGTTATTATTGCTTAGTCTAATTGTGTTTATGATTTTTTATATTTTTATGTAATTTGGTGTTTTTCACGAGTTTCTTTGAGTGATTTCAGATTACTAGGTTAAATCAAGAATTAAGGGCAAATCCAGTTCAGTTCCAATTCCGACACCTTTTTCCATATCAGCTATATCTGGAGTTTCACTGAAGCAATAAGGCTGAAATTTTAACAGTGCAAAGTTAAGAGGCATATCTATCTTTTTCATGCTTTACACTTCTTGAAACGGAGTCGTTTTCCCTAGCGAAATCAACCATCAAGTTGGCTAATGTGCAATGACGTCTGTGCTGACAAGTTTTGGTATTTTGACCATATCTTCTGATCCACATCAGGAGGATCACCGACTGATAGGGAAACATTTTTCTATAAGAACATTTGATCAGATCAAGCCTCCAATATTAGCTAAATCAACCATCAAGTTGGCTGATGTGCAATGACGTCTGTGCTGACAAGTTTTGGTATTTTGACCATATCTTCTGATCCACATCCGCAAATGAGCTGATTCCAACGGCTATGGATCACCAACTGGTAGGGGAACATTGTTCTAGAAGACCATGTAATCAGATCAAGCCTCCAATATTGACAAAATCGACCATCAAGCTGGATGATCAAAATTGTCATGCAATATGACGAAAATTGTTAGAAAAATGCACCCATCTATTATACCTACCTTTGAAATTTATAAAGCTTGTCTCTTGTCATTTAGCTCTCCAAAATGTGTATAAATAGAGGGCCTTGGATGATTGTAGGAGATATTATACATTGGTAGGATATTAGCCATTGCAATGTAATTCTCTAAGTTTTCTTCTTCTTTGCTTTCTCTAGTTTTCTTTTTCTTTATTTACTTATGCTTCTTACATTTCTTTTCATTTTATTCATATCTAGTATGTGTTGCTAATCATATTGTTGAGGTGATGAGGTGAAGCTTTTGGTAAATGCTAAGGTTAGTCTCTTAAACATGAGCTAAAATGAATCATCATTTATAAACACTAGTATAGATATTATTTTCTTTTGGTTTAAAATCATACTTGCAAAGTAGGGATCTAGATTCATTATTGACAATGAAAATGGCACAGTAAATGCTTGGTTTCATAACCTTGATTTGTTGTAGACATATACCTTGGCATAAGGAATGCTTGGACTCTTTTTATGAGTTTTGAGGACACCAAATGAACATAATATCATATGCTATGGACGTTGGACAATTTGGACTGAATTGCTAAACCTCCCGATTGGAACCTCCCTTGTGTGTGGATTTCAATTGTGTAATAAAACAAGATTAATCTTAGCATAACACCAAGAGTGGATTCTCTAACCTCAACATCTTTTCTTGTTGTTTTTTTATATTTTGTTTAATTTCTTTTATATTTTGTTTATTTTGTTCTCTAATATCTTGTTTATCTTATTTTGTTGTTGATTCCCTAATATCTTGTTTACTTTCTTTTTCTTATATATTTATAAACTTATACTTACTAATACGCTTCCCTGTGGTTCGACCTCGGACACCCGAGAATTTATTACTTGAACATAACCTGCACTTGGGTTTACAACTCTTAATTGAGTCTCCATCAATACCCAGAGTTTTACAGTTTTAAAAATGAGCAAGTCTTTGGTGGTGATAGCCAAAACTTCTGGAGGAGATATCAGAATTTTATTTAACATCTGCATCAAGAAACATTTGCATCAAATCAAGTCATTTACCTTTGCATCAAAGATATTTGCATCTTGTTTAACATCTGCATTTGCACCCTTCTCAAAGCTTTCAGGTATAATCTTCAACATGTTTTTAAGAACCAATATCCAGAGTTTTAAAATTTTTTAAAAGGAAGAAAGTATTTGGTAGTGTTAGCCGAAGCCTCTGTTGAGATATCCAAGGTTTTATAGTTTAAAAAAAAAAAAGAGAAAGTCTTTGGTGGTGAAAATCGAAGCCTTTGTGGAGATATCTAGAGTTTTAAATTTTTTTGAAAAGGGCGAAAGTCTTTGGTAGTGATAGCTGAAGCCTCTGTGGAGATATCCAGAGTTTTAAAATTTTTTTAAAAAAAATGAGAAAGTCTTTGGTAGTGATAGCCAAAGCCTCTATAGAGATATCCAGAGTCTTAAAATTTTTGAAAAGGGAGAAAGTCTTTGGTGGTGATAGCTAAAGCCTCTAACAGAGATATTCAGAGTTTTACAGTTTTAAAAATGAGCAAGTCTTTGGTGGTGATAGCCGGAACTTCTGGAGAAGATACGCAAAATTTTAAACACTGCTGAGAACAAGACAGGTTAAGACCCCGAGACCATTGTCGAGGTCATTTCTTCTCTTGCAAATCGAACTCGTTTCTTTAAGACGGTTCGAGCCTTGATTAGTTAGGGAAGTCAATTTAACGACAAAATCTTCTATTTACAGCTTTTTAAAAAAAAAAAATGAATGAAAAAAATGAAAAAATGATGAAAAATGAAAAAATGAGGAATGAAAACCCCTTTCCTTTTCTCTTCACATGTGATTTCACTAACCGATAAAAATTAGTGTTTGTTTATCTTTGCCTGATTCCTAATTCTCAGCAATAGCCAAAGAGGGGCAGCTGTAGATACCTAATTTTGTTCGAACCACTAAATCAGGTATGTTTTCTTCCTAAATTGATATTTCAGAATGCAAAAAAGGCTTTTCTCATCCTGCAGGTGGTATTCCTAGACTTAGTCTACGAAGGCAAGCATAAAAAGTCAAACTTGAAAAGGTCAACCCCGAAAAGCCAACTACTAAAAAGTCAACCCATTTTCAAAATCAAGATTTGAAGTTCAATTGAAAAAATGGTGAAATAATTTTGATAATCCAAAGTCTACATTGAAAGATATGGAAGTCGGAAGTTGGGTTACGGAGATTCAGTAGAAAGGAAACCTTAGTTCAAAAAATTTAGGAAAAAGTGCTTAAATGATCAAATTGGTCAAAATTAAAGGTTCCAAATGAAAGATAAGCACTAACTACGGGTAATGGAGAAGCTACTTGGAAGAAAAACTGAAGAAAAAGTTAATTCGAAATAAAACCGAGAATTAGGGTTTTTAGTGGATTTTGGTGAAATTGGAAAAATTACAGAAAAGTCCCGATTCGGTAAAACTAAAGCCCCTAATTGATGAGGAGTGATTAAACGAGGATAGCCCGAGGCTCGGTTTGAAGAAATTCTGAGAAAAGAGCCGATTAGAGGAAAAACGGAAAAACGAGGAAATTTCTGATAGTAAAAAAAAAGGAAAAATCAAATCAGAGGGGAATTTGATCGTAAAAATTGGAAGTTTTTGGACCAACTCCAATTCATTATATGACAAAGGCCTAGAAAAAAAATCTAAAAACCGGACTTGTTTTGAGCAAAACCAGGCTTCGGAGGCAAAAGGGCAAAACTGGAAAATTCAAGAAAAATACCAAAAGAGATCCCAAAATTATCAAAATTTGTAGATCTCATTCTTAAATCATTTCTAAGAGATTGGCAAAAGAAAATCTGGATTCGGAGTTCGTTTGCAAAATAGCCAAATCCCGGGCCCACTATGTAGAAATTCAAAAGGATAAATCCCGAAAAAATAGCAAATGAGTTCCAAAATTTTTGAAAATTTGAAGATCTCATTCTTAAATTATTTGGAAAAGATTGGTGAAAGAAAATCTGAATTTGGAGTTCGTTTGCAAAATGACCAAATCTTGGGCCCACTATGCAGAAATTCAAGCACATAAATCCCGAAAAAATAGCAAATGAGCTCTAAAAATTATCACAAATTCCAGATCACACTTTTAATTTATTTGGAAGAGATTGGTGAAGAAAAATCTGTATTAGAAACTCGTTTAAAAATGGTAAAAGTTCGGGTACACAAAATGACAATTTTGGATGAAAAAATCCAAAAAAATAGCAAGTGGACTCAAAAAATTTTGAAAACATCTAGAATTCAATTTTTTATTATTTTGGAAGTATTGAAAAAATAAAATTTGAATTTGGAGTCCTTTTGCTATTTATTTAGGTTCGGGGGGTCAAAAAGGTCATTTTATCAAAAAAACCGAAAAAGGCTTTTCTTGCAATGGAATTGGGCTTGATTTTAAGAGGGCAATCAGCCAAGCCCATGATGGAGATTAATTTTGCTGAGCCATTTCATCTAAGGGCCAAGAGAGAAGAGGAAGGTAGTTATTTTTGTGATCAAGCCTTTGAATTTGCAACACATGGACCAATGGTTGGAGATGGATGATGTCATATTTGTAATCCTATTTATGACATCATCATGACATCATATATATTAGGGGCTGATTATTCTAATCTAATGGTGAAAATTTTACATAGAAAGCATCTAGAAGTGATAGCCATTGGATGAAAAAAAAATAATCACCTTGCTTCTAGAAGGGGGCCATTCGGCCAAGGCTTTAGAGGAAGGGGTTGAGAACAGATTTTTTCAGAAGCTTTGAAGGCTGAAAAAATAGTAGCTAAGGAGAAAAAGAGGATAAAAAAGAATGGAAAAAGAGAGGAGAAAAAAGGAGAAGGAAAATAAGGGTTTTGGCTTATTTTCTTATTGATTTGGAAAGCTAGAGCAAGGTAGCTATGTTCTTTCATGGTTTTTTCATATTTTATTGACATGATCTTGTTTTTTGATTGATATTTTTTCTTTTTTATGAAATCAACTTGTTTCTAAATAGCTACTATTTTGCTTTCTAAAGAAAATATATATAAAAAAAAAACATGTTTTCAATTTATTTTTATTTTTTTACAATGGCCTAATGGTCTTTCTTCTTTTAGATGATTTTATTTTTGATCTTGTTCATGAGATTTATTGTGGTAGGTTAGCTTACTTGTGTTAGATTAGCTTGATTTGTAGTAGGTTAGCTTTATTGTGCTAGTTTAACAATACATCATGCCATGTGTTTGTGGAAATACCATGCTAGGTTTATAAGACCATTCGGCTATGACATGTTTAAATGACCATGTTTGCATTTTATTTTATTTTTTGTGTTAACTTGATTAGTATGCTTCCATTTATGTTTACATATTTAGACAATGCCATGTGTTTGTTATATTGTCATTGATATGTTCATGAGTTATTTTAGTCACTATATTTGCAGTATTATCATGTTTGCTACAATGTGTTTGTGTTATTTGCTAGCTAGGATTATACCATGTTATTTGAGAACCATTCAGCCAAGATGACCCTTTTTGCTTTGTGTGTGCATTTGCATTTTGTATAGTTGATAGGTTTATATTTCATGCCATAACATTGTGTATTTTGATTTGGTTTCCCATGTGTTTGTGTTATTGGCTAGATAGGATTGCATTAGGTCATTTGGGAGCCATTCGGCCTTTGCATGTGTTTCTTCCTTATGTGTGCATTTGCATTTTGTTTAGGTACCATTGCTTTGCATTATTATGCCATGAAATTGTGTATTAGTTGTTGTTTATTCATGCATTAGTATTAGGTTTATTGGTCATTATATGTTCATAACATTTTCATGCATTCTCATGATATTTTAGGTCTAGGCCATCTTAATATTACCATGCATATTCCCATGCATAGAAGGTATAGAATCATATTGGTATTTCCATGCATTGCTATGCTATTTAGGTCACTTTGTATTGCCATGCATTTCATGTCAATTTAGGTCTAAGTCTCATTTGCATTATTATGCATCTCATGCCAACTTAGGTTAGGTTTACATTTATTGCCATGCAAGTTTGTAAGGTCTAGGTTATATTATGCATGCCATGCATTTCCCACATCATTTAGGTTTTAAATCATGCATTTCATGCATTCAATTGGCTGTATGTTCATGCATCTCATGTCATGCCACATGATTTATGACTTAGGCCAATCAATGGCTCAAAGTCATGCTCACTTGAGCATACTTGTGGAAAATTAAAAAGTTGTCAAATTAATTATTCTACCTTTGTGTTTTTTTTACTCAGCCAATTTTTGTCCAAGACTTTAGAGGTTTTAGCTACTGTTAGTAGGTCCTCAAGAGAGTCTCCAATATTTTTACTTTGTTTTCAAATGATTTTATCAAAGGCAAAAAAATGTGTTTTGCCAAAACAGTTTTTCACCCAGTACTCGAACTTTCCCAATTTTTTTGGGAAGTCATCTTTAATCAAAAAATTAAACCACTTTTTTCTCGTGCAGTTTTACATGTTCTGAGTCTCCAGTATTTGTTTTAGAGTTTTTTGAATTTTTAAAAATAGGTAAAAAAATAGTGATTTAAAACTGGACAGTAGAGGCAGATTTGAATTCAAAAGAAAAACAATTGTTGAATTTGGCTAAGGCATTTAGAGGGGTTGGTTACGAACTTTAGCTACTGTCCTAGCTTAGTTTTTAGACTATTTTAAACTTAAAAAATGATTTTATAAAGTTCGGGTCAAGGGTGGTCAAGTCCGGGTTTTCAAATTTAAGAAATTAGAGCTATTTAAAAGAAGGGTTCTGCTATGGCTCATTTTCATCCAAGAATTTTCAAATTTGTTTTCAAACTAATCACAAAGTATTTTTGATTTTAGAAAATTTAATTTGATTTCTTTTCCTAAGGTAGTCGAATATCTTTTTAGGTATACGGATTTCCTTATTTAAAGGAAAAAAATATACTTTCATGCATTGCATTTTCCATATTCATGCATACTATATAATATGTGATTTTTCCTATGATGATTTTTATGGTATTGTTATTATCTTGATGTTATATTGTTTGTTATATGGTTTTGAATATTGCATGCTATCCTATGCTTTTTATTTAATCATTTATTTTTGTCACATCATTTAGCATATACTATGTTCATGCATTATTATTTTTATTTTCATGCATATTTCATGACAACATTATTTTATGTTTCATTCCATGTCATATAGATTATATTATTTAAAATATACCATGTCATTTAAATTTGCTAGGTCATTTAAATCATATTATTTCATATAGAATATATCATGTCACTTAGAATATTTCATTTCATTTAGAATATATCATCTTAATTAGGATATTTCATTTCATCTAGAATATGCTATTCCATTTAAATTATATCATATCATTTAGTTTACATCATATTATTTAGACTTTATTATATCATTTTTACTATGTCACACATGTTCATATTCATATTTTAAAAAAAAAAAAATTTGAAAAAGATAATGATTTTCAATAAAATAAAGATATTCCCGAGTTAAAATAATTCATGAGTTCTCTGTTGGGTAATTAATAAATTCCGAATCATTTTCAATTAAAAATGTAATTATTTTTTTAAATTTGGGAATTAATTTAAAATACCAAATTTTAAACTGACTTTTTACCGAAACTTGAGATAACACACAATTAATAAGATACCGTTTTATACGAGCGTTGTGGGGTGCTAATCCTTACCCGCACGTAACTGAGTCCCGATTCTGATTCTTCTATTTTCTCTCATTTATAACGAAGACTTGAAATTGGTTTTAAAAAATATTTTAATTAATTTTAAAATGTTTTACAAAACCGGTTTTAGTAGGTGGCCGATCACACCTAGCTAAAAAAGATTGATGGCGACTCCATGTCTTTTTCAAGGTCATTTTCAAAACCTTCATTTTTTTCAAGAGGAATTAAGTTGACTTTTTCTTGATTTTTTTTAATATCACGCTTAATGAATATAAAGTCTCGCAATGAGACTTGTTATTTTTTAATTTGCAACAATGATTATAGCTTTTAACAACATTGAAAATGATGTTTACTCAAACTTATATATATAGTTTTATACATTTATGACTTATGTTCATTTCCAATACAATTATCTCAATCTCATTCAATAATTCTATACAATTAAAATAGATAAATAAAAGAAAAGTTGAATGAATATCACTAAAATATGCATTTATTTACAAAGATTTTTTCTCTTAAAACAAATTCTAGAGAACAAGAAAGATAACTTTCATGTAACATTTTACAATGTTAACATGAATGTCATCTCTAGTTTGGTGAAAGTTGCGGATGATCTAAGAATAATGTCTATGTATTCAACGGTTAATTAATAGAGAACTTTTTTTCCATTTTTTGCTCTAGCCTCGCTTGGCATCCCATTGCTAATGCTAGAACCACCTTCTATCACATTAGTAGACTCCATGTAGAAAACAATCAAGTCATTTAGCTCCATTAAAGAGAACTTAACGTCAGGACTAATTTTCAAAGGTTACCAAGTTAGCCAAACTAATACATGTTTCAATAACTCTTGAGCTTTTGCAGGAATTTCGTTTTTAGCATAATTAAGAAAGAAAAAAAAAGAGCATATTATATCAAGCCTTGATTCTTTATTTTAAAATTAGATAACCAATGTTCTAATTACAAAAATTACAAGAACTTTTTAGTATCTCTGCCAAATTTAGTTGTTAATGTTGGATAAATGTAAAGAGTTCTACTTACAATCCAACTCACTCATGATTGAAGAAATGTTACTAGAAACAATTTTGTTTTTCCCAGCTGTAAAAAGTAATTCAATATTAGAAAATTAAGTCAAGAAAAAAAATAAAAATCAACTAAACTATGCTCTAAGTCTCTAAATCACGTGTAAGGTTTTGAAAGAATGTTATTTTTTAGGTTGGTAATGTGTACTGCAGATAGGTTCCATTGTATGTTTGAAGGAAAGGTTCATTGCCTACTGCAACATACCTGCAAAACAATTTCCAAAGTAAATTGTCACAAAACTAAAACTTGTTTTAGTTGTTCCATACAACTTACATAAATAAAATTACTTGACATGCAATGATAGTACTGCAACTAGCGGGACATCGAAAAATGACATCTTTAACATATGTAGCTTGTTCATAAGCTCAGAAATGACTAAAGGAAAGGGTTTTACCGAGTTAAAATGTTGCCAAGCCAATAGATCCTACACAAATACAAGTAGATAGCTCCCCTCTTTTTTTACATAGGCAAATAAAATCAGCCATCAAGTGGGATTGAACCCCGGTGATATGAGTTACGTCCAGCTCATTTGCATGGGGAGAGGATGCCTTTTGACTGGATGCTGTTTGCAAATCTGTGTGACCTTTTAGAAGTGGAGTGTATGGCTGTCAAATGCTTGGCAGGACCATAGACCAATTGCCATGTTGATATTGACAGTTAAAGGGGTGAACCATTGACATAAAAATCCACTTCAAAGTAGAGTAGGGCTTTATATGCCCCAAAAAGAGAATAAATATTCCTTAAACAGAATCAAGGAATCAGACCACGCATCGTAGTTTCATAGAGAATATAAGGCTCATGAACATCTACCAAGAATTCATGAACAAGAAACTTCAAGGAAGAAAAACATTAACAACCATCATAATTAATGATTCACAATCACCGTTTACATCAAGCACAAATCTTTGAATAATAGTTTCAACTAGAGGTGGTAATTGGGCGGGTTTGGGCCGGGCTCATTCGGGTTGGAGTTTATTCGGGTTCGGACTCATTCGGGTTCGGACTCATTCGGGTATGTCTTACATCATTTCTATTTTATGTTAGATGTAATCATTTTTACGTAATTTAAATATTTATTTTTAAAAATAAAATAAATATTTTATTATTTTTTTTAAAAATAACTTTTTATTATAATATGATATTTTAATTATATTTATTTATTAAAATCAATATTTGTTAGCATCAAAAGAATATAAAATAAAATTTTTATATAAAATAAAATTTTAAAATAATTTATTATAAAAATATGATATATTATAAATTAATCATATTAATATTTAAAATAATTGATTTGATGAACTCGAATTTTAACATGTAAATATATTATAATTTTTATTCACTACAAAATAAGAGACCTTTAGCGACGAAACCTGGCATTCAACTATTCGTTTATATATTTATAAAGTGTAAAAGTTTTATACTTATGTAAAGAATCGAACCTAACATTCAACTCTTAATAGTAAGGATATTACCAAGTGAACCAATCTTGAATTTTGATACAATATGTTATTAAAACTAAATTATATCAAGTATAATAAAATAATAATAATTTAAAAAATACTTATCCAAAATAAAATAAATAATAAATCAATTACAAAATTAAATTAGATAATTATGTTAAATATTTTTAAATTCTAAGAAGTCATGATACTTTCATAAATCAATATTTGTTGACTTAATTTAATAATCTGCCTAAGAAAACTATATATATATTGCAAAGAGCAACACATTTTTTTTTTAAAAGTAGTTTTTATCTATTTTTTTAATATAAGAAATACTATTATACTAGAGATAATTAAAATGAATGAATTGTTGTTAATTAATTTTAATATATAGGAAACACTATTATACTATTATAAGGTGCTCTTAAAATAACATAAACAAAGGACAAATAATTCTTTATATCAAAAAAATTTCACATATCTTAAATCTTCATGAGTTTAGATTTTTTAGATAGTAGATTTATTAAGATATGAGACGTTAAAGTTATAAGTACAAAATATAATTTATTTTTGATAAAATTATTATTTTATCATATATATAAAATATAAATTAAATTATTAAAAAAGAGGTTAGAATAAAATTGATAAATAAAGTTGAAAATTTATTTGAATATTGATAAAAAAATATTAATTTTCAAATTACCGATAATTTGAAATTATGTACCGAAATGTGCTTAATTTTTAGAACGTTGAGAAGTGGACATTTCATATGGCGACTTCCCAACTAATATATATATATTTTTAAACAAAGATCGGAAGTCGCCATATAATATGGCGACTTCCGAGCTATATTTTTAATTTTTTTTTTTTTTAAATAGAAAGGAAGTCGACATCCCATATGGCGACTTCTCTTATGTTTTAATCATTTTTTTAATATGTATGAAATTCGCCATTTCAAATGACGACTTCCATACTACATTTAAAAAATTTATAATTTTTTATTTAATTAAAAAAAACATTTTACTATGGGAAGTCGCCACCCAATGTGGCGACTTCCCAATTTTTTTAATATATTTTTTAAAAATATTAAATAAAAATTATATAATTGATAAATTTCAAAAAATAATATTTAAAATTTAAATATAATTTTTTTAAATTTATATAAAATTTGTTTATATAAAATTTGTATTTTTTTAACTGTTTGTATATAATTTATGATTTTTTAACTGTATGTATAACGGTATTATTGTTGATGCTAACTCTCCCCCGATGTACAAGATTGATAAGGATATTTTCGACGGCTATAACTAGAAGTGTCCATGGGCCGGGTTAGGCCGAGTTCTGAAATTTTTTTATTTTCCTTGCTCAAGCCCATTTCGGGCCGGGACCGGGTCGACCCGAAAGCCCATTTCACTGTTAAAAAAATATTAAAATATTAAAAATACATTTTTATATTTTATATATTTTATAATTAAATTTAAATAAAAATATTTTTTATTTAATAAATAGTAATTCGGGCTAGGCTGGGCCGGCTCGAATTATAAAAACACTTGTTCAAGCCCGGCCCAATACGATCCGGGTCGACTACCTGGTTCGTGGATAAGTCTAGCTATGACCTTCATTCCTGCATAATCCACAATGCTTTGTTTGGTTTTTCTCCCGGAGGTCTATTTCATTATGAATACGGAATACAAGTTGAAAGAATCTTATTGGTATCACGATAAATCATCAATAATTTTAACAATTTTTATTTTTAAATTTTTTATTTTTAAAATTTTTATTTTTATTTATATTTATATTTAATTTTTATTTATATTTTTTAAAATTAAAAACTATATAATTTTTATTTTTATTATTTACAAACATTGATTTTGGGGAGTTTTCTTGTTCTTACTCTTTTTATTTCTAAACATTGAGGACAATATTTGTTTTAAGTTTGGGGGTGTGTCTTTAGATTTATTTTAGTTTGTGTGATTGTCTAATTTTTTTATTAGGATTTATTTTAGTTTGTGTGATTGTCTAATTTTTTTATTAGGAGTCTAATTATTATTATTTTTTTATTTTAGTTATTGACTTATTATGATGGAATCCTTATCCAATGATGAATTTTAATTATTGATTTGTCTTGATTCCTGGGAAAACATAAGCATGAGAAGATTTTGTGTTAAATTCTTTTGTTAGTTTCATGTTAGGATGTGATTTTCACAAATTGAGCACTTAATCTCTTGCTTAGATTTGCATTGCTTATTTAAAGACTGATTATGTTGATGTGAATTGCAATTATATCTAGAACCTAGAATTTGTTTGATTCTCTCTCAAGGTGAAATGCTAGACAACACTAAGTTGAGGAAGTCATTTAGGCCATCTTTGGATCGTTTGAGCCTTTCAAGCTTACCTTTATATATGATTATCCTTAGTTTACCTCTTTGTGCCTATCGATATATCTATTTTCTTTGATTGCCACATATTTTAGCCTAGCCAAATAAGAAAAACCATGATTAACCCTCACTACATAGGCATGTGATGATATTACAGGAAACAATTATGAGCCATGTCAAATTTGGGTCAAATGGTGTTAAAAAAAAAGTTATGGTTCTTCGAAAAAGAAGAATAGAAAAAGAAAAAAAAAGTGAATAAATTAGTGAAGCAAAATGGAAGTGTATTCAAAGAAGAATGAAGTATGTAATTTGAGGAAAAGACTATGGCTCTCAAAAATCCAGGAAAAAAAAATGTAAAGTGTCTATGGGTGAATTTAATCGAAAATATATCTTTATCCTACCCTAACTGTAGCCTTACATTACAAGCTTAATAAAGACCTACTTGATCCTTGATGAAGTGTTAGTCTACATTAGTGGAGAGAGAGATGAAAAGAAAACATATTAGAATCTAGTACTATAATTCGTATTTTGCATTGACATAAACTTATTTAGATTGAATGTGATGATTTGCAAAGAGATTATACACACACACACTGAAAATCTATTCAAGCATTAAGTTTACGATTGAATTAAATCATGAATTTGGATTATGTTTATGTTCTACTTTAAATCAAGATTTTGAGGTAACTTTTGAGGAAAATTAAGAAATCATTGTTTGAGTACATTTATCTTGAGTGATTTTTTGTGTCAGGTTATTTAGTTAATTTGTTTAGTTTTGCTTTGCTCAAGGACTAGCAAAATATTAAGTTTGTGGGTGTGATAACTCTAGGAAATATAATTATTTTGCCACTTTTTATGCTTTTGAATCGGCTAAGTCCTTGAGAATTTTATTAGGATTTGATTAATTTTAGATGTTTTTATATTTATTTTAACTATCCATTTTATGTTTAAAATAGTTATTTACTTATTATTTGTGTGTTTTTATAGGTCCAAGGTGATCTAGAGGTTCGAGGTGCAAAACGGTGAAAAACGGTACAAAGCAATGAGCAGGCAGATTCGACCTCCGGATATTCTTTCAAGAAAAACTTGACCTTAAAGACTTCATTTGAGAAAACTCTCTCTTAACTTTTAAATATGACTTCCATACCTTTCCAACGGTATAAGGCACATCAAAATCGGACCAGATTTGTCTAGTAAAAACAGCTAACGAAGTGCAAGAAAATGGCGGAACCAGCTCGGACCAGATAGAGAGTTGGCACTGTGGCGCCAAACATGAACAGTAAAATCACAAAAAATTGTAAATTTTCTGATTTTCATGCCATTGTTTGTGCACGAAGTTTCGGACTTCAAGAGGCCTTGGACACTTTAAATAAGACTCTTTTAGGTCAGAATAAAGAGGATTGGATACTTAGAAACCTAATTTTCTCTCAAGAAGACAGTTGCCATCAAATTCTCTCAAGAAGATTGGAAGATTGGAGATTGAAAATTCAAGAACTGACAACTCTTAGTTTTTTCTTTTCTCTTCTTTATTTTTCTTGTGTTGTTGATGATGGTTAAACTATTTGGATATTTATTTCCATTAATTATCATGAACTAAATCTCTTTCACTAGGGTTTCAACAAAACTCAACACGTAGTTTGAATTTACTTTCTCTCTCTAGCTTTATTTAATGGTTTGTTGAGTTGTTTGTTCAATCTTGTTCTTAATCCTTCTAATTGATTGGCCACCAATTAGATTGATTTGTCAACCTAAATACAACTAGACATAGGGAGTTTAGTGTTAGACATGGATTTAATGACACATGTTTCATATTCATTTATTAGGATGAGTTGATCTGCAAGTAGGGTAGAAATATACTTACTTGTCATATGTAACCATTGTTAGAGCCTATGCTTAATGAGTTCTTCTTTAATTAAATTATCATAGACATATAGTTAATTGGTTAGGAAAGATATTTTATAAGACCATCGACAGATACTTATAAATAAGATTGAACTCTAAGTTAACAACTCAAGGTCATTAATCAAGTGATGAGGTAGAGAGATATTCAAGCGAAGTGTTGAAAGAAGTTGTAATCCTAGGTTTTTATAATTAATTGAATTCATCTTTTTTAATTTACCTGCTTTCAGTATTAGTTTCTTTTAATTTTAGTTGTTAATTACCATATTTATTTAATTGTTTAGATAAAATTGAGTTTATTAATTTTAGTATTTAGCAAAATTAATAACAATTCCTCGTGGGTACGACACTTTACTTTCACTTTATTACTTGTTCACAATACGTGTACTTGCGTAGTGGTAAATCCGACAACACTCCCTTCACTCGAAACAGCACGAACCAAAAAACTCTTGGCAACATCTCTCCTCTCTTGAACCAAAAGCTTTTGGGTAGGACCTCCCATCGCTCTGATACCAGTTGTTTGGAATAGCGTGGTAGCCCACACCAAGCATTAACTCACAACATGCACTCGAGAAAAAGAGAAAAAAGAGAACACAATATTTTTAACGTGATTCAGCTCTTCTTGGCCTATATCCACGATCCCAAAGGGATAAACATACTTCACTAAGAAAGAATTCCAACTTGTAGCTTTTACACAGATGAAGCTACAAACCTTCTTACAACACACTTGTAGCTTTTGCACGGATAAAGCTACAAACCTTCTTACAGCACAGTTGTAGCTTTTGCACAGATAAAGCTACAAACCATCCTCCCAATATTGTAACTTTTGCACGAATAAAGCTACAAACCATCCCAACAAATACTAAGACTCACCACCTATAAAGCCTTAATATAACTTCTACTAAGTGTATAGACTCTCTCTCACAAAGGATGGTGGTAGTCTTTCCCCAAGACCAAGGTTTCTATTTATAGGTGAGAACTCATCTCGGCTCATCAATACTACTCAATATGGGATTAGGATTCCCCTTTGCTTAACCAATTAGTTACTTGAAGTGGGATGATCACTCCTACTCAATGTGGGACTTGGACTCCTACTCAAACTCAATGTTGGACTTTGACTCAAACTCAACATGCTCAAACTCCAACAGTTACCTTTTCCCCTTATAACAATTTTCACTGTTATAATAAGTTTTCTTCATCTCATAACCATTTTTCTCTCAATTGAAAGACTCTCAAATGATGCAACTATCATTATAGTGGCTAGCCAAGAAAAAGCGTTTAAGTAGAGTTCAAACTAATGTGAAACTCCTTAGAGAAGAGAACTCCTCTCTCAAATGATTGTGTTTCGCCAAACATTTAGTTTTAGTGTCGACACAACTCTTGATTAAATTTTTATAAATAGATACCATAATTTTTCAACAAAGAGAATAACAGATAGTAAAGATATCATATTTTCTAAACCATTCTCTCTTCTCTATCATTCTCGATTAAAACAAGTCTAGCTTAAAGGAAAATGGCATTTGCAACCACCTTGAATTCATATTCTCTCATGTTATAATTTTTCAATTTTCACCCACCAAACTTTCAAAACCCAACAATTTAATCGAATAATAAATAAATTCGGATATCATGAAGAGTAATTTGGATTCAAATATGAATATTTCAAAAATAACTAAAAATTTCAAATTAAAAAAATTAGCCCACTGTAGCCCACTATAATTATAGCGGGTCTCCATAATGGCCCAAGTTGTAGCACAAAAACAAAACAAAAAAAATCACACTATAGGATCTAGTTATTCCAGGAAATATTATCCTAATAGAAGTCAACGGTCCATAGCAATTCAAGCCATTCCATTTATTAATTACTGACTCGCCACTTTCTGAAGACCTTCATGAACCACTCGTGTTTCCTTGCAGTGAAGTGGCATCCAAGAGAGATTCCAATTATTAGCCCACCACCATATCCTGTCAAAACAATTTTCCAACCAAATTTGAGCACACTCCCGATTCCTTCATCTTCTTGCGGGGTCAATGGAGTTAGAGGCAACACCTCAGGATTTCCACATTTTTCTGACAAAGGGTAGCCACACAATCTTGAATTTCCCTCGTACGAATCATTGTTAAATGTACTGAACTGTGCTCCTCGAGGTATTGGCCCTTCAAGATTGTTATAAGACACGTTGAAGAATGCAAGGAAGTTAAGTTTGGCTAGTTGCGAAGGGAGTTTCCCCAAGAGCTTATTTCGAGAAAGGTCCAAAGATTCCAGGTCCGAAATCTCCCCCAATGATAATGGAATATGACCATTGAGATTGTTATTTGAAAGGTTAAGTATACGAACTAGCTTCAAATTACCAATGGCTTCAGGGATTTCACCTTGAAACTCGTTGCTTGACAAATCAATAGCTGAGAGGGAATCTTGGACATTCTCGTATGTTAGGTGCCTGCCTTTGTTAGACAACGTAACTACGTAATTATAATAATCAGACCACAAAAATTCTCTATTCTGGAAGCTTGTATTTGCATTCATGTAATGTGAAAAGTTGTTCGTATTGGCAACTTTCATGGCATTCCAAATATTGAAGTACTCAGATGGCAACTTACCTCTTAAACTATTGCCTGAGAGGTCAATTACTTGCAAGCTGGAGAACTCTGATTTCGCCCGAGGTTTCCCTACCACACCATGCAATCCGTTTGCTCTCAAGATGAGAACCTTGAGTTTTGGAAGATTACCCAACCAAGAAGGAAAGGTTGTTGAGCATGGGTCCCTCCTATGTGGAGGAAATACCATTTTTGCCCTTAGCCCTTTTAATTGAGAATGGTGTTGTATTTTGAGTTAGTAGAGTCAGAAGCAAAACAAAAGAAAAAAAGGAGAGGCGGCAGTGAAGAGAAGAAAGAGTGAGTTTGCACAGTTTTGATCAAGTCGTCGATCGGAGGTTCATCCGTGGTCCGATCTTCTTGATTTTCTGGCAGTGGCTATAGGATACATAGATGCTGGTTGTGTACGGTGAGAATTTCCATCTGAACACTATAACATTCTATTTTGTGTCCGAATAGTAGTCACGTTTTTGGGTGATTTCTCAACTTTCTCTCTTTGATTATAATATCACTTGTTGATAGCTAAGTTAGAGTTGTGTACTCATTGTGTTAGCTGAATTATTGTGATATTGTAAACACACTCTCATTATAGTGGAGATTTTGACTAGACTCTTAAGTCTCGTGGTTTTTACCCTTTGATTTAAAGGGGTTTTCCACGTAAAAATTGTGTGTCTCGTGTGATTGGTTGTTTGTGATTATCCTTGGTTGAATTTGTGTTGCTGGAGGATATATATATATCTTGTGCAATTTAGTACCATACTTACAGATCTTATTAATTGGGAGAGAAAGAACTACCGGTTGTGCTTTCCCGATTTTTCGGTAAGTTCGGTTTCTGCCCATCACACTGGTATCAGAGCTTTGATTGTGTTGTTGTGTAATTATGGAGGCTGGCACAAGTAGAATGATTGTTTTGAATGGCACAAATTATCAATTGTGGCAGAATAAAATGAAAGACCTGTTATTTGTGAAGTCTTTGCATCTTCCTGTCTTTGTTATTCAAAAACCCGAATCTAAAAGTGATGAGGAATGGGAATTTGAGCATCAGCAGGTGTGTGCTTTTATTCGCCAATTTGTTGAGGAAAATGTTTACAATCACATTGATCAAGAGACACATGCACGCACATTGTGGAACAAACTTGAAAACTTGTATGCTTTAAAGTCTGGCAATAACAAGTTATTCATGCTTAAAAAGATGATGGAACTGAAGTATAAAGAAGGAACAACTGTGGCTGATCACTTGAATGAGTTTCAAGGAGTTATGAATCAGTTAATTGGTATGGGCATCAAATTTGAGGATGAAGTAGTAGGGCTTTGGTTGCTTGCTACTATACCGGATTCTTGGGAGACATTTCGAGTTTCACTTATTAATTCTGCTCCTAATGGTGTAGTAACTTTGGAACTTGCCAAGAATGGTGTTTTGAATGAAGAAGTGAGAAGAAAGTCTCAGGGTTCTTCATCACAGTCTGAGGTTCTAGTTACTGAAAATAGGGGGAGAAGTAGGAGCAAAAATGAAACGGGTAGAGATAAAAGCCGAAGCAAGTCAAGATCAAGATTTAAAAATGTTGAGTGCCATCATTGTGGCAAGATGAGCCATATCAAGAAATATTGGTACAAGTGGAGGAAAGAGAACAAAGGTGGTAGTGATAAACAAGAGAAGAGGGATCATGGAAAGAATGATCGTGTTACTGCTGCTACCTCTGATGATCTGTTGGTTACTTGTGATGAGAATGTGATCAACTTAGCATGCGACGAGACAAGTTGGGTAATAGACACTGGTGCTTCACTTCATGTCACGTCTAGGAAGGAATTCTTCACATCTTATACGCCTGGTAATTTTGGGGCATTGAAGATGGGTAATGATGGCTTGGCACATGTTGTTGGCATGGGAGATGTCTGTTTGGAAACTAATAATGGAACAAAGTTGACGCTAAAAAATGTCAGACATGCACCGGATATCCGTTTGAATTTGATTTCAGCGGGAAAGCTAGATGATGAGGGATTTTGTAACACCTTCAGTGATGGTCAGTGGAAATTGACTAGAGGCTCATTCGTTCTGGCTCGAGGAAAGAAGTGTTCAAATTTATATTTGATGCAGTCTTCAATTTCCAGAGGCATTGTTAATGTGACGGAAAATGATAGTTCAACTGTGCTATGGCATAAACGGCTTAGTCACATGAGTGAAAAGGGGCTTAATTGTCTGGCCAAGAAGAATCAACTTTCTGGGTTGAAGAATGCTACACTGAAGAATTGTGCTCATTGTTTGGCTGGAAAACAAAAAAGAGTTTCATTTAAGAGTCATCCTCCTTCAAGAAAATCAGATTTGCTAGAGTTGGTACATTTCGATGTTTATGGTCCTTTGAAAGTAAGGTCGTATGGTGGTGCACTTTATTTCGTGACTTTTATTGATGACCATTCAAGAAAACTTTGGGTCTATACTTTGAAAACAAAAGACCAAGTGCTTGATGTGTTCAAACAGTTTCAGGCTTCAGTTGAAAGGCAAACTGGGAAGAAGTTGAAGTGCATCCGTTCTGATAACGACGGCGAATATAGTGGACCATTTGATGATTATTGTCATGCACAGGGAATCAGACATCAAAAGACACCTCCTAAGACACCACAGTTGAATGGCTTAGCCGAAAGAATGAACAGAACATTGATTGAGAGAGTCAGATGTTTGCTTTCAGATGCAAAGTTACCTAGATCTTTTTGGGGTGAAGCTTTGTATACAGTGGCACATGTGATTAATTTGTCTCCAAGTGTTACTTTGCAAGGTGATGTTCCAGACAAAGTTTGGTTTGGTAAGGATATGTCATATGATCACCTGCGTGTGTTCGGTTGCAAGGCTTTTGTACATGTTCCAAAGGATGAGAGGTCAAAGTTAGATGCCAAGACATGTATCTTTGTTGGTTATGGTCAAGATGAATTTGGGTACATGTTATATGACCCAGTTGAAAAGAAGCTTGTTAGAAGCAGAGATGTTGTTTTCATTGAGGATCAGACCATTGATGACATTGACAAGGCGGAGAAAACTGATCCACAGAATAGTGATGACTTGACCGCCATGGATCCAATTCCTCCAACCCCTCCGCCAAATCCAGTTGATGATGGCATGCAAGAAGATGTCCATGATGGCCAGCAGGGTATGGGTGATTTTGATGCTCCCATGGATAGTGTTGTGAATGATCAACACCGAGGACCTATATCTCCACCAGCAGTTCCACTTCGGAGGTCTACTAGAGATCGACAGCCTTCTGTGAGGTATTCTTCTGATCAGTATGTTCTTTTAATTGATGGGGAAGAACCAGAGTGTTATGAAGAGGCTATGGAGAGTGAATGCAAAGATCAATGGGTTGATGCTATGAAAGATGAGCTTAAATCTTTACATGACAACCATACGTTTGAGCTGGTGAAATTGCCTAAGGGTAAAAGAGCTTTGAAAAATCGGTGGGTTTACAGGTTGAAGCAAGAAGAGAATTCTTCAACTCCACGATACAAAGCTAGATTGGTCGTCAAGGGTTTCAGTCAGAAAAAGGGGATTGATTTTGAGGAAATATTCTCTCCAGTTGTAAAAATGTCCTCTATCAGATCTATATTGAGTTTGGCATCCTATTATGACTTGGAAGTCGAGCAAATGGATGTGAAAACTGCTTTTCTTCATGGTGATTTAGAAGAAGAGCTTTACATGGAGCAACCAGAGGGTTTCATTGCACAAGGAAAAGAGGACTATGTGTGCAAATTAAATAAGAGCTTGTATGGTTTGAAGCAAGCTCCGAGGCAATGGTATAAGAAGTTTGAGTCTGTTATGGGGGAGCATGGCTACAAGAAGACTACTTCTGATCATTGTGTTTTTGTCAAGAAATTCTCTGGTGATGATTTTATTATTTTGTTGCTCTATGTTGATGATATGCTTATTGTTGGTCGTAATGCTTCTAAGATTAATATGTTGAAGCAAGAGTTGAGTAAATCCTTTGCGATGAAGGACTTGGGGCTAGCAAAGTAAATTCTTGGCATAAGGATTACACGTGATAGAAATGCCAAGAAATTGTGGTTATCACAAGAGAAGTACATTGAAAAAGTACTTCAAAGGTTTAGTATGGATAAAGCTAAAGTGGTGAGCACTCCTCTTGCTACACACTTTAGATTGAGTGTCAAGCAGAGTCCTTCCACAAGAGAAGAGAAGGAAGACATGCAGAAGGTTCCTTATGCTTCAGCCGTGGGTAGTTTGATGTATGCAATGGTATGCACAAGACCTGACTTAGCTCATTCTGTTGGCACCGTCAGTCGGTTTCTTTCTAATCCAGGCAGAGAGCATTGGAATGCAGTGAAGTGGATTATGAGATATCTTCGGGGTACTTCCAACTTGAAACTTTGCTTCGGCAATGAGAAACCTGTTCTAGTTGGTTATACAGATTCTGATATGGCTGGAGACATTGACTCCAGAAAGTCCACTTCGGGTTACTTAATTACTTCTGCAGGGGGAGCTGCGGCTTGGCAATCCAGATTGCAAAAATGTGTTGCATTGTCCACTACTGAGTCAGAGTTCATTGCAGTGACCGAAGCGTGCAAGGAGTTGCTTTGGATGAAGAGATTTATGCAAGAACTGGGCTTTACCCAAGAGAGGTATGTTTTATTTTGTGATAGCCAAAGCGCTATTCATCTTGGTAAGAATTCAACCTTTCATGCTAGGTCTAAACATATCGATGTAAGGTATCATTGGATACGAGATGTTCTCGATGCTAAATTGTTAGAACTTGAGAAAATTCATACTGATGATAATGGTGCTGATATGTTGACTAAAGCCTTACCAAGAGAAAAGTTTGAAATATGTTGTTTGATCGCCGGGATGGCGAACACCTCCACATAGTCGGGAGGGGGAGATTTGTTGGGCCTGGGTCCCTCCTATGTGGAGGAAATACCATTTTTGCCCTTAGCCCTTTTAATTGAGAATGGTGTTGTATTTTGAGTTAGTAGAGTCAGAAGCAAAACAAAAGAAAAAAAAGAGAGGCGGCAGTGAAGAGAAGAAAGAGTGAGTTTGCACAGTTCTGATCAAGTCGTCGATCGGAGGTTCATCCGTGGTCCGATCTTCTTGATTTTCTGGCAGTGGCTATAGGATACGTAGATGCTGGTTGTGTACGGTGAGAATTTCCATCTGAACACTATAACATTCTGTTTTGTGTCCGAATAGTAGTCACGTTTTTGGGTGATTTCTCAACTTTCTCTCTTTGATTATAATATCACTTGTTGATAGCTAAGTTAGAGTTGTGTACTCATTGTGTTAGCTGAATTATTGTGATATTGTAAACACACTCTCATTATAGTGGAGATTTTGACTGGACTCTTAAGTCCCGTGGTTTTTACCCTTTGATTTAAAGGGGTTTTCCATGTAAAAATTGTGTGTCTCGTGTGATTTTTTGTTTGTGATTATCCTTGGTTGAATTTGTGTTGCTGGAGGATATATATATATCTTGTGCAATTTAGTACCATATTTACAGATCCTGTTAATTGGGAGAGAAAGAACTACCGGTTGTGCTTTCTCGATTTTTCGGTAAGTTCGGTTTCTGCCCATCAAAGGTATCATTTATCAGATTGTTTCCAAGATTGAGAACTTCTAACTTGGTACAATGGGATAGTGATCTTGGTATTTTCCCTTGCAATTGATTTTGGCTCAAGTCCATCATCCTCAACTCGAAGTTCTTCATATATGTTGGAGGAATAGCACCAGTGAAGTGATTATTTCGAAGGTTGAGACCTTTCAGAGATTCACTTACATTGGCTAAATATCGCGGCAGCATCCCAGTCAAGTTGTTACTGGACAAATCCAAGACCACAGCAGAAGAAAGATTGCAGAGCATTGATGGGATTTCTCCTGATAGTGAGTTATTTGAGACTAAATAAGAGATGATGGAAGGAGGTGGATGGGGCAATGATCCTTGCAACATGTAACTTTCAACGCTCAAAACCTCTAAGCTAGTCCATGGAAGAACAATAGGAAGCTCCTGAAATCCTGTCAGAAAATTAAAGCCCAAATTTAAGTAGTGCAGAGTTTCTTTTCCAATGCTCCAGAACCAATTTGGTATTTGGCCGTGAATTTTGTTGTCTGAAAGTTCCAAAAACTCCAATTCATCTTGACTACGCAGAAAACTTGGGAACTCAGATAAGTTGCATGAAGCCAATCCTAGAAGCTTAAACTTTGGAGGAGTGCCATTGATGCTTACATCAGTCAGCAGTGACAAGTTGTTGCCTGAAAGTTGGAGTCTGGTGAGATTTTTAAGGTCAAGAAAAGAGTCCAACTTGAGAATTCCTGTTAGTTGATTTCTTTGTAGATCAAGAAGCACAAGATTCTCAAGCTTGAAGATTGATTCTGGAATAGAACCACTCAAATTATTTCCTGGAATTTGATCTCAGTTAGCTTGGTAAGGTTTCCTATCCAAGGTGGAATCGGACCATCTAACTTATTGGCCCTAAGATATAGTTGAGTAATTTGGGTCAAATTTCTGAGAGAAGATGGGATGTTACCAGTTAAATTGGTGTTTGACAAATCCAAGTATGTGAGATTGGTATGTCTACCAAGCCAGGACAAGGTTCCAGTGTCGAAAGTGTTCATGGTAAGGGACAGATAAACAAGTTGGGTAAGATTGGCTAAGGAAGAAGGGATCTCCCCAGAAAATTTGTTATAAGAGAAATCCAAAGTCGTGAGCTGGTTTAGGTTTCCAACTGAAGGAGGAATAGGTCCCGAAAAGTTGTTAAAAGACAGATCAAGATATTGAAGTTGAGTAAGGTTACCAAGTGAATATGGTACCTTCCCTGAAAAATGGCAGTTGTTGATGTCCAAATATTCCAAGGACTTGAAGTTTCCAATTGATTCTGGCAGCTGTCCGGAAAAACTTGTGTTTGCAAGGCTTAATTTCAAAAGAGGGTGATTGCCCTGAATATCAGGTAAAGATCCAGTGAGTTCCTGATTGGACTGCAGGCTGAGATACTGAAGACTTGGTAACTCAAAAATCCATGTGGGAAACTCACCCTTCAAGTCACAGTTTAATAAAATTAAAGCTGTTAATGAAGAAAATTTTGCTGCTGAGATATTAGGTACCGAAGAAGAAATTCTCACATCAGTAAGATAAAGACCTTTAAGATTGGTTAACTTCTCAAGCAGAGACCTCAAGCCTGGCTTCCCAAGCTTCAATGAGTTTCCTGACAAATCAAGGAGCTCTAATTGTGAAAGCTCTAAGATTTCTGTCGGAACTTGACCAGAGAAGTTGGAGTAAGAGAGGTCTAGGGATATCAGTTTTGAGAGATTCCTAATCTCTGAAGGAATTCCAGAATTATTGAAGGTATTGTCTGCAAGATTAAGCCATTGAAGGTGAACAAGACGGAAGAGGCTGCTGCTGGAATTGATTGAACCATACAGATAACTGCTACTAAGGTCAAGGGCAATTACATGACCAGTGGTGTTGTCACACTCGACCCCATTCCACGAACAACAATCACCACTTTCCTCCTCCGATTTCCAGGATTCAGTTTTCGGATAGGTGGCATCAAAACTAGTTGAGGCAGAGTTATTGATGACAAAGCTTTGCTTGAACTCCAGCAACGCTGAGTGCTCATCAGGGTGACACATCAACGACTGTACTGAAGAAACAAGAACAAACAGTAAGAGTAAAAAGAGCAAGCTCATTGAAATTGAGCCCATAATAATTTCTGTATCTGAATTGTCTACGTCCAGAACTCTTGGATGTGCAATGAAAATCTGCAGTGAACTGTGACCATTTATAGACACCGAGACAGCCCAAATGCAAACTGTTGAAGTCGTTTGTCTTCAAGATTGAAGACTTAGACAGTGAAGTCTATTATTGCCTTTGCATCAACTTTATCAAAGATTCCAAATGCCAAAGTTGAGAAAAGGGTTGGGACCTGCAACTTGCTTTAGCCATGGCAAATATCGTTTAAGTCTTCAAAACGAGAAACTGATTGCTCATGATCCATGTGTCTCCCTCGAGTCGAGACCATTTCAAAGTCTTCACTTCAACTTTTGCGTTTTTCACGCGAAACAACTTTTAATTTTATGAATTTATATTTGATGGACCACCTATTAGAAGTTATAATTATCTGTATTTATTTTTAGAGATTTTTAAAATTTTATATTTATTTATTAATGAGGTGTCATCGTATGATTTACTGTCTCAAATACAAATCCTAATTATATTTTGTTTAAATTCTTTATTATTTCAAGTTGTTGCACTTAAATTTTATATATATATATATATATATATATATATTTTTTGATACAAAGGAAGCAGCAGCTTAGGGATAGTAGGAGGGGTTGCGAATGCTAAGATTTGAACTCCAGACCTGCTGGATATCACTTTTTAAAAATTGCTATATGAACCAACTGAGCTAAACTCAAGATTCAAATTCCATAATCTTTATTTCTTTGCATTTGTGTTGTTCACGTCCTCTAGCACAAATAAAAACATAATTTAACAAGTAATCATGTTATCTAGTAAATTGTACGTAAAAAACCCTCAAATAAGATAAATCAATATTTGAAATCAATAGATTCCATAAATTGTATTAGATTTGTTCATGGATCGGGTTATTCGTCCAAACTTGAAGACTCATCTGATATTTGAGAGGGCTTGACAAAAATATTAGACCCGAAAAATGAGTTTGATCCTTTTAAAAAATAAGTTAGGTCTTGACTCTAACATTCAAGGCTCGAGTCCAACCCGTCTTAACCCGTTTTTCAATTATATAATATATATAATTTTTTATATTTATATATATTATATAATTTATTTCATATAAAAAATAAATATATATAATATTATAGTATAATCATTAAAAAAATATGTTAAGTTATATATATTCATATTTTGAAATTTAATAACAGAAAAAGAATTAAATTACTAAAAATTAAATAAAAATACATAATTTTTAAGAAAAAGTAATATTGACGGGTCTTAGCAAAATTTGAGGACCAATTTCAAACCGAATTGGATTTGAATAACTGTATATGGTGTTGATATCATATCTAAGTCCGACCCGATTCATGGACATCTCTAAATCGTAGTGGCCATTCTAGAATTTGAAATCGAGATCTCCCTGTTGAAGTCTCAAATTTTAATAGTTAATGTACAGTTTTGGAGTTACAATACATGATGAAATTGTTGAACCCACGCGGCTTACCAAGAGTGGCCCCAGTCCGCCAAGCACAAGGCCCAGCTAAACAGCTCAACCAGACGAGGCCAATAATCACCAGGAATAGAGGCCTAGGACACGTGGGCGTCTCCCCTTCTCCCAGAGGTCACATCTCTGGTCACCTCGACGCCCACCTGGGGCAGTGCGAGGCATTAAATGCTACAGTCTGCAGACGATGGACATTAAATGCAGCCGTCTCCTAGACAAGGTCCCCCGAGGCCGTTTACATCAAACGACCTATCAAAGTCGGGCACGTGGAACTAGTAGGGCGAGCACCAGCTCATCCAACCTCTTCTATATATAGTCCTCCTCAAGGCTATTCACAGTTAAAATCTTTTTCTCTCCCTTAAGACTACTTGCTCTTTCTCTCTTTAACACTCCTCTCCCTTCTCTAAACACTGACTTAACCATCGGAATGTGTCCCGAAACTCAACTTTTGGTGCCGTCTGACCTATTTCTCCTCCTTTTCAAAACCTCAGATCACCAAAGACCTCAAGAGCACCATCACGACACAAAAAGACATCAACAAAAATATCATAAAGGAAATTTATCAACTAACTACTCGAGGAAAAGAAATAAACCATGCTAAAATGATTAAACATAAGATTAGAAATTAAATCATAAAATAAAATATTAGATCTGATAAACTAAATAAAAAATAACAAGAAATGGCCATGCTAAACGAAGCAATTTAAATGTTATATCAATGCATTTTTCATGAAATATATAAGGTGCTAAAACATAATTACGCATTCTAAATTAATAACGTTAACTTCCATTTCTTACTATATTTTTCATTTAACAATGTTAATTTATTATATTCGTCTATGTACCAAAAAAATATTATTTTATTAATTAGTAAATATTTATTAACCGTAATTTAAAGGTTTTATGGATCAGACTTGGATTAAACCAATCACGACTACAACATCTCCACTTTAGGCACTCATGGGCAGAATATTTTAATAAAAATATTAAAAATTACTTTATATTAATAAATTAATTGATATTATAAAAATATATATTTTTTTTAAAAATAATCCTAAGGCCAAGGCTACAAACCTGGTGAGTTCTTGGTCGCTTGGACACAGCTGATTATGTAGTTTAATGTCAACTAGATGAAATGAACAAAATCCCAAATAAAACCACTTTTGAGAAAGAGTAGAAATCTCAGGAGGAAAAAGTAGTTAGGAAAAACAAATGAAGAATCTACTAAAACGGCGTCGTTTACATGACAAGGTGGGTCTGGATTAGAGGTGTTCATGGGTCGGGCCGAGCCGCTATCCGGAAAAAAAAATTCCCTTGTCCAAGCCCATTTTGGGCCCGGTCCGGCCCGTAAGCCCATTTCACTGTTCATAAATTATTAAAATATTAAAATATTATTTTTATTTTTATATTTATATATATTTTTTATAATTAAATTTAAATAAAAAATATTTTTTTAATTATTAAATAGTAATTCGGGTCGACTTTGGCAGACCGAAATTATAAACATTTTTATTCAAGTTCGACTCGAACCGTGTCGGACTTAACGAGCCAAATGAGTTATCCGACTTTTGAGCAAGTCTTAAGACTCTATGGATGAAACAATTGCTTATATTAGCAAAAAAAAAAAAAGGCAACTAGGTGCTTGGATTGTACCTCTCTAATTATTAGGTAGATAAATCTATAACATTTATAAATGCAATCCCCCTCAATTGGCAATTGAGGGGGGATTGCTTTCCCTTAGCTTGTCATGCGGCAAGCCACTTTTTGTTTCCGGGGAAAAATAAAAAAAAATAAAAAAAAAAGAGAGGGAAAATAAAGAAAGAAGGAAAGAAGAAAGAAGGAGAAAAAAAATATGAGAAAGATTTGTGCGTTCATGTCGTATTCGTATTATTTTTCATGTTCGTTTTTTTTTGTTCAAAGTATTACAAATTTATATAAAATTTTCATGTTAATAATTCCTTTTATGTAGATTTTGACACGTTCGTGTATTTGTGTTGTGTTCATATTATTTTCGTATGTGTCGTATTTTAATTATTTTTTTCATATGTTCGTGTCATATTTCAATTCATCCAAATTTTTTGTATAGTTTGTCATGGTGATCCAATTTAGACAAATTTTGTGTGTTCGTGTCGTGTCTCAATTCATCTCATATTTTTTATAATTTGTTATAATGATTCAATTTAGAGAAAAATTGTATGTCCGTAATATGTACGTGTTATTTTATCATGTGTTTAAAATATTATAAATTTATATGAATTTTTACATGTTAATAATTCGTTTTATATAGATCTTGACATTGTGTTGACGTATTCATGTTATTTTTCGTGTCGTGTTTTAATTATTTTTTTCATGTTGTATTTGAATCGTATAATCATGTTGTGTTCGAAATTGCCAAATCTAATTGATACTATTCAAATAACTCACAAATTTTTGTCGCGCGTCATCATGTTCATGTTATTTTTTATGTTATAATCGTATTCAAGGTATTATATATTTATATAAATTTTAACACATTAATAATTCGTTTTATGTAGATTTTGACACGTTCGTGTATTTGTGTCGTGTTCATGTTATTTTTGTGTCATGTCGTGTTTTAATTATTTTTTCATAATATATTCGTATCATATATATTACAGATTATAACAATGAATATTTTCGTCAGTGAAAAGATTCTCCACATTCATTTTATATATATATATATATATATATATTATAGATTATAAATATTGCTAAGATCCATCTTCACTCCTATCACACGGATTCTGCTCATTGAGAACCGCCTAAAAGAAAGAAATTGAAGAGGAAAACTAGTTCAACCCTAATCTAAAATTTATTTTAGCTTTCACTTGTAAACTCTAACAGCCGAAACAGGTATGTCAAATATTATTGTTAAGATTTGGTGTCCTATATTCCACATGTGATCCTATAATTGGAATTTAGTGGTATTAGAGCCGTCATATGTGAGTTTAGAATAAAATTAAATATTATTTTATGTAATTTTCTATGTTATTGCTAAATTTGGAGCGAGATATTGTGGAATCCTATTTTTCAATGATCTTTTCTGGACTAAAACTTGGGGCTTTTGTACCTCATGAAACAAGGATTAAAACCTTATGAATAATTTTCAGTATATTGTTTTTGCAGAAAGAGAAATCTAAGTTCAAAGTTTCAGGTACAAGATTTGAACCCGAATTCAAAAATTTATCAAAACTTCCCTTTTTATGCGCTTTGTTACAAATTGATCTTTGATGATAATTCAATATGAGTTATTAAGAGATGAAAAATGTTTTAATTGGAATAATTTGAAGAAAACCGAAACAGAATATGGATTTTTAAATCCGATTTGTTTTGCAAAAATTGATATTGATTCATGTTGTTTTAACGCGTTTTGATACATAAGTTTTATAACTCAATGGCTTAATCGAGTTTTTCTAAGTGTTTAGTTGCATTAAAAACAAAGAAAAAAATGAAAATCGAAGTAGCAATATGAAGAATTGTAAAAGGGTTTTCATGGATATGAAATCCGAAATTTTTGACTTAATTCATCTTGATTTATGTTGTTTTGATGCAATTTAAAGTATGAATTTTGTAAAAATGTGTTGATTGAAGTTTAGTGGGTTTAAAAATTCATAAAAATTCATGCAAAATTAACCCAAACTTGAAATAGACCCAAACTTGAAATAGGTTGGATTTGCTCCAGTCGTGTTAGGTCAATTTGGCTTTGAAAATGACTAAATCAATGAATAGTACCGAGTTACTATATAATAATTGATCCAATGAATTAGCCCATATGGTTTCATTAGGTATAGAAGTGCTCATGGGCCAGGCCACGGCTCAGGGAAAAAAAAATTCCTTTACTCAAGTTCGTTTCATTTCGAGCAGAGCCCGGATAGATTCGTAAATCCATTTTACTATTTATAAATTATTAAAATATTAAAAAAATATTTTTATAGTAATATTTATATATATTTTATAATTAAATTTAAATAAAAAATTTAATTAATATTTTTATATTAATTTTATTTTATAGTAAATTATTTTGTCAGGCTGAGAGTTTATTAGCAGTATGTATTCTCACTATAAAGTGTTAAAAATTTACATACTCTCAACCTAAATTTATGTACATAATTGAATAAATTTAGTAAAAAATGTTTTTACTAAATTTAGATTATCATTTTTAAATGCAACATGCATTGTTTTAAGGCAAATTGTGTTTGAACTCTATGAGGATTTGGTACAGTCGGTATCAAGGTGGTAATTTCGTTTTGTGATTAAATATTATTAAACAATTATTTTTATGAGATAACTAGAGTTTAATAAGTTATTGCCTAAATTTAATTTTCCATGATTGCATTGAGGTTATGTATCATCTTTCATTTTTGAAAATTTTATTCTGGTAAATGATACATAAGATTAAATTATTGATATTAAGTACACTACAAACAAATTGCCATATAGTGACGGTTCAAAAAGCGTCAGTAAATCTTAAAAATCCGTCGCTAAAAGTCCTAAAACCCTATACCGACGGTCAAAATGACTATTCCGACAAAAAATTAAGCGACGGTAAAACCCTCGTCGGTATAGACCTATACCGACGGAAGTGGTGACCGTCGGAATAGGATGTATAGCCTATACCGACGGTTTTATGCGTCACTAATGTCACTACCGTCGGTATAGCCTATGTTGGGGTAGCCCCTTTTACACCTTACCTATACCGACGGATTTTGTATCCGTCGGTATAGATATAGAATCTATACCGATGGATGCAAAGTCCGTCGGTATAGATATCGAATCTATAACGGATACAAAATCCGTCGGTATAGATATCGCATCTATACCGACGGCTTTTGTAACCGTCGGTATAGATACCGTATCTATATTGACGGATTCTGTTTCTGTCGGTATAGATACCATTGATATACGTATACCGACGGTTTTTTTTTGTGTCCGTCGGTATAGATTAAAATGTAAAATATACAATTAACCTATAGCGACCGTTTGTCGTAAATTAACTGACGGTTTACTCGATCAGTATACTATACATTTTTTGTTGTTATATGAACTGTTAGTATAGAGGTCAGTAAAAATAAATTTTTTTCATATTTTCAATTACTAATATTGATATATTTATAATTTAATCCAAGATAAAAAATCCATTATAAGAAAGTACAAAATATTTCATAATATTAAAAATAAAATTACAAATAAATTGTCTTAATTATATAAGTTTTACAAGCTAAATAGAAGTCACAAGCTAAATAGAAGTCGCAAGCTAAAGTCATAATACAGTGAAATAAGCAATCCAAATCTCATGAATATTCCTATCAAGCAACATCTGCATAAAATTGACAAATATTAACCAATGTGCAGCAATTAAGTAATGAAGTCAACATAGAAGAATAAAATATACAAGTAGTTTACCGTCTTCATTTTCATTAACTTGATGACTAGAAGTTGAAGACCTTATTATTGGTGACAAATTTGGAGCACTACCAGCATCAGGTACCTAAAAAGTATATGTTATGTCAATATATATTTATTGAATTAAGCTCAAAAGGTAAAAATATAATTAAATAAAAATAGTAACTTAATTTGCATAAAGCTCAAAAGTATATGTTTATAATTCAACTGACAGAGAGCTTCTTTCATTGAATGTTGACCAATGGATCACAGCACCTCTGCTAAAATTACTTATGTTACTCGGATGTGAGTATCGTATACGGATATGTGTTTGATACGAGTTTGTTCAATTTTTTCTATGAATACTTGATGCACCCAAAAGAGTGTATCTTATTTAACCTTGCACTAAAAAGATCAATTGTAAGTATAATGATTAGCAAGGGTCGAGTCCTCAGGGATTGGGTTTTAATTTATGAGTTATTAGTTTATAACTTACGTTCAAAGAAAACAATAAAAGAAAAGGGGTTTTTGAAGCCAGATTTAAACTAAAGTAAATAATAAGAATAAGATGCAAGGCGGTATAACCAACCAATAAAAATATATATACTAAATTAGGCGGTATAACCAGCCAATAAAAATATATATATTAAATTAGGCGGTATAACCAGCCAATAAAAATAAAACAAAGTTAATATACAAATTAGGCGGTATAACCAGCCAATAAAAATAAATATACTTTTAAAAATAAGCAAACTAGAAAAGTAAGAAAACAAGTAAGTAAGAAGAATCAAATATGAAAAATATGGTTAAGGTTTCATTCTCCACCACTAGACATCATTAAGAATCAATTTCAGATCTATCAATATCAACCAACTATCAAAGTTAACAACCGTAGATAACAACAAGCTCTGTTATCCCAATCTTTCCTTAGTTTGTCGTTAAATAGAACAAGCTCTCTATTTAATCTCTAACCATTAAACAACCTAGAATAAGCTCTCTAAATTCAATTTAATGGCAGCTTTATGATGAGAAAGATAGGTTGAACTAAGCAACAAACACATAAGCTCGGATTGTTCAACTTAGGTTATGTTCCACTTTGCAATTATTGAAAACTTGACCATAATCATTAATCACAAATTGCCACTTATGAATAGGAAATCAAGACAATTACACGGATCAAGACTCCTAAACTAGCAATAGATAATTATCAAGATCTATCTAGTTGTACACCTAAATAAATCAAGACAACATCATGAACAATTCTTGTAGAAGAACATAAGCAACTTTGATAGAAAATTAATGATAGATAGAATCTGAAAATCAATCACAAAACATGTCTAGGGCTTTGAAATCACCCTTAACCAAATAGAAGTTTAGCCTAGCATAGGCATTGTAAACATAAACATAAAATTAAAGAGAATCTAAGAAGGAAATAAAAGAAAGAAAGAAGAAGAAGAAAATAAAGAAAAAGAAAACTAGAGAAAAGAAAGAAGAAGAAAACTTAGAGAATTTTATTACAATGGCTAATATCCTACCAATGTACAATGTCTCTTACAATCATCCAAGGCCCTCTATTTATACACATTTTGGAGGGATAAATGACAAGAGACAAGCTTTATAAATTTCAAAGGTAGGTATAATAGGTGGGTGCATTTTTCTAACAATTTTCTTCATATTGTATGACAATTTTGATCAGCCAACTTGATGGTCGATTTTGTCAATATTGGAGGCTTGATCTGATCACATGGTCTTCTAAAAAAATGTTCCCCTATCAGTTGGTGATCCATAGCCGTTGGAATCAGCTCATTTTCTGATGTGGATCAGAAGATATGGGCAACATACCAAAACAGGTCAGCACAGACGTCATTGCACATCAGCCAACTTGATGGTCGATTTCGTCAATATGGGAGGCTTGATCGGATCACTTCTAGACAAATGTTCCCCTATCAGTTGTTGATCCATAGCCGTTGGAATCAGCTCATTTTCTGATGTGGATCAGAAGAAATGGGCAAAATACCAAAACAGGTCAGCATAGACGTCATTGCACATCAGCCAACTTGATGGTTGATTTCGCTAGGGAAAACGACTCCATTTCAAGAAGTGTAAAACATGAAAAAGATAGATATGCCTCTTAACTTTGCACTGTTAAAATTTCAGCCTTATTGCTTTAGTGAAACTCTATATATAGCTGATATGGCAAAAGGTGTCGAAATTGGAACTGAACTGGATTTGCCCTTAATTCTAGTAATCTGAAATCACTCAAAGAAACTTGTGAAAAACACCAAATTACATAAAAATATAAAAGATCATAAACACAATTAGACTAAACAATAATAACTCGTATTTGACACAAAACAATAATAAAACATAACTAAAAACTATATAATTATACGAGTTATCAATACTTCAAAAAAAATGAACTGTCGGAACAACATAGAAAAATACTATTAGTTATCCATCAGACTAACATCTGAACCTCATCAAATGGATATATTGTCTCAAATAAATTCTGGTTTGTAAGCAAATATTGATCCGTAGCTAGCATTTATAGTTCTATGAAGCTGGGGTATATAATATTCCTTGCTAGTTGTTACCTGACAGCTATTTTCAAGCACACAAGTAAGAAATAACAACGTTGTATCTACTGTCTGTTTCCATTTGCTCGCAATTAGCAACCTACAAGAAAAATGAAAAGGACATTCCAACCGACCAAACACCTCTATCCCTATGGCAAACCTCGCAACATCTCCAAGGTCCAAGCCCAAAATTGAAGTGGACTGGTCTAGTCCAAGTCAGCACGGATGTAACGATTTAAAGGTCGATGAGAGAAGCTATGTGAGAATTAGGCTAGATTTTTTTTCCTATCCCTATTCTATGATTTAAACATCTAATTTAAAAAAGTTTATATTCATCTTATTAAACATCTAATTTAAAGTCAACTGATAATAAATGAAATAATTTAAAATTTAATAAATATGAGATAATACGACTTAAATTTCTTCCAGTATGCTAGGATAATTCAACAATGACTTATGTTCTGCTGAAGTTGTAAGAGTATGCTAGGATAATCCAACACATGATTTTTGATCTACGATCACAGCCAAAACACAAAAGGGTTCCTTAGTATTTACTTTCCTCGAGCACAAATTTTTTTTTTTTTTAAGGAAATTGAAGCCAATAGCAACATTACTGTCATAACTTACATGAATAAACCACGATCTTCAAATGCAATTATCACTCAATTTCATCACAATAAGAAGTATTAACCTCTAAATGTCATGTACAGTCACCTATTTATATATCTATGAAGTACTAAAGACACATACTGATGCTCCTTTTTCCATCACCTATTTTTATTTCAAGTTCCACAATCCTACCACAATCAAGCAACATACCTAACCTAGATATTATCTGAAAGATGATCTACATTTCAAGTTCCACAATCCTACCACAATCAAGCAGATGAATATATTTTAAAAGATGAATTTATTCTACATTAACGCTGCTATAGAAATATATTACCTCTTTATTGGCTACGCGAGTAGCAGAAGCCAAAATATCTACGTTCTCGTTAGGAAATTGTCTTTGAAACACTGATAAAACATTACCCAAAGCTGCCTTCAATTCTTCAACCTGAGCCTCTAACCCTAGTACCTTTTCATCACGCTGCATTGTTCGAGAACATGATGAAGTCGATTTCTGCGATGAAGTAGATATTGTTCCCAAACAACGAACACGGCCTTTTTTCTCTGGTCCTGTAACTTTTGAATACACATCATCTTTCCCTGAGCATTCTTGAGAATTTTCAGATCCAATTTCATCCAAACCTTTTTTCATGAGTTCCTATAACGAAAGTGTTACATGAAACAAAATCTCAGTTCAATTAACATAAGCATAGTCGTAGGGCAGATAAATAAAGAAAAAAAAAGGATAGAATACCACAATTTCTGCTGCCTTCTCATTCACAACACTTCCATCTTTACGTGTACGAGTATGAATATACACCTCAGCACGTGATGGTTGAACTCCATTAGCTTGTTCGGTCTACAAAAATCAGCCATTAACTATCTAGATAACAAAACCACAAATACATAAAGTAGACTTCATATAAATTTAACTGAAAGAGTGATAAAAAATTGATGTAAGTACCAAAGTTTGGATGATCCTAGGGAATGATTTTGTTCCACTACAATGAGGCTCATCTAACTTTGAACGATTTGTTTTGTTTAAATCACTTTGTTCCTATAAAAGCAAAATAAAATAAAAGAAAAGGTTGTAATTAATCAATATGCAGCAATTTCTACCTTCGATTAATAAAAGAAAATTAAAATATAGTTTATAAATATCTACCTTCGCTTTACCAGTCAACCAATGTGCAGCAATTAAAATAAATTGCTCTTTGTCAATCCGGGGATCATCAATCTTAGCAGCCATTTCCTCTGGTGTTGTGTGTTCATCATAGAATTTAGACTTCAAATCATTCTTCCATTGCCTCCACTTTGTACTCATGTTCTTTATTGTCCAAGTCTTAATTTCTTGAATAGTTTCTTCATTAACAGGTGCATCAGAATCGAATTTCTGAAATTCAAACTTGGACTAAAATTTTGAAAAAGGAAAACACAAAATAAAGAAAATCATGTCAAGTTGTGTGAATACTGTAAGAACACATTAACTACAAACTAAAACATTTAATATCTTCTACCTCTATTGTTTCCCACATTTCTTCTTTCTTCAAATCCGGCATTTCATGCCAATTTTGGTAACTAATAGGTGCAAAACTAGGCATTCTCACCAATGTACCAATGAATCGTGTTAAAGTGCAAGATTCTTTACCAATTGGTATATTGTGATCATTCACCTTAACAACAACATGCCCCCCTTCTTCTAAATCCCAAATATCGGCCATACGTGTGGCACCTCGAACCTTTCTACGTGGAGCATTGTCTACATATAACAATTATATAATATAAAACAATTTAATACATTAATAATTTAAACTACAATACTGGAATAGTACATTAAGAATGAGGGTTACCCAATGTAGCATCTTCAGTTGGATTAGGGGTAGAAGAAGAAGTTGGTGGCATTGATTGTTGTGGAGGCTCTTGCAAAGGCTGATGTTGTGGAGGCTCGGATGTTGCTGGCATTGATTGTTGTTCAGATTGCCTTTGTAATTGAGAGTTAGAGCTTCGATCTGCCCTAACGATATTCAATCGTCTACGCTTTGCCATCTCAAGTAACTGGAACAGAACCGAAAAACAACAGTTGAAAAAAGCTTTCTTGGCATCAGATCTACATTTACCACTTACTCTATTTTGAGTTTCAACAGATAATACAATAGTAGACACTCAATAACAGAGAATAGAAGCTAAGTAAGAATGCAATAACATTAGGCACTCAATAACATTAAGTGAAATCCAAGCCAAGCTAAGCAAGAATGCAATATGTTCATCTATGGCAAATGGAAAAGGAAAGAACAAGAAAATACAAAGTCACAATGTTTATAATCCAAATCCATTACATATAATTAAACTATTTTCTATAAATTTAAAAAATTCCTCCCCATTATGTTCATCTATGGGATCTTCTTCTACATGCTCATTCTCCATCTCTGGTGTGACGTCCACTCCTTCATCATCAGCTTCATTTCTAACCCAATTTGAAGCACTACGCGTATCATCATGCATTTCTCCATTCCCTTGCTCTCTATCGAAGGATAATAGATCACCCATATCAAATACATCCCTAAGTTTTGCATGCTTTACAAGAACCCAACCTTGATAACCTTCATCATTAACATAGTATACTTTCTTAGCTTGTGATGCCAAAATAAAAGGATCATGAACCAAATTAGTTCCACTGTGGGCTAGATGTGAAAAATTCACAAGTGTGAAACCAAACTTATCTTTCTTGCAACCTCTATTGATATCAATCCAATCACATTTAAATAACACAATCTTAAATCTACCAGAATAATTCAACTGAATGATGTCTGTTAAAGCCCCGTAATAATTAACTTCTCCTGCAATAGGTTGTGCATCTCTTGCACTTGCATAACTCTCTATTTTGGTTGTTACAACGACTCCACTATTTTGAGTTTTCAAGCATCTCTCACGTGCTTTGGTATGGAATCTAAAACCATTAAAGCCATCAGAAGCTAATCCTAAGCGAACGTTGCGAGGGTCAAACGAAAATTGAGGATATCGAGAGTCTAATTCTTTCCAAGCAGGAGAATCTGCCGGATGTCTTAGACGTCCATCCTTAGTTCGCTCATGCTCATGCCAAGTCATTAAAGGAGCAGTTTTTGAAGACATGAATAACCTTTGTAGTCTTGGAATTAGAGGAAACCAACGCAAAATCTTTGCAGCTTTCTTTTTTTTTACAAAAGTATCTTCAATATCACTTTCTACATCACTCACGCTCTCTTTCCACCTAGAAGCACCACATTTACAGCAAATTTCTTCATTTGCCTTATCCTTCCAAAACAACATGCAATCATTGGGACAAGCATGAATTTTTTCATATCCCAAACTTAAGGAAGAAATCATCTTTTTCAATTCTTTATAAGACCCTGGCAATGTATTACCTTCTGGTAGAGCAAGTTTCAAAACCTCCAATAATGTATTGAAAGATTTGTTAGACCATCCATTAAAACACTTAATGTGGAACAAATAGACTAAAAAAGAGAACTTTGTGAAGTTTTTGCAATTTGGATATAGTTTCTCCTCTGCATCTTTAAGTAAATCATAGAAGTTGTCACTATTAATTCTTCGACCATGATGTTGGTCTCCATAAGCATCTCCCGATTCTATGCTACCCACATCAATATTCCTACCTCTTTCGGCCATAATATCATGCAATATTTCATTCACATCATGACCTAACTCTCTATCTTCCTCATTAGTTCTAATAGTAGCAGAGCTAGCATCCAAGACCTCCCCATGAAAAATCCATCGAACATATCCTTTCAGAAAACCTTTACATATAATGTGATCAAATGCCTCTACCCTAGATACCCTATATGTGTTGACACATTTAACACAAGGACACCAAATTTTTCCATTTTCAGATGATCTTGCAAAGGCAAATTCTAAGAAATTGATGACCCCATTAATGTATTCTTCACTTGCTTTGGACGTAAGATTTATCCACCTCTTATCCATGGAATGTGAAATGATTAAAACTGTAATATACAGACATTTAGTTATCTGACATTCCAACTAGATATATTGCACAAACATGAAACCTATTGCTATGAATAATCCTACGCAATCATATAAAAGACAAACATTTTATACAAAGTAAAAAGAGGGAAGGCACGTTTGGTTAATATGCAAACAGTTGTTTGTTTACATTTCATATTTGGCAAAGCAATTAAAAAGTTCCAACTTCCAACAAGAATTTTTAATTCTCTACTTGCTGAATATAACACTAAATTAACCACAGCAGTTTTTCTGAGAAGTTACCAAATAAATAATGGGGTTATGCACTGTCTCTCAGAGAGACAGTGAGCATGTAAATCTAGGCTAAAATCTGATGGCCTCATTTGTATGTATCAAATCAGAGCAATGGAGACAAACTTAAATTCTTTTATATATATATATATATATATATGCGTGTTAATTAGAGGGAGTGAGAAAGATGCTGATATTTAACTGCACGTGTGGGCCTGGTCCTTAATATTATATATATATGACTTAAATTGCAACAAAATAAACATACATTAATCTATAAATAAACAAAATAAACATACATTAATCTATAAATTTTGAACCAATTTGAGGTCGTTTTGCTATCCTTATCCTTTATTAAAACAAATACAGCTAGCTTGCCAAATAAGAGATGCATATTTATATTTGGGATTCTTTATATCACTCAAAGACATGAAGAAGCATGGTAATGGCTTAAACATTTCCTATATAGCTATCGTGAAATGAAATTGTCCAAAACCTGTTAAAAAGTAGAGACAGAGAATTGGTCAAAATTGTTTTTTTTTTCCTAAACCATTGTGGGAATATATACAAATATTGATAGTTTTTCTTGGAAACCTTAATTTTCAGCATCTAACAATCAAAGATCATGTCATGTCAAAAGAATCCATCAATTAGAAAAGCAATAAAGAAACAAAATTAAGCTGGCATTTAAGGGGTTTTGGATTTGGTTGCAAGAATAATTTGCAGACTAGTTCACATTAACTTTATTTCGTAAAATCTCCTACATGAACACGAGCAATAATGGAATGATTATTATCTAATAAACCAAAAGCCATAGTCATTAATCAATCTGAAAAACAGAAATATGGAATTACATGAAATTAATCAAGCTGGTTAAGGTTTTTGAGTACAAAAAATTTATTGTTATTTCATTATATTATTGCCAGTTTTGTGGGCATGGAAAGTGCATTCAGGTTATAGAAATGATCCTTCTAAATGAATTTCATATGACCATTGAATTTTTACCTCATCCGACATCGAATTTGACATAATTCTTGATCAATCAATGATGTTAATTAAACCAAAACGAAGAGGAAAAGATAAGGGTTTAATTCATTTTCCATATAATTAGAACTTGTTTAAGCTGTATAGCTCATTCATTAACACTATTGAAAACACGTGAATCTATAGTTCTGTACTAACTTAGAAAGAAAGAGCACGTGAATGTGTACAAATTTTTCAAAGTTCAAAAGTCTAGGTTTTGCTCTATACTTAGGATTGTGGTTTTGTCTTTTGTTTTTTAACCAATGGGAAAGCAGTTCAACTTTGGTCCCTGGCCTTCTAAATCTGGGTTCAAAATCTAATTAGAAGTTTCAAACTACAAACACAGTTGTCTAATAACTGCTATATATTCGTTACTTCAGTAAATACCAGACATGGTATAAGATAATTTTTATCCTACCCTCTGCAACATTATACCTAGCAAACACAACCAACTACCTTAAATGTACTGCAAGTAAAGCACTAAATTGACTGGAATGAAGGAGCAAGTCAATGAATCAACTAATGCACTTACTTTAGCAAGCCTTCTTTGTGTATGTCATTCCAAAAAGATGATAAGAAAAGCAGCACTCAAGATGTATTTTATTGTTGGTATGAGTGTGAGTGTATGAGTGAGAGAGAGAGAGACATCATTTGCAGATTACCCCCCCCCAAAGAAACTTGGATTAGATTCAGAAATGCATGAATTCCTCAATATATAAGTATATGGTTCAAACAATTATATCTTGACAGCTAACAAGAAAGATGATACTTTGCATATATCCATGAATTGACTATCATCTACAGATATGGTTGATTAAGAAAAGTGGCTCCTAATTGAGAAATACTTCTTCAGCAAAGAGAAAGTAAGATTAATTGTGAACATGTTGTCCCAGAAAGACCCAAACCCATTGATGTAGAACAAGTACTTTGAAATAAATAAATAAAAATTCAAGAAACAATCTGAAATCTTAATAAAAAATTTCTCAAATATCTAATATACCAATCTCAACTAAACCCTAAACTCCAACAAAACACAAAATACCTTAACTCTTAAATTCTAATACTTGGAAAATAAGCAAAAACTAGTTAGTATAAAATAACCTAAAAGCTAAAATAGCCTAAATGTATGTCAAAATTACATTTAAACCCATAAAATATAAAATAAAGTCTTACAAATAATTTCGTCCTACAACTAGCATATTTCCATTCTTCATCACCAATTCGGAGTCTTATATGAAAATAATGTATCACTGACATTAAAAAATAATGGTTAAAGCTATGAGAGAACATGGAACAAATTCAGCTTTGGAACAATCTAAAGTAGCAAAATTTTTGTTGAATGGTAAGTACTATTAGGAAAACATGTTGTATGGTAACTAACCTGTTGTAATGTCTGATGAAACAGTTCCAGAGCAGATGCAGTTTTTGATATTTGACGAGCTGAAGTCTTCTTCAAAAGCTACAAATGTGGTACAGAGAAATCGTATAACAATAAGCTGCATTCCAGAGTAGAAGTAGACCATTCCAGAGTAGAAGTAGAAAATTAATATTATATATATAATTGCACAAGATAAAAGATACAAAGATGCAAAGATGCAAAGAAAATACCTGAAAGTTAAGCAGAGGAAAAATTGGAGTGAGCGGCGTGGACAAGGGAGGATGGAGGAAAGAGGGTTTTTTTGGGGTTTGGGGGAATCGGCAAATGGATTTTTTTGCCCTTGAGATCTAATCGGCAAAACGACGTCGTATTGCTTTAAACAATTGAAATTCCCCTATTTTTACTGACGGAAAAAAATAAAAAAACCGTCGGTAAAGGATACCCTATACCAACGGTTTTACATAAACCGTCAGTATAGATATATCTATAGCAACGGATATTTTGTGCGTCGGTATAGACACTTTTTACCTACGGAAAAGACCGTCGGTATATATGAGTGTCAGTATAAACCCTAAATTTGCTTGTGGTGTATATACCAACGGTTTTCTACTGACCGTCGGTATATGTTATGTTTATTCTGACGGTTAAAAGAATCCGTCGGAATAGAAAGGTTTTACCTACGGGTCTGGACCGTCGGTATAGATAAGTGTCAGTATTTTACCATTTGTTTGTAGTATATACCAACGGTTTTTCATTGATCGTCGGTATAGGTATACCTATAGCAACGGACTAGTGGGGCGTCGGTATATGTTATGTATATTCTGACGGTTAAAAAAATCTGTCGGAATAGATACTTTTTACCGACGAATATTGACCGTCGGTATAGATAACCGTCAGTATATGGCAATTTGTTTGTAGTGGTATTAATTTATTTATAAAATTCAAGATACTAGGATTGAAGGCGGAAGTTATTTACCTTTTTTTTCTTTTCTATTTTTTCTATTTTTAAATACTTTTTCATTTTATTAATTTCTTTTATTTAAAATTTTGAATTATTTAAAAAATATATATTTTTACTTATTTAATATAATAAATAAATTTATATAATTATATAATACTTAGTTAATTAATTAAAATATATAAAATAATATGTATTAAAATTTTAAATTTTAAATATTAAATATAATTAATATATATAAATAATTTATGAATACACTCTTACATTAATGTCTTTAATGATCATTTTCATTCTTATCTCACCGTCATCGCTGTTTTTGCATACAAAAACATACCTCACCACTGGTTTTAATCTAATCGCTACAATATCCAATCTCACTACTACAATAACTAATCTCACTATCATCGTTGTTTTCAATCTCATCGAAATCAATCTAACTTTCCATCCAAACGGACCGTTAGTGTATTAGAACTCACACGTGAAGAAGAGAATATTGCAATATACTGATCACACGTGTGAGAGTTTTGAGGAATTAATTTTATTCAAATCAATGAATTATTTATTTTGTGGTTATTGGGTTAACTCCTTCCTTAAAAATCTTTCCCGAATCTTGTCTTGATTTTGATACTATTTATTTTCATTTCTAAACTAAAATTGTTTGATCATTAATTCTCTTTTATTTATTTTTTTGGAACATTATATTGAGTTCAATTTTAAAAGTTTTGTAAAGAAAAATAGTATAAAAGGTTTTACTTTGTTGCCTTTGATTAAGTCAAGGAGTGGAATTGGAGGTATTTCTAAGTTTGAATAAGCTCTATTTACGTATGCCCTACATATATAAATTAAATAAAACAAAGTGATCAACGGATATATAATATATTTTCTTGACTTCTTCCTTTCTACGTGGAAAGAAAAAACACATCTTTGAAAATAATGCCCAATGTGAAAGAAAAGAAGAAGAGAAAAAAAAAAACAAAAAACAGCGTAAATCGTGTTTTAGATGGAGATTTTCACCAGCACAAGAGCTTGAAGTAAGGTAAATCAATAAGAACAAAGGCTACATACACTTAAAAAATAGACATCTTTTATAGGCACTTTGGCATCATTGAATGTTTCTAAATCTTTCAACTTGGTCTATATATGAATCTGTCTGATAATCCTTCATGATTGATGACAGAGGTGGCAATTGTATGCGTTAGATCGAGTTTTGATTGAATTATTTTATGTTCAAGTTATTTTAAATGCAGATTTTTTAAGTTTAATATTCGAATTATTTGAGTTTGGATCATTAAATTTGGATTCAATTTGTTGAATTGTAAAGTCAAATCAATTTAATGTCAAATCATTTTGGGTTAATTTTTCAAATCAATTGAATTCAGATTGTTGACTTTTCTTTATTATCTCGAATTAAATCGAAATCAAATTCGGTCGGATTGAATGATTTTCTTTAATTCAAGTTAATTTTACCAACTCTAATTGATAACATTTAAGTACCCTATGAAAATATATACAGATGTATGGTAGCTGCTCGTTGTTTCTAAGGTCTGGTCTACATATATACTACTTCGACATTTTTTTGATAAAAGTTTATTTTTGGTGCTGCTCTTTTTTCTTTTCTCTCTCTCAAAACTCACCATATATAAATTAGGATTTAGCTAATAAGTGTCTAAATACACTCTTTAAGGTTAATATATAATAATATTTTTATCTAATACATTGAAAATAATAAATAAAATTATCAATTTTTTATTTAATACAATATTATTACTATAATTAAATATTAATTAACCTTAAATAGGGCCATATACTACACCTACACCTAATGATCGAAGGGTTGCAGAAACTGCATTTGTAGAGTATTGAAACTTAAATGTGACGGAACAATATGAAGAAATATTTCAAAAAAAATTCAAATGATATGTGCAGTAGCAATTATGCATCTCATTCTTCTTATTATAATAAAAGATTAATTATGGGATTTTTTATTGGAGTTTGCACAACTTTGCTTATTTTGTATATTGGCAAATGATTTTAATTTTCTTGTAAATTTGAACAACTTATGTAGGGTAAATTTTGTTGTTGGTCAATGTATTTGTGTATAATTTTGTTTGTGTATGCTTGATAATTTAAGAATTGTAGCATGGAGGGACAAAGAGAGGGCTTTGGATCACTGCAGGTCACCATCTACTACTGGCTTGTAGAAAGGCAAGGGTATTTTAGTAATGTGAGGAGTTCGGAATGTTACATTCCTGCCAACCAAATATGATCATCTTAAATGAAGGGACGGCCAACCAAACGCATGCATGTAAGATTCACGGGAATGTGACTTCGTCATCTTGTAAGGGGGAATCCTATTACCAACCGCAATCTTACATTCACCGAACCAAACCCGCCCTTAATGTCATCACATGACATTAAACCAAACTATTGCATAGTATTCGAATACCCTTGTTTGTCTCATAAGCATATCGCCTGGAATAGTCTTCTCAAGATTTGTCCATTCTTTATATTAAGACATCATACTTAGATTTCTCAAATCATAATTATGTCTTAATTCATTCTAATTGAACACTTCAATTAAGTCCTCATTATTAGACCTTTTATTCAATTAAGTTTTACCTCGATCGAATCCCATGTTTCATGCATACATTACTATCCTATTGTGTGTGACCCTTTAGGTTCCCAATGTATTGGCAATAAACATAAGTTAATCTCATAGATCAAGAGGGGGATCTAGCAACCCATCATGACTACCCAAATATTGTGAAGTCAATGTGATCTTTTAGAAACCTTTCAATATCTAGTCTGTCAATATAATTGTAGACACCTAATTTTGTCCGGACCACTAAACAGGTATGTTTTCTTCCCATATTGATGTTCCCGAGTGTAAAAAGACTGTTTTCATCCTGCAGGTGGTACTCCGAGACTTAGTTTAAGAGGGCAAGCACAAAAAGTCAAACTTGAAAAAAGTCAACCTCAAAAAAAATCAACCCAAAAAGTCAACCCCATAAAGTCAACTATTGAAAAAGTCAACCCGCTTTCAAAATCAAGATTTTAAGTTCAATTGAAAAATGGCGAAAGAATTTTGATAATCCGAGGTCTACATTGAAAGATATGGAGTTCAGAAGTTGGGATTTGGAGATTGAGTAGAAAAAAAACCCTAATCCAAGAAATTTGGGGAAAAGTGCTTAAACGATCAAACTGGTCGAAATTGAAGATTCCAAATGAAAGATAAGCACTGACTACGGGTAATGGAGAAGTCACTTGCAAGAAAAAACCGAAAGGAAAATCAATCCGGGAGAAAACCGAGAATTAGGGTTTTTAGTGGATTTCGGTGAAATCGGGAAAAATCACAGAAATGGCCCGACTTGGTAAGACCAAAGCCCCTAATGGATGAGGAATGATTAAAAAGGATGGCCCAAGGCTCAGATTGAAGAAAATCTGAAAATCGGACTTGTTTTGAGCAAAATCGGGTTTCGGAGGTTAAAGGGCAAAATTGGAAAAATTTGGGAAAAATAGCAAATGGACTCCGAAAATTCTGAAAAATTTGTCAATCTCATTCTTAAATCATTTGAAAGAGATTGGTAAAAGAAAATCTTGATTCGGAGTTCGTTTGCAAAATGGCCAAATCCCGGGCTTCTTATGTAGTAATTCAAAAAGGAAAATCCCGGAAAAATAGCAAATGAGCTCCAAATCTTTTGAAATTTTGCAGATCTCATTTTTAAATTATTTGGAAGAGATTGGCGAAAGAAAATCTTGATTCCGAGTTCGTTTGCAAAATGGCTAAATCCTGAGCCTCCTATGCAGTAATTCAAGCCGATAAATCCCGAACAAATACCAAATGAGCTCCACAAATTATGAAAACTTCGAGATCACACTTTTTAATTATTTTGAAGAGATTGGTGAAGAAAAATCTTGATTTGGAGCTCGTTTAAAAAATGGTAAAAAGTAGGGGCATAAAAGGACATTTTGGGAAGAAAAAATCCAAATAAATAGCAAACGGACTCGAATAATTTTGAAAACTTCCAGAACTCAATATTTTATTATTTTGGAAGTATTTAAAAAAAGAAATATTGAATTTGGAGTCCGTTTGAAATTTATTTGCATCCGGGGGGCAAAATGGTCATTTCACCCAAGCAACCGAAAAGGGCTTCTTTGGACCTTTCAAAAATCAGAGCTGGGCTGAAAAGAGAAGTGCTGGCCTGCCCAAGCCCAAAGGAAGGAGGAAGCTTATGATTTTTTCAATCAAGTGGTTAAAAATCAAGAGTTAAGTTAGAGATTTTCTTTGATCAAGCCATGGTGATTAAGCCACATAGGCTAAGAAAGATGTCAACATTTTTTTTTGGACAGCTGTAATTTGAGAGGGCTGAGATGCTAATCTAAAGGTGGTAATTTCATGACTTTTCATCTTGAATTATTGGCCATTTGATGGAAATTAGGTTACACAAAAATGACAACATCTTGGAGTCCATATATACATCATTTTCGGCCAGCCCTAAGGGAGGAGGCAGATTTTGTTTTTTTCTTTTCCATTTTGGCTGATTTCTCTTAGTTTTTCTTAGTTTTTATCTTCTTGGTTGAGAGCAAAAAAGAAAAGTTTAGAAAAAAAGGAAAGTTTGAAGAGAAAAGCTTGAAATATTAGCTTCTTGAGGTTGCTCTTGAGCACCAACTCTTGCACTTTCATTTTCTATTCTTATTTTTTGCAATTTCAATCTCTACTTGGTGAGTTTTCATTTTAAAATAATGTTTCTTGTTCTTCCTTCATTTCCTTTCTTAAGTATATTTTTTTTACATTTTGTTTTTACAATAAACTCACCATGGCCAAACGGCCTACATTATTTATTTTAAGTTGTTGTTTTTGATTCATTTTACCATATTGTTTGTGCTATTTTCTTTGTTTTTGATGTTTTAAATGTTATGTTATTTCATGTTCTTAAGTTATATTTAATTTGGTTGCTTTGTTTGTTACCATTTATGTCTTAGATATCATGTTTTTTTTGCATTTTTAATTTTCTGTTTTCATGTTGTTTAAATTTGAGCATGTTTTAGAGTTAGCATATTAAGTGTTTGTGAAAATGCTTGTGTGATTCTTTGCATGATTCTTGTTTTATATCTTAGTGAGCATGTTTTAGATTTAGTATATTAGGTGTTTGTGAAAATGCTTGTGTGATTTTTGTGTTATGACTTAGTTTTTCATGCTAGTATGCCAAGTGTTTGAGAAAATGCCATGCTTGTTGGAGCTTGAGGCCATTTGGCTACTCCATGTTTTTTGTATTGTGTGTTGCACTTTCTTGTCATGGTAGTTGTTAGGTTTTTGCATTTGCATGATACTTGGTTGGATTTTTGAATTAAGCATGCCTTGTGTTTGTAAAAATGCCATGCATGTTTTAGGTCTAGGTTACATTAAATGTCATGCAAGTTCATGTTAGGTCTAGGCCATATTATTTATGTCATGCATTTTCCTTACATTTAGGTTTAGATCCATGCATTTCATGCATTATGTTTGCTGCATTGTTTCATGCATTTCATGACCATGCCACTTGAACAATGACTTGAGCCAATTAATGGTTCAAGGTCATGCTCTCTTGAGCACACTTGTGGAAAATTAAGTTTGTCAAATTGATTATTCTACCTTTGTGATTTTTTTTACTTAGCCAATTTTTATCTAACTTTCAAAAAGTCCTAGCTACTGTTTTCAAGTCATTCTATGAGTTTCAAATATTTTTATTTTGATTTTTAAATGATTTTATCAAAGACAAAAAAAAATGTGTTGGCAAAGCAGTTTTTTTTTCTCCACCCAAAGCTCGTACATCTCCGATTTTTCTGGGAATTCATCTTTGATCAGAAAATTAAGTCAATTTTTTCCCGTGTATTTTTACATGTCCTCAGTCTCCAATAATGTTTTCAGAATTTTTGGAATTTTTTAAAATAGGGTAAAAAATCGTGGATTAAAACTGGACAGTGGAGTCAGAATTGATTTTAAAGAAAAACAAAGCAGTTTTTTCTCCTCCAAAAACTCGTACATCTCTGATTTTTTTGGGAATTCATCTTTGATCAGAAAATTAAGCCGATTTTTTCTCGTGTATTTTTACATGTCCTGAGTCTACAGTATTTGTTTTAGAATTTTTGGAATTTTTAAAAATAGGGTAAAAAATCATGGATTAAAACCGGACAGTAGAGTCAGAATTGAATTTAAAGAAAAACCAATTTTCTGTTTTGGTTAATTTACATAGAGTGGGCTGATTAGAAGGGTTAGCTACTGACTTAGGGTAATTTCTAAGCCTTTTTAAACTCTAAAAATGGTTTTTCAAGTCCCGGGTTAAGGGTAGCCAAGTCCGGATTTTTTTTAAACTTAGGAAATTAGAGTCATTTTAAAAATTTTAGCCCAATTTTTATTTTTAATTCAAGCTTTTCAAAATTGTTTTCAAACAATCACAAAGTATTTTGGTTTTAGAATATTTAATTTGACATATTTTCCTAAGGTAGCCGGATATCTTTTTAGATATACGGATTTCCTTAATTAAAGGAAAAAATACATTTCATGCATTGCATTTTTATATTCATGCATTTTATATAATATGTGATTCTTGCCATAATAATCTCTATGTGTCATGACATTTAGGTTGCATTATATTATTTAGATTTTGCTATGTCATTTTATTTATGTCATGCCTATACATATTCATTTCTTTTAAATGTTTTCAAAAAAGATAATGGTTTTCAATAAAAATAAAGATATTCCCGAGTTAAAATAATTCATGAGTTCTCTACCGGGTTTGCTGGAGGGAATATCATCAATTATTATTAATAAAGGAATATCTTTCTTTCAAAAAAAAAGAGAATGATTCGGAAAGTTTTCCAAAACTAATAAAAATTTCTATATTTTGCCACGTTTGTTGGGGAATATAGGAAAATTTTGAATTTATAAATTCCGGATCATTTTCAATAAAAAATGGAATTATTTTTTCTTTAAATTGGGAATTAATTTGAAATACTAAATTTAAAACCAACTTTTACCGAGACTTGAGATAACACATGATTAATAAGGTACCGATTTATACGGGCGTTGTGGGGGTGCTAATCCTTCCCCACACGTAACCGACTCCCGAACCCGCTTCTTTGATTTCTCTGGTTTAAAACGCAGACTTGAAATTGGTTTTTAAAATGTTTTAATTAATTTTTAAAATATTTTATAAAACCAGTTTTAATAGGTGGCCGATCACACCTAGCTAAAAAAGATTGGTGGCGACTCCATGTCTTTTTTAAGGTCATTTTCAAAACCTTCATTTTTCAAGAGGAATTAAGTCGACTTTTCCTCGGTTTTTTTTTTTTTTAAATGTCACGCTTAACGAATAATAAAGTCTTGCGATGAGACTTCATTATTTTTTAGGTTGCGACAGCTTGGCAACTCCACTGGGGACTTATTAGAGAGTCAGGCCTAGAATTGGTCGTGTGTTATCAAAGTCTCGGTTTTGTTGGTTTAATTGGTATTTAATTTTAATTCCCACATTTTTTTTAATAAGGAGAATTTTGAAAATAATAAAATGTTTTTAAATATGTTCATACTCATGTGCATGCATTTTATTTTTGTTCTCTAGTTATTTAAGGTTGTATATTATAATTGCTTGTCGGTTAATGCGTTACACTATTCTTGAATGTTTTAATTGCTAGGGCATTTAGAATAAGGTTTGTAGAATAGGTAGTGAAAGGTTTGATATTCCTCCACACACACTACACGTGCATTTGCATAACATGAATCCTATACCCGAATTCCGTCCTTTTAAGTGGGAGTAAAGTAACTACGCCTTCGTGATGATCCTCCGTATGGGCTAGTGAAACACTTTCGGAGTATAAAGTACCTATTGCCTTCGTGATAATCCTCCGTACGGGCATAGGAAAATATATTCTAACGGATTGAACCCGCTTTTATCGGGGTGCCTTACTAGCCTTCACCAGTGACAGTGAGGAACAATTCGGGGCCTTAGAACCGATTCACCCTCATATAGTGAACCTAGGCGAAGCCATCCCGAATTTCCGTTAGATATACCGAAAATAGGAACACATGGAGGGACATTTCTAAACTTTTTGTTACCTGTTTTACACTCCGAATAAGTGTGGTAGATCGGGCAACGATGTACGTACATCGCCCGTAATAAATGTGATACTCCGCCTCGAAGGCATCGTGATGCCTAAATAAGTAGATATTGCTGGGGCAGATGTTCATTAGCTGTTTTTTAAATAAAAAAAAAATCTTTTTTCAAGCATTTTGCATGTTGCACATTTCATACATGTGTGAATAGAGCATGTACATTTTTGGTTGTGTTATTGATCTCATTCTTTGCAATAAACAGTTGGTAATTTCATTTGATGATTTCATAAAACCGGTAATGTCACATGAACATTTGCATATGGTACCATAGTGGGATCCACCCTGAAATTCTTTTGAAAATAATGTGATTGGTTTTTCATAAAAAAAAAAAACACAAAAAAAGCATGTTAAAAAAAATCATAAATTAGGTGGCAAATCTTGCATAATGAGATATTTGAATAATCAAGATTTAGGTCCCACCAATTTCGTGTAATCATTGGTTAATTTATTTGTGTCATTTTGACATCGTGTTACAGTCATAACATGCATGATTATTCATTGTAGAATACATTTATGATATACATGGTCATTCTTTGTACCTACCTTTGTATTAATTCATTTATTCTTAGCATGTATCATTTTGACATCATAGCATGCATGGTCATTCATTGTAGGACACGTTTATGACATGCATAGTCATTATCTGTATATACCTAGCATTAGATTGCATCCATAGCATACATAGTCATCATAATTTCTCTGTATATGTTCATGCATTAATCATCAGTTTATTCATGCACATAGGAATAGAGCATGTACATTCATAATCTTAATCTCATGACATTTTCATTTGCATGAAAGGGGTTCGAGATATGAGGAATGAATCGGAGGAACGATTGGGTGCTTTGGAACGCAATCAAGATGAATATGGACATGAAATCCGAGAGGTGAAGGAACAACTTGCCAAATTGCTGAAAATGGTTGAGGATATGGGTAACAGTAAAGGTGAACTTTCTCAGGGCTTCGCATCATCTTCGGGTCAAGCAAAACCATTAGGTCCAGAACATACAATCCTTGCTGAATCCTGCACTTGTCAATGCCACAAAGGTTGCAATCCTGATGAAATTATGGACAAAATCATGAAAATAATTAAACCTGAAAGCCTGATACCAAAGACAGAAACCTCGAATCCAATACCATACCTGCAAACTGTTCTAGGTCCAAAACAGTATCCCCACCCTACTATGGTCCAATCGTCCATTGGGACGACCACTACAGGATTCCTGAATCCCACTCCATCGTTACCAACTACCAGTTCATACTATTTCCCTCATCAATCACCTTATCTAGTACCTGGGATAGGAACCTTGAGCTATGTACAACCTCCAAAGGCCCCGTGTCCAAATCCATACCCTTACCATGCTGTTCCGCCACATCCCCATGTAAACACTCCGGTTCGAACCTTAGTGCCACCACCAAGTGCCCCAACTCCTAGGCCATGTGTGACTAAGAAACGATCCCAGAATAAGACCCAAATGCATTTTGATCCCATTCCAATCAGCTACCAAGAGCTCCTCCCTATACTGATCCAAAATCACATGGTTGCCTGTGTCCCATTGAAACCCCTGTTACCACCATATCCAATGTGGTATAATCCAAATGAAAGATGTGATTATCACTGTGGAATTGTTGGCCATAGCATCGAAGATTGTATAGCAGTCAAAAGGAAAGTGCAAGCTCTCATAGATGCCAAGTGGTTGGATCCAACGACACTGATTGATAAAGGACTGGGAAAACGCCATTAGGATTGGGAGATTTACAGCATTGAGGTGGAAAGACTTCGGTCTTATATGATGTAATAGGATTTCACTTTTTCAGTAGCCGGCTCTTATAGCCTTAGGATGCTAGGAAGAATAAAGTGCTTGTAAAGACAGTTTTAACTACTGCTCAAGTTTTGTAAAACATGGTTTATACCATTGTGAACATTGATATGGGAATGAATTGAGTATGCTTCAAATTTATAAGATGTTGATGATTAAGTTCCTCCGATTCTTATTTCCTCCGTGATATCTTCCCCTTTGCATTTTGCATCCCATCAATTATTTGTCAGGTTGCATTCATGCATTCATAATCAGCATGATTTTTCTGTATATATCCATGCATTAATTTGCTTATTACATACATCATGATTAGCATTAGGTCACATTCATGACACACATGGTTAGCATGATTTTCTTTGTATATACTCTGTATCAATCATTCATTGTTTGCATAATTGACACCGTGTTGCATTCATAGTGTATGTGATCATTCATTGGGAAACATGCTAAAATACATGATCAGTCATTGCATATATTCATGTGTTGATCTGTTTATTCTTTGTTTGCAACATGTTGGCATTGTGATTGCATTTATCACATATATGGTCAGTGATGCACCCAAAAGAGTGTATCTTATTTAACCTTGCACTAAAAAGATAAATTGTAAGTATAGTAGTTAGCAAGGGTCGAGTCCTCAGGGATTGGGTTTTAGTTTATAAGCTAATAGTTTAAAACTTAAATTCAAGAACAATAAAAGAAAAGGGGTTTTTGAAGCCAGATTTAAACTAAAGTAAATAATAAGAATAAGATGCAAGGCGGTATAACCAGCCAATAAAAATATATATACTAAATTAGGCGGTATAACCAGCCAATAAAAATATATATACTAAATTAGACGGTATAACCAGCCAATAAAAATAAAACAAAGTTAATATACAAATTAGGCGGTATAACCAGCCAATAAAAATAAATATAAAAAATAAGCAAACTAAAAGTAAGAAAACAAATAAGTAAGAAAACAAATAAGCAAACTAAAAGTATGAAAAATATGGTTAAGGTTTCATTCTCCACCACTAGACATCATTAAGAATCAATTTCAGATCTATCAATATCAACCAACTATCAAAGTTAACAACCGTAGATAACAACAAGCTCTGTTACCCCAATCTTTCCTTAGTTTGTCGTTAAATAGAACAAGCTCTCTATTTAATCTCTAACCATTAAACAACCTAGAATAAGCTCTCTAAATTCAATTTACTGGCAGCTTTATGATGAGAAAGATAGGTTGATCTAAGCAACAAACACATAAGCTCGGATTGTTCAACTTAGGTTATGTTCCACTTTGCAATTATTGAAAACTAGACCATAATCATTAATCACAAATTGCCACTTATGAATAGGAAATCAAGACAATTACACGGATCAAGACTCCTAAACTAGCAATAGATAATTATCAAGATCTATCTAGTTGTACACCTAAATAAATCTAGACAACATCATGAACAATTCTTGTAGAAGAACATAAGCAACTTTGATAGAAAATTAATGATAGATAGAATCTGAAAATCAATCACAAAACATGTCTAGGGCTTTGAAATCACCCTTAACCAAATAGAAGTTTAGCCTAGCATAGGCATTATAAACATAAACATAAAATTAAAGAAAATCTAAGAAGAAAATAAAAGAAAGAAAGAAGAAGAGGAAGAATATTAATTATCCAACCTCTTGCTCTCTCTAAAGAAAAAGAAAACTAGAGAAAAGAAAGAAAACTAGAGAAAAGAAAGAAGAACAAAACTTAGAGAATTTTATTAAAATGGCTAATATCCTACCTATGTACAATATGATTCTCTACAATCATCCAAGGCCCTCTATTTATACACATTTTGGAGGGCTAAATGACAAGAGACAAGCTTTACAAATTTCAAAGGTAGGTATAATAGGTGGGTGCATTTTTCTGACAATTTTCGTCATATTGTATGACCATTTTGATCAGCCAACTTGATGGTCGATTTTGTCAATCTTGTAGGCCTGATCGGATCACATGGTCTTCTAGAAAAATGTTCCCCTATGAGTTACTGATTCATAGCCGTTGGAATCAGCTCATTTTCTGATGTGGAGAAGAAGATATGGGCAAAATACGAAAACAGGTCAGCACAGACGTCATTGCACATCAGCCAACTTGATGGTCGATTTCTTCAATATTGGAGGCTTTATCTGATCACATGGTCTTCTAGACAAATGTTCCCATATCCGTTACGGATCCATAGCCATTGGAATCAGCTCATTTGCTGATGTGGATAAGCAAATATGGGCAAAATACGAAAACAGGTCAGCACAGACGTCATTGCACATCAGCCACTTTGATGGTCGATTTCGCTAGGGAAAACGACTCCGTTTCAAAAAGTGTAAAACATGAAAAAGATAGATATGCCTCTTAGCTTTGCACGACTACAAATTTCAGCCTTATTGCTTCAGTGAAACTCCAGATATAGCTGATATGGCAAAAGGTGTCGGAACTGGAACTGAACTCGATTTGCCCTTAATTCTAGTAATCTGAAATCACTCAAAGAAACTTGTGAAAAACACCAAATTACATAAAAATATAAAAGATCATAAACACAATTAGACTAAACAATAATAACTCGTATTTGACACAAAACAATAATAAAACATAACTAAAAACTATATAATTATACGAGTTATCACACCCCCACACTTAGATTGTTGCTAGTCCCTAGCAACGACTCAATAAAAATAAAATAAGAAAATCTAATCTAATCCACTTTCGTAGGAAATCACGGTGGCACTTAGCATGTGACACAAGCCTTTAAACCCCTAGGTGTCCCTAGTGGACGAGTTTAGTCTCGTGAGGGTTTACTAGGACGATACCCACAAACATTGAAAACATAAGAAAAACTAAAAATAATAATTATAACTAATCCTTCCAATATAAATTTGAGATAATCATTGGACAAGTCTTAAAAACTAATCAATAGCTTAAAGGAATTCACAAAAAATCTTGCTTGAATGTAAATAGTTTGAGTTAAGCCAATATTAACATAACATATTTCAATCAAAATAGTGCATATTCAAACTTAATCTCAACTTCTCACATGGGATACTCTCTTGATTTTCACTCTTTAAAGGAGTGGTAAAGTGTTTACACTCAATCAATCTCATGAAAACACTTCTACCATATGCTTGCTTGTCCACCTATTCTCTACTATTTAGATAATACAACTTCATAAATCAAGAGGTCTTTATTCAAGGTTGTAATGGGGCCAAAGTGTTATAATGTGGTTAAAGAACAAAAGGATAAATATATCACAAAGGTTCCAAAGAGTTCATAGAGTTTAGAGACATAATAGGATCATACAAATAAAACTTCTCAAAACTCTTATAAAGCCCATAATCACCTAGGCCGAATATTCATGTTGGGCCTTTTCTTCATTCTAAACAACTTTGTAACATCTTTTTCTTTTTCCACAAATTCAAGAGATGATTCATATTTTTTTTTACATAGGAATGTATTTGCCAGTATTCCATTTCTTTTTCTCTTGACTTTTCTTTTCTTTCCCCCCCACACTTATTTCTTGTTTCTAACCCAAATTTTTAACTAAAAATATCCCTTGTTTTTTTTTTTTTTTTTGCAATATGTCTCAAAATATATAATCCATCTTTAGAACAAGGGTAAGGATATAAGTATATTTAGGTTAGGGACAAGTTATGGTTACCAAAGAGATAGCTTATTCAATGTAGGCTCAAATTGGTTCACTAAGGGTGTGTTCTCTTGGAACATTAATAATGGATGGCTGTTTGGCTCTGGTTATAATCCTAATGCCTCTATCATATTCATGTTGTCACATGTATCAATATAGTCTCAAACGGTTTAAAGCAAGTTCTAGAGAATCATGTAATCATAAGAGCACTCAAGAAAGAAATTAGATTGATTTGTATAATGCATCAATCATTATAGGCTCAAAAACTCACAAGGATGATTATACAAGTCAGATTAAGTCTAAACATGCTTCTTTCTCAATCAACATATCATATTAACATTGGCTCATAAAAAGGTTGACATCAAGCTCAATTCTCATGAAAATCTTCTCACTAATAAATCTGTTTTAGACTTATGCAATTCATATCTCATCATAGTATTGAAAAGGAACTAAAACACACTAAAAATAATAATAAAGACTCATAAAAATAAAAAAAAATAGTAGACAAAAATAAAAGAAATGCTAAATCATTCCCCCCACACTTAATTCTTACATTGTCCTCAATGTAAGTCTATTAACCCAAATGAAAGAATCATGTGTAAGAGAAAAGAACTAATAACATAAGAATAGGAATAACTAGACTCAAAACAAAACAAAACAAACTCATGCAACCTAAATAATTCTAAAATACTAAACAAAAATTAACAAGTAAACATAAAAAATAAAAACAATAAAAATAAAAATAATAAAAGAAAAAGGAAAAGAAAGAGAAAGAGAAAGCAAATCTGAAAATGGAAGGTTGGCAATTTCTTCTTTAATTGGGTTGCCTTCCCAATTAACACTTGAGTTAGTGTTTTGAACCTAACCAACACCCCTTCTTAGCTTTTTAGGCTTGTCAGGCTCATACATGAAATTTTCCAAATTTATGCGTTTGAGAGGAAGCTTTCTTTGCACAACAGTGGATGCATTCTCCATTACAAGTATTATTCCATCATCCTTTGTGGTGCATATCTCATCGAGGAATGGAGCATATTTTGATACTTGTTGAATGGCATCCACAAACAAGTTGTTTAAGGTTTCTGGCATGTGTTGTTCATGTTCTTCCTCCTTGAACTTTGCAAATCTACTAGGAAAAGGTGGAGAAGAAACATTAGTAAAAAGTGGAACCTTAAACGTTACCTCATGTGCCGAAATACTCTTATTTGGATTTGTGGCTTCATTATCCTCAAGAATAGAATCCATCTCTAATTTTGTCTCATCCTCATCTTGTTCCTCATTTCTCAAGGTCACAATAGTAGCATTCTCCTTTGGGTTAATCATCGTTTGGGCAGGGAGTTCTTCAGATCTTTGTGCTACCCATCCTACCATACTACTAGTCAATTGGATCATTTGCTTTTCCAAACTCTGGATGCTTGCCCTTGTTTCCTGTTGAAATTGCAAAGTATCAGTAACAAGAGAATAGACAAGATCTTCTAAAGAAGTACCTGAGTTTTGAGTCATATGTGGTGGTTGAAAAAGATCTGGTTCTTGAGACCATGATTGATTGAAGCTAGATGGATGAGTGTAATTGGCATAAGGATCTACTTCTTGGTAATTTTTCGAGTAGCCATAATTAGTATGATCCCACCATCCCTCATGGTAAGTGTTTGAGTAATGATCATACTGTTGGTCTTGGAACACTTGATGGCCTTGACATCCTCCCATGGCCAATTGTTGAACTGGGGAGGTGAGCTTGGCTTGTTGATTCTCCATGTTCATGTATGCCACCAACTCTTCAAGTGTTAGATTGCTGAATTCCATTTTTTTTTGTTTTTTTTTTAAATTTGAAAAGAAAAACTTGTATGTACAAGAAAATAAAACTAATTAGAACTGAAAATAAGAATAAACCAAGTAACAAATAAACTAAAGAAAACAATCCCCGGCAACGGCGCCAAAATTTTGATGCACCCAAAAGAGTGTATCTTATTTAACCTTGCACTAAAAAGATAAATTGTAAGTATAGTAGTTAGCAAGGGTCGAGTCCTCAGGGATTGGGTTTTAGTTTATAAGTTAATAGTTTAAAACTTAAATTCAAGAACAATAAAAGAAAAGGGGTTTTTGAAGCCAGATTTAAACTAAAGTAAATAATAAGAATAAGATGCAAGGCGGTATAACCAGCCAATAAAAATATATATACTAAATTAGGCGGTATAACCAGCCAATAAAAATAAAACAAAGTTAATATACAAATTAGGCGGTATAACCAGCCAATAAAAATAAATATAAAAAATAAGCAAACTAAAAGTAAGAAAACAAATAAGTAAGAAAACAAATAAGCAAACTAAAAGTATGAAAAATATGGTTAAGGTTTCATTCTCCACCACTAGACATCATTAAGAATCAATTTCAGATCTATCAATATCAACCAACTATCAAAGTTAACAACCGTAGATAACAACAAGCTCTGTTACCCCAATCTTTCCTTAGTTTGTCGTTAAATAGAACAAGCTCTCTATTTAATCTCTAACCATTAAACAACCTAGAATAAGCTCTCTAAATTCAATTTACTGGCAGCTTTATGATGAGAAAGATAGGTTGATCTAAGCAACAAACACATAAGCTCGAATTGTTCAACTTAGGTTATGTTCCACTTTGCAATTATTGAAAACTAGACCATAATCATTAATCACAAATTGCCACTTATGAATAGGAAATCAAGACAATTACACGGATCAAGACTCCTAAACTAGCAATAGATAATTATCAAGATCTATCTAGTTGTACACCTAAATAAATCTAGACAACATCATGAACAATTCTTGTAGAAGAACATAAGCAACTTTGATAGAAAATTAATGATAGATAGAATCTGAAAATCAATCACAAAACATGTCTAGGGCTTTGAAATCACCCTTAACCAAATAGAAGTTTAGCCTAGCATAGGCATTATAAACATAAACATAAAATTAAAGAAAATCTAAGAAGAAAATAAAAGAAAGAAAGAAGAAGAGGAAGAATATTAATTATCCAACCTCTTGCTCTCTCTAAAGAAAAAGAAAACTAGAGAAAAGAAAGAAAACTAGAGAAAAGAAAGAAGAACAAAACTTAGAGAATTTTATTAAAATGGCTAATATCCTACCTATGTACAATATGATTCTCTACAATCATCCAAGGCCCTCTATTTATACACATTTTGGAGGGCTAAATGACAAGAGACAAGCTTTACAAATTTCAAAGGTAGGTATAATAGGTGGGTGCATTTTTCTAACAATTTTCGTCATATTGTATGACCATTTTGATCAGCCAACTTGATGGTCGATTTTGTCAATCTTGGAGGCCTGATCGGATCACATGGTCTTCTAGAAAAATGTTCCCCTATGAGTTACTGATTCATAGCCGTTGGAATCAGCTCATTTTCTGATGTGGAGAAGAAGATATGGGCAAAATACGAAAACAGGTCAGCACAGACGTCATTGCACATCAGCCAACTTGATGGTCGATTTCTTCAATATTGGAGGCTTTATCTGATCACATGGTCTTCTAGACAAATGTTCCCATATCAGTTACGGATCCATAGCCATTAGAATCAGCTCATTTGCTGATGTGGATAAGCAAATATGGGCAAAATACGAAAACAGGTCAGCACAGACGTCATTGCACATCAGCCACTTTGATGGTCGATTTCGCTAGGGAAAACGACTCCGTTTCAAAAAGTGTAAAACATGAAAAAGATAGATATGCCTCTTAGCTTTGCACGACTACAAATTTCAGCCTTATTGCTTCAGTGAAACTCCAGATATAGCTGATATGGCAAAAGGTGTCGGAACTGGAACTGAACTCGATTTGCCCTTAATTCTAGTAATCTGAAATCACTCAAAGAAACTTGTGAAAAACACCAAATTACATAAAAATATAAAAGATCATAAACACAATTAGACTAAACAATAATAACTCGTATTTGACACAAAACAATAATAAAACATAACTAAAAACTATATAATTATACGAGTTATCAGTCAGCATGGTTCCATTGTACATATCCATACATCATATTGTTTAGGCTTCACATGCATCAAATTGCATTCATGGCTCATTCATCATGACATACATTTGGGGGAAATAAAATAGAAGTTGGCTTGGCTTTAGGAGTCTTTGAAAGAATTTCCATTTCAAATCAGAAGAAGTACTGAGTACACTTTTAATATAGGCTGGTGCTATGGAGGATGAACAAGTTGCCCGAATGGAAAAAATGGAAAGGGAACAGAGAGAATTGCGAGAACAGCTAGCAAAATCTCAAGCAGAATCTAAGGATCAAATGACTAAACTGATGGAGCTAATGTCTGCTGTAATCAAGGGAAAAGGATACACCGAAAACTTTGTCGCCGGAGAAAGGTTAGAGGTACAAAAGGGCCAAGATGAGGTCGCAATAAGTGATGCCCAGAACACTGTTAACCCCGTCAATGTCCTAAACTCAGATGATTCAGCTGAACAGGCAAAGTTGAAAAGGGTTGCAGTAAATGAGGTTGAGTTGGCAGATTCCCAAGGGAAATATCAGTTGTTAGATGAAAGGCTCCGGGCAATAGAAAGAACAGATGTATTTGGGAGTTTAGATGCGAAAGAACGATGTTTGGTCCTCGATTTAATCATTCCTCCTAAGTTCAAGATCCCTGACTTTGTGAAATATGATGAGACGACCGATCCATCAGCCCACATCACTATGTTCTGTCGGAAGATGACAAGTCATATAGATAAGCTTTTGATTCACTGCTTTCAGGATAGCCTCAGTGGGTCCGCAATTAGGTGGTATAGTCAATTGAGCAAGGATCAGATTCACTCTTGGAATGATTTGGCTAGAGCTTTTCTAAACCAGTACAAGTATATGACCGACAGGACACTTGATCGTCTCACTTTGCAAAATATGGAGAAAAGAGCTACTGAGAGCTTCAAAGAATATGCACAACGGTGGATGAGCCTGGCCGCCCAAGTACAACCGCCCTTGACACAAAAGGAAATCACTATCCTTTTTGTGAATACACTGCAGGCCCCGTACTATGACAGACTCGTCAGCAATGCTTCAAAGAATTTTGCGGACATGGTAATTTCAGGGGAGATGATTGAGAATGCTATCAAGAATGGGAAACTTGAAAGATAAGGAACATCCAATGCCGAGAGAAATAAAGCACCAAGAAAGAAAGAGGAAGATGTCCAAACTATGGGAGATTTCATCCCATATTCCCAATTTCCCTCATACCAATCATGTTACCCTACTGAGGTATCTCCAAGCCTTTATCCTTACCTACCTACCCAAACACCTAATCCTATACCAGCCCTTGCAACAAGGCCTACTTCTAGAAAACGACCGCGAGAAAATCAAGAAAGAATTCCAATCCCCATCCCTGACTTACTGCCATTACTAATAAAGAATCAGTACCTTACCCCGGTACCTTTGAAAATAGCTCCGAATCCATCAGCAAGGAGTTATGACCCTGACAGCAAGTGTGATTATCACCTAGGGGTAGTTGGGCATTCAACTGAAAAATGCAGACAACTGAAGGAAAGGATTGAAAGTCTTATCCGTGATGGTATTTTGACACCGGAGCTTATCAATCAATGGAAGGCCGCTTAGCCCTAAATCAGTTTCTTTCAGGGTTTTAGGGGGAGAATTACTACCTTTGAAGGATGTCAATAGGAGCATTTTTGACGCATGTAGTTTTATACACTGTGATGATGAAAGCACTTGTCTCATGTTAACATCTACATGAATTAAATGAATTTTAAATGCTTTGTGTTTGTTGTGTTTTAAATAAACGTGAATTTACAAAAACAAGCATTAAGGAAGTTTTAATAATGGATAGTCTCAAGAAGATTGATGATCAGTGTTAGAAATGACCCAACACCATCCCCCTCCTTTTTGGGATTCTCTATACCTAAACCTTGAATCAATAACACTTGAAAGACCTAATGCTTCAAGGAAAAACGAATGAAAAAAGAGAAGCATTGTCATTGCAAAATAAGCAAGGATGTAAATCCTAGTCTAGGCTATGAACAAAGGAACGAACTTTTTGAAATTTTTCGAATTCCTTGAAAATCAAACAAATGAGACATTCTTTCAAGAGTCTAGATTTTGATAATTTGGTGTGTGTCAAGATTGTGCTAAAACCATTCATGACCTTTCCCAATAACCACAAAACACTAATTGCCCAAACATCACTTCATGATTGACATCCTGGGGCACAATGATTAAACTAGATTATCCCTTGTCCCAGAGAAAACCCGTTTTTGGGTCATATTTTCCTTATCTCTTCAAAAAAACTCAGATTGGAAACTCAGCCTTTTCAAAATAGACCTAGACTTGCTATGTTCCTCGTTGATACAGATTCTCATGGTTAATCAAATTGGGGCATCATATATGGAAATGATGGACACATGGTAAAGAAAGATGGGCTAATGCATGAATCATTGGGGGGATGCGAAGAAAAAAAAAAGAAAAAAAAAAGAAAAATCGTGATATCATGCATGTGAGAATTCGGATGATTCCAAAGTGCAAAATGAAATTCTGAATATCTATTTCCCCTGAGGATTGCTTTTAAATGTGAATATTTGTGCTTGACATGAGAAATGGCCATCTTTCATATCCCCTTCACACAAAAAGAGATTATCCATAGTCACCCCTTTTGAGCCAAAAGAATTATTTCTTCTTTGAACCCAGATCAAGGATTACCCTCTACACTGGGGGGCAAATGCGAGGAAAGATCTTTTCAAAGGTCATTGAGAAATGAGTGATAGCTCAAGGACAGACACAAAGCAAATGGAGCCCCGAATAAATACGGGCTCAGTCTGTCAAAGAAAAAGAAGAGAAAAAGATGGTGAAATGAAAGCCAAGAAAAACAAAAGAAAAACACAATAAAAAAAGAAAACAAAATGTGTGAAAGACATGGCAAATGGAAAGCCAAAAGCAAGGAAGAAAAAGAGCAAAGTCAAAAGGAAAGAAATGTCCAAGAAGGGACAAATGCTTCAAAGAGAATCCTCCTCAAGAAATGATCCTTGATCTGATTACCCTCAAACACATATTTTGGGTCTATTTATCCTTTCTTTCTGAACCCTGAGATATGGCCTACATTATATGCTTTAAAAGTCCATTTTAATCAAGCATGAATATTTAATTTGAAAGGTTTTTCCTCAGATTTTATCCCATTTCATCGAATTATCATTTCACTAAGAAAGAATTTAGAATTCTCAAGTGCATGGTAAAACAATGAACAAAAAAAAATGGAAAGAATGGGACTCTAGGGCGAAAACCCAAAAATGGGCGGTCTAGAGTAAATTTGGAAATTTTTGATGCCATCTATGATAGTGCCGATACCCCAAAAGAAAAGATCTTATTAAAGGAGTGGTCATCGAGGAACATCTAGGAATTCCTGAACCCCCCAAATTGTCAGTTCTCATTCAGAGGATTGTCTTCAAAAACTGAAACTTTTTTCCTCCAAAATCAACTTTCCAATTTAAACATCCCGGCCAATCTTGACGCTTGTCAAAATGCCTTGATATGGAAACTAAAAGAATGTTGAATTTGTTTGGTTCTCAATGAATTCATGATTTATAAAAACTGTTCCATTTGTGAGCCTAGAAGGGATATACATTTTTGTCATGAAGTTTTCCTGGAAAAGCCAGAATCTTGTTATACCAAGCCTTGCCAATCCCAGTTGAAAAAAAAACAGATTGATACTTAGAGAAATTTCTAACAACGATCATCAGTCTTCAAAAGATTTGTACATCACGCATTGTGGGGTTAATATTTTTTGTTCAGAAGTTTTCAAAATGCGAAAACAAATAAAAATATTTTTGAAATACCCATTTTTGATGTTGACATGAGACAAGGGTTTTTCTAACCCAAAGGTATAGAACTGCCAGGATAGGTCCTGACTTCCAGATATGAGAAGAAGAAATAGAACCCGGTTCAGATCTCTGTTGATGAAAGTTTGAAAAACTGTTGGGGCAAAGAGAATAGCCAAAATGAATTGAAGATATACTTTGATTTGAAGAGGAAAAATGAATTTGAAAGGCTAAGCCAAAGTCTAGAGGAACAACCGGGGGCATTTGCATCACTCATGAGCACTCATCTCTCTATCAAGCTTTTACATCTGCACAGTGTCGGCAAGCATTTGCATCATTCATGGGTATTTGCATTGGCATTATTCCATAAGCATCTGCATTTTACCTTTACATTTACATTCTTCATGGAATTCGTATTTGTGTCATCTCAAACAATTGCATCATTTCTAGAATCATTGCATTTTCATTAATGTGTAGTAATTGTAGTTACACCATTCATAAACCAGTTACATGAACACAATTAGTAGGGGCATCTGCATCATGAAACATGGGCATCAATCCAAGTCATTTACATTTGCATTAAAGACATTTGCACCAGTTTAAGTCATTTCGTATCTTATTCAACATATGCATTTGCATCAAAAAGCATTTGCATCTTCTCAAAATCTTTAGGTTAATTTTCAACAATTCTTCACCACCATCTTTAAGACCTCCGGGCATAACTTTTTTTCAGGGGTAAGGCCTATGGGCACCATTTTTAAGACCTCCGGGCATAACTTTTTTTCAGGGGTAAGGCCTATGGGCACCAATTTTTAAGACCTCCGGGAAACATCTTTAAGACCTCCGGGCATAACTTTTTTTTCAGGGGTAAGGCCTATGGGCACCAATTTTTAAGACCTCCGGGCAACATCTTTAAGACCTCCGGGCATAACTTTTTTTCAGGGGTAAGGTCTATGGGTAACATCTTTAAGACCTCCGGGCATAATTTTTCAAATCACAGGTAAGACCTCCGGGCAACATCTTTAAGACCTCCGGGCATAACTTGTTTTTCAGGGGTAAGGCCTATGGGCACCATTTTTAAGACCTCCGGGCATAATTTTTCAAATCACAGGTAAACCTCCGGGCAATATCTTTAAGACCTCCGGGCATAACTTTTTTTTTTCAGGGGTAAGACCTATGGGCACCATTTTTAAGACCTCCGGGCATAATTTTTCAAATCACAGGTAAGACCTCCGGGCATAACTTTTTTTCAGGGGTAAGGTCTATGGGTACCATTTTTAAGACCTCCGGGCATAATTTTTCAAATCACAGGTAAGACTTCCGGGCAACATCTTTAAGACCTCCAGGCATAACTCTTTTTTTTCAGGGGTAAGGCCTATGGGCACCATTTTTAAGACCTCCGGGCATAATTTTTCAAATCACAGGTAAGACCTCCGGGCAACATCTTTAAGACCTCCGGGCATAACTTTTTTCAGGGGTAAGACGTCCGGGCACCAATTTTTAAGACCTCCGGGCACCATTTTAAGACCTCCGGGCACCAATTTTTAAGACCTCCGGGCACCATTTTAAGACCTTCGGGCACCAATTTTGAAGCCCTTCGAGCATAAATTTTTCTTTTGAAAATCGAATTCATTTCCTTAAGACGAATCGAGCCTTGTTTAGGCAGGGAATTCAATTTAAGAACAAAATCTTCAATTTATTGTTTAAAAAAAATAAAAAAAAATAAAAAAATGAAAAAATGAAAAAAGAGAAAATAGAAAAAAATAAAATAAAATAAAATAAAAAAATAGAAAAAAGGAAAAAAAGAAAAAAAGAAGAAAAAAGAAAAAAAGAAGAAAAAAATGAAAAAATGAAAAATAGAAAATGAAAAAAATGAAAATGAAAAAGAAACCCCTTTCCCTTTCCTTCACATGTGATGTCACTGACCGTACAAAATTAGTGTCGGTTTATCTTTGCCTGATTCCTGATTCTCAGCAATAGCCAAAGAGGGGCAGCTGTAGACACCTAATTTTGTCCGGACCACTAAACAGGTATGTTTTCTTCCCATATTGATGTTCCCGAGTGTAAAAAGACTGTTTTCATCCTGCAGGTGGTACTCCGAGACTTAGTTTAAGAGGGCAAGCACAAAAAGTCAAACTTGAAAAAAGTCAACCCCGAAAAAAGTCAACCCGAAAAAGTCAACCCCAGAAAGTCAACTATTGAAAAAGTCAACCCACTTTCAAAATCAAGATTTTAAGTTCAATTGAAAAATGGCGAAAGAATTTTTATAATCCGAGGTCTACATTGAAAGATATGGAGTTCAGAAGTTGGGATTTGGAGATTCAGTAGAAAAGAAACCCTAATCCAAGAAATTTGGGGAAAAGTGCTTAAACGATCAAACTGGTCAAAATTGAAGATTCTAAATGAAAGATAAGCACTGACTACGGGTAATAGAGAAGTCACTTGCAAGAAAAAACCGAAAGGAAAATCAATCCGGGAGAAAACCGAGAATTAGGGTTTTTAGTGGATTTCGGTGAAATCGGGAAAAATCACAGAAATGGCCTGACTTGTTTTGAGGAATGATTAAAAAGGATGGCCCAAGGCTCAGATTGAAGAAAATCTGAAAATCGGACTTGTTTTGAGCAAAACCGGGTTTCGGAGGTTAAAGGGCAAAATTGGAAAATTTTGGGAAAAATAGCAAATGGACTCCGAAAATTCTGAAAATTTTGTCAATCTCATTCTTAAATCATTTGAAAGAGATTGGTAAAGGAAAATCTTGATTCGGAGTTCGTTTGCAAAATGGCCAAATCTCGGGCTTCTTATGTAGTAATTCAGAAAGGAAAATCCCGAAAAAATAGCAAATGAGCTCCAAAACTTTTGAAATTTTGCAGATCTCATTTTTAAATTATTTGGAAGATATTGGCAAAAGAAAATCTTGATTCCGAGTTCGTTTGCAAAATGGCTAAATCCCGAGCCTCCTATGCAGTAATTCAAGCCGATAAATCCCGAAAAAATACCAAATAAGCTCCAAAAATTATGAAAACTTCCAGATCACACTTTTTAATTATTTTGAAGAGATTGGTGAAGAAAAATCTTGATTTGGAGCTCGTTTAAAATATGGTAAAAAGTAGGGGCATAAAAGGACATTTTGGGAAGAAAAAATCCAAATAAATAGCAAACGGACTCGGATAATTTTAAAAACTTCCAGAACTCAATATTTTATTATTTTGGAAGTATTTAAAAAAAGAAAAACTGAATTTGGAGTCCGTTTCATATTTATTTGCATCCGGGGGGTAAAATGGTCATTTCACCCAAGCAACCGAAAAGGGCTTCTTTGGGCCTTTCAAAAATCAGAGCTGGGCTGAAAAGAGAAGTGCTGGCCTGCCCAAGCCCAAAGAAAGGAGGAAGCTTATGATTTTTTCAATCAAGTGGTTAAAAATCAAGAGTTAAGTTAGAGATTTTCTTTGATCAAGCCATGGTGATTAAGCCACATAGGCTAAGAAAGATGTCAACATTTTTTTTTGGACAGCTGTAATTTGAGAGGGCTGAGATGCTAATCTAAAGGTGGTAATTTCATGACTTTTCATCTTGAATTATTGGCCATTTGATGGAAATTAGGTTATACAAAAATGACAACATCTTGGAGTCCATATATACATCATTTTCCGCCAGCCCTAAGGGAGGAGGCAGATTTTGTTTTGTTCTTTTCCATTTTGGCTGATTTCTCTTAGTTTTTCTTAGTTTTTATCTTCTTGGTTGAGAGCAAAAAAGAAAAGTTTAGAAAAAAAGGAAAGTTTGAAGAGAAAAGCTTGAAATATTAGCTTCTTGAGGTTGCTCTTGAGCACCAACTCTTGCACTTTCATTTTCTATTCTTATTTTTTGCTATTTTAATCTCTACTTGGTGAGTTTTCATTTTAAAATAATGTTTCTTGTTCTTCCTTCATTTCCTTTCTTAAGTATATTTTTTTTACATTTTGTTTTTACAATAAACTCACCATGGCCAAACGGCCTACATTATTTATTTTAAGTTGCTGTTTTTTATTCATTTTACCATATTGTTTGTGCTATTTTCTTTGTTTTTGATGTTTTAAATGTTATGTTATTTCATGTTCTTAAGTTATATTTAATTTGGTTGCTTTGTTTGTTGCCATTTATGTCTTAGATATCATGTTTTTTTTGCATTTTTAATTTTCTGTTTTCATGTTGTTTAAATTTGAGCATGTTTTAGAGTTAGCATATTAAGTGTTTGTGAAAATGCTTGTGTGATTCTTTGCATGATTCTTGTTTTATATCTTAGTGAGCATGTTTTAGGTTTAGTATATTAGGTGTTTGTGAAAATGCTTGTGTGATTTTTGTGTTATGACTTAGTTTTTCATGCTAGTATGCCAAGTGTTTGAGAAAATGCCATGCTTGTTGGAGCTTGAGGCCATTTGGCTACTCCATGTGTTTTGCATTGTGTGTTGCACTTTTTTGTCATGCTAGTTGTTAGGTTTTTGCATTTGCATGATACTTGGTTGGATTTTTGAATTAAGCATGCCTTGTGTTTGTAAAAATGCCATGCATGTTTTAGGTCTAGGTTACATTAAATGCCATGCAAGTTCATGTTAGGTCTAGGCCATATTATTTATGTCATGCATTTTCCTTACATTTAGGTTTAGATCCATGCATTTCATGCATTATGTTTGCTGCATTGTTTCATGCATTTCATGACCATGCCACTTGAACAATGACTTGAGCCAATTAATGGTTCAAGGTCATGCTCTCTTGAGCACACTTGTGGAAAATTAAGTTTGTCAAATTGATTATTCTACCTTTGTGATTTTTTTTACTTAGCCAATTTTTATCTAACTTTCAAAAAGTCCTAGCTACTGTTTTCAAGTCATTCTATGAGTTTCAAATATTTTTATTTTGATTTTTAAATGATTTTATCAAAGACAAAAAAAATGTGTTGGCAAAGCAGTTTTTTTTTTCTCCACCCAAAGCTCGTACATCTCCGGTTTTTCTGGGAATTCATCTTTGATCAGAAAATTAAGTCGATTTTTTCCCGTGTATTTTTACATGTCTTAAGTCTCCAATAATGTTTTCAGAATTTTTGGAATTTTTAAATATAGGGTAAAAAATCGTGGATTAAAACTGGACAGTGGAGTCAGAATTGATTTTAAAGAAAAACAAAGCAGTTTTTTCTCCTCCAAAAACTCGTACATCTCTGATTTTTCTGGGAATTCATCTTTGATCAGAAAATTAAGCCGATTGTTTCTCGTGTAGTTTTACCTGTCCTGAGTCTCCAGTATTTTTTTAGAATTTTTGGAATTTTTAAAAATAGGGTAAAAAATCATGGATTAAAACCGGACAGTGGAGTCAGAATTGAATTTAAAGAAAAACCAATTTTCTGTTTTGGTTAATTTACATAGAGTGGGCTGATTAGAAGGGTTAGCTACTGACTTAGGGTAATTTCTAAGCCTTTTTAAACTCTAAAAATGGTTTTTCAAGTCCCGGGTTAAGGGTAGCCAAGTCCGGATTTTTTTTAAACTTAGGAAATTAGAGTCATTTTAAAAATTTTAGCCCAGTTTTTATTTTTAATTCAAGCTTTTCAAAATTGTTTTCAAACAATCACAAAGTATTTTGGTTTTAGAATATTTAATTTGACATATTTTCCTAAGGTAGCCGGATATCTTTTTAGATATACGAATTTCCTTAATTAAAGGAAAAAATACATTTCATGCATTGCATTTTTATATTCATGCATTTTATATAATATGTGATTCTTGCCATAATAATTTCTATGTGTCATGACATTTAGGTTGCATGATATTATTTATATTTTGCTATGTCATTTTATTTATGTCATGCCTATACATATTCATTTCTTTTAAATGTTTTCAAAAAAAATAATGGTTTTCAATAAAAATAAAGATATTCCCGAGTTAAAATAATTCATGAGTTCTCTACCGGGTTTGCTGGAGGGAATATCATCAATTATTATTAATAAAGGAATATCTTTCTTTCAAAAAAAAAAGAGAATGATTCGGAAAGTTTTCCAAAACTAATAAAAATTTCTATATTTTGCCACGTTTGTTGGGGAATATAGGAAAATTTTGAATTTATAAATTCCGGATCATTTTCAATAAAAAATGGAATTACTTTTTCTTTAAATTGGGAATTAATTTGAAATACTAAATTTAAAACCAACTTTTACCGAGACTTGAGATAACACACGATTAATAAGGTACCGATTTATACGGGGGTTGTGGGGGTGCTAATCCTTCACCACACGTAACCGACTCCCGAACCCGCTTCTTTGATTTCTCTGGTTTAAAACGCAGACTTGAAATTGGTTTTTAAAATGTTTTAATTAATTTTTAAAATATTTTATAAAACCAGTTTTAATAGGTGGCCGATCACACCTAGCTAAAAAAGATTGGTGGCGACTCCATGTCTTTTTTAAGGTCATTTTGAAAACCTTCATTTTTCAAGAGGAATTAAGTCGACTTTTCCTCGGTTTTTTTTTTAATGTCACGCTTAACGAATAATAAAGTCTTGCGATGAGACTTCGTTATGTTTTAGGTTGCGACAATAATTCAGTCCTTTCACCAAATATCTTAGAAAGATCATGAGTATGGAATAATGTCTACTCAAGTTCAATCCATAATAGTTCTTGCAACTTATGATTAACTATCTAAATTTAGAGAAACAATTTCTCCTAAATCCATTGTGCTTTGGCCAAAGACTTCATTAAGTTAACCCAAGCAAGAATAGATGAGATACATCTCCATTGCCACTTAGAGTGGTGAATCCTCTCTGGATCACTCATCCATCTTTGCATGATTCATGTCATACGCAAAAATCACCCTACCACAAGCATCCCTTATTGGAATCTATTCGTGATGAATTCAAAGTATTGCACTCCTCATACAAGATGACTTGGTCTCAAGTCAAAGGACTACTTACATGACTGGCATGTGAGAACATTTCCATAAACAGTAGAGTGACAATATCAAATGGAGTTCTCAAAGCGAACCATGTTCGGTGAACTTGTTCATCAGACAAGCACCAACATGTTTTCCCAAGTATCCCTCATAATTCAACCCATGAAATCATTTGCTTACTTCACAAGTGAGAAGACTTAACATGTACTAGTCTTTGTGTATTGCAGTGCCCCCGTCTTGGCAATACGATGATCAGGAAATATTTCAGTAACATGATTTTGATTCATAAGGATCTCACAATTATAACTCTTCATAATTCCTTTACAAGGCCTTTATGTTCCATGAACTTCATCTAATTAGTACTTAATAACTCTTTATTGTCGTACTAATATGAAGAAAAATCTTGTATCACTAATGGATAGTAATTGGTAAGCATTATTAATTGTGTATCCTTTATCCAATCTGATTGGTTCGAGGACATATACTAACACTATCTTGCCAAAAAAGAAAAAAAAAAAAAAGACCGAGGCTTTCCAAGTCTAACAAAGTCTAATTTGAGAGGACCAAGATCTTTGTTTACCTTGAAGTCATGTTTTAAAATGTTAAGAAATGAGGGACAAGATGAGGACGAAATGAGAGATGAGGGCCATGGCATGACTAGATCTATCAATTGATGTATCCATGTCATATTCGTATATTTTTTCGTATCATAATCATATTTAAGGTATTATATATTTATATAAACTTTGGTATGTTAATAATCCGTATTCTATAGATTTTGATATATTCGTGTATTTATATCGTGTTTGTATTATTTTTTATGTCGTGTTTTAATTATTTTTCTTATGTCGTGTCCATGTCGCATCCAATATTAGCCAATTAATTTAATATATTCTTATCTTTCAAGAAAGACAAAATCCATGCATATCTTCCATTCATATGCAAACAAAATGCTAGAGGCAGTTTTCTACCCAACTTCTTTTTCTATCAAATCTTTAGTTTGAAGAAAAGGACGAGATTATGGTTTTGATATCTTGGGTGCTTCAATGTTAGTCATTTTAATAAATTTGTTTTTGCTACGATAAATATGTCAATATTTTTGTATATTTAAAATGAAATTTTTAGGTTTTAATAATATATAAAACATAAATAAATAATTTCAATATAAAATTTATTGTAGATCAATAATCATAATATCAAATGATTAAACTAATTTAGTTTATTTAGCTTTGAAAAATAAATATCTAAAATATAACTTTTATATAAAATAAATTATATAATATAATTTAATGAAAATATATGATGAATCCATAAATAACTTAAAATAAATAAAATTTATTGCAAGTAAAACGAACTAATTTAATTGTACTTGATTATAATTGTACTATTATTATAAGCCATTGTCTCAATCAATCAATCAAGTTTATTTATTTATTTGCTTATAAGTGGCAAAAGATTACTCTAATTAAATAATGCATTATTTTGACACAATATTATAATCATTTGTTAAAGAATGAAGTACACGGATTTTAAAATGAGATAATATCCATTAGGATTATTCTATAAGCAATGTTTACATGGATTAATTTCAATGAGTTAGATGATAAATACTTGACGAAATAATATTTCAATAAATCTGTCAATTAAATTTTATTCATCAATTTCAAAAAAATTAATGGTCATAATTACAATAAAATAAAAACTTTAACTTCATACAATAAAAGTTCAACGACTTATTATTTGTTTATTTTATTTTTGTGTGTGAAATTCAATAGCTTATTTGAGTATCATCCTTTTTTAAATTAATAGCATATGCGACTTATTTGATATATATATATTTTTTTATTGCTAAGCCAAGTAGATTTTATTAATCAACCAAATGGTTAAGCTAGCTAGCAGTACCAATAGAAAGTTCACCAAAAGAGAAATACCTAAAGCATGAAGCATCACAACATCCCAAAACCTAAAAGATCTTAATAAAAACCAAAAAACAAAGAAAATAATCAACAATAACCACTGACATCAAACTACAAGAGACTGTAGTATCTTGATCACCATCAAAGCATCACATTCAAGAACTATTTTCCTGTATTCCCATATAGCTGTGATTCCAATTCCATAATAGCTCCTAGAGCTTCCATCGTACCTGTAAGGTAGAAAAAAACTCCAAAATAACAAAACATAAACCATTCCCCAAGAGCAAGACATAAACCAAATACAACCCAGAAAAATCTTGGACCAACTTCCTTTCCCATTAGATCAAAGTTCTTCAAACAACCAAATGCTAAACCAGATTAAAAACCATTATCCACCAAAAACTCCCTTTTGGAACTTTGTTAGAAGCAAGTAAACATCGCCAATCATACACAACTACAGACATCACATAAATTTTCAAGATCGAATACCACACCACAAAACCTTTTACAGTCAAAGTCATAGAAGGCAAAATCATAATAAAATAATCAAGCTTGCCATGAATCCATTAATCTTACATCACCAAAAAACAAACTTTAACCAAAACTCTTATCCAACTGAGACACATAATAATTCCCAAACCATAAACAGACCTTAAAATTTTTAAAATCAACCAGTTTTAATAATAAACTAGTTCCATCATAAATCACCCTTAATCCACACTTCCAAACCCCTGACATTTCAAATAGAAAATTCCTTATAGTTCAACCATCAATTTATAACAATTTTTCCAAGTCATCAATAACACCACTGAAGACCATATTTGATAAAAATATACTTCCAACTCAATTGGCAAAGCTCCACCTCAGGTCCACCAAATTGATTACTGAAAGATTGTATAAAGACCCTAAGCACCAAATTACAACCCATTATACGTTGTAATATATCTCTCTTTAATAATTGTAAAATAGATCAATCAAATTACGTTATAATATATCTCATGAATGAAATCACCTCCACATTATACGTTGTAATATATCTCCTCATAATCAATTCCTTTTTCCAACTCATCTCCATGAACATACACTTTTCCTTTCTTCAATTGATCTAATAAAATCTAATAAATCTTCCTGCCCTTTCCCCCCGGTTTCAAAACAACACAATCCACCAAACTCCACATCTCAGCACAATTCCCCCACTCCACAAATCAGATACAATCACCGAAAATAAAATCAAGAATTAAAGCCCACGGGCAGAACCCGATCTTACATGGTTTTCTACCGTGAGTTCTGCATGTCCATCAGCTTGCTTATAATCTCCTCTTCATCACCAACCGCCACCAATCCTAATTGTTTGCCCAAGTTCCAGGTTGCTTCTGCTTCCTCCAGTTGTCTTATTTCTTCTTCATTTCTCACAATAACTTTATTCCAATTTGAGAAGTCACATCCGAAATAGACCAGTTGGTAATACTTCCTTCCTTGCTTCTGCTTGGCTGTCGACCCACTGTTCTTTTCTTTTTGCATAAACTTTTTCTACTTTTTTCTGCTTTCCCAATTAATTGTTCCTCAATTTCTTCATAAAATTTCCACTTCTTACTACACCCATCCCTATTTTTCCTAATAACTCTATCGACATCCTCATCTCCTGACCCAATTGAGCTATCTCCAGAATCCATATTTAATCCATTATCCTTATTCACCTCCACATTGTCTATGCCCAAAGCAGATCCAACACCCACTCCATCATCATTCGGGCCTATCAAAGCTTTTTAAGGCCCACTTGCTTTAATATTTTCTAGGGCTCAGAAAAAAATCGAGAAAATCCAAAAACAATCCGAAATGTAGTATTCAGTTCGGTTTCGGTTAGGTTTTATTAAATTCGGTTCGATTTCGGTTCGGTTATTAGTTCGATTTATTCGGTTCGATTTTTGGTTCATAAGTTAAAAAATCGCAATTATCCGTACCGAATTCTATTTTTTAATTTTTTTTTATAATATAAAAATAAATATTTTATTTTTAAATTAGTGAAAAAATTAAAACTACTATAAAAAAGATAATTTTTAAAAAATTTAAAAATTAAGATACTTTAACTGTGGAAATAGTATGTTAGGCTTAAATAACTGGTTAAAATAGCATGTAATAAAGCCCAAAAGTTCAAAAGCCTAAAATGATATGAAAAATCGATAATCGAACCGAACCGAATCAAACCGAGCTATCGCTGTTCAATTATAATCAATTAGTAAATTTCTTTAGTTCGATTTCGTTTACGAATACGAAAAAACCAAATTTCTCGATTCAATTTTTAAAACTCGAAAAACCGAATTCACTCCTAACATTTTCTAAGTGCTCCCCTATTAACTTGGCCGCATTCATATTTTTCTGACTTGCATCCCTTTCCAAGGACAAACTCACGTCATTTATTAGCTGCATTTTAGAGCACTGTGCCACCAATTTAAGGGAATATTCACCCTCGACATTTTCACTGTTCTTAACCCTTGTAATTGTTCTTTCACCATTCTCTAGACCACACTCCATCAATTGCAATTCCATGTCATCATCTTCTTTGATTTTCTTATCATATTCAACCTCTTCATCTTCCAATGAACAAGATTTTTGTGTCTCTCCAAAATTACCCAGATCGTTGCAGTCAGGATTCATACTAGACTCCACAGCCTCAGATGACATTTTTCTGTGTTTCTTGTAAGAGCATGAATGAACTGGCATAACAACAGGATCAACTTCAGATACTCTAATAGCAAATTCAAAATTCCCCACTTGTGACTTGATCACTTCATCGATCTTTTCCATCTGCCCCGTAATGATCTGCATACTCCCTCTAAAGAAAGACTGATACTTTAGAGTCTCACCATCCATTCCAATAAAATCTCCCCATTTTTTGGATATGTTTTGAAATGTAATGATGTTCCAAGCATGAATGGGGACTCCATAGCAAGCAATCCAAGTTCTTCTATTATCAACAACCACCTGATCTATTCAAACTTCAATTCTATCAAACCACTTCCTTAATCCATCCCAATTCTGGTTCTTCAGTTTATCTAGCAATTCCTTATCTTCAATTAAGATCAACACCATATTTCCTGATATTTTTTTAATATTCAACCCATTATGTTGTATTTGTTAAGAAATTTTGTCAGTGTTAGAGAATTCTTTGAAACATCCAACTAAGCAATTCTCTAACCAATGGAGATTTTCAACATCAACATACCCTTGTATTTTCTGGAGATTTTCAACATCAACATACCCTTGTATTTTCCCCTCATTATCTGGATCGTTTGATTTTACTTCCTCTGCCTTTTCAATCTTATTACCTTCTCTCAACACCTGACAATAAGACTTCTTCTTTACCACATCCAACCCGCTATGGTTTCCTTCTTTCCCAACCCCTTGCATCTCATCATCTGTTTTACTTATTTCTGCATTCACTACTGTTCCTGTTTTCCTCCAAAAGGAATCTCTAGGGCTGAATCTTGCAATGTTCACCCCAATTTTGAAATTCAAAACCCATACTCCGTTAAGATTCCATACTGTCTTTCTAGCTTGAACGATCGTAGCAAATCTAACAAATTCAATTCTTCTTCCCTTAGCAGATCTCTTATGAGGAATGAAAACATCCAAAACCATCCCAAATCTGCTACACATTTTCTCTAACCATATCCAAGTCATCGTCGGAGGCAGATTAATGACAAAGATCGTAGTCACCATACTTCTCGTTGATCGTAGTCTTTCTATTGAGTACCCACTTATTGCAGGGCCTTGTTCTGATGCGACTTATTTGATTCCTATTAAAAGGATTGTTTTATATCTCAAAGGCATTATGGATTTCCTTGTCTTATTTAAATAATGTAGGAAGTCTTAAATTTTGAAATTCACTAATTGTGATGGTAGCTAGACTTGTCAACTTTGGACATGATACGATTATACGATATGAACACGACACGGAAAAAACCCTAAAACATGAGACAAAAAAATAATACGAACGTGACAAAATCTATATAACATGAATTATTAACATATCAAAATTTGTATATATATATATATATATCATATCTTAAATATGATTTTTTTTTGACACGTGAAAATACACAAACACAACATGAATATACGGATTTCCATGGTAGCTTTGATAAAAATGTAAGCAAAGCTACATATTAATTAGTATATGCTTTCACAAAAATTCTCATAAAGAAATATTATTTTACATCAATTAAAATTTTAGCAAAATAAGTTATTATAAAACTTGGATTCTAAACCTTAATTTGCTTGCTTATTGCATCAATTTGCTTGTTTATTGCATCAAAACAAGTTATTATAAAACTTACATAAAAAACTCTCACAAAAATAAGTCCTTGTCTTAATTTTTTTTTCCTTACAGAATAGAGGAATGAAGAAATATTGCAAAGACCAAACAGATCCAACATATTACATAGGAATCAACAAAGAAAATCCTCCATCATATATATATATATATATATAGAACCCTTACCATTAAAAGCTTGAAAATCTAAGCACCAAAGCTTGAGAAATCTCTTTTCTTGTCAAGATTCAAATTCCATGAGACTGAATCTGAAAACATTTATTAATACTTGTCAGATAAAAATTCTTAAGTTTAAGGTTTAGTCCTTCACTCTTGTACCCCAAAACAAAAATGTCATAAAAAATAATTTTGTTCTTTGTAGAGAATTATTATAACTTACCTAAGAGCATTAGTTGCAGTATTTTCTTCCTCCACTTCTTCGAAAATTTCCTCCAATATATTTTTGTTGACCTCTGTCGATTAAAATCCTAACGAACCACCATGGTTTTCCAGTAGTGAATACGCTGTATCACATACTCAATCCGAATACCAACCTACATCCATAACCCATCACCATAGCAAATTTCCAGGTAAGTATTGCTCTTGTAAAAGAGTTTTTTTTTTTCTTCAGAGTTGGCTCCAATTTCCCATCATTATTGCAACTAATTGATATCGGGAATCCATATAAACCCAAGTTCCCGTTGTAAGAATCATTTGTGAAAGTATTAAACTGATTGCCTCGAGGAACAGGTCCGGCAAGATAGTTATGAGAAAGGTTTAGTACCTCCAAGAATATGAGATTTTTTATCTGTGCTGGAATTCTTCTTTCGAGCTTGTTCCATGAGAAATCTAGTGATTCAAGTTCTGACAATTTACCTAAAGATGATGGGATAGGACCTGTTAAACTATTCTGAGAGAGGTTGAGGACTATAAGTGAATGAAGTTCACCAAGTGCTTTAGGAATTTCTCCAAAGAATTGATTGTTAGAAAAGTCAATTGGCGTCCAAATGGTTAATAGTGCCTGAAACTTTGTTTCCAACACTCTTGTTGTAAAAGATACACTTTGAGTATAATACACCAGTCCGTTAACCCAAGCATCGATCATGTATTCTGGTGTAACTTTATTTTCATACTCTTCCCTTATGGCATGCAAATTTTCAAAAAATTTCGTAGGTAAGTAGCCACTGAAGTTATTATGAAAAAGAAAAAGTGTCATTTAAATTGTTCTTCCCAACATCTAGAAGTTTCAAATCATTGCAATTACTCAAAGATCGTGGAAGTGACCCTTCTACTTGGTTGTTGATGCGAAAACTTTGTAACTTGCAATCTTTAGCAAAAGTTTATGATATTTTACCATGAAAATTATTCTTCTATAGATCAATGTGTAAAAGAGAGGAACTCAAGTTTCCAATACACTTCGAAATTGTTCCACCCAAATTATTCTTAAACAGAGACCTTTAAGGGAGCTCAAATTCCATATTGAGGAAGGGATTTCTCCAACTAAGTTATTCTCCGAAACATAGAACCACTGAATGAAGGTTGTGTAGTTGGAATTCTTCCTTAGAGAAAATTAGGAATAGAGCTAGATTTAAGACTTTGAAGATTTTTTGAAATGAGAAAAATGTATGGTTTTTTTCCATAGCATATGGCCACTTCTAAGTGCAGAGCATGACTGTACTATTTATATGATCACATTCATAAGTTGAATTAGAAACTAGTACTGGTACGTAATAATATTTGAGCACAAACTATATGATTTTCACGAAAATTAAGAAAAAAGTTTAGATTTTATTGTATTTTATATTAAAATTTTAATTTTTTTTATAAAATCAATGTATCATATTTTTAATGTCAAAGGTAAAAAAAATTGAAAAATGATTTTGAAATATAATAGACGCAAGAAAATGATTAGATGCTCAAAAGAAAGGGTAAAAAAGACATATAGTGTTAGGACATAAAAGAAATATCAAAGAAAATAGTGTTAAACTATTTTCTTTTCTAAGTCTAATTTTACTTCTATTCTAATCCAACAAAATAAAACTTTTAATAAGATTGCAATCTAACAAAAGAAAACTCTCCACTAAAAAATGGTTAAACTACTACCTTTAGACAAATAATTGAAGTAATTTTCATTTCAATTACTTATGTTAGAGATGGTTTTGAGGTTTTGAAATTCAACCCACTACCAATTGGTTGAAAATTGGCATTTCACAAAATAAAAAAATAGGGCACTAAAGGCTGCCAAAGTTTGGCAAATTCTTAGCTCATAAAATCAAGTCAAAATTAGTTGGTTGTTGGTAGATCAACATTTTCATAAATGAAGGACCACCAAGAGCAATTATAAAATGGTCCTTTGGCCTTTGTTCGCCAAGAGGTGAGGATCAAGTGAGTGAAAGAGAAAGTCAAGCAAGTGAGTTTTAAAGCGAGCTTAAGTTTTGAGAGTACAAACTTTCAGGTATTTTTGGGGCGTGGATTAGCACCCCTATAACGTCTGTATAAAATGTTATCTTATTAATCTTGTATTATCTCAAGTCTTCGTAAAAAGTCGATTTTAGATTTGGCATTTTAAAAAATTCCCTTTTTTAAGAAAAATAATCCCATTTTAATTTGAAAATGATCCGGAACTTATTAATACAAATTTTTTCTATATTCCCCAGCAGACCCGGCAAAACATAAAAAAATTTATTTATTTAGAAAATTTCTGAATCATTCTCGTTTTGAAAGAAAGATATTCCTTTATTAATGATAATTGATGATATCCTCCTCGGCAGAAGACTCATGAATTATTTTAACTCGGGAATAACCTTGTTTTACTAAAAATCATTATTTTTTATGCATTAAAAAATCATTTACAAAAAAAAGCTCATGAATATGCAAATTATCACTAAGTTACAAATATGACTTAAACTAAATGTACAATTATCATGGCATTGCACACATTTATTATGACATGGCAAAAAAATGAATGACATGGCATGCTTGACATGACAAAATCTAAATGAAATTGCATGCTTAACAAGGAAAAATCATAATGACATGGCAAAAGAATTAATGATATGGCATGCGTGACATGGCAAAATCATAATGACATGAAAAAAGGATAAATGACATGGCTTGTTTGACATGGCAAAAGAAACATGGCAAAATTTAGATGACATGGCAAAAATAATTAATGACATGGCATGCTTGACATGGCAAAAGAATTAATGACATTACATGCTTGACATGGAAAAATCTAGATGACATAGCAAAAATAATTAATGACATGGCATACTTGACATGGAAAAATCATAATGACATGACAAAAGGATGAATGACATGGCATGCTTGATATGGAAAAATTTAGATGACATGGCAAAAATAATTAATGACATGGCATGCTTGACATGGCAAAATCATAATGACATGGCAAAAGAATTAATGACATGGCATGCTTGACATGGCAAAAATCATAATGACATGGCAAAAATCACAAAATGGCATTATTATAGAATATCCATAATCACATTATAATCAAGATAGCAACATGAAATTTAAATCATAAAATGACATCACCATGGAATATTCATACATATAGAATTTTCATAACTAAGATAGCAAAAATTAGATATCATGGAATATGTATGAACCTGGGAAATACAATGCATGAAAATGTATTTCTCTCATAAAGTAAGGATAACCGTATACCTAAAAAGGTATTCGACTACCTTTGGGAGAACCTAAGTTGGATTTTCTAATTCGGACTCGGGTACAAAAAAAATGCAATTTTCCAGTTTTGAAAAAGCACCTATGACCGAACCCGTTAAAAAAAATAAATCTAGTTCTTCCCATTTTTGAAATCCGGGTTAACTACCTAGGACCCAATTTTTGTAAAACCCTTTTTTCTTTTGAAATAATGTAAAAATCACTTCAAAATAGTTGCCTACATGGTTCGGCCAGCCTATTCCTTGTGAAAAATTAAAAATTTCATTAACTTTGAAAAGGCTTGTTTGGACTCTTAAAAACTGATTTACAAGACTATTTTTTAGACCTCTGTAAAAAAATAAAAAAAAATATGAAAACATTAAATTTGACTCAAGACATGCTGTATTACATGTGGAAAAATCAACTTTAAATTTGGACTAAAAATGTCTTGATCGAAAATTCATTGAAGTCAGAACAGTGGACTAAAAATTGCTTAATTGAAAAACATTTTTAAAAATTTGATAAAAAAATCTAAAAATCATGAAAAAATATATCAGAGGGTCAAAACATACTGTATACTGTGAGAAAAAATCAATGTTAAAATAGTACTAAGGATGACTTGATCGAAAATTCATTAAAGTTAGAACAGTAGACTAAAAACTGTTTTACCGAAAAATATTTTTAAACCTTTGATATAAAAAATCTAAAAATAAAAAAAAAAATAAATCCCAGAGGCTCTTTTAAGGGTCTACAATAGGTGGTTAAAAAATATTAAATTTGGAAAAATGATGCTTGGTGAAAAAAATCCTAAAGTCAAAAAATTTAACTTGCACAACCTTTAATTTTTCACAAGCACGCTCAAGAGAGCTTGGCCATGTACCATTTATTGGTCTAAGCCAAAAAAATCAAGTGGGGATGAAACGAATGCATGAACAATCAGCAAGATAAATGCATGAAAATAATCTAACATAAACTAAAAAATATAAATGCAAGCAAAAGAAAATATGGTTGGCTCAATGGTTGGTGTATTGGACATAGTCTTACATAACCAAAATCATTTGATATACATCAAAATCATCAAGCTTCTCAAACCTCTTACTTCATTTTTTTTAAAGGAAAACTAAAGGGGAAATCTACCCTAGCACAAATGAATCCCACAATCAACAAGCCAAAAAAAAAAAAATCAAACAAAAATTCAAGCACAAAATGTCTATCTAGTTTCGGCCAAGGCCTAAAAATAGTAAGATTTTTTGTTGTTGCTAACTTTGTTATGTAGAGAATAGAAGAGAAAACCTCTTAAAAACAATTTATTTCATAAAAAAACAATCACATAGAATATCTATCCTACCACAAATGAATTCCACAATTAACAAGCTAGCAAACCAACTAAAAGCACAAGCACAAAGTGATCATAGTATTCGGCCAAGGCTAGAAAGACTAGGAAGAAAAATTTGTCAAACTTTGTTATTTGGTAAAAAGAAGAGAAAATCTTTAGAACTTTGTTTTGAAAATAAATTTATTTCATGAAAGAAAATAAAATAAAAAATAACAAATCATATGGACCAAAACATGAAGAAGAGCATGGAAAAAAATAATAGAGGAGGAAGAGAGGGAATAGCTACCTAGCTTAAGCTTTCCAAATCAAAGAGTAGTAAAAATGCCTTAGCAAAAAGAATGAATCCTCCCCCTTTTCTTTTTCCTTTCAAGAGTGTAGAGAATGTAGAATGAAAAAAATGAATTCCCCCTTCCTTAATGCTTGGCCGACCCTCTCCTCATATAGTGTAGGGGTTATTTTTTTTTTTTAAGCCTTAGTCATGCATTGCATGCTCTCCTGACATATTTGACAAATGGCTAAAAAATGTCCTTTCCTAGCATGATGCTTTTCTTAAAAATAGGCCTTTTATCCCCTATTTGCATGATGCTTTCCTTAAAAATAGGCTTTTACCCCCTATTTGCATGATGCTTCCCTTAAAAATAGGGCTTCTCATCCTTCCATTGGCCAAGAAAATCCACCTCAACCAAATATATTTCCTATCTCTACAAAATATCTATGCTATTTGTCATGATCATGGAGGCTACTACCAAAATATCCTCCTACATGGCATTCATTATCCTACTTGGCACTATCTTATCATCTTCACATGAATGCCATATGAATATCACATGGGTTTGTAATTTGAAGGCCTCCCATTGGCCAAAAATGACATGTAGGCAAGTGGTGGAGAATCTTAAAAATGTCATCTTGCTATTCAATATTGGCCATTGATTAAGGATGATCAAACTCCCTTCCCCGTCTTAATGTGCTGGCCGAAAATGGCCTGGAAAATTCCAGGCCCTTTTCCCCCTTTTATTCGTAAAATTGGTTTCTTTTTCGATCTTTTCGGTAATATCGTATTTTGACTCCTAGTCTTGATCTATTTACAAACGGACCCCAATTCCAGATTTTCTTTCTCCAATCTATCCTAATAAACATAAAATTCAATTTTGGAGATTTTCATAATTTTTCGAGCTCATTTTCCATTTTTCTTGGATTTTTCTCTAAAATTACGGATTAGGCCTTCCCGAACTTTGCCTATTTTAAAATCACATCCAATTTGAGATTTTTCTTTTCCAATCCCTTCCATCCAATATAAAACTTAGTTCTGGATGTTTTCATAATTTTTTGAGCTCGAATTCTATTTTTTCCGGATTTTCCAATATTGCCTTTTAGCCCTTGAAGCCTCGGTTTTACTCGAAACGGGCCCATTTTCCAGATTTGCTTTTTCCACTGCCTTTTTCCCTATATTGAATTGGAGTTGGTCCGAAAATACATAATTTTTACATCCGAATTCCTTTTTGATTTAGTTTTTTTTTTCACTTTTTCCTCAAATTTGGGAATTTTCTCGTTTTTCCCATTTCTTCTCCAATTGGCTCTTCCTTTGGATCCATTTCAAATTGGGACTTCGGGTACCCTTGTTTATTTATTATTCATCAACTGGGGACTTCAATTTCACTGAATCGGACAATCTCGATAGTTTTCTCCAAATTCGCGAATTTACCATCTATTCATTAATTCTTTATTTTTCCCTTTTTCTCTTTAATCCACATCTCCCTTCAACTTTTCTTCAAAATTTGATCTTACAATATCCATATTTATTGATATTATTCCATATGGAACCTCCAATTTCGTCCAATTTGATCGTTTACGCATTTTTCCCCAATTTATTGATATTACAAATTTCCTACACTGAATTTTGCAATTTGTTTTTCAAACTCTCTATCTTCAATTGTAGATCTCCGATTATCAAAATTCCTTCACCATTGTTCAAATAAACTTCGGATCTTGATTTTGACTAAGAGTTGACTTTTTCAATGGTTGATTTTTTGGGGTTGACTTTTTTGGAGTTGACTTTTTCTAGGTTGACTTTTTCATTTTGACCTCCTAATCAAAGTCTTGGAGACCCATCTGTGGGATGATAGGAGATTTCTCTGCATTTTGGAAAGTTGAAGGAATAACTTACCTTGTTTAGGAGGCCCGAACAAAATTAGGTGTCTACAGCTACCCCTCTTTGACTATTGTTGAGAATTCGGAATCAGGCAAAGATAAAATAGACAATAATTTTGTCCGGTTAGTGAAATCACATGTGAAGGATAGAATGGAGAATTTTCTTCATTTTTTGATTTTTTTTCATTTTTGTAAACTGTAAAATAAAAGAATTTTGTCCTTAACTTGAGTTTCCTCACTAATCAAGGCTCGACCCGTCTTAAGAAAATGAGTTCCATTTGTAAAAGAAGATAATACCTCGGCGGAAGTCCCGGGGCCTTATCTTATCTTGGTGTATTTTATTTAAAAACAATAAGATTTGTTCTTAAATTTAGTTCCCTGACTAATCAAGGCTCGACTTGTCTTAAGGAAACGAGTTCGATTTGCAAGAGAAGAAAATAACTTGGCGGAAGTCCCTGGGCCTTATCTTATCTTGGTGTGATTTTGTTTAAAAACGGTAAGATTTGTCCTTAAATTGAGTTCAGTGACTAATCAAGGCTCGACCCGTCTTAAGGAAACAAGTTTGATTTGCAAGAGAAGAAGATACCTCGATGGTAGTCCTGAGACCTAATCTTATCTTGGTGTGATTTGTTTAAAATTTTGGGTATCTCCTCCAGAAGCTTCAGTACCAAAGACTTGGTTTCTTTTTAAAACAGCTAGATATTGGTTCTTGAAAACATGTTGAAAATTATACTCAAAAGCTTTGAGAGGATGCAAATGCTTCATGATGCAGATGCAAATGTTTTTAACAAGATGCACATGGTTCAAGGTGCAAATGCAAATGTCTTGGGTTGATGCAGATGTTTCTTCATACAGATGCAGATGTCTTAAGTTGATGCAAATGCTTCATAAAATGATACGAATACAGGGATTATCCATCTGCAAATGCTTCTGTATGATGCAAATGCAGAGATTATCAATGTGCAAATGCTTTTGTATGATGCAAATGTAGAGATTTATCAATGTGCAACTGCTTCTGAATAATGCAAAAGCGTAGGTTATAAATGTGCAACTGCTTCCGAATGATGCAAATGCAAATATTCTCGAATGATGCAACTACTTCATGGAATGATGCAGATGCAAAGATCAACAATGTGCAAATGCTTCTGAATGATGCAAACACAATTATCTTCGAATGATGCAACTACTTCATGGAATGATATGGATGCAAATATTAACAATGTGCAAATGCTCCTGAATGATGCAAATGCAATTATCTTCGAATGATGCAACTACTTCATGGAATGATGCAGATGCAAAGATCAACAATGTGCAAATGCTTGTAAATGATGTAGATGCAAAGATTAACTTATCTTCTACCAACTTTATTGGGCTTATATCATCTAATATCCCAATTTCACTGGGCTTATTCTTATCTAACGTGCCAACTTCAATAGGCTTAGTCATTTTTTTGTACCAGCCACATTGGGCTTAAAATCTGACATGCCAAATTCACTGGGCTTAACCTTTTGTGCTAGCTACATTGGGCTTAAAATCTAAAATGCCAACTTTACTAGGCTTACTTCCTTTTGTGTCAGCTATATTGGGCTTAAAATCTATATGCCAACTTTACTGGGCTTATTTCCATTTGTGCTAGCTACATTGGGCTTATATAGAAAATACCTCGACGACAGTCTCGAGGCTCGACTTATTTAAAAAAAAAAAATTCTATTTTAGAAGAAAAAACCTCGACGGTGGTCTCGAGACTTGACTCATTTTAAAAACAAGTTCGATTTAAAAGTAAAATACCTCGACGGTGGTCTCGGGGCCCGACTCATTTGAGAAATAGAATAAGTTCGATTTAAAAAGAAAATACCTTAATAGTGGTCTCGGGGCTCGACTCATTTAAAAACAAGTTCAATTTAAAAGGAAAATTACTCGTCGGTGGTCTCGAGGCTCGACTTATTTGAGAAACAAAACGAGTTCGATTTAAAACAAAAGGAATGCCTGAACGACGATCCTGCGGTTCGACTGAGTTTTTTTAAAAAAGTTTGATTTTAAAGGAAAAATACCTCAATGGTGTTCTCGGGGCTCGACTCATTTAAAAACAAGTTTAATTTAAAAAGAAAATACCTCGATGGTGGTCTCGGGGCTAGACTCAGTATAAACATAAAATTAAATAGAATCTAAGAAGAAAATAAAAGAAAGAAAGAAGAAGAAGAAGAATATTAATTATCCAACCTCTTGCTCTTTCTAAAGAAAAAGAAAACTAGAGAAAAGAAAGAAGAAGAAAACTTAGAGAATTTTATTACAATGGCTAATATCCTACCTATGTACAATATGATCAAGCATAATGAGAAAATTCAAGAAAAGAAACTTCTATTTGATTAGATTCGAAATTATTTCCAATGCTAACTCTTGACTTGAGTAAACCACCAAAGAAACATATACCATGTTAAATAATCGACACTCACTAACCATGAACATTGCACCTCATTCAGAATCTAATCAAATTATCCAACCTCTTGCTCTTTCTAAAGAAAAAGAAAACTAGAGAAAAGAAAGAAGAAGAAAACTTAGAGAATTTTATTACAATGGCTAATATCCTACCTATGTACAATATGATCAAGCATAATGAGAAAATTCAAGAAAAGAAACATAATTGTAATATATCTATGTAATTGAAATACATCTATGTAATTGTAATATATCTATGTAATTGAGATACATCTATGAAATGACCTAGGTAAAATAATATATTCTATATGAAATGAAATGTCCCAAGTCATATGCTTCGACAATGACCTTACGGTTATTAACTTTGATAGTTAATGATTATGGCCAAATTAAAACATTTATTTGTTACAAAGATTCCAACCTTTTAGAATAATAATAACATTATTTGTTACAAAGATTATGGCCAAAAAAAATAATAATAACATTACGGTTATTAACTTTGATAGTTAATGATTATGGCCAAATTAAAACATTTATTTGTTACAAAGATTCCAACCTTTTAGAAAAACAAAATCAAAGCATGGGAATCTCAGTTTTTTTGAATAAGATAATATATGCATCAGGTTTCTGTTTCCTGGTTTAAGATAAGAGCCTAGCAAACCTTGACAAATATGAAAAACAAATAATGGTTATCCTATTATGGTTCTCCTTGCCTCTGAAAACATGAATCCATTATCCACAGCATTATCTAAATATGAAAGCAAATTACTAAAATAACCATTAATATTAAGCAAACCAATGGGTTTCTTATTTGTGACCAAAGATGACCAAGACTTGGTCTTAACCATATTTTTCATATTTGATTCTTCTTACTTACTTGTTTTCTTACTTTTCTAGTTTGCTTATTTTTACAAGTATATTTATTTTTATTGGCTAATTTGTATATTAACTTTGGTTTTTTTGAATAAGACGGGGCTAGACTCATCTTAAGGAACATAATAGGTTCGATTTAAAAGGAAAATACCTCGACGGTGGTCTCGGGGTCCAACTCATTTGAGAAACAGAATAAGTTCGATTTAAAAAGAAAATACCTCGACGGTGGTCTCGGGGCTCGACTCATTTAAAAACAAGTTCGATTTAAAAGAAAAATACCTCGACGGTGGTCTCGGGGCTTGACTTATTTGAGAAACAGAATAAGTTCGATTTAAAAGAAAATACCTCTACGGAGGTGTCGGGGCTCGACTCATTTGAGAAGCAGAACGAGTTCAATTCGCAAGAGAAAAATTTCTATAGTTCCTGCAATGTTAGCCGAATGCAGTGATGTAAATGACATGTTCTGCAAATGCTTCATGAAATGATGCGAATGCAGAGATTAACAAATGTGCAAATGCTCATTAATGATGCGGATGCAAGTATCCTCAGATGATGCAACTACTCCATGGAATAATGTAAATGCAAAGATTAGCAATGTGCAAATGCTTCTGATGATGCATGTAGCAACTGATTTTTGTCCGGGTTAAACCCGATTCGGACCCAGCATCTTGGGCCTGCCATGTGACAAGCCTACTTGCCAGCCCAGCAGGCCAACCCAGCCTGCCCAACAGGCCAATTGGGCTTGCAAGACAGCAAGCCCATTGGCCTAGCAACCAAGCCAACTAGGCCTTCTGGCCTAGCAGGTCGAATCTCAAACCCTAGCAGGGTAACTGGGCCTGTTGGCCTAGGAAACTCTAGTCCCCTACAACAGCCAACCTCCCTCTGCTGCTCTAGCCCTTGTAGCCTCCAGACACCCAAACCCACCACCACACGCCACCACCCTAGCGCCCAGTCCCAAGGCAGTAGGCCACTCCCCCTAGTAGCAGCCGCCCCCTACCCTAGCCACTGCCCCCAACAACCCTCCACAAGCAACCACCCAAACACTCCACCACTCCCCACAATGCACCTCCTAAGACACCCATCTAATCCTCATTTTTTTTCTCTCTCTCAGAGAACAGAGAACAGGAACAAAAAAAAAAACTAGAACAATCACCCAAACAACCAGCCAGCAGCCATCTAGCAACCAAAAAGCCATACCCGAAACCCTCAAGCCGAAACCCACCATCGCTATATCCACACCACTACAAACCCACAAACACAAAACCAAAAAAAAAAAGAGGAAACAGAAAAGAAAAAAAAAACAAAGGCCATTTGTTTCAGGTTTTGGGTTCTAGATCTAGGCTTTTCGGTTGGGTTTTGGGGAAAACTGGTCTCGGATCTAGCCATAGGAGGAGAGAAAGGTTGTTTTTGGGGTGGTATCAGACCGGAGAGGAGCTCCGGCATGGTGGTAGACGGTGGAAGCTGTGGGCGATTTTTGAAAACCTAGAGAGAAGGGAGAGAAGAAAGGCAGGAAGAGAGAAAAAAAAAGTGAAAAAAATAAAATGATTTTTTATAGGGCTGCCGAAATGATAGCGTTTTGCCAGCAGCAGGGTCTGCATGCGGACTAGGGTCTGACCCGAGGTCCGCGCACCTGACCCTTTTCAAGCCAGGAAAAAGAAAAAAAAAAAAAAGGAAAAAAAAAAGTAGAAAGGGAAAGAAGAGAAGAAACCCAAAACATTTGGGCCCAAAACCACCTTGCTGGCTTTTGAACCCACCAGCCTACCAAATCCAGGTCCAAATCCTATCATATTTGGGCCAGACTACAAGTCCAACTAGGTAAAATTTGTTTTTTATCTTTGTTTATTATTTATTTAAATATCAAAGCATATTTTAATATATTTCCTTATTTTTCTGTATTCTTTATTTTCAATATTGTAATGTATCTTTATATATTTTATTATTTTTGTGTATTGTTTATTTGACTAGTTTAGTGTATTTTAATATATTTCTTTATTTTTATGTATTATTTATTTTAAATGTTGTAGTATATCTTAATATATTTTATTATTTTGATGTATTGTTTATTTTAATGTTATAGCATGTTTTAATATATTTTATTATTGATGTTTATTAGTTATTCTAAATATAGTAGTATATTTTAATATATTATATTATTTGTGTTTTAATGTTATAGCATGTTTTAATGTATTTTATTATTGTTGTTTGTTAGTTATTTTAAATATTGTAGTATTTTAGAATATTATATTATTTGTGTTTTAATGTTATAGTATGTTTTAATATTTTTTATTATTGGTGTTATTTAGTTATTTTAAAAATTGTAGTATTTTAATATATTATATTATTTGTGTCTTAATGTTGTAGCATGACTTAATATATTTTATTATTTGTAGTTATTATTTATTTTAAATGTTACATCCTATTTTAATATATTTTATTATTGGTATTCACCATTTATTTAAATATAGTAGAACATTTTAGTGTCACAAAACATGGGTTTGTAGTAGAAGGTTTGAAGTATTATAGCAAGAAATTAATTTCAATAAATAAACATAAGGATAAAATGAACGCGGATTACCGAGGATGAAATTTGAAGGATGTCATAGTAATGATTCCTAAGATATCTCGAAGTGAGAGAATTTCGTTAAATATCATCACGAGTGGAGGGAGTGTTTAGCGATATGCTCAATACAAAAAAATCATTTTTGTCGCAACCTAAAAAAAATAACGACGAGTCTCATCGCAAGACTTTATTATTCGTTAAGCGTGACATTAAAAAAAAATCGAGGAAAAGTCGACTTAATTCCTCTAGAAAAATGAAGGTTTTGAAAATAACCTTGAAAAAGACATGGAGTCGCCACCAATCTTTTTTAGCTAGGTGTGATCGGCCACCTATTAAAACCGGTTTTATAAAATTTTTTAAAAATTAATTAAAACATTTTAAAAAACAATTTCAAGTCTGCGTTTTAAACCAGAGAAATCAAAGAAGCGGGTTCGGGAGTCGGTTACGTGCGGGGAAGGATTAGCACCCCCATAACGCCCATATAAATCGGTACCTTATTAATCGTGTGTTATCTCAAGTCTCGGTAAAAGTTGGTTTTAAATTTAGTATTTCAAATTAATTCCCAATTTAAAGAAAAATAATTCCATTTTTTTTATTGAAAATGGTCCGGAATTTATAAATTCAAAATTTTCCTATATTCCCCAACAAACGTGGCAAAATATAGAAATTTTTATTAGTTTTGGAAAACTTTCCGAATCATTCTCTTTTTTGAAAGAAAGATATTCATTTATTAATGATAATTGATGATATTCCCTCCAGCAAACCCGGTAGAGAACTCATGAATTATTTTAACTCGGAAATGTCTTTATTTTTATTGAAAACCATTATCTTTTGAAAACATTTAAAATAAATGAATATGTATATGCTAAATAAAGATAACTAAATAAAAGCATAGGATATCATGAAATATTCGAAACCATATAATAAACCATGTAACATCAAAAAATATAAATCAAAATAACAACAATATCATAGAAATTATTATAGTAAGAATCACATATTATATAAAATGCATGAATATAAAAATGCAATGCATGAAATGTATTTTTTTCCTTTAATTAAGGAAATCCGTATATCTAAAAAGATATCCGGCTACCTTAGGAAAATATGTCAAATTAAATATTCTAAAACCAAAATACTTTGTGATTGTTTGAAAACAATTTTGAAAAGCTTGAATTAAAAATAAAAACTGTGCTAATTTCTTTAAAATGGCTCTAATTTCCTAAGTTTAAAAATCCGGACTTGAATACCCTTAACCCGGGACTTGAAAAACTATTTTTAGAGTTTAAAAAGCCTTAGAAATCACCCTAAGTCAGTAGCTAACCCTCGCCCACTCTAAGTAAATTAACCAAAACAGAAAATTGGTTTTTCTTTAAATTCAATTCTGACTCCACTGTCCGGTTTTAATCCATGATTTTTTACCCTATTTTTAAAAATTCCAAAAATTCTAAAAAAATACTGGAGACTCAGGACATGTAAAACTACACGAGAAAAAATCGGCTTAATTTTCGATTCAAAGATGAATTCCCAGAAAAATCAGAGATGTACGAGTTTTTGGAGGAGAAAAAACTGCTTTGTTTTTCTTTAAATTCAATTCTGACTCCACTGTCCAGTTTTAATCCACGATTTTTTACCCTATTTTTAAAAATTCCAAAAATTCTAGAAAAAATACTGGAGACTCAGGACATATAAAACTACATGTGAAAACATTGGCTTAATTTTCTGATCAAAGATGAATTCCCAGAAAAATCAGAGATGTACGAGTTTTTGGAGGAGAAAAAAAAAACTGCTTTGCCAACACATTTTTGCCTTTGATAAAATCATTTAAAAACCAAAGTAAAAATATTTGAAACTCATAAAATGACTTGAAAACAGTAGCTAGGACTTTTTGAAAGTTAGATAAAAATTGGCTAAGTAAAAAAAATCACAAAGGTAGAATAATCAATTTGACAAACTTAATTTTCCACAAGTGTGCTCAAGAGAGCATGACTTTGAACCATTAATTGGCTCAAGTCATTATTCAAGTGGCATGAACATGAAATGCATGAAATAATGCAGCAAACATAATGCATGAAATGCATGGATTTAAAACTAAATGTAAGGAAAATGCATGACATAAATAATATGGCCTAGACCTAACGTGAACTTGCATGGCAATAAATGCAACCTAGACCTAAGATATGCATGGCATTTTCACAAACACAAGGCATGCTTAATTCAAAAATCCAACCAAATATCATGCAAATGCAAAAACCTAACAACTAGCATGACAAAATATGCAACACACAATGCAAAACACATGGAGTAGCCAAATGGCCTCAAGCTCCAACAAGCATGGCATTTTCTCAAACACTTGGCATACTAGCATGAAAAACTAAGTCATAACACAAAAATCACACAAGCATTTTCACAACCACTTAATATGCTAAATCTAAAACATGCTCAACTAAGATATAAAACAAGAATCATGCAAAGAATCACACAAGCATTTTCACAAACACTTAATATGCTAACTTTAAAACATGCTCAAATTTAAACAACATGAAAACAAAAAATTAAAAATGCAAAAACATGATATCTAAGACATAAATGGCAACAAACAAAGCAACCAAATCAAAATATAACTCAAGAACATGAAATAACATAACATTTAAAACATCAAAAACAAAGAAAATAGCATAAACAATATGGTAAAATGAATCGAAACAACAACTTAAAATAAATAATGTAGGCCATTTGGCCATGGTGAGTATATTGTAAAAACAAAAATGTAAAAAGAATATACTTAAGAAAGGAAATGAAGGAAGAACAAGAAACATTATTTTAAAATGAAAACTCACCAAGTAGAGATTAAAATAGCAAAAAATAAGAATAGAAAATGAAAGTGCAAGAGTTGGTGCTCAAGAGCAACCTCAAGAAGCTAATATTTCAAGCTTTTCTCTTCAAACTTTCCTTTTTTTCTAAACTTTTCTTTTTTTGCTCTCAACCAAGAGGATAAAAACTAAGAAAAACTAAGAGAAATCAGCCTAAATGGAAAAGAAAAAACAAAATCTGCCTCCTCTCTCTAGGGCTGGCCTAAAATATGGTATATATGGACTCCAAGATCTTGTCATTTTTGTGTAACCTAATTTCCATCAAATGGCCAATAATTCAAGATGAAAAGTCATGAAATTACCACCTTTAGATTAGCATCTCAGCCCTCTCAAATTACAGCTATCCAAAAATAATGTTGACATCTTTCTTAACCTATGTGGTTTAATCACCATGGCTTGATCAAAGAGAATGGTTAACTAACTCTTGATTTTTAACCACTTGATTGAAAGAAAAAATCATAAGCTTCCTCCTTCCTTTGGGCTTGGGCAGGCCAGCACTTCTCTTTTTCAGCCCAGCTCTGATTTTTGAAAGGCCCAAAAAAGCCCTTTTCGGTTGCTTGGGTGAAATGACCATTTTGCCCCCCGGATGCAAGTAAATATCAAACGGACTCCAAATTCAATTTTTATTTTTTTAATACTTCAAAAATAATAAAATATTGAGTTCTGGAAGTTTTCAAAATTATCCGAGTCCATTTGCTATTTATTTGGATTTTTTCTTCCCAAAAATGCCCTTTTATGCCCCTACATTTTACCATTTTTTAAACGAGCTCCAAATCAAGATTTTTCTTCACCAATCTCTTCAAAATAATTAAAAAGTGTGATCTGGAAGTTTTCATAATTTTTGGAGCTCATTTGGTATTTTTTCGGGATTTATCGGCTTGAATTACTACATAGGAGGCCCGGGATTTGGCCATTTTGCAAACGAACTCGGAATCAAGATTTTATTTAGCCAATCTCTTCCAAATAATTTAAAAATGAGATTTGCCAAATTTCAGAATTTTTGGAGTCCATTTGCTATTTTTCTGGGATTTTCCTTTTTGAATTATTGCATAAGAAGCCCGGGATTTGGCCATTTTGCAAACGAACTCGGAATCAAAATTTTCTTTCGCCAATCTCTTTCAAATGATTTAAGAATGAGATTGACAAATTTTCCATAATTTTCGGAGTCCATTTGCTATTTTTCCCAAATTTTTCCAATTTTGCCCTTTTACCTCCGAAACTCGGTTTTGCTCAAAACAAATCCGATCTTCAGATTTTCTTCAATCTGAGCCTTGGGCGATCTTTTTAATCATTCCTCATCCATTGGGGGCTTTGGTCTTACCAAGTCGGGCCATTTCTGTGATTTTTCCCGATTTCACCGAAATCCACTAAAAACCCTAATTCTCAATTTTCTCCCGGATTGACTTTCCTTTCGGTTTTTCTTGCAAGTGGCTTCTCCATTACCCGTAGTCAGTGCTTATCTTTCATTTGGAACCTTCAATTTCGACCAGTTTGATCGTTTAAGCACTTTTCCCCAAATTTCTTGGATTACGGTTTCTTTTCTACTGAATCTCCAAATCCCAACTTTCGAACTCCATATCTTTCAATGTAGACCTCGGATTATCAAAATTCTTTCTCCATTTTCAATTGAACTTAAAATCTTGATTTTGAAAGTGGGTTGACTTTTTCAGTAGTTGACTTTCTGGGGTTGACTTTTTCGAGGTTGACTTTTTCGGGGTTGATTTTTTTTTTCAAGTTTGACTTTTTGTGCTTGCCCTCTTAAACTAAGTCTCGGAGTACCACCTGCAGGATGAAAACAGTCTTTTTATACTCGGAAACATCAATATGGGAAGAAAACATACCTGTTTAGTGGTCTGGACAAAATTAGGTGTCTACAGCTGCCCCTCTTTGGCTATTGCTGAGAATCAGGAATCAGGCAAAGATAAACCAACACTAATTTTGTACGGTCAGTGAAATCACATGTGAAGGAAAGGAAAGGGGTTTTCTTTTTCATTTCTTCATTCATTTTTGCATTTTGCATTTTTTATTTTCTTTTTTCATTTTCTATTTTTTCATTTTTCGTCTTTTTTCCTTTTTTCAAATTTTTTCAAATTTTTTCATTTTTTTTTAAAGTAAATTGAAGATTTGTCTTTAAATTGAATTCCCTGACTAAACGAGGCTCGACCCGTCTTAAGAAAACGAATTCGATTTGCAAGAAAGGAAAATTTATGCTCGAAGAGCTTTAAAATTGGTGCCCGAAGGTCTTAAAATGGTGCCCGGAGGTCTTAAAAATTGGTGCCCGGAGGTCTTAAAATGGTGCCCAGAGGTCTTAAAAATTGATGCTCGGAGGTCTTACCCCTGAAAAAAACTTATGCCCGGAGGTCTTAAAGATGTTGCCCAGAGGTCTTACCTGTGATTTGAAAAATTATGCCCGGAGGTCTTAAAAATGGTGCCCATAGGCCTTACCCCTGAAAAAAAGTTATGCCCTGAGGTCTTAAAGATGTTGCCAGGAGGTCTTATCTGTGATTTGAAAAATTATGCCCGGAGGTCTTAAAAATGTTGCCCGGAGGTCTTATCTGTGATTTGAAAAATTATGCCCGGAGGTCTTAAAAATAGTGCCCATAGGCCTTACCCCTGAAAAAAAGTTATGCCCGGAGGTCTTAAAGATGTTGCCCGGAGGTGTTACCTGTGAATTGAAAAATTATGCCCGGAGGTCTTAAAAATGGTGCCCACAGGCCTTACCCCTGAAAAAAAGTTACGCCCGGAGGTCTTAAAGATGTTGCTCGGAGGTCTTACCTGTGATTTGAAAAATTATGCCCGGAGGTCTTAAAAATGGTGCCCATAGGCCTTACCCCTGAAAAAAAGTTATGCCCGGAGGTCTTACCTGTGATTTGAAAAATTATGCCCGGAGGTCTTAAAAATGGTGCCCATAGGCCTTACCCCTGAAAAAAAGTTATGCCTGGAGGTCTTAAAGATGTTGCCCGGAGGTCTTACCTGTGATTTGAAAAATTATGCCCTGAGGTCTTAAAAATGGTGCCCGTAGGCCTTACCCCTGAAAAAAAGTTATGCCCGGAGGTCTTAAAGATGTTGCCCGGAGGTCTTACCTGTGATTTGAAAAATTATGCCCGGAGGTCTTAAAAATGGTGCCCATAGGCCTTACCCCTGAAAAAAAGTTATGCCTGGAGGTCTTAAAGATGTTGCCCGGAGGTCTTACCTGTGATTTGAAAAATTATGCCCGGAGGTCTTAAAAATGGTGCCCATAGGCCTTACCCCTGAAAAAAAGTTATGCCCGGAGGTCTTAAAGATGTTGCCCGGAGGTCTTACCTGTGATTTGAAAAATTATGCCCGGAGGTCTTAAAAATGGTGCCCATAGGCCTTACCCCTGAAAAAACGTTATGCCCGGAGGTCTTAAAGATGTTGCCCGGAGGTCTTACCTGTGATTTGATAAATTATGCCTGGAGGTCTTAAAAATGGTGCCCATAGGCCTTACCCCAGAAAAAAAGTTATGCCCGGAGGTCTTAAAGATGTTGCCCGGAGGTCTTACCTGTGATTTGAAAAATTATGCCCGGAGGTCTTAAAAATGCTGCTGATAACTCGTATAATTATATAGTTTTTAGTTATGTTTTATTATTGTTTTATGTCAAATACGAGTTATTATTGCTTAGTCTAATTGTGTTTATCATCTTTTATATTTTTAAGTAATTTGGTGTTTTTCACAAGTTTATTTGAGTGATTTCAGATTACTAGGTTAAATCAAGAATTAAAGGCAAATCCAGTTCAGTTCCAGTTCCGACACCTTTTGCCATATCAGCTATATCTGGAGTTTTACTGAAGCATTAAGGCTGAAATTTTTACAGTGCAAAGTTAAGAGGCATATCTATCTTTTTCATGTTTTACACTTCTTGAAACGGAGTCGTTTTCCCTAGCGAAATGTGGTATCAATTGGCTGATGTGCAATGACGTCTGTTCTGACCAGTTTTGGTATTTTGACCATATCGTCTGATCCACATGACCAAATGAGTTGATTCCAACGGCTATGGATCACAAACGGATAGGGGTATATTTTTCTAGAAGATCATTTGATCAGATCAAGCCTCCAACATTGACAAAATCAACCATCAAGCTGGCTGATCAGAATTGTCATACAATATGACGAAAATTGTTAGAAAAATGCACCCACCTATTATACCTACCTTTGAAATTTATAAAGCTTGTCTCTTGTCATTTAGCTCTCCGAAATGTGTATAAATAGAGGGCCTTGGATGAGTATCATTGTGATACATTGGTAGGATATTAGCCATTGTAATAAAATTCTCTAAGTTTTCTTCTTCTTTCCTTTCTCTAGTTTTCTTTTTCTTTATTTACTTATGTTTCTTACATTTCTTTTCATTTTATTCATATCTAGTATTTGTTGCTAATCATATTGTTGAGGTGATGAGGTGAAGCTTTTGGTAAATGCTAAGGTTAGTCTCTTAAACATGAGCTAAAATGAATCATCATTTATAAACACTAGTATAGATAATATTTTCTTTTGGTTTAAAATCATACTTGCAAAGTAGGGATCTTGATTCATTATTGACAATGAAAATGGCACAGTAAATGCTTGGTTTCATAACCTTGATTTGTTGTAGACATATACCTTGGCATAAGGAATGCTTGGACTCTTTTTATGAGTTTTGAGGACACCAAATGAACATAATATCATATGCTATGGACGTTGGACAATTTGGACTGAATTGCTAAACCTTCCGATTGGAACCTCCCTTATGTGTGAATTTCAATTGTGTAATAAAACAAGATTAATCTTAGCATAACACCAAGAGTGGATTCTCTAACCTCAACATCTTTTCTTATTGTTTTTTATATCTTGTTTAATTTCTTTTATATTTTGTTTATTTTGTTATCTAATATCTTGTTTATCTTATTTTGTTGTTGATTCCCTAATATCTTGTTTACTTTTTTTGTCTTATATATTTATAATCTTATACTTACTAATACGCTTCCCTGTGGTTCGACCTCGGACACCCGAGAATTTATTACTTGAACATAACCTGCACTTGGGTTTACAACTCTTAATTGAGTCTCCATCAAGTTTTTGGCGCCGTTGCCGGGGAGGCAATACTAAGTATATAAGTTTATAAGTATATTTATTTTTATTGGCTGGTTATACCGCCTAATTTTCTATATATTTATATTTATATTGTATATTAACTTTGTTTTATTTTTATTGGCTGGTTATACCGCCTAATCTGTATATTAACTTTGTTTTATGCTTGTTTGGCGACGTGATTTTAGATCTCGTCGTTTAGTTAGATTTTATTGTGAAACTTTTTCAGGTAATCTTTCTAATACAACTCCTACCATGGCTGACAATGAAAGTGTTCATGCTGAAGGTGAGAACAGACAAGTACGCACCATGCGTGACTACTTGCAACCAACTCAAAGCTCATCACCCTCTTGTTTTATTTTTCCTCTCAATGCAAACAACTCTCGTTTTAAACCAGGTATGATAGCTTTGTTTCCAAATTTCCATGGGTTAGAATCGGAAAGTGCTTACTCGTTTCTAAAAGACTTCGAAGATGTATGTGTCACCTTTAATGACCAACAATGTACAAATAAAATTGTCAAGCTAAAATTATTTCCTTTTTCTTTAAAAGATAAAGCAAAAATTTGGCTTCATAATTTAAAACCAAGGTCAATTGGCACATGGCAAGAATTACAAACTGAGTTTCTAAAGAAATTTTTCCCAGCACATAAAACTACTGCTTTGAAAAGACAGGTTCAAAATTTCAATCAAAATCAAAATGAAGCATTTTTTCAGTGCTGGGAGCGTTTTAAAGATTTGTTAAGTTCTTGTCCACATCATGGTTTTGAAAAATGGCATCTTATTAGTTTCTTTTATGAAAGTTTAACTCCCGAAACTAAACAATTTGTTGAAACAATGTGTAACGGTAAGTTTCTAGAAAAAGAACCTGAAGAAGCCTTTGACTACCTAGACCATTTGGCAGATAACTCTCAAGCCTGGCACACAGATAATTCCTCTGAAAGTTCCAATAGATCTAATCTTGTTTCTAACAGAGGTAAATATCATTTTAGTCAAGAAGATGAGATAAAAGCTAAAGTAGCTAATTTGGCTAGAAAGATTGAAGCCATGGAACTTAGAGAAGTAAAAGAAGTCAAAACGGTTAAAAATGAAGAAAGTTGTGGAATTTGTGAAATCATGGGACACCCCACTTCTGAATGTCCAAACATTCCCATTCGTAAAGAAGCGTTGCATGATCAAGTAAATTCCATAAACACATTTAAAAAGCGTTTTCCTTCTCCTTACTCTGAAACGTATAACCCTGAATGGAGAAATCATCCCAACTTCAGTTGGCGGAATAATAATCATGTTCAGGTACCACAATCTCAAAAGCCGGGCAACACTTTTTCCTATCAACCTTCACGTGTACAAACCTTGGAAGAGACATTGCAAGCATTCATGCAAACACAAGCAAATGTGAATAACCAAACTTCACAGGACATCAATGAGATCAAAAACACCTTGTCCACATTGACAGCTTCATTACGCACTCAAGAAAAAGGTAAGTTTCCTGCTCAACCTCAGCCTAACCCTTCTACTCAATGTCTTGTTTCTTGCTCCAATGAAATTCAACAGGAAAATGCCAGTTCTATCACAACTCTTCGAAGTGGAAAGGCAATTGACAAAAACATTCCATCAAAAGACCAAGATCCTCCTTCCCCTCCGAAAAGTAATGGTAAGGATGATGGTAAGTCTGAACTTCTTGAAAATTTGGACAAAGAAAAAGGTATGCATCCTGCTCCTCTTCCTCAAAGGTTGCAAACAATAAAGAATTTGAATCAAAATGCAGAAATTTATGAACTTTTCAAACAAGTTAAGATTAACATTCCTTTATTGGATGCAATCAAACAAGTTCCATCTTATGCTAAATTTTTGAAGGACATGTGCACAGTTAAAAGGAAACATAATGTACAAAAGAAAGCATTTCTGACGGAAAGTGTGAGCTCAATCATTCAACACCTTACCCCACCAAAATTCAAAGATCCTGGATGTCCAACAATCTCATGCATCATTGGAAACACTAGAATAGAACCTGCATTGCTTGATCTTGGTGCTAGTGTTAATCTTTTGCCTTTTTCTGTTTATCAACAGTTAGGTTTAGGTGAACTCAAGGAAACACCTGTTACACTTCAACTAGCTGATCGTTCTGTAAAAATTCCTCGAGGGATAGTTGAAGATGTTTTGGTTCAAATTGATAATTTTTACTTCCCTGTTGATTTTATTGTTTTGGACACACATCCTGTTTCAAATCCAAATGTTCAAATTCCTGTTATATTAGGCCGTCCATTTCTTGCAACTTCTAATGCTCTGATAAATTGCAGGAATGGTATTTTGAACATTTCTTTTGGAAATATGACTTTAGAATTAAATGTGTTCAACATTTGCAAGCAACCTGGTGTTGATTCAGAAGTACATGAAGTGGATTTCATTGAAGAACTTGTTCATGAACATCTCACCACTACCACATTCCATGATCCTTTAGAATCTTATTTAATTGAATGTGAGTTTGATAATGCTTCAGAAATTTCACAGACTGATTCTTTGTTAAATTCTTTTCAGGATAAGCATTGTTGGAAACAAAAGTTTGAGGAACTTCCATCACTCACAAATGTCACTGTACCATCAACTATTGAACCCCCCAAGCTGGATTTAAAACCATTGCCATCCGAGCTAAAATATTCCTTTTTGGGTGAGAATGAAACTTTTCCAGTCATAATTTCTTCACATCTTGATGAACTACAAGAAGGAAAAATTCCTTCTCAATGGAGCCCCCAAGATAAAAGGAAGTTTCTGAATGAGGTAAAAAAGTTCTACTGGGATGACCCTTACTTGTTCAAATATTGTCCTGATCAGATTTTTCGAAGATACATTCCCGACAATGAGGTAAGTAGTGTAATTAAGTTTTGTCATTCCGAGGCATGTGGTGGTCATTTTTCATCAAAGAAAACTGCTGCAAAAATTTTACAGTGTGGATTTTACTGGCCACCCCGGTTAAATGGCGGATAACGGTACTCCGTGATTATTTAAGTCGGTTCCATCAGCTACCCACAAAACTGATATTGTATATAAATTTCTCTTTCAATTTCTCTTTCATTTTATTTTTTTTTTCAGGATGGATGATATTCTCACAAGATTGCAGAAACGATTTCCTCATTTTCCTCGAAATATTTTACGGAAGCTTTACAAAGTTCGATTTGAAAGATTAAGAATGCTTATGCACAAAGGGATTCCTGAAGACATACGTTGGATAATTGAAGCCAAGGTACGTGAAGATGAATATCTTCCTGTTTTGCATTTACCAGGTACAGGTAGAAGCACTTTTGCAAAGAAGCGACGAGCAAAGCGCATGAGTTCAAATTGCCACAAATGTGCACGATGGACGTGTAACGGTAAATGTCGTTCTATTGGGATTCCGTCCTCTAATCGAGATGATAAAATTGAATTCATTAAGGATGGACTGAGTAAGGACAATTTGGGTAATATCCAACTTTCTCTTGAGACGCATCCTAGTGGAGACGTACAAAGAGAAATTCTTGATTTATGGTCGCAATTCCAAAGGGAATGGCAACATCTTGGGAATCTGATGTTAAAAGACCCTGTTTGCCAGCTTGTAAGAAAACTGGATGGGAAGCATATCCTCGACTCATAGAAGGCGTTTAAGCCGTTTCTGGACGTAAAACCAGAGGAAGATGTGAGCCACAATCACAACTACAATAAATGACTTCTCAGCTTTTGGTTTGATTTGCAATAACTTCATTTTGGCTTAATTTACGTGTTGTTCGATTTGTGTAATTATTCTCGTTTTTTTTTTTGCATTGGTCTTTTACGGTTGATTTTTCTTCTCTTTTTGATTTTCTTCCTGAAATCACGCAAAAATCTTTTGTTAGGTTAACATTTTCTTCTGACAGGTCAAATACACTTTCGACGGCATTATTACTCTTGTCTGATTCACTACTCAGTCCTCTATATATTACACCATGTACTCATCCTCTTTCAGGCACTCTATAAAAAATGGAAAGTACTTCGTCCCAGCGCATTGAAAAAATTTGTGTCTTTGGAGGTGCTTATCCAGGGAAAAATAAAATATTCGCTGATGAAGCCATAAGAGTTGGAGTAATACTTGCCCAACAAAAGATCCAGTTGATTTATGGAGGCGGTAGTACGGGTTTAATGGGAGCAGTCGCTACAGCAGCACACGCCGGAGGAAGTCCAGTTCTAGGAATCGTGCCAAAACTATTCACAGGTTTTTGTGGACCTACCGTGGGTAAGGAAATACAAGTCTGGAGTATCCCTGAACGGATGAAAATCTTGTACCATTCTGCCGATGCATTCATTGCTTTACCAGGAGGTCTGGGTACATTGGAAGAAATAGCTTGCGTGGCTTCTAGATCATCTTTGGTCACAAATAAGAAACCAATTGGTTTGCTTAATATTAATGGTTATTTTAGTAATTTGCTTTCATATTTAGATAATGCTGTGGAAAATGGATTCATGTTTTCAGAGGCAAGGAGAACCATAATTTCTGCTACAACCATTGAAGATTTACTCAAAAAGCTCCAAGCTTATGAGTATTTACCTGCTACGGTTGTTTCGCAAACGCTCGGAAAAAGAAAAAGAGATATAGACAAGCAAGGAGTGGATTGCACTTTGTCTTTGTGACATTATCTAACATTTTGTTTGTTGTATAATAAGTGGTTAGCAACCTCTGCAGGTAATATCTCCTAAATTCTACCTTTCAAATTTGACATTGGGGACAATGTCATATTTTAGTAGGGGGTAAGGGACATATTTTGCTAATTTGTAAAAAAAAAAAAAAATTGTTGTGTTTTAAGCCATTTAGAAGTATTCATTCTGAACAAGGTCTGAGTAAGGGAGACTTGAGACATACCTTGTCAGTTTGATTTAATCTTTTCAAAAAAAAAAAAAAACACTATCTGGTCCGTTTATTATCTGCATGTGTTTTACTACTTTCGTGTATGTACTTTTTTTTTTGAGTATTAGTATAATCTTGGCAAGCATGTGGATAAAGCAATAGAGTTACAAAGGCTTTGATTAAGTTATCTAGGTTATTTTCAATTTGGTTTTCTGAAAATTGAATATTTTTGATGATCAAATGTCTTTGAGATTGTTTTTGGCAGATCGGTTCGATTTTTGTTGGAATGTGAATTCATGGTGAGCCTTTGGAAAGCCACGGAAAACTGGGAAGACATAGTAAGTTTACTTTTTCTCTTCATTCCACATGCAGATTTAAGTCATCACATAGATGCTTGCATCTATACATGATCTGATCTTAGAACAAAGTCACTATCCAGAAAGCCCCTTATCTTTGCCCCCCTTACATTAGGAGCCCATAGGTTGTAAACCTTCGGGTTGGATCCCTAGATATGAACTCCATAAATTATGCCAAAGTGAACGGATACGATTCCGACCCCCATTCCCTCTTTATACTTTTATGATAATATTTGTGATCATTGGGTTTGGGATTGTGTGTTTCCTTCTTGTTTATTTTGTTATCTTTTGAAATCTGAAAAAAAAAATGGGAATAATGCAAAAGAGGGTAGTTAGAATGAGTGACTGTTTTTAGAGTCGTGAACTTCGAACTTATTGATGCCAAAACAATGTTGTGATGAGTTGAGAAAAAGATGCTGAAAAAAAAAAAAGCTGATGAAAATCTGTCTTGTTTGATCAATTGAATGAAAAGAAAGAAAAAGAAAGTATGGAATCCAATGTGATTTCTGAAAGAAAAAAAAACAAGAATGATGATTATGAATAGATGTGATTGTGCATAAAAGATGTCCCAATGAGGGCACAAATCAAAAGAAAATCACTTGTGCTTAAAAAAAAAAAATCAGAATTCAAGATTCGAGGTTCTTCATTATAGAGAGGTTTTTACTTTTCTATTTTCTTTGGATCGAGTCTTTTCTTGCTTTTTGTTTTCTTTTCAAAATATTAATGTTGAACATAGGACTAAGGATGAGTGAGAATGGAAATATTTTGAGAGGATTGATCACATTATTATTATATTTCTTAAGCCTAACTTGTGATAAACCTCAGATTAGGTTTGAACATTCCACCCCTCACTTGTCCATAAGCCTCAGATTCATCTCTGTACCGATCAGATTTGTCAAGTTCACTTGTGAACTGTGGTGACAAGGATCTTAGCATGTGTACTTATGAAGCTATAGTTTGCCTAGTCCTCCATGGCTAGCTAAAGTCTCGCCAAGAAGGAAGTTCCTCAATCGTACGGTAATGCCTTCAATTTTAATCTCATTGACCCTTTACTCGAACTTAATATGCCAATGATACTTAATTAGATGCCTTGCCAATTCTTACGCTTGATCTTGCTTGTTTGTTTGAGATCCCTTTAACTTGTTTTCCTGTTTATTTATTTTTTTTAGGATTGAGTCGTTGCTAGGGACTAGCAACAATCTAAGTGTGGGGGTGTGATAACTCGTATAATTATATAGTTTTTAGTTATGTTTTATTATTGTTTTGTGTCAAATACGAGTTATTATTGCTTAGTCTAATTGTGTTTATGATCTTTTATATTTTTATGTAATTTGGTGTTTTTCACGAGTTTCTTTGAGTGATTTCAGATTACTAGGTTAAATCAAGAATTAAAGGCAAATCCAGTTCAGTTCCAGTTCCGACAGCTTTTGCCATATCAGCTATATCTGGAGTTTTATTGAAGCATTAAGGCTGAAATATTTACAGTGCAAAGTTAAGAGGCATATCTATCTTTTTCATGTTTTACACTTCTTGAAACGGAGTCGTTTTCCCTAGCGAAATGTGGTATCAAGTTGGCTGATGTGCAATGACGTCTGTTCTGACCAGTTTAGGTATTTTGACCATATCTTCTGATCCACATGAGAAAATGAGCTGATTCCAATGGCTATGGATCACAAACGGATAGGGGTATATTTTTCTAGAAGACCATTTGATCAGATCAAGCCTCCAACATTGACAAAATCAACCATCAAGCTGGCTGATCAGAATTGTCATACAATATGACGAAAATTGTTAGAAAAATGCACCCACCTATTATACCTACCTTTGAAATTTATAAAGCTTGTCTCTTGTCATTTAGCTCTCCAAAATGTGTATAAATAGAGGGCCTTGGATGAGTATCATTGTGATACATTGGTAGGATATTAGCCATTGTAATAAAATTCTCTAAGTTTTCTTCTTCTTTCCTTTCTCTAGTTTTCTTTTTTTTTATTTGCTTATGTTTCTTACATTTCTTTTCATTTTATTCATATCTAGTATTTGTTGCTAATCATATTGCTGAGGTGATGAGGTGAAGCTTTTGGTAAATGCTAAGGTTAGTCTCTTAAACATGAGCTAAAATGAATCATCATTTATAAACACTAGTATAGATAATATTTTCTTTTGGTTTAAAATCATACTTGCAAAGTAGGGATCTTGATTCATTATTGACAATGAAAATGGCACAGTAAATGCTTGGTTTCATAACCTTGATTTGTTGTAGACATATACCTTGGCATAAGGAATGCTTGGACTCTTTTTATGAGTTTTGAGGACACCAAATGAACATAATATCATATGCTATGGACGTTGGACAATTTGGACTGAATTGCTAAACCTTCCGATTGGAACCTCCCTTATGTGTGAATTTCAATTGTGTAATAAAACAAGATTAATCTTAGCATAACACCAAGAGTGGATTCTCTAACCTCAACATCTTTTCTTATTGTTTTTTATATCTTGTTTAATTTCTTTTATATTTTGTTTATTTTGTTATCTAATATCTTGTTTATCTTATTTTGTTGTTGATTCCCTAATATCTTGTTTACTTTCTTTGTCTTATATATTTATAATCTTATACTTACTAATACGCTTCCCTGTGGTTCGACCTCGGACACCCGAGAATTTATTACTTGAACATAACCTGCACTTGGGTTTACAACTCTTAATTGAGTCTCCATCAGATGCCCATAGGCCTTACCCCTGAAAAAAGTTATGCCCGGTGGTCTTACCTGTGATTTGAAAAATTATGCCCGGAGGTCTTAAAAATGGTGCCCATAGGCCTTACCCCTGAAAACAATTATGCCCGGAGGTCTTAAAGATGGTGGTGAAGAATTGTTGAAAATTAACCTAAAGATTTTGAGAAGATGCGAATGCTTTTTTATGCAAATGCATATGTTGAATAAGATACGAAATGACTTAAACTGGTGCAAATGTCTTTAATGCAAATGTAAATGACTTGGATTGATGCCCATGTTTCATGATGCAGATGCCCCTACTAATTGTGTTCATGTAACTGGTTTATGAATGGTGTAACTACAATTACCACACATTAATGAAAATGCAATGATTCTAGAAATGATGTAATTGCTTGAGATGACACAAATGCGAATTCCATGAAGAATGTAAATGTAAAGGTAAAATGGAGATGCTTATGGAATAATGCCAATGCAAATACCCATGAATGATGAAAATGCTTGCTGACACTGTGCAGATGCAAAAGCTTGATAGAGAGATGAGTGCTCATGAGTGATGCAAATGCCCCCGGTTGTTCCTCTAGACTTTGGCTTAGCCTTTCAAATTCATTTTCCTCTTCAAATCAGAGTATATCTTCAATTCATTTTGGCTATTCTCTTTGCCCCAACAGTTTTTCAAACTTTCATCAACAGAGATCTGAACCGGGTTCTATTTCTTCTTCTCATATCTGGAAGTTAGGACCTATCCTGGCAGTTCTATACCTTTGGGTTAGAAAAACCCTTGTCTCATGTCAACATCAAAAATGGGGATTTCAAAAATATTTTTATTTGTTTTCGCATTTTGAAAACTTCTGAACAAAAAATATTAACCCCACAATGTGTGATGTACAAATCTTTTGAAGACTGATGATCGTTGTTAGAAATTTCTCTAAGTATCAATCTGGTTTTTTTCAACTGGGATTGGCAAGGTTTGGTATAACAAGATTCTGGCTTTTCCAGGAAAACTTCATGACAAAAATGTATATCCCTTCTAGGCTCACAAATGGAACAGTTTTTATAAATCATGAATTCATTGAGAACCAAACAAATTCAACATTCTTTTAGTTTCCACATCAAGGCATTTTGACAAGCGTCAAGATTGGCCGGGATGTTTAAACTGGAAAGTTGATTTTGGAGGAAAAAAGTTTCAGTTTTTGAAGACAATCCTCTGAATGAGAACTGACAATTTGGGGGGTTCAGGAATTCCTAGATGTTCCTCGATGACCACTCCTTTAATAAGATCTTTTCTTTTGGGGTATCGGCACTATCATAGATGGCATCGAAAATTTCCAAATTTACTCTAGACCGCCCATTTTTGGGTTTTCGCCCTAGAGTCCCATTCTTCCCATTTTTTTTTCATACACTTGAGATTTCTAAATTCTTCCTTAGTGAAATGATAATTCGATGAAAAGGGATAAAATCTGAGAAAAAAAACCTTTCAAATTAAATATTCATGCTTGATCAAAATGGACTTTTAAAGCATATAATGTAGGCCATAGCTCAGGGTTCAGAAAGAAAGGATAAATAGGCCCAAAATATGTGTTTGAGGGTAATCAGATCAAGGATCATTTCTTGAAGAGGATTTTCTTTGAAGCATTTGTCCCTTTTGGACTTTTCATTCCTTTTGACTTCGTTTTTTTCTTTCTTGCTTTTGGCTTTCATTTGCCATCGTTTTTTCACACACTTTCTTTTCTTGGCTTTCATTTCGCCATCACTTTCTTTTTCTTTTTCTTTGACAAAATGAGCTTGTATTTATTCGGGCTTCATTTGCTTTGTATCTATCTTTGAGGTAGGACTCATTTCTCAATGATTTTTAAAAAGATATTTCCTCGCATTTGCCCCCCAGTGTAGAGGTTGATCCTTGATCAAGGTTCAAAGAAGAAAGAATTCTTTTGGCTCAAAAGGGGTGACTATGGATAATTTCTTTTTGTGCGAAAGGGATATGAAAGATGGCCATTCATCATATCAAGCCCAAATATTCTCATTGAAAAGCAATCCTCAGGGGAAATAGATAATCAAAATTTCATTTTGCACTTTGGAATCATCCGAATTCTCATATGCATGATATCACAAAAAAATTTCTTCTCTTTTTTCCATCGCATACCCCAATGATTTCATGTGTTAGCCCATCCTTCTTCACCATGTGTCCATTATTTCCACATATGATGCCCCAATTTGATTAACCATGTGAATTTGTATCAACGAGGAACATAGCAAGTCTAGGTCTACTTTGAAAAGGCTGAGTTTCAATCTTGGGTTTGTTGGAATGCCTAGGAAAATATTTCCCAAAGACAGGTTTTCTCTAGGACATGGGATAATCTAGTTTAATCATTGTGCCCCAGGGTGTCAAACATGAAGTGATGTCTGGGCAATTAGTGTTTTGTGGTCATTGGGAAAGGTCATGAATGGTTTTAGCACAATCTTGACACACACCAAATTTTCAAAATCTGGATTCTTGAAAGAATGTCTCATTTGTTTGATTTTCAAGAAATTTGAAAATTTTCAAAAAGTTCGTTCCTTTGTTCATAGCCTAGACTAAGATCTACGTCTTTGCTTATTCTGTGATGACAATGGTTTTATAAAGTCAAATCATTCATTTTTCCTTGAAGCATTAGGTCTTTCAAGTGTTATTGATTCAAGGTTTAGGTATAGAGAAGCCCAAAAAGGAGGGGGATGGTGTTGGGTCATTTCTAACACTGATCATAAATCTTCTTGAGACTATCCATTATTAAAACTTCCTTAATGCTTGTTTTTGTAAATTCACGTTTATTTAAAACACAAAGCATTAAAATTCATTTAATTCATGTAGATGTTAACATGAGACAAGTGCTTTCATCATCACAATGTATAAAACTACATGCGTCAAAAATGCTTCTATTGACATCCTTCAAAGGTAGTAATTCTCCCCCTAAAACCCTGAAAGAAATTGATTTAGGGCTAAGTGGCCTTCCATTGATCGATAAGCTCCGGTGTCAAAATACCATCACGGATAAGACTTTCAATCCTTTCCTTCAGTTGTCTGCATTTTTCAGTTGAATGCCCAACTACCCCTAGGTGATAATCACACTTGTTGTCAGGGTCATAACTCCTTGCTGATGGATTCGGAGCTATTTTCAAAGGAACCGGGGTAAGGTACTGATTCTTTATTAGTAATGGCAGTAGGTCAGGGATGGGGATTGGAATTCTTTCTTGATTTTCCCGCGATCGTTTTCTGGAAGTAGGCCTTGTTGCAAGGGCTGGTATAGGATTAGATGTTTGGGTAGGTAGGTAAGGATAAAGGCTTGGAGATACCTCAGTAGGGTAACATGATTGGTATGAGGGAAATTGGGAATATGGGATGAAATCTCCCATAGTTTGGACATCTTCCTCTCTCTTTCTTGGTGCCTTATTTCTCTCGGCATTGGATGTTCCTTCTCTTTCAAGTTTCCCATTCTTGATAGCATTCTCAATCATCTCCCCTGAAATTACCATGTCCGCAAAATTCTTCGAAGCATTGCCAACGAGTCTGTCATAGTACGGGGCCTGCAGTGTATTCACAAAAAGGATAGTGATTTCCTTTTGTGTCAAGGGCGATTGTACTTGGGCAGCCAGGCTCATCCACCGTTGTGCATATTCTTTGAAGCTCTCAGTAGCTTTTTTCTCCATATTTTGCAAAGTGAGACGATCAAGTGTCCTGTCGGTCATATGCTTGTACTGGTTTAGAAAAGCCCTAGCCAAATCATTCCAAGAGCGAATCTGATCCTTGCTCAACTGACTATACCACCTAATTGCGGACCCGCGGAGGCTATCCTGAAAGCAGTGAATTAAAAGCTTGTCATTATCTATCTGACTTGTCATCTTTCGGCAGAACATAGTGATGTGGGCTGATGGATCGGTCGTCCCGTCATATTTCACAAAGTCAGGGATCTTGAACTTAGGAGGAATGACTAAATCGAGGACCAAGCATCGTTCTTTCGCCTCCACACTCCCGAATACATATGTTCTTTCTATTGCCCGGACCCGGAGCCTTTCATCTAACAACTGATATTTCCCTTGGGAATCTGCCAACTCAACCTCATTTACTGCAACCCTTTTCAATTTTGCCTGTTCAGCTGGATCATCTGAGTTTAGGACATTGACGGGGTTAACAGTGTTCTGGGCATCACTTATTGCGACCTCATCTTGGCCTTTTTGTACCTCTAACCCTTCTCCGGCGACAAAGTTTTTGGTGTATCCTTTTCCCTTGATTACAGCAGACATTAGCTCCATCAGTTTAGTCATCTGATCCTTAGATTCTGCTTGAGATTTTGCTAGGTATTCTCGCAATTCTCTCTGTTCCCTTTCCATTTTTTCCATTCGGGCAACTTGTTCATCCTCCATAGCACCAGCCTGTATTAAAAGTGTATTCAGTACTTCTTCTGATTTGAAATGGAAATTCTTTCAAAGACTCCTAAAGCCAAGCCAACTTCTATTTTATTTCCCCCAAATGTATGTCATGATGAATGAGCCATGAATGCAATTTGATGCATGTGAAGCCTAAACAATATGATGTATGGATATGTACAATGGAAACATGCTGACCATATATGTGATAAATGCAATCACAATGCCAACATGTTGCAAACAAAGAATAAACAGATCAACACATGAATATATGCAATGACTGATCATGTATTTTAGCATGTTTCCCAATGAATGATCACATACACTACGAATGCAACACGGTGTCAATTATGCAAACAATGAATGATTGATACAGAGTATATACAAAGAAAATCATGCTAACCATGTGTGTCATGAATGTGACCTAATGCTAATCATGATGTATGTAATAAGCAAATTAATGCATGGATATATACAGAACAATCATGCTGATTATGAATGCATGAATGCAACCTGACAAATAATTGATGGGATGCAAAATGCAAAAGGGAAGATATCACGGAGGAAATAAGAATCGGAGGAACTTAATCATCAACATCTTATAAATTTGAAGCATACTCAATTCATTCCCATATCAATGTTTACAATGGTATAAACCATGTTTTACAAAATTTGAGCAGTAGTTAAAACTGTCTTTACAAGCACTTTATTCTTCCTAGCATCCTAAGGCTATAAGAGCCGGCTACTGAAAAAGTGAAATCCTATTACATCATATAAGACCGAAGTCTTTCCACCTCAATGCTGTAAATCTCCCAATCCTAATGGCGTTTTCCCAGTCCTTTATCAATCAATGTTGTTGGATCCAACCACTTGGCATCTATGAGAGCTTGCACTTTCCTTTTGACTGCTATACAATCTTCGATGCTATGGCCAACAATTCCACAGTGATAATCGCATCTTTCATTTGGATTATACCACATTGGATATGGTGGTAACAGGGGTTTCAATGGGACACAGGCAACCATGTGATTTTGGATCAGTATAGGGAGGAGCTCTTGGTAGCTGATTGGAATGGGATCAAAATGCATTTGGGTCTTATTCTGGGATCGCTTCTTAGTCACACATGGCCTAGGAGTTGGGGCACTTGGTGGTGGCACTAAGGTTTGAACCGGAGTGTTTACATGGGGATGTGGCGGAACAGCATGGTAAGGGTATGGATTTGGACACGGGGCCTTTGGAGGTTGTACATAGCTCGAGGTTCCTATCCTAGGTACTGGATAAGGTGATTGATGAGGGAAATAGTATGAACTGGTAGTTGGTAACGATGGAGTGGAATTCAGGAATCCCGTAGTGGTCGTCCCAATGGACGATTGGACCATAGTAGGGTGGGGATACTGGTTTGGACCTAGAACAGTTTGCAGGTATGGTACTGGATTCGAGGTTTCTGTCTTTGGTATCAGGCTTTCAGGTTTAATTATTTTCATGATTTTGTCCACAATTTCATCAGGATTGCAACCTTTGTGGCATTGACAAGTGCAGGATCCAGCAAGGATTGTATGTTATGGACCTAATGGTTTTGGTTGATCCGAAGATGATGCGAAGCCCTGAGAAAGTTCACCTTTACTGTTACCCATATCCTCAACCATTTTCAGCAATTTGGCAAGTTGTTCTTTCACCTCTCGGATTTCATGTCCATATTCATCTTGATTGCGTTCCAAAGAACCCAATCGTTCCTCCGATTCATTCCTCATATCTCGAACCCCTTTCATGCAAATGAAAATGTCATGAGATTAAGATTATGAATGTACATGCTCTATTCCTATGTGCATGAATAAACTGATGATTAATGCATGAACATATACAGAGAAATTATGATGACTATGTATGCTATGGATGTAATCTAATGCCAGGTATATACAGATAATGACTATGCATGTCATAAACGTGTCCTACAATGAATGACCATGCATGCTATGATGTCAAAATGATACATGCTAAGAATAAATGAATTAATTTCAAAGGTAGGTACAAATAATGACCATGTATATCACAAATGTATTCTACAATGAATAATCATGCATGTTATGACTGCAACACAATGTCAAATGACACAAATAAATTAACCAATGATTACACGAAATTGGTGGGACCTAAATCTTGATTATTCAAAAATCTCATTATGCAAGATTTGCCTCCTAATTTATGATTTTTTTTTTATCATGCTTTTTTTTTTGTTTTTTTTTTTATTTTTTTTTTATTTATGAAAAACCAATCACATTATTTTCAAAAGAATTTCAGGGTGGATCTGTAAGACCCTCGTAAGTACGAGATCAATTCGAGACAATTATAACATGCGGATGGCTCGAGGTTAAACTTTGAAATTCCTATAGAAAGGATGGGCTACCATGTGGCACACATGTTGTATGATAAATTGTAGAGTTGGGGGTGAGTGATTAAGTGATTTAAACCCCAAATTGACTAAAAGTCGGGATAGGGGAAAGTCCGTAAAATGTGATAATTTAACTTCACATAGTGTTGATATGTGATATAACATTATTTGGGAGTGTTAGAACATGAATCGACAGAAAAATTGGTAAAATATGAACAGGGGTATTTTGGTAATTTTATCCAAAATTTTGTTTTTAGTCCTTAAGTGGTACCAATGTACTAAGTGATCATATAGGATCATAATATGATGTTTAGATCAAAAATTGGACATTAAAATCAAATCCGATAGCTAAAATCGTCTAATTCGTCATTTAGTGACACTGGCGTAAATTGCCATAAAAACATGGTTCGGGATTTTTTGAAACTGATCCGAACACATGGACATATGTTATAACATATGAGGATTATGAATATGACAATAAAAATCAAAAACAGAGTTAAAACGGGATACGTCCTTAAGTAACCTAAAGGAATGAAAATCGAAAATTGACAGCGGGAAACTCTGGAAAAGGTTTTAAATGGATCAATAGATTAATATAGACATAAAATAATGTTAGCAAGCTACTGGTGAAATCAGAACAAAAATCGGAGCTAAAACCGAAAAAGTCAAAATGTTGACCCGTTGGTGCTCCGAGGCCCGGATTTGGGTTTTGAGATATCAAAAAAATTACTCGAATATGTAGATCAGTATATTATCATATTTGGAACATATCCATGTCAATAAAAGTGAAAAGGGGCTTCCGAACGTTAAAATTTCATGTTGGCTTGCTAAGCTACTAAAAGACAAAACAGGGGCAAAATGGTCATTTGACCATGTCCACTTATTAAGTATGAAAATCAGACTTCTTCCTCCCCATTTTTCACGTGAAAACCAGAAAAGAGAGAAAGAAGGAGGGGAAGCCATGGAAGGTTGCTTCCAAGCTTTCTCTCTCTTCCGTTTACTAGGTAGATAACCAAAATTTTCAAAGATTTTACAAACCTAAAGGTAATGTAATGTTCTAAGCTTGATTTTGATGTTATATTTTGAAGATTTTGCATTTAGCTATGAGAAACCATGTGGGCTAAAAATTGGTGGTGGGGAACCACCATGTTGCCACCATTTTTTTTCCGCCATGGGAGGTGTTCCTCAGCCTCCTTAAACCATAAATTAGTATCGGATAGCTTTGAATCAAAATTTAGAGGCTAACACAAGTTTAGCCGAAACCCTAGCTTGCCCATGAGGTGGTGCTGCCACCTTCCTTAGTTGTTCGAGGCCACCGTTAGCTTTGCTGTCACTGTATGAGCAACTTTCTAGTTGATTGTTGCTCCAAATTTTTAATCCGAGCTAAATGTAATAATTTATTTGTATGAATTCTTAAGCTAAAAATTTTGGATAGCAGCTAACTATTATAAATAATGGGAATTTGAGTGTCGCGTAGTTGTAAAATATTTATAGAATATCCTGACGATGTTGTAGGTACCCATATCGTGGAGTTCGCCCGGGATCGCGACAAAGTCACGAAAATGCCGCTTTAATACTTGAAAAAACACTGTGAGTATTTAGGTTAATCTAGGAGGTAGTTGTTGTTTTATATGTATTGTTAATTGATATGGATATTGAAACACGAAAGATTGCTCGAATTACAAAAATGGTAAGTTTCGAACCTTATGGGGATCAAAGTCGTAAATGTGGTGTTAATATGGTTACATGAGGTAAGTGTTGTGGAGTTGAATAATAATGAATGTTAGCTATTTGAAATGCTCGCATATGCTTAATTGAAATGTTGGGCAAGATACGAATTATGGTTGTACTTGTCGGATTAAAGAAACAATAGTATGGAATTGTGTTTGAGCCATTATGGTTACTAATTTGTGAAATTGGTTGATGAATGATATTGTATAGGATGGTTGAGTATTTAAGGATAGTTAGATATTGTAGATTAAAAGCATCTAAGTGAAATTGTAATGCTTTGAAAAATATAAGTAGAAATATGTTAGTGTAGAGATTGTTTCCTAGCATAGTGTATATATATATATATATATATATATATATATATATTACTCCATGATATAAGAGAATTAATATATCATGTTGATATTATTGTACGGACAGGGTGATGGGGTTGCTATTATTGTACGGACAGGTTGATGTCCGGGATGCTATTATTGTACGGACAAGGTGAAGTCCGGGATGCTATTATTGTATGGACAAGGTGATGTCCGGGATGCTATTATTGTACGGACAAGGTGAAGTTTGGGATGCTATTATTGTAAGGACAAGGTGATGTCCGGGATGCTATTATTGTACGGACAGGGTAATGTCCGGGATGCTATTATTGTACGGACAGGGTGATGTCTGGGATGCTATTATTATACGAACAGGGTGATGTTCGGGGTGCTATTGTTGTACGGACAAGGTGATATCCGGGATGCTATTGTTTTGCGGACAGGATGATGTCCAGAATGCTATTATGGTGCGAACAAGATGAGTTCGGGATGGTACGAACAGGATGAGTCCGGGATTATATGGACAAGATTGTCCGGATGACAAATATTACGGACTAATATAAGTCCGGGACGTTTTGATGTTATAGTCATGAAAATTTTCTAAATGTTAATTATCGAGGTATACAAGTAAAATCGATTGTTAAATATTTTTGGCTACCGATTTTGGCTGGCCAATGGCCTATTTATATTCAGCACTCAGCATAGAAGATTTCATAAGGGACAAATAATTTTTATAAGTCCCAGAACAATTTTTAAATATTACTTTTCGGTTAATTAGTCATACTTGATATGTCATGTTTATGCTTTAATAGTTAAGAAATGAAACACAAAACTTCCAAGTACTCTTCCTAGTAACCTTATGCTCACTGGGTCTTTTGGCTCACTTCATTTATTTTCATTCTTTTTCACATCTTGATAGACCTAGCTCTTCCCAGGTTTCGGATTCCTAGTTGTTCGTATAATTGTGGTAAGCGGATTGACCCAGGACGTGGTAAGCAGTGGCTATGGTGGGATATATTTTGCAGTCACTAGGGTATCATGGGTCCTACGCATTTTGTGTATGATGTATATGTACTTTATATTTTGTAAACTGGTGTATCTAGGTGATGTATGTTGTATAACGGCCACGGAGGCCTAGTATGATCTGGTGATGCTTATGCCATTATGATATAATATGACTGTATGTGTGTATATAAGATGTTATAAAGGTTGAGTCTGCTACGGGGCATCTTGGTTACTCCCTATCGGAGGTGTCCAAACCGAGATGTCACGTGCTGGTGATTATTACATTGCAAATGTTGATGATTGAGCGGCAAACCCCCATGTAGGGTGAGATTATGCCGAAATTTTGTTTGATTTGCTTTCGTGGGTATAGTCAAGCTTCGGAGGCAGGGGCATACCTTGTCTCTGGCCGGTCACATGCCCTGAATTTGGGGTGTGACAAATATGGTATCAGAGCATGGTCTAGAGGTCAGTGAATGCAAAAGGGGTAGGGTAGTAGTGCATTCCTTACAGGCAATCCTAGGGTATCGGTAAGTAGTGTACTGCTCCTACAGATGTCCATCGTCACATGCGGTTACGTCGGGTAATCTATAAGCCAGCTAGTACATATACAATTGTGTCGAGAATATTATGGAATTACTGACAGTATATTTATTTTCTAAATACAATGTTGTCACGATCACGATCTCATAGATATAGAGATGTATCAGGGGACCGAGAGCTTGAGGTCCTGGATAATATTTTTATTGGTCCTGAGGTTAGAGGCCAGAGTGAGGATAGTAGTAGGTCTACTACTAGGGAAATAGATAGGATTGCTGGAGTAGTATTAGATGACGACACATATGAATAGTTGTTGAATATAAAAAACAGAACATATTAATATATTTAGGCCCTGGTAGGGCTGGTGATTGAACAATGACAACCACGATTGTTTGACCAAATTTCTTCAGCCAGGTGTTGTTAGTAATGAGTGGTTGTTGGGACAACATACACCCTATCAGCATATAACCTTACCTAGTTTGGAGGAACGTTACCACCTAGTTTTGCAGGGGTGGAATCCGATTTTGATTCTAGAAGGTTTTTAGAAGAGTGCGGCCAACGGTGTGTAGGCTTAGGGCGCTCGTCGACTAGAGCCATACAATTAGTGAGATTTCAGCTGTATGGTAGGGAACACGTATGGTATATCTCTTTATTAGCCAGAAGGCGGATTGATGACCCTCCCCTCGAGTGGTTAGAATTTAGTGTTGAGCTTTTTCGAGAATTTTTACCAAAAAGTGAAAGGGATTTAGGAATTCATGAATACGAGAGGTTAAGACGATTTGAGGATAGGTCACAGGAGAGAATGAGATATGAAAGACAAAAATCTAGGCAAACAAGGCCATATGGACTAAGGGTTAGAACAACCCTAGAATCATGGATGTTGAGGGATAAAGAAGTCAGTAGTCGGAGGAGGAGATCGACTGGTGTATGTTATAGATGTGGCAGCCTAGTGATGGAAACTCAATTAAGAGTTGTAAACCCAAGTGCAGGTTATGTTCAAGTAATAAATTCTCGGGTGTCCGAGGTCGAACCACAGGGAAGCGTATTAATAAGTATAAGTTTATAAATATATAAGACAAAGAAAGTAAACAAGATATTAGGGAATCAACAACAAAATAAGATAAACAAGATATTAGAGAACAAAATAAACAAAATAACATAAAAACAATTAAACAAGATATAAAAAAAACAATAAGAAATGATGTTGAGGTTAGAGAATCCACTCTTGGTGTTATGCTAAGATTAATCTTGTTTTATTACACAATTGAAATCCACACATAAGGGAGGTTCCAATCGGAAGGTTTAGCAATTCAGTCCAAATTGTCCAACGTCCATAGCATATGATATTATGTTCATTTGGTGTCCTCAAAACTCATAAAAAGAGTCCAAGCATTCCTTATGCCAAGGTATATGTCTACAACAAATCAAGGTTATGAAACCAAGCATTTACTGTGCCATTTTCATTGTCAATAATGAATCAAGATCTCTACTTTGCAAGTATGATTTTAAACCAAAAGAAAATATTATCTATGCTAGTGCTTATAAATGATGATTCATTTTAGCTCATGTTTAAGAGACTAACCTTAGCATTTACCAAGAGCTTCACCTCATCACCTCAACAATATGATTAGAAACACATACTAGATATGAATAAAATGAAAAGAAATGTAAGAAGAAAAAGAAAACTAGAGAAAGGAAAGAAAAAGAAAACTTAGAGAATTTTATTACAATGGCTATCCTACCAATGTATCAATGTATCCCAATACTCATCCAAGGCCCTCTATTTATACACATTTTGGAGGGCTAAATGACAAGAGACAAGCTTTACAAATTTCAAAGGTAGGTATAATAGGTGGGTGCATTTTTCTAACAATTTTCGTCATATTGTATGACAATTCTGATCAGCCAGCTTGATGGTCGATTTTGTCAATGTTGGAGGCTCGATCTGATAAAATGGTCTTCTAGAAAAATATACCCCTATCAGTTACGGATCCATAGCCGTTGGAATCAGATCATTTGCGCACGTGGATCGGAAGATATGGTCAAAATACCAAAACGGTGCAGAACAGACGTCATTGCACATCAGCCAACTTGATGGTCGATTTCGCTAGGGAAAACGACTCCGTTTCAAGAAGTGTAAAACATGAAAAAGATAGATATGCCTCTTAGCTTTGCAGGGATACAAAGTTCAGCCTTATTGCTTCAGTGAAACTCGAGATATAGCTGATATGGCAAAAGGTGTCGGAACTGGAACTGAACTGGATTTGCCCTTAATTCTAGTAATCTGAAATCACTCAAAGAAACTTGTGAAAAACACCAAATTACATAAAAATATAAAAGATCATAAACACAATTAGACTAAACAATAATAACTCGTATTTGACACAAAACAATAATAAAACATAACTAAGAACTATATAATTATACGAGTTATCACACCCCCACACTTAGATTGTTGCTAGTCCCTAGCAACGACTCAATAAAAATAAAATAAGAAAATCTAATCTAATCCATTTTCGTAGGAAATCACGGTGGCACTTAGCATGTGACACAAGCCTTTAAACCCCTAGGTGTCCCTAGTGGACGAGTTTAGTCTCGTGAGGGTTTGCTAGAACGATACCCACAAACATTGAAGACATAAGAAAAACTAAAAATAATAATTATAACTAATCCTTCCAATATAAATTAGAGATAATCATTGGACAAGTCTTAAAAACTAATCAATAGCTTAAAGAAATTCACAAAAAAATCTTGCTTGAATGTAAATAGTTTGAGTTAAGCCAATATTAACATAACATATTTCAATCAAAATAGTGCATATTCAAACTTAATCTCAACTTCTCACATGGGATACTCTCTTGATTTTCACTCTTTAAAGTAGTGGTAAAGTGTTTACACTCAATCAATCTCATGAAAACACTTCTACAATATGCTTGCTTGTCCACCTATTCTCCACTATTTAGATCATACAACTTCATAAATCAAGAGGTCTTTATTCAAGGTTGTAATGGGGCCAAAGGGTTATAATGTGGTTAAAGAACAAAAGGATAAAGATATCACAAAGGTTCCAAAGAGTTCATAGATTTTAGAGACATAATAAGATCATACAAATAAAACTTCTCAAAACTCTTATAAAGCACATAATAACATAGGCTAAATATTCATGTTGAGCCTTTGCATCATTCTAACCAACTTTGTAACATCTTTTTCTAGAAGTTCAAGAGAAGATTCTTTTTTTTTTTTTTTTTTTTTTTTTTGTTTTTTAATATGGGAATGTATTTGACAATGATCCCTTTCTTTTTCTCTTGACTTTTTCTTTTCTTTTCTTCCCCCACACTTATCTTTTGTTTCTAACCCAAATTTTCAACTAAAAATATCCCTTATTTTTTTTTTTAATATGTCTCAAAAAATTGGATATAAGTATATTTAGGCTAGGTGTAAGTTGTGGTTACCAATAAAACAGCATATTTAATGTAGGCTCAAATTGGTTCACTAGTGGGGATGTTCTCTTAGAACATTAATAAGGGATGGCTGTTTGGCTCTGGTTATAATCCTAATGCCTCTATCATATTCATGTTGTCACATGTATCAATATAGTATCAAACGGTTTAAAGCAAGTTCTAGAGAATCATGTAATCATAAGAGCACTCAAGAAAGAAATTAGATTGATTTGTATAATGCATCAATCATTATAGGCTCAAAAACTCACAAGGATGATTATACAAGTCAGATTAAGTCTAAACATGCTTCTTTCTCAATCAACATATCATATTAACATTGGCTCATAAAAAGGTTGATATCAAGCTCAATTCTCATGAAAATCTTCTCACTGATAAATCTGTTTTAGACTTATGCAATTCATATCTCATCATTGTATTAAAAGGAACTAAAACACACTAAAAATAATAATAATAATAATAATAATAAAGACTCATAAAAAAAATAGTAGACAAAAATAAAAGAAATCCTAAATCGTTCCCCCCACACTTAATTCTTACATTGTCCTCAATGTAAGTTTATTAACCCAAATGAAAGAATCATGTGTAAGAGAAAAGAACTAATAACATAAGAATAGGAATAACTAAGACTCAAAACAAAACAAAATCATGCAACCTAATTAATCCTAAAATACTAAACAAAAATTAACAAGTAAACATAAAAAGATTAAAATCAAACTGACAAGGTATGTCTCAAGTCTCCCTTACTCAGACCTTGTTCAATATGAATACTTCTAAATTGCTTAAAACACAACAAACTTTTTTTTTTTTTTTTTTTTGAAGATTAGTAAAAATTATATTTACATCTAGTTATTTTCAAAACAAGGATCAGAAAGAAAAACAACCTCTTCTTGAGTAACATGATTTTCCAAAATGAGTTTGAGTCTTTGTCCATTTACCTTGAATACGTTACCATTTTGAGGATTCTCAATGTCAACTGCTCCATAATGATACACATGCTTAACCACAAATGGGCCAGTCCATCTTGATCTCAACTTACCAGGAAATATGTGAAGTCTAGAATTATAAAGTAGAACTTTTTGCCCAACATTAAATGTTTTTCTTGAAATTAACTTGTCATGAAAGGCTTTAGTTCTTTCTTTATGAATTTTAGAATTCTCATATGCATCATTTCTGAGTTCCTCAAGTTCATTTATGACTGGAAAAGTTTCATTCTCACCCAAAAAGGAATATTTTAGCTCGGATGGCAATGGTTTTAAATCCAGCTTGGGTGGTTCAATAGTTGATGGTACAGTGACATTTGTGAGTGATGGAAGTTCCTCAAACTTTTGTTTCCAACAATGCTTAACCTGAAAAGAATTTAACAAAGAATCAGTGTGTGAAATTTCTGAAGCATTATCAAACTCACATTCAATTAAATAAGCTTCTAAAGGATCATGGAATGTGGTAGTGGTGAGATGTTCATGAACAAGTTCTTCAATGAAGTCCACTTCATGTACTTCTGAATCATCACCAGGTTGCTTGCAAGTGTTGAACACATTTAATTCTAAAGTCATATTTCCAAAAGAAATGTTCAACATACCATTCCTGCAATTTATCAGAGCATTAGAAGTTGCAAGAAATGGACGGCCTAATATAACAGGAATTTGAACATTTGGATTTGAAACAGGATGTGTGTCCAAAACAATAAAATCAACAGGGAAGTAAAAATTATCAATTTGAACCAAAACATCTTCAACTATCCCTCGAGGAATTTTTACAGAACGATCAGCTAGTTGAAGTGTAACAGGTGTTTCCTTGAGTTCACCTAAACCTAACTGTTGATAAACAGAAAAAGGCAAAAGATTAACACTAGCACCAAGATCAAGTAATGCACGTTCTATTCTAGTGTTTCCAATGATGCATGAGATTGTTGGACATCCAGGATCTTTGAATTTTGGTGGAGTAAGATGCTGAATGATTGAGCTCACACTTTCCGTCAAAAATGCTTTCTTTTGTACATTATGTTTCCTTTTAACTGTGCACATGTCCTTCAAAAATTTAGCATAAGATGGAACTTGTTTGATTGCATCCAATAAAGGAATGTTAATCTTAACTTGTTTGAAAAGTTCATAAATTTCTGCATTTTGATTCAAATTCTTTATTGTTTGCAACCTTTGAGGAAAAGGAGCAGGATGCATACCTTTTTCTTTGTCCAAATTTTCAAGAAGTTCAGACTTACCATCATCCTTACCATTACTTTTCGGAGGGGAAAGAGGATCTTGGTCTTTTGATGGAATGTTTTTGTCAATTGCCTTTCCACTTCGAAGAGTTGTGATAGAACTGGCATTTTCCTGTTGAGTTTCATTGGAGCAAGAAACAAGACATTGAGTAGAAGGGTTAGGCTGAGGTTGAGCAGGAAACTTACCTTTTTCTTGAGTGCGTAATGAAGCTGTCAATGTGGACAAGGTGTTTTTGATCTCATTGATGTCCTGTGAAGTCCGGCTATTCACATTTGCTTGTGTTTGCATGAATGCTTGCAATGTCTCTTCCAAGGTTTGTACACGTGAAGGTTGATAGGAAAAAGTGTTGCCCGGCTTTTGAGATTGTGGTACCTGAACATGATTATTATTCCGCCAACTGAAGTTGGGATGATTTCTCCATTCAGGGTTATACGTTTCAGAGTAAGGAGAAGGAAAAGGCTTTTTAAATGTGTTTATGGAATTTACTTGATCATGCAACGCTTCTTTAAGAATGGGAATGTTTGGACATTCAGAAGTGGGGTGTCCCATGATTTCACAAATTCCACAACTTTCTTCATTTTTAACCGTTTTGACTTCTTTTACTTCTCTAAGTTCCATGGCTTCAATCTTTCTAGCCAAATTAGCTACTTTAGCTTTTATCTCATCTTCTTGACTAAAATGATATTTTCCTCTGTTAGAAACAAGATTAGATCTATTGAAACTTTCAGAGGAATTATCTGTGTGCCAGGCTTGAGAGTTATCTGCCAAATGGTCTAAGTAGTCAAAGGCTTCTTCAGGTTCTTTTTCTAGAAACTCACCGTTACACATTGTTTCAACAAATTGTTTAGTTTCGGGAGTTAAACTTTCATAAAAGAAACTAATAAGACGCCATTTTTCAAAACCATGATGTGGACAAGAACTTAACAAATCTTTAAAACGCTCCCAGCACTGAAAAAATGCTTCATTTTGATTTTGATTGAAATTTTGAATCTGTCTTTTCAAAGCAGTAGTTTTATGTGCTGGGAAAAATTTCTTTAGAAACTCAGTTTGTAATTCTTGCCATGTGCCAATTGACCTTGGTTTTAAATTATGAAGCCAAATTTTTGCTTTATCTTTTAAAGAAAAAGGAAATAATTTTAGCTTGACAATTTCATTTGTACATTGTTGGTCATTAAAGGTGACACATACATCTTCGAAGTCTTTTAGAAACGAGTAAGCACTTTCCGATTCTAACCCATGGAAATTTGGAAGCAAAGCTATCATACCTGGTTTAAAACGAAAGTTGTTTGCATTGAGAGGAAAAATAAAACAAGAGGGTGATGAGCTTCGAGTTGGTTGCAAGTAGTCACGCATGGTGCGTACTTGTCTGTTCTCATCTTCAGCATGAACACTTTCATTGTCAGCCATGGTAGGAGTTGTATTAGAAAGATTACCTGAAAAAGTTTCACAATAAAATCTAACTAAACGACGAGATCTAAAATCACGTCGCCAAACAAGCATAAAACAAAGTTAATATACAGATTAGGCGGTATAACCAGCCAATAAAAATAAAACAAAGTTAATATACAATATAAATATAAATATATAGAAAATTAGGCGGTATAACCAGCCAATAAAAATAAATATAGGCGGTATAACCAGCCAATAAAAATAAATATAGGCGGTATAACCAGCCAATAAAAATAAATATACTTATAAACTTATATACTTAGTATTGCTTCCCCGGCAACGGCGCCAAAAACTTGATGGAAACTCAATTAAGAGTTGTAAACCCAAGTGCAGGTTATGTTCAAGTAATAAATTCTCGGGTGTCCGAGGTCGAACCACAGGGAAGCGTATTAATAAGTATAAGTTTATAAATATATAAGACAAAGAAAGTAAACAAGATATTAGGGAATCAACAACAAAATAAGATAAACAAGATATTAGAGAACAAAATAAACAAAATAACATAAAAACAATTAAACAAGATATAAAAAACAATAAGAAATGATGTTGAGGTTAGAGAATCCACTCTTGGTGTTATGCTAAGATTAATCTTGTTTTATTACACAATTGAAATCCACACATAAGGGAGGTTCCAATCGGAAGGTTTAGCAATTCAGTCCAAATTGTCCAACGTCCATAGCATATGATATTATGTTCATTTGGTGTCCTCAAAACTCATAAAAAGAGTCCAAGCATTCCTTATGCCAAGGTATATGTCTACAACAAATCAAGGTTATGAAACCAAGCATTTACTGTGCCATTTTCATTGTCAATAATGAATCAAGATCTCTACTTTGCAAGTATGATTTTAAACCAAAAGAAAATATTATCTATGCTAGTGCTTATAAATGATGATTCATTTTAGCTCATGTTTAAGAGACTAACCTTAGCATTTACCAAGAGCTTCACCTCATCACCTCAACAATATGATTAGAAACACATACTAGATATGAATAAAATGAAAAGAAATGTAAGAAGAAAAAGAAAACTAGAGAAAGGAAAGAAAAAGAAAACTTAGAGAATTTTATTACAATGGCTATCCTACCAATGTATCAATGTATCCCAATACTCATCCAAGGCCCTCTATTTATACACATTTTGGAGGGCTAAATGACAAGAGACAAGCTTTACAAATTTCAAAGGTAGGTATAATAGGTGGGTGCATTTTTCTAACAATTTTCGTCATATTGTATGACAATTCTGATCAGCCAGCTTGATGGTCGATTTTGTCAATGTTGGAGGCTCGATCTGATAAAATGGTCTTCTAGAAAAATATACCCCTATCAGTTACGGATCCATAGCCGTTGGAATCAGATCATTTGCGCACGTGGATCGGAAGATATGGTCAAAATACCAAAACGGTGCAGAACAGACGTCATTGCACATCAGCCAACTTGATGGTCGATTTCGCTAGGGAAAACGACTCCGTTTCAAGAAGTGTAAAACATGAAAAAGATAGATATGCCTCTTAGCTTTGCAGGGATACAAAGTTCAGCCTTATTGCTTCAGTGAAACTCGAGATATAGCTGATATGGCAAAAGGTGTCGGAACTGGAACTGAACTGGATTTGCCCTTAATTCTAGTAATCTGAAATCACTCAAAGAAACTTGTGAAAAACACCAAATTACATAAAAATATAAAAGATCATAAACACAATTAGACTAAACAATAATAACTCGTATTTGACACAAAACAATAATAAAACATAACTAAGAACTATATAATTATACGAGTTATCACCTAGGGCATTTCAGGAGATATTGCCCATTAGGTCCAGTTTCATCCCCATCAGTGCGAGCTCCACATCCAGCTACAGCATATCCAGGGCAATCAGCAGGGTTAGTAGCATTACAGATGGGTCAGGGTTCCTAGGGTAGGGAACAACAGTTTGTGGGCACAGAACATACTATGGGCAATATAGGACAAGCCCGTGATTTTGCATCTACTGCCATGGTGACATGTATAACCTTAGTCTGGTTTTGGCAAACTGATTTCATTTAATTTGAGCACTATATATTGAGTTGTATTTCAAGAAACTTTGAAGTATTTTGACCTAGTTTCGAGATTTGTTATTGATGTTGAGGATGTTGTGAAATGGTGGTGGTTGGATATTAAACTGAACTTGTAGGCTGGGTAATATTTGAGTGCTAAAGGATATATTTTAAGTTGCATTATAAATCATACACAAGGTGCTTGTGAAAATTCCTAGGAGGAAGGCGATTATTATGCCTACAAGGTGTTTGATTTAATACTTGAATGAAAATATATAGCCTTGGAAGATCCTAAGTAACCAAGATAAGAATATGATTTGGCATGGATGCCAATGCCGTAAGATTGATGTATATTTTTTATGGCTAGCCTAGTAGCGTACCTAGGCAGATAAAACTGATGGTATAGTCATGATAGCCTAGTATAGTTTCTAAACGGGTTATATTGATTATATGGTTGTTGTTGCCTAGTGGTAATCTAGACGGATAAATATACGGATGTGGATGTTTATGTTTCCCCTATGCACCAGGGAGTTTTGAGATTTCATTCTCGCACTAGTTTCCGAGTTTAAGATGATGGGCCTTAACAGGCGGAGATCATCATATATCTTAGATGACTTGAGGGGCTATGCTTGGCAGATCATCACCACACGGACTTTGTCCGGGTTATGTGCTAGCACGTGGAACTAGATGCGAGGGATTTGATCATGAATTATTACATTAATCTCGTGACTATGTGAAATATGGAGTTTTCTGGTTATTGTATGTGTTTGAGACATATTGCCCTAGTACTGGTTATTTAATAATGGGATTGAGATAAAGTCATTATGCGGCCTAGATATAGGCTTGCCTAAGGTAGGCAAGGAATGTGATTTTATTTGAGTGATTGTCGATAGACTGACTAAATTAGCACACTTGATTCTGGGTAAATTACGTATAACATAAGTCAGTATGCTAGACTCCATTTAGACCAGATTGGGTCTTTGTGAAGTTTTCGTGTTTATTGTACTTGATTGAGTCATCAAGTTTATAGTTAAATTCTGGAGATCATTCCAGGTAGCTTTTGAAATACAGTTGCGATTTAGTACCGTATTTCATTTACAGATAGATGATTAGTCCTTGAGGACATGTTATGCGTTAATATACTAGATTCCAAGGAGAATCGGGATCGCTACCTATCATTGCTTGAGTTTGTATATATTAATAGTTTTCAGTACAGTATGCAGATGATACCTTTTCTGGTATTTCGGTCTAGTTTCGGGCTTATCTTATTGACTAATTGGGATTGCGATCCGAGTTTGTTTATTGTTGATCATTACAAAACTAGGATCGAGACATTGTATGGCCAGATGTGCCAATATCCTGTCAGTTAATTTAAGACAGGGGGATATCAGTTGTTCAGTTCATATATGGTACGATACACCTAGAAAAAGGTGTAGTTAATCAAAGATATATTAGTATCTGCTAGAGTAGGCAGAAGTCGTATGCCGATAGCAGGTGACTAAGTATTCTTGAAAGTTTTACCTTTCAAGAGTGTTATGAGCTTTGGCGGATGGGCCAAGCTGAGTCCAAGGTATATCGGACCATTTCAGATATTGAGTGAGACCTATCACCTGAGATGAGTGGTGTACACTCTATGTTTCATGTACTTATGATATGGAGATTCATGTCAGCGATTTTCATGTGATACAGCCAAAGATAGTACCTGTACTTTCATGTAAGTTGACTTTATGCAAAATTCGAGGACGAATTTTATTAAGGGGGAAGAATTGTAAGACCCTCGTAAGTACGAGATCAATTCGAGACAATTATAACATGCGGATGGCTCGAGGTTAAACTTTGAAATTCCTACAGAAAGGATGGGCTACCATGTGGCACACATGTTGTATGATAAATTGTAGAGTTGGGGGTTTAATCGAGTGATTAAGTGATTTAAACCCCAAATTGACTAAAAGTCGGGATAGGGGAAAGTACGTAAAATGTGATAATTTAACTTCACATAGTGTTGATATGTGATATAACATTATTTGGGAGTGTTAGATTATGAATCGACAGAAAAATTAGTAAAATATGAACAGGGGTATTTTGGTAATTTTATCCAAAATTTTGTTTTTAGTCCTTAAGTGGTACCAATGTACTAAGTGATCATATAGGATCATAATATGATGTTTAGATCAAAAATTGGACATTAAAATCAAATCCGATAGCTAAAATCGTCTAATTCGTCATTTAGTGACGCTGACGTAAATTGCCGTAAAAACATGGTTCGGGATTTTTTGAAACTGATCCGAACACATGGACATATGTTATAACATATGAGGATTATGAATATGACAATAAAAATCAAAAACAGAGTTAAAACGGGATACGTCCTTAAGTAACCTAAAGGAATGAAAATCGAAAACTGACAGCGGGAAACTCTGGAAAAGGTTTTAAATGGATCAATAGATTAATATAGACATAAAATAATGTTAGCAAGCTACTGGTGAAATCAGAACAAAAATCGGAGCTAAAACCGAAAAAGTCAAAATGTTGACCCGTTTGTGCTCCGAGGCCCGGATTTGGGTTTTGAGATATCAAAAAAATTACTCGAATATGTAGATCAGTATATTATCATATTTGGAACATATCCATGTCAATAAAAGTGAAAAGGGGCTTCCGAACGTTAAAATTTCATGTTGGCTTGCTAAGGTACTAAAAGACAAAACAGGGGCAAAATGGTCATTTGACCATGTCCACTTATTAAGTATGAAAATCAGACTTCTTCCTCCCCATTTTTCACGTGAAAACCAGAAAAGAGAGAAAGAAGGAGGGGAAGCCATGGAAGGTTGCTTCCAAGCTTTCTCTCTCCTCCGTTTACTAGGTAGATAACCAAAATTTTCAAAGATTTTACAAACCTAAAGGTAATGTAATGTTCTAAGCTTGATTTTGATGTTATATTTTGAAGATTTTGCCTTTAGCTATGAGAAACCATGTGGGCTAAAAATTGGTGGTGGGGAACCACCATGTTACCACCATTTTTTTTCCGCCATGAGAGGTGTTCCTCAGCCTCCTTAAACCATAAATTAGTATCGGATAGCTTTGAATCAAAATTTAGAGGCTAACACAAGTTTAGCCGAAACCATAGCTTGCCCATGAGGTGGTGCTGCCACCTTCCTTAGTTGTTCGAGGCCACCGTTAGCTTTGCTGTCACTGTATGAGCAACTTTCTAGTTGATTGTTGCTCCAAATTTTTAATCCGAGCTAAATGTAATAATTTATTTGTATGAATTCTTAAGCTGGAAATTTTGGATAGCAGCTAACTATTATAAATAATGGGAATTTGAGTGTCGCGTAGTTGTAAAATATTTACAGAATATCCTGACAATGTTGTAGGTACCCATATCGTGGAGTTCGCCCGGGATCGCGACAAAGTCACGAAAATGCCGCTTTAATACTTGAAAAAACACTGTGAGTATTTAGGTTAATCTAGGAGGTAGTTGTTGTTTTATATGTATTGTTAATTGATATGGATATTGAAACACGAAAGATTGCTCGAATTACAAAAATGGTAAGTTTCGAACCTTATGGGGATCAAAGGCGTAAATGTGGTGTTAATATGGTTACATGAGGTAAGTGTTGTGGAGTTGAACAATAATGAATGTTAGCTATTTGAAATGCTCGGATATGCTTAATTGAAATGTTGGGCAAGATACGAATTATGGTTGTACTTGTCGGATTAAAGAAACAATAGTATGGAATTGTGTTTGAGGCATTATGGTTACTAATTTGTGAAATTGGTTGATGAATGATATTGTATAGGATGGTTGAGTATTTAAGGATAGTTAGATATTGTAGATTAAAAGCATCTAAGTGAAATTGTAATGCTTTGAAAAATATAAGTAGAAATATGTTAGTGTAGAGATTGTTTCCTAGCATAGTGTATATATATATATATATATATTACTCCATGATATAAGAGAATTAATATATCATGTTGATATTATTGTACGGACAGGGTGATGTCCGGGTTGCTATTATTGTACGGACAGGGTGATGTCCGGGATGCTATTATTGTACGGACAAGGTGAAGTCCGGGATGCTATTATTGTATGGACAAGGTGATGTCCGGGATGCTATTATTGTACGGACAAGGTGAAGTTTGGGATGCTATTATTGTAAGGACAAGGTGATGTCCGGGATGCTATTATTGTACGGACAGGGTAATGTCCGGGATGCTATTATTGTACGGACAGGGTGATGTCTGGGATGCTATTATTATACGAACAGGGTGATGTTCGGGGTGCTATTGCTGTACGGACAAGGTGATATCCGGGACTCTATTGTTTTGCGGACAGGATGATGTCCAGAATGCTATTATGGTACGAACAAGATGAGTTCGGGATGGTACGAACAGGATGAGTCCGGGATGATATGGACAAGATTGTCCGGATGACAAATATTACGGACTAATATAAGTCCGGGACGTTTTGATGTTATAGTCATGAAAATTTTCTAAATGTTAATTATCGAGGTATACACGTAAAATCGATTGTTAAATATTTTTGGCTACCGATTTTGGTTGGCCAATGGCCTATTTTTATTCAGCACTCAGCATAGAAGATTTCATAAGGGACAAATAATTTTTATAAGTCCCAGAACAATTTTTAAATATTACTTTTTGGTTAATTAGTCATACTTGATATGTCATGTTTATGCATTAATAGTTAAGAAATGAAACACAAAACTTCCAAGTACTCTTCCTAGTAACCTTATGCTCACTGGGTCTTTTGGCTCACTTCATTTATTTTCATTCTTTTTCACATCTTGATAGACCTAGCTCTTCCCAGGTTTCGGATTGCTAGCTGTTCGTATAATTGTGGTAAGCGGATTGACCCAGGACGTGGTAAGCAGTGGCTATGGTGGGATATATTTTGCAGTCACTAGGGTATCATGGGTCCTACGCATTTTGTGTATGATGTATATGTACTTTATATTTTGTAAACTGGTGTATCTAGGTGATGTATGTTGTATAACGGCCACGGAGGCCTAGTATGATCTGGTGATGCTTATGCCATTATGATATAATATGACTGTATGTGTGTATATAAGATGTTATAAAGGTTGAGTCTGCTACGGGGCATCTTGGTTACTCCCTATCGGAGGTGTCCAAACCGAGATGTCACGTGCTGGTGATTATTACATTGCAAATGTTGATGATTGAGCGACAAACCCCCATATAGGGCGAGATTATGCCGAAATTTTGTTTGATTTGGTTTCGTGGGTATAGTTAACCTTCGGAGGCAGGGGCATACCTTGTCTCTGGCCGGTCACATGCCCTGAATTTGGGGTGTGACAGGATCCCACTATGGTACCATATGCAAATGTTCATGTGACACTACCGGTTTTATGAAATCATCAAATGAAATTTCCAACTGATTATTGCAAAGAATGAGATCAATAATACAACCAAAAATGTACATGCTCTATTCACACATGCATGAAATGTGCAACATGCAAAAATGCTTGAAAAAGGATTTTTTTTCTTTTTATAAAAAAAAACAGCTATTGAACATCTGCCCCAACAATATCTGCTTATTTAGGCATCACGATGCCTTCGAGGCGGAGTATCACATTTATTATGGGCGATGTACGCACATCGTTGGCCGATCTACCACACTTATTCGGAGTGTAAAATAGGTAACAAAAAGTTTAGAAATGTCCCTCCATGTGTTCCTATTTTCGGTATATCTAACGGAAATTCGGGACGGCTTCGCCTAGGTTCAACTATATGAGGGTGAATCGGTTCTAAGGCCCCGAATTGTTCCTCACTGTCGCCGGTGAAGGCTAGTAAGGCACCCCGATAAAAGCGGGTTCAATCCATTAGAGTATATTTTCCTATGCCCGTACGAAGGATTATCACGAAGGCAATAGGTACTTTATACTCCGAAAGTGTTTCACTAGCCCATACGAAGGATCATCACGAAGGCGTAGTTACTTTACTCCCACTTAAAAGGACAAAATCCGGATATAGGATTCATGTTATGCAAATGCACGTGTAGTGTGTGTGGAGGAATATCAAACCTTTCACTACCTATTCTACAAACCTTATTCTAAATGTCCTAGCAATTAAAACATTCAAGAATAGTGTAACGCATTAACCGACAAGCAATTATAATATACAACCTTAAATAACTAGAGAACAAAAATAAAATGCATGCACATGAGTATGAACATATTTAAAAACATTTTATTATTTTCAAAATTCTCCTTATTAAAAAAATGTGGGAATTAAAATTAAATACCAATTAAACCAACAAAACCGAGACTTTGATAACACACGACCAATTCTAGGTCTGACTCTCTAATAGGTCCCCAGCGGAGTCGCCAAGCTGTCGCAACCTAAAAAAAATAACGACGAGTCTCATCGCAAGACTTTATTATTCGTTAAGCGTGACATTAAAAAAATCGACGAAAAGTCGACTTAATTCCTCTAGAAAAATGAAGGTTTTGAAAATAACCTTGAAAAAGACATGGAGTCGCCACCAATCTTTTTTAGCTAGGTGTGATCGGCCACCTATTAAAATCGGTTTTATAAAATATTTTAAAAATTAATTAAAACATTTTAAAAACCAATTTCAAGTCTGCGTTTTAAACCAGAGAAATCAAAGAAGCGGGTTCGGGAGTCGGTTACGTGCGGGGAAGGATTAGCACCCCCACAACGCCCATATAAATCGGTACCTTATTAATCGTGTGTTATCTCAAGTCTCGGTAAAAGTTGGTTTTAAATTTAGTATTTCAAATTAATTCCCAATTTAAAGAAAAATAATTCCATTTTTTTTATTGAAAATGGTCCGGAATTTATAAATTCAAAATTTTCCTATATTCCCCAACAAACGTGGCAAAATATAGAAATTTTTATTAGTTTTGGAAAACTTTCCGAATCATTCTCTTTTTTGAAAGAAAGATATTCCTTTATTAATGATAATTGATGATATTCCCTCTAGCAAACCCGGTAGAGAACTCATGAATTATTTTAACTCGGGAATGTCTTTATTTTTATTGAAAACCATTATCTTTTGAAAACATTTAAAATAAATGAATATGTATATGCTAAATAAAGATAACTAAATAAAAGCATAGGATATCATGAAATATTCGAAACCATATAATAAACCATGTAACATCAAAAAATATAAATCAAAATAACAACAATATCATAGAAATTATTATAGCAAGAATCACATATTATATAAAATGCATGAATATAAAAATGCAATGCATGAAATGTATTTTTTCCTTTAATTAAGGAAATCCGTATATCTAAAAAGATATCCGGCTACCTTAGGAAAATATGTCAAATTAAATATTCTAAAACCAAAATACTTTGTGATTGTTTGAAAACAATTTTGAAAAGCTTGAATTAAAAATAAAAACTGGGCTAATTTCTTTAAAATGGCTCTAATTTCCTAAGTTTAAAAATCCGAACTTGACTACCCTTAACCCGGGACTTGAAAAACCATTTTTTAGAGTTTAAAAAGGCTTAGAAATCACCCTAAGTCAGTAGCTAACCCTCCTAATCAGCCCACTCTAAGTAAATTAACCAAAACAGAAAATTGGTTTTTCTTTAAATTCAATTCTGACTCCACTGTCCGGTTTTAATCCATGATTTTTTACCCTATTTTTAAAAATTCTAAAAAAATACTGGAGACTCAGGACATATAAAACTACACGAGAAAAAATCGGCTTAATTTTCGAATCAAAGATGAATTTCCAGAAAAATCAGAGATGTACGAGTTTTTGGAGGAGAAAAAACTGCTTTGTTTTTCTTTAAATTCAATTCTGACTCCACTGTCCAGTTTTAATCCACAATTTTTTACTCTATTTTTAAAAATTCCAAAAATTCTAAAAACAATAGTGGAGACTCAGGACATATAAAACTACATGAGAAAACATTGGCTTAATTTTCTGATCAAAGATGAATTCCCAGAAAAATCAGAGATGTACGAGTTTTTGGAGGAGAAAAAAAAAATTGCTTTGCCAACACATTTTTGCCTTTGATAAAATCATTTAAAAACCAAAGTAAAAATATTTGAAAATCATAAAATGACTTGAAAACAGTAGCTAGGACTTTTTGAAAGTTAGATAAAAATTGGCTAAGTAAAAAAAATCACAAAGGTAGAATAATCAATTTGACAAACTTAATTTTCCACAAGTGTGCTCAAGAGAGCATGACTTTGAACCATTAATTGGCTCAAGTCATTATTCAAGTGGCATGAACATGAAATGCATGAAATAATGCAGCAAACATAATGCATGAAATGCATGGATTTAAAACTAAATGTAAGGAAAACGCATGACATAAATAATATGGCCTAGACCTAACATGAACTTGCATGGCAATAAATGCAACCTAGACCTAAGATATGCATGGCATTTTCACAAACACAAGGCATGCTTAATTCAAAAATCCAACCAAATATCATGCAAATGCAAAAACCTAACAACTAGCATGACAAAAAATGCAACACACAATGCAAAACACATGGAGTAGCCAAATGGCCTCAAGCTCCAACAAGCATGGCATTTTCTCAAACACTTGGCATACTAGCATGAAAAACTAAGTCATAACACAAAAATCACACAAGCATTTTCACAAACACTTAATATGCTAAATCTAAAACATGCTCAACTAAGATATAAAACAAGAATCATGCAAAGAATCACACAAGCATTTTCACAAACACTTAATATGCTAACTTTAAAACATGCTCAAATTTAAACAACATGAAAACAGAAAATTAAAAATGCAAAAACATGATATCTAAGACATAAATGGCAACAAACAAAGCAACCGAATTAAAATATAACTCAAGAACATGAAATAACATAACATTTAAAACATCAAAAACAAAGAAAATAGCATAAACAATATGGTAAAATGAATCGAAACAACAACTTAAAATAAATAATGTAGGCCATTTGGCCATGGTGAGTATATTGCAAAAACAAAAATGTAAAAAAAAATACTTAAGAAAGGAAATGACGGAAGAACAAGAAACATTATTTTAAAATGAAAACTCACCAAGTAGAGATTAAAATAGCAAAAAATAAGAATAGAAAATGAAAGTGCAAGAGTTGGTGCTCAAGAGCAACCTCAAGACGCTAATATTTCAAGCTTTTCTCTTCAAACTTTCCTTTTTTTCTAAACTTTTCTTTTTTTGCTCTCAACCAAGAAGATAAAAACTAAGAGAAATCAGCCAAAATGGAAAAGAAAAAATAAAATCTGCCTCCTCTCTCTAGGGCTGGTCGAAAATATGGTATATATGGACTCCAAGATGTTGTCATTTTTGTGTAACCTAATTTCCATCAAATGGCCAATAATTCAAGATGAAAAGTCATGAAATTACCACCTTTAGATTAGCATCTCAGCCCTCTCAAATTACAGCTATCCAAAAATAATGTTGACATCTTTCTTAACCTATGTGGTTTAATCACCATGGCTTGATCAAAGAGAATGGTTAACTAACTCTTGATTTTTAACCACTTGATTGAAAAAAAAAAAATCATAAGCTTCCTCCTTCCTTTGGGCTTGGGCAGGCCAGAACTTCTCTTTTTCAGCCCAGCTCTGATTTTTGAAAGGCCCAAAAAAGCCCTTTTCGGTTGCTTGGGTGAAATGACCATTTTGCCCCCCGGATGCAAGTAAATATCAAACGGACTCCAAATTCAATTTTTCTTTTTTTAATACTTCCAAAATAATAAAATATTGAGTTCTGGAAGTTTTCAAAATTATCCGAGTCCATTTGCTATTTATTTGGATTTTTTCTTCCCAAAAATGCCCTTTTATGCCCCTACATTTTACCATTTTTTAAACGAGCTCCAAATCAAGATTTTTCTTCACCAATCTCTTTAAAATAATTAAAAAGTGTGATCTGGAAGTTTTCATAATTGTTGGAGCTCATTTGGTATTTTTTCGAGATTTATCGGCTTGAATTACTGCATAGGAGGCCCGGGATTTGGCCATTTTGCAAACGAACTCGGAATCAAGATTTTCTTTCGCCAATCTCTTCCAAATAATTTAAAAATGATATTTGCCAAATTTCAGAACTTTTGGAGTCCATTTGCTATTTTTTCGAGATTTTCCTTTTTGAATTATTGCATAAGAAGCCCGGGATTTGGCCATTTTGCAAACGAACTCGGAATCAAAATTTTCTTTCGCCAATCCCTTTCAAATGATTTAAGAATGAGATTGACAAATTTTCCATAATTTTTGGAGTCCATTTTCTATTTTTCCCAAATTTTTCCAAGTTTGCCCTTTTACCTCCGAAACCCGATTTTGCTCAAAACAAATTCGATCTTCAGATTTTCTTCAATCTGAGCCTTGGGCGATATTTTTAATCATTCCTCATCCATTGGGGGCTTTGGTCTTACCAAGTCGGGCCAATTCTGTGATTTTTCCCGATTTCACCGAAATCCACTAAAAACCCTAATTCTCGATTTTCTCCCGGATTGACTTTCCTTTTGGTTTTTCTTACAAGTGGCTTCTCCAGTACCCGTAGTCAGTGCTTATCTTTCATTTGGAACCTTCAATTTCGACCAGTTTGATCGTTTAAGCACTTTTCCCCAAATTTCTTGGATTAGGGTTTCTTTTCTACTGAATCTCCAAATCCCAACTTCCGAACTCCATATCTTTCAATGTGGACCTCGGATTATCAAAATTCTTTCTCCATTTTTCAATTGAACTTAAAATCTTGATTTTGAAAGTGGGTTGACTTTTTCAGTAGTTGACTTTCTGGGGTTGACTTTTTCAGGGTTGACTTTTTCGAGGTTGACTTTTTTTTTCAAGTTTGACTTTTTGTGCTTACCCTCTTAAACTAAGTCTCGGAGTACCACCTGCAGGATGAAAACAGTCTTTTTATACTCGAAAACATCAATATGGGAAGAAAACATAACTGTTTAGTGGTCCGGACAAAATTAGGTGTCTACAGTTTTCATTTCGAAAAATGAAAATAATCAAAATAAAAAAATGAATAAAGAATGAATATTTACGTGCTTGATATTTTGCCATGTTCGTCTTTTTAAATATTATGCTTCGTATGTTTAATCGTGTAATTATGTACTTAATCACATGTCTTATATGCTTAACTATGTGCATTCCATGTTTAAATATTCGCATCATACGCATTAAAAAAAATGGATTTCTAATATGTCATCTAGGTTTTATCATGCCATTAATTGTTGCCATTTAATTTAGATTTTTGCTATGTCATATAGATTTCTAATACGTCAACTAGGTTTTATCATGTCATTAATTCTTTTCATTTTATTTAGATCTTTTCCATGTCATTTAGATTATATATATGACTGATTAAAGATATTTCGAGGTGAGAGAATTCTACCAACATAGCAAAAATTAAATGTCATAAAATAGGCATGAATATGAAAACTGCAAATGCATGAAAATGTATTTCTCCCATGAAATAAGGATATTCGTATATCTAAAAAGACATCTGACTACCTTTGGAAGAGACCTAAGTTTGATTTTCTAACTCGGATTTTGGATTCTGATTTTTAAAAAAAAAAATTGGGATTTTTTAGTGAAAAAAAAAAGTTTTGGCCGAACCCACCTTTTTAAGGCTCTAGTTTTTCCTAGTTTTGAAACCCGGGATTGACCATCCTTGACCCGAATTTTATAAAATCAAATTTTATGATTGAAATAACTTGGAAATTAACCTAGGACACCCAAATCAGCCCCCTCTTAATGGCTTAAACAAAACAAAAAATTATTAGTTCTTAAAAACAAATCTGACTCCTCTGACCAGTTTTGAAACTCTATTTTTTTACCCTTCTAAAAAATTTCAAAAAGTTTGAAAACATTAGGGAAACCTAGAACATGTTGATCTGTATGGGAAAAAATAAGCTTAATTTTTAGACTAAGGATGACCTACCCGAAAATTCATAGAAGGTAGAACAGTGGGCTAAACAACTGCTTAACCGAAAAATATTTGTAAACCTTTGATAAAAACGTCCAAAAATCAGAATAAAAATACTAGGGACTCCTCTAAGGTCCTAGAACCAATGGTAAAAAATTTTAAAAATTTGGACAAAGGCTGCCTAGTGAAAAGAGTCCTAAAGTTAGAAAATCAAATTTGTACAAATTTTCATTTTCCACCAGCATGCTCATGAAAGCTTGGTTTTGAGCCATTGATTGGCTTAAGTCAATATGCATGACCTAGTGTCTAAATGACATGGAATAATGAAAATGACCTAGTGCCTAAATGACATGGAATAATAAAAATGTCCTAATGCTTAAATGACATGGAACATGTCATGAAATAATAAGGATGACCTAATGTCTAAATGTCATGGAAAATGGAATGAAATAATAAAAATAACCTAAATGACATGGAAAATGACATGACATGCAAAAATGGCCTAATGCCTAAATGACATGGAAAATTACATAGAATAATAAAAATGACCTAATGTCTAAATGTCATAGAAAATGACATGGAATAATAAAATGACCTAATGTCTAAATGACATGGAAAATGACATGGAATAATAAAAATGACCTAAATGCCTAAATGACATGAAAAAGGACCTAGATGCCTAAATGACATGGAAAATGACATGGCATGCAAAAATGACCTAATGTCTAAATGACATGGAATAATAAAATGACCTAATGTCTAGATGTTATGGAAAATGACATGAAATAGTAAAATGACCTAATGTCTAAATGACATGGAGAATGACCTAAATGCCTAAACGACATGGGAAATGACATGGCATGCAAAAATGACCTAAATGTCTAAATGACATGGAAAATTACCTAAATGTCTAAAAGACATGGAAAATGACCTAAATGCCTAAATGACATGGAAAAAGACATGGCATGCAAAAATGACCTAAATATCTAAGTGACATGGAAAATGACATGGCATGCAAAAATGACCTAAATGTCTAAATGACATGGAGAATGACCTAGATGCCTAAATGACATGGAAAATGACATGACCTAAACCTCTAAAATGTCCATGCATGGCCGAATGACCTATGAAACTAGATGACATCGAAAATGACATGGCATGCAAAAATGACCTAAATGTCTAAATGACATGAAAAATGACCTAAATGTCTAAATGGCATGCAAAAATGACCTAAACCCCTAAAATGTCCATGCATGGCCGAATATACAACATGGAGACCTAGCATTTTAAAAATGGAGAACATGACATACACAAGGTTGGCCGAATGGTCTAAGGCATGGTGTGAGAAATGACCTAGCTAAATGATATGGAAAATGATATGAAAAATGAAAATGACCTAACTAAATGACAATAGCCACAAGATGCAAAGGTATAGTATGAACCAAATAAACAAAATGGTTAGCAAGAATACAAATAATAAATAATATAAATAAGTAAATTAAAGCAAACAAATAAATAAAAAGGAGATGAGCTCCATGGTTGGTACATTGGACAAAGTCCCCCCTAACCATCATGTCTTGATTTTCATCAAGGTCATAAAGCCTTTTCAATCTCAAAATCATAAAAGTAACTAAGGTAAAAAAAAAAAAATGGAAATGAACTCCACGGTTGGTATATTGGACAAAGTCCACCTTAACCATTATCACTTGATTTTCATCAAGATAATAAAGCCTAGCAATTGCTTTGTTTATTTTTGAAAAAGAAAGAACAACAAGAAAGCTTTCATAAAACCTTTATTAAGGAAAGAAAATGGTAGGAAATCACATGGAAAAATAAAGAATAACATGAAGAAGAAGAAAGAAATAATGTAAGAACCAAAGAGGAATGGCTACCTTAGCAAAAGCTCTTTTACTTTCCTTCCAATTTTTTTTTCTTTGGTTTTTAGCTACTTCCCTAGCTCAATATCAGCCAACCATTTTTGAAAAATAAAACCCCTTGCCCTTTATTCATGCTTTGGCCGACTGCCCTATGCTTTTGGGGTCAATGGTTGTGATCATTTCATTTATTTTTCTCCATAATCTAAGCCCTTGTATCAAAGATATTTTCATGACAATAAAAATGCCATTTACAAATTGATCTTGGCCATTCAAGGATTTACTCATCTTTTTTACAAGGTACTTAGGCCATTGGATGAGCAAGGATATTTCAAGATACTAAAAATGACATCTTGTAGCTTGATAGTGACCATTGGATGAAATGAATTAAATCCGCACCCTTCCCCTATGCATGGCCGGGCAAGGGGCTGGAATATTCCAGATTTTCCTTCATTTTTTCACTTTTTAATTTTGCAAAATTGGCCGTTTTCGATTTCTTCAGTAAAATTACATTTTGGCCCCCAAACTTAATTTTATTGCAAACAGCCCCCAAATTCGATTTTTTCCATCCAAATAAATATAAATTGAGATCTGAAAGTTTTCATAATTTTTGGAGCTGCTGTTTTTCCTGAAATTTCCTTTTGGATTTTTCGGGATAGGGCACTCGAAATTCTTCTTTTTCATTTAAACTCCGATTCTGAATTTTTCTTTACCAATCTCTTCCAAAAAATATAAAATTGAGATCTGAAAGTTTTCATAATTTTTGGAGCTCGTTTCCTATTTTTCCCGAAATTTTCTTTTGGATTTTCCAGGTTAGGGCACTCGAAATTCACCTTTTTCATTTGAACTCCGATTCCAGATTTTTCTTCACCAGTCTCTTCCAAAAAATATAAAATTGAGATCTAGAAGTTTTAATAATTTTTGGAGCTCGTTTTCTATTTTTTCTGAAATTTTCTTTTGGATTTTCTAGGTTAGGGCACCCGAAAGTCACCTTTTTCATTTGAACTCCGATTCTGGATTTTTCTTCACCAATCTCTTCCAAAAAATATGAAATTGAGATATGGAAGTTTTCAAAATTTTTTGAGATCGTTTGCTATTTTTCCTGGAATTATCTTCTGGAATTTCAGATAATGCACCCGGATTTTACCCTTTTTCAAATGGACTCCGATTCCGAATTTTTCTTCACCAATCTCTTCCAAAAATTATAAAATTCAGATCTGGAAGTTTTCATAATTTCTGAGATCATTTGCTATTTTTCCCAGAATTGTCTTTGAGAATTTTTCGAAGTTGCCCTTTAACCTCCAAAACCTCGGTTTTGCTCAAAACAAGTCCGATTTTTGGATTTTATTTTTCTATTCCCTCCTTCATATATTGAATTTGAGTTGGTCCAAAAACACCTAATTTTTACGATCGAATTTCTCTCCGATTTAGTTTTCCCCAAATTTATCGAATTAGGGCTTCCCATACACTGAAATTTCCGCAATCCCTCTTTCGAACTCCATATCTTTCGTTATAGACCTCGGATTATCAAAATTCTTTCACCATTGTTCAATTCAACTTCAAATCTTGATTTTGACTAAGAGTTGACTTTTTCAGTGGCTGACTTTTTGAAGTTGACTTTTATTTGGATTGACTTTTCATGCTGAACTCCGAATCACAAGTTTTGGAGGACCATCTGCAAGATGAGAAGATATTTTCTGCATTCTAAAAAAGTAAAAGGAAGGATTTACCTGGTTTAGGGGGGCCCAAAAAAAATTAGGTGTCTACAATTGGTACTATTTTATTAATGGGCGTCGTCGAGGTGTTAATACCTTCCCCACGCATAACTATACTTCCGAACCCAAACTCTTGATTTTCCTAGACCAAAATTATCTTTTAATTAATTATGAAATTTTATTAAAATGATAAGCTTTCTATGTGGCAAATCACACCTAAACAAAAAACATTGGTGGCGACTCTATATGTGTTTTAAAATCGTCTAGCGGTCAAAAAAACCGTTATGACAGTTTGGCGACTCCACTGGGGAATTTTGAGAGTCGAGCCATAAATTAGTCATATGTTATCTTAAAATCTCGATTTAATAGATTTAATTGTTCTTTAATTTTAATTCTCTTATTTTTAATTTTCTTTATTTTCTTTATTTATTAATTTATTAATTTAGTTATTTATTATTATTATTCTTTTTATTTTTATTTTGCTATCATTTATGTCTTGATATTTGTTAATTCTTTATTCATGTTTTTTTAGTTATGTCCTTTATTTATTATTTTTTTATATTATTGATTCTAATAATTATGGGATGTTTAGAATAAAAGCTCGTAAACAAATATTCAAAGGTTTGTTTGTTCCTTCTCACACGAACACGTGCATTTCATACATAAGCTCTATACCTGAGGTTTATCCCTTTAGGAAAAAGTAAAGTATCTATGCTCTCGTGAGGTAATAACCTCTGCATGGGCTAGCGAAACGCTTTTAGAGAAAGAAAGTACCTATGCTCTCGTGAGATAATCTCCGCATGGGCTAGCGAAAAATTTCTTACCCGAATTGAACCCTTTCCACTAGAAGCCTATAATGGGTGAGAAATAGGGTGCCTTGCTAGCCTTTACGGGCGACTGTGAGGAACAATTTGAGGATCTTTAGTTTATGAATCCGAACTTCATGTTAGAACGCCATAAGGAACTCGCCCTAAGTAGAGTTTTTCCTACCCGAAATCTAGAAAGTCACCCGAAATTAGGACACATGAAGGGATGCCTCTTACCTTTCACTACTTTTGTTTAATGTCAAACCATTAAGTGGGTAACGACGGGAACGTCCCAAATGCCCGCATTGGTTTATTTCGCAATCCTTAGAGTGAACGGACACCCGAATTAGGTCCTTTGTAGGCAAGGACCGAATTTTGCTTCTTAAAAAAATTGGGTATCTCTCAAAATAATTTTTATTTTATGTAATTAAATAATGCCAATTTCCTTTATTTATTTATTTTATTTTTAAATTCTCTTATGTGTGAATATACTATCAAATTTTCCTCTTATGTTGTTCTACATAATTTACATTAGCATCATATAGCATTCCACGACGAGGTATTAGTCTCAAAGTATCTTTCAGCAAGTAAATTTCTCATGGAAGCTACTGAACGTCAGATTAGCTCCTTGTCTGTAAGCATCATGTGTGAGTCACCAGTTGATATGCAAGAATGGACAAGAAATGTGCAACAAAAAAGAAGGGGATTGTTTGATGGAAGGTTATGTCCCGAGTCTACCCGAAAGGAAACTTGGAACTTACACAGAATAATTTGACTGAGTTGGCTTATATTTGGGAATGAATGAATGGGGAAAGAAAGAAGAAATTTTTTGAAAAATATGGCCAGATTGCTTCACTCATTCCGGTGGTAATTGAGGAATCAATGATCCGAGCAGTTGTTCAGTTTTGGGACCCTTCCTATAGGTGTTTCGCTTTTAACAAAGAGGATTTGACACCAACCATAGAGGAGTACTCAATTCTTGTTGGGTTTAAGCTCCGGTTCCCTGATAAGGTGTACATCAGAAAGCAAAAATTGGGTTTCCGTAAAAAGTTGAAAAAGCTCATCAGGATAGAAGTAAGAGATCTGGATCTGAAACAAAAAAGGGAACATGTCTGCATCCCTTAGGGTTTTTTTTCAAAAATTTATTGAGGGACACCTTGAAAATGAGCAAGGGATCACTGCTTTTGCTTTGGCTATTTATGGGATGGTAATTTTTCCTAAGGTTTTAGGCATATTTAGGTGGCAGTGATAGATTTCTTTGAGCAAGTCGAGAACCACTAATCCCTAGCCAACAATCCCTGCTGAAACCAAAAGATCGTTAAACTTTTGCCGCCAAAAAAAGGAGGGTGTTTTGTCAGATGTGCGCCACTACTGCATATATTGCTCAAGAGTCACTTCGTGTGTGAAAATATTGCTTTCTCAAAACCTTACCTAAAAAATATTGTCCCCATTAGAGAATTCTGCGAAAGCAAATGGCCAGAACCCAAATCCAAGAAAGAATGGGTAGCATTCCTATGGTCATTGACCAGTGAGCAACTAAGATGGATGGCATCGTGGATGCCTCATGGGAAAATGTTATACCGATGTGGAGAATTGTGAGTACAGCATCTGGGACCATGGGGAGTAGTAAGTTACGCTCTACTGATGGTACTGAGACACTATGGGTTGAAGCAATTCGTCCCGGCTACACACAGACTCAGCTAGGGGGAATTTTTTTTGGTGATCCAAATATGTCAAAGAAACTGGAGCCAATAGTTCGAGTTTGGAAAACAACCCAAAGAATGAGGTTAAGCTCCCTCAGTAAAGGTGTCACTCCAAGGTTTCTAGTTTGGAGAGCAAATCGAGTCAACAATGTGATTATTCCTTAAGAAAAGGTCACGTTTCAGCCAATTTTGCTCCACAAAAGAGAATATCAGAGCTGGAAACTGCTGAGCAAGGTTTCGACATTGAAAAAATAAATGAAGTAGGAAAGTCAGAGGTTCCAAGAGGAGGCTGAGAATTGGAAAGAAAAGACCGAAATACAAAGGGTTAGAATAAAAAAATAATAGTAAAGGAACGTGACACCACATATGCCGACTTGAAGGACCTGCACTTGGAGAACAAGAAACTAAGAACACAACTGAAAGTCAAAAATATACTTGGACCAACTTATAGACGAGAGAGGGAACTGATGCACCCAAAAGAGTGTATCTTATTTAACCTTGCACTAAAAAGATAAATTGTAAGTATAGTAGTTAGCAAGGGTCGAGTCCTCAGGGATTGGGTTTTAGTTTATAAGTTAATAGTTTAAAACTTAAATTCAAGAACAATAAAAGAAAAGGGGTTTTTGAAGCCAGATTTAAACTAAAGTAAATAATAAGAAGAAGATGCAAGGCGGTATAACCAGCCAATAAAAATATATATACTAAATTAGGCGGTATAACCAGCCAATAAAAATATATATACTAAATTAGGCGGTATAACCAGCCAATAAAAGTAAAACAAAGTTAATATACAAATTAGGCGGTATAACCAGCCAATAAAAATAAATATACTTTTAAAAATAAGCAAACTAGAAAAGTAAGAAAACAAGTAAGTAAGAAGAATCAAATATGAAAAATATGGTTAAGGTTTCATTCTCCACCACTAGACATCATTAAGAATCAATTTCAGATCTATCAATATCAACCAACTATCAAAGTTAACAACCGTAGATAACAACAAGCTCTGTTATCCCAATCTTTCCTTAGTTTGTCGTTAAATAGAACAAGCTCTCTATTTAATCTCTAACCATTAAACAACCTAGAATAAGCTCTCTAAATTCAATTTAATGGCAGCTTTATGATGAGAAAGATAGGTTGATCTAAGCAACAAACACATAAGCTCGGATTGTTCAACTTAGGTTATGTTCCACTTTGCAATTATTGAAAACTTGACCATAATCATTAATCACAAATTGCCACTTATGAATAGGAAATCAAGACAATTACACGGATCAAGACTCCTAAACTAGCAATAGATAATTATCAAGATCTATCTAGTTGTACACCTAAACAAATCAAGACAACATCATGAACAATTCTTGTAGAAGAACATAAGCAACTTTGATAGAAAATTAATGATAGATAGAATCTGAAAATCAATCATAAAACATGTCTAGGGCTTTGAAATCACCCTTAACCAAATAGAAGTTTAGCCTAGCATAGGCATTATAAACATAAACATAAAATTAAAGAAAATCTAAGAAGAAAATAAAAGAAAGAAAGAAGAAGAGGAAGAATATTAATTATCCAACCTCTTGCTCTCTCTAAAGAAAAAGAAAACTAGAGAAAAGAAAGAAAACTAGAGAAAAGAAAGAAGAAGAAAACTTAGAGAATTTTATTAAAATGGCTAATATCCTACCTATGTACAATATGATCCTCTACAATCATCCAAGGCCCTCTATTTATACACATTTTGGAGAGCTAAATGACAAGAGACAAGCTTTACAAATTTCAAAGGTAGGTATAATAGGTGGGTGCATTTTTCTAACAATTTTCGTCATATTGTATGACAATTTTGATCAGCCAACTTGATGGTCGATTTTGTCAATCTTGGAGGCCTGATCTGATCACATGGTCTTCTAGAAATATGTTCCCCTATGAGTTACTGATTCATAGCCGTTGGAATCAGCTCATTTTCTGATGTCGAGAAGAAGATATGGGCAAAATACGAAAACAGGTCAGCACAGACATCATTGCACATCAGCCAACTTGATGGTCGATTTCTTCAATATTGGAGGCTTTATCTGATCACATGGTCTTCTAGACAAATGTTCCCCTATCAGTTAGTGACCCATAGCCGTTGGAATCAACTCATTTGCTGATGCGTATCGGACGATATGGTAACAATGCGAAAACTGCTCAGGACAGACGTCATTGCACATCAGCCAACTTGATGGTTGATTTCGCTAGGCAAAACGACTCCGTTTCAAGAAGTGTAAAACATGAAAAAGATAGATATGCCTCTTAACTTTGCACGGTTACAATTTCAGCCTTATTGCTTCAGTGAAACTCGAGATATAGCTGATATGGCAAAAGCTGTCGGAACTGGAACTGAACTGGATTTGCCCTTAATTCTAGTAATCTGAAATCACTCAAAGAAACTTGTGAAAAACACCAAATTACATAAAAATATAAAAGATCATAAACACAATTAGACTAAACAATAATAACTCGTATTTGACACAAAACAATAATAAAACATAACTAAAAACTATATAATTATACGAGTTATCACACCCCCACACTTAGATTGTTGCTAGTCCCTAGCAACGACTCAATAAAAATAAAATAAGAAAATCTAATCTAATCCACTTTCGTAGGAAATCACGGTGGCACTTAGCATGTGACACAAGCCTTTAAACCCCTAGGTGTCCCTAGTGGACGAGTTTAGTCTCGTGAGGGTTTACTAGAACGATACCCACAAACATTGAAAAACTAAAATATAAATAAACTACATATACTAAAAATATTTACTCCTAATCCTTTCAATACACATTAGAGACAATCTTTGAACAATTCTTATAAACTAATCAATAGCTTAAAGAATTTCACAAAAAATCATGCTTGAATGTAAATTGTTTGAGTTAAGCCAATATTAATGATGCACCCAAAAGAGTGTATCTTATTTAACCTTGCACTAAAAAGATAAATTGTAAGTATAGTAGTTAGCAAGGGTCGAGTCCTCAGGGATTGGGTTTTAGTTTATAAGTTAATAGTTTAAAACTTAAATTCAAGAACAATAAAAGGAAAGGGGTTTTTGAAGCCAGATTTAAACTAAAGTAAATAATAAGAAGAAGATGCAAGGCGGTATAACCAGCCAATAAAAATATATATACTAAATTAGGCGGTATAACCAGCCAATAAAAATATATATACTAAATTAGGCGGTATAACCAGCCAATAAAAGTAAAACAAAGTTAATATACAAATTAGGCGGTATAACCAGCCAATAAAAATAAATATACTTTTAAAAATAAGCAAACTAGAAAAGTAAGAAAACAAGTAAGTAAGAAGAATCAAATATGAAAAATATGGTTAAGGTTTCATTCTCCACCACTAGACATCATTAAGAATCAATTTCAGATCTATCAATATCAACCAACTATCAAAGTTAACAACCGTAGATAACAACAAGCTCTGTTATCCCAATCTTTCCTTAGTTTGTCGTTAAATAGAACAAGCTCTCTATTTAATCTCTAACCATTAAACAACCTAGAATAAGCTCTCTAAATTCAATTTAATGGCAGCTTTATGATGAGAAAGATAGGTTGATCTAAGCAACAAACACATAAGCTCGGATTGTTCAACTTAGGTTATGTTCCACTTTGCAATTATTGAAAACTTGACCATAATCATTAATCACAAATTGCCACTTATGAATAGGAAATCAAGACAATTACACGGATCAAGACTCCTAAACTAGCAATAGATAATTATCAAGATCTATCTAGTTGTACACCTAAACAAATCAAGACAACATCATGAACAATTCTTGTAGAAGAACATAAGCAACTTTGATAGAAAATTAATGATAGATAGAATCTGAAAATCAATCATAAAACATGTCTAGGGCTTTGAAATCACCCTTAACCAAATAGAAGTTTAGCCTAGCATAGGCATTATAAACATAAACATAAAATTAAAGAAAATCTAAGAAGAAAATAAAAGAAAGAAAGAAGAAGAGGAAGAATATTAATTATCCAACCTCTTGCTCTCTCTAAAGAAAAAGAAAACTAGAGAAAAGAAAGAAAACTAGAGAAAAGAAAGAAGAAGAAAACTTAGAGAATTTTATTAAAATGGCTAATATCCTACCTATGTACAATATGATCCTCTACAATCATCCAAGGCCCTCTATTTATACACATTTTGGAGGGCTAAATGACAAGAGACAAGCTTTACAAATTTCAAAGGTAGGTATAATAGGTGGGTGCATTTTTCTAACAATTTTCGTCATATTGTATGACAATTTTGATCAGCCAACTTGATGGTCGATTTTGTCAATCTTGGAGGCCTGATCTGATCACATGGTCTTCTAGAAAAATGTTCCCCTATGAGTTAATGATTCATAGCCGTTGGAATCAGCTCATTTGCTGATGTGGAGAAGAAGATATGGGCAAAATACGAAAACAGGTCAGCACAGACATCATTGCACATCAGCCAACTTGATGGTCGATTTCTTCAATATTGGAGGCTTTATCTGATCACATGGTCTTCTAGACAAATGTTCCCCTATCAGTTAGTGATCCATAGCCGTTGGAATCAACTCATTTGCTGATGTGTATCGGACGATATGGTAACAATGCGAAAACTGCTCAGGACAGACGTCATTGCACATCAGCCAACTTGATGGTTGATTTCGCTAGGCAAAACGACTCCGTTTCAAGAAGTGTAAAACATGAAAAAGATAGATATGCCTCTTAACTTTGCACGGTTAAAATTTCAGCCTTATTGCTTCAGTGAAACTCGAGATATAGCTGATATGGCAAAAGCTGTCGGAACTGGAACTGAACTGGATTTGCCCTTAATTCTAGTAATCTGAAATCACTCAAAGAAACTTGTGAAAAACACCAAATTACATAAAAATATAAAAGATCATAAACACAATTAGACTAAACAATAATAACTCGTATTTGACACAAAACAATAATAAAACATAACTAAAAACTATATAATTATACGAGTTATCAGGAACTTATTTGACTTCAGGAGTAAGTAGAGCAGTGGAAAAGGAAGGCACAAGAAAACGAAACAAAAGTCGCTTGGCTATTTCGTGAGAAGCAAAAATGTACTCGATAACAAGAGGGAAAGTTGTTCCCTGATGCAAGAAGAGAGAAGTTCCCCACACCAATTAGTTCGAGACCTAGAGCAACATCGACATAGCCAAAAAAATTAGGGTTCGGTGTTGGGGTTTGGGGTTTGGGGGTTGGGGTTTAGGGTTTGGGGTTAGGGGTTAGGTTAGGGGTAGGCGTTAGGGGTTTGGGTTAGGGGTTTGGGGTTTGGGGGTTGGGGTTTGGGGGTTGGGGTTGGGGGTTTGGGGTTTAGGGTTTGGGGTTGGGTCTGTGGTCTGGGGTCTCGGGTCTCGGGTCTCGTGTCTCGGGTC